>JALBWW010000010.1:19746674-22272507 GCA_023212625.1 Styphnolobium japonicum
CAGAAACAACTGTTTTTTGTACAAAGAGCCAACAGCAACTCTTGGCTAATATTTAAAAAATAATCTTGCTGCTTCAGAGATCATGAGATATGCATGGCCTCAGCATGATAGGTCTCCAGTTCCTTGTCAAGTTCCTCAGCTGACTTCTCAACAGCATCCCTTTTCCCACGACCTCGGCCTCCACCCGTGAAACGTCCACGCCCACGTCCATGTCCTCGGCCACGACCACGTCCACGTCCACTCCCACTCCTTGCACCACCACGACTTCCCCGACTGTATAAAAATAAACAATGAATGACAAGTCTTTGGTAAATAACTTCAATAAGGAAAAAAAAATAGGACATTTATATATCTTGTTACACCACTAGACTACAGAAGAAGAAAAATGGGGCATTTTTTTTCCACCTCTATAATAGCAAAAAGGTAACAATAATAGGCAATAGCCCCTGAATTGTCTAATGCACAAAGTACTAAGGCTTCTCGAACTATTGATTCTAATCTTCATTTAGGCTTAATCTTAACAGATACAAGCTCCTCAGCATCATATGATAAAAAGAAAAGGCAAATCCCACACACAAGCATCTTTCCGAAGTCCACACCTGGACACCATAACAAAATTACACCAGACCTACCAACCTTCAAACATCTATAAAATAACGCAAAACAAAACAATAAACATCTTGGGTACTTGTACACTGCAGGGTTAGACACCAATTTAATGCAACAGCATTACCTAATCTTGTTTTGATACAGTTAATAACAGAACAATACAATTGCCTGAACAAAGGAAGGAAAAACTTATCTCGTTAGTAAGATTGCAATTCATTATAGTTTCTGAGTTCACTACATCATAGAAAATTGTCTAAAAGAAAGAAGCATGTATGCACACATCTCTATTTCAAAACAAGGTGCAGACTGTAGACAAATTTGCCCAATTCATGCACAAAACATGTGACATGCTCAATTCAAAGAGATCTTTAACCATTTAACTATTAATATAGTCTAGTTTCTATCAGTCATTTTGCTTTTCATGCCATAAAAAACAATTATATAGCCTAAGATTCTTCACATGGACATATTAAGATTGCATCAGACTCCTCAACAGCTTAAAATTTACATCCCTCTTGCTCAAAAGTTATCTACTGACTAAGAGATCCTTTTTCTTTTTGATAAATATCATTAAATTAGAAAGGTAAAGTAAACAGGCAGAGGATATGAAATCCTCCTAAAATAACACAATACACAAAAACCAGGAAAAGAAGAATGAAACATAAACCAAATTAGTTAATGGTGGAACGCAGCGCAGAGTAGCCACCCCCAAAAACGCTATAGCGGCTGTTACACCGAAGATAGCGGTTGTAATGAAAAAACTTCAAAAATTTATAAAACACATAATTAATAATCTTAAATTTTAAAACTTTATACCATAAGCAAATGAATAAAAAAACAAAGTTTATCAATAGGCATTTTTCAATCATCTTTGCGAAAGTATTATAAAAAATTTAAAATACCAATAACTAAGTCGAACAACTAAAAAGCATAACCATATAAAAAAGACTTTAAAACTTTATACCATAAGCAAATGAATAATAAAGTTTCAATACTCAATTCACTAGGCATTCATCAATCATCCTGGCCAACGTATTATAAAAAATTTAAAGTACAAATAACAATAAGTCTAACAACTAACAAGTATAACCAAGTAAAAAAGAAGACTGTTATTACCAAAAAAAAAAGGACAGTGATGTCTAAAAACTTCTTTGAAAGATTATTAAAAAAAAAAGTTCACAATAATATGACATATCACTTATCGCAAACGCTGTGTGAAACAGAGGCTGGGCAAAAGAGGAAGAAGCTGGGTGCTGGGCAAGCTGTGTGAAATAGTCTGAAATAACAAGAAAACAGAGGCTGTGCAAAAGAGAAAGAAGCTGCATGTGAAACAGAGCTGGTTGTGTGCACTAGAGGTGGGATACTGCAAAACTGGTGGGACGGTCATGGGTACAAAACAGAGGCTGCGGCGAAGATGTTTCAGGCCTGGATTTGTTGCGAACAAACCCAAAAACATGTTCCGCATCGCTCAATGGGTCATGGGTGCAATACAAAGACCTAACATTCCATCATTTTGTGCAGCCGGGTGGGTTTTAGGACAAAATGAAATTTCAACTGACCCATGTAGAGTAGAGTACGCTATGGCTGCTATTCCAGCCGCAAACAGGGCGCTATTGCAGCGCTCCGCTCCACGATAGTAAAACGCTCTGCCACATGCGTTTGGGAGCGGGGAGGCTCCGCTCCGCTCCATGGCGGCCGCTACAGCCGCTATTAACTACTCTTCTGACATAAACTAAACAGGGCTTGCCAATCTCTTTGCACATCCACCATAGAGAGTCCTCTCTAAAGAGACCCTAGCTGAAGACCATAAAGACCACAACAAAAACCACTTTGCCTCATACTAAATAAAGAGATCCCTAAACACAATTCAAAAGATATATGACCTAAATCTTCATACTACTATAATATATAGCATCATGGAAAAAACAATATATGATTCATTCAATTTGTATAAAGTTCAATACACAAATTTCAGTAAAAAGGATCATCTATAACAGATTACACCATTACTGATCTAAAAGACTTACCCAGAACCACGATTAAGCACAGCAGGACCTCCAGCTCGACCACCTCTATGCCTGCAACACCTCTAACATCAGCACACAATCCGAAGTAATATTTACTTTTTCATATAAAAAATGTAAGAGATGAAGGATTTTAATAGAAACTTTGTAGCATTGAAGGGAAAAGATATTTGAAACATGTTTTGATCATATTAGTATTGACATTATTTTTCAGAATTTCAAAACACATGCATTAATTACACAATACATACAGACAGAGACATAGAAACGTTCATATCTACACAAAAGCCTCAGTGCTTAATTGAATTAACATACGTCATCACAACTGTTCTCTTCCTCTGCCCATTTACCCCCGTGACATTTACACGAGCATTTATAGGCAATTCTGCATTGGAACCAACGATCTCAATCTTCATGGGCTTTCCATCCAAAAGTACATTATTATATCGTTTAAGAGCAGCAAATGCATCACTTCTTCTGCTATAGACAACTTCAGCTGAACCCTGTAACCCAGTGAAAATATTAAAGAATTAGCTGGAAAAAATGGCATCTACATAGTTGAAAAGCTAAAATGCATAAAACAAAACTCATAAACTTAGTACTACTTTCTGAAACATATATCTTCCTAAATATTAACGGGCTTTGACATATAACAGCAACCACAGATAGACTTTCAAGCCATAACATACCAACCAAAAAAATATACTTTGTAGATAAACATAATCTTTAAGAACTTCATGTAGTAGCCACCATAACTTCTAGATTTGAGCAACTTCATGAAAATAAGACGAAGATAATAAAAATGAAAATCATATAAGTTGCCCATACTTTCTAATTTGATTGAAGGTTATATACTTCTTCGCAATAAGAGATTACTGAAATGGTTCCATGTCAAATGCCCAAGAAATATGTCCATCCATGTTATCATGTAGTTAAACTTGGAAAGAAAAGGCAATGGCTAGTCCAATTAAATTGCATGACTATTTGCAACAGTGTGAACCCCCCAACCTCAAAAAACAAAAACAAAAGCAGGGGAAAACAACAATAAAAGGAAAAGAACTCCTCCACGCATCTAATAGAAGATCTTAAACTGATAAGAAATAAAACTAATCAAGAACAAGAAGCTAAAATAAGACTGTAGCTGAGTATATAATACAAAATCCAATACTTACACTTGGATGTCCATTTCTGTCATAATGTACAGCATAGCGCTTCAAGTCTCCAAGCTCAGAGAAAAGTTCCTGAGTTAAAAATCAAGTTTCAAGAGAACTTCCACAGAGGTTGGCTAGAAACAGTGACTAAGAAGGAAGCACATGACATAATATGTACCCTTATGTCTTCATTGGTTACTCCGTGGTCCAAGTTGGAAACATACAATTTTGTGCCAACTTCTATTCCTTGTATCCCTGCAGCTCTTAGGCTATCTTCAAACAAATCATGCTGCCATGGAAAAGGCCTGGTTCTACGAATAGACTGGCAAAAGCAAACAGAACATATTCCATAGACGGCAAAAGAACACGTCAGATTATGACCAGAAAAATATATTCACCATTCTTCAAGATTTGTCAGAGCAGGAACACCCCCAGAAAAACAAAAAGAAAAACATGCTGTAATGAAGTAGATCTGGCCATAGTAATATATTATAAAAAAGACTAAAACTCTATTTTGGTCCCTCACATTTGATTCCATTATCAATTTCGTCCCTAGCATTTTAATTTTTTCAATTTAGTCTCTGCCATTTATAAACTCACTTCAATTTAGTCTCTCCGTCTGTGTGTCTGTTATCCACTGAATGAAAATGATGATGTGTCACCGTTAAGGGTAATGTGACATCCTTATTTTGCCAGCATGACACTAAATTAGTAGCTGACTAGATTATTTCACCCAAAAACAACATCATTTTCATCCATGGAAAGCTAAATGCCAACTAACAACGTCGTTTTTTGAGTGAAAGAATACAGTCAGCTACTAACTCAGTGTCACGCTGACAAAATAAGGATGTTACATTACCCTTAACAGTAACACATCATTATTTTCATTTAGTGGATAATGGACACACAGACAAAGGGACTAAATTAAAGTGAGTTTATAAATGTTAGGGACTAAATTGAAAAGGGACAAAATTGATAATGGAATCAAATGTGAGGGATCAAAATAGAGTTTTAGTATATAAAAAGAAACCATACTTATACATCAATATTTTAGGTAAAAGATGGTAAACAGGAGTAAGAATTCAACCCACTGCATATAAACTGGTGCTATGCTACAAGTGAGAGCTCCAGTTCTGATGTTTAGCGAAAAGCTCCTTTGCAAAATACCATGAAATAGGGAAGTAAACTGAATTCTTGCACCGTAAACCCAACTTAGCAAGAGGATCCAATAAAATGCCGGTCCACACAAACCAGTCAAACATTTAAAGTCATCTCATCTAAATGAAATGGATTAGCATGGTTTCGAGATTTTAACCCCACTTATAGTTATATATTTTTGTGCTACTGATAAGAGCTCCATTTTGAAATTCACCAAATGAAGCTCCTTCACATAATATGCCAGGAATCACCAAAGAACTCCTGCACACATCAGAGATCTGTAGCAAAGCCCCCAAATACAAAAGCCTACAACTCTTAGCTTAGGTGCATATTAATTGCGACATTATGCAACTATGACAAAGGCATCAATGATGCAAAATGATCGAGCATGAACTTCTCCATGGAACAAATACTAAGGTGGGAGTTCCTCTTGCTTTTGAGTTTCTATAATGCCGAATCCTCTCATAATTGGGTATTTTATAGTATATCAGAAACTCAAGCACATGTATAAGCATCCATGTTTTTTTAGCTTGCCTTGGCAATAGCATAAGATGATGGCCGAGCATTAACCATAAGAGGACCTCTACGAACAGCACCAGTCATTCTTCCACCAATACCAGCACCAGTCATTCTTCTACCACTAACAGCACTAGTCATTCTTCCAAAACTAAGAGTCCCGCCTGGTACACGGCCAGGGCGGGCTCTGCCACGTCCTCTACCTCTCCCTCTGTTACTCCTGTTCTTTATCCTATCATCAAGTGACATATCCAACAAAGAAGCCATTGCACTTGCAATGTAAGAGAGTCAAATTCTTCAAGAAATGTTAATAATGTAGCCCTGCAAAAATAAAGAAATGGAATCAGTTCAATCAGATCACAGTAAAGGATATACACATGTGCCAGACCCTAATGAAAACAGAGCATGTAGCATTTAAATAACAAAGGATGACAGGTCTAAGATGATGGTAATGTTGTTCATACAATACTTAGGTCAATTCCAGACATCATGCAGCCTAATCTGTACTTTTAAACAGTCAGCAGACTCAGCACCCAAAACTGGATTCCCAATCCTGGCTTAACACCCCCAAAATAATCTAGGCAGTGTTTTAAACCCCACAACATCACCGCAAGTGCAGACCACATTGGCTCGCATCGGCTGCAACGTGTGACAGCAACCGCAATTTAAAACCTTGAATCTAGGATTTCAAAACCACAACCTTTCAAACATCATGTAACAGATACTACCTAGAAGAGTCCCTTCTGAATTTTTACATACTCAGAAACTCATTTACACAATTAAAAGAACCTCAATTTAAAAATCCATAGAGATCCCAGTTTTCCAGGGAAGGTTGCGCTATCTCCTCCTAACTGTTCTTTGAAGGACATCTACACAAGTGTTTCAAGAAAAGAGAAACAAGAGACTGATCTCCTTAAAGATCAAACTGTCAAGTATCATAGCAATAGACACAGCCCATATGAAAACGCCCTCCTTGAATTCATTCAAAACTATTAAAAAAACAACACCGAAATACATTCAACAAAACAAAACTCGAGTTTTTCAATAAACAATCCAACTTCCAACAGGCAACAGCCAGATAAAAATCATGACCTTCTCAGTTTTAGAGCAAATCATTTTAGCACCCCAAAGTTCGTCTTCGCTTCTAAAATTCTTCGATTCCAAGACCAGAATTTTTAAAAAAAATTTAAAAACTTAAGCAAATATCCTGTTTACAACTCTAATCCAAAGTTCAAACACTCTTCACAAAACACAAAAAGTTTCAGACCTGAAACTGAAAACCCTAATCTATACACATACCAATTCACAAAACTCACCAAAATAAAGCACGCAAGCACACAACGATTTCACAAATGTACTGTGCTTGAGAGAGAAAAGACAAGACAGAAAAAAAAATTACCTGGAGATCGTAACAGAACCACGGGACGAATATGGAGAAGGCAATGACGGATCAACCTAGAATCAGATGGAAGAGGAGTAGGAGAGAGAGAGCGTGTGTCTGTGTTTTTGGGGGCGAAAGCTCGAAGAAGAAGAAGAACCAAATTAGAGTTTCGAAGGAAACAGAGACGAAAGATCCATGCCCGTGTGGGGTTTTAGGGTTTCCGCGAGAGCAAAAAGCTTTTGGGTTTTGGTTAGCTTAGCTTCTCAGAAACAATAAAGAAAGGAGCCGCTTTTCTTCCACTTGAGTCATTTTAAAACCTTTCAGGGGCTTCCTTGTCCTTTTGCTTATCTTGCTACCGTGTGGATTAAGTCTTAATTTTTGGGCTTCCACGTCCTTTCATTTTTTAAGTAAATTTCAGCTTACACGCTTTAATTTTAGGTTATGTGTGTGGAGTAAATCTTAAAAGTTTGAAAAACTATAAACTAATTCTTTTTTTTAATTACGAGTATTCACATATTTTTTAAGTATTTTTTTGGTTTCTTAGGGTATTCCACGCGGGATAGTAGGGACTAATCCCTTAAAGTATTGAGATTCATATAAAGAGTTGATATTTCTCAATAGAAGTTTTTCCATACACATAGGTCAGGAATCGAACCTCTTGCTTAAGAGGCTCAAGTATCTACCATTTATGTTACACCATGTTATTATATCTTTTTAAGTATAAGTGTGTGTTTGGATTAGATTTTATAAACTTGATTTTGGATGAATTTAATTTTACCCAACTATAATAGTATTTTTAAAAAATTATTAATATTTATTTATTTAAATATTATTAAAATAATTATATAATATCAAATTACAAAGGTATTTTTGTCAATACATATTCAAACGGGTTTTTTTTACTGCAAAAGTAACAAAATGTTGTTTCTACCTAAATATTGCTTGGAATGAAAATCTTGTTCACTTTTTCAATTGGAATTTCTCCAAAACATGACAAAAAATCTTATAAGTCCATTTGTAAGGTGCAAATGGGTGTTTGGAGTAGGCAAATGGCCACTCAAACAAACCATAAGGATTCGTTTGGATAACAAAATTGAAATTATAGTTTAAAATTCTAATCTTAATTTCATTTATGTTAGAATTGGAATTGACAATAATCTTAATTTTTATATTTGAAACAATTAAAGAATTGAAAATATAGAATTGTAATTCTAATCTGAACTAAAATTTTATTATTTGAATAATTTATCAAGAATTTATAAAAATATAATAAATAAAACAAAAATAAATAATAATTTTAAAAAAATCAACAGAGCTTGCATTATTGTATTAAAGCATTCACAATGGATGCCAAACTAAATAATAACATTGACGATGGCGAAAGTGATTGCAAGACGCCAGCGCCAATGTTCGGAGGAAGCGTAGCTAGCACGTCGGAGGTGCGGTAGACAATGTGGGCGAATTTTAGGTTATGTGTATGGATTAAATCTTAAAAGTTTGAAAAACTATAAACAAATTCCTTTTTTTTAAATTATAAGTATTCTCATATCTTTTTAAGTATAAGTGCATGTTTTGATTAGATTTTATAAACTTGATTTTGGATGAATTTGATTTTACAAAACTATAATAGTATTTTAAAAAATTATTAAGTTATATTTATTTAAACATTATTAAAATAATGATATAATATCAAATTACAAAAGGTATTTTTGTCAATACATATTCAAACGAGTTTTCTTTCACTGTAAAAATAACAAAAATGTTACTTCTACCTAAATCATGCTTGGGATGAAAATCTCGTTCACTTTTTTAAATGGAATTTCTCCTAAACATGACAAAAAATCTTATAAGTTCGTTTGTAAGGTGCAAGCAGGTGTTTGAAGTAGGCAAACGCCCACTCAAACAAACCCGTTTAGATGACAGAATTGAAATTTTAATTTTAATTTCATTTCTGTTAGAATTGGAATTGACAATAATCTTAATTTTTATGTTTATGACAATAAAAGAATTAAGACTATAGAATTGTAATTCTAAATAGAACTAAAATTTTATTATTTGAATAATTTATCAAAAATTTATAATGATATAATAAATAAAATAAAATAAATAATAATTTAAATTTTTTTAAAAAAAAGAACAAAGCTTGCGTTATTGTATTACAACATTCGCAATGGATGTCAAACTGAAGGACGCCATTGACGATGGCGAAGTTGATTGCAAGACGCCAACGCCAATGATCGGAAGAAGCGCGGCTAGCACGTCGGAGGCGCGATAGACGTCGGAGGCGCGATAGACAATGTGGCCGGAGCACGGCTACGGTGATGTTGTCAAACTATGTTGGTGTTACGAGCAGTAATGGCTGTTGGATAGTTTTTGACTTTTACCTTTTAATATTCAAAAAATAAAAAAATCTTAATGCTTGAAATTTAAATTTTTAAGATTTAAGCTAAGAAATAAGAGTAATATCTATTAATTATTTTTCAATTTCATGAAATTTGACTCATTATTTTTCAATTCCATGAAATTTGACTCAGAATTAAAATTATAATCTTAATATACACACAAAATAAAATAATTTTAATTGAGAGGTCGAATTTGAATTTCAATGCTCAATTTCAAACTTAATTATATTCATTAAAGGGGGCCTAAGACTAATCTCATTTGAATTTAAAAGTGTGATGATTATGAGTCATCCCAATAATAATAATTTTAAGAATTAAACTTTTAACTTTAACACTTAAAATTAGAACCTATTATTACTATGATAAATAGAAGCTCTTAAACTTTAAACACTTTAGTTCAAAAGACACTTTAATTGACTAAACTGTTAAAAGGATATCATAAATGTCACGTAACTTGCCATGTCATTAACAGAGGTATACAAGACCCAGCCTGTCGACTAATTTGGGTCATATATCGGGACCCAAGCTAAAAATTTTAGGCCCGGTGTGTTTTCGAGCTACCCAGTCCGGCCCAGTATGTATCAATATGCAATTTTTTTAGTTTTTCCAATGCCTCTGTTTTGACAAGATGAATGATCAAGATCGTGTTGCTATACATGGAAGTTATGGAAAAACATTTCGTCCGTAACTAGTGCTAAAGCTGGTATCCATGCATCGCTTTATTGCTTTAATTTATTTTTAACTTGACGTTGTGACTTTTACCGAGACATTCTATAGAGTATGTCCTGTGTGTTGAATATTAAAAAGGATCATAAAAGTGTGTAGTTTGTTTTTTTGTTTTATTTTTAGTTATATATATTTTTATTATAATTATAAAAATTTAAATTGTTCTTATCATTTTCTTCATAAAATTTTTGAAAGCATGAAACATTGGGGGGCCTGTTTGTTCCAAGATTTAATTAGCAAAGTATGATTTTTTTTGTCTAATTCATATTTGTTTTTCTCAAATTTTTACCTTGGCTCTTATACTTTTGATATAAACAAAAAATATGCTAGGTGATAAAAAAAAATAGTGTGTAGAGTCATTAGATTACATGTAAATCTATATAGAAAGGTAATGATGTTAAACTATATAAATTTGGTGGTTAAATACATAAAGGAGTGTGATTTATTTTTTTTGTATATGTAAAGAGTTGTATATCAAATATTACTACGTTCCAAAAGTCTAACTAAATGCATTTTTAAAATCATAATGTAAAATAACTCTTCCCTTTCATCATTTTATTTTAAGCTCACTTATATTTAGCATAACCAAAATTATGTGTTATATTTAGCCATTAACTATTTGAGAAATGCTATGATTTCAAATTTGGTATATATATAAACGAGTTAAAAAAGTACAAACAAATCTTGATGTCAATTTGATTTAATCAATTATATAAACCCAATACAACTTTATACATATTTTTGTTTCCCAGAATATCTCTAAAGGCACTCTTGCATATTTAAGATATGCAAGACTAACTTTACTATTGTAAAGCATGCAATCTATAACAAAATGAATATCTATTTCACATAATTTCTTCTTATTTTAATATCAAAATTTTAGCTTGCATTAACGTAGTGTTAATTTTCATGAAAATTCCATAACTTTTACCTATAACTTTTAAAATATGTGAACAAAATAATTAAGTAAACAATGTAATGAATAAAAAAAAAAGATAAGCTAATAAGAATATTTGAAAGATCAAATAAATAATATTAGATACTCTTAAAAATTATACACTATTGAGAAAAATTAAAATTAATAATAGTATTATTAATTTTAATTATTACTTATTTAATATTTATTTTTAACTCCCACAACACTTGATTTCTAAATCCGTACTTGCCTGGCAAGTAAGCAACCTCGTATTACTCATGAATGATCAATGTTTATGCTAGATTTTGTTGGGAATCGGGGATCTAACATATCTTCACATTAGTATGATATTGTCCACTTTGGGCTTAAACCCTCATGGATTTGCTTTTGGACATTACCTAAAAGGCTTCATACTAATAGAGACATTTTCTATGCTTATAAACTTATGATTCTCCTCTTGTTTAGGCAATATGAGACTTGTTTGCACCTCAACAGATTTCAGGAACGCTGACTGAAATATCTCGAGAGGCTTTGGGCAATGGGCATACTTTTACGCCATGCCAATGAAGTTGGCACTTCCAGGAAGAAGACAAGATGATGGTTAATCCTGTCTATATCGTATCAATTGGGATGGTTAGTCCCCTTAACTCGGTCTTGTTGCTTATTCATAGTTTGTGCAGTGCACTTCTTTTGGTGACATTAGTCACATTACTGATTCCACACAAATTCTAGTATTTAACCAATGACATAAGCTACCAACCCCTACCACCATAGGCGAGTGAAGATGGAAAGGTTGCACAATTAGGTGAGTGGTCAAACCAATTCATTAATTCTCTCGTAAAAGGAAAGGTGAGACAAGACATTGAGGAGGTCTTATCAAAGGGAACAGAGAAGCACATAGTAGCGTACGAGGTTCTTGCATAACCAAATGTCAAGCACACCAGAGTCAAATTTCTTACATCATTCCCCGGTTCCTTTGCTCTCGCCCTTCTTTCCCTATCTTAGCTACAGTTCTTACCATTCCCTAATTTTAAATAAACCCCCACACTCCCCATCCATGTTAGATTGAATTGTCCACAAAATCATCAACAAGAATCACAAGGAAAAACACCATTTTCACATTATGAATTTTCATGTTAGAACTTAGAACACCACAAGGAGAACCAAAATCATCATCAGCAAGTCATTGTCCTCTTTGATAATTAGAAACCAACAAAGCCTCATATTACAAAGCAATTACATTGACATAAAACTAAGACCACACCCACTCCTACAGAGGAAGATCATCACTACTTACGGTCACCAAAAGAGTCTATTGTTCAACGCTCACTTCTGACAACTGAGGCTTCACCTTAGGAGGCCTACCTCTTGGCCTTCCACTAGAGGTTGTCCTTGATGTCACCGCAGACCGAGCAATCTTCTTTGGCCTCCCTCTTGGTCTGCCACTTCCACTTGACACTTTAGCACTTGGTGGCTTTGGTGGAGCATTAGGGTCCTTTGGAGGGCGACCCCTTGGCCTTGGTGGGGACAAAACAGTATCCGGAGGCAGAGGAACTTTAGGCTTGGGTGGCCTGCCACGGCCTCGCTTTGGTGGGGCATTTGGGTCAGGCTTCATGTAGTTGTTCTTCCAGAACACAAGCTCACCACTCTCTTTCATCTTGTTGAGGTGGTGAGAGAGAAGAGCTGAGTGGCCGGCCGGTAACTCACCATAGGTGGACTCTATGTACTTTGATATCGCCGATTTGTTGGCACCATTGTTGTCGCCCAGCCCTTCAAGTGCCTTCATTATCATCTACAACACACAACATAACAAGTATCATCAGCAGCAAAGCAAGGGGTAACAATTGGAGGGTAACTTGAAAATGGAGTTTTTTTCAGCAACAGAGCTGGTATCTGGAAAAATTCATAGCTCAGATTACTGGGTTTGTGAGAAACTGAGAAAGCAAAGCACTTAAGATAAACTGGGGTCAAAATTCATTAGAAAAAGGCATAATGGAGGGCTCGAAACATTTTGGGTCTTTTCTTTTTGCTTAAATTCCTCAATAAACCTAATTTTCTTGTAAAATGTCCAATAATTCAGATCAGAACATCCAAATCACTGAACAAACCCAAGATCAGCCTATCACAGCCAAATTAGCATGAAAAAAAAAGACACGGCCTTTCCCCCCCTTGGATTCCTCGAGCATTGAAGCTTAAATGAAGAGGTCAAAATAAGCAGCTAAAAGAACTAAAAGAAGAAGAAACCCAAATCAGTGGAAATGTTTAAATCAATTAGCACCTTAGAATTTACTGGCTTCACTAGGAAAATTCTTTCAAGATTTAATTTTGGAGAAAGTGCAAAAGGGAAATCTTGATGTCTTGCTGGGAGGTAGCTGTGTTTACCTCGGGGTATGGAGGAAGTGATGGAGGTTTATTAACCTCTTCGGTCGCCATTGAAGTTGCAGAAGGTGAAGCAGTTCAGAAGCGCGTACAGTGCCACACCCCCACTAAGCCAAAAAAATAAAAATAAAAATAAAAATACAAACTTTGAAGTTTGAACAAAGAAAGGTTCAAAATTTTCACGAAAGGGAACTGTTTGATTTGGGTGGCACTTGCAAAAATCTGAGGGATGGATTTAAAGGAGGATAAATAAATTAAAAAATTTGCAAAACAAAGAAAAAAGGAGAAAAAATAAAGAAAAAGATAGAAGCCCTTCCTCTTTTTCACCCACCTCTGATTCATCTTTTCTGGGATTATGGACGGCTTGGATTCAGTAAATAGATGATGATCCCACGGTTGACAATCCATTATGAGAGGGTCATTTGGATCGATGACGTGGCAGGTATGTGCAAGTTCACAGAGTTTTTAAGGTACCAGTTGGCTTTTGTTTGCTTTGGATAAGGTGACTATCTTAATTCTTACTCACTTTTTTTTCTCTTTATAATTTCCGGTGAAGTAGGGAATATCATGATGCCACATAAACATTAAATTTTTATTTTGATTCCTCCCGTCTAACTTTTATATTATTATTTAATTATATATTACTATAATATTAAAGTTTAAACCTTTATTTGGACGAGGAGATAAAAAGAAATAAAAGAAAAAATAATAAAGAGGAGATAAAATAGATAGAAAAGTAAATATTCTCTTCATTCGTTTGGATTAAGAAAAAATGGAGAGAAATAAAATATAAGAAACCAATCTAAGCTCACTGAGAGTGAGTTTTCAAATTTCCCAAGCCAACAATTCCCACTTACAAATAATCTACAACAATGTCAAAATCATAAATACTAATTCCAATCCTTTTAAATATAAGAAATGTTGTTTCAGTGCTATCAACCACACCACTAATACACATGTTCACTCAGTGTTGTTGTTTCTTTCTAGCTATACCAAAAGAGCACATAAAACAGGAGAATGAGATAAGCACAACTATGGCCGACCCCAAGTGCTATTCCTAGTTTATTGAACTCGTTCAAAATATGATAACAATCCATTCCTCAGCAAAGGTGCTCTGATACAGGTGTGGCTCAGTATCAGCCTCGGCTTCCTCCGCCGCCACTCTTTTGCTGTCCTTGCCTTTGGCCATCGACTCAGTTACTGTAATTGAAAATACATGCGGCTGAGCTCCTTGTTGAAGGTCGATTTTGGCGATTTTGGCGAACAATTCATGGAGCTTAGTGGGGTTGGTGTTCTTGGTGGCGAGGATCTTCTAGAGCTTGACAATGTGGGGTTGATGGAGGCTGCAAGGCCGATACCAAAGATTTTCTTGTAGATGATTTTGACGTTGACACTGTGGACGGTTTGAACGTTCAAGGTGCAAGATTCTCCATTTTTCTTCTCATTTTCTAAGTTATAGGTGTTCATATCTCTGTTTTATCAATTCTAAATTACAGAGGTAACTAACATGCATTAAAATTAAATTCATATTACAATACATTCAATATTTGTTAAATACCAATTCAGAATAAACATTTACCATACAATTTTTTTATTAACATGAAAATAAACTCATTTAATTTTAACCATTTGATAAAATAATGTTTTGTAATTTTAATTTTAACAATTAGTCCACTCGATATTGTAACGATAGCAAATAAACAATTCTACAAACTTGCCACAAACTTCAAAACCGTGATATATTTTGTAAAAACTCAAAACGAATCAATTATGAAAGTGAATGAACCGTTAAAATTAAAATCACGGACCACAACTTCAAAGTTAAAAAATGAGTGATATTCACATTAAAAAAAAAAGTTATTTGCTTCTTAATAAAAGATTTTTTATCCGTTCCTAACGTAACCGCTACTCTACCAACTCGTGTTCCCCATGTTCCACAAAAATAAATGGATAGGAATATTACGTACGCACTATTGCCCAACATAATATTTTATTTTATTTTATTTTTAGGACAATGGCCGACATAATATTTTACAACACGCACTAAGCCGGTAATCCCCCTTGTTAATGTTAAAAGTTAAAACCAGATGTTAACCAATACCCATCATAATATCAAGATTTAATTTTCATCATCGTCAATGTAAAATGTAAAATGTAAAATTATTTTATATTGTCATCTAATTATTAAATTATTAAAAGAGTTTAATTATTATAATAATCACTTAAAAAGTCTAACTCTTTTAATGATGTGTCAACACGTAATTAAATAATAATATAAAAAAAGTGTAATGTAAATAAATTTTATACTTATAGTAAATTGAAATTAAATTCTAATATCAATTAGGTTTGTAGCATATCTCACTATTAGAATACAGCAACCTCCTCTCTTCTTAAAACTTTCTTAAAACAAAAAACAAAATTCATCATAACAATCAGCTACAAGTAACAGCACGCATGCTATCTAACATATTTAGATTAGATTTTACATAAAATTAATTTTATTTAAACCTAAATTTATATTAAAATATATTATTTAAATAATATTGATAAAACTACTTTTAAGTATATAGTTATAACTATCAAGGACTGACTTTTATAAAAACTTAAGATATTAGGTAAAAGTTCATAAATAACTTTATATATCTAAGATGCCCCTTTATGTAAGAGCATTTTGAGTTATTGTATGGACAATGCACATGCCTACTATACTCAAACTCTTGACCAATTAGTTATGAAAGTCCTCATATCATATTAAGGATCAACTTTCTTTAAAACTTAAATTGTTAGATAAAGATTCACGAATGTCTTTATATCTCGTAGAATAACAAAATATGAGTTTCCTCTTACATTTTCTATATTATATATTTTTTTGGTTAATAAAAGTCTATGCTAAGGTGAGACTCTTCATTATAAAGTCAGAAGATACTACCAACCTCAATGAAAATTTATAAATTACTTATTAATGAGGGACTAATTTCGAACACAAGTCATACAATTATTTTGAGAAAAAAGTTAATAGTCAATCCCCTTTCACATATCATATTTTTATTTTATTTTATTATTTTTAACTATATTTTAACTATTGTTATAACAATTTTTTTAATTTTACTTTTAGTGTTATTATTGGATTAAAATTTTAAAATATAAAATATACATAATATTTAAGCTTTTCAAAATTCTTGTAATTTTAAAATTTTATAACTCAAATATAGCATTTTATGTAATGAACAATTAAATATCTAAAATTAGCACAATGAATACAGATTAAATATCTGATTAATTATTAGATAATAAGTATAATTAAATTGTAAAACATATAACAATTAGCACAATGAATGCGGATTGACAGCTACTATACGCTAGTAAGTATCATTAAATTGTAAAATATATAAAAATGCTATGCAGTGACTAGTGAGAAATAGCCACTTACCATTACCAAAAAAACAAGAAAAAGGAAATGGCCACCTACCGCCAATCAGTATCACGATACCAATTGAATTGAACAAGCAACCCAGTGGAGATTAAGACAAAAATAATTTTAAGATGAATAAAAACACACACACAGTCTTCACATCATGAATTACGATAGAGATTGAATTCATCAACTCCACCCATTGTCCTATTTCACAAATACAATTTACAAACCAACAATGCCTCAGCAACTACCACTACACAATTGTACAGAACAATTACACAATTACATGTAAGAGCAACACAGGAGAATCTAACTCAACACCGACCCAATCCCCATCATTCTATAGAAACAACACTTCCATTTCCATGCAAGGCCAAAACCCAAAAAAGGGTCTATCGTTAAACACTAATTTCTGTCAATGTAGCCTTCATCTTCGGAGGCCTACCTCTGGGCCTCCCACTAGACGCCGTCGCCGGAGCTCCGCCGAAGCCGCCGGCGGGACGAGCCATCTTCCTGGGCCGCCCTCTGGGCCTACCGCTGCCGTTTGAAGCCTTGGCCTTGGGTGGCCTTGGTGGGGCATTTGGGTCCTTTGGGGGGCGACCCCTGGGCCTCGGCGGTGCCAAGGTGGTGCCCGGTGGCAGAGGAGCCTTGGGCTTGGGTGGCCTGCCACGGCCCCTCCGTGGTGGCGAGTTTGGGTCACGCTTGGTGTAGTTGTTTTTCCAAAACACAAGCACCCCACTCTCCTTCATTTTTGCGAGGTGCACATTGAGGAGTGCCCTGTGGCCCTCAGGCAATTCACCGTATGTTGATTCTATGTACTTGGATATTGACGATTTGTTGGAACCATTCTCTTCGTTCAGTGCTTCGATTGCATTCATAATCATCTGAAAATTGAAGACACAATTTTCTCTTGAGGAATTTGTGGGGTTTTGAAAATGATAGCTAGCTATTGTTTTTTTTTTTTTAATTTAAAAAAAACATTCCCTTTTACCCCATGAATTTGAAGCCAAAATATAAGCATTCTACATGAATTGGAGCTTAATTTGAGAGATAAATGTAAAATGGGAGACTTATTTCTAATTTATTATCTCTATGTTTATGAAATTCCCATGCTAGCATAAAAAAAATTAAGATCCATTACCTGAACTCAATCATGGAGAAAAAAAATAAAAAAAAGAAAAGAAAAGATTTTCTCCCCCTAGATTCCTCCAGAAAGTTAGAAGAAATTAATTAAAAGTGAAAACCAGCAGTAGCCAAATCAGTGGACATTTTAGATCAATTATAGCTCAAAATTTTGATAATGTAAAATTTACAAAAGCTGGGATTGAAAGGAGAGGTAGCTGAATTTACCTCAGGGTATGGAGGAAGTGAAGGAGGTTTAATAACCTCTTCAGTCGCCATTCAAGTTGGTTGCAGAGAACGAAGCTTTAATTCCAACCTCAGATTCCCACAGCAACCTTTGTAACAAACCGAGCTTGCAAAGTTTTGACAGAACTGTCTTATTTGAGCAGAACCTGCAAGGAATTGAGGGTCGGATTTGAAGGGAGATAAATAAATAAAATAAAATAAACAAAAGCTTCTTTCTTTTTCTCCCTGTTTTTGATGTTTTCAGGGAAATATGGACGGCTACGAATCATGGAAGGAACGGTGATCCGACGGCGGGGCCTTATCATGAGAATGACACATGGATTGGTGACGTGGCAGAAGGCATTTTGAGATTTTAGTGGAAATTTGAAAGTACCAAGTTGTCCCTGGTTGTGGATGATGTTTTTTGTTTTGGTAGAAAGTTGTGGATGGTGTTTGAAGTTTGAAGTTTGAAGGTGGGTCACTGGGTCCAATCCCAAGCCAAAACCAGAATCCGATCTCCTTGTTTTCGTGAACTCAACAGATGTAGCCTCCAAATTGTAGTAAAAGGACCGTACCAACATTGAAGATTTTCTTCTCCAAAGACGTGGGCGAGCATGTGCCGTCTCACTCCCTCAGATTTGGTTGCTCAGTGGCAGCTATGCCCAAATATCACAGTACAATAACACCGTACTTTAACTGCACCAATGCACACATGATAATTATTAACTGGGAGTTATGGTACCTTGATGGGTTTGGTACTTAGAATAAGTTGTCAATTATTTATTAATGGTTAGTTTCACAATAAATGCTAAAGAGTTTATTAAATATAAATAACAACTAATGAATGTTAGACAACTTATCCTAGGTACCGATACCTTAAAAAAAAAGATGAGTACCGGAGTAATGCTCTTATTAACTATGTTTCATACAATGTTTTAAGAATCGGACCGGAGATCGAACCGGCGAGACCTCCGGGTCATGGTTCGATTGGTCGAACCGGTGGTCGAACCGGATGACGTAATAATTATAATTATAATTATATAAATAATTATTTATATACATATTCAATTAAAATAACCTTATTTTGAGAGTAACATGAATTTAAGAAAAAAAAATTAGGGTTTAATCTTTATTTAAAAAAATAACTATAATTATTTCTTTTAAAAATATTCATTACTATGAAAATAATTATTAATTTTTTTTAAAATCAATTGGTCCAACTTCATTAGTTTGTTTTCCATCGCATAGATCTTAAAAAACTACGTGAAATTGATATAAAATGCATTCAAATTGGACGAATAAGTAAAAAGTTATGACTTTTAGAAGATAGATATAAAAAAAAATCATAAAAAACTAATTTAAAAATCTGAAAAAGTAATAAAAAATTCAAAAAAAGTAAAAAAAAAAAGATTGAACGGCCGGTTTTCAAGAACCAGGTCCGGTTCATCCGGGTTGTCGGTTTAATCCGATTCAATGGCCAAAACGATTTTTTAGACGGACTGGACTGGCCAAGCACGCGAGTCACGGTCGAACCGGCCGGTCCGGTCCGATTTTTCAAACATTGGTTCCATAATTCAAAACTTTTTTTACATCTAAATTTAAATTTTGAGTTCAACTTAGCATAGGGGTAAAATTTGAACGACCCATGTACCAAAAAATATTCGGACAGCCCACCGATCAGTCCGAAATATCAGTAATTTGAGCTCTCAATCGGTTTATGGCCCGTTTATTTTACATTCTTCTAAACTAAAATGCGTGTTCAGGAAAAGGAAATATATTATGGCTTTGGGCAAATGCGTGCTGTCATTTGCACCAAAAGTTAAAACAAACAAGCATAATTTTTCCATGAAAACTCTATAAATTGAATATCAGTAGAGAAAATTGGTCAATTAAGGTAAAAAATAAAACCAGTCGTAAACCTATCAAATGAGGGCGTGTTAAGGCTAAAACATTTAGTCGGCTATAAATGTCTGACTAAATTTGATTTTGTAATTCACTTGCTCGGCCTAAAGAAATTGTCATGCCAACCATTTTACGTTGGATAAATAGGGCGAACCTAAAGAAATTGTCAAGTTAACCATTTTACATTAGATAAATAAGGAGAACTTAATTTGGACGAACCTAATTGAGTAACTTTCTTTCGTCAAACTGGCTTGACAAAATAATGAAATTTGAAACATTACCACTTACAAAAAGCAAATGATCAAATGGCTTGGCTTGACCGGTTAAGTCTAAATTGACAAGTCTATTTAATTTTTTTTAATCAAAAATAGAAAATTAATCGATTTTTTTACATAATGATAACTTTATAATGGTCCATACAGGAGCGAAATTTAAAATTTTTAAATAGTGTCCTATAAGTTAAAATTTTAAAAGAAGGGGCAAATTTATTTATTTTATATATACAAAATATACCTAAAATATTGTATATACTACATAAAAATATCATACCCACACTAACATCTGCATGAATAATGATCATACCAATTAACATATGCATGATCAGTGATCATACGAGTAACTCGAATAAGAAATTTGAGGTCATGACCCAAGCTAGTAGTATATCATGCTTAATAGATAATGAGCCTCCATCATTGGCTGGACCCAATCCAATAACCCAATACTCATTCCCAGGTATTATTCAGATGGATAATAATTAGATAAAATATTTAATGTAAATAATAAGATAATCAGAAATCATCAAGAAGTAGTGGGTCATTGGAGATACATCATACATCTCTCTATATATAGAGTGGTTGAGCTTACATGCAATTATAGAAACATAGAGAAAAAGCTCTTTCATAGAAATGCAGAAGAAGCTTGTTCTTGTCAAGAGTTTGCTTGTGCACCACTTACGTGTTTGTTTACACTGCGTAATAGAAACGCAAAAGTAGTATTATGGGTTATTGAAGTATTGGACAAATAACTAATGACACTACAGTAAGGGTAGCAGAGTTTTTAGTCGGTGGGTAAATATATAGAATAGGAACTTTTAGAAACAAATAACCATTAGAAGAAGAAATATAGTTTCTTGCTTTAGAGAGACATGTAACAGCAGATTTTCCTAAATGAATCAAAGACAAATATACATAAACATATAAATGTATATATATAAATATAAATATAAATTATCCTATCAAATGCAGTAACAATCAACCTTGCAATATAATTGCCCTGTAAGTATTGGACTCATAACAGTGATGATCAACCAAAAGTGCTTTAGAATTATTAGACAACAGTACTGTTTTGGTTCAAAAGGGGAGGCTCAATTCCTTCTGGTCACGAACAAGATCAAAAGGCATTCTGATGCTTAAGTTACTCTCTGTAACTATTTTTCATGATGAAAACTCACAAAGTTCCTATTGTATAATCCATATAAGATCTACATGAGATATGAATACATAGGAAACATATATGCATTAAATGAATAGGGGTGTAAATCAAAATCAATCTCACACTAATTAGTAACTTTTGCCCTTTGTTATTAATGTCCATCAATAAGTTCAGTTCTCCGTTAAGTAAAAATACTGATATTCAATCGCAGAGAAAAACAGGATGTATATGTTTAAGATAGTTTGTGACATTTTATGTTTTCTATTTCAACAAATTAACAACACTACATGATAACCAATAAACTGTGAGTACATAAATAGTGATGGGAAGATAGGCAAAAAATAGCAGACAAATCTCACCTGATGCAAATTGTATCAATACCTATTCATTTTATATCAAATGAAACAAGTACATCAATTTGTAGATAAAAAAAGAGAGAATAACAGACTTACCTCTAAGGCTTCATTGATCACTCCAATGCTCATTAACAGCACTTTTCAATCTGGACTGAGCTAAATCCTTCAAGATCTGCATAGTATATATAAAAATGGGAAGACAAAAATCAGCATGAAATACACCACCAATGCATACTTTTCATCTTCAAATAACAAATTTGAAGATTCCAGGTGATACAGACAGTAGCAATGTGATTAAGACGCTCAGCTTTTTCCTTGACATGACAGTCAATTAGTATCCTCCCTTGCCCGAGCTACAGAGCAAGATAAAAGAAAATGTAAGTTGACAACACAAGGACTAGACAACCAGCATGGCTGGGCACATCATATTAATAAAATCATTCTACAATGTTGTGGAGTGGGGTGGAGGAAGGTGTTGCTCTTGAACCCCTTCTCTTCAAAAGAAGGAAAAGGTAAAATGAAGAAAAGTTGGGCCCATATATAGAGAAAGGAGAATTACAAGAAGTAACCAACGATAAGTAGAGTTATATATTCTTATCAGTATTTTAATTTTCCCCAGATGCTCCAAAAATAATCCTTGATATGCAAGAAGATAAAATCTTTTGTAACACTACTAAAGATGCTTGTTCCATACCCTTGCTATATCCTTTTGACTTCGTTGTTTCTTCCTTTCTTTTTGATGGATAGGGGGGCAAGGAAGGGCTATATTCCAACAATTATTACTTCTAACAAAAACATTTATTTCATTGGATGAAATAAGATGAAATAAGTGATGCAAAGTTAAACTAGAATAACACATGATTAAACCAAGGTAAATGAGCTCAGCTAACCATCAAGCTTGAGAAATTCTGTTCCTAGAAAAGCAACATCTTTGCATGCAGGGGCATCTAGCCTCATTATGCCACAGAGGAATCAAATAATGAACATTTATTTCCATGCATCTAGACATCATAGTATTTCGTACAGTTGTTTCTCAAATAAATGATACTTACTAATTTAAAATAAAAAATTATATAAAATGGATAGCCAACAAGGCAAGAACCAATATTTAGGTCAGCAAAAGACAAATTCCATTGAGAAATTCCTCAAGTCGTAATTACTAAAATATCTAGACCAGAAAAGAACATGGTTTATTGAGTAATCAATCAAATAATGATTACCAAAGGATTCTCGAATAAAAGGTTCCCAGTTCACAAATTTCTAAGCTATCTTAGAAAAGTGATGGATTTTTGTTGTATAGTTAGCTACAAAATCAACTAAAGAAAAAAAGGCAGATGAACGGTAGTGGAAGAACATTTCAAATAGAAATAGTATAAGACAAATATAAAACCAGGTCACAGGACAGTACCGTGAAAGCAAGACAATGTCATTGCGAGCCCTCTTATTGACAAACGTTGCATCGTTACAAACAGATCTACAAGCTTCAGCCAAGCCACGACCAGAATGAAAATGATTATTTTTCTCATCTTTGGTATTAAAGTTGTAACACATTCTTTCTCTTCATTATTATTTATTCCTGTTGATTTGCACAAGATGGAAGATTTCTTGGAGATTAAACTAACTCGTTTTCCATTAATGGACCAAAACCCCTCATTGAATAAGCTTGATCTCTCTGCCAAGAGACACCTATGGCTCAGTTGTCCATGCTCTATTCCTTGTCTTGGAAGCTGTATTCTGTTGTTCCTTGTTGACGTAGAAAAATAATGTTTTTCATATGATCTACAAAGAATTGTTTCTGAGTCAAAAAAAGACCACTTGAAACTTTGTTTGCAGTAAGTGCCATAGAAGATCAAGAAAAGAATGAGATAGGCTTGACCATCATTGCACTTTAAATATCTCAGTTCTGTTAAAGTAAAACAACAAAAAGCGAATGAGGACATAGAATTTACATGAGCAATGGATTTTACAACAAATGACAACTTGTCTAACTAAAGAAGTTCCATTATACAAGAGGCATATTATGAGAAAAAGGAATACAAAGACACATTATGTTCCGAAAAATATAATTTGAGGATTGATTGAGAATGAAAGAGATTAAAATAAAAAGTCCTTCTATATGGAGGTCTAAATCAACAATGTAATACATATAGTATTACAAATAAGCTGGCCAACCTTTCAAGAAATAACCCTATGTTATTTTTGTAGAAAGTCAACTCATTAATGTAACACAAAGTTCCCTTTTGGACGACTAGTAGACCAATGACTTCATAGGCAGAGGAAAATTGGCCAAAGTTTACCAATTGATCCATCAACAATAGATTTAACCTAAAACTAATATTTGAAAATATCTTTTTTTTAAGTCTTGGTAGTTTATGCTAATATTTCCATATGCCATGGATTTACCTCTAATTTAAGGCTGAGAAAAGATAGACATACAATTGAGTCACATGCATCATTAAGGAATTACAGACATAATTTTGTTGTTCTGTATACACCAAATAGATAAAGGACAGTGACAGATACCATATTAAACCTCCAACTCAAATTCAAAAACATAACTGTTGCTTATCCCAGATATCAGAGCTACCGAGATCTGGTTACACATATTAGATATAGTGTAATAAACAATATCTTGCACATTGTATTTATACTTGTACACAGAATGAAATATACAACCTTTCTTGCATTTCTTCTGTGTTTACCTCTTTAATAGAAGTAATACTGCTTGGGTGCAATATTAGGTGCATGTGAGTCACTTATACTTGAAGCCCAAAAATATGCAGGCCAAACAAAGCAAATGATTAATAGGGGGAAAAATGCCCAAGAAAATATGAGGCTTCTAGCATTTAGAAAATGTAGAGCAAAATTTAAAGCTTTTCCTACTTGTTGATCATCTACAGTTTAGATCATAATCTTACATTTGTTTTACACCCAGAGATATGAGCCAAAGGTTGAGTTATATAGATGGTGGGCTGCCTATAGATGGTTTGCAATGTACTAATTTTTCTTCTCCTAATGAAACTGGTTTAGTAATTAAAACCATGTAGTCAGCCAATCATAATTAGCTAATAGGCCCAAACATTTTAATCTGCTTAAAATTGGCACTTGATAGTTGACATAATTCAAAGTGTGAATTTTGAATTGGAAGCTTCTTTTGATGGTGAACAACGAATCTAACATTCCATCCCAAGTGTAATTGGTTCAACAAGCGAAATACATGGCAATCCATATCATGCAATCAACCAAATGGGCAAATGGTTTGAACTTTGTTGTTTTTCCTCTTTGGGCATATATATAGATATCATCTCCAAAATTTGTGAAGAAAAGACTTCTATTTTATTGAGAGGAACTGAAAATAGGGAATTCAAAAAGGTACTCAACGATCATACATCAGCAGAATATGGTTTGACAATTCAATTCACTCCAAAATCCAACAATTATCATCACTATCAAGAGGAACATGGTTGAAATTAGATAGACCATAAAAAAAAATCCACCGGTATCACACTTGTACTCCTAAAAAAGAATTTATAATGAACTTAAAAATATTTAAACAAAATCATTAACTGTATAGAGTATATCACCAATTAAACAAAGTAAATCATATACCCATTTAAGAAAAATGCTCAAACATTCCTTTAAAGCAATGAAGAAAGTATGTAAGAGCAAAGGAAGCCAGCAACTGACACAATTTTTAATAGCAGCGAGGTAATGCAGCAAAACACACAAACAAACACACACACACACACATATATATATATATATCTTGATATGCTTTATATATCTTAGAGTATGTTTGGGAAAGATTTCTTTCCCAAAACAGTTTTTTTTAATAAAAAATTGTTTTATCTAAAATTTATCTTGTTTGTTTAAAGTGTGTAAAATTGATTATAAGTTAAGATTATTTTTTTATAACTAAATACATCTTTTTAAAAAACGCTGTTATTTTAAGCTTTTAATTATTTGATTTTAGATTATTTAAAAAAATTTAAGAGATAAATACTTATTTGCCCTTAATCAAATAACTTTTTCAATCATTTCATACATCTTTTGATAATTTAATACATCAAAGAGATTTTTTTTATACAATCCAAACAAAATTCCTTATCATAAAATCGATTATGAATTAACATATCAAAACATAAATTATTTTTCTCATAATCGATTTTTCACATAATCTTTTTTTCATAACTAATCCAAACACGTACTTAGAGCATGTTTGAGAAAGATTAATTTTTTCCAAAACAGTTTTTTTTAAAAAAAGTTGTTTTATATAAAATCTATCTTGTTTGTTTAAAGTGTATAAAATTAATTATAAGTTAAGATTATTTTTCTATAACTAAAAATAACTTTTTTTAAAAAGCTGTTATTTTAAGCTTTTAATTATTTGATTTCAGATTATTTTAAAATTTTTAAGAGAGAAATACTTATTTGTCTTCAATCAAATAATTTTTTCAATCATTTCATACATCTTTTGGTAATTTAATACGTAAAAGTGATTTTTTTATACAATCCAAACAAAACTCTTTATCATAAAATCAATTATGAATTAACATATCCAAATATAAATTAATTTTCTCATATTCGATTTTCTTAAAAATCGATTATACACATAATCAATTTTTTACATAATTTTTTTTCACAGCTAATCTAAACACACACTTAATCATTCATATATGATTTAATGATTATGATTTGTTTATCTCACTCTCGCAATAAGTTACTCCTCTCACTGCTATATATATATATATTATATATTTATATATATATCGTTTTTGTTTGTTTTTATTTTTATGATGGTACTTTTAACAATTAGTGATAAATATTTAGGATTTAAATTACATAAAATATAAATACAAAAATAACTTATTTATTATGAAATACTTGTACCAAAAAAAGGAACAAACATATATATATATATATATATATATATATATGGGAGCATATCAAGTGAGAGGAGTTGTTTATTATGAGAGTGAGAAGAACAAATCTTGACCATTGAATCATCTATGTATGGTCAAGATTAGATGTTACTTAAATGTCACATGACCACTTAAAAAAGTCACATGACTTTATGTTTTAATCTTAACCATACATGGATGATCCAATGGTTAAGATTTTCTCCTCTCACTCTCACAATAAACCACTCCTCTCACTAGATATGTCCCCTATATATATATATACATATATATATATATATAGAGAGAGAGAGAGAGAGAGAGAGAGAGAGAGAGAGAGAAACAATTGAGGAAGGCCAAGTGTTGAGAGGAGAATTAAGAACCATAAGGTGAGCCTATGGTTAGGATGACAATTTTTCTCATCCCCTATCAGTATCTGCGGGTAATATCCGTCGCGGGACGAGAGTTTAACACCCGTTTATTAAACGGGATGGATGAAGGGGTTGTTTTTTCCGTACCCATGGGTACTCGATATATAAGTTTAAGTATTTAAAATTGTAATATTGTTATGTATATATATGTTTTTTAAGAAAATTATATTGTTATTTTGATTTTAAGTATTTAAAGTTGTTAAATTAAATTAATTTATAACAAAATAAATTATGAAAAATTATGATATTAAAATTTATTTAATTTATTCTTCTTTTTCTTTTTTTAATTTTAATAATTTTATGAGTATCCATAAATACCTGTGAGTATCCGTTTACACAAAAAAAAAATAAAAAAAACAAGTACCTACAAAAATATAAAACAGAAACTGGAAGCTACAACCCGCGCCCCTACGTCCATTGCCATCCCTACCTGTGGCCCTTTGAATGCCAACAACGAACAAAAACTGGGAATTTAGAATGAGATCATAGAGTGATGGAATTAGTGTGAATAGACAGTCCACGTTCAGAGTCCTCAAACAACGTTTCCTTGTTTTATATACATAAATCCGCAAAAGTTTTCATTAGAGTAAAATTATTTTTCTGGTCTTTGAAAATGTAGTCTGTGATTTAAATTGTATACAGTCTTTAAATTCAAACTCATTTCGGCTAGTTTATTTGTTCTTATTAATATAAACTTATGCCTTATGCAGTCACCTTAAAAGAAGAAGATAAATAATGCACATAAAATTTCATAACAAAAATCACTGAAAAATCAAAATATAAGAATTAAGATTTTATAAGTTTATAATACAATAAATTATTGTAGAGTCTAATATACTCTTTTTATTCATTACTTTAATTTTTTATATTATAATAAATTAATATTAGCATAACATAATTCCTTTTATAGAAAATAATTTAATTCTATACACACAAAAATTAATTATTGTCATTTAAATTAAAATCATATTTTATTTAATTATTTAATCAAGACAATTAAGTGAAATTCATAACCTTTATTTGTTTTTAAGTATATCAAGATGACAATAATAACTTCTGCTAAAATTTTAGCCCACCCCAGCCATTCATTATTGTGGCTGTCTTGTTGCGCTCTTTATATATAAAGGCCAGTGCTGGTTGAAAGTCGAAAGTGGAAAGTTGAAAGTCGAAACTTCAATTTAGTACGGCAAAATAATAATAATTGAAAGACGAACCAAAAGTATTTAAATTTTTTTAGCAATAATATTTTTAAATTTTTAATTTACATATCTTTTAAATCCTTTTCCTATAAATCGCTAAATTGTAATTAAATTAATTTTTTTAAAAAGAACTCAAATTGCTCACATAATAAATGTGAGATAATAACTATTTTTTTAAAGTAATTTACTGACCTTGACTCTTTATTCCTCAAATACTTTTATAGGAGAGATTTTTATATACATTCAATGCATTATATACTTTCAATAGTTTTAGTTTTTTTTTTAAATTAATTTTATAATTTACATTTAATTATACTCTCCAAGATGTTATGATTTAATTTAATTGACTTGGTTTATTTACATAAGAATTTAACCTTTGGTAGCCTGGGTGAGGTGACGATGAGAGTGAGGCACATAAAGTTTTCAGCAAGTTACCTATCCATGTACCATGGAGTGTAGTTTAAGAGGTACAAAAATGAGAGAGAAAAAACTTATTAAAAAAAGCAAGCCTAATATATATTTATGTACGTCTCTTCCTGGTTCTTTACTTCATTGTTTGTTTCATAAGGAGTTAATTTTAAAATTTTAAATTTATTTAGATATCATAAATGTTTTAGAATTTTATTATGATTCTTTTAAAATTTATGAATTACATTTCTTTAAATATTATTTAATTAAAAATGTCAAATCGCAAGGAATAATGTAGTAAATTTTAGTGAAAATTATGGGTCCCTAGCTTCCACAAGAATTGATTATGTGACTTCAAACTTATTCCTCTCAATGAAAAAAACAAAAAAACCAAACAAGATGGTTTACTGAAGAAATTCTATTTATTCACTCATACAGGATCTCAAGATTATCGAAACCAAGCCAAATATGATAAATCAAATTGTGCTTTATATGTCATTAACCACATAAGTTACAAATTTTTTATATTTTAAGAAAAATATGTAACTTTTGCATCTTTCACATATATATAAAAAAAACGTAAAACTTTATAAACAGAAGCTATAAATTTTTACACTTACAGGTAATAGTAAAAATTATGTACTTTATCATCATTGAAATTTACAACATTATGAGGTGTGATTCATATGGTAAGTGAAATCTGATGGACTTTACCTTTAATGAAGGAATTTGAATTTCTTTTAAAACATCTTGTGATCATAGCTAAGTATCTCCAAGAGAAAATTCATTTAAAATTATGTTCTTAATTTTTTTAAAAAACTCCAATAATTCATATCAAAACATAAAAAATTTGGGACTTTTCGACAAATGTTGTAGTGACTTGTCGATATATATATTTTTAACGATGTATCGTAAAATAAGTAAAGCCAGAAACAAAATATGTAATGTAAGAAAAATCAGAGAAGAGAAAACACTTTGTGAATAACTTTCCATCAATCGATAATATAATCTGGGTTCCATAATTCAGAACCAAGAATGAAGAGGACTACAACTGCAGCATATCAAAATACAATTCGCTAAAAATGTTTTCCTTCTGCAGAATTATAAGATTACGTTGGGTAATTATTATATATTATATATAAGGGAAGAGGTTTAAGGGCATTTGGGTCCTCCTTCCTTTGTCTTCCAGCTGTTGTAGCAAGGGCACACTTGCTTGTTGCCATATGTACCAGGAGGAACGCAGAGGCATTTGGCGCAGCACTTCTGGCAGAAAAACATGCATGGCTTCTTGTGTGAAGTTGCTGAGCAACGGTAAGTGCACCTTGGTTTGCAGTCTGTGAAATTGCACACACAGAATTAGCATTTCCCTTAAAAGCTTGGTTAGCGGGAACCAAGGACTTTTTTAGTTTTCTTAAATGTTGGTTTCTGTGCCAAATTGGAAGACCTATAATTTGTTAACACACAAGAATCTGACTGAAAATACCTGAAGGGCGAAGTCTTGCAAGTCCATAAGCCTGCTCAAGGATTACATACAAAGCAAACATTGGGTGAGTTAGAAAAATTGGACTCTTGTTTTGAAGTTACATCAATTGCATATGCTGCAATCACAATATGAATACCTCAGCCACATCAGAGAATGTAACCAAAAGAAGCAAAGAGAGGACGACCAAGACTGATCTGTACGGACGGCCTGCCATTGCTATGATATGTGAAGCGAAGAGCTCACTTTCTTAGAGGAAAATAAAAACAAAAAGAATGACTATAAAAGTCAATTATCCTTCTCTCACAGCACAGGGTAGGTGTTTTTGGAAGATGAGTGAAGCAAAATGAGAGGGGATTGGGTGGATATTTATAGGAATTAAGTAATAGGAGGATAATCAAATCTAGGATTTTGATCTTCTCATATTCTTTAAAAATGTGAGGGAAACACCCAAACAATTTTGTAAAGCTGGTAAACTTTTATGGTGGGTTCATCCAAAATATCTTTTTTATATTGCCCTCTAGTAATAAAACATGTTTTTGTTTTAAAGAAAAATGTGAGAATACAAATTAACAAATTTAATCATGAAAATGTTAGAAAAAGGAAAAATAATCATGAAAACTCAAGCAATAAAACCAAACCGTTGCTTAAGGCATTAAAAAGGGAGGTAAGAATTGAGAGCATACAAACGATGCTTCATGAGAAAGTGAGCGATAAAACCGGCGTGTCTGTGACTCTGTTGTTTCCTTTGTTTTGGTTCGCTTTTGTTAACTTGGTAACGGAAAATTCTAAATAGTCACATGTTACTTTCGCCCCTTTTTCTTTTGTTTCCTCTTTCTTGCCCTTTCTAGTTTCTACATCATTGTCTTCAATGTTCAATATATAAATCAAACTTTGATATCTCATATTGCCTTTTTATGAGAATATCATATGACTAGTTTTAAATCTTCAAAAAACGACACGTTAGGTAGATAGTTTTTGATTTTTTTTTAAAGTTAGTAACTATAGAGCAGTTTGAATCGTTTGTAAATTTATATAATAAATATTAAAGAAATCAACTTTTACATTATATATATGACATTACACCAATAATATTACTATTTAAATAATAAATTCTATATTTTTAAATTGTATAATATATATCTGTATTTAAATTTAGTAGAAACAAAACTAAAGGCGGATGAGCTTTTCAAAAAACTTTTTAATAAGTTTTTTAAAAAATATTTTTTATAAAAAATAAAAGCATTTTTATGTTTATATGTATTATTTGAGAATATTTTTTTTAATGTTTGAAAAAAATTATTTTATAATTTTTTTTTTCAGAAACATAAATTTAGTTAGAAAAGAAAAGCATAAATTGCAAAAAAATTAGGATTGAGTTGGATGAACTTTAAAAAAAAAGAACTTATATATATCTATATATTTAAAATATATATATATATATTTCTGTTTGAATACAATATTTAAAATATTATTGTAAGTAAAGTCCGCAAGGGGACAAATATATTCTTATTGGCTGGTACAATGCAGACCCAACCAAAGAGTCTGGCCCCAGATTTCACATTTCAAATGCAAGAAAACAGCCTAATACAAGGATGGAAAATTTAGCAAGGAATAAGGTTAAAATGTTTTCAGATTCAGGGCTACGTGGTTACGAAAAAAAAATAATATTGACGAAGACAACAGATATCAAGCTCCTAATATCAATTTAAAGCATAGGAGGGGTACTTGAGAAATAAGTCCCACGAGTTCAGAAAAAAAAAAGGATTTTTGCGATCCCTTATAGGTCTGTATATATTTATATTTAATTTAATCTTGTATATATATATATATTGGTAATAGACATAAATTTAGGAAATTATTGAAAAATCTCTAGTGAGATTCAGTTATTTAAATAAAAACAATCCATGGCCAAAAAAATAAAAAAAATCCTAATTTTATTTTTCTTTTGGTAAAAATTCCTACTTTTGTTGGACCAAAACCATGTCAACTTTACCAGAAAATTGCCGAGTGCAAGTGGCCTAGGCCCAAAGCACAAAAAGGAGGGAAGGATTTGCAAACCATTTGGACAAAATGATAGAGGCCCGATTAATGTAAACGAACAGGACTTCTAGGATGCTAAGTTAACTACGGCTGAGTGGAACAACCCATTAGCAGATTTGATGCAAAGACCAAGGACAGAAGCCAGCAGCACCAACAAGCACAAGCACAACCCAAAACTAGCTAAAAAACAGCAAAACTGAAAGGAAATCGAACCCAGAAGGTGGCTGCCTGATCTGCTTTGTTCCTTGGGGCATGGTTAACTTACTGCATTGGCCTATTTGCTTCTAGGCCTTCTTGTGGTTCAAACTTCAAACTTACTACTCACAAGCAGGTAGCAGCTTGCAAATGATTCATGCTAAATTGCTTATTATCAGTACGTTTCTAATCATAAGATTTAGAAATTGATTTAATTTATAAATAATTTTTTTATTTTAAAAGTTATAAAATATGAATTGTCTTTAAAATTGAATTTTTATTTAAAAAGTTATAAAATTAAATTGATTTAATTTTGAAACGAAATTTTTTGTTTGAAAATTTTGATCAACTTAATTTTGATTTTTTTTAAATTTTAATTGTACAATATAAAAATCCGTGGAAATCAAATTAAATTTATGCGAATTTAATTTATAAATCAAATTAAATAAATTTAAACGGTTTCAATTTCAAAATCGTGTCAATATTTTAACAAAATTAAATCTATATATATATTTTTAATGATTTTGCATAAGTTTAAATTTTTTTAAGCCCGCCCGACACGTTTCATATCCCTCTATAAAAAGCCAACAGAAACCTATTTTCCCACTCACGATTTCCCCCGACCTTTCAGTTTCAAGTTTCAAGTTTCAAAACGCTTAGGTTTCCGTTTCATTGTTTCAATATATATATTAAATTATAATTACGGAAAACCAATTCCCCAGCGTTTTCATTCCACGATGGCGTCGTTGTCGTCGATGCCAACGAAGAAAACGAAAGTGGAGAGCACCACAGCGCCAAATTGGCTCGAACTTCCCCGAGACGTGACCGCTAAGATACTTCACAAACTGGGCGCTATCGAAATCCTCACCAGTGCTCAGCGTGTATGCACTCTCTGGCGTAACATCTGCAAGGACCCTCTCATGTGGCGCGCCATTGACATGCGCAACCTCGGCACTTCCCACACTATTTCCTACAATTTGGACATTATGTGCCGCCATGCCATTGACCGCAGTTGTGGTCACTTGGAAGACATTAATGTTGAGTGTTTTGGTACCGATGCTCTCCTCAAGTACATCGCTGATAGGTGAAATCATATATTTTTGTTTTTTTTTTTGTTTTGCTTCTTAATATTCTGCGTTGTTTGTTTCGGTTGGTTTTGTTGAATTTCAATAGTGAGTAATTTGAGTTATAGAATGAAAAGTGAATGCATGGGTTTATTATGATGAGTATATTGATATAGATAATTAAAATGATGTATTTGAATACGCTAAGTAAAATTGATAAATTAAATACCGTCTTTCTACTTTCAATTAATTGGATAATATAGCAGGTCTAATTTTGGTAATGTATTCTTTTGTTCCTCTGCAATTACACAAGATTTTAAATGAATGAATAGGATAGTGGAAGCAGGTTGTATACTGTTTGCCTTCACAGTGCAAGGAGAATATTGAAGAGTAATTTGTTGTTGAACTGTTGATGCTGATCTCAGTTGCGTAATTCTGTTATTGATTCTGGTTGTTTAGATCTCTTGATTCCTTGACAGATTTATCACTCTGTAAAATGTAATTTCTTGTACTCGGGGAAGGTTGGAGAAATGGAATTCTGTAGGAGGTTTTCTGTTTGCTTTTATTACCACACATTCCATTGCATAGGATTGAGTTCATAATGGTCATACTGAAAGATGATCCTTTAGTAGAATATAACTGCCATTTTTAATTTTTTTTCCCGTCATTGTATATATTTTGAATCAATGTGCTCCGTATATGTTTATATGTTTTTTGCAAAAAGTATGTGTATTTGTGACAACTCAATCATTTTTTGAGTGCTTCTGTTTGAATTGTAGAAGGGTTTGTTCATATCTTATGTACTTGGTCAATCTGATTTCTTTAGTATCATATCGTTAAGGATTTATCCTCCTGTCGTTTTTTCTTCTCATTTTACAGTTCAAGTCATCTACGATTCATACGGCTTGTATATTGCTGGTCAATTTCAAATCAGGGATTGAATGAAGTTGCGAAGAAGCTTCCACTGTTAGAGGAGCTTGACATTTCATTTAGCAACCTATCTAAGGATTCTCTTGAAGCTATTGGCCAATGTTGCCCTCTTTTGAAAGCGTTGAAATTTAACATGAAGGCTAACACAGGTATTAAGTGTGATGATGAGGCCTTTGCTATTGCAAAAAGCATGCCTGAGCTACGCTATCTCCAGCTTTTGGGAAACAAGCTCACTAATGCTGGCTTGGTTGCCATTCTAGATGGTTGCCCTCACCTTGAATCTCTTGACCTGCGAACTTGTTTTAATGTTAACTTGCGAGGATGTTTGGGGAAAAGATGTGCTGAGCAGATCAAAGATTTACGGCTTCCAGATGACTATCTAGCTGAAATTGATGATGATGTTGATGATGATCCTTATGCCAATATATATTGTGACTGTGGACTCACATCTGACAGTGATGATGATAATGAATCATATGCATATCAAGTGGCAGACTATCTGGGATTATTGTAGTTACAATTATTTTATGTTCCTCTCTTGGGAAATGTTGATCACTGTGTACTATTTTGAATGGTCATGGATCTTCTGGAGTGACATAATGTATTGATGCTGTTTTAATGGAATTTTGTTGAAGACATCGGACAGCCTCATCTTTTTACTTTAGAAATTAGCTAGAAGTCACCTGGAACCTTAGATGCATGCATGTTTTGCACGTTTTATTCATCAGATATACAAGATAGAGGGTTTATCAATTTATCTTGTCTTTTTGTAGCTGAAAAGCTGCGACTCCAAACTTGTTATTTTTTTGGGTACATGCAAAGTTGTACTCTTTAATTTGTTTTGTTGATGATCTTCAGAGATTGAGCAAAAGAAACTCTTTAGAGCTTGTTTGTCTGTGTATTTTTTTGTTTTTATAAAAATGAAAATAGTAAATAGGCTTGAAAAAGTGTTTGGTTGGATTTTAATGAATATGTTTCACAAACGGGCCCAATCTTAAAATAACAAATTCTATTGACCCTTTCAAAATATATTAACGCTCCAACCCCTCTGGCATCTTTGCTAGCTCTCCATATTTTTCTTCGAGAAGTGCTCTGCGTTTTCCCTACAATGCTGCTGGGTCATATATGTTTTTTGTTCTCTACCAATCCATCCCCAGAATACAGAGATTATAGCAACTTGCACCTCTGTTGCTCATATGAACCTTATATTTACTTTAAAGCTTCCATCGTTCATATTATTCTAGTGTGACATTTCTGTTAGTCCCTTTGAACTTAACAAGCTACAATCTAACCTGCATGTCACTATGAAAGGTAGTATCTATATGTTCTTCTGTTTGAAACTGACACGGTAATATATTTCTTTCACCCCATATTTGGGAGGTAAAGTCAGACCATACTCACAGTTTCAAGAAAAAGAATAAACATATATGACCTCTGCTTTCGTCTTGAAAAGAGCAGCATATCTGCTTCCAACCATATCAATTGCTAGTCAGCTATCTTGTTACTTGTATTTTTGTTTCTTTCCCTGTAAAAAAATTATATATTCGTTATTCCTTTACCTGTATGTGCTTCAAGGCTAAATTGTTTTTCCCAGAACTTGATCTGTTTAGTCCTTTTGACACAGGCAAAAGCAGTATAATAACGCTATTGAATGTCATTGAGAGGTGTTTTGAAAGATTGAAGGCAAAGTTTTAAATTTTATAGTTGATGCCAAATTATCCTGTTAGAAGAAAAAGACAAACTCTCAATACTTGTTGCACTATACATAATTATATTAGAATGTAACATAGCACAGATAGCTGTTTGGTCATTACTTTAAAGAAAACTTGATTGTGATAGAAGAAGGTTTAAGAGTATATCAACAAGGTATCAACGTCAAATCTCAAACGTGGGAAAATTATCGTATGTAGAATTTATGTAATAAATTATTTTCGTGGATACACAAGAGTTTATTATTCATATTTTTTTGGTCAATGAAATAAAATAAAATATATTTTTATTATCTATAGTTAACTTTAAATTTTTTGATTCATTGAAAATATTTGGACTAAACGTATTTTTATTGTTTTGATTTTTCAAAAACATGATTTAACAACAAACCAAATAAGTTATTTAAAATTTTAGAAATGAAAATCATTTTTAGAAAATCAAAATAGAAAACAAAAATAAAAAAATATTTTCTCAAATCAAACACGCTCTTGGATTTTCATGTGTGCATCTTTTAGACGAGTTGAAATAAACGCTCCTAGATTTTCATGTGCGCATCTTTTAGACGAATTGAAATAAATGATTTTTGAAGAAGTTGTAGCATCTCTGAGATTGAGAGGACAATAAAGTAGAGGATTTGGTTAATGTAAATATCATTTCACCCGTTAGCTTGCCCCTTCATGTTCATCCTTGTCGCTTTATAACTTAACTTTGTATTTAGTCAAAAAAAAAAACTTAACTTTGTATTGGTCGGCCGTCCTAGAATATGAACATAGTTTGTTGATTAGGCGTTGGAACTCATTCTAAATTAAGTGCGCTGTAAAGCATAATCCATTAATGTCGACGAATATGAACTGTCAAAAGATATTGGGTGGTAGCATTTAATGCTCTTTAATAAGTTCTTTTATTTATATAATAAAAAAATATTATATATCTTTTGAGTTATATTAAATAATTTATTTTTATATTTAATATTTATTTTAAATTTTTAATCAGAACATTAATTTGTATTTAATTAATCAGTACATTAATTAAAAACAATTATTAGCAAACACTAAAAATATTTAATTTTGCATTGTCGGAGATTTTGACGAGCATTACCGCTTTTTAATTTGTATTTTATATTATTTTTTATTTAAATAATTATATAATTATTAAGTTGTTTATTTATTTAATTTTTATTTTATTTAGAGAAATGAAACTAGAATAATTACCTCACTAAGTTTTTGAGTTAAGTTGTTTTCTTTTTTTAAAAAAAAATCCCAAGAGTCTAGTCTCAGATATCAACTTTCAAACCCAATGGAAGAAAACAAGCCTAAATATCTAATTATATGTTATTATACTTAATTAAATTTTTTTGATAAGTCATATAAGAATAAAAACTACTCAGCTTGAGTGTGTCACATAAGTGGGTGAGTGGTATCTAAATGAGTTTAAATTTGATTCACTTAAAAAAAATTCATAATTATTTAATAACATGTTGATACATAATTAAAAGAATTTGATCTCTTAAATAGTTATTAAAAAAATTCTTAAGTAGTAGTATAAAATAAAATAAATTTGTTTTAATGATATGCTAAGAAATGATTGAATGATTTTTACACTGCGACTTGAATCTAAATTAAATCAAATCTTTATTCTATAGATGGTCCATTCGTTGCCTACTTTGAGTTTAAGCTATACACACAGTATTTTCTTGATTTGTGGTTTTAGTAAAAGACGATCCATCTGCTCTCTACAAGAAAACGAAAGGTTGCGGGCTAATTCTCCTATTTCTATAGAAGCAGTGTGCAATGTGCATAATCACAGTTCCACAGCCAAAGGGAATAGAGGGAAACAAAATGAGTTGACACATGATTCTGTCGAAAAAGTCTATCAATTCAATTCTGCTGAATTCACCCGTTGGCCTGTGCCTACAATCTACATGGTTGCATGAATTTTTATTGGTCAGCAGTCCTATATGAACACAGTTTGATGATTTAGCTTTGGAACTCATCCTAAATTAAGTGCGCGGTTTTACCAAAATAAAAATTAGTGCGCTGTAAATTAACAAATTATTAATAAGATATAGAATTAAGTTTAATTTTAAATTACTGTTAGTTTTAAAAAATACGTTATTATCTAATAATAAGATACATATTATTAAAAGAGTTATATTTTTTAAGTAATTATTATGATAGTTAATTTTTTTTAAAATAATTTATAAGCACATGATTAGATAACAATATAAAATATGCTTACGTTAATAATAAACCAAAACTAAATTCACAAAATTATTCCTATATATTAATACATGTTGGCAACTTATTTTGTTTTATTTAGACAATTTTTAGTGCAATCTTGTTTGATTAAGACTGAATTCAAGTCAATGAATATTAACAATCAAAAGATATATGTTTTTGGATTGCGGGAGATTTTAAATGCATTAACTTATTTTAATCTGCCTTTTTTATTTAAATAATGAAAAAGTTAAGAATTTAAAATTTAAAATAACTAAGTAATTATTTATTTTTTAAATTATTTTATTTAGAGAAATGAAATTAACATAATTATCTCACTAAATTTTTGGGTTAGGTGAAAGAGAATTTTTTTATTTAGGATGAAAATTAAAAAAATTTAAGGAAGGTAAAAGGATAAAATGGTATCAGGTTCAGTAGAAGGTAGTACGGAAAAAATAAATATAAAAGAACAACAGAATCTGATGGTTTGGCACTGGAAGTCATCCTAAATTAAGTGCTCTGCAAACCATTAATTATAAGTTAACACATTTTGCAAACTTATTATGTTTTATTTCGATTGAAATCAAGTCAATGACTATGAACTGTCAAAACTTATTTGTTTTTGCATTATGGGAGATTTTGAGATGCATATTTTGGTAGAGTGCATCAACATGTTTTAGGGTTCGTTTGTATTAACTTTTTTAAGAGTAAAAATATTTTTTTGAAGTAATAAAAGTATTTTTTTAAAAGTTAAAGAGTTTAAACTTTTAAAAAAAACACTTCATATGTAACAAAAAAACACATAAATTATTTTTTAAAAAAATTTGAACTCTTTAGCATCTAAAAAAAGTACTTTTATTACTTCAAAAAAACACTTTTGTTAAAAAAAAAATTAATATAAACGGACCCTTAATCTGTATTTTATAATTTTTATTTAAATAATGAAAAATAAAAATTTTCAAAATTTCATACAACTACTAAGTTCTCCATTTATTTTACTTTTATGTTATTAAGAGAAAAGATAATAGAATAATTAGCTCACTAAATAATTGGGATAGGGATAAAGGAATTTTCTTTTGAATTCTTCAATCCAAGCATGAATGACATGTCTTTAACGGAATTGAGTAGGTTGATTAGCCGATGTGCGCATACGGATGAATCTTGTTTGCCTTTGTGCTTCTCATCCAAGGAAAAATTAATGATTTAACAGTCAAGTACTCACTACCAAATCCACAGCTATTTCCACCCTTGTACTGTTGTACATAACCAAAAAAGACTTTCCTAATTGACTAGAAGAATGGGTTCAAATGTACATGAGATGAGGATTCAAATAAAGATAGTTATCCAGAAAATAAAGAAATAATGAAATGTTGCGAGTCTTATGAGTTATGACATAAATGATGATGAAAGCTAAAGATATGAAGTCTTAGCAGAAATTTTTAGATACACTTAAAGTAATATTTTAGATTCACCTAAAGTAATAATTTAGATCAATAAGATAATGATATGTAGATTAAAAAAAATAAACCCCATCATAGTTATAACTAAACCCAAGTAAGACTTATTTTTTTTAATTCACGTGTCATTTTTTAATTAATCTAAAATATTACTTTAAGTGTATTTAAAAATTTCTGAAATAAATAAAATTTGAATTTTCTCAATCATCTTACTATGAGAGAGAAACAGAAAAACATATTTTAATAATTAAAAGGGTTATGGTCCTAAGAGCTCCAGCGCTTATGGGCTTGAGTCTCATGTACACCTTATTTATTGTTTTTTGTTTTTTAATGATGAATTTAATTTCTATTCATTGTTAGGGTAAAAATTTTTTACACTGTCATTCAATCATGTGTTGCCAAATTATTAAAATAGTTAGACTTTCTAAGTAGTTGTTGTGATAGTCAACTTTTTTATTGATTTGGCAACACATGATTGGATGACAGTGTAAAGAAACTTTACACTAACAGTGGATAGAAATTAAACTCTTTAATGATATCGCAACATAAATGTAATTTTTTTTAAAAACAATCTCAAGGATACAAAGCTCAAGCGGCTATGCACTCGAGCGTGTAATATCATCACCCTAATTAAAATGTAAATTATTGTTATCTCTTTCATTCTCGTATAGAATGGTCTTGTTACTGGAGTTGATCCAAATCCAATATAAATCATACTTAGAATTAAAAATGAAGTCCAACAAGTTGTACTTGCTCTGCACATTGGAGAAACAGCTGAGGTAAGTCAAGAACATGCACAATGTTACTAGTGATCAGAACCATGTCAAAGTCATCAGATATATGACTAATGAGGATTATTAGAAGTTAAGGGAAAACCAAGAAGGTTCATTCAATTGGGGAAAAAGGATAAACGTATGCCATAGAAAGCCATTATGGTAAGAATGCAGCAAAAACAACACGCAGCTAAAAAACAAACACCATTCAAATGCAGTAAGCCTCCATAATAACCTACCCCCTCCTTCCCTTCCATTATCCTCCATTTAAACAAGGTAAAAATTTCCATGCTCAAGGGAAAAACACAACTTCGATTAGTAACCAATTCTTTTCCAGGAAAACCTTACATAACCATGCTGTGCGAGAGCATAAACTTTGCATTTTGATAATAAGAAATAATCTGATTCTGGCTATCAAAAACAAAGTTATCATCCATTGGCGTCATTATTATACCAGAGTTCCTGTGAGAATAGTTCATTTTTGACAAATTGCTTGAGGCATCAGGGAAGCCAAATAGCCCAGACTTCTTAGTTAAGAGTGAATATTAACAAGCTAAAGTATTGGCAAACTACCGTCCAAGCATGCTAAATTTGCACTAATTACAAATAAGTGCAAGTGGTTGTGAAGACATTGAATACGCAAGAAAAATCCCTGCTCACTAAATCTGAGTATACCACACTAGTGAGAGGTCAAGTTAACGATTTCTTTGAAATATTTTCAATAAGAAGGAAGGAATGCAACTCTGCAAATTGAGCACTACGATTGAATTACCCAACCATGGGCTAATTTAGCCCATCCAATGTCTAGCAGCAGATATACAAAGGAGAAAAAGAAACCCATTTTTACCTAATAAATATCTTTACAGAGAATGTATATTTACACATTGGCTCAATGCTCATGAAGAGAGTTCTCAAGCACCAATCTCAAACGCCTAGCAAAAACATCCAATTCCAACGCTTGCTGCTCCTGCCACCGCCTCCCAAAATTCATCACATTCCCTTCGTTGGAAGAAACAGACACAGCCTGAGAAGAATTACGATCAAGACAGAGAACCCCCTGCCAGAAAAGAGCCATCTTGGCCTCTTTCAGAGACTGATCAAACACATCAAGAACGGTTTTTGCAGCCAACCCACCAAGTTTTCCGTCACCATAACCACCACCCGACCCATGACGATCTTCTTTCTGCAAATCAACGTCGCAATCAACCTTCAACTTGCTCATTTTCCCATCGCCACCAAAAGGGTCACAACGCTCATTCAGAGGCAGGGAAGGCGAGAAGCCAACAAAATTGACCCCAATTGGGTCCTCTTCAACCTTGATCTTGCTACCGTCAGCAATTCCATGGCCGGAATTGCCAACAAACGGCGAAATAGAAGCGAACTCGGGGCTCCAGAGCTTCCTCGAGAGATCGTAGAGTGCCCGATCGTGCGGCGACAGAGACGCGGCGTCGAGCCCTCGAACGAGGCGAGAGGAGATGACGCGGAACTTCTTCCTCAGGCGACGGAGCTTCTCGGAGAGCTGGGACTTGGTGTAGGGCTGCGACATGGCGTTGGAGAAACGGTCATAGAAGAGGTGCAAATCTCTGGGGAAGAGAAGCCCTTCGGAACGGGAATCGAGAAGGCCATCAAGGAATCGAATTTCGTCCGGCTCCGTCCAAATTCGGTGGAATTTGAAAGGCAGTGGCTTGGCGGTGGCCGCATCGGCGGCGGCTACTGCGGAAGGGTCGTCGGCGGAGTTGGAGGAGAGGAAATTAGGGTTAGGGCGAAAAGAGGGGTCATCGGAGTGAAGGGTTTTGCGTTTGATGGGAAGCTTGGATTTGAAAGGGGTAGCAGAGGATTTAAGGGGTAGAGGTTGAGGAGGTTGGGGAGGGGTTTGGACAGGGGTGGAGTCCATGGCTAGGAGAAGGGCCTTGATGCTTGAGGGTGGGTGGGGTGGGGTGGGGTGCGGTCAAGCTCAAAGGGGTCACTTTTTGCTTTGCTTTGCTTTGGGTTAGTTCAACTGGGAGAGGACTGTGCTATTTGGGTGTTTACTGCAATGTGCTGTTTCTGTTGGGACCTAGGGTTAGAATGAAGTTATGAGATCACACTTCGCAATCACTTAAAGGGAGGAATCTTCCATTTGTTTGGTATTATGAACATTTTGGTAAGTTGGGAAGAAAATTTCCTTTTATTTTTGTGAATAAATGTTGGGATAGTGTTATTTGGATAATATTAAATAAGATTAAGAGCTCGTTTGTTACAGATTATTTGATTAAAAAATCACTTTTTTAAAGTAAAAAATTACTTTTAATGATGTTGATTGTGTTTGTTTAAGTTTATTAAAAAAATTATTTTTTTAAAAAAATCATTTTTATGGTTAAAATAAAAAGCTATTCTCATTAACTTTTGAAAAAAATTAATTGCGATAGAAGAGAGAGAAGTTACTCTCAATAAAAAAATAATTTTTATGATTGTAAACAAACACAAAAGAGCTTTATGCTATTCTTTAAAATTTCTAAAAAATAATCTCTAAATTATTGAAAGTCAAAATTAATTTTTTTTTAATTTGTAACAAACGGACCCTAAAAGAGATAATAAATATACAATATCATTGAATTGTATGTAGATTTAGGCAAACTGCATTTTAAGTATTTTTTTAAAATTATATAATTTTTTTTCTTTATTAAGGATCGGCTTGATATAGAAAGATGAAAAAATAAAAATAAAAAGCAAATTAAAGTGTATCTCATCTCAATTGTTTTACTGACTTAGTTAACAAGTGCAAAATATTCCAATTTTTTTAACATATTTCAATTGGACCAAGTATGCCCTAAGACTATTCATGTTGTGAATATGTACTAATAGAGATGCAACTTGCCACATCTTTTTCTATGTCAAAATTCAGTAATTCAGTTCACACAAAAAAAGTCAGTAATTCATAAGAACATAAAACCAAAATTCATTTAAAATTTAATACATGGCAACTAAGGCCGAAACGGTGAACACATCGCTAGACGAGGCAGTGCCCGTGCAGCATCAAATGAAAACCCACGAGGCTATGCTGTACTTACTCTTGCTGATGGAAAGCGGGTTTGTCCAGTTTTATGGATTGCTTTGTGTAAAATTGGTAGGAGGAGCATAATCCTAGCAAATCCTATGGCTTGTGCAGTTGAAATTATCCATATCATGTCACTCATCCTTGATAACCTCCCTTGCATGGACAATGATGATTTTAGACGAGCTAAACCCACAAACCACAAGGTTTTTGGTGAAGAAACTTCCACCCTCGCCGGGCATGTCCTGCTCTCCCTTGCCTTTGAGCACATGGCAGCTAAAACCACCAACGTTTTGCCTCACCGTGTGGTACATGCCGTTACTGAGCTTGGTTCATCTGTGGGATCAGAAAGGCTCGTGCAGGCCAAATTCTTGACATGAACAGTGAGGGAAAACTGGTGACATTGAGAGAATTGGAGTATATTCATGTCCACAAGACGGGAAAAGCTGCTTGAAGCTTCGGTGGTTTGTGGTTGTGGGGCAATAATGAGGAGGCAGTGTGTGTTATTCAGGTGGAGAGAGTGAGGAAGTATGCAAGGTGTATAGGCATTTTGTTTCAAGTGGTGGATGACATTTTGGATGTTACCAAGTCATCTTAAGTAGTTGGGAAAGACAGCAGTGAGGGATTTGGCAAGTGATAAAGCCACGTATCCAAAACCGATGGTATTGACGAGGCCACATGGTTTTGCATAGTTCATCGTGGCATATACGTGCGCGTGCAAAAACAGTGCAGTGTTGTTACTTCTCTGCAAGTGAAGTTTCACTGCATACATATACATGGTTTGCGAAGTTTCGCGATTTGTTTACAAGATAGATCTTTTAAGACCAGAGTAATTATATGCTCGCAATCACAAATTTATTTCTCAGACAGTGCACCGCTTGCTTCTGGAAAATAAGGAATGCAATTCTGACTTTTTATTTAGGGAATGCAATCATTTTCATCTTACATGCAGTCTTCTGGTCTCTACCAAACATGTTACAATCTGTGGCCACCTATTCCTAAAACATAATTATCCTAACGGCCCAAGGTGAATTATCAAGGATATAATACAGAACGATATAAGTCTTGAACTCTTGATAGATTGTCATTGAATATATACTTAACTAGAGTCGGGTATAGTCCTGAGAGTCTTATGGAAATGATGGAACAGCATCAGTAGAGTTCAGCCCTCAACTTTTGGACGCCAACCTTCAATGACATCCTGTGGTTGTGCACGTGTTTTAATGAATGATTCCTTTGAGAAAACAGCCTGTATGTTCAGCATTATTAGCTATATAGCAAACAATAAGTTAAACAACAGAATTTTTAATGCATTATTAACTATAGCAAACAACAAACTCAAACAAAAGAATTTCTAATGCATTCAGGGGTCAAAGACATGACGAACAATCAATTAGCGAACTTCATTGTAGAAATTATCCCCAGGATTTTTATATACATCAGTAAATTTTAGCAAAAGCATTTCATTAGTATGATACTCCAATATGGCCTACAATAGTGTATCAATATTTTAACTTTTACAGCACTCCCAGTCATTAGTAAAACATTAATCAACAAGAAATTTAAGTTATGTAGATACCGGAGCATCTTAATTAGTGACAACATTTGAGCTCTAAAGAAATTCCCAATTTAGGTCTTTCTTCTTGTTGACAAGCTTTTTCACTCATTAACCTATGGTTTTTCAACATGGACAATGCAGAGTATCTTTTGGAACTATTGGTGTTTATGAAACTTCGTCAGCAAATATATGGGTTTAAGGGAAGTAGCCCGCATACAATTCTAGATTTGAAAACTGCCTTCCTAAAGAACAAGATAATGATATGAAGATGTTGAGAGGGTAGGCTCATCTTGAACATACCTTCATATAAGACTTCAGAAAGATAAGTGAATCAGGTACTGTCCATTTCTTATAATGCCCCAAAGCAATCTCCATATGGTATAGCTTTGGTCCAAGTGACAGATCTGTGGCAGATATATCTTTCCCATTGACAAAAGGACCCTTTAAAGGGAAAAAAGATCAGTCAACTAAAAAAAATGTAGAAAGTTTCCTGCAATTTGTTAAATTACACAGCCTAGGAAAAATCAACACGAAAACAGTGCCCTACAAGTTGTAAACATATAAACGTCTTGATGAAGTTCTCCATAATCACTAATGGATAACCTGAATGATTTTATGGGAGTTCTTGGGCCCCCTAAATTAGTCAAAGCCTTATCTCCCTATGTTCATCTATGTCATGGAAATTCCAAGTAGATTTTTTCCATTGAGAATGGGAGAGAAATTAGCTTATAGCTCCACCTACTAGGTTGGAATCAGGTAAGGGTGCCTAGTTTAGGAGGTTTAAGTTCAGGGCAGCTATATTGGGCCAATACTGTCCTTTCCTCTGATTTTCTATCCTGCTCAGATCTACTGTTCTTGGCAGACCACATTAAAAATTCATCCAAACAAAATCCTAGCTGATTCTTGGTTCAATTTTCCCTAGAAACCATAAACCCCAAATTTGCAGGTTCTGTTCACAGCTCTGAAATAGCAACCCAAAGAAATTTGAGAGCTGAAGTACAAAGATCCTGGATAAAAAACAAACCCGTCTTAACAACACTCTAATCAATATATAGGCATTTTATGATTAATATATGCAAAGTAATTAATTTCAAAATAATTACTTATTATCAATCATGAACCGCTGATTTCAGGAATTTTTAAACCTAGATATTTTTAAAAAATGAATAACCAATTTAAGAAGATTAATAATAAAACTTTGTCCATCTGAAGGCAAAATTATGGAATTTAAGTTGCTTACTTAAATGCTTTGTTTATCATTTCATCCAATTATAGAAAACCTTTACAAATCTTAAGTGACTAAATGCCACTCAATTATAACAAGTAATCAACAATATAGCAGGCTTTTATTCTTTGACCCATTTAGATAATCAACTGAATTCAATTGAAACATGATCCACATTTTACATGTTGTAATATCTTATGCAGATGGAGTATAAAAGGCACCAGTGATGCATGTTATAAGAAAAGTCTACAAGAATAAACATAAAATAAAGAGACATTGAAGTATACATGAATGGGTATGTAAGCTCCCATAAATCATAATAAACACAAGAAATATACACAGAAAAGGCACAGAGACAAAAGAAACAGGGAAAAGAAGGGAGAGAAAGGCCATATAAAATTAGGATAGGATAGAGAAGATACTTTAGTATAAAAAATTCCTTGAATTGCATCCCAAGTTCATGCTTATCCTTATGGCATCCCAATTCTGTACTAAAAATAGTTTATATGTATACAAAATAGAAAAGGTTAATGAAGTGTCCTTTTAACACAGGTATGTCAGTTTGGGGTAACTGAATAATTCATACTTTACCATTTGGCTTAAACCTTACCAGGGTTGAAGTACAAATTTTGGTTCAAAAAGGGGAACCATTGAAGTGTGGATAATGATACGTGTGAAAAACAATTCCATTCTATCTACTCTGTAGCTTAAAGAAGGTTTTATCTCCAAATCAACAACCTAATCTAGATTGCAAACAAAAAGCAAAGAGACAAAAGCAGAAAGAAGTCATACATTTTCCTTGAGGTAATCATTCAAAGAGCTCAGTTCGCTTAGTAATGCTTGCTCTGTTCCATCATTGGGATCTTTGCTCTTGAGAAACCCAATAAATGTAGAAAAGATCTTTGACCCACTACAGAAAAAAACACATTCATGCATTAGATAATTGGAGGACATTTAATATATTCATGTAAACATTAAAGAATAAAAAGCTGACACGGAGTAGAAGGAAAACATTAGGGGGAAATAAATAAAAGAGGAGAAAGAAAGAAACTATCTTTAAACTTGTATGATTGCATCACCATGCGTTCTTCTAAAAATTCCAAGCGATGCACTATTAAGCACGACAACTACATTTATAGCATCAAAGTATCTTCTAATGATGAGGAAATCTAGAACATAGATGCATATACGACTGAAATAATTAAACATACACTGTAGCCTTTTCAGGCGGGGTTCCCAATGGAGGGCTAGGATACTTCTCTTCCAGTGTTTGCGTGATAACATCTGAATCTGCAACCCACTTCTCATCAAGCTTTATCACAGGAACTTTACCCTCCGCATTGATTTTTAAGAACCTAAACGAGCAAAACAAATGATAAGGATCAACTAAAGTAGCATCAGGACCAGACCATGTGATGGTTTGTAAGTGATTCAGTTTTATGAAAATAGCAACCCTAAAACCCTCTATGAGAGAGAAACTTAGGCCAAATAAATGGACCAGAAGATCACCATTCTGGCTTGTTGGCCAAATCTACCAACTTTGTGTCATAAGGTAGATGTTTTTCCTCCAGTGTCAGCAATACCCTTTGGCAAAAGGGGCCTGAAAAGACAATTCAAAGAAGAGTCACTAATTGATTATAGGTACTCTGAGTTTAAAGCACAAAGGAAAACATAAATCTTTTTAAACACAGGATATACGCATAATTAACTCAATATAATTCGAGGATGTAGGCTGTTTTGCTATTACATACATCCTGGAACTGAAGCTCATGTTTCAGCAATACAAATTACTTCTTACTGTTCTTAGGTAATCATAAATCTTACCGGGGAAAGATGACTAAGAAAGGTATAAGGAACCTAGGAAGGTGAGGGAAAAACTCCAATTATAATAAGCATTTTTCACTCCAGTGTGCATAAGGTCGTGTGAATACGTGAGAATGTGAATTGCCACTTTCAAAACTTGATGAATTACTGAATATCTTCTACTACAATAGGTAGAGAGAGCGCGCGCACACACACACACACATTAGCATGCATTTCTATTATGGAGCAATCAAAACACAAAAGGCAAAGCCAAGTATACAACAATAACCCTTGGTATGTAAAAGCTGTACATAGCAAAGATGTCAAATTACAACATAAGCTAGAAGGGGAACAAAAATAATAGTAAAGAGGCAAATTGTGAGAATTTGCTTGGTAGTAGTGATAATGGGAAGGGGACAAATGAAGGAGTGAAAATTGACAAGGTATGTGGACTGTAATTTTCGTTCCTCCATTTTCCCTCCTATCCAAGCACACCCCTGAATATCATACCCCATATTTCTCTTGTTCTTCCATATCAAACCCTCAAAAGTTATCAATTTCAATTTTCCACTAATAATTTTTTTTTTAAGAAACCAAAGAGAAGCTTAACATAGAAAAAAGCAACAGCGAAAAAGGTAAATTCTTTACAGTCTCCGATCGCATTGGGGGTGGTAACAGAAGCTTTAACGCAGATTTCGAAAGGGACCGAAGGAGGAACGGAAGACATTGACACCCTGAGAGTGGGAGGCTTCCTGAAGGGTCTGAAATGGTTGGAAGAAACGACGCCGTTGGGGCGAAGGCGAAGGTGGTTGATGGTGGTGGACAGCGCACACGCAGAAGCTTGAATTCTGACGGTGGTTGACATTGTGATCTTCTAGAGGATTTGAATGGAGAGGAATGAGGTTGCGTTTGTTTCCGGCAATGTTTACGTGTCACATCTTCACATTTCACAACTTGGCTAGGCAATTTAAAAAATAAATAAATAAAAATAACAAATTCCCATTAAAAATAAATTTAATTTAAATTTTTTTTGCATAATAATTCAATAATATATATAATAATGTGATTACCCAAAAAAAAAAAAACATCTTTAAACAATTCTTTATTATGCTTATGATATGACATTTTTAAGTACTTTGCAAAATGCTTGATATAAGAATCCTGCTACGAAACAATACATGGAATTAGGGATGACAATTTTTTTCATTTTTATGGCTATTTGTAAGTAATATTTGTTGCAAGGTGAGAGGTTAATACTTGTTTATTAAGCGGAAGGAGATGATTGTTTTCTCTTGTACTTGTAGGTACCTAATATATAATTTTAAGTATTTAAAGTTGTATTATGTATATATATGTTTTTTAAAAAAATTATATTATTATTTTGATTGTAAATATTTAAAGTTGTTAAACTAAATTAATTTGTAGTAAATAAATTATAAGAAATTATTATATTAAAATTTATTTAATTTATTCTTTTTTTAAATTTTTATGATTTTATGAATATCTGTAAATACTTGTAGTACCCGTATACTCTCGAGAGAATTAAAAACGGGTACCCGTACAAGTAAGGGGTGGGGGGCTACAACCTACCCTCACCCCACCCCATTGCCATCCCTACATGGAATAAACTGTCATTAAAGAGATTTCTTAACTTCATTAAGGATTAACCGAGTTTAATAAATGAGAATCCAAAATTCCTAATTCTTCAATTTCACATCCAATTTTCCCCCGTGTAAAGCAAGGTATTTTTTCGCCAAAAAAGCAAAAGATTAATCTCATAAGTACGATTAGGCGCATGAAGGGAGAATTCTTCTCAACTGTATTTTTTCTTTATATACACTGCTTCAAGAATCAAATAAAAAATAAGATACTTAAGATAACTAAATATCTTCCACTCGGACTAACGTAAGTTGATATTTTACACTCAATTAAACTTATGAAATTTTAATCTGATGGAGAGGGCTACATATTATTTTGACAATTTATTTATAATAATATATAAATTTAAACTCACAAACAGAAGTAAGCTTTATCTAACCTCCGCGTCATGTCTTTATTTGTGTAAATTAAAATATTCTTTTACTCGAAATGTGAGAAAAAAATCTCACCAAATACAATCAATGTGTAAAGCACATAATATAATTAGTGTGTAAAGTAGAGACCCTTTTAATTATATTTTTTTTCATAAACATTTTTTCATAAACACTGATAAGAATTAAACCAAAAATAAAATACTATTGAATTCTTCTCACTTGAAACAATGGAAGTTTTTGGCTCTGTTTGGTAAAAAATAGCTGATAGTGGATAAATTAGCTGATAGTAGAGGAACTTATAATGGATAGCTGATAGCGGATAAACTAACAAATTGAATTTGAAGTGTTTGGTAAAATCAATGATTAAACTAACTGATAAATGTAAATGACATAAAAGGACATTTTAAATTAATATTTAAATTTCTTCTATCAATATTAAATATGATAAAATATTTATTAATTATTTATAAAATACATTTATGTTAATTAAACTAATTATTAAGATATTTAGAAGTTAAAATTTTGAAATTTATATTTTAATAATTTAATTCATTTATTTATTTATTATCATTAAAATATTTTTTATTATTTAAAAATATTATTTTCATTTAATTTTTCATGCTTCATAAAAATATATATATTATAAAAGTATACATAACAATATAAATATATATAATTTTTTAAATATATATATATGCACAAAATATATATTTATATAAGGATTAATATTTTTTTATTTTATTTAATAAAAAATATGGAAAGAATTTAATTAAAATAATGAAAATAAATAATAATATATTATAAACTGTAAACTTAAATGCTATTTAAAATAGTGCTTGAAAACTACTAAAAAAGTTATTGAATTATTAAACAACTCTATTTTCTTAGATTGCGGTAATCAAATCGGTGGATTCGTATAAATTATAAACTTAAACGTTACTTAAAATAGCATATGAAAGAATAAAAAACAAACGTTTTAAGTTATTAAATTATTAAACATCTCTATTTTTTCCTAGATTCATTTTCGCGGTAATCAAATCGGCGGATTCGTATTACGAAGGAGAGCTTCATCTTTTCCTTTCTCTCCGTTCTCATTCCAAGAGTCACTTACCCAACTCTTCATTCTCTTTCTTGCTGCGTGATCTTCTGTAACTGAAATGAACCAGCACCACCTGTAACTAAAATGCTCATTAATTACTTAGCACCACCTTCGATATCGAATATCGAATATTTTCGGAGGGCGATTCGGTAGACAGCAGCGTTTTCGGGGCCAAGGTGGGTGCTTGCTGAATTTCCCCTGAGGAAGGTGGTTCACTGGTAGTTTTAATCTCACTAGTAATTTCACGCTTTTTCTTCAATAGGGTGCTCTTATTTTGGGCTCTCAGGTTCGCACCTCTCTCTTTTCTCTTCTTTACGTTCTTTTTTATTTTATTTTTATTGGTTTCCAGTTTTCATTTGGTCTTTGTTGATTTATTTTTTAAAGAAAAAACCCTTTAATTTGATGTGTTTTTAGTCTTAAATTCCATTTGATTTATGTTTCCATTTTATTTTATTTTTGCGGTTTTAGTTGAATTGTAGGAGTGTCCAAATGATACCTGCATGTGATTTCGATTTGTGTGTATTTATCGCAAACAATGAAATAAAATAAATCCTGTCCTTTCAGTGTTAAGAGCTGGTCCTACTTCAGGTTAGCACCTATGTTCATTTTTCGTTGTTTGGATTTGGTTGCAATGACAGTAGTTCCCATAGTTGTATTTGAGTATACATTACATACACATTATTTTTCTGAAGGATGGTACCATTGTTGGGAGAAATACAATATCCAGTTAGAATTGGAAATGCCCTGTAGTATAGTTTGTTATCCATTTCAATTCTCTTTTCTTTGTTATTACGATTACGATTCCTGTAAAACCTGTTTTTTTACTATTGTAGATATAATAGATTTTTAAGTTTTCACCCTTCTTGATTAAAGCTGGTGAGGTTTTACTTTCTTATCATGGATTTTTTTTTTTAAATAAAAATTCTTGTGCCTTCTTTTTGTGGATAAAACTTCACCTTGTAGCTTATACATTAATTTTTTTTCCAAAATAAGTTATATTTAGTCGTTGGGTTAGTATCCTTTTTTGCATGTCATTCCCAGTCCTGGTCTCTACTGAAAGCTAATTGGTTGAAACTCTTAATTATTAGTGAGTGATGCAGATGAGAATGTCTTGCAAATATTTTTTAAGGGGAGAGAATTAAATGGGAATTTTATATCAAGAGCTTCTTATATGTTGTGGCAGAAGAATTTCAAAAATTATGTTGATTCTGAAATTAGCAAGCTCATTAACAACACTTCTCAACGAACAGAGCAGGTGCAACAGACTCCTTATATTTAATTTCTGGGCAGAAGTGAAATCTGTCTTCAAAGTTGACTTCCTTTCATTGTTTCATTCCAAACCATTCTGATTTGATTTTAATTACAAATTCTATGAAGTGAGCCAGATTATACAGCTTTGAAGTAGGTGTTTAGGAGAATGAGAAATGATAGAGCATTACTGTAAAAACACGTATATCTTCTTCTTTTTTGTGAACACAAATATATCTTTTGAGAAAGGAAAATCATGGTTCTCATTTCTTTTATTGATCTTTCAGAAGAAAAGTGGTGAGAAGTTGCTTTTTGACTTCTTTCGCGACATATGGTACAATTAGCAACCACATAGAAGCGACCAAATGATGCCTATTTAATTCCTTATGATTTTGTTTATTCTGGATTCACCTTCATGTTAATTATTTTAATGAAAGTGATTTATTCATAAATTTAAAGTTTCAATTCACAAGACCCAAAAGAATGGCCTATAATTGAACCATTGCCATCTTACGGAAGAGGGAGAGAGGTTAGGAGGAAGACATATTAGCCTTACACATGGAAACTTGATGGAGGTATTTAAATATTTTCTATATGAAGGTCATTTGAAAATTTGAAATCCCATTTGCAGTTTGATGTCATTTTCAAATTGCTGCTGGACAATTGTTGTTTGCCCTGCTTTACTTTATTAGTTAACTGACCTTCATTTTTATATGGTACACATATTTCAGCTATGGTGAGTTTGGACTTTCTTTATATAAGCTTTTACTATAATTTTCACTTGGTTCATCAGTTCATCCCATCATTGGATTCGCATACACCAATTTTTGCAAGGTATTTGGTTACACATTTATATTCATATTGTAATTATTATTATCATTGGAATATTTGTAGGTATGAAATATCTCGATCATCAGCGAATCCATCTGATTGTTTTTTATAACTCAAAGGAAGTCATTAATAAGATTTGCACATTATTTTATTAATAATGTATTGCTACAAATTAGTGTTAGAGTTAGACAGGTGTTCATTATTTTGTTTTTGTTTCTTGCGTCATGTAGTAACAATTCTTCTTTATTGAAGAGTGCAATGAAGACAACGAACAGGTATTTATGATATTTAACAGTGTCCTATTTTATACTTCTATTTAGCAAATATAGCTTATACAAAAAACCAAATGGCAATTTCTTATATAGGATAGAAATTAAGAAATAGAACTCAATAGTTCCTTTGAAAGTGAATTTAGACAAATGGGATGGAATTTCTTCCCTTATGGATTTGCTGGTGAAGCTGTAAATTTGTTTCAATCCAATGAAGAGCAAAGTTTGAAACTTATGCAGTTGCACTTAGTATTTTCTTTTTTTGCACCTAATCTTGTATTTATATTACGAGAAAGTTTCTGACTTTTGCATGCTCTGTAGTAACTTCGATGGAATTATGCTGGACTATTCAAGGCAACAGGCCACTCTTGAAACAATCAAAAAGCTCTTCAAATTGGCAGGTGTTGGTTCACTCTATTTTGATATTTTCAAATTTGATTTAGTTTTCGTCTTTTATGGCACTTTGGTGATCACTCGGTAAAAACAATAATGACTTCATTAAACTGAAGAACAATTTACTTATTATTGTTTCTGTTTATGTAGGCTGCATCCCTGAAAAAAGATAAATAACATGTACAACGGAGAGCATGTAAGTGATTGTGTAAAAATCTGACGAACTGTGATGCACGGATACTTCAAAATTGGTGACGTACCCGTATCCGATACTGATACGTGTATTATACTCCTGCATCCATATTTTTATTATATCCTTGTGTTTTTTGTTTCTTGAATACCTACAACCCAAAAAATTCTACTACTCGAAAAATCCTAGCTATAAATTCAAGCCCCGTTCTCATCAATTACCTTCCTTAAAACATATTCTTATTGTTACAATCTTGCCCTCCTCAAAATCAAAGTAAATTGCTGAAGAATTTTACCAAATTTAAAGTTTATTTTATTACGTATATAAATATAAACTTATTTTATTCAATATGCATTATCGTACTCGTATTTTAATTTTTTTTAACTACCGTATTTACGTATCGTATCGGATACTCGTACCCGTACCCATGCAACATAGCTGACGAAGTTACAGATACACTCATGTCATTAGTGTGTCATAATTTTTTCTTTATTGAAGTTCTCTTGAGTGGGCTATGTTATTCTTTATTAACTATCAAACTTATATTTCAAGAAGTTGTCTGAATTTCCTGCCTCTAATTTAGCATATTGTTACACTGCACTTTACAAGTAATATAAATGTTGAATACTAGATAGATGCAACTGCTGAATTTTCTAATTTAGTTATCATTTTAGGATAATTTTGGATGCACTTTCATGTAAACAACATTGAGAATAAGGCAGTACTTCACATAGTCCTTCGTGCTTTAATACAGAGTGATGAGAAAATGTTATCCCAAATGTTTTAAAAAGTCTAAAATTAAACTAACTAAATAAAATATAAAACAATTTCATGTATCTGGTCGCGCAATGTATTTGTGTTTCAAGACTTGTATCATTTGAGATAAAAAAAATGATACAAGTCTTAAGATGTATTATTTTTAAAATAATTAAAAATCTATTTATAACATTTTAAAGCATACGATATATAAAAAGCAAAAATTTTAATTTTTTACGGGACAAGATTTCATGTGTCATATGTCATAACCAAAATAATATCTTAAACTTTTTAATATATTATATTCAAATAAATTATGAACAATTTTTTAAATATTTAAGAAATTAATACATTCTCTTAAGAAACACCTCGTGTAAGGCAAGGAATTTTGCCACGCTTTTGCGGTTAGGCTTAGCCTTCGGAAAAGTTTTACAAATTTCTTCGATAACTGAATGCCAGTGAATTATATTACATGGAGTAAGCCAAATCGTCCATTTTAGTTGGGCCAGCAACATCCAAGCATTCCTCCTTTTGTGTTCAATGCCATTCCGTCGAAGCATTGCTAATTGAGAACTAAAAACTACATCCCCAGTGCCTTGGGCCTGATGCTGCCCAACGCCTTGCTTAAAACTTGGAACTGCTAGTCGTTTTTTGAATTCCTTCTTTATGAAAAATATGAGGGTTTTAGGGAAGGGAGAGTGTTACCTCTTGCAATCTTGCTGTGTAACTAACACTCAGACAAGAAAGAAAATTTGTAGTTTTTTCTCACGTGATTTGGTTCTGTTTTACTTTACCATCTTGTGCTTTAAAAAATGATATTTTATCCTGCCTTTGTTCCATTAGCACTTAAATCTTTTGTTCATATAGTTTTTTATGTTCATATTCTGTGTAGTGATCATGAAGTCAACTTTATCGTATGATATATCTCTCACTCTCATTATTTATTCGAGCATATTATTTATATACAAACATTTTCTTTGCAACTTACGCGAAATTTTTTTATGCCAACATCGTGTGTATAGTTTGAACAATTTTAAACATTCCAATAGGTAAATTATTGGAGTGTCTTGAATGCATATATTTGAAATGCTAAAGTTATTTTTTTATTTTACTGTAATAGTATTATTGGGTAATTTTTATGTCAATTGAGATTAAGTCTCTCTTAGACGATATTAAAGGTATACATCCAACATTGACCTAGGATATTTGAAATAATTAATTTCTTTAAGTATTAACACAAGATTCAAATTTAAATAGTTAAGATAGAATATACCTCACTATCCACTAGGTCACTATTCTATCACTTTGTGTCTAAATGATAATGTGAAAATATATATTTATAGAAAAAAAAAAGAGAGTAAGATAATAATAATGATCTCATGTCACGTATTTGACTTTCAAGGAAAATTGATCCAAAAGCAAAAACGTGGTATTAACTATGCATTTCACGTGTTAAACACGGATAAAAATAAGTTAATGTAAAGCCTTCCTGTAGCCAAAAGTCCCAAAATAAAATAAAAAAAAAAAGAATGAACTATACAAATGGGATTATATTGGTGTGTATCTTTTTTTTTTATATCAATATCTATGATGAATTGTCAAATATTTATTAGTTGTTGATTATATTTAATAGACTTTTAAACATTTATTTTAAAATTAATAATTAATAAATATTTGACAACTCACTATAGATACCATACTTATAAGGGTACCATAACAACTCTCTATAAAAATAAAGTACAAGATTAATTGTTTGATATATTTCCAAAAAAACAATTGTTTGATATATAATGAAATTTCCTCAATGAATTTAAACATTACCAAAGAGATATAAATTAAAGCAAATTAATTATGGGGATCCATGTGATTGATGACATTTCCAAATTTTAACAAAATCAACTTAACAAATTTAACCACGTGCTGGGCTATTGAGAGGAATATATACCATAGTTATCTTCATGTCGACAAACTGCTATCCCAGCCAACCCTATCAACTTTATCATTTGAAATAATGATTTCCAACATACACAGGTGAATATTGTGCTTGATGAATTTGAAATTGTTCTGAAGTGAACACTAGCTACTAAATCCAACATGTGCCTTACTCTTACTTTATCGTACCTAAAAGATTTCAATTCCTTATAGTTTTTCGTTTCTTCCCCCCCCCCCCTCCCCCCTTCTTTCTCTTTGGTAAGTTTTGCTTTTTAAATTTTGCTTTCTTTTCTAAAGTTCGTTTTCTATATATATTGATCTGCTCAATTATACATTTTTTTTGAGATAAAACTTAGGTAAAGTTTTATAGTTGCTTGTAGTATTATTCTCCCATTAAAATATAATATGTGTACTATTTTTTACATATCAATACTAAAAAGAAAAATGATATGACACTAAAATGTAAAAAATAATACATATATTATATTTTAATAATAAACAGTATTACAAACACTTATGCAACTTTATTTAAGTTTTGTCCTTTTTTAAAAGTAAATTGAAGTCACTTACCACTTCCATCAATAACTTTTTAGATTTCAATTATATATACATTTAATTTGTACTTGTGGTTGGTTCCTTCTCTAATATATAATTAACTTGATCTCCAGGAAAACAATGGCTTGAGTTATTGCCAACTTCTCTAGTTAAAAATATAAAACAACAACAAAGTGAGAATAACCTTAAAAAAAAAAAATAGAAATAATGAAATGCAAGTTCTCTCCTGAAGGGTTAGGGTTTTTGAAGATTCTTTGAAATGATGCAAATCAAACAGGTTAATTTTTAGTGGACCCATAAACGAACAAAAAGACCACCAGATCAAATGTGATTCACTAGTTAGGGTAATGGATGGATATTATGGATTAGATGAATTTTGTATGGGATTATAATAAATGGATAAAAAGTAAATAATTAATCCATTTAAGATATATTAAAAAAACAAGTAAAAAAAATCAATCCATTTATGACCCGTTTAATGAATGAATATTCAATTCACCATTTAAAATTATATATATATATTCTCTCCCCGATAGTCTCGTAAAAGCATGAGGCGTGAAGGCTGATAAACATAAGTCATCATGGAAGACTACGGAGTGAACCCTAAACCGCTCATCACATCCAGATTCACTGGTTCAAGGTTTGAGTATTAGAGCAAAGTAACAGAAGAGCAAGAAAACCGCAACAATGAGAACAAAAAATGCTCAGAAAATGAGAGGTTCACGCAAATTCACGAACACGATTTTCCATATTCCTTCTTCGCTGAGATAATTAGATAGAAAGGGAGAAAGGAGAGAGTTAAATGGTTTGATAATTGGATATCTAGTAGATATTTTGTTACATCCATTAATCATCTATTAACTAAAATTAATCTAACCTATTCAATCTATCTAATCCATTAAATTTATTATTATAATTGAATGGATATTGTATTAAATTTATATATGGATGGATTGGATAAATAATAGATTAATGGATGAATTTGTCACCCATATCTAGTGATATCAAAGGCATAGAGGATTGGATTGGATGTAAAAAAAAAAAGGCTTTGTTATATGTCCACTAAACCTCTTGTCATCGAGGTATAATTATCAAGTTGATAGAATGTATACTGGACTTTGGTATATGTCAAGCAAATGGCTTCAACAAAAATATCAAAAAAAAAAAAGTTAGGCAATTTCTTGCTGCAGGATGAACATAATTTGCTATTTCAGCGCGCATTCCATATAGTAGATTACAATGGGTTAGAATAGGGTAAAATGATTTTTTTTAAAAGTGTATTTTGTATATATGTACTATATTGTTAACATATTATATAGTTAATGTACAAATTTTATTTCACTATCATTCAATCATGTATTATCATATTATTAAAAGAGTTTGTTTATGATAAATTAAGCTTAACAAACTCTTTCTTTTAAGCAGGACTTTTGAAAAGAAAATAATCAGATGCAAATGCTTCTTACTTACAAAAGAGAAAATCATTATGTCAAGGTAATTTGGCTCTAGCCCTGCACATAACCTTTTTATGAACATCATTAGGACTAGGGACCCAAATGTGTCCAAAATCACATGGAAGGGCATGCATGTGGGGATCGTCTAGGATAAGCAATGACTTGTTCTAATAAAGGAGACCTTGCTGCTCGCCCATCATTCAATTTCCCTTTGTTTAGTGTAAAGTTGCTTCAACAATAGTGGCACAAGATGCATGTGCTCACTTGTTTCGGGACCCAAAAATCACAAATTTAAGATATATGAGAGGAACGGCCGCTTCTCAGGTTGGTTCGTACAGAGAGAAGTGATCCTGATCCTGGAGAATGTATTAGTGGAACATGTGATTGATTGATGGTGGTGCACATGGGAGAGATGTTACTCAAACTTTTATGGTCCCATTTAGGAGACTGTTAGAATTGTTTCCATGTAGGTGGGTGAATTCAACATAATAAAAATAAAAGAAGTTTGACGCCTCAGACTCATGATCGTAAGTTTTTTTTTTCCTTTTTCTTTTTGTAATTTATTAGTACTAATCCAACTTTGTTATGAAAAATATTTTTTTTACCGATCTTTCCTTGTTTCACTTTCAAAATTTTATTACTTTTTAGATCATATTGCTACAACCAAATTTCCACGTTAAACCTTTTATCAGTTCTAGAAGTACATAATACAAAACTGTTTATGAAAGGACATAATTTAAGCGTAGTTCTTTCGGTATTTGCTATCAATTTATCTACTAAAATTATGAGATATGTGTTTTATAGCTCATCAATCATCATTTAAAGATACGATTCTCTGCTAAAATTAAACTAGAAATTGACGTTCTAGTTTTAATTTTCCCAGTGGCAGCCGAAGTTTTCTCTTATAGATCAGAACCCCATCGTTATTGTACTGAAGTTTTGTCCCTTCTAAAATAAATGCAAGATTAGAATCGAATCAACAGGCTTATATTAAAAAGGGAGAGAAACCTACATCTTATTTGTTTTAGTTTTTATGTTCATCAATCCAGCAACCACCTCTCCCCAAAAAATAAACGAAGAGGCTCGAAAGTGATTTGGGATTACAAAATTTGGTGGAATTGTTATATTCTCTTAGAGTATATCACCTAAAATTGTATTCACGCCAATTAATTTATTAAAACTCAATAGTTACAATCTAACATTGAAGTTTGTTGCTTTAAATGTTTAAAGAAAGAAAATATGTAGAATTAATTAACTATAATTAAATAAATTGATGTCAGCTTGTATTTGTTTAAATGTAATGAATTGACTAGTGTGAATATATCTTACGGTGATATTCTAGGAATATATAATGTACACTTTGGTTGCTGGTAGATATAAAAAAGAATAGATAACGAAATTGAAATGAAAGCAACCACCATTTGAATACCAAATATTTTTACTCTCAAATTTGGGATAAAATTATAATGTCAAGAGTTTAATATATACTTTTACTAATTTATATGCTTTATGTTTTTTATTATAAATATTGGCATCTATGATATTAATCTATTATAATACCTTCATTATTTTTTATTTCTCCCTATTTTCAGTCGTAACAAGGAGATCATTATAGTAATTTTCAGCATCCGATCGAGTTTCTCACCTTTATATATCAGGCACTAAAAGAATCACTTCAATCCCTTTCAATTTGTAGCTTTACATTATGTTAACCCAAGGTTTTTAAAATGGTTAATTTCTAATGGTCATCCTAAACATTATTCTAATATATAACATTGTATATTTACATTTGATCAAAACTTAAATATAGTATTGCAGATTTATCAAAGAAAAAATGAGCTATCAAGTTACATAGAAAGTATTTTAAATAGCTCAAGTTACAAAGTCGTCATGTACTACAATGAGCCAACTTATACTGGAAGGAAAGAAGACATACAGCTAGAAGGCTAGAAGCATAGCACTGCGTGAAGCTATCTTATGAAAGAAGATGAGAAGCCTCATAATAGGAAGATGCTATAGTCAAAGTCTCATTCTGGAGAAGCATGTAGAAGACTAAGGAATAACATACTTATGATGGAGATAAGCATGCTCAATCAACAGTTTCTTGAGAAGTCATTGATGAGCAGTCTTATGAACAAAGATAAGTCTGCCTATGACTGAAACTAGAATTCTCTGTTTGCCTCTGTTTCGTGATTCAAGCTACAAAATAGATTGTTGATGATCTCAGACTTGCCTTAACCATTGGAATATTCTCTGCTATGGTTGGTATAATACCATGCAAGCTTAGAAGGATGATGCATCCTCTTACAAGAAAAAAGAAAGGACAAGACACATCCATATATTGCCAAAAAATCGTTATGGACAGCTAGAGTAGTGTACTGCAATGTCACTATGCTACAATGTTCAAAATTTCTCATTGTCTTCAAATACCCATCATTTTTCAAAAAAGCCACAAGAGGAGAAGGGAAAAAGAGAAGAAAAATGAAATATCAAGAATCATTTGTGTTTTACTTTGAGAATCATTTATAAATTTGTGTTAAGCTTATCTTTGTATATGCAACTCCATGTGAGAGAGTTTTTACTTTGTTTTCTTGTAAAGCCTAGTGAATGTGTATTGTTTCATAGCTTGGAGAGACTAAGGTTGATCAAAACTACTCAGTTCTAGTTTGAAGAGACTAAGGTGGATCAAAACTACTTGTATCTAGGTTGGAGTGGCAAGGGTGGATCAAAGAACACTTGGTTGATAGTGAAAAATCTCAGTTTTGCTGTGGACTGAATGTAGGTTCTACATTGGGCTAAACCAATATAAATTCTTCTATGCAAACTCTCCCTTACCCTTATCTTTACATTATCTTGTTTGATTGCTTGCTTACTTCCGCTGTGTGTTTGAGCTTGTGTTGCATGTGCAAGGTTTTTTTGTTTATGATATTTGAATATTTATTGCCACTAGCTTGCTCATTTTTCTTATTAGCCATCTCATCTATGCATCAGTATTGCATCTGAATTTGATTTTGCAGAAACGTTCATTTGGGCTATACTTGATTCAACTCTTTGGATAATTAATTTTATTTCCCTCAACTGCTAAACTGAATTCTATGTGGGTAAACTTTACTTGCAATGTAAAAGTTTAAATTTCTCTATAATCATCTTGATTAGTCTTATATTCAAAGAATATAAAGACACATCGTGGATTTACAAAAAAAAAATATTTCTCTCCGTTCAAAGAGACCCTTAATTAACATCACTTGGCAAATTGTTACTACCATTGAAGCTCCCTAGCTATAGCTAGTTGCAGTACTTAATTAGTTTTGACTCTTAATTAATTCTAGTCATGAGCATCAATTTAGAACACATCGAATATCCTAATTAAGTTTTTGGTGTAAATTAGGGTGTCCCTGTACCCAAAAGATGAGAGATTAATCTCACGAGGTACAGTCAAGAGCATGAAGTTGGGACCCCTCCAAACTACATTTTTTTCATACACATTGCTCCAAAGATCGAATCCGAGACAATATGTTTAAGGTGACCGAACCCCTTCCATTCGAATCAACGCAAGTTGGTATATCATAATTAAGTTTATTCATCATTATATACACCAAATATAGTTAAGAACAATAATTTATATTATTAAAAAATACCAGACTAGGACGTCTCTTGGTATCTAAAAGTTTAAAATTTCAAACTGTTACTAAGTTAAAAAAAATTCTTGTTCATTTTTATTCCTCATCATCCACTTGTCTTATATTATTATAAAGAAATAATCACATCACTGAGGCATTTGTCTAATATAACCATCTTAATCTTTTTTATATAAAAAAACGGAGATTTCAGATTTGAAAATTTTCTCCTTCATACAAGTAACAAGAAGCAAACCATTGGGTTAGTGGATCTAAAGGGTTTTACTGTGTGAGTCAGAGATGGACTGTGCATAGTGGTGGGGGAGAGGGTGTTAAGAACTTACTATTTAGAGGCAAAGTCATTAGGCTGCCCAATATTCATTTGTAACTATATATGTAGACAATACTTTCAAAGATCATATCAATGAGACTTTTGACAGTTTATCTACTTAGAATGCATGTTTTTCAACCACAAAAGAGAAACGGAGGCATAGGATTCCTTGGTTCATGTCAGTCCAGTCGAGGGGAATCTCTCCCAAGATATGCAGAGAATTCCGATTCACTTAATTCGCACATCAATCCAAACCCATGATGGAGAGAGAATATTTTAATTTGCACAAAAGCGTTCTTGGTGCCCTATATATGCACAAACACAAGGAGACCCACACGAAGCCATCCATAGATCACATGCATTGCTTTCTCAAATTTGAACACTCATGAAGGGTTTTCTTGTGAGTACGTACGGAGTTGAACTATGTTTGTGGGATGAAAAAAATCTTACTTATAACAATTATGCATGAATATTGTATTGGCGAGGCAATTCAAAATTTAACGGATCAATTTAAATTTGTTTTTGTTAAATTTAAATAAAGCCGTGTTGTTCAAATTGTCAACTCAACAATATTGTAAGAAGTATTATTTACAATAATGATATTCGCGCATTATAAATTTTATATTAATTTTATACTTAGTTAATAATAAATAAAATTTTAATTAATATAGTATATTATCTGATTAAAAATTTATTAATTGATTACTTATAAGTTGGTAATCGATTATTTAATTCATTAATCAAATAATATATTATATTAATCAAGAATTTGTTCATCGTTAATTAAGTGTAAAAATAATGTAAAATCTTAGTGTGCAAGTATTTTTTCCCTATTACAACTTAATGAGCAATTCTAACAGGACTATATAAATATAAAAAAATTATAATTATCTGTTTAATTTGTCTTAGATCAATGAAAATTCATTTCAATTTTTTGATAAAATTTTAACATATTGACTATTATATTTTTCTTTAATTATTAAGGAATATATTTTAGTTATTAGAAAAAATTATTTTTTAGGTTTTTAGATTAATAAAAATTTACTTCTTTGTAGGTCAACGGAAACATATTTTTTAGATTTTCTATTAATTTTTTTAATTATTAAGATTTATTCTTTTTAATTATAGAAAATAGAGATCTGTTTTCAGATTTCTGATTGCAATTAAAACTTTTACAGGTTGCAATTAACACTTTTACAGGTTGTTGACTTGTTGCCAAATCAATTTAATTTAATTAAAATGTTATGTAAGGAATAGACAAGTTCATTATTTCATGCATTTTACTTATCTTTTTTTCACCGAAAGAGATAGAGTTCATTAAACCATTAGCAATAATCAGTGACAAAAATGCAAAAGTACACAGTTTAATCACACACTATTCTAAGTTCTAAGCACACTTATAATTTTCTTTACTCCTGTCTAATCTCACCTTGCCTATTCTTGTTTATCCACTCCCTATATTAGTCCTTTTTTTTTTTGCATAGTATTTTTAAAAAATTTCAGCTTATCCTCTCTCGTTACAGGTTATCTCAATAGAATTATGAATCCTCACTCGCGAACAGAAATATTGGACGAATATTTTTAAAATTTAATTGAAAGTTAAACATTGTAATTAATTGGATCAATAATTACTAATGTGGTTAGATAATTTAAGTACTTATTTTTAATAGCAATTAATTTTAAAAAAATCATTTATTTTGCATAATTAACGTATTAATTGTTTCATTCGCAAAACACAAAAGAAAAGAAATATTGTTTTTTAGTCATCGTCATTCTCTTATAATATTTTGCAAGTATAAGAAAAAGGTTAATAATATTTATAATGGAAAGTTTAATCCACAAATTTTCTAAACTCAACATTGAAAAATCTGCGTAAGCCAGCTTAGATAATTTTTTTTTATTACTATAAGAGTAAATATTCAATTTGACCCTTTAAAGATATACTGAACATTAGTTTGGTTCTCTAATTATTTTTAACATTAAATTAATACTTTTAGATTAATTTTTAGGGACTAATTTGATGTCAAAAATGACTTTAGAAGACTATTTTGATGTCAAAAATGACATTGAAGAATCAAACTGATGTCTAGTGTATTTTTAGAAGATTATTTTAATATCAAAAATAATAAGAGGACCAAACTAATATCTCGTATATCTTTAAATGATCCGTTTGAGTATTAACACTTGCTATTATTTAAGGGTAAAGGTCTCTTACTACAATTTAAAAAGTTAATTTATTTTTTATTTCAAAACTATGTTACCAAAATATTATGGTTGTTAATGTCATATAAGCATTTTTATAAACGTTTGATATTTCATTTTTTTTACGATGAATCATGTACCCGAGGTCCTTCGGTTTGAACATAAAAGTCCAGGTCCTTACCACTTCATTGTTCATTCATCTTGGGCAGTTGGGCACCCCCTATAGCTAGCTTAGAGGGTGCGGCAAGCGACAACTAAGCCAAAAGCCTTGGGTCAATGCCTCATATTTCTCTTATTGAAGAAAGGTTCCACACCCATTCCCCAACCATATATGTGTGCCGCATGTTTAGCTCTTAAATTATTTTCAAATTGATCTCATCGACTGCGTCAATGTGTGTTTATGCATTCAATAATTATTCTAAATTAATAATCCCAATAATGAAGGAAGCAATAACCAATGGAGCTTAGATTAGTACACGCCATTATTTAAATCTTAATCACTAGGTAGAACGTATCTTGTTTGTATGATTTGCTGCCGGCGCAAACTATTAAGCGACAGTAACCTAAGGCTTAGCAATTATGTTCAATAATTAAGTGATGTCTTGATAAGATATAAGCATATAATATGCACTTCATGCACCGAGATTGGAGTTTAATTATATATTTTCGATTTAATAATGATTATAATTGTTGGTTTAACGTAAAGGTACAACACTGTATCAGCAGGATTTGGAACTTTATCAGCAACCAAAGGAATCTCGTGGAGTTGTATTTGAACGAGGAAGAATTGCACAGCTAGGATGAAATGACAAACTGAAGAAATAAAATAAAATTCAGCACCACATGTATGTGTAATGAGAAAATTAGATTTAATTAATTACTTATAGATCTTATTAGAACTTAATCATTAAAGTTTACTTTAAAATATGAGTTTAATTTTGATCTACCGTCAGTGTAAAAAAAAATTTATATTGTCATTTAATTATGTGTTGTCAAATCATTAAAAGAGTTTGATTATCATAACAACAACCTAAAAAGTCTAACTCTTTTAATGATGTGTCAACACATGATTAGATGATAGTGTAAAAAAACTTTACAGTGACAGTGGATTGAAATTAAATTCTTAAAATATTTGGATGAAATTGTGAAAAATACAAGTTCCAAAAAGGTGAGTTGAAAAAGAGAAAGAAATGGAAAATTTAAAGTTTATTTGGATTAGATTTTGTAAATTTGATTTTAATTAAAAGTAAGTTTGAATCAAGTGATTTATGTTTAAATACTTTTATCTGAAAATTGATTTTGTTAAATAAATGTTATTTGGATAATATTGTTAAAAATTACTTTTTGATGTAAAATTATAAAAAAATGATGTGAGTGATTTTGAATTAAATTATTAATAAACTAATGTTAAAAGATTGATTATAAATAAATTAACGACAAAAGAAATTCTTTTAAAAGTTAAATTTATTTAGAATATTTTAAAATAAAATCACTTTAAATATAATAATAATAATATTTTAAAAATTTTATTAAATTATATTTATTTAAATATTATTTAAATAATAATATAGTATTAAAATAGAAAAATATTTGTATTAATACACACATAAATAAAAAAATTTCAACGTAAAAATAATAAAATATTATTTTTACCTAAATTACATTTGAGATAAAAATTTCATTCCCCGTTTTCACTGAATTTTTTTTTTCAAACATGTTAATAATGACATAAAATCTCATTTGACATTCTAAATGTGGATTTGCTCATCTAAACACGCTCTAAGATGCCCATGATGTGATGCGCGGGTTACAGAGGATAGTGACCGTCATTGCTAGAAAGTATTGTTGGCTATTATTATATATTGATTAAATTCAATATATATTTGATTATATCATTGTTATTTTTTTAATGCAACTAGCATAGTTAATTAATTACATTAGAACTCCGGCACTTCGTCTGATTTGACCCTCGAACCGGCCAATTGCATTTAGATCAAGTCAATATTTGTCCAAAAGAAGAAAAAGAATTCACACGGGAAAAACAAAAGGAAAAAAGAAAATAAATTTAGCATAAATTAATTATTCTAAAGCAGCCTTGGGGCAACATATTTGGTTTGTGTAAGATGAAAAAATATAAGAAAAAGTTAATCTTTAAATTGATCTTTCAAAGATATATAATACATTAATTTGGTTCTTTAATTATTTTTAACATTAAAATAATTCTCCTAAGATATATTAAACATCAATTTAGTCTTTTAATATTATTTTTTAATAATTAATTTAATGTCAAAAATAATTAAAAGACCAAACTGATATCTAATATATCTTTAAAAAATCAAATTAAATATTTACTCTACAAGAAATAACTAGATACATATTTGCTCTGGATTTGCTATGTCAACTTTCAAGAAAGTGAGTGAGAACAAATCGCCATCTATTTAAAAGTACTCTTTTAAAATAAAAATTATAATTTAATGGTCTCCTGTTTTGCTCATGAGGATCAATACTAGTAAGAAACCTGCCGAACAAGTTTTGATTCCATCAATTGTTAGGATCTTCTCACATAAACCATATAAGCACTTTCGTCGAAATGCTTAATTTGAAGTACTACTTGTCTGCAAATTCAAAGAGGGTCAATATTTTGGATGCTCTGAATTAGATATATTATTATTGAGTAAAGGTTTAATTTCGTGTTCATTATTTGTTTTGTTTAAGTTATTTAAAATACTATGAATTCCAAAATTTTGTCCTAATTTTTAAGTGTTTTTTTTTATATATATAATTTTGTGTAAAATATTTACCTATATATTTTGCATTTAAGGTAGGATTTATGTACATATATAATATGTTTGAAATTAATAAATAATGATAAAAATATTATGCGACGAAATTAACATCATAATCACGATATATTAGGGGGGAATGAAAGAAAGATTACGTGTTAACAGAATAAAATCAACATAATAAAATGTTACAGTTTAGACTACAAACTGACAAAATAAAATAAAATCCAACTAACAGAAAACAATTAGAATTTAAAAATATAATTTAAAATATTTTAAAATTAAACTACCATATCATTTTTAGTATCTAAAAAGAAACCTTTTTTCAATATAACATAGCATGGGTTTTAACCATAGTTGGCTGCACCACATCGCATCGGTCAAATTGTGAATCGGTCTTTTTATTAGTTATAGTTTAATGTCAGAACTAAATTTATAGTTGAATCAAATTGAATTGATTAAAACTGAACAAAACCAGTCGGACTGAAGACCGGCCATATCTTTTTTTTCAATATTTTTTTAACTTCTCAATCACTTAAATATTCAACTAAAAGTGATATAAGACTTGAGAATTGAAACTCTAAAATCTTATTATACATTTTATTATTGGTAATATGTATTATAAGTTATGTATATATTTATTTATTTAATACGTAATTATGATATCATCTAATTCGACCAAATGATTAAACAAGCTAACCCTGAACCGAAATTTTTTTTAATTTACTGTCCAATTTAATTTTAACAAACATTAATTTTAACACATCTAAAAAGTAGCTTTTAACAACTTGCGGTCAATTTTCGAAAACCTTATATATATAAGGTTTTCGTGATGTTAGTGACGTGGAATTAAAACACAAATTATTAAATAAAAAATAGAATTATTTAATATTTTAAAATTCTAAAAATATTAAATGTTATATTTTGGTATTTAATATTTTTAATTTTAATTTTTTAATTAATATAGTAAGAAAACTTGTTAATAAATATATTTTAATTTTAATTTTTTAACCAATATTTAAAAGACAAATACCATACTGTTTAACCTTTTAGGCACAGATTAACAACACCTTCTATATAATACTCACCACTTATTTAAGAAGCGTTACTTGCATTGCTTACATCCATTAATTTTGATACGTTTTGTTTCTGGATGATTTCGTCTGCAGAAAGAATAGGTTATATAGATTATTAATTGTGCGTTCTTTGCCTAGGGCGGCCCTACCTATTATAGCTCATAAATGATATTAATTGAACATTTGAGTTTTGTTTTGCCACGAATTATATCACAAGCTTTATGTCATGAGAGATGGAATGCTTACTTCACAAGTATGTGTCGTATAAATCTAATATTTGCACGTAAGATGCGATTAATAGTACGATACAACGTTAATGTTATGTTGAAAACCACGGTTTACTTTTAATTGAAAACAATTCAATTAGTCATTTACGTATAGTTGGCTATAAATTTTAGAGATTTCGGTTCGTTTTAAGTCTAGTGTCTCTTATTTGTAGAATTCATCCCCTACTGTATATATTTTGTACTAACAATCTACTGATTGTAATATAATATAAACTTTTTTGGTATAATGTAATATAAACTAACAATGATAAAATACATAAAGCTATAGTATTTGTTATTCAGATATCGAGTTTAAGACATTATAGAGACATTAAATTCTTGAAACTTCTTTTTATTTGACAATTGTAATAAAAAAAAAACTTAAACTTGACTGTTCATGTCCAATAATCCAATTCTCACCGTAAAGATGACACATTGTATATATCTCCCTTTAATGTAGTTGACATCTCTTGCCTTATAGGACAACCACACCCGATCAGCTGAATCAACCTTCTCAACACGTTACACTATTGTAACTTTCTTGGAGCATTGTCTTATAATTTGAGTTTGGGTATAACTCAATTCTAAAAGTTAGTTCATGGAGTGAGAGTTGTCTTTACTTATAAATATTATTCAGATCATATCACTATCTAATGTGAAACTCTCAATACACCCCCTCACACTTAGGACTGGACATCTGAAGCGTGAAGTTTGCAGGACTAGACATCTACGGGTGGCCTAACGGATCTTAGATAGACTCTGATACCATCTTAGAATTTGGGTTTAGACTTAACTCAACCCCAAAAATTAACTCATGGAATGAGGATTGTCCGCACTTATAAACACTATTCAGATCATATCACTATTCAATGTGAGACTCTCAATACATTGTCAAATCCATACGTAACTTTAATTTAGAATATATATTTCAAAAACATAAATCCCATCAACAATTAAGTCTTAACATAGTATTAGTAAAGAAGGATGTTTGTAAGTGAAAACAAAAGCTTGGGAATTGTAGATGCATGGAAGCACTAGTAGTGCATGCACAGTTAGGTAAGATGTTCGCGAACCATAATTGAAGAATCGAGCATTGACTCTGTCGGCAATTCCTCTGCCGATTCATTACTGTGGTAAATTTTTTGATGATGTGAAGCTGAAGGTCCACTTCTCACAAAACAGAAACAGGACAAGGCATTCGCATTAACGGGTTCGTTGTGGGGTTAATGGGATTGATTTGTGCAAGGGTGACTATATATACCCATATATGTCTCCAAAACCGGAATATAAAAGAGCTCTACAAACATGACCAGAAACTCTGAATGCTCTGCATTAAAGAAACTAAGCAAAGTTCATCACTTTCTTTAGTGGGGGACAGTCTTTGAATATTATTATCATGAGTGACTCGTTTAGCCAAACTGGATGATTTCCCTCAAATTCTATTTATTGTGATATTTATTTGATTATTATGGGTTTTCTTACTTATTATGGGTTAATGTTTGTATATTTTTTAGTGAATTTTTCCATATTAAATATAAATAATCAACATATATTTTATTTTTGAAATAAATAAATAAATAACCACAAAGGGGGCTGCAATTTTCTTTTCTCGATAGCCTAATAAAAAGAATATAAAGAAATAACTACACCCATTAATTACTTTGGTCTAAATTTCTTGATAGATTAGCCTTCTAATTATTATTTTTATATAAAATAATAAATTTTAAAACTGATAAGGCTAACTAAATTTGTGTATGAAGTTACGTGGCACATGAGTACAACAATATTGTATAGAAAGGGCAAAAACTGTGGACTCGAGTTGCCACGTATCTTGGTGTGCAAATGTAGATATTTGATGTACAAATGGCATTGATTTCTATATACTTTCATTGTTAGGAAATGTGGATTTCTTATTCTAATTTTGGATATCATATTTAATGTAATTATATCTGCTATTTAATTAAAGGAGCTTAATTTTAAGTAGTCTCATTTTAGTGAGCTGAAAGACTACCAAATTGATATGAGTTTAATGAGTGGATACTAGTATTGAGTCATTATAAAATTATGAGAATCTTAATTGAACAATATATTAGTGATTGATGGTTATGGTCTCCAATATACCAAATTAGAAAACAATTTCTCTTCTCCTTATCTGGAAGAAAGACGAAAGTTCCATTGAGGAACTAAGACGATTTAGTTGAGGAATATCACAAATCACATTAGTTCATGTTTGATTATCGAAGTGATTTCACAAAAGACGACGATCAATTGTTATGGATCCAGGTATTTCTACTATGTTCACAAACCCTTGATAATCTGGCATGATGTAGTCTTTTGGTGTTTTGTTCAAGGATGATTGTGTCTAGAATTATGGCTTTCTATTTGGCATGATTTTTCTAACAAGTGGTATTAGAGCAGTCATCATTGTTAGATTATTAGGATTTGTGGATTTTCTTTCTATTGTTGATTATCGATATGAACCCTAATTTTGAAATTAGGAATTATGAAAGAATAAATAGAATTGACATGATGAAACATGATTCATCGATAATTGAGAAAGTTTCAGAAGCACAATGTTAAGTGTTTTGAGTATTTGCAAACACTTTTTTTCCCCCATTTAGTCTAGTATTTTTCAATTAAGTTAATTGAAACAACATGTTGCCAAACTAACCTCTGTTGTTGAAATTAATTTAATTAAAATTACATAGATGATTGTATGAAGTTATTTATGTGGATTGTGCTCGGCCCAAAGGAAGATACAATTTAGCCAAATAATGACATGCCTGCGGCGGTAAATATGTGACGATTATAAAGTTTTATTTTTCATGTGAACAATAATCGATCCAAAAAAAGGATGTTGTTTGACAGAACTAATCGTCAATGTTTGATCATTGCATTAAGAGTATTATTTACAATTAATTTATCTGTCTAAAGACTGAGAATTAATGTTGTGCTAGGTATCTTGTGATGGATTCTCAATTTAGATCATTTGTTCATGTCTTGTAATATTTTATATGAATATGTTTGTCTATTTTGTTCTGTATCCAATTTCTGTTGCTAGTGTTGTGAATGTTTCTGCTCAAGTGAATAGCATCCCAATGTTGAATGGGACTAATTTTAAGGCTTAGAAATAAGCCGTGGAAATAATTCTCGGTTGTATGGATTTAGATCTGACACTTAGGACAGGGTGACCCACTCCTACTCCGAAAAACCATGATGAGGTTAAAATTAATAAGTGGGATCGCTCTAACCGAATGTGCTTGATGATCATGAAACACTCCATTCTTGAAGCGTTTCGGAGCTCTATTACTAAGAGTGAGAATGCTAAGAAGTTCCTTGAGAAAATTGAGCAATATTTTGCTAAGAATGAAAAGTCAGATGCGAGTAACCTTTTGGCAAAACTCGTTGCGATGAAATATAAGGGCAAATGGAACATAAAGGAGTACATTATGGAAATGTCTCATCTCACATCGAAACTCAAGTCACTCAAGCTAGAGCTGTCTGAGGACTTGCTCGTGCAGTTGGTATTGATTTATCTTCTTGCACACTTTAGGTCATTCAAGGTGAGTTATAACACTTAAAAGGACAAATGGTCCCGTAATTAGCTTATATCTCACTGTGTGAAAGAGGAAGAGAGGATGCAGAGAGACAAGACTGAGATTACTCACTTGACTTCAACCACTCAGAATAAGAAAAGGAAGAAATCTAAGGATATTGCTGAAGGTTTTTCTCAGCAGAAGAAACAAAAAAGTAAGGATAAGGAATTTACTTGACTTCTGGAAGAAGTTGGGTCATACGAAGAAAGAGTATCTCAAGTACGCCGCCTGATGTGTAAAGAAATGTAAATTTCTAACTCTAATTTGTTCTGAAGTTAATTTAGCTTGTGTACCTAAAGATGCTTGGTGGGTAGATTCTGATGCAACTACTTACATAAGTATGTCTATGCAGGGTTGCCTATGGAGCCGATCGCCAAATGATGCTAAAAGATTCATCTTTGTGGGCAATGACAATAAAATTACGGTAGAAGCTAGAGGAACTTTTATATTACAATTGAAAACTGGATTTCTTTTGGATTTCTTTGAGACATCTGTTGCACCGTCTTTTTAACGAAATTTAATATCTATTTCTAGTTTGGACAAATTAGGATTTCTTTTGTTCTTTTGGAAATTATAAAGTTAGTCTCTATCAAAATTCAAATGTTGTTGGTTTTGGTTCTTTGATTGATAATCTATATATGCTTGATGTCGTTAGTTTCTACAATGAAATACTGCAAACAATCTTATGTGGTACAAAGTGAAAATTGAATGAGAATTCAACCACCTTATGGCACAAGCATTTAGGTCATATCTCTAAATAGATAATTTAGAGACTTGTGTCAGATGAAATTCTTGAACCTTTAGATCTATCAGACTTTGAAGTCTATGTTGAGTGCATCAAGGAAAAACGAACAAACATAAGGAAATTAGGTGTTGAAAGAGCTAAAGATGTCTTGGAACTCATACATATGGATATTTATGGTTTTTTTTCCCTACGGCCTCTTGGAATAGACAACAATACTTTATTACGTTTGTAGACAGTCTAGGTACGGTTACCTATATTTGATACATGAGAAGTCACAATCCGTATACGTTTTCAAGTCTTACAAGGTTGAAGTTGAACTTCAACTTGGAAAGAAAATTAAGGTTGTCAAATCTAACTGTGGTGGTGAATACTATGGCAGGTATAATGGATCAGGAGAGCAACGTCGAGGACTCTTTGCACTTTTTCTCAATGAGTGTGAAATTGTTCCGCAATACATTATGTCGGGGCAAACCCAGCATGAACGGTGTTGTAGAAAAACGAAACCATATTCTTAAGGATATGGTGAGAAGTATGATTAGTCCTTTTTCTTAGCCAGAGTCACTTTGGGGAAAAGCTTTAAAGACCGCAGTTTATATCCTTAATCGGATACCAACCAAAGCAGTTGCTAAAACCTCTTATGAACTTTGGATTGGCAAAAGGCCTAGCATTAGGCAGTTACACATTTGGGGCTGTCCAGGTGAGGCACGACTTTATAAGCCGCATGAAAGAAAATTGGACTTAAGAACAATTAGCTGTTATTTCTTTCAAATATCTGCAAATTGGACTTATAGGTGCATGAAAGAAAACGTGAGTTTCTTATTCTAATTTTGGGCATAATATTTAATGCAATTATATCACCTATTTAATTAAAAAGGTTTAATTTTAAGTGATCTAATTTTGGTGAGCCTAAAGACTATCAAATTGATATGAGCTTAATGAGTGGATATCAGTATTTGCCTATTAAGGGATTATGAGAATCCTAATGGAACAATATATTAGTGATTGATGGTTATGATTCCCAATATACCAAATTAGAAAACAATTTCCCTTCTCCCTATCTTGAAGAGAGATAAAAGTCCCATTGTGGAACTAATGCGATTTGGTTGGAGAAGATCACAAACCACACTCGTTCGTGTTTGATTGTCAGAGTGACTCCGCAAAAGACGACGATTAATTATTATGGATTCAAGTATTTCTACTATGTTCACAAACCCTTGATATTCTGGTATGATGTAAATCTTAGGCTTTTCAGTGTTTTGTTCTAGGATAATTGCATCTAAAATTATGACTTTTAACATTCATTACTATAAGTGTGTGTTTGGGAAAGATAGATTTTCTATCTTTCAGCTTTTTTTTGCCTAAAAAACTGTTTTGTAAATAATTTAGTGTGTGTTTTGATTAGCTGTGAAAAAAAGATTATGTGAAAAATCAATTATGTGTATAATCGATTTTCAAGAAAATTGATTATGAGAAAATTAATTTATGTTTGAATATGTTAATTAATAATCGATTTTATGATAAAGAGTTTTGTTTGGATTGTATAAAAAAAATCGCTTTTATGTATGAAATTACCAAAAGATGTATGAAATGATTGAAAAATTATTTGATTGAGGGCAAATAGGTATTTCTCTCTTAAAACTTTTGAAGTAATCTGAAATCAAATAATTAAAAATTTAAAATAACAGCTTTTAAAAAAAGTTGTTTTTAGTTATAGAAAAACAATCTTAACATATAATCAATTTTACACACTTAAAAGCTGTTTTGGGAAAAAATTAATCTTTCCCAAACATGCTCTTAGAGTGTTTGGGAAATGACTTAAATTTTTAGAAAAGCTTTTATTTTAAAAAAAAGTTGTTTTACTAACATTTCTAGCTTAGGATGGTTAGATTATTTTTACATTTTAATTTTTTAATTTTTATTGCTTTATCTTTTATTATTAATATTTATGTTGTCTATCACTATATCATTTATTATTAAAATTTATGTTGTCTATCACTATCATATTTTTAATTTAGAATTTACTACTCAAATTCTTTAAAAACAGTGCATGTTCTGATATTGCTTTGAAAAATATATTTTTTTATCTTAAAATTCCCTATATTATTCAAATAAAATATATATTGTTTTTATTTAACTATTCTAAAAAATATATATTTTCACATGTTTTTCGTAGTCATAAAAAATGTTACAAATTTTATTCAATTTCTTATAATAGAAAAAAAAATTGATGATAACACATAACAAAAAATAAATAAGTTCTAATGTTAAAAAAGCATCAAATATTAATGTAAACAAATAACTTCATACTCTTTTTTGTAATTTGATATAAAAAAGTGATTATTTTATACACCATCCAAACGAAATAGATTATCTTAAAATCATTTTTCAGCAAACATATCCAAATAAAAACAAATTCTAATTATAATCAATTATCACAATAATCAATTATACAAATAATTAATTATTAGCATAATCTATTTTTTTCAACTTTCCCAAACACACTCTAAATTACCAAATTAATACAACACCATTGAAATATAAAGGATTTCTTTTATATAAAAGTATTGGAAGAATAATTTTTTGCATAAAAGAAACTGTTTTGACCTTTGTAAATTTCTCAAAAATCAAAACTGAAAAATTGCACTTAACGAGGTATCTAAAATTAAAAAGAAACATTTCTGTAAAATATTATTATAAAAAAATATACAGTATTTTATTCTTAATTATTCGATATGGTTTTCATATAGCGTTTGAAATGTGTAAAATAGGATATTTTGTTGCATATATTGATTGAACTATATAATATTTATAAAAAAAATTCTGATACTCCCATACATTAGATTGAAATAATGTCTCCTTTAGTAATTAGAGCCACTATTAGTACAACCATTGGTATACTATGATCTCAACCGTTCTATGTATATTTATTTAGTACATCTAACAAAAATTTAATTTTAATTTATTATTAATGTAAAAAAAAATTACACTATATTTCAATCATTAAGGTAATTGGCATATTCCATATCTTTAGTTTTGGATGTTCCATAATCTATATATATGTACATATTTTTGTAGACATAAGGAAGAGCAAAGATTTCAGCACAAATGTGATTAAAGGTTAATTCAAAAAAAAAATTGAGAATTGAGATAATTGAAATTTGGAAAGTAAAACTAAAGAGGAGAGACAAAAAATAATAATAGGGAGATACAGATGCAGATAGGAAGCAGGGTGAGGAAGTGAGGGGGGTGCAGCGCGATGGGAGGGACCATGAGGACAAGAGAATCTGGGAAACGTGGCAGAATCACATGGTCATGGCCCTCTCCCCTCTCAGTCTCATATATGAATGAGCACAGCACCTGTCAGTGCCACTTCTCCCTCCTCCAGCTTTCACTGTTTTCCCAATTATCTAAATTTAATTAATCTGTAATGTACATATGTTTTTATTTAAAATAATAAATAAATTTTTAAACAATTATTTAATTATAAAATTTTAAATAATTATTTAATTATAAAAATTTAAATATTAAATAAAAATTAATATAATAATAAAATATTAAAATCAAGTTTTCTTATTATATATAAATTTATAAATTGACAACATAAATTTAAAAAAAAAAGGGAAAAGAGAATGCCCCGTTGGTGTTCGTCCCCTAATGTCACCGTCCGGATGAAGACGCCACCCATTTTGCTGTTAAGGGATGTCCCTTTTACACAGTTATTCAAAACGGCAACGCAACTAACGCCGTCGGTTCTGGACGTATCCATTCCTCTGCTTTTCTTTTCTGTGTATTTAAAAAAACAAGGAGTTAGTAACGGCGTTATCGTGGACGTGCTGTGCTGTGCTGGCAGCCCTTTTCTTTCGGTAGAGGAGAGAGAAAGTAGTAGCATGTTTTGTTTTTGGGACAGTGGGTCCCACGTAGGACGGTCCTAAAACCGATGTTGACGTCTGAATCCCCGTCCTCTTTGATCTCCTCTATGCATGCCCTGTGGGGTCCCCATTTCTCCTCAGTTCCTCTCTCCTCCACCGTCACTTATGGTACGCGTGATACATCACGCGCATCAACAACACGCCAGTTGTTCATCAAAGCGAACCAAGCTATCTCTGACTAGCCGTTGGTCTGCACGTGGGAGTGATGCGCGTGGTGACCAAAGTTGACCCGTTCCCTTGATCTCTCCCTCATGTGCGTCGCGAAATTGTGATTCCCCACTCGAACCTACGGAGCCGACCACACACACACACACCACAGGCCATTCCCATAGCAATTGCAATAAGCAATAAGCAATAAGCGACTGGCAATAGCACCCTTTTTTGAGTGTTAAATTAGGACTGTTTGGTTCAATGTTTCATCTGAAAAACTTTGAGGATTAATTCGGTACTGAATTTTTCTTTTAAGTATTGGTATTTAAGATGGTTTATTAAATATTTATTAGTTATTATTTATATTTAATATATTTTAAATATTTATTATAAAATTAATAATAAATAAATGATTGATAACTTATTTTAAATACTAAATTTATTAAGGTATTATAATAACTCCTCAAAAACTTATTTTGTATAAGTTATTCTATTATTTTCCCCCTCAAGTATTGATATCTATAATAATTTGTCAAATACCAACTTAAGGTTTGTGAAGTTGGTAAGTAAGCTCGTCCATATGAGATAAGATGTAAGTTTGAATTTTAGTGAAAGTCATTTTAGTTGAGAAATAGCAAAAATCATTGTGTTATAAGCTACCGATCATAGATTAGTCTCATTGGAGACCCAAATAACCTAATCCGTAAAAATATCGCAAAGTGCCACATAATCCAAAAAGTTAATTAGGATAGTTGACAAAAATATAAAAGCATATTTTATTAAATACTTATTAATTAATAATTATATTTAATAAAATTTTAAATAATTATTATAAAATTAATAATTAATAAATATTTGATAACTCATTCATTAAATTCATAAGAATATGATAATAACTCCTTATTTGTTATTTGAAAAAATAATTTATCATTTTAAAATTCTAATTCATTTAATCCTTTTGGTATATTTTACTGATTACTTCACGGGGATATATCTTGTTTTTTAAATATTTTGTTTTCTTTTAAAATAAGCAGCAGCAAATATAGCAAAAGGGGAAAAAAAACTTTTTTAAAAAATAAAGAAAGAGTGATTAAAAATAGCAAGCCTATGTGGGGATAAAAGGAAGTGTTTTCTTTTAGGAAGTGGCATTTTATGTTGAATGAATAGTACATGTAGCTAAAGTTACAATAATGTCATTTCTTTTATTAAAGTTACTTTTTTCATTCATTTAACATTTTTATTCACTTTGAATATATCTTTTTAATATCATTAAGTATTTCCGTACACTTTAAATATATATTTAATTTATACTCAAACATGGACTTTGGCCTTGAATATGTTATATATAAAAGGTAAATGCTCCTTCTTTCCTAATATTGAGTACAAAGTGAATGGTTGAGAATTATTTTTTGAAATGATATTATCAACACTAAAAAATCTTTGAGTATCTTAACTGTACTTGTCATTGCAGGTTTAGAAGGGTGGAGCATAAATACGTTTGTCCACTAGACTTGAGATAACAATATCGATTCTCAAATTCTTTCTTGAGAAGGATTATTCCTCACTAACAACATTTTGATGAAATCATATTTGAACCTATCAAATTGATTTTTTGAGTGCAACTCTCCCCTATATTCCTAGTCGGATAATCCTCCGAGACACATAAGCGTGTATCCACTCCAGCATCCCCACACTTGGCGCCTATATCTGTAAAGTTAGGGGACATTGGACATAGTTGTACCAAAAAATAATGGGTGAGGGGACATTAACGAGAATTAATTTTCAAAGTCAAATATAAATGATGGTGTCCAATCAAATATTTTCCTCCAAGCATTGCACATTGGATGGGGGCATTCACATCGGCAGTCCCTCTATAACCCTATTGCATGGTTTGTTCCAAATGCTTAATTCCATTAATAAATCATTATCCATTTACCAACACCTAAGTGAAATGAGGGAGTGGGAAAATATATAACACGCGCCTAAAGAAAGAGCGTGAGTGATGGACATAAATGGAGCCCACCATCATTTTCGGTCCCCAAGACTCTCAATCGATAAGCGTACGGCTACCTGATTTTCTAGTGTATGGTGTCTGGGGTATGCACGAGCTGTACACTATCATGGGCATCTTTCTTGGCATTGCGGTGCTGCCACGGCTCTTTGATGCCTTTTAAGTATTTGCCGGAGCTTCATTTTTTAGCGCACACAAAATGCTCACACACTACCACCCAAATTCCCAAAAGTAAATTATTTGTTTTTGCTACAAAAACACCCCAAAAATCAAATATCAATATCAATATCAATATCAAAATCGAAACTTTTTGCAAAAGGGTAAGCTAGCTAGCGAGAGAAAAAGAAAAGAAAAAGAAAAAACAAACGAGTAAAAAATTCCATTATTATGGCTTCCGTTGTTCCTTATCTTTTCCACTCTTGAGCTTCCTCCGTTCCCCTTTGGACCTCTCACCCATCTCAACCCTTTTTTTCTCAATCCACCATTGAAATAATGTTGAAATTGCACAACCCTATTTCACTAGCATGATATGAGCCAATTCGAATTTTGATCCAGTTCAATTCCTGTTTGGTTTCTTTTTTTCGCAACTAGAGAGGGAAAGATGAAGAGGGATCACCAAGATACCTTTGCTGGAGCTGGTTCTAGCTACGGAGGAGGGAGTGGGAATACTAGTGTTGGAGCTGCTGCTGCAAAAGCTGAATGCTCGTCAATGTCAAGTGGCAAGGCCAAGATGTGGGAGGAAGAACACGATGCGGGTGGTGGAATGGACGAGTTGCTTGCAGCTCTGGGCTACAAGGTGCGTGAATCAGACATGGCAGATGTGGCGCACAAGCTTGAGCAGCTGGAGATGGTCATGGGCACTGCTCAGGAAGATGGAATTTCCCATCTTGCTTCTGACACCGTCCACTATGACCCAACCGATCTCTATTCCTGGGTTCAGAGCATGCTCACTGAACTCAACACTTCACCCAACACTCTCGATCCATCGACCTTGTTGGGGACCCACCAAATTGACAACCCTATTCTGCCACCCGCAGAGTCCTCCACCATACTCAACACCCAGCAATCACGGGTTTACAACGACGATTCAGAGTACGACCTGAGAGCAATACCTGGCATGGTGGCATACCCACAAAACGAACATAACCCAGAAAGGGAAAACAGCAACAAGCGATTGAAAAGTTCGTCAATTGGGTCAGATTCATTAACGGGGTTACCATCACCATCGACTTCGTCAACATCGCCGGGGACAGTATCAGAGCCCACACGACCAGTGGTTCTCGTTGACACCCAAGAAACCGGTGTGCGTCTGGTCCACACGCTCATGGCATGTGCGGAGGCAGTTCAACAGGAGAATCTGAAACTCGCAGATACGCTGGTGAAGCACATAGGGTTGCTCGCGGCGTCGCAAGCCGGAGCAATGAGAAAAGTTGCTTCCTACTTCGCCCAAGCACTGGCACGTCGAATCTACGGAATCTACCCACAAGAAGCCCTCGATTCCTCTTTCTCCGACATGCTCCATATGCATTTCTACGAGTCCTGCCCCTACCTCAAATTCGCCCATTTCACCGCGAACCAGGCCATTCTCGAGGCGTTCGCCACCGCCGGAAGGGTCCACGTCATCGATTTCGGGCTCAAACAGGGGATGCAATGGCCCGCGCTGATGCAAGCCCTCGCATTGCGACCCGGTGGCCCGCCCACCTTCCGGCTCACCGGAATCGGCCCGCCGCAGCCCGACAACACCGACGCCCTGCAACAGGTGGGCTGGAAATTGGCGCAATTGGCTCAAACCATTGGAGTCCAGTTCGAATTCCGCGGTTTCGTCTGCAACAGCTTGGCGGATCTTGACCCGAACAGGCTGGAGATCCGACCCGGAGAAGCCATCGCCGTCAACTCGGTCTTCGAGCTCCACCGCATGCTGGCCCGGCCTGGCTCCTTGGACAAGGTGCTGAACACGGTGAAGAAGATTAAGCCCAAGATCGTGACCTTTGTTGAGCAAGAAGCGAACCACAACGGACCGATTTTCCTGGACCGGTTCACGGAGGCTCTTCACTACTACTCGAACCTGTTTGACTCGTTGGAGGGATCGTCGTCGACCGGGTTAACGCCTCCGAGTCAGGACCTGCTGATGTCGGAGCTGTACCTGGGGAGGCAGATATGCAACGTGGTGGCGTGCGAAGGGGTGGACCGGGTCGAGAGGCACGAGACGCTGAGTCAGTGGAGGGGGAGGATGGGTTCGGCCGGGTTCGACCCGGTCCATCTGGGTTCGAACGCGTTCAAGCAAGCGAGCATGTTGTTGGCTCTGTTCGCCGGTGGCGATGGGTATAGGGTGGAGGAGAACAATGGGTGCCTCTTGCTTGGGTGGCATACGCGGCCACTCATCGCCACCTCGGCGTGGAAGCTTCCCGCCGGTGAGTCGTAGTGAGTTGACTCAGTGGGTCTGAGTTAGGAAACAGAACGAGATGAGTTGACTTATACACTGTAGATTAATTGGAATGGGAATGAATGGGAGGGATGGTTTGAATTTGAGTGAGTCAGTACCCGAGTGAGCGAGTGAGCGAGCGAGGTGAGGCAGAGGGTAAATAAAAAAAAAACCAACCAAAGTTTGTAATTTGTAATTGTACTTTAAATTACGTCTTTTTTTTAGTGTTTTTTTCTTTATCTAAATTAGATAATTTGTTTAATTTTTAATTTGGATGTCCTTTTCTTTTCTCATTTTAATTTTTCCTTATTAACTTTAATAAAAAAATTATCCCCCAGTTTCCTTTTTCGCCCTTTTTGGACGGGGTTCGTTTTCCCTTGTTTGAAGGGTGGAGTGATCCAGGTGAGGAAATTGTATCTCGTTTTCGGTGTTTCAGTTTTTAATAAATAAAAACAATATTGTAAGTAAAGAACCCTTTTTTTTTCAATTTTAATAATTCCCTTTTGTTTATAATTTCTATGAATGGGATTATTTGCAAATAAACTGAGGAAAATTAAAATATTTTGAAAATGACAGTGATATAATGATTCTTTTTGTTCCATATTTTCTATGAATGGGATTTTTGTTCTATAATGATTTTTTTTCCTACTAGAACACATTATAATGCTGATCAAAGATATTCAGAAACGTTGTCTCCCAACACAAACGAAGAGAAGTAAATTTGCACGCCACTTGGATGAAGTCAAATGGTAATGATGATAACAATTTTGATAAAAAAGTTATGTTATCACAACTTATTTATTGATATACTAAAATAAATAAAATTTCACAAATATAAAAGGTTACTGTTAATTTCCTTATCAGTCTCTCAGTCAATTAATTTCACATATCAAATTATTTTTTCAAGCGTAAAAAGATAATCTTATTAGTACCCTAAAGATAAAAAGTTTGATGTAGACGAGCTTAACACGCCTTTATCTTCTTCAACATGTTTTACGAGTTTCATGGTACACACTGTATGATTAAATTTTATAAAGTTAATTTTGGATCAAATTAATTTTATAAACTTAATTTTAGGTAGAAGTGAATTTGAGTAAAAAATTTATGTTTAAAAATTTTTATTTAAAAATTAATTTTGTTAGAATGAATGTTATTTGAATAATATTGATAAAAAATACTTTTAAAAGTGTAATTATAAAAAAATATGAATTATTTTGAGTTATATTTTTAATAAATTGACCTTAAAAATATTATTTATAAATAAATTAATGGTAAAAAAATTTCTTTTAAAAGTTAAGTTTGTTTGAGGTATTGTAAAATAAAATTACTTTAAATATAATTATAATAATATTATAAAAAATTATTAGGATATATTTATTTAAATATTACTAAAATAATAATATAATATTAAATTATAAAAATATTTCTATTAATATACATAAATAAATTTTTTTCCACCACAAAAATAATAAAATACTTCTTACGTTTGAAGAATTAAAATCAAGTTTGCACTCAGGTGATTCATATCTAAAAGTTGATTGACACAACTTTAGAGGCAAATTTTACCTCCGAACTTTAGCCACCCCAAACACAGCCAGAGAAGAGTCGTCAAAGGGCTATCCATTTTTTATGATTAGTTTACAGAAAGGGGCAGGGCTCAAAAAAGTGAAAAAACTACACAGGAACTAAGCGAGGCATAGAAGAGCCTTGAATATCCTTAAACAGGAGGAGCTGTAGCCATTGGGAGGGGCCTCATGACTCAAGATTACCCATAGAGTGAGACCAATCAGCAAGCCAATCTGCTACTCTGTTACTTTCTCTCTCCATAAAACATGGGTGATTTTGAATTTCCACGTCCCTGCTGAGGAAGCTAGCTGTCCTCTCCACCAGAGAGCCTCACAAGGATGGTTTCACTAGGCAAACCATCATTAACTAATTGAACATCATTGATTGAATCTGATTCATTCAAGATTTTCTCAAAACCTCTAGTCCTGGCAAGCTCCATCGCAGTAACAATACTCCACAATTCGGCAGCAAGACTGTTGCCTTCTCCCATAATTTACGTGCCAAGCCAAGGATCCAGGTGCCTGAGCCAGCAAAGGAATCACCATTTATGCACGACGCATCCACATTAACAACAATTAGTCAATTACCATAGATAATTATATGAAAAAAAATCACTTTTTTTATTTCTGCTTTTTCCCCTCTAATATCAGAAGGAGTTTCAGTCATTGCTGGTTCAGAAATTTCTTGGAAGTTTCAACTTGAATGAACGTGTACACCTTATTATAAGAAGTATTGGGACTCCTGGAAGATTGAATTTCAATATAATGTATGATTCAAAAGGATGGACATATATGTAACGGTTTTTTTTTTTTTAATTTTTTAATTTTTATAATGGCAGTATGAAGATCTGAATTTATAACTTTTCGTAAACTATCAAAATCTCTCACTACAAGCCCATTCCTAATGGCTTATATGAAAGGAATATATATTTAGCGAAACTTTTGAGGATGTAGCACAATAATTATAACGAGAGATTAAATAATTACTTAAAATTATGATTATTTAAGTTATTTTGATTTATATTTTAAATCGAATAACTTCTTTTAATAAAAATAAAGTTGAGAGAAAGGAAAGCTACCTTACTGAATAACTACTTTAAATGATTATTTAATCTTTAATTATAATTACATTATAGTTAATGTATCAAATTGGTCCTTAATTATAAGTTGTTTATATTTTAGAATTATCATTTTATAATAACCTAATCCACATGTGGCCCCTCTTAAATATTAAGTGCTTCATTTTCTGTTTAATTTATTTAAGAGAAAAGTTAGGTTAACATTAATCACATGACTCCACTTAATAATTATTATCATCATGAACTTTTGAATGATGGAGATCGACGTATATAAAACTGACTACAATAATAAAAGTGTGATTAGCATACATGACATTGCAATAGTTTGTAATAATTATCACGAATTCACGATTTGCGATTATCAAACATGACAAAATTCGATAGTTCGTAAAAATTATCAAGTCCGTATCAATATCACTAATTTGAAGAGAAAGTAAATGGAACGTAGCTTCTGTTTTGTTCGAGTCTTTTACTTTTTTTTTATCAGTTGTATTTTCTTTTTTATCAGTTCGAGTCTTTTACTTTCAAACCATATAAGCCATTCCATCAAAATTCTATGAATTTGTCATTTTTCCTTTGGCGATCGATGTCGAAAATTAACCATGGTTGATCTCAAAGGAGCTATTCTCAAGGATTGTTCCATAGGTTCTCTCTTCTGGGATTCCTATGGGCTGATCATGCTAAAGACTGTGTCTCAATGGAGGTTGGTGGCGCAAGATCACATGGTAAAGGACAAGGTCGAGGTCGGGCTATGGTTTCACATAATTTAGAGGGATTGGGGGAAGGTCCACATTTCTGCAAATTTCTTTAAGTTTATTGCAACTTTATTTCAATGATTTACAATTTATTTCTTCATGCAATACTATTACAGAGAAGGTATCTTCCATGCACAAGAGGTGTTCCCACGAAATAAGAGTCTTGTTAGAAGTAGGAAGTTACAAGTGTCGATCGAGCTTAATTATCTCACAGAAATCACAATCAGATCAAGATAGTGTGAGTTCAAGATGCAGCCTTGCAGAGAAAGAAATTTACTTTGACGTGGACAACCCATTTTAAAGATTTTTATTTTTCAGAAGAGTAGATTTTATGTTGATTATAATAAAGATTCAATCCTATTGTCAAATAGTTGCTAGAATTAAACAAAAGTCAAATAGAAAATTACGAAAGTGCAGGAGTACCATCATAACAAATAGTAATAATATGATCATCCATTACAAATTGACATCTCAATTTGCCTTTTGTTAAAAGGTGCAGTAGAAAACAAAAGTATATGGGAACTTTTTTTAATGTAATTGACCATAGTTGGATGAAAAAAGTTAAAAATATCGGCTAATCTATAAAAATTAATTGCAGCATTAACTATTTGCCCAACTTTCAAAATCTATGATTCTTGGTTGGAAAGCTTTCAAAAAATTTAGCAATATATTCAAGGAAATGAGTGCAAATTTGTATTAATCACCTTGAATTATGGGTTTAATCAAATTTGCAAATTCAATGCCCTTTGCAGATTCCATTTCAAAATGTTGTGACTTTTTAAAAGTTGTTTTGCTGTTAAAAGTAAATGTGTGTAGGTGGTGTAAACAATTATTACAGAAGATCATTAAGACCTTGTTCAGCGAAAGTGTGATAAAAATTAATGTGAATTTGAGATAACTTAGGAAAATATTTAATAAAAAGTATTGTAAAACTATATAAAATCACAGAAACAAATATTAAAAAAACCAATAGGTACAAGTACAACTAAGCTGTTTTGGGTGAGATATATATACACCAACAAAAATGTAAGTCCACTATTATTTATTAGCGCCTGTCGTTGTTTTAAATTTTTGTTAAATTTTTTTGTTTGACTTATAAGGATTGAAATTTTTTTAAAATATACCACCTTTACTCTCATAATTAATTTGAATATATCACACATAATTTTAGCTATTTTTTGTTTTGCACTTTATCATCACTAAGGTGTAGTTAGGTGGACATAGAAAGAAGGCTCGTTGCTATGATAGGCTTCAAAAGGGAAGGCTGGTGATGTTTATCCTATTACTTAATCAAACAAATATAGATAGGGGACATCTAACCTAAAGCTTTGTCACTAACACAAAGCTTGTGATTTTTCTCCACATGCGCGAGTGACTTACCGTCGCTGCGTCCCTTTTATTTGTACAGAAACAAGTGTGTGTCAAATGTTAAGTGTGTTTGGGAAAGATGAATTTTTTATCTTTCAGTTTTTGTTTTTTTATTTAAAAAGCTGTTTTGTAAATAATTTAGAGTGTTTGGAAAATGACTTAAATTTTTAGAAAAAATTTTATTTTTTAAAAAAGTTGTTTTACTAACATTTCTAGCATAGGATGGTTAGATTATTTTTACATTTTTAGTTTTTATTTTTTATTGCTTTATCTTTTATTATTAATATTTATGTTGACTATCACTATATCATTTATTATTAAAATTTATGTTGTTTATCACTATCATTTTTTTTATTTAGAATTTACCACTCAAATTCTTTAAAAACTAGTGCATGTTGTGATATTGCTATGAAATTTTTTTTTATTTTTATCTTAAAATTCCCTATATTATTCAAATAAAATATATATTATTTTTATTTAACTATTCTAAAAAATAATATATTTTCACATGCTTTTCACAGTCATAAAAAATGTTACAAATTTTATTTAATTTCTTATAATTGAAAAAAATTGATGATAACACATAACAAAAAATAAATAAGTTCTAATGTTAAAAAAAATCAAATATTAATATAAACAAATAACTTCATACCCTTTTTTTTTGTAATTTATTATGAAAAATTGATTATTTTTTACATCATCCAAATGAAATAGATTATCTTAAAATTGCTTTTCAGCAAACACATTCAAACATAAACAAATTCTGATTATAATCGATTATCACAATAATCGATTATCATCATAATCTATTTTTTCCAGTTTTTCCAATCACACTTTAAATTGTTTGTTTGTGGACTTTACCTGTAGTGTAGGGATCCAAAATCCATTGGAAGCTCATTGTGATCAAGGTTAAGCTGATGCTCGAATGTGAATTAGTCCTAAAACACCTTGTAATTTTAAAAAAATAAAAATGAAGTTATTTCTCATCTTAATTTGGAAAGAAAAAATAAAGCCAAAGGTTGAAGGGGAATGAAGAGAAATGGTTTCCTTACATTTGCTTCACCTTCATAACTTTTGAAATCTCAAGTAAAGAAATTTATTTCCTTCCCATCCTTTTCCTTTCCATCCCCTCATTACCCATCATCCAAGTTTTAAATTGTTCACTTATAGAAATTCATGCTTTTATTTCAGCACAGCAACTGTGTCGCTGAAATATGTAACTTGCGTCGTAGGCTAATTAATTTCCCCTTAGATGAAGTACATAACATAATATTGGAGCCAACGACCTTAAACGAATATATGTTGAAACTTGAAAGAGACCAAGATACAGTCCCTATATACAAGGCATAACCAGCTACATAAGCATGGCTGTTCTCTTTATTCTGCTTTTTCTCTCTCCATATGGTTCTATATAGTGGTCGTGTGGCCTATAATGACTGCCCTTTATTGGTTCCTTGTTATAAATGGTGTCGTGTATTTATGGGATAGAGGAGCTAGCTGGTAAAGGAAAAAGGAGCATCCTGCATTCCAATTAATTTAAAAGGTTCACTGCAATCTTTGCCACATCTGGCGTCAACTACATTCGATGTAGGTTTGAACTTCTTTCTCATTCTAAGCTAAGCCAAAATAAAAGTTTAAGAAGATGCCTTAGGGTAACAACAAAAGATTTCTAACTCAATTATTATTTACTACACACTAGCACACAATAGGAGCCGGGCTATCGTATTTCTTTCAACAAATCTCATTCTACCAATCTCAAAATATATCTGGAACTTGAAAGTACTTAATTATGCCAACACAATATATGTTCTCTTAAAATTAATTTATTACATTGGATGATAAGAATTAAGAATAGGGTAATGTTGATCATACATCTAAACCTTAAAAGGGGGATCCTCTTTTGTAGATATTTGAATGTATCAAATTTATACACTATGCATGTGTTACCATATAATATTTTAATATATCATTTAATTCTTGATGAAATTATTGATTTATGTATAATTTGAAATTAAAAGCATCTGTGTATGTATGTCTGGGCACGCGCACATGCTAGTGTATAGTGTGAGAGTTAAAGATTTCCAGACAAACAATGTTAATTTATAAAACATAAACACTTCAAAAAAGAAGTTATGTTCATATTAAAACATACAAAATTTCTGCACCAAAAAAAAAACAATTTTTTAATAAAATACTTCAAATTTTATCACATTACCGTGTCAATCTCATATATGTGATTCTTATTAAATGTCATTTAAGCTTCCATATATACTATGATGTCAATTTTCAAGTTATCAACCGATGCGGATATGTAGCAGGTCAATATAAGACTGGTGGTGTTGATAAACATTGCACCAAAGCAATGGCACCAAGAATGATGATTGATAATTAATTCTATTATTATGTGACAAGCACTGCCTTCCAACACAATATACGCTACCATTATCAGATCTCATGCTAACCAATTGGACCGAAGGTCACAATCAATGAAAACCAGTCTCAGCAAATAAATTTTATGGTGTTGGGTTCTTGAAATGGACTAGGGGTTTGCCTCATTTTGACAGCCTCGATTATACAACACTAGTCTTTTTCTTCCTTGAAAAAAACATAGGGGCCCTCCAAGCATGAGAAAGCTTCTTTGCATCCCCCACTTTGAAGTGCAGAAGGGCCTTTTCAACCAACCGCTTCTAAGTTTTTCCTTTTCCCAAGAGTACGAGTAAATCAGCCACTCACATATTCTCCACTAATGCAGTGAAAAGGTTCTCCTTTGAATGAATAACATTAAAAAAAAAAGAAAAAAGAAGAAGGGTTTTGCTTTGAAAGTCAATTGTCAAGCTAATAGAACTCATCCACTACTGATAAAAGTTTGCCGTAGTCATCCAATCAACCTCTTCTTTCACCACAGAAACCATTAGAAAAATGAAGAAAGGAAAACCAATAATTTGTGAACCTTTTTTTCTGATTGCAGTACAGCTGATCCGTCAATAGAATATGAATTAGTGTTGTCTATGGGTTATTATCTCTACATCAATCCCTAGTACACCTTAAAAGATTGTTTGATATACTGGAAGTTGACCCTTCCACACCTTAAAAGATTGTTTGATATACTGGAAGTTGACCCTTCCACTTGAAATTCTTGAATTGACCTTCCATCCTTTGGATGGTCATTTTGTCCTTTATTTTTTATTCTATATTCTGCGAACCATTACTGTTTCTATATCCATCGTATTTAGGTTATACGACGAGTGGGTAACTCATCATCATAAATCTAATATTAACCTTTGTTTTTATTCTTCTAAAGCAAAGGGTTGTTAGACTTTTGCTTTTTCTCCTGAAATGAATTTGAGAAGTTTTTTATTAGTAGTTTCTTTCCGACAAACGAAGATTTCATAAATTTGCATCATCTATTTTTTTAAAATAAAATAAAAACATATTATCTCATTTATAAAGATACTCTCTTTATGATTCCATTGTTATGATTGAGTAAATACGCCCCTTTTGTCCATTTTTTTTTATCCAAATTGATAATGAATAGCTATATTATATGAGCAATTTGTTAAATGTTCAACTACTTTTTCATACAGGTAAAAAAAATTATAACTAATTGTTCTGGTAAATTATTTTATGAACTTCAATTAATTTGATGTTAAAATTTTAAATCTTGTGTGTATTTCTGATTATCTATATTGAATCTCAGTTTAACCTTTTTATGTAATTACCAAAACCCTGGGAGATCTTTGTAAATGGGTAATGTTGAACTTACTTTTATGCATTTTACTCTTTTCTATTTCTCATAAATTAAAAATTTCTTTGCCTTTGAAAAGTAGAGACTGAAGCTAGCTCACTTAATATAGATAAGGTTTTCCAAATATTTTGATAGTCTATTTTCGAAGAAAAATCAAAGATCACAACATTTTTTTGGGTGTGAAAGATCATAACATTGAATTCACACTAGTTAGGTGATGCTTGCACTCTATCATCTTTGAGATTGAAATAATATCCAACATAAAGCTCTTTATCATTAACTCGTTATCGAATCTAGCTTCAAACTCTTCTTTTCCACACATGTTCCTTGTATAATTGAACTTTTGATGAAAGCACTATGTTGAGGTCTAAAAGAACAGTCACTTGGGAGTAAGGACCACCACCGCGCCTAGTCCATTTGTAAGCTTTCTTTCCAATTCCATGATAAAAGCTCACATTTTCCAGCTCATATGATCATACTTAAAAAGAAAAAAAAAATTGAAATTGCATTTGTGTTATGTCTCACATCAAGTAAATGAGGAGATTCAATATGATACTTAAGTTATGGTGCTTTTTCTCTCAATATGTTAGTCTTTTGAGATATACTCTTTATGAACTTAAGTCGTAATAATTGATATTTTCATTCTATTCTACATAAAAAGGAACCTAGGAATGAGAAGGGCTACAAGTCCAAAGTGGAAAGTCAAAGTATGTTGTTATGGATGCCAACTTTTGAAGTAACGGTACCTATACATACTTATATTTACATACTCCTTAATAATTCATTAAATAACATTTTGAGTGACACTAAGTTTCTTTTTTGGTGAAACTACAAGATGTTTTCATACTCTTTGGGTGTGAGACTAACTTCCACTCGAGCTTTGGCTTGACCTTTGCCATAAAGTGCTTCTATTGGGTTTCAAACTCTTGCACTACAGGAAAAGTATTTTCAAATGGAGCTCAGTTTACCAATTGGGCTGCACCTTATAGTTGTCACTAACTTTTTTCTAAATAGCTTAAATTGTACAAATACCTCACATATTATATGTAACTATTATTTTTCTTCCCCAACTAATGTGGCTACACAAATGGAAGTGTACATTAGCAGTACTCAAAAGACCAAGTTTATCTGAAAATGCTTGGGCAAAAAATTGTAAGTGTTTCCGGACAAGTCTGGGCTAAAACCTTTGGGCGGCCCTAGGCTTTATCTTTGCAATTGGGTTGAGTTTTTACACAAAGTTAAGGCCGGTTGTCTTCACAAGGTTGGGCCTACACTAAAACTTGACTTGATTTCTGACCCAAGTCAATACACCCTAAGATTCTACTGGGCCCAGCTTGTGAAATTGTTCCCTGGTTATTGATTGACAATAACTTCCAGGTTCTGCTCATCAATCGGCCCAAAAAAAACAAGAGGTCAGGTCCCTTTTCTTCACACGGGAAAAAAAATCGTCAATGAATCCTTTTGAGATCCTATTTTATGTGATTGTTTATTGGGGTATTTTAGATTACATATTTCACTTATAAGTACTTTTCAGTTTTCACTGATGTTTTCCTTTTTATTAGGCTTTATTATTCTAGAAGGTACAAAAATAATGTGAAACTGTGATAATAATAATAAAATAGCAGAACTATTTTATTTACTTCTCTTTGCCCTCCTTACTTTCAACTTCCATGCCTTTGGTGCAAGCTCCTAAACTAGCGTTTGAAGTCAAGTAGAGATGAGGGAGGATGATCTCAGATGCATTTCTTACAGAACCTACCCCGTGGGAGTTTAAACTTAAAAAGAAAAAAGGAATGGTTAACAAGTAGTTTAGATAAAACTTGAATCATGCTAGGCTGCTAGCTAATTAAAGATAAAAGTTCTCTGAGATTGTCTCTTGAGCACTACCAAAGGGATTCACGATGATGAATTCAGCTTGAGGATAGAGCCCACGGAAAATCCTAAATGATAAAGAAGAACATTTAAGCTCTCGAGAGCTCGAAGATTGTGAAGAACACCTTGTAACCTATAGTAGTTCGTATTTTTCAGAAGGAAAAGAAAAATAAAAGGCATACCTAATAAAAGTATAAATCATTATTGTCCTCCAAACACGTGACTTTATTTTTTCTCATACATAATATGCTATTCCATTTCAGGTGGTTACTTATATTTATATGTCCTTCCTAGAAAATGACAAACCAGGTTTTTTATTCTTCTCTGACTACTTTCTTGGTATCCAGAAAAAACAAAGAGAATTATTTAATTCCCAACCTTTCTTTAAACATCCAACCTTCTATGGCTATAATCCCTTTCCCTTTTATGCTTCACTAGATTCCAAACTTGACCAAGTCGTTTATAATAGCTAGAACCAATAAAAGGTGAAATTCGAAGTCTAGATCAGCACAGGTTGAATGTAAAGAAACCCATGATACAAATTTCTAAAGAACAAGCATCTTGTGTATTATTAATGAAGAACATATACTTTTCAATGTTAAATTGCCCCCGGGAGCTTGCACAAAGCACATGAACTACTATCAGAGCTGCCACAATCATATAATGGCTAAGATATCTCTAATGGGATAAGACTTTTAAACTGACTTTTAGAACACCATCACATGAAAACGATATCCCTAATGGGATAAGATTTTTAAACCAAATGATTTGTTTAACCATGCCTTCCAGCCACCACTGCTCTTTTGAGATATCAGCTCTGATTGTGGTTCTGTCTTCGATGGGTACGCCTGCTTTTTGCACAACACAAAATTCCTCGACCCATAACATCCTATGGGTTCCAATGGACTCAGAGCTGTCAAACAAGTTCCACCAACAGAATAACCCTTTAGCTTATAATCAAAGGGAACCAAACTTTATAATATGCTGAACTAATGCAGGACATACGTGTAGTTATTCAATGACTAAAAAGAAAAGCTGTCCATCCAATAGTGAGCAATTTCCTTTTTCTTTGGGAAATAATAATACCCAAAATTGTACCAACAAACAAACATGAGAAAAGAAAAGACATATAATTAAAACATTTGCCAATGAAAACAAATAACAACTTGAGAAGGGATATGATTCATATGAAAACTCCCTACGAAGAACCCAAATCATAAAAGAAATGGCCTTTGGATCCAACATGCACAGTGACAATTGACAAAGGAAATTAAACACCCAAAAAAAAAAAGAGCAACTTCATGCACCAAATGAAAAGGGAATAACAATTTTCCAAATGGGTAGGCAATCATACCATCAAACCCTGCATTTGCGCAGTAAAGAAGGAAATTGCTGACATCAAACCCCAGAACAGGAAGCCTCCCTTCGCGGGCATAGGATTTCAGAGCGGTGTCAATGACCCCAGAAACAAGGTCTTTCTCATTCACTACAAACCTTATCGGCCCTGCACTCCCAAGGATATTGATCGTGATCAAGAACCTGTTGGTCTTCTGATCCTCGTTTCCCCTGTTCCTGTTCTTCTGCAGCACCATCTTGTCAAAAGCGCTCTTCTTCATCACGCTTCGACCTTTTCTCTTCGATTTCGCAGAAACCCAGATGAAATCAAACCCAAAAGGTTGCAAATTGATGGATGAAAACCAACGTGGCAAGGGGTTTAAGGGTCGAGGCCGAGGCAGCGATAGTACCAAGCAGTTTTGGAGGATCCAAAGGAGGAGGGAGACGGCGCGTGAAGGGTGGTGCCCCGCGCGGCCAAAGTTGGAGAGGAAGCAATGGTGAAGAGCATGAAAGAAAGAGATATACGCAGCATTCAAGGCACAGTTGAGAGATTTGAAGAAGAATGCATCAACAACAAGAAGAATAACGCTAATATGGAAGTGTTCTCTTTCTATGACGGAAATGAGCCTACACCGGATGCTTCTCCTTATTTATTTCTATTTTTTTATTTCCCAATTTGTTCTAATTTTGGGTCGTTTATTTTAAAAATATATACTTTATTCTGTCTTTTTCTTTTTGGGTTCATGACTATGAATCTAATCCTTGGTTTTCTTTTTATTTTTTTTTGTTTTCTAGGATATCCTGGCCTACGACTGCGAGGACTAATCCTTCGAGGTAGTGAGATTCATTTAAGAAGTTGACCTCTCCCAACAAATGTTTTTTCATACATATAAGTATAGAATCGAATCTATGACCACATACTTAATAGACTCAAGTATCTACCATTTATGTCACATCATGTTGGTTTGGTTTTCTTTTTATTCTTAGTTATTTTATGTCTCAAAATATTGCTACTAAAAATATATCTTGAGTTTAATTTTAATTTATTATTAAGTAAAAAATTATTTTTCACACTATCATTTATTATTATATTATTAAAAGTTTTTAATAATGACAATAACTATTTAAAAAATTAAAATTTTTAATAATACCTTAACATATAGTTTTTTATTAGAAAATATGATTTTAAATTTATAAATTAGATATTCATTCATCTTATATGTTAAAATGAATTAATAAATAGATTAGATAAATTTAACAATTTTTTAACAAATTTTAAATGTATTAATAATTTATTTTGCACCCGTTCATTATAATCTAATATAAAATTATTTATTTTTTACTCTTTCATTATCATCCAATTCAAAATCTATCAAATCCTACCTAAAAACAAGGCATTAATTCTTTGGTGAGATGATGTAATATAAGGCGAGTAATGGTGGGATATCCATCTAGTGCAGAATTCCTCTTTGCGGGGTTGCTGCATGGAGCAGGCAAGCTTCCATCGATGCAGTGAATGGATGGGGGGCAGGTAAGGTATTGGATGAAAGTTGTATTTATTCTTTATTTCGTTCATAAACAAATTTGTTAAAGTTGGCATCTAGCTCCTAAGTCCTAAATATTCCCATTTTATGTTCTTTCCTTTGAGCTTGAGGAGAAGATGGTGACACCTTTTGCATTTTGTATCTCAGTTAACTCAGCCTGTCACTCTCAGTCTCAGGTGGCACTGACAATTTTACTTACTTAGTTTTATTTTCTGTTTCCCTTTTTAGAAGGAGATGAGCAATTGACTATCACCTCTTGGATAAATTTTTTTTAATAGGTGGGGGTATTGGCATTTTTAATTAATTAATTAGATATTTTTATATTAATTTTTCATTAACTTCTAAATTTATTTTCAATTAAATAATTCTCATTTAAGTTTAAGTTTAATTAATATTTTATTTCTCTATTCACATATAATTAAATAATATAAAATAATTAATAGAGTATAAATAGTTAATTTTTTAATAGATAAAAGTTTAAAAGAGGGGGACGTTTAGAGGTGTCAATCATGACAAAAAGTGTGAATTAGGTTGAGGAAATCTCAGCCCAAATCAACTATAGGTCAGCTCAGCCTAATTCAAAAATAGGCTGAAGTGCTAGCTCGATTATGTGAAATGTCATTTTTTTGTTATATATTTAATTTTATTATTTTTATTCATATTTTTACTTTATTAGCTTTACTTGGATTTTTTTATAAAAAAAAAAAGAATCAAATTTAGTGAGTACATCTAAGTCTTTCTTTTTTTCTCCACTTGAAATATGATGTTAACTTATGTTAGTTCCTTGACTTGATTAATTTATGGTTTAAGCGATGCTTCATGGATATATCCTAAATCGTTTATGTCGAAAATAATGTAGTAAATCTTTACTGTGTATGTTGATGATGCTTAATATAATCTGTTATACTTGTATATAATTTGCGTACATGATTTTTGTGAGTTTTGATTGATGTAGAAGTTTAATTTATCAATAACTTATTATTATATATACAAAAAAAGTGAAGAAAGATAAAAAAAAAGTTTTAGCTCATGGGCTGGTCCAGCCCAACCTGCAACCCACATGGGCTAGCTAGGCTGTCTATTTGCTAGGCACCCATTATGGGTTGGCTTAACCTTAAATAAACTTAGCTCGACACGGTCCAGCTAAAATTAACACCTCAAGGGAGGTTGCCTCATTCTATAGTTAAGACATTACAAACTTTAACAAAGATTTACAATTGTACTTACATATCACTCACCAATAAAAGATTGTTAACACAAATCATATGTAAAACTTTTAAGTCAATGTTGTACTCAAGCCGGCTCTCATTAATTAAATAATTTATTAAAAATATTATTAATACCACTTTTATCAATTTTTTTAATTAGAAAATAAGGAAGGAAGAAGAAAATATTTATTATTTTCTCAGAGAATAATTTAAAAATCTGATAAATGGAAAGTGGACAGTTAAGCTATAAGAACACTTAGGAGAATTTTATTATTATAAGAAGGTTGAATTAGACCTAAGGGGAGTGTAAAAACTAGAGATGTGAGCATCAAACTCTTTTAGGTGGAGGATGGAACATCCAATATCAACATGCACTTAAATTTTAAAGACTTAAAACAATACCAATTGCACTACAAACTCGTTTGTTAATTCCTTATTTTTATTATACATGAAATAAAAACTAGGAAGTAATTAGGGTAATCATTACTTGTCATAGTAACTTTGCTCGTTTCACTATTACGCGTTTGGAAGAATTTTTCTACTTTTATTTATGATTAGAATTGATAACCAGCTACCTCTATATTAGGATTAATTTGGAGACAATATATTATTACTCTAAAAGATTATTGTCGGATGGATTAAATTCTTAATTTTACAAAATTACCCTTTATTATTTATTGTTAACAAATATTGATTTACGATATTTAAAGCATTTAAAAGTGGGCTGGACACCAAAATTTGGAATTCTCTTTCTTTGTTAGTACAAATGTATCATTCTTTAACAACGTTGCAGTTATGGCAATATAATTAGCTTCCCGGCATACATCAAATAGATTAAAAAAACAAAAAAACTAATTACCACAAAAACGTAAAAAACCAAAATTAAGAAAGAAAAATTATATAAATTTGAGAAAATAACATACAAGCTCTTACAACTACATATATTTGTATTTATTTTGAATGTCGCTAGGATTGCAAACTACATATCAGTGGTATCACTCACTCCACAACTAACAAATTATTTTTCGTTAAAACCTCATCAATAATGGGAAACTCTGATGATAGCTGCCATTCACCATGTAGTCATTTACTAAGAATTTGATTTCATACCTACATAATATTATATATATATATATATATATATATATATATATGGGGATCCACTTACACTAAGTGTAAGTCTTGACACACTTACACCACGCAATAATTTTTTGTAAAATGTGAATTTAACAAATCCAATCGTTGAATCATATGATATTATCTTAATGATCATGCATACCAAATTTTAGATAAATCAGACATTCATATGTATCTAATCTAATAGTAGAGAATTTATTTATATTTTAAAATCATATTATACGTTAAAATAAAATATTGTGATGAAGTATTAAATAATTTTTTAATTGTAAGAAATTTTATGAGCTTGATCTATTTTTCGAGAACTTTCAATTCAACAGTTGAATTGATGAAATCCAACGTTTATAAGAAGTTATTGTGCGACGTAAGTGTGTCAAAATTTACACTTGATGTAAGTGAATCCCTATCTCATATATATATATATATATATATATATATATAAGTTATAAGTTATAAGTTTTAGTAAGTTGACAAAAATGGTACCTCATCGGCCTGAGCATGAATGTTGTTGAGAACCTTGTGTAAGAACCAGTATACTCTAATGTTATAAGTGCACTCCTTGGTGCCAACCATCAAAGGTGTCAATAACTTGTACGCTCTTATAGAAACAGAAATTCAAAAAGGCAATTTAGGCATTACACATTCACATTAAATTCTAAAAGCACCCTAAAAGCTATGAAAGTTGTAGAGAATCAATAACTTGAGGGTTACTACCGTATCATCTATAGGACAAATGCTATGAAATTTCAATTAGCACATGTCACACAAATCTCCATGAATACTGAGGAGGATGACCAAAAGGATGATAAAAGAGTCTTCTAGTTAGGGTTTCCTAGTTATTTCTATTTTTTTAGTATAACATTTTTTTAGTGGGTTTTTTTTTGTTTTTTTTTTAATGTCCAACAACATTTGCATTTTCCAAATGCACAATTGGGGCTGAGTTGGTGAAACTGACTTTTCATAATCCTAGCTGGGGTGAGAAGTAAAAAACACAGCGATTTATTTTTTTTATAATTTGATATTATTAATAAATATTAAAATAATAAATAAAATTTATAATTAAAAATTTAATCCAACAAATTTTATATTTTTCATAATTTTCATGTAAAGTAAATTTATCCATCATCAAACAAATGTTCTATAAAAGTCAATTATTTAAAAATTATATTTCTATAATAAATTGCACTAAATAATTTTTTTCTTTCAAAAATAAAAATAGTAATCTCATTAGATACGAAACAAACAGGAATGTGTAGCATCCATTGTTGTACTCTAGTGTACTCCATCATCCATTCACGTATTTCGACAACTGTTATTGTCGTCATGTTCTAGTCACCACCGTCGCTCTTGTAATCTAATCAAACAAGCTCAAATGAATCAAGCAATACCTTTGTAGGTACTTTCCTAATTCCATTGCTTTTTCTTATTTAAATTAATTTTTTTGGTTGAGTTTTATGCTTACAATGCCATGTTGTAATTGGAAATAAACTATTTGGTAGACATGTAGATATGTTCATCTGTACTTAGAAATTATCTTTTGAATATGAATATTATCATGAAGGTGTAAATTTCACTTGTACATTAGACTTGAATATGCTATAGTTTTTCAATTCTGTTCCTTGCAGGAAATTATCTTTTGGTTGAGTTTTATGCTTACAATGCCATGTTGTAATTGGAAATAAACTATTTGGTAGACATGTAGATATGATCATCTGTACTTAGAAATTATCTTTTGAATATGAATATTATCATGAAGGTGTAAATTTCACTTGTACATTAGACTTGAATATGCTATAGTTTTTCAATTCTGTTCCTTGCAGGAAAAAGTGAGGAAAAGAAAGGAGAAAGAGATCTTTGCTAGGAAGAGTAGAATTATATCCCATTTTTTACCTATAGGAAGATCTCTGTAAAAAGCTCAAGAGTGTTCATATGTTCCAGAATCCTTAGTTAAAAGTTGTAGATTACCAATAAGAAAAGGATTACTATCGTATAAATGCGATGAAATTTCAATTAGTATATGTCACACGAATCTCCATGAACACTAAGGATGATGACAAAGGAGTCTTTTAGCTAGGGTGTCCTAGTTATTTCTAATTTTGTTGGATAACATTTTTTAGTGGGTTGGCGTACACAGCTAGCGGTGTTAGCATTTGGTGGCTCATCACATGTGGGAGAAAGGTGAAGATTTCTTGAATTCATGCCTATTCGTTCTTATGATCCTACTGCCAAGTCACACAGGAGGTTTTGGACTTTCCTGCACTATAAATTGAAAAGGTCAGGTTTTTGTAAAAGGGATTTTCTAGGGAGGGACTTTTGAGCAACAACCCCCTATGTTATTTTGGTCCAATGCCTAAAAAGAAAAATATTTCAAATATTAATTTTTTACTTTTAAAAAAAAAAGAAAAATTACACTCATTTTCCCTCAGGTTGGTGTTTATGACACACGCCACCTCTCTTGTTTGAGACGTAACATCAGCCTCACTTAATTCAAAGGGAAGTTAACGTTGTTTAAAATTTTTATGAAATACCATGTTTACTATCAATTAAAAAAATTCTATATTCTTTTCTCCTTTATTTCTAGACCCTTAGTAAACCGTATAGCAAAGTTTTATTTTTTTATAAAATTCTTTTAATTTCAAATAACTTTCTCTTGTACTTCTTATAAGAAATCAAACATATACAACCATAAGCTTATTTGCCAGTAATTCTCATCTCAAACTTTACAGTAAATTTCTTTTTTTTTGGAAGTCGACTTGAGTGTGAGATTAATCATTGGGTGTCGGCTTGACTTTAATCACAAAGTGCTTCTAATGAGTTTCGAACCCTTGCACTGCAGGTAAAGGCCATCTACATAATGTAGGAAGACATCTTGTTAATCGACTAGCTTTAAGAATCCTTAGTGATGAAACCGTGCACGTTCTCCACGAATTCCTAAAAGGTAAACGCACTCAGCCGTGTACTTTAGGTACAAGATCTTCCCCTCCTTACTTCCTTTTGTTACTTTGTCACTTGGTGAAAAGTACGCACAAAATGTGTTAGGATAGGAGAAGGGATCCTGACCATTTAGTTACTTAAGCAAGCAGTAGTCTTGTTTCCACCCATCATGGACCCAAGCTACCAGGTCCTATACCATAACTCAACACACTTATCAATTAGGCTCAAGCCCAATAAACATACAGATGTTGGTTCCCAAACCCATAATGGATCACTTAATAATAATATGGGCATTCAGGAAAAATATTAGGTTATCAATTTTACCTATTTTATAAAACAAAATATCAATCAATAGAAGCCTAAACCTAGAAAATTCTAACACATAAAGCTCAATTTGCCACTTTCTTATGCAGGAATGGGAACGGTTGACCACTTTCTCAAGTCTCCAACTCTCCATAAATAGCAGTAGCCCTCTCTGGGTCACTTATGGAAAGAGCCATGGACGGAACCCTACGGTCGGCGGGGCAAGAAGCCACATTGCTGTCGGCGGGGAGGAACTTATACACTTATCGATGGGGGAGAGGCATGCCAAGAAAGACAGAAGAGACGACGTTTTGTTTTCACAGAGGCTATGAACATGAGTCAAGATGACTACGTAGTGGTATATTTTGACCGTCTTTCGATAGGGTGTATATAGGATATTCCCTATTTAGGGAATGTGAATAAGCTTGCAGCATTGCTGAATCAGTTTGTTAAACACCATCGAAGAAGTTGAATTATTATGTCCTGCAACTATAGTCTCAGTTACTCAGACAACACTGACCCTTCCACCTAGAATTATCTCTAATTGCATTACTTATTGATGAGCTCTATGGAAAAGTGAAGATCATTCATTTGTTCCCGAGTACTCAGCTGAAAAATGCTGAGAAAGAGCTACTGGCGCGTCAATACTAAACCATTGAGAGGGCAAATGTTTTGCGTTTTCAATTGTCACTTGTCCCACAGATCACCGTGAATTCTTTTCTCTTTCATTTCTCGACCCTTATCAAACTGTATAACAAAAATTTATTATTTTTCCTGAAATTTTTTAAATCGCAAATAACTTTCTCTTGTGCTTCTGGTAAGAAATCAAACATACACATCCCTAAGCTTATTTTCCAGTAATTCTCATCTCAAACCTTACAATAAATTTCTTTTTTTTTTGGAAGTTTGCTTAAGTGTGAGGCTAATCCTTGGGTGTCGGCTTGACCTTAGCCACAAAGTGCTTCTAATGAGTTTCAAACCTCTACACATCAGGTAAAGGTCGTCTACATAATGTAGGAAAACATCTTGTCAATCGACTAGCTTCAAGAATTTTGAATGATGAAATCGTGCACGTACTCCACGAATTCCTGAAAGGTAAACGTATACAGACGTGTACTCCAGGCACAAGATCTTCCCCATATTACTTCTTTCTGTTACTTTGTCACTTGATGGAGAGTACGCACAAAATGTATTCAGGATAGAAAAAGGGGATCCAAACCTTTTAGTTACTTAAGCAAGCAGTAATCTTGTTTCCAACCATCATGGACCCAAGCTACCAGGCCCTACACCATAACTCAACATACTTATTAATTAGGCCCAAGCTCAATAAACATGCAAATGGTGGTTCCCAAACCTAGAAAATTCTAACACATAAAGCTTAGTTTGTCACTTTCTTATGCATGAATGGGAACGGTTGCCTACTTTCTCAAGTCTCAAACTCTCAATGAATAACAACAGCCATCTCTAGATCAATTATGGAAAGAGCTATGGACGGAACCCTACGGTCGGCGGGGCAGGAAGTCACATTGCTGTCAGCAGGGAGGAACTTACACTCTTATCGATGGGGGAGAGGCACGCCAAGAAAGACAAAGGAGATGTCGTTTTGTTTTCACAAAGGCTATGAATATGAGTCAAGATGACTACGTAGTGATATATTTTGATTGTCTTCCGATAAGGTGTATATCAGATATTCGTTGTTTCGGGAATGTGAAGAAGCTTGCAGCATTGCTAAATCAGTTTGTTAAACACCATCCAAGAAGTTCAATTATTATGTCCTGCAGCTATAGTGTCAGTTACTCAGACAGCACTAGCCCTCCACCTAGAATTATCTCTCATTGCATTACTTATGGGATGAGTTCTATGGAAAGATGAAGAACATTCATTTGTTCCTGAGTCCTCAGCTGGAAAATGCTGAGAAAGAGCTACTAGCGCATCATTACTAGACCATTGAGAGGGCAAATGTTTTGCGTTTTCAATTGCCACCTGTCCCATAGATTATCGTGAATTCTTTTCTCTTTCATTTTTAGACCCTTTTCAAACCGTAAAGCAAAAATTTATTTATTTATTCTGAAATTCTTTTAATTTCAAAGAACTTTCTCTTGCGCTTCTTGTAAGAAATCAAACACACACATCCCTAAGCTTATTTTCCAGTAATTCTCATCTCAAACCTTACAATAAACTCTTTTTTTGGAAGACAACTTGAGTGTGAGACTAATCATTGGGTGTCGGCTTGGCCTTAGCCTTAAACTGCTTCTAGTAAGTTTCAAACATCTGCACTGTAAGTACAGGTCGTCTACATAATGTAGGAAGACATCTTGTAAATTGACTACCTTCAAGAATCATGAGTGATGAAATCGTGCACGTACTCCACGAATTCCTGAAAGGTAAGCGCATACAGACGTGTACTCCAGGTACAAGATCTTCCCCTCCTTACATCATTATGTTACTTTGTCACTTGATGGAGAATACGCACAAAATGTGTTCAAGATAAGAGAGGGGATCCTGACCTTTTAGTTAATTAAGCAAGTAGTATTCTTGTTTCCACCCATCATGGACCCAAGCTACTAAGCAGTATTCTTGTTTCCACCCATCATGGACCCAAGCTACCAGGCCTTGCACCATAACTCAACACACTTATCAATTAGGCTCAAGCCCAATAAACATACAGATGATGGTTCTCAAACCCACAATGGATCACTTAATAATAATATGGGATTTCAGGAAAGATATCAGGTTATCAATTTTACCTATTTTATAAAACAAAATACTAATCAATAGAAGCCTAAACCCAAAAATTTGTAACACATAAAGCTTAGTTTTCACTTTCTTATGCTAGAATGGGAACGGTCACCCACTTTCTCAAGTCTCTAACTCTCCATGAATAGCTTTATTGTCATGTATTCAAAGAGGATCACAAAGACTAAACAATTTATTAAAAAAAATTTATGGATTGTTTAGCTTGGTTAAATCCCCGACCTTAAGTTAATTTATGTTGGATGGTGCTTACTTTATCTAACCTTGGTCAATCAAATCCTAGATGCTTATCTAGTAGAGGATTCTTGGATCATGTTGAGGCTTCTTGATGTGATCTAAGGCCAAAAACATGGTTAGCAATTAAGTGAATTCCTTGTGATCCATGATGGATTAAACTCAAGATCGGTAAGTTTCCTTAAATTGATTGTTTCTTTAGATTTGTTTACAACTTTTAAGTCTTGTACTTTTGTCAATCTTGTTAATCAACAAGAAAAACCTCTCTTTCTAATTATCTTGATCTAATTGAATATTTGTTTTTGGATCCTTGAGAGACGATTCGGTTCATTCTCTATACTACAAATTAGTTTGAGAATCGGTAATTTTTTTTATTTGATGGGTCTCGACAACCTCCTATCAGAGAGGCACGCCAAGAAAGACAGAGAGATGCCATTTTGGTTTCACAGAGGCTATGAACATGAGTCAAGATGACTACGTAGTGGTATATTTTGACTGTTTTCCGATAAGGTGTATACGATATTCACTATTTAGGGAATGTGAAGAAGCTTGCAGCATTGTTGAATCAGTTTGTTAAACATCATCGAAGAAGTTCAATTATTATGTCTTGCAGCTATACTGTCAGTTATTTAGACAGCACTGACCCCTCCACCTAGAATTATCTCCCATTGCATTACTTATGAGATAAGCTCTGTGGAAAGGTGAAGAACATTCATTTGTTCCTAAGTCCTCAACTGAAAAATGATGAGAAAGAGCTACTGGCGCATCACTACTAGACCATTGAGAAGGCAAATGTTTTGCGTTTTCAATTGCCACCTGTCCCACAGATCACCATGAATTCTTTTCTCTTTCTTTTCTAAACCCCTTTTCAAACCGTATAGCAAAAATTTATTTTTTTCTGAAATTTTTTTAATCTCAAATAACTTTCTCTTGCATTTCTTGTAAGAAATCAAATACACACATCCTTAAGCTTATTTTCCAGCAATTCTTATCTCAAACCTTACAATAAATTTATTTTTTGTTGAGAAGTTGGCTTGAGTGTGAGACTAATCATTGGGTGTTAGCTTGGCCTTAGCCACAAAGTGCTTCTAATGAGTTTCGAACTTCTGCATTGCAGGTAACGACCGCCTATATAATGTAGGAAGACATCTTGTCAATTGACTAGCTTCAAGAATCCTTAGTGATGAAATCGTGCACATACTCCACGAATTTCTGAAAGGTAAACGCACATAGACATGTACTCGATCTTTCCTTCCTTACTTACTTATGTTACTTTGTCACTTGATGAAGAGTACACACAAAATGTTTTCAAGATAGGAGATGGGATCCTATCCTTTTAGTTACTTAAGCAAGTTGTAGTCTTGTTTCCACCCATCATGGACCCAAGCTACCAGGCCTTACACCATAACTCAATACACTTATCAATTAGGCTCAAGCCCAATAAACATACAGATAGTGGTTTCCAAACCTATAATGGATTACTTAATAATAATATGGGCATTCAGGAAAAATATCAGGTTATCAATTTACCTATTTTATAAAACAAAAGAATCAATAGAAGCCAAAACCCAGAAAATTCTAACACAAAAAGCTTATTTTTCCACTTTCTTATGCGGGAATGGGAACAGTCGCCCACTTTCTCAAGTCTCCAACTCTCCATGAATAGTAGTAGCCCTCATTGGATTACTTATGGAAAGAGCCATGGACGGGAACCCTTTGGTCGGCGGGGCAGGAAGTCACATTTCTGTCGATGGGGAGGAACTTACACTCTTGTCGATGGGGAGAGGTATACCAAGAAAGATAGAGGAGATGTCATTTTGTTTTCACAAAGGCTATGAACATGAGTCAAGATGACTATGTAGTGGTATATTTTGACCGTCTTCCGATAAGGTGTATATAGGATATTCGCTGTTTAGGGAATGTGAAGAAGCTTACAGCATTACTGAATCAGTTTGTTAAACACCATCAAGAAGTTCAATTATTATGTCCTACAACTATATTGTCAATTACTCAGACAACACTGACCCCTCCACCTAGAATTATCTCCCATTGCATTACTTATGGGATGAGCTCTATGGAAAGGTAAAGAACATTCATTTGTTTATGAGTCCTCAGCTGAAAAATGCTGAGAAAGGGATACTGACACATCACTACTAGACCATTAAGAGGGCAAATATTTTGCATTTTCAATTGCCACCTGTCCCACAGATCACCGTGAAGTCTGAGGCAGATGATGAAAGGGATGCTAAGGATTCTACAAGTTAGGATCTTTAAGTTATTTTCTAAGGCGGATGATGAAGAGAATGCTTAGGATCTTCTAGATATTTCTGTATTTTTGGTTGGGTTTTATGCTTAGAATGCCATGCTCTAATTAGAACATGCAAATCTGATCATCTGTGCTTGAAAATTATCTTTTGAATGTGAATATTGTCATGAAGGTGTAAATTTCCCTTGTACATTATACTTTGATGTAGTTTTTCAATTCCATTACTTGCATGCAAAAGTAAGGAAAAAAGGAGAGAAATAAGCTCCTTACAGGGAAGGGGTTGTGGTAGATTGTTGACCAAAGAAATAAAAATTTTGTGATAGCACAAGCTCCTTAAAACCTCAATTGGTGTGATTCATGCTGGAACTAATCTAGCTGCTAAGTTTTTGCGAGCCAGTGGAATTACACTTTTTAAAGTGCATGATGATTGTGAAGTTATTTGAAAAAGTTGATATTGTTAGTGATTTGCTAAGTTTTCCTTTATTTATGATAATAACCTAATATTACATATTTTTCATACAAAAGTAGGCTTTTATTATGTCATAATGTAAGTTAATAGTGCAGTTTGTAAGAGATAATTATTCTTTGGTTTGGTTTGGAAAATTAACCAAGTATTCAACTACATTAACCAATAATTTACATACTGTTAATCACGTATCAAGTATCAAAATGAAGATAATTTATTGGTTAACCGTATGTAAATTATTGGTTAATGTAGTTGAATACTTGGTTAATTTTCAAAATGAACCAAACTGGTATTATCTTTCACAAGAAGAACTAAAGAGTCATTATCCCTAAATCATTTTCCCAATCCCTTTCCACATTTTAGTTGCTCTGAGCCACGCCACACACTATTTAAGAGGGAAGAGGGAATGTGAAGGGGAATAGACCGCTGACAAGTTTTTTTTTAAAAATTCGGTTTTCCATAGAGCAACTAATTACTGAACATGGCGAAGGTGAAGAGGGTCTTCTCCATATCACTGAACATAAGAGCCATAGGGGCGAGCGAGAAGGCCAAAGCAATGGGGGAAACGGTGGTGGCCGTATTCTGTTTGCAGAGGATTCAGCAGAACCTGAAGGACCAAAGGTAGAAGTATATTTGGATGGCAAGCTCCTGGGATGGATTTGTAATATTTACTCCTTCAGGCGTATAAGCAGTATTGCCAACTCCTTGAGTGCTTTTGTAGAACGCCAACCCCCAGAAATATTTTGCGGTGGCTATACAATAAGTTATTACGATGATGGTAATAACAAAATTTTCCCGTATTATCTCTCATGGGATGAACTAAGCAACCAGCTGAAGAAAATTGAAATGTTTAGTAACCCAAACGCAATAAATTTGCTTCCTGCTGTTCCTAAGCCAGAAAAAGATGTTGTCTAGACGTTGAATGCATATGATGGAGCTGAAGAAGAGATGCTTTGAGTGGGTTGTCTTAATCGGTTCTGTTTAGCCTAGGATAACTTTTTGTTAAATGCACAGCTGGGTGGTAGTGGGTTGTCTTTGTTTTTGTAATACCCAACTGCATTTGCCTTTTGCCTTTTAAAAATGTTTAGTTTCATATGCTGTTTGTTTAGTCGTTCCTAATGTAAGCACATATGGTATGGTGCCGTTTAGTCTCTAATGAAACTAATTGTTAATAGAAAACAAATTTATTTAATTAATTTTCTATTAATCTGAAGAATCCTTCACACCTCAAATTAATTATAGTAGTTGTTATTTTACAAAAATATGTTTTTACAGTCATACTCACTCTCATGGTATAAACGTTACAAAACAAAACATGTAGTTGAGTCACAACAAACCCCTAATCAGTATTACTTATTGCATTGGCCATCAAATTTAACTGTATAATTATATGATCTCATTCATTTTGGACACAAATGAAAACTCATCATGCTACAACAAATCAAAGAAAGTATACATCTAATAATCTAATAATATTAGAAGTTGTTACAATCATACTGGACTGGTCCTTAAGACAACCACAGATGATTATGTTATGATCACAATCACTGGGCAGATTCCATTTTGCCCCTAGGTAACTAACGGTGCACATTGTTGATACAGTACTGAATTACTGGCATGTTTCTTCTGCTTTCTCTTGCCAATAACTCAGCCTCCATTTATTATACAAAACTTCAAAAACAAACCCTTTCCCTCTGAATCCGTTCTTAATTCTTATTTATACTCTTGACCTCCTTCCATTGACCCCTTCCTCTCTTCTCCTCTCCCTCCCTTCCTCTCTTTGTATCTCTCTTATACTCTTCACACGTCCACACCACAACAACAAAGGTCCGAAAGTGAAAACAACAATGGCTGCCAACATGTTTGCAACCATGTTGCATAGAACTACAAATATTTATATCTAGACTAAATGTTGCTAGGGTTGAAAATACGTATGACTCACTCCACAACTAGCAAATTATTTTTCGTTAATCCCTCACCAATAACGGGGAACTCTGGTGATAGCTGCCATTCACCATCTACTAAGAATTTGATTTCATACCTACATAATTTTTTTTGGGGGGTTAGAAGAAGACTACAGGTTCTAAAATCAAGTTAAGAATTCTGCAAGTTGACAAAAATGGTACCTTCCTGGTCTAAGCATAAATGTTGTTGAGAACCTTGAGTAAGAACCAGTATACTCAGGTGATAGGTGCTCTCCTTGGCTCCAACCATCAAAGGTGCCCATAACTTGCACGCTCTGATAGAAACAAAAGTTCAAACAGGCAATTTAGGCATTTGCAGACACATTAAATTCTGAAACCACCCTAAAACATAATGATGCATAGACTTCACATAAGAATTTTTTCTATATCCTAACATTTGAAGCCAATGCTTAGTGCTGAAAAATCAAATTGTACAGATTAATGTACTCATTTGTATCAGTATGTGCAAGCATGGATGTCATATATGTTCCATGGGATACATTTTCTAGAGAAATCAAAACTCACGTTTGAAATAGCTTGATAATATAATCAAAATAAACTTGCAAGTGTCTCTTCATAAAGCTGAACTTTTTGTGGGAATAGAAAGGGAGGGGGAAGAAACAGAGAAACAGTGCAGTTCCCATGATTCAAGTTAGTCGCATCAGCTAACTGAGCTAAGTAATTCAATTACGTTTACGCTTTACTATATAAAGCTAGATATATTAAGTTTTGAGAGCACCAGCATTAAATATTGCTTTGCTAAGGTGTGAGATACTATAGAGATAATTATTAATGTAAGCAACGCACAGTTTCCATGATTCAAAGTTTCAAACCAAATTCTCACTGATATTTGGAAGTATACTCTTGCATATGTTTACCTCAGCCATGCCAAACCAGAACACAGAAACCTCCTTGGACTGTGCCGCATCAACATCCTTTATCTGTTCCTTCAATTGTTCATGTACAGCTATATAGGCAAAAGCAATTGCATTTGCACCAATAAGGACACAAAAGAGGCAACGTTGGTAAGAAAACACATTCTTGTTAAATTTTATTAGCTTATTTCGACAAGTAAATCAACTTCTGAACCTTACAGGGATGGATCTAATAATGTGGAGGAATCAGGGCAAAACCATTATACCTTCTAACCGAGCAACAAGGTGAGAATGAATGTACTTTCCGTTGATCTTCCTTGAACCTTCTGGAATACCAGATTGAGCTATTTCTTCTGCTAGTTTGGCCAAAGCCTGCATCCAAAGTAAACAATATCATTGCACTGCATATGATTCTCAACAGCTTTGAACAATTCTGTATGTAACAAATAAATTTCAGTGAGGCAAACTAGTGCCATGCATGCTTAAGTTAACAACTGTGAATGTTTGTAGGGCTCAATAATTGATTGACTAGAGAATTATACTGCATTTAATCTGTAAATGAAATTCTTTTGCTCATTATCATCTTATCAACATAATATAGCTTTTACTATTAAAAGTTCGATGGCGTTTAATTGTTTAAATAATTATATAATTAACAATCAGTATCTTAATATTCTCAAACACCAAATTTCATTTTATATTTGAAGCTATAATTTCAATATTATTGAAGCTTCAACAAAATTTTAAATAAGTATGCTTCTTCCATTTTATGTTTACCCATAAACTGAGATAAACTAATAACAAGCTTAATAATATATGCATGAACAATTGAAATGCTAAAAATTGTGTCCAATGACAACATGATTTATGTGCTAATACATTGACTAACAAAGCCAAATCTAAATTTTGGCTACATAAAAATGTGCTTATCACAGAATAGATTCTTTAGACATTCCTAGAATTAACATTTTAACTGTTTGCACCTATATGACTGATGTATGAAGCATTCATTAGATTTATTGTTGCTTTATATATCCTGCACAAATCTAGTAGTGTATCAATTGCTTTAGAACATATATTCTGATATACATGCCTCATGGATGCAATTACAGTTAATCAATGATAAATGTTAGCAAGGCTCACGGGTCTAATTTAAACACATTATCTACCAACAAGAGGATTGGTACTACTGACTATAATCATGGTGGGATCAAATTTTCAACATCGTGCTAAGACATTTGTATTTGCATAATGTGATTTCTGCAAAGATTTTTAGGTATATGAAAATTTTCTTATTCAACAGCAAGAACAGATGCAAGTATGGACTCAGAATAGCAGCAGAAGTTGAGAAGGAGTATGACAGACTTCCTGCCAAATAAGCTTAATAAAGTCCTATAGAATTTCATGATTCAATTCCCAAAACAATGAAATAAAGGTTATTATGATAGAGTCATATTCATGCAAGGCATGATAGTAAAAATTATTAACTTTTGGTCCTAGCTCATTAAGTTATAAAGTAAATGATGAAAACTGCAAGTTCGTGATCACCAGCAAGTATCAAACCAAAAAAAAATGTTGGCAGCATAAAAACGGCATAAAAAGTGAGAAGGTAGCAATAAATTTTAACCTGAACTTCAAGCTCCATGACAGCAAGTTCACTTTTAAAGTTTACCAATGCTTCCTCCTTTGTAAGCAACTGTAGAGAAAAAGAGGCCAATACAGGATCTTAGCGCAAGGGCCTTTGTCATTTATACATCTTCATTCTATCTTCTGACTACAACTTCTCAAGTTACTAGAAAAAAATTTCCTCAAAAAAATGCTTTTGACATATAATCAAGGAGTCAGCAGAACTTTTGAGTTCAATAATAATTAATAAAGAAAAGAAAATATAAAAATGCTGAAAATTAGAAGGCTCAAGTAACTCTTAACAAAAGATACTACAATTGCAGTTGATTACCTGATGCAAAAACGCACAAATATGATATTACAAATTAGATCAGACAACCAAGTCTATTCCCAACGCACTTCAATGCTATTCATACTTCCACTTTATGCCAATCGACATATCAGTCAATGATGACAGCTTTCACGATATTTCAGCACTAACCCCTTATGTGAATGGACTATTAGAATTACAAAAAATGTCAAGGCCAAAAGAACTTTTCAAATTCACTTTTTCCTTCCACTTGGATGCTCTTTCCAAATGCCTATGGCACCCACTCGTATCCTGTTTTCCTGTTGATCAATTTCTTTGTACAAGCAATATAACCAGAAATGATTATCTTGTTTTATTGATTTTGACATCATACTTTATAAGATGATACATCCAGCATACATTGATTAAACCCATCCCATTGGTCTAGTATCAACATCTGACATGTCTTCACCTCAAAGATCTATCTATAGTTTGGCTCAATATCAATACTACTCAGATAAGATTCACCCATTTTTTATACAAGATTGGGATCCAACCAGGTATTAGCATAAACTGCCAAAACAAGGACCATCACTATGATAAGGAAAACTGCACCTAGATATCAATTTAATGGTAATGCAAAAATATCCAGTATATATATGCACACACCTGTCTTTTGAGGAACCGGTTTTGCTGGTTGGCTTCACTAAGCTTCTTAGTGAGTTCTGCTCTTTCCGTATCAGCAAGCAGTGCCATTATCTGTTTTAAAAAAATTGAAACAGAAGATCTAAGTAAGATATATTAATCCAAGTCGCAAACACAAATAATGTATCTTCAGCAACCGTGATCACTCTGGTCAAAACCATAGCAATTGCTTCTTAAAATGTGAGATAATTTTAGCCCAAGTAATTATTTTCAGCCTACTACAATAAACATGCAAGTTCACCATATCAAATTCAAGCCACTTTTCTTAGAACTTCATAACTTAAGATAACAGTTTATACATTGCATACAAGCTTGCCTTTGTTACATGAGTTACCCATCCCTGAAGCCCTCTTCCCCTGCCCCTCTCCATTGACCAAAAAATCAAACAAAAGAAGAACAAAAATACAAATAGTGACCATAATAGCAGTCACTTCAAAATACAGGCACATAAAAAAGGTGTTCAATTTTTGGAACTTGGAGAAACCATTCCCTTTGGTTGATTTTCCTTATTTTAGAAAGCAATAACCTAATAAACAACAAATGTGAGAGACCCATCTAAATAATAATAACCCATCTCAAACTGCACTTCAAAACCCATATTAGTTTCCTTGTACTAGCTTTCCTTTTCCCTTATATCTATCCCAAATCTATTTATTGTTCTGAATCCCCATGATATGAGTATATTAATGGGGAATTAATTTTCTATTTTGAAAATACTGAATGTAATGCAAGGTGGTGTTTTAAGATAAATAAAGATAGGCCAACCTCTCATCATACAGCAAACACCCAAACCCCCAAAAGCCAAGAAAAGGGACAATGGATAAACAAAATAAAACCACACAGTAAAGGAAGGAATTGAATCTAAGTCTGTTTATTATTCAAAGTCTTTGTAACAGGAGCATGATAAAGGTGCATCAATTCTCTAATTTTTTTTTGGGTAGTCAATCAATTCTCTATTTTAAGATTACTAAAGATAAGCCAACCTCAAATTGAACAACAAATATCCCCTCCCCAAGTCAAGAAAAAAAACAAAAGAACAAACAAAAAAATCCCAGTAAAGGCAGGAATTGAACCCTAAGTCTCTAATGGATTGCAAAGAGATTATCATCTGAACCATTTTGAGGTTTATTCTTGCAGAAAAGAGCACTGAGACAAAAGTAGAGAAAGACGAAGAGAAGTGGTTTTAACAACGTGAAGATTTTCTATAGTTCACAAGGTATATCGATGCTCCAAAAGGCAAAAACAAGTCATACTAAAAATAATTTTAAAACATTGGCTCCATCTGCTCCTTAAATAGAGAAAAATAACACGGTTAGGACAGTCAAATAAACAAAGAAGATATATTTCTTCAATTCCAGGTGTATGGGAGGTTAAGAACATGCCTGTAACAAATGGCAGTTGTGGGATTCCCAAACGACAGCTATGAAGTGGATAAAAATGACTACCTGTTCACTGGTAAGTGGTTGTGCCAAAGTCTCCTCTTCTGAGTCTGTAGAAGGATCCTCGTCCTCACTGGAATTGTCACCAGATTGTAATGATGCAGATTCCTCTACACTAGTAGGCATAGAATGCGTTCTAAAGAAAAAAGGCCTTCTTGGATACACTGCAGTAAAGGCTTGATAGGAAGAGGCCATTCTGTGAAAGCCCCACCTTGAACTTTGGGCAGCCACATTATGTGAAACTTTCTGAGTGTTTTCCCATCCTATTGTTCTTGAAATATTTGAAAAGAATAATCCCTGTGTTTCGAGATGACACCTACTCAAATTATGAAAGAATCATGATAATTAGTATTAAATAAGTCTGAACCTCAAATGCAACAACAATGTAGAATTAAGAGCATGTATACAATATCACTAAAATAAAACCTTACTACTTTAAATAGAAATAATTATAATGTTTTAGTAATTATTGCGAGATGGCTAATGTTGAGTATTATTAGCAAAGAATCCAAAGTTTCATTTTCCGGGGTTGAGGGGAGGACCAGGGGAGAGGGAGGTTACAGGGGTTAATTTACTATTATATCTAGCGTATGCTTACCTTGCTATACTTATTTCCATCATGAAGAGGTTTTTACTTTCCCTGTCAGAGAAGACAAAGCGGAACATCAGGACCTATTCAAGCAAATATGTTGAATCTTACAGCACCGTAAGACCACAAAACCATATGTACTGACCTTACGGAAAATATGAAATACATTTTGAACAAGGTGTTTTCAAATTAAGTTAATTGGCTAGGACAAAATACAAACTACATAAAATTTGGATACACTCAGAGGCCAGATTTTGACACTTACAGCATACACCAAAAGTTAGAATAAAGAACACTTCAAACATGACATGTTTTGGCTTCCAAAGTAAGGATGACAATCAGCACATCACAACCATTTTCCCTTTCCTTTCCTTTGGTGATGGACAGGTAGAAACCAAGATTTTCTCCGCTTGTAGTTATCAAAGCATGTGAACCAAAATAAACCTTTCTTGTCTTCCAAAAAGATACATTTATTAAATATTACCAAGGTGGCCCAACTTAAATGCATATGAGATAAGGACCTTCGCCAATCAAATTCAAAAATTGCAAAATTTAAAAGATCAATAGAGGAAACTAGGTTGTGGTGGCAAGATTTATCCTCAGCATCGAGTAGATTAATTTACATCTATCAACAACGTCACTATCCATCAAAATCACAAATACCCTTTTCTCTCCTACCACAAGCTAGTTATTAAAAAAGAACTCACTTAAATTGTCATGGCTTATTCTAGAAATAGCTTAGTCATCTTTGTCAGATTGCCCACAGCAGCATGAAGTATCATAAAACCCAGAGATTCCACACCAATCGCATTTAAACTGCCAACAAGACATAATGTTGAAATCACTAACTCCAAGAGAAGGAGAGCAATAAAAATGATTCATGGTTTCTTTATCTCACTCATATTGCTAACTACCAAAGACACAACTCCTTTTTAAAATATATCATCCTCAATCAACAGTACACTCTAAAAGGGAGTGTCCAGCACAAAACATATATCCAGCAGGAAACCAGATTGACAAATTTCCTCCATGGAAAGAAACACAGATTTAACTCTATGGGGCCACAGCCACATCATGTAGGCATGTGGTAAATCTGGAGACACAAATTCACTGAAACAAACCAGAAACTAACAGGACATAAACAAAAATATATTTTTTGGGATAAAATACATGACAGCCATGATACAAACTTGTTTAACTTGAGTTGATTTTCTAACCTACTCTCATTGGAAATAGAGAATCTCTTAAAAATTGAAGCCCAAACTTGTCGCGGCAGACTGGCAGGTAAAGAAAAGAAGTATCTGGGGTAGATGACCCCTACCCTATAGATAATCTCAATCAGCAATTAAAACTCCACTATGGTAAAATTACACACCAGCACAGTTGATGAATGAAATGCAAGCAGATCAGAAGCAAACTCTTGAGTAGCGTCACAATTAAATACATACAATACAATAGATGATGGATATGGGTTAGTACCAGCACTTACAAGGAGCATGAATAATAGCAGTAGCAAGTTGATACCCTCCTCTTGTAGACTCTAGCGTTATCTTCTGGTTGAAACCGTCAGCGTAGCAGTGGCTGGTGTCACTCTCCACTCGACTTGAGGATTCACAGTTTTTTAGATCATGAAATATTATGCCACGTGGTGAAGTGGAGGCCCGGATAATCAGCATGTGGTTATTTGAGATGAATGGACGGTGGAGGATTGCCAATAAGCATGTGGCTTGGTTTATTCTTAACTTATATCTAAACTAGATAGGGGAATTGATGGTAAACTCAGTTCTTCAAAATATATGATCAGTTAATTTGTTTTAAAAATTAATTAAAAATTTAATTATATTAATTAATAATTTATATATGATTAATCATATATTAAGTATTAAAATAAAAATAAATTATTAATTAATTATATATAAATTATTAAATAATGTAGTTGAATACTTAATTAATTTTTAAAATGAACTAACCATTCATTTATTTTGGTGAGCTGACTTTATGTTCATTCTCCTAACTAGATATGGATAAAAATATCGTTAACAGTAAAGAATAATGTCCTTATTTAACTTTTAACCTCATTGGTCCGAAATGTAATATATAATAATTAGAAAAAACATAAATGAATTAGCATAAAGTAAAATTTTTTTTTTAAATTTTTCTATGTGGTCTTCTCGACAACCAAATAATAAGAAACAAAAAAATTGAAACAAATTGTGTAAAAGATAAACATGATGAATGGCTTCGATATCTTCTTTGTCTTCCATTTTTGGCAATGGATCCTTAAGCACTCAAATTATGGTTGATGGATCCTTAAGCACTTGTTTTTTGTTTTTGCAATCCTGGAAATCAACGTTTGGTAGCTAAAGTCACCACTAGGACTAATATGTGACATGGTATGAATAGAAAAAATTTCAGATACACATATAGTGAGAGGTGGAGAAAGATAGAGAAATTACTGGTGAATAATGCGTGGCATCGCCAGAATGAGGAAGAGATCCTCGCCGGAATGAGATGGAGATGATCATTGGGAGTGATGGTGGTGAATATAGAAGTCATGGTTCAAATTCATACATGGAAGTTGTTATATGGGAAGATAGGGAGGGAGAGATGTAAAAAAGAACATAATGATTGCTCATTCAATGTAAATATTAAGAGAGAGAATAATATCAATAGTTCAAGACATTTTTAAGGATGAGTTTAATTTTGATTTACTGTCAGTGTAAATAAATTTTACACTGTTATTCAATCATATATTGATAAATCATTAAAAAAGTTTGACCATTACAATAACTATCTAATAAATCTAACTCTTTTAATGATGTATCAACATATAATAAGATAGCAGTGTAAAATTACTTTACATTGACAATAAATAAAAATTAAATCCTTTAAAGATTTGTGTATTCTTTAAAAAGTGATAGATATTGGCTTCTTAAGTAAGAATGACAATCAACACATCACAACCATAATATCATCAAATTATGTGGTAACTCATTCTTTAATCATTTGCCTTTTATAATACAACAAAAGATGCAAAATCAGATCAACCAATTTCTCAAAACTTTATAATACAGACTAACAATGGGTGAAATACCTAAATTCAGGGTGTTGGAGAAATTAATGGAAAATGGAACTTGCATGTCTTTTGTTCTGTCACAAACACAAAGTGACACACTGTTTTTTTACAATTTGTTTATTAATTCCATTTCTCTAATGCAACACTTTGGGAGTGAATTTGGTTATTCGTTTGCGATTGTACAGTGTACACGGACCCAACCACACGTCCGAGCTTATTTTAGTCTAGCGCCTAAGAAGAAAAATATCACAAATATTGATTTTGTATGTTTAAAAAGAAAGGTACAATTAAATATTATTTTATTTGTCAACGTATAAATACGGGGAAAAATCGATTAGTTAAGGAGTATTTCTTTGAGAAATTAATTATAAAAAATAAAATTGATGCATTATATTATTTAAATAAAAATCTTATTTGATTATTTAATTATAAGATCAAAACAAAAAAATAAATCCCTTTCTTTTTTGTTCATAGGAAGGGAATCATTAGTTTTGGTGTTTCATGTAACACCATCGGTTGGGTATTACATTTTAATATAATAAGTTTCCTAATGATTTTTTCTTATTTGTTTATCATAAAATTTTCTTTACTTCTAGTGATGTAACATAAAATAGATTAAGAATATACAACTAATATTTACATAGCCTTTATTCATTATTAAGTTTATTTTACACATACTATTTGATTTATACACAGATATCTATATATGAAACATATTTCACAACTATTTTATACATATACACACAACCCAAAAAGCCTCCCTCCCTTTACATGGGAGGATCATCATCAATGAACTTATTGTGATGTGAGGGTCCCGGAGCAGAGATCCGATGTGCTAGCTTCCATCTAGAAGTCTGTGCTGAAGAGACTGTGGATCTCTCATGGGGTATGCGGGAGACCGTAACACTCCAAATATCGCCGAAAGGCATGTGTAACTCAACATATACAGAAACGGTAAAAATTGTCACAATGTTCCCATCATAGGTTCTACGGAAAGTAATGGTGAGTTCCCCTACATAGGTAACCCACTCTTCAGCTAACTTGACGTGCCAGATGTCGGGTCCCTCATGGAAATCAACAATAATGAATCCGAAGAAATCATGTTGAGTCATCTTCGAAATAAAATCAAATCACAAATTTCACAAAAAGGGGGTGAGATTCTCACATCATCATAAATACCAATAGGACAGTATAAAAATAACATGCAACAGTTACACAATTTAATTCAAATCAATAGGCATTTAATCCACATATAAAGTCATATTAAATTAATCAATAAAATGACATATCAACCTTAGTGTCCAAATTGATAATACAAGTATGACAATTGACCATGCAGATGCACATAAATGACTCCTACTTCGTGGAGCTAAACACAACAAGTCAGAAAGAGTGATTGGGAGTACATGTTCCTTATCAGTTAGCCAACAAGTGCTAACAATTCATTTGCGCAATACGGCTCACGCGAACACTCTCTACCAATCGTGAATGGACTAGTGTATAGTCGAGATCGTCGGTGTTTTGCAATCATAATAGCACGACACAGTCCCAGCCGACCACTTGTGGAGTTTCTAGACCCCCGACGACTCCAAGATCATTGAAGATTTTCTCTCGGCCATTCTCACCAACACTAAATTGTAAGCTTAATCTTCTAGGCTCCAAGTCTTATAATATCAAGTCTCATACAGACTAAATACATACATACAGTATAATTATTCCCAAAATATATATACATAATTCCTTGGGGATTCAAGTTACCATCTCTTTAAGAATAACGTTAATTGTCTTATCTAGGGTCCAGTCTATGTCGGTCCGATAGTAGTACCGTTGTTTCTCAATTATATGGTGCTACAAAATAATTTCAAAAAATCGCGTAAATCATTTTTCATATAAACTAATTTACTTTATGCTAAATAAAATATTTTCAAGTTTATTCTTACTTTCTCATAATAAAAATAAGTAAAAATAAATATTTAACTTTAAAATAAATTCTCCATATTTCTTTCCATATTCAAAATATTTATTCAAACTAATAAATATTAATAAAACTATTTATCCTAATATTTTTGAAAATCCAAGAATTATTCTAAATAAAATAAATTCCATGAAAATAATTCTTTTTTATAATAAAAAATATTTAATTTAAAGTTCTAAATATCTTTAAAATAATTCCTCTTAATTTTGAAAATAATAATAATATAAATTCTAATAAAGTCACATATCAAGCCACATATATGCATGTCCTAGACATGTCTATAAATCAATTCATTTAAATCAAAATTTCACCATACTTTTTCCATAAAAAATTCATATAATTTTCAAGGAAATTATAAAATACAAAGTTTAAACAAAGTAGGGAAACAAGTATCAAATATAACATGAACATAAATCTTAATCATAAAAGATTAATCAAACCATATAACTAGTCACGGTTTCATCAACATATCAAAAAATCTATTTTATACCATAAAATTGGTTGATAGAAAAAACTTCCTCTTACCTTAGTTCTTAATTCAAGATCCTTGAACAACACTTAGCTTCTTGACCTTCTACCAACACAAAGTCACAAAGAAAATAAACACACCTCATTTCAAGCTCTAAAACATATAAGTAAATGATCATGGATCAATCCAATGATCTAAAACCTTGAAATAGAAATTTAAAAGTGAAAGGAAAGAATTTTCACCTTAGAGTTCTTCAACTTCCAAGCTTTTTCTTAAGAGACTTTCAATTAGAAAATCACTCAGTCTCACTAAGACACTAGAACTAGGCTTGGAAACTTAACAAAGGTTTGCGAAGGAAAATAAAAGAGCTAGGTCGTGGCCTTGGGAGCTTAGCCGTGGGGTTTAAGAGAGAAAGATGAAAGGATTTTGGTGTGAGTTACATGAATGAAGCAAAGTGCTATTTATAGATGAAAACTAGGATGAAATGAGAATTAAATTTGGAGATATTTCTCCCTAGCTTGGTCGGCCTCTCCATGCAAAGGTGGTGGTCTTCATCTTTGCTTCCTTGTTTCATTAAATGCCATGGTGATTCACCATGGTAATAAATTATTACCATGACTCACCCCCTTGAGTCACAAAGACCATTTATTACCTAGAGATATTTCTCTCAAGATTTTTATCAGTAAGTTTTATCCAATGAACAAAGATCAGTATCTATTGTCTAATGGACAATAGGATGTACCCAAAATAACCTAGAGATTTTATTTGCTCATAAAATCCCTAAAAATGAAAAATGATCAAATCTGCTGACGAATTTGAAATCTGAACTTCCATTTATTTTTAAAAATTCCCCAAAGGAAATTTCGGATAAAAAATAAAATTATTTATTTTATTTTCCGGAATGGTCTAAAATCAACTTATAAGGTTAAGTTCAGTTAAACTTTGATTTAATTGAATTCATAGAAATTCCTAAAGATTATTTATCACCAAAATCTAAGAAAACAGGATATATTATATAAGTCAAAATTTTGGGGTGTTACATTTCACCAGGCTTTTTGACCCATTTACCTTTTTTTTTTTAATCTATTTATTGAAATGCCTTTGGTTTTAAACTATTTATCAATATAATGTTGTTTTTGACATATCATATATATATTTTAATTTTTGTGCCACCTTACATTTCTTCTCTGGATCTAGATTCTTCTTCCCTTTTGTTGGCATTGTTCAGAGGGAAGTCTCATCTGAAACATCATTTCTCATCGTAGGAGGAATTTCATTTATGATCCCGAAGAGATTTCACGTAGCTGCCAGATGGTCAAAGCGAGTTGTTAGGAATCTACTAAAGAGAGCTCATCTCCCGATACCCATCTTTAACTATTGCTACATTCCATGTAACCACTTTCTTGCAAGTAACCCATATTCTTCATCGACGAGAGTAGGATATTCTATTGCAGTTTGAATCTCTCAAATTTCTGCAAGCACTGAAACATAATTGATGTGTAAAAGAAAAGATCCTCAGGGAATGCTATGAAATGGAGAGAATGTTGAGCTAATAACTAGGGAAAATTAGCGACGAAAGTTTTCCGATGATTATAAGCCAAGAACATGCAGAGCACGTTAAAAAACTCACAGAAAGTAGAGAAGAAGATGATAGTATTTTTCTTGATTCCCTTTCTGTTACATCACGCCTTTCATATAGCCGATTCCACCCATTAATGGAAATACAGAAAATAGAAAATAAACAAAATAACAGCTAAGTATAATACAATTTGTTATCCATTGAAACATAAAATGATAACGTAAGATGTAAAAAATAAAGATGGGCTAAGGCCAAGTGTACCAAGCTGGTCTGTAACAAACACACATCCATGTTTCGGTGCTCTGAATCTGACCTTCGCGTGGTATCATTTGGGGAGTGCACAACAATGTCGACGGCTGGGATGAGACAGACCACGAGAGTGTTTGGCGTGGTGATATGAGCTGACTCTATGCGTGTGCTGTGGCCGGGGGCAGCGCCTATGGCCTAAAGCCGACGAGGGGAAGGGCAAGAGAGGGAAAAAAAGGAATGATTGGTTGAAGCTGGTGAAGATGGCAGTGAAAGAAGCGGCGAAAGGCGATGCTTCGCCTTGCAGGATTGCAAAGCCAAAGCCGGAGGTGGCGATGGTGGTAACAACAACAATGAATGCCAGAGGAGATGTTGGCATGGGGATTATGAAGCCTGAGAAAAAAATTTTGCTCTATAAGTGAAGAAAATGGTGATGATAAAATGTTTGAAATTGTGTATCGTAGGAAGAGGAAGAGATTGGGTGCTGAAAGTTTTGTTTTGTTGTTTCATATGGGAATTACAGAAAAAAGGATGAAGAATTCATATCAAAAAGTGAAAAGAAAGCTGACGTGGTAAAAAATAAAAAATAATAAAATAGGACATAACAAAAATAACAGTATGTTGATAAATAGTTTCAAAACAAAAGCATTTCAGTAAATAGATTAAAAAACAAAGGTTAATAGGTCAAAAAGTTATTTCACCCACCTTCTCTAATCTCCAAGAAATGCAATGCTCCTCTTTATCCATTAGGTCGGCTGGGAAGAACAAAAACATTTCAGTAAATAGATATAAAAACAAGGGTTAATAGGTTAAAAAGTCGCTTCACCTACCCTCTCTAGCCTCTAACAAACACAATGGTCCTCTTTGTCCCTTAGGTTAGTGGGGGAGAAATTGACTCTTAGGTCAACAGGGGAGAACTCAATTTGGTGGGGAAGAAATTAACCCTCAGGTCAGCGAGGGAGATATTGACCCTTAGGTCGGCGGGAGAGAAACTAACCATCAAGCACTCGAACAAGGAGATAAGAAACACCGTTTTATTTTCTTTTCGATGACGTGAAGAACACTATTTAAGATGTACTGATGGGGAGGATATTCGATGTTCATTCTTTAGGGAATGCGAGGAAGATTGCAACATTGCTGAGTTTGTTTATCAAACACCATGAAAGATGTTTGAATGAGTCTTCTAGTTAGAGTGTTCTAGATATTTCTAAAGTAAAAATAGTAATCTCATTAGATATGAAACAAACAGGAATGTGTAGTATTCATTGTTGTACTCCAGTGTACTCCATCATCTACTCATGTATTCTGCCAACTGTTGCCGACGTCGTGTATTAGCCAGCATCGCCGCCCTGTAATCTAATCAAATGAGCTCAATTGAAAATTTTATTTACAATAAATTTTATTTATTATATTCTTATAAATTCTGATAAATTATTCAAACAATAGAATTCTATGTATTAATTTTGTTTGTTTGTAAAATAAAATTTAATATTCATAGTCAATTTTCAATTTTGACAGAATTAAAATTGAAATTACAAATTTGAATTGCAATTTCAATTTTGTCAACCAAATAAACCCACCATAGAATTGATTTCTTTTAAGTTTACTAGATGAGTTTAATGAAAAGCTTTAAAATATTTATACTTTCATGAACATTCATCAACATATCCTTATTGTAAAATAGTGATCCTACAATAGTTAAATCTATAAAACTTTCAACAAAGAATTTTTTTAACCTCAAAATAACTACTACAATATATCTAAATCCTGTTTTGATAGGGTGCAAATATGATATTTATTCTTTGGGGAATATGAGGAAGATTGTAATATTGTTGAGTTTGTTTGTTAAACACCATGAAAGAGGTTCAACGATTACCTTCAGTTGTTATACAATCAGTTATTTAGAGAAGACTGACCTCAGCATTAAGAATTACATCCCATATTTTTACCCATGGGATGAGCTCTGTAAAAAGCTCAAGAGCGTTCATATGTTCAAAAATTCACAATTGAAGTTGTACAGAATCAATAACTGGAGGATTACTACTGTACTATTAAGAGGGTAAATGCAATTAAATTTAAGTTGTCACTGGTCAAACAAATCTGCATCAATACTGAGGTGGATGACTAAGAGGATGATGACGCAGTCTAAATGAGTCTTCTAGTTAGGGTATTCTAGTTATTTATTTTTTTTAGGATAATATTTTTTAGTCTGAATACTACATTAGCATTTTCAAAATGTTTGATCTCTATTAGTTTCATATGTTGTCAGATAATTTTTTTTTTAAATGCACAGTTGGGGCTGAATGGGTGAAACTTTTTGCTTTCCTAGATGGTTGAGAAGGAAAAACACATGAATTTATTTTTATAATTTGATCTTATGAATAAATATTAGATTAATAAATAAAATTTATAATTAAATAATTCAGTCCAACAATTTTTATAATTTTATATTTTTTATGTAAAGTAAATTTATACATCATTCAAATGTTGTATAAAAGTCAATTATTTAAAAATTATATTTCTATAATCAATTGCATTAAATATATTTTTTCAAAAGTAAAAATAGTAATCTCATTAGATACGAGACAAACAATAATGTTTAATATCCATTGTTGTACTCTAGTGTACTCCGTCATACACTAACGTATTCCAACAAATGATGCCGCCATAGTGTTCTAGCCAGTATTGTCAACCATGTAATCTAACCAAATAAGGTCAATTGAAATTTTTTATTATTTATTAAATTAAATTTATTTAGTATATTTTTATAAATTCTGATAAATTATTTAAACAATGAAATTTCATGTATTAATTCTGTTTGTTGGTAATAAAATTTAATATTCATAGTAAAATTTTAATTTTGATAGAATTAAAATGGAAATTAGAACTCTAAATTACAATTACAATTTTGTCATTCAAACGAAGCTACTATGGATTTGATTTCTTTGACGTTTACCTGATGATTTCAAACTTGTAGTAATTGGGTGGATATTTAATATTCACTGTTTAGGGAATGTGTGAAATATTGCAGCATTGCTGATATTATTTGTTAAACACCATAAAAGAAGTTCGACTATTATGAATAAATATTAAAACAATAAATAAGATTTATAATAAAATAATTGAATCCAAAAATTTTATATATTTTTTTACTTTTTATTTAAAGTAAATTTATACATCATTCAAACAATTGTTCTATAAAAGTCAATTCGTGATTGGGTGAGAAGGAAAAAAACAGAGAGATTTTTTTTATAATTTAATCTTATGAATAAATATTAGAATAACAAATAAGATTTATAATTAAATAATTTAATCCAACAATTTTTTTTACTTTTTATGTAAAGTAAATTAATAATAATTTAAATAATTGTTCTATAAAAGTCAATTATTTAAACATTATATTTCTATAATCAATTGCACTAAATAATATTTTTTCAAAAGTAAAAATAATAATCTCATTAAATACGAAATAAACAGGAATGTGTAGTATCCATTGTTATACTCTAGTGCACTCTATCATCTACTAACGTATTCCATCAACCATTGTAATCGTCGTGCTCTAACCAACATCATTGCCCCTATAATCTAATCAAACGAGCTCAATTGAAAATTTTACTTATAATAAAATATATTTTTTTATTTATTAATTTAAATTTATTTTTTACAATTTTATAAATTCTGATAAATTATTCAAACAATGAAATTTCATGTATTAATTTAGTTTGTCTGTAACAAAATTTAATATTCATAGTAAAATTCTAATTTTGATGACATTGAAACTGAAATTAGAAATATGAACTACAATTTCAATTTTGTCATCTAAACAAATCCACCATGAAATTGATTTCTTTTAGAATTTAATTTCAATCCACTCTCAGTGTAAAGTTTATTTACACTGTCATCCAATCATGTGTTGACACATCATTAAAAGAGTTAGACTTTCGAGGTGATTGTTATGATGGTCAAACTATTTTAATGATTTGGCAACACATGATTAGATGACAGTGTAAAGAAACTTTATACTAACAGTGGATCAAAATTAAACTCTTTCTTATATTGTTACCTGATCAGTTTGGCAAGAAGCTTAAAAGCACTTATATTCTCATGACCATTTGTCAACATATCCTCTGAATGGTACTATAGTGGCCATGAATCTTTGAAACTTTGAATTGAGAATTATTGAACATATGAATGTTCAAGGTGACTCACTCCCTAAGAAGTGAACATCAAATATTCACCCCATCAAAACACAGTTAAGGTATACATCTACGTAATCACCTTAAGGAGTTCATCTTATATGCTAAAAGAAAACGGTGTGTCCGATCTCTTTGTTGGGGTGCCTAACGGTTAGAGGGTCCCACAACAAGGTTTCAACTTTCAAGTATAGCTTTTGGGTTAGAGAACTCCACAAAAGTCACACTGTGGGGTTGAAACTTCACATAGGATCCTTTTATCAGGGCTAGCTCCCTTATCACTGCAAGCTCGATCTTGGAGTTTCATGACCTCCATCATCCAATTGGGCATGACAATGGTACCTGTGAACAGACTGAAAGCCAAGACACTGCTATTCAAACAACATAGATATTTCATGGGTAGCAAGTAGAAACACGAGGTTTCTAAAGCTGAGGAAGGCATTTTGGACATAGGCACTAGGGGTGGAAATAGGTCAAGCAGCCTATGACCTAACCTACTTTTGGCCTAGCCTATTATCAAACAAGGCAGGTTTTGGTTTTTTAAAAAGTCTATTTAGTTAAATAAATCAAGGCCCAAGCTTTTAAAAAAGTCTATTTAGCCTAACAAGATGACCTATTTATTTATTATAATAACATATAATTAAAATTTTATAATACTTGAATATTTTTTAGTTATATATTAATATAATTTATTTATTTTATACCCAATATAATAATTTTGTTATATGTTAGGTATATTTAAAATCTATAAAATTTAAATCTATTGGTTAATTTGAAGGTCTTTATGTAATGTAAGCCTTTAAATAGGCTTTAAGATCAGACCATACTTTTAAATTTTCATAAAAAAATCAGACCAAGCAAAAAAAAAGTCTATGATAGATAATAGGTCAGGCTAAGACCAAAATTTTTCGAAATAGGCTAAGCTTATTTAAGGTAAACCCTAACCTAGCCTAGCCTATTACTCTCTAGATTTGGCCTTCCAGCTTTTGAGATAGGGTAACATCGATAGATTTGCTCAAACAGGTAGATGATATTTCCATGAATCCTAGTACTGATGATTAGCCATAGGAAACTTATTATTTAGGCTTTGGTTTGACAGTGTCTGAATTGTGAGCACAACCACGTTTGGGTGCCTATGCTTTTACATCTTCAAAAACTTGGAAGAGGGGCATCCCAGTCCAATTACACTAGTTTTGGAAATTGGTATACATGAAGTGCTTCCTAAATATTTTAAATTTGGAGTACCAGATTGTAGTGTATGTAAATTTCCTCTCGTTTTCTTTCGACCTAAAATCAAGGTTTCAGGCTTCTCAGACTTGGGATTAGTAATATGTCTCGTTCTTAACAATAAGAGGGAAGGAATTGATTGAAAAAGAAAATAACTGTTTAAAGAATCAAATTGTGTCATTACATCAATTTAGAAAGAGTAGTGAGTGAGGTAAATCAAGAATATATAGAGTACCTAAAAGAAAATCCATTGCACATTATATGAAAGTCATTTTTAGGACTCGATGTGAATCTAATTTCTATTACTATAAATTTTATCCCAATATGCTTTTTTTTTGGAGGGGGTATGGTATTCAGACAAATTATAATTCCCAATAAAATGTTTAAACAATTAAACTTAGGGAAAAACCAACAAATACGGCAAATTTATTATATCACCATGCGATTTAACATATTAACTAATTATGCGTAGCTTCTTTCTCATTTGTTTCTAGTACACTACATAGGACTAGCACATAATAGAAAGATAAACATCATGGAAACAGAATTTCCATTCTTTTCACTCACTTATAGTCATTGCGACACTATCGATGACAAACCAGCAGGAAAAAGACATTTCAACATGTTGAACAATAAGGCGCTGCTGGTTTATAAGGCTGCAAGTCTTATCTGTACAATATGCCAAGGAGTGTGTTGTGACCTACAAACCCCTGGAACCAGGAATGTCAATCCATTGCAATTGGAGCTCCACTTCCCCAGACTCCACATTTCTTAGTCTAAGAACCATGTTTTGGATGACTTTGCTATCTTTCAAGATAATTTTGCTCTCTTCTGCTAAGCAGTTTTCTCGGTTAGGTTGCACTCTCGTAACTATAGTATCATTAGGGAGACCTTCCAAGCGCATCTTTACTGCTTCAAGAAATGGACTAATGTCAAACTCAGCATCCCCCATTTTGTCATCCAAGCTAAATCTGTCTTTGTCATACACAAACTGCATCACAAGATAGTGATATTATTGCCAGTGTTAAATTCAATAGAATGTACTGATGAATTGAATTAATTTGAACTTTCTTGATCTTCCCTAGGCACAGTAAGTAACAAAGCTATGCATTGATTCAGCAAACCCCACATGTGATAATGTTCATAATCACCCAAAATTTAACATCTTGATGCTCAGATAGCTATTCATAATTCAATGATAAACCAATGACACTATGGTTTTAATGTTATTTACGAATCACCTTTCTGCGAATTGAAAAGTCTCAACTCTCCAGACTATAAATGGAAGCAACAACTTGATCATAGTCACATGATAACAGTGAATATGCATCGGTAACATGACTAAAGCAGATACTCAATTCAACTTTCATTTTTTTTACCAGGTTACCCAACTTTTGCTCTGTAGTACTGAAACACCATGTCACAAGAACAGTTACTTACTAGTTGGACTGGAAGATGAGGATCTGAAATGGTCAAAGTCAAATCATCATTCCACTCAGGATTGATATTCTTCTTCACTACCCGAGTCTTCAGCTTCTGCTCGAGACATTAAATGGAGTAAGTAATCAGTTGCATGCAGACAAGAACAAATGCAAACAAGGTTGCTACCATCTCTAATTTAATGCCAGCTAATATAACCCAAATCATGGGAAAACATATTGTTGATTACATAGACTACATAGTCAGAATATATCCTTACAAATTTCATCCTATTTTTAATGCGTTGAATGTGTTGCAGTGCAGAGTGCACTATCTAATTTTAATTTGGTATTTATGGCAGCCATAAGCAAATGTTCTGGGAAAGGCTACTTTGGGATGCAAACAGAAAATTTATTCTCGATTATTTATCTAATTTTTCTTGGAAAAAGACAAAATCAGACGGACAAGACTTGAAATGTTTTTTTTTTCTTAGTATAAAACCTTTACCCTTCCATCACGGATGAAAACAGCTGAAACTGTTCAATTGTAGCAATAGAAGTTCCAAAACCATCTATAAATATGAATATTGAGATGAGATGAAAATGAAACAGATACTAGTCAAAGTCACTAAGGTGAAGAAGCATCAAAACCTGGGCGATTAAAAGAAGAGGGAGAGAGATAGAGAGAAAGGACAGTGTTAAATGGAAGTAGTCAAAAAAAATTTAAGATTAGAGACAGAAAATCAGTAGAAAAATACAGAAACTGAGTCATCAAGCTCCGGAGACTTGTCACAGAATGCCCAGAAGAAAGCAACCCAACCCCAAACCCAACCAACCAACCAAAAGAAGAGAAAAGGTCATCAAGAGTCACAAAAATACAACACCGACAAGCAAATTACACAAGTTAAAAACCTGACCTGCTTGCCCATTTTGATGATAATATAAGGGTCGCTGCTTACTACGTCCCTGATAGCAAGATTGACCCCTCTTTCAACATGAATTCTGAGCAGACCCATCAAGTTCTCCATCGAGAAAATATGAGGAAATTAAGCAAAATGGACTCTCCAGAGAGAACAAGTGGTTGCAGGGGACCTCAAACTCAGAAGCACAAAATGGTTGCAGCTATAAAGTTCTTTTTTCTTTATTGCAATAAGAATGGTTTCTTGACTTATTCTCTGTGATCATTTTATAGGATCCGTCCAAATATATATTTTTTTAAGAATTCATAATAATTTCATTTTTCATAACATTCTAATAAATTTAAAATCAAAATAGTAAAAAAATGAATAATATTTTTTACTATTTAAATTAACATTCTTTGGTGCAATTATACCCATACCAAATACAATCAAGTCTTTTTGTTATAATTATAATGGTATAATTACCGAATTTGCTAGGTACCCGTAATAATGTAGAATAGAATCCAGAAGTTATTAGAATTTGGTAGTAACTTAGTGGTGAAGAGTTTACAAGAGGGGACAGTTTCTGAATTTGACTACTCGCTTTTGCGATTTTTCGTGTTTTAATCACAGCACTTTGAACGTTTCGGCAGCGTTTACTCTCCAAGTCGCTAGTCAGCAGCGGAGAAAGAGGGCCACTGTAAAAACGGAATCTTAATCTAAAGAGAAAGCCAAAACCATTTTGGAATTGAATCTGACATCTTTGGCCAAGCTAAATTGCCAAAACAAACCCCAACAAAGTTAAAGTTGTGTTTAATAGAAGTGAAAAAGGAAAAAGGTGAAAAATACAAGTATGAGTGTATCTAAGTTTATATGAGGTGTTTTATTCTAAATACTTAGTCCATTATTTTTTAGAGAATTTTATCTCATGTGTAGGTAGCACACTTTCAAAATTTTCAATTTATATAATTTACACCATAATTCATCTAAATTTGTGATTTACTCACTTCCAGCACAGTGCCATTGAATTAGTTACAGAATTCAATAGTTATAAGAGTAAATTTTTTTAATAAAAAAGTTAATGGTAATTTTTTTAAAAAATTTAACAGTGTAATGACAGATATCTTATTGTGCACATTATGATAGTTCGTGGAGATAAATTTTTATTAATAAAAAAATAAGAGATAAAGTAAATATAAGATGAAGTTATAGAATTTTAAAAAAAAATTACATTTTTTTATCTTCTCAAACATATTTAAGAAGTAATGTTTGTTAGGCAAAGATTTTCATACTCATATTTTTTTACAACGATGATACGGAGGTAAACTACCAAAATCCTCCACCATTAATCCACTCTTAATATCTTATTTTCATATATTTTGTATGTTAGTATACATTACTATCAATATATAGAAAAGTAAGATGCACGGAAATTAATTATTTTTAAAAAAATTATGACAATTATTATTTTTAAATTTAGAGCATCGCATCCCCAATATATTTTGAAGTCTAAATTATTTTATTTGACATACTAATTATGATAAGAACAGTAAATTTTTTACGTATTATCTTATATGCAGGTATCATAATATCATATATCCCCTATAGAGTCATGAATCAGACTTATTAATCACTTAATCAGTTGGAGAAAAAAATATTTTTGTTTAAAATATTTTATATATATATATATATATATATATATATATTCCTTTTCTCTATAAAAAATAGTTGTTTATTTGTGGCTTAGTCTTTGAGGTTAGTGATGATATCCATTTTTCACCACTCCTTCATGATACTATCAGAAGTATCAGATTAAAAAAAGTCATTGAATGAGCTAACGATAAAGACTTTGAGTAGCTCAAACTTTCTTATTATCTACGCACCCAAAACTTAGACCTAAGAAATGAAATATCAATGATAATTTTCAAGAAGCTTAATTAACCAGTTATAATATTGAGACTTTTAGTCCTAATTCATCGTTTTTGCCAATCCTTAATTAACAAAGTTCTTATATTTTTATTATAACGAGTTCTTATTAAATTTAAAGAGAAATGAAAAATAAAGGTGTAGAAAACCAAACCCCCATCACTAACTACAATATTCTAATAAAGATAAGATAAATATTAATTGAGGTACGTTCCACCGCCGTTAATTAATTTCTACTTGTCTTTATATTATAATACCCCTTTTCTTTAGAGCAGGATTTGACTAAAGACAATCTAGCGATATGATATTACAGCAAAAGTTTTAAAATATAAAAGTACAAATTAACAAGAGGAAGAAAACAAAGCTGCTTGCGTTCGGCTTATATTATATATCCATCTGAACTCTTGGAAGATTAATGGGGAGGACTATCTATATATATATTTTTTTATCCTTCTAATTCCTATATGACTTTCACGTTTCCTTTCAACACTTAATTGTTCAATATTAGGTATTGAACAGGTTATAAAAGGAGCCCATAATTTTAATGGTGGGAGTGGGATCTTTTGTGAGGTCTCGGCTTTTTCATGGTGAAGTCAATTGCGGAACACAAAAAAGTATTTTCCATTAAACTCAAATTTAACAGAAAAATAAATGCCAAATAATTAAAGGGGGGATATGTTCGAAGATCAAGCCCAACCATTCGTTTAGTTAAAGATTCTTTGCAAGTTTATGGCAATGGTGATGTACCTCAACTTGACTAGTAACACATTTTGGACTGAAGCCTTCCTGTAGTTGAAGGTAAAATTTGGTAGAAGCAATAATGAACTTGTCCAGCTATATTATATCATTACCTATTTATTAGTCTAATTTTAGAATTAAGTAAAGTGTTTGCTTTATGCTTTTACTGTTTTCTCTCCTTTTTTTTTCTTCTAGATTGTCTATAATCAATTAAGTTTAGGTTGTTGAAAATTTCATAAATAAACTAACTTAACCAATCTAATATAACTTGATCCACATTAAATTTATCAAAAATTAATTAAATTCACTTAAAAAAATCAGTTTCATTTTTCAGATTTCACATCCAACTTTATTATTTTCAAAGAGAGTTCATTGGTCTGATAAGCACTTGTCAAGTTCGAATCGAAAGTCGGTATCATCCAAAAGAATCAGGCCTGCGTCACCGGTTGGTGCTGCAGTTCAATTTTTGACCCACAAGTCATTGTAATTGAGTTAGTGGAGGCAAGGACAGTCATATCCAAGTTGAAACGTGGTGGGACTTTATATGTCACGTCAATATATCAATGTAATTTTTATTTTGAGATAACGCTATATAAAGAAGATTTTGTATATATAAAATTATATTTATTTCATTAAATAATAAATTATCATATTATTAAAAGTTTTTAACTTTTTATGTTGTTAATATAATTGAAGTTTTTTAATAATATCACAACATATAATTTAATAATAATGTAAAAAGAATTAACTTAAAATTCAAACACGAGTAATTGATAAATTATTTTCGAGACAATTATATTAACTTTGTACTTGACATTATTAGATGTTCATTATGTCTAATATTAATATATTAGCTGAGTTTTGTATTATTGGGTATTATTGGGCTATGCAAATTTTGATTAAATATCAAATTTTGATGTATTTTGACATTTTCTCCTTGACTATGCCATAACTTAGCTTTCGGTGATCCGTTTGAGGTGTTTTTAGTGTCTGTGGAAAGCTAAGACAAATATTTACAAGTTTCATTAAGAATCGGACTTCTAAAGGTCCAAAATATACCTGAAAGTCAGAGTGGGCTTGTTGTCGCTGAAATTTGAGCAATGTGCATATATTGAACCATATCATGGGCTGTAGGCTTTTTTTTGAGTTGAAACCGATGCCATTGAAAAAATAACATGCATGACTCTAACTTTATTGAAGATCATTTATTCAATAAATGTTGTTGTCAGCATTATTATGAAGTTGTAAGTTTGTTTGAATTTGGAAACACGTTCTGCCAACGTGACTTGAGATATGTGCAGTGTTTTTAGAATATCTTGAGTTGTAACGCCAAAAGTTCAAGGAGACAATTGTCTACAACTGTCATGAAGACACCTAAAGTCAATTCGGTGGGATGGAGGTTCATACATATCATGGAATGAGGTACACGAAATCTTGCAGAATATCAACTTTGTTTTTCTTTTGTAATTGTTTATCATTTGGTTGGTTAACATGGACCACTATATTTGACAATCTCCATTTTTTACAGCTTGCATTCATTTTATTTTCATTTAAAAATTGATTTTTAAGATTAGTATAAATATGGTCAATCTCTTTGTATTAAGCATCAATGAAATTTGAAATAAGTTTGAGTATTTGTGAGAGTTTTCTTTCTCTTCTTCTCCATTCTCTTTAAAATTTCGTTTTTGTTCTTTATTTTCTGAGTTCTTCCTTCCTATCCATGAATGGTTAGACTCTTATAATCAATCCAATGGATTAACTATCTTGATGTTTAATTTTGAGATATTTTTTGATTGTTTATATTACTTAATTGTTATTCAAGTTTCTCTTCTTCCTCTTTTGATTTTTATCTATATTGAATTGTTTAATTTGATTTAAATGTTGATGTGATAATATCTTTATTATCATGTATTCAAAGAGGATCACAAAAACTAAACAATATATCAAAACTTTTTGATAGATTGTTTAGCTTTGTTAAATCCTAGATTTTAAGTAAATTATGTTTGGATAGTGCTTAATTCATTTAACATTGGTTAATTAAATCCTAGATGCTTATCTAGTAGAGGATTCTTGGATCATGTTAAGGCTTCTTGATGTAATCTAAGGCCAAGAACATGGTTAGCAATTAAGTGAATTTCTTGTGATCAATGATGGATTAAACTCAAAATCGGTAAATTTCCTTGGATTAGTTAATTTGTTAATTGATTTTATTTAACTCAACCGGTGTATTTTCTTTACAAATCAACAAACCTCATTTTTTAATTATCTTGATCTAATTGAATCTTTGTTTTTGGATCCTTGAGAGACGATTCGGTTAATTCTCTATACTACAAATTAGTTTGTAAACCAGTAATTTTTATTATTTTGACGGGTCTCGACAATCTCTTGTCAGTAATTAAAAATATATATATTTCCTTAGTCATTACCACTAAACCATCAGCTTAGGGTAAATTCAAAAGCAATTTAACAATATGTATTTTGCACCAATAAAAAGATATTTGTACAAATTATATATGTGAGATATGTGCATAATTTAAATCATTCAAAAAATATATAATATGATTAAAGTATTATCCAATAACTTGTATGAAAGTAAATGAGAAGTGTGTTAATGTAAATTAATGGCATTGTCATTACTCTTTCAAATAACTGTTACAATGAGAAGAGAGACAAGCAGGTAGAGTTGGCTTTGTAATATAAATAAATAGAAAACTACAACTATTTATATTTTATAAAGAAGAAATCAAAATTATGGAAACGACAAAATCCTCAAGCAAATAAAGAACGCAGCAAACTTTGCTACTTACGTTGACTGACTATATTTCAAATCACAAAATTTAGAAATTGATTTAATTTATAAATAATTTTTTAAAAATATATATATAATATGAATTGAGTTAATTTTAAAATAAAATTTTTTATTAGAAAGTTATGAAAAAAGTATTGATTTGATTTTGAAATGAAATCTTTTGTTTGAAAAGTTATAAAATAAGAATTGATGATTTGATTTTGAAATTTTTTTTATTTTAGTAATATTGTTAAAATCGGACTAGATAATAAGGTTTTGTTTGGTAAAAAGTAACTGATAGCAGATAAGCTAATTGATAGCGGATGAGCTTATAGCAAATAAGTTAGCAAATTGAATTTAAAATGTTTGATAAAATTAGTAATTGAACTAACTGATACATGTAAAATGACATAAAAGGACATTTTTAATTAATGCTTAAATTTCTTCCATCAATATTAAATATGAAAAAATATTTATTAATTATTTATAAAATAAATTTATGTTAATTAAACTAATTATTAAGATATTTAGACGTAAGAAGTGAAAGTGTGAGGATTAAAAAAATTTATTTTATTTAATAAAGGATAGAGGAGGAATTTAATTAAAATAATAAGGGTAAAAATAAGAAATATATATATATGCTATAAGCTATAAGCTGAAACACTACTTTAAGTAGCGTCTGAAAAAACGCTATAAGTTACTAAAAAACGTTATAAGCTATTGATTACCAAACAATTCTACTTTTTTAAAATTTGTTATCCGCTAGTGAAATCTGTTATAAGCTAGCGGATTGGACTTACCAAACAGAGCCTAAATTGATAAGATTTTCAATTCAACTATTTTAACCATCTGATTGAGTCAGATGATGTCATAAAAATATTCCACACTCAACAACAACAAAAATTATATAAACATTCATAAAATGATTTTTTTAAAAAAATTGATGATTAGTTGATTTATTTGCTTCAATAGTCTAGTTTAATTAGTTTTGACTTATTCAAACTAGCTTGACCATGAATCCAATTAAGAGGCTAAACTATAACTAATTAGCTTTTTGGTTCACAGTTAAACCAATCACACCATCTAATATGATTCTAACAACACTAAATTTTAGTTATGTTAATATATAAATATGCACAAATTTGATTGAATTTAAGAGATTTGATTTCTAAATCAAATTAGTCAAATAGATTTTACCAACAGGGTGTGGCACAAGTGGTAGAGACTTGGACCCCTTAAAGCATGTGGTCATGGGTTCAATTCCTGACTCATGTGTATGAAAAACATCTATTGGGAGAGGTCAACCCCTTAAATAAATCTCAGCACCTCAAGGGATTAGTCTCTGCAGTCACGCGTGAAAATAACATGAGAAACCAGAAAAGTCAAATGGATTTGATTTCTAAACCATATCAAATCAAATTAATTCTATTTTTTAATAATTCATATCATATTGTAACATATATTATTAGTAAAACTATATACACTATGTTTAGAATCTTTAAAAATAGAAATAAATTTGTTTATAAATTAAATCTATTCAAATTCAACTAAATTTAAATAAGTTTCTACGTATACACAACTAAAATAAGAAGAGTTTCAAAATCAAATTAATTCTTATTTTATAATTTTTTTTAAAATTAATTTTATTTTAAAATCAAATCAAATTCTTTTTTTATAACATTCTAAACAAAATATTTTATTTATAAATCCAATCAGTTATCAAATTTGGTAGATACATATATACTCAAAGACTTGTACCGTATCACAGACAAACTAGAAGACTAATTCTCTGAACTGTTTTGTGAATCTTATATCTGTTGGGTTCGTAGAAATCTCCATCTATATATACTTGCTTATTTGTTTTGAAGACTCCTCCATAGCTTTTTTTTTTGTTTTTTGGCAACTATTGCCATAACTTGTTCTAAAAGTGGAAAGACTTCATGGACACTATTTTATGTCTTCATAATTCAAATGCTCAACAGAACAATTATATCTGAAATTAAAGTCGCAGAGCTTAAAGAGGACATTGCTAGGTAGGGGTGGACATGGGTTGGGTTACATTAAGTTTGGGGTAATTTTGAACTTAACCCACTCATGGAAGTAATGGGTTGGGTTGGGTTGGGTTGGATTAGGTTTGATGATTTTTTTCCTCCAACTCGACCCGCTTATATGTGAGCTGGGTTGGGTTTAACCCATAGGTTGAACTTGAACCTAAAAAAAATTTAACATGCTAAAATAGAAATTGAAATCTATTTTGAATAATATAATATAAGTTTCCAAATGATATAACATAAAACATAAGCTTCAAAATACATATAACTCTAGAATTATAATTATGATCAACATAAACAAACAACAAAGACACATGTAACACAATTAACTCATGACACTACAATCAACGTCTCATCTCCTCTTTGATTTTCTGTAAGTCAATAACACCATAACATTAACCACAATCAACACAATTGTCAAATTAAAGAAAAATTGAAACCAATAATAAAATAATAAGTTAAAAAGAATTAGAATCTTAACCAGTTATATGGAAAACATATAAAAGAATCAATTATTACGATCTACAATTTCATCTCTAGTAGCAGACATATCTAATACATAAAGGAATCATGAAATATAAACAAACATTAATGATTAAATTATTAGTAATTGACTAAACAAATTAAGCAAATTCTATATAGTACACTATCTGTTTCAATCTTTTCAATTTCATCTATTTAAGCCTGTAAATCAATGTGTTTATCAAAAGTTCCTAATTAGTTATGACTATGAGCACAAGTCAATGCCTCGATAGTGGTAAGTTGCAAAGAATTATAAAAATGATTTAGAGCTCGCATTCCAATACTAAATACAGTGTAATTTTAATTTAAAAATTCTCAAGAAGTTAATTATCCAAAAAAATTATAAACTTATATAAGATTCTAAAAGCTCTAATAAAAAGTGATTATACATCTTAAAATATTTTTAAAAAAAATAACTCATTGGGCTAGGTTGAGTTTTGTAGCTTGAGAAAGTCTTAACCCGCTACCCGACCTATACCTCGTAGATTTGACTATTTTAAACCTAACTCAACTCACAGACCTAAACCAACCTATCAACTATAAATTATGTTATGTAAAAATGTATAGATTCGTAGTTCTATGTGATCCGTTGTTGAGCCTTATTCCTAGTAGCAATTTTGGATCCCATTCTACTCCTATGACCCTTACGTTGTACCTTAAGCAACATGAAAGATCGAACTTGGGAGAAAGCAAAGATTGAGAAGCAGTCAAATTCGAACTGCTTTGCCGTGCTGACTTTCATTTCCTTGATCCCTCCAATTGAATTGCCTGAGCCAGACAGTGATTACAACTAATGCTTCAAATTTTCACATTCTTTTAGTTTTAGTACATTTTAAATACAAAAGTGTTATTTGTACAAAATTATTAAAATTATTATTATTTATTCTACAAAATTTATCATACAAATAAATGCACCTATAAATAAAAAATGTTATTGAATTTGAATAATAACTTTTACAAAATAGTTAATATATTTTTTAATAATATATAAGTATAAGGAAAGATGTAGAAATAAGATGTGCAAATAATATTACTCTTTTAAATATGTAAGTTAAACCTTCTTTAAAGTTCAAAATTTTCTATAAATATTTTATTAAGATATTTTGATTAATTAACATTTCATAAAAATTAGCATCATAATGGATTAATCAATATTAAATATTATTTTATAGTTAACTAAAACAAAAACAAAAAATTACAGTCAATTACTTTTTGTCGTTTGAACAGTTAATTACTTTACTACCATAAATTTTAATTTATGTATATTATGATTCTAAAATATAATAAATTTATATTAATATTTTTGTTGAATTTTTATTTTGGTACAATATTCCTTTTAAAACTATATTGACTTAACTTGGATCCTTATCCTGACATGTAGGGAAAGGATGTAGAAGTGTCAAAATGGGCCGGCCTAATAACTCAACAAAAAGTATGGGTTGGGTTGAAGAAATTTTAGCTCGTACCAACTGTACCCAACTTGAAAATAGGATGGCTCGCAATGGGCTAGGTCATCCTGTTAGTCTAATTATGTGAAATTTTTTTTTTTTAATTATATATTTAATTTTACTATTATTTTTTTCATATTTTTACTTGACTAGCTTTATTTAGATTAAAAGAATCAAATTTATTGAGTACATCTAAGCCTTTTTTTTTCTCTACTTGAATTATGATGTTAACTTGTGCTAGTTCCTTGAATGATTAATTTATGTTTCAAGATATATGTAATGATGCAATTCTATAAGTCTACCAAGACTTCCTAGTGACTTCTTCTCCAATTCTATAAGTCTTCCCCATGACTTCTTCTCCGAGTCTTTCCAAGATATTTTTTATTTTTTTCCAAGTCTACCAAGACTTCCTCTCCAAGATATTTTTTTCCAAGTCTTTTACAATAAAATTTTCTCTACCTCTCTCTTTATCCTTCTCATTCTTTTTCTCTTCTCCTTCACGCCATCTCCTTCTCTTCTCTTTCTCATTTTCTTCTTGTTTCTTCATACAATCAATCCATTTTTTTCTTCATTTTCTTAGCTTCTATATGTAATTCTAAGGCTCAAAACTCTATTTATTTTGTAGATTAGTAAACTTCAAATGGGTATCAAGGTATGAGGAGTTGTATTAGAACCTTGGAGATTCTTCAATAATTCCTTCTCCCATAAATAGGTAAGTTTTTAGTTTATATGTTGATTATTGCTTGGTAATGATTTTGTGACCTTAGGTTCGTTGGAGGATCGTTCTGTTGATTTCGTGACACCGTAATCTTTGGACCAAAGTGGTTTGACCCTTAGAGTGAGTTGATGATATAATTTATAGCATGTTTTCAAAAATTCATAAATTTCATATTGAAGAATTTCATGAAAATATTTAATTTCCTTTGTTGCTAGAACTTAGGAAAGTTTGAGACAAACACTTTTAAAAAATCATTCCTTTAGTGTGATAATATGATATTCTTGAAATGTTCATAAAGAAAGTCAATTTACATTCTAATATGTTTGAGTGATAAAATGATGATATTTTGAGTTTATTTTTGGATGTGTTAGATAACATCTTGGTGTTGATGCCTATTAATTTTCAAAACGTTGGAATACTTGTATCTATGTAAAGGAAATTTACTTTGGAAGTTGTTTCATGATGTCTTGTTTTGAAAGACATAATTTATGTTGTAATAATGAGTTTTAGAATATTTGTATAAATAGAATTATATAAAAATATTTATTGGGAGAAAACTTTAACAAAATAATGTAGCTAACGACAGTAGACGTTAGCTTTGGTGCACCTTGGTTTGAACCCCAGCTAGTAAGGGTGTTGCTAGCCCGACGTGTTTGGCCCACACGGTCATATTGATTTGACTTGACATGTGAATTTGACTCCTGTGCCCCAGTAAGTAGGTATTTGACGAGCTTTCAAACAATGCGTTCGTTGGTAAGATGTTTGTTTAATTCTAGATTAAAAACCTCTCATTGGGTGTTGTAATTAATTTGGTACTTCGTACTTGATATATTTCATAAACTTTATTTTTTGATTATTTGATCTAATGATATTTATAACATTTGATAATTATGCATATATTTTGAAGCACATATGTTTTCAAATGAAAAACTTGTTCATATGCTTGTCTCAACTCCGTTATAGATTATGTTATCTCTCACTGGGTCTTATGACTCACTCCTTTAATTCTATGTTTTTCAAATATCAATGCTGGGTCAGGTTCAAGTTCCTTAAATAGTTAGCGGAGGTTGTTAGTATTGATGAGCCCAACACTTTGTTCGTGTGGGCATCTTTACTTTGTTGTCAGTCATTTGGTTTTCAATATAATTGGATATGTATTTGACTTAAGATGTACTCCATTATTCACAGGCAGGATCTAATTTCTGTTGTAATTTAGTCAAGTTATAAGATGTCTAGCGTATATAAATTTATGTTGAACACCCTTTAGATATTTTGCTATAAAAACTCTGTTTGGGTATAATTCTGACTGAGCATATTATGATTTATTAAATTTGAAATGTCAAACTTTTAAAGGTTACTATGGTGAATTTTCTGTAAATTAAACGTGATGCCTTTATTTGTTCTTTGGTCTTGTTTTAGCTTGCTAGATTGTTGATTCTTCCTAGGCTCTCAAATTTTGGGTCGTGACAAGATGTTTCATGAGTATATCCTAAATCATTTATCTTGAAAATAATGTAGTAAATCTTCACTGTGTATGTTAATGACACTTAATATGACTGTTATACTTATATCTAATTTGTGTACATGATTTTTATAGACTTTTTTTTATATAAAAGTTTAATTTATCAATAATTTATTATTATAGAAACAAAAAAAATTTAAAAAAAAGCTTTAACTCATAGGCTAGCTCGCAACGAGCATAAATCAGGCTAAATTGACTATTTGCTAGTTTATATATATTGTAAGCTGGCTTGACCCAATCCAAAAATTTGACCCGAGCCAACCTGAATTGACGGACTGAGAGGGGGAAGCCCAATGATAATTCTCCGAATAGTTATAGTTAAGGGAGAATGACTTAAAACTTTTTTTTGATAAAAGGTTAAACAATTTGGTTCGTTTTTAAAATTAATCAATCATTCAACTAATTTAACCAATAATTTATATATAATTAACCAATAATTTATCTTTATTTTGATACTTAATATGTGATTAACTGTATGTAAATTATTAATTAAATTAATTGAACGATTGGTTAATTTTTAAAACAAACTAAATTATCTAACCTTTTGACCAAGTTAAACTTTTAAGCATTCTTCCTATAGTTAATCAGCTGAGCAACGCTGCTACGGCTATATCAATTGATCCAACTCATTTCATTTTCAATTAGGATCCAATAGAATGACGTTGTGGGCAAATAAAAAATTACTCTTGCAGCCAACGACCTTATAAGTTATAACTTAATAAAAAATATTAGATAATCAGAACTTTTTTATTAAAATATTATATAAAATGAATTGTTATTATTATTGACTCTTTAATAAATAAATAATTCTTATCACTTTAATTTATTTAACAATTACTCTTAAATCTTAAAAAAAAAATTGACTCAATTCTATCAATAAAATTTTAGTAGTCTAGCATTACTCTATATAACACCATGTGACTGGCAAGGAGGTCCACCTGTGAATGATACGTACAAAGAAAAAACGTAAATAATCATTATAAAAATGAAACTAATTTAATTTAATTTGATTGAATTTAAAAATTAAGTCTAAATAAATTTATATATATATATACATTTAAAATTAAAAAAATCTCAATATCAAATTAATTTATATTTTATTACTTTTTAAATAAATAATCTCACTTATAAATTAAGTCAATTCTTAAAATTTGTGATTTCAAAGATAATGAAAAAGAATGTGAGAAAAGATGTGACTACAATTACTCTAACCTGTGAATCTTACATTTAAATTTAATAAATAAAGAAAACAGGTTAAGCTCATGTTCTCCTAGCGTTAGCCGCCAAAATGGAAGTCATACCCGGATGCCGTATTAATGGGCATTATTTTGGTATTTATATTTATTTTTAGGGTATTGGTACTCAGGGTGGGTTATCTAACATTTATTAGTTGTTATTTATATTTAATAAACTTTCTAACATTTATTATAAAACTAATAGTTAATAAATAATTGATAACTCACCCTAAATACTAAATCTATCAGAGTACCATAGCAATTCCCCGTATTCATATTTGTGGAATCAAAAATTAAATACTTCTTGCTCCAGGAGTTTTGCTTCGCCAACCAAGTGGCAAATCAAGGTAATAAATCAGTGACAGAAGAAACGACCAACCACAATCGTGATTCGTCATGTCAAAATTTAAAATTAGTTTTTCAACATTTGCATACATTGACAATTCAAACTACAAGTTATGTCCACAGAGTAAGTTACCAAGCTATTTGGATTTGAGGAAGCGTATGATGAATTAGATTTTATAAATTTAGTTTTGGATGAATTTAATTTTACTTAAAAGTTAATTTGAGTAAAGTAATTTATATTTAAAAAATTTTATTTGAAAATTAAATTTGTTAAATGAATGTTGTTTGGATAATATTAATAAAAATTATTTTTGAATATATAATTATAAAAATAAATAAATGTTATTTTGAGTTTGATTGTTAATAAATTAATGTTAAAAAGATTTTTTATAAATAAATTGATTTGTAAAATAAATTTGTTAAAAAGTTAAATTTATTTATTATAAAATAAAATCACTTTGAGTACAACTATAATAATATTTTAAAAAATTATTAAGTTATATTTATTTAAATATTATTAAAATAATGATATAATATTAATTTATAATAATATTTCTGTCAATATATACGCAAACGAATTTTCTTTCACTACAAAAGCAACAAAATATTATTTATGTCCAAACTTGATCTGAGATAAAAATTATATTTACTTTCTTCTATCAAAATTTCACATAAACATGATAAATATTTTAAAAACTCACTTGTACCTTGCAAAATACACCGTAAGAGTGGGGAAGGAGAGGGAAAATTATCCTGAGTCTCAATCCAATGATGCAGAAAATATAATTTGCAATTCATAAGGCCTAGCTTAAATCTGTTTCTCTCGTGTACGGTTAGGCAACATAATATAAAAATAACTAGTCAGTTTTCTTAGTTTTTAAACGTATAGATTATAGATTATCATTTACATAACGAAACATTAGCTCCCCACTTGACAAAATGAAGTCACTTCATTGTATTCCTAGTTTGAGGACAGCTTTTCAGCAACAGCTGCCAAATGATCTCTCTCCTGCGATTACCAAAATGATTCAATCTTATATTTCTAAACTATCTAAAGGACTGATCCTAGAGTGATATATATACACATTATGATACTTTTAATTACCAGTAGATCCTAAGTTTTATTTAAGGGCATTATTCTGGTATCCATCTTTTTTTTCAGAGTACTGGTACCCAATGTGAGTTGTCTAACATTCATTAGTTGTTATTTATATTTAATAGACTCTTTAACATTTATTGTGAAACCAATAGTCAATAAATAATTGACAACTCACTCTAGGTACCAAACTCATTAGGGTACCATAGCAACTCCCTTTATTTAATTTAATACTTTCTTCAATTATTTGGCAATACGATGTGTTAAATCTGACATGGCAATTTATTTTTCCAATGAAAGAATAGTTACCTAGTCTTAAGGTCATCATCAGCCGCCGAACTCTCATTCCTAACAGACAGAGTAACATAGGAATCAGAATTCAGAAATCAGAAATAGAACTAATACGAGAGATTCCCATTAAATATTTGAAAAATATGTGTAGTAAGTTAACATTGGCAAGAAAATTAAATATATGAAACTCAGAAATAGAACCCTCCTTTTCATCCTTCATTTTTCGTATGTAAGTACAGCTAATTATAGCTTCACTTTTAATGTCATTCAGCAGCCACATTTGACACCTCAACATTAAATCTTCACATAAACTATCAAATATTTATAAATAAATAAAAAGTCAAATACCCACGATTTTTTCGATAGGAAAAATCGATCATAAACTCATCAATATTAAGAAAGAAGTAGATAGGAAAAGATCACACCTTTCCTGACTGCATATGCTAGTTTTGGGTCTGTTCCTCTCTTAATGTTGGACTTGAAAATGACTATGTAAGCACTTTTTTGATATGAGAATTGGGTTCTTAATGACTGATTCGTGGATAGATTTGGACTAAGGATTATTATTGAGGCAGGCAGTACCCCTAGTGCTTAAGCTGTTTGTAGTTACTTTCCTTTACAGGCTGGAAGTAGCCTATAGCTCAGTCTGAAAGCTTGGTAATAATCCAAGGTGAATGTTCTGCTCTTGTTCCAGAATTAACCAAAACTGATAAGTCTATTTGGTCCGCTACCCTTTCAGATTTTAGTAATTCAGCTACTATTGTGTACAGATAGGTAAAACAGATTGGCTTCTGCCTTTCAAAATATCCATTTTGTATTGTTGGTTTGAAAAGCTACTGCATATATGGTGTGAAATTAAAGGAACAGAAGACCATATTATTTTTAATTTGTTATGAGGTTTAAACATAAATTGTTGTTTTCCTATTGCTTTAAATGTAATAATGAGAATAAGGAGCTTTATAGGGGATGGAAGAGTTTGTTAGGCCGTCTGTTGTGCTTTGACAGCTTGAGTTTGTACTTGGTATTGTGCAGGTGTTTCCTGCAAATGAAATTATGATTCATTTGGGGGAAAAAACCCTTAAATTTAATAACTAAACCAATTTAGTTACAAGGTATTTGAACATAAATAAATTTTATTTATGAGCTTTTACGTTTTACTATAATTGAATGTCAAATCATACATACATTTTAGTGCCAAATTGTCCTGCTAGTGAGATTTGAAACTCAGTTGCCATGTAGTTCATTTATATTTTTATCATAATATCTACTACTAATAAGGAGAACTCGAACTCTCAGCAGTCATCTATCTTCACACTTTGGCACAAAAATTTCTATTCCGAGGCATATAGAAACCAAGTCGAACACTAAACAGATAAATAAGGGACAAGTTACCCAGACCCAGACCATGGTGCTTCATCTGTTTGAAGATGAATTGTTCAAGAAAAATAATATAAATATTAACTTTTTGACAGTGTGCGTCAATTTATTTATTTTATTTAAATGATAAAAAGTAACATCTAAAATACCTACAAAATTATTTATTTGTTAATGAATTTAATTAATGTTACATTTTTACTTTAAATAAAAAAATCTTATATTAACCATAATTTTTATTTTGTTGTAGATTAAAATTTATTACCAAAATTAAGTCTTGGAATCCTAATTTAAAAAGGTTACCAACCAGAATAAAAAAAAGTTTCCGAGAACGATCAAGAATGGGCCCAGGAAGTTAGTGTTATTTACGCTACTAAACACACACGTATATATAGCATTTTATGTTTTAATCCAATTACTTACCATATAAAATCTAATTATCATACAACAGTGATGTAAATCACGTAATAATTGTACTTAGGTAAGCACTAGTTTTAAATATCATGCCTCTAAGAAGTGGAAAAGCAGCATCAATCAGTTCCATCTTCACCCCTTTTAAGGCCTCTTCTGCTGGATCGATATTAAGTATATCTAAAATTACAGGCTGATTTGGGCCCAACATCACCCCTCTTGCGATCAAGAATTCTTAAACAAATATGGACATGGTTGAGATGCAAACTCGGGTATGGTGATAAATAAAACTGCAACGACACAGTCAATTTGAACTTTACTTTTGAAAGTAATAATTTTGGTTCTAATTTCAACATAATAAATTTCAAAAACCTTAGGCATTATGTCCTCACCCCAAAAAAAAAAAAAAAACTTAAGCATTAAATAATAAACATAGGTCTGTCTTCTGTAAGTTAAAGATCCAGTAGAATAAGACCATAGGTCTGTCTTCCGTAAGTTAAAGATCCAGTAGAATAAGACCAAATAGAAAACAATGCATGTTGAAATTGAATTCGAGATAAAGGTTCAGAAAGGATATTTAAATTTGACGCTGAACATTTCATGAATTTTATTACCAACGTAATATGGACCAAAAGCATATTAACCGTGTAATAGAACATGATGAACATTTCAGAAAGTTAGCCAATTTCAAAGAAGAGCTTAATAAATGTATCAAATACCAGTCAACTCATAGAGTCAAAAATATTATTTGGAGATGGGATTAGATTGTAAAAAAAATACTTTTTTTTTTTGAAAGAGTTGTAAAAAAAAAATTTTTTAAAAAAATACTAAGATATACAATCCAGTAAAAGAGATTTGAAAACTGGGACAAAGACTAATATTACTGCAGAAAATGGAAGCAAATCTAAACATGTTAAAAGGAACGAGAAACAGTACTAAGTATGCTTGAAAGATGACGATATGTTGATAATCAATTAAGGATTTTGATTCAGGGGACCAATGGATTAATGAACTTAATCCACCAGCTTGCAAAAGATGACAAAAAAATTACGGAAGCATAGATCAATACTTGGAGCGGACTGATCAAACTTGCCAATATAACCAAGCTTCAAACAAATATATCTTCAAGCAATATGTTCATAGGCTTACCAGTCAAACAACCTCGAGCACAAAATCTTACTAGAAAATTACTTTTAAGCTATTGCCTATGCTGAGGAACTAAGTTCCATTTATTGTACCTTTGCATATATGTGAAAAAAATTATGTTAAAAATTAATTATATATATAATTAAATTTTTAAAAAATTAATTATGAAAAAATTAATTTATGTTTGAATATGTAAATTCATAATCAATTTTAAGATAAAGAATTTTATTTGAATTGTATAAAAAAATCACTTTTATGTATTAAATTACTAAAAGATATATAAAATGATTGAAAAAGTTATTTGGTTGAGAGCAAATAAGTATTTTTCTCCCAAAGCATTTGAAATAATCTGAAATTAAATAATCAAAAGTTTAAAATAAAAGATTATGAGTGTGTGTTTAGATTAGATGTGGAAAATAAATTATGTTAAAAATTGGTCATGTGTATAATCAATTTTCAAGAAAATTAATAATGAGAAAATTAATTTATGTTTGGATATGTTAATTCATAATTAATTTTAAGATAAAAAGTTTTGTTTGGATTGTATAAAAAATGACTTTTATGTATTAAATTTTTAAAAGATATATGGAATGATTGGAAAAATTATTTGGTTAAGGGAAAATAAGTATTTATCTCCCAAAACTTTTAAAATAATCTGAAATCAAACAATTAAAAGTTTAAAATAAATTTTTTCTAAAAACACTGTTTTTAGTTAATAAAAAATATTTTTAACTTATAATCAATTTTACACACTTTTAACAAATAAAATAAAATTTTAGATAAAGAATTTTTTAATTGAAAATTTTTATTTTGGGAAAATAATTATTCTTTTCCAAATATGCTTTTATTTTGAGGTTTCAATTATTTGATTCCAGATTATTTTAAAAACTTTAGGAGAGAAAGATCTATTTTCACTCAATCAAATAATATTTTCAATTATTTCATATATATGTTAGTAATTTAATACATAAAAGTAATTTTTTTATATACAATCTAAACAAAACTCTTAATCTTATAATCAATTATGAATTAACATATTTAAACATAAATTAAATTTTTCATAATTGATTTTCTTGAAAATCAATTATACATATATTTGATTTTTAATATAATTTTTTTACAATTAATCCAAGTACACACTAAAAACCTTTTCAAAACAATAATTTAAATTAATAAGAAAATAATATTAATTTTTATTTAATTTTATACACTTTAAATAAAAAAAATAAATTTTAATTAAAAAATATTTTAAAAAAGAATTAAGCTTTTTCATACTGCTCTAAAAGATTTTGCCAAAACAGACCATTCCTGTCATCATTCAAAGCTAACAGTAGTTGGGCCAAGTCCCAACATGGTGCAACTTCCCAACGTCTTCTTTTCCCGGCAATTTGATAAGAAATCTGATAAATTAGAGACAAATTATCGAAATCACCTCATTTGAACATATTATCGGTATCTTGTCGTTTTTGCGTGTATCGGCGTCAGCGCGGGTGGCGTGATCTGGCGTCATCCCAGCGTCAACACGGGAGACGTGATACACGTCATCACGCCATCCGTGTTGACATGATAACGTGTATCACGTCATAGGTGTTGACGTGATGACATGTATCACGCCAACATGGGTGGCGTGATATACACAAAATCGGAAAAAATAAAAATAAATTAATACAACAAAACTTATATAACCAAAGTCAAAACTTTGAAAAGCCATAAACTCGTTTGTCCGATTTAGATGCATTTTATATCGATTCCATATAACTTTTCTAGGCCGAGTGCAACGCAAACTGCCGTAAGCGGTTTGGTTCACCGAAATTCCAAAAAACCATTTATTTTGTAAGTTATGAAGCTTTTTATGAAAATTATATGGGTATTTCATGAAATCAAGGTTAAACTTATTTTTTTTCCTTTTCATTTTTATGAAATCAAGGTTAAATAAAAAGGAAAGGTTCATAAAAATGAAAAGGAAAAAAAATAAGTTTAACCTTGATTTTGAAATACTATATAATTTTCATAAAAAGCTTCATAACTTACAAAATAAATGGTTTTAAATTTTAGTGGACAAGCTTCCGCTCAGCTGCGATTTGCGTTTACCTTCGGCTCAATCGATATAAATGCGTCAAGCTCGGACAACGAGTTTATGGCTTTTCAAAGTTTTGACTTTGGTATATAAAGACTTGTATGTAATATTTTTTGGAATTTTGTCTCAGCCACGCAGTGGCGTGATCTGTCATCATCAGCGTCAGCAGATGGCGTGATCTGGCGTCATCCCAACACGGGTGGCGTGATGGCGTATATCCATCGCCGTGTTGGCGTGATAACGTGTATATCAGCCAGCGCGTGTTGGCGTGATGCGTGGCAAAAATGGCGATGCGTGTATTATTATGTTTGAATAGTGGCATTCGTCAATTGGTCTCTAATCCTCTGTACTTTGGCAACTTCCTCTTTTCCCATTATTCTCAACAAGTACATATAGAAATATAGAATGAAATTATTCAAGTCATGTTACCACAAAATTATGAATCTCAACAATAAAGATTTCTGATCGTGTTTTTTGATTAAATTTTGAAATTTAATTTTGAATAAGTTTGATTTTACAAACATAATTTTATTTAAAAGTGAGTTTGAGTAGAGTGATTTATATTTAAAAACTTTTATCTGAAAATGATTTAATTTTAATTCACTATCAATGTAAAGTTTTTTTTACACTGTCATTCAATCATGTACTGACACATCATTAAAAGTGTTAGACTTTTGAGTTAATTGTTATAATAGTCAAATTCTTTTAATAAGTTAGCAATACATGATTGGATGACAGTGCAAAGAAACTTTACACTAACAGTGGATCAAAATTAAATTTATTTGAAAATTAATTTTGTTAAATGAATGTTGTTTAAATAATATTAATAAAAATTACTTTTAAATGTATAATTATTAAAAAAGATATTAGTTATTTTTAGTTAAATTATTAATAAATTGATATTAAAAAAATTGATTATAAATAAATTGATAACAACAAAATTATAATAATATTTTAAAGAACTATTAAGTTATATTTATTTAAATATTATTAAAATAGTAATATAATATTAAATTACATAAATATTTTTGTCAATACATAAATAATGAGTTTTCTTCTTCTACAAAATAATAAAATGTTACTTTTCTAAATTAAGTTTAAGATGAAAATCTCATTTACTTTTTTTTATTAGAATTCCTCCTAAACATGTCAACAAGAACTTAAAAGCTGGTTTCAAATTCTAAACGTGGGTTTGGAGACACACTCCAAACAGGTAAATTGAAATCCTTGCATGCTAAAATTCCATAATGGTTAAGACACCCACCTTAAGCTAGAAAGTTGTGAACATGAAATTCATTTTACATTTCAAGTGAACTCACATAAAGTTCATTTTATACTATATAATAGTTTCAACCCTTCAAAAGTATTTTAATGCAAAACTGGAGAGTATAACATGGATGCAACAACCGGCAGCCCTAGCAAACCCATAATTTGCCCTTCCATTCATATTTTCCTTTTATCATAAGTCCTAATATACAAAATAAGTTTGATAACAATGAAAGATTATAGTTATAGATTATGTAGCTAAAGATAATTCTTTAATATCCATCTAATTCTATCTTATAGTTAAAGATTATACGGATAAAGATAATCCTCACAAAGGAAGAGGACATTCCTAACTGATATGTTAACCATAACTTTTATTTTGTTGAAGAGTAAAATCTATTACCAAAATTAAGTCTTGGGATCCTAATTTAAGAAGGTTACCAACCAGAATAAAAAAAATATTCCGAGAACGATTAGGAATGGAGCCAGGAAGCTAGTGTTTATTATTTACGCTACCAAGCATATCTATATATATAAAGAAAGGAGGAACCAGAAAATGCCATTGCAAGCTCAGAAAACAACACAGCAGTCACCACCGCCACAGGAAAACCGGGAGAGAGAAAGCAGAGAAACACGGAGTCTCCAACCACGGGTCCTTCGCGAGAAAACGTAGGCACCTATAAGCGCAACCCCATTGAACCCCACACCACCAACAACAACAACAGCATCAAGGACAACCAACCCCTACCCTTTTCTAGCTGCACCCCTTCCCCGCACGGTGGCAGGGGCGCTCTTCCTTCCGCCGGCGGTTCCCCCTCCGACCTCCTCTTCCTTGCCGGTGGAGGTTCCCTTTCTCTCCCTCTTCATTCTATGTATAGTTAGTTAGTTAGTTAGTTAGAACCATTCTTTTGGTATCTCTCCTCAATCTGGGTCTTGACTTTTGCTCTTCCTTGCCGGCGAAGATGTTGACCATTAAGAGGGTTCCCACTGTGGTTTCCAATTACCAGGAAGATGATTCTGACAAGGGTTTCTTAGGGTGTGGCCGTAATTGCCTTGGCTCATGCTGCTTACCTGGTATGTGTCTTTTTTCTTTTTTTCTTCTTTTTGAGATCCATGTTTATGTTTTGTTGCTTGGTTGATGAAATTATACTTCATGTGCCGTTTGTATTCATCAATAAATTTTCAAATAATAGGTAATCATAAAGTTTATTTATTTATTTTAATTCTATTGATATTTTGGATGAGAAGATCAAACAAGAGAGAGGAGGGGAGGGGAGTTAGAGAGTTGGAAATTCATGGTTTTATGGAATAATGAACCACATTGTTTCCAATGTAAATCTTTTTCTTTTTTTTAATTTTTACTTATGAATGTATATATTTGATCTTGTGGTTTCAGTGTCGAAGCTTCCACTTTATTTGTTCAAGAAAGATGGGGAGCTTCCCAGGGAAGCTGGGTTGGTGGAATCATCCGAGGAAGTTTCTGAAATGTCGTTCCTCCACAATTTGTTGCTTGGACAGTGGGAAGACAGAATGAACCGGGAGCTTTTCAGATATGATGTGACCCTCTGTGAGACAAAGATCATTCCTGGGCAACATGGATTTATTGCACAACTGAATGAAGGGCGCCACCTGAAAAAACGGCCAACTGAGTTCCGAGTGGATCAGGTTCTTCAGCCCTTTGATGAAAATAAGTTCAATTTCACAAAAGTTGGACAGGAAGAGGTGCTCTTCATGTTTAAGCAGAGCATTGACCACAAGAGCCATTTCGTGGCTAATTCTCCGGTTGACAAGATATCGGCATCTCCCAATGTCGTTGCAATAAATGTAAGTATGTTCAGGTGTTCTTTTTTAAACAGTTCGGCCACTCTTCAAGTGTCTGATATTATTTACGCAAGTTGTGGATTATTGGTCATAATTCATAAATTCCTTTTGCAAGACAACTCTATAATGGTTAATGCTTTTGGAAATGAATATCATCTCATTGGCTTCTATAGGAGAAATTATATGCATGTGATGGAAGGATTACTTTACCATAGGGACTAATAGATGGCTGATAAATGATTGAATTTTCATATTATCAGGTGAGCCCAATTGAGTATGGACACGTGCTTTTGATTCCTCGTGTCCTGGACTGCTTGCCTCAGAGGATTGATCATGACAGCTTCCTGCTTGCTATACATATGGCTAAAGAAGCTGCAGATCCTTTTTTCAGATTGGGTTATAATAGCTTGGGTGCTTTTGCCACTATCAATCATCTACACTTCCAAGTATGCTTCCTCAAATCTGTTGGCATATTAAGTGATTTCTTACAGTTCAGATCATAGTATATTAAACTGACTCATACTCTGGCACAGGCATATTACTTGGCAGCTCCCTTCCCAGTTGAGAAGGCCGAAAAGCAGAGAATAGCTGTAGATAAGGGGCAATGTCCGCAGGGAGTCTATGTTTCTCAGCTCTTGAACTATCCAGTTCGAGGACTTGTTTTTGAGGGTGGAAATACCATACGAGAACTTTCTGATACTGTTGCTAGCTCTCTTGTTTTTCTTCAGAATAATAACATCCCTTTCAATGTTCTCATCTCTGACTGTGGGAAGAGGATATATCTATTTCCTCAGGTGATCTTCTTTCTTATGACCATATTCTTTGTTTTGGTATGTTCTACACGGGCATCTTGTGTTCACCTTTGTGATATTTCAGTTTTTTTTATTTATTTTAATATTCCGTCTTCTTAATGTCAGGTCCATGGTCTTTAAGTCAAATAGTCACATATATATAATTTAGTTTGATTATAATTTATAAATAAACTGGGAAAAATTCATGTGTGCTACCATATTTGTTGGTTTCTTGAAAGATGTAATTGTTTTGGTAATAAAATTTGCGATGCTGGACAGACTTAAGCCATACATTAGCATAGGAAACTGTGTACTTATACAATCTTGGTTGCTTCTAAATGATTAACTGATATTATTCTTTATTCCCAAGTTTTTTCGTTGCCAACATTTGAGTTAATTTTACACAGGGCATCTAGGAATTTGGTATATATGCTTTCTTCCTCTGTTTTCTCTTTCTTAATATACAAACGGGTGCTTTGATAGCACTTAACCGAGCTGTAATTTGATGGTCCCTTAAGCTTCGTTCTTACTTTTCCCAGCAGAAAATTTAATTTGATTGTTTTCTTTGTATGACTAGTGCTTTGCGGAGAGGCAAGCACTTGGAGAAGTAAGCCAGGAGATCCTTAAAGCTCAAGTGAATCCAGCAGTGTGGGAGATAAGTGGACACATAGTGCTAAAGAGAAGGGTGAATTTTGATGAAGCATCTGAAGCATACGCTTGGAAACTCCTCGCTGAGGTTTCATTGCCGGAAGAGAGGTTCCAAGAGGTCAAGGCTTATATTCTGGAAGCGGCAGGGTTGCTGCGAGAGGTAGATGTGACAGAGAATTACATTATCAACGGGGAATTGGTTCAGAATTATGGACCAACCACTCGTCGAGCAGCCCCACAACTACCTCGAGATTGTTTGATTCAACAATGAAGAATGGCTTCTAGAGAGGGTGAAAGTACTCGTGTATAGGTTTCATAGAAGTTAGAATAGTCATAGATTTTTCTGCTATCTGTAAGACTTGATATAATATCAAGTGACATGGTGCTCCATTTTTAACTCATCATGCATCTTCCTCTATATGTGGGCAGCTATACACTTGCTAATCTGACGCAAAATTCATCAAGTTAACAGTCTCTTCTACTCAAAATCTGCACAATTATAGTTTTAACCCGACACTTCCACCTAGTGCAAAATTCGTTCACTTGCCTTGCTTTTGAATTTAAATAGTATATTGTTCTAAACTTGTTGACTCGTAAGGTTATTCGAATATCATCATTTCAAAAGGCAAATCACAAACATGTAAACCTTATTTTTATCTTGTCAATTGGACATGTAAACCGTATTTTTATCTGCAATCTCTAATCTTACGGGACATTCATATTAATTTAACCTTGAATAATCTGTATTAAGATATAGACTACTTAAACATACTATAATGGCTAAAAAGGAGTGTTTTAAAACTCCTCGAGTCCTTATTCAACTAAGCGGCTAAATCATTTTTAAAAAGAAAAAAAAAATCTGTTAAACCGGAAATCGGCCAGTTCTTTAATTAAACATTTTTAATTGATTTTTTTACAGTTAAAAAAAAATCTTAGGGTTTGGTATTGGGAATTTGGGACGCTCAGCAGCACTTCTTCACAATCTACACCACGCTCAGCACTTCGACGCCCAGGGCGGCAAGCTCCACCCCCACGACGGCAGGCAGCGGCTCCAGCCAACTGCCCCTCCACGACGCTCTAGCAGGCGGCGGCTCCAGCGGCAAGCGTCCAAGGCTCCAGTGGTAACGCCGGCGAGGCTCCACCGCCGGCGAATTGCCAGAACTCCAGCGGCTTAGGTCCTTCCCTGACATCTCTATATCTTTTTCTATTTTTTTATAAAAAAATTGTTTAGTTGTAAGGAATATGAAAACACTTCTCTGGTGCCTCAAATTTTACATGTATTTTGATGAAATTGCTTGGAGAAATTGCTTCTGTTTTATCTCATGCTGGTTTGAATGGTACAAATCTTATTCACCGACACCATATGCCTTTTTTGTTGCAGAAGTAAAGGAGAGGCTTTCTTTGTGTACTTGCCGCCATTGCTCTCACTCTCTGGTTTCTTGCAGATGAAAATGTATGCCTCTACTTTTTTTTTTTCAAAATTAATGCACATATTTCAAATTAATCTTTCTCTCTTATCGGGATAACGTGGTTATCGTTTAATAAAATTGTCATAGCTTAGAGGGCAATGCTGGTGCACTCACGAATTTTGAGGTCCTTGATTTCTTACGAGCGAAAGGAGCTTCAAAAGATCCAACAAGGGTTATTGCCAAAGTAGCACAGTCCGAATACAAGGTTAGGTTTGTTATTCTTCTTCTGTTGAGATGAGAACCCATTTTTATAGGTAATTTCAGTTTTTGCTAATATATGGTATACTTTTAAGTTTCGGTGGATGACTGTTCTGGTCTTCAATAGGTTTATGATTATTTGGTTAACACTGCTGCTTGTGATCAAACAAGAGAGAACATCAATGAGTTCTTGAGAAATGGTAAACGGCATGACCTGGCAAAAGCTGAGGTTCTGAATATATTAAACATTAGGCCAGCTGCTGCGGTTGAAATTTTTCCAGTAAGTATTAAAATTATATATTTCCCAAAAATGTTACACTTGAGTGTTTTGTTAAGTTTATCTTAGTTCTGCATTTTTTTAGCAGTACCCACATTCTCTGTGGTAAGTGTTTGGATCTAGACTGAAATGCCTTGTCTTCAATCATCTACTTAATGCGATGCAATATGTTTTCTCTGTGATTTGGCTTAGCTTTGAAGTATTGGGTTGGAAGCCCTGTAATAAACTGGAAAGCAATAACATATAAGCAACAAAAATTTTCTGAGGAGGACTAATAGGTATTATAACACAATTCCTGTATTTTTAATAACTAAAAAAAAAGTAAAAAATAAATAAATAATTACTTACTTATATCTGAATTTATCAAAATATAATTCAGTAACATGTAAGAAACAGTTGTAGGTAGGATCTACTAGCTTGGGAACATAATGCCTGCATTTCTAATAACTTAGGGGGGAAAAAAGAAAAAGTACTTGCTTGTCCCTGAATCTATATCTGATGCCTTAAAAGTTAAAACCATTGCAATTTCTAATTCTTTATTACCCATAAAGCTTTGTTATCAATTCACGAACTACTTTTTAGTGAGTCATGAGATGATAGCACAGTTGGAAGCATTTAGGCTTAGCTTTTACTTTCTTAGGTCCGAAGAAATATCCAATCTTTGAAGTTTTTCAGTTTCCCTTATTGTGCCAACTTCGGTACTTTTATTGAACTTTTAAGTTACTTACCACAAGCATTGCTCATTTGGTTGTAGCAATATAAGGGGCAGCCAAAAATTTCTTAACTAGAAAGCAATATTAAAAGGATAATTTCATCTCCCTTTACATCTATTGAGTAGGCATTGAAAAAAGTTGATATGATTATAGCCTGTCTTTGTTGTTTAAACAATTAAAATCCAAATGGTACTTTGTCCTGAATTGAGCGAAAGCACTTTTGTATGTTTCTTGTTCTGCTTCATCTTTTGAAGCAGCTTACATTTTTTTAGCAAATAATGTACTATAATGTACTTTGTGCCAAAGCTCTAGGCACAATTAAGCGAATTACAACATGATTTCTGCAAGGTTTGTTATTTTTTTATAAAAAAATTAATACTGACTTCTAAAGTTGATTTTAGAGTGGTGACTCTGCACTTGAATACATTTAGACCAAGCAGTCTGTGGTTGGTCTAATTGGTGGTTGATTATATTTGAGTGGATAAAAATATCCTTCATCCTTGATTTCTGTTCTAAAAGCATTTAAGAAGTTATGCCGCTAGGATTTTATACAACCATTTCTATTTTGAAACAAGATTGATCCCTTGACCTCATGATGTTATCATTGTATCACCCATATATGTCCTTGGATTTGATTATTCAACAGTAACTCAGAAATTATCTCCACAACTATATATTGTAATTGATTTGTGGATAAGATCACTGATTATATATGAGAAGGCATTTTTGTTACTGGTTTCTAGGTTGGTCTCTAGTTTCCAACCCCAAGGTTAGGGATTTTTTCTTAGAGACTAGCTTTGATGAATCAACTGTATAATATCTGGGTTCAAAGATATCAAGAACATAGCAGCATTTATAATACTGAAGGCTTTGGGCTTTGGCATTGGGAACAATGACTTTGTAGACCTGTTCAGAATTTATCTACATTCTGCAGTAATTTTTGCCTAATCAATCTTGGTAACGTACAACTCTTAAAGATTGTCATTCTTCAGGGGCAATATGGGCTATTTTCTATCGTCACATTTGCATTGTACAGTGACTTAGGCCGAGTATCAAATTTCTTGTTAAATGTGCTTCTGGGGTATGCTAAATACTGATTGGGTTGTGTTTGTCTTGGTCTATGGAGGCCTGGACCGTCAGGTTTGCGAGCCTGGCATGTTACCTACTGTTTATGCTAAAATACCTGTGCATAAATTATTAAGCCAAAAGACTAATATGCCATGTCATGTTTGATATAATTGTCTGCTGAGAATCTTCTTATCCCTATTTCTAGATCCCAATTTCTCTCATTCTAGATAAGACTTGGATCTGTAAGACAAATAATATGCTTTTGAATTTTTTGTCTATTTTAATTTATGTTTATGTAGCTACCCTTGCGAAATTGTAATCAGGTTGTTTACTTTCATTACACAGATCATAGAGAATTGTGAGGACCGTTTTCCAGATGAAGAGGTCGAAGAGATAGTAGAGTTGGTGAAGAAAACATTGCCACCGCCACCTGTCAAAATGAAGCCGGAAGAAATCACCAAGGGTAATGAAGAAACTGCAACATTGAAACAGGAAAAAGGTAATGAGACAAGTGAAGACCAAAATGAAGGTGGGGAACAAATGGACACAAGTTGAGATCCTGTTGTGACCACCCAGTATTTTTTAGTAAACGCCACAAGATCTCAAGAAACTTGTTCGCTAATACTTTTCTGTGAGTCAAATTATAGGAACTTCATTGATAGATGAGCTGGGGAAACGAGTTTTCTATTAGTCCTACGATTGAAGCATTGAGCAAGTCCTACTGTTGTGCTTTTTCCACTGGCAACTTCTTTGGTAGCCCAATACAGGTTGTGGAATGCTGGATTTGCCTATTGCTTAACAGGATATTTTTCCAATTTTCTTAATAATCTTTTGTTATTTGTGTTAAAAAAAATTGGGGACATAATTATATCTCACTATCCTTATGGTCTGTAGTGAAGTTTCTTTGTCGTGATTTATAACTACTACACAATTTATGCATTAAAACTGGAACTAGAATATAATTGAACTTAAAAGTTTCAGTTTTTATGAAATAGTTCAATTTTTTTATGTGGAATTATTATGATATGCGTTAATAATGGATCACAGGGATTACTCAGTACCTTTTTTATTCTTTAGTAATGATATTTGAGTTCTCATATTTAATAATTTTTTAAATAATTATTAAAAAAATAACTATTAATAAATAATTAATAACTCAAATTAAGGATCATACTATCATAAAAACTCTCAGGATCATACATCTACTAAACTATTCAAGACTGTTGATGGTCATTCCAACGCCTCTAATCTAAACGGCTCATAAGCTTACGCTCGAATCGTTCCCACTATGGATTGTCCACCCAAGTAAGCCAATCCTCTTCCCAGTTTTCTGCCATGCAGCAGCAGCATAACTAAGGCCTAAGCTAATCCTCTTCCCACTCAAGTCTGCCTAGCACTAGTGTTAAGAATACCCTAGAATGATCACTCACACAAAGGCCTAACCGCCTAAGCCACACGCCATTACTCACGATGCCAAAACCGTGGAACCCTATATTACTGCAGACCCATGAGGAAAATATTCCTTGTTAGCTGCACAAGAAAGTTTCTTCATACGCCATTTTGACTTTAAATTTATACCGTGATTATTTATTTATTTTCTGTCTTTAAAATTTTGTAAAAAAAAAAAAGAAAATATTTAAAATATTATTTTCAAATAAAATATCACTTTTATAATTATAATAAAAACATATTAAATAAAAGGCTTTTTTATATAAATATACCTAAAAAAAAATTATATACTATTTTACAACACTTCAAAAATTATGTACCAAAATACTCTTTTTTTTTTCTTATATTGGGAACCTAACATGCTGTTTTTTTAAAAACAAAAACCTATTGAGAAGTCGGTTTGGGGGAAACCAACTTCTCAACATTGAAATTCAAAAAAAATTTAACATCCTGTTGAGAAGTCGGTTTCCCCCAAACCGACTTCTCAACAGGTTTTAAATTAAAAAAAAAAAGCATGTTGAGAAGTCGGTTTGAGCCAAACCAATTTCTCAAAGAAAAAAAAATAAAGTATTTTGGTACATAATTTTTAAAATGTGATAAATAATAAATAAAATTTTTTTTAGGTGTATTGATATAAAAAAGCCTAAATAAAATCATAAAACAAACCAAATAGTCCTTATATTTTTTTTCCATATATCTATATAAACAATGAAATATCAACTATTTGTGTTAAAGTGGTTTGAAGCAAGACAAGATAACTTTCACTACACTAACAGATGAATGTTGCAAGGATGGAGATCAAGAAGAGAATGATAGAAGAGAGGATATTGAACTCGATGATAAGAAAGAGATCTTCAAAAGCAACTTGGTTAGCCACGGTTTCTCGTAATTGAAAAGTTGTAGAGAGTTAATCAAAAGCGACTTGATAATGTTTGCTAAGCCACAAGGCTTCACAGTAGTAAGTAAGAACAAAGTAATTGGAGATTAAAATTGCATCTCTGTTCAACACAAACTCTAGTGTATAATATTAATCTACGAGCGAGTCATCATCTTCTTGAACTCCTCGAAATTGACGTTGCCATCGCCGTCGGCGTCCACGTTGCCGATCATCCTCCGGCAGTCCCCCAAGGAGCATTTCTCCCCCAACTTGCGCATCACCGCGTGCAGCTCCCTGGCCGAGATCAGCCCATTCTTGTCCAAGTCGTAAAGCTCGAACGCCTCCCGGAGGTCCTTGGCGTCGGCGGCGCCGCTGGAATGGAAGTGGCCGAACTCCTTGAGATCAATGTAGCCGTCGCCGTTCTGGTCAAGCTCCGCCATGATGCGTCTGGCCTCGTCGGACGTGGTCTCTGAGCCGAGCGTGAGCAACATGTCCTTGAGCTCGGCGCAGGAGATCTTGCCGTCGCCGTTCTTGTCGAACTTGTTGAAGATGTTGCGCACCTCGTTGTCCATTGAGTAAAGAGTAAAGAGTAAAGACTAAAGAGTTGAGTTGGTTTCTTTAATTTGGTTTTTCTTACACTTTTATAGAGAGAGACGCTCACGCAAACGCGGTAGTTAGGAAGCAAGGAGAAGAAGGAAGGAATTATGGGTAGGACCGTAGGAGTCGAAGCGGTGATCAGGAGCAGTTGAGTGTACCGGAAGGGAAGTTAATTGAAAGGGAAGGATTGAAGGAGGTGGTTAGTCACCACTGAAATTCGGACGCGTGTTGGGATGCAGTGTACGAGAAAGAAATGAAAAGAAAAATATATATTAAATATTAAATATTAAATAAAAAAAATAAAAATATTTAATATATCAAAATTTTAAAAAAGTAAAATAAAATGATATTCGCCAGTTAGTGGCTATAAGTTATGATTGGAACTAATAAGTCATAACTGTTCACTCGTGGTTCGTGGCAGATAACATAGATTAAATTTATGGTGAATGCTTGTTTTCAGAACTACAAAGTGATGGCCCAAAAGAAAGGAGAAAGAACTACAAAGTGTTGATACTCTACGTCAAGGTGTAACTTAAATGATAAGTAGCTTTGAGTTTAATAGTTTTCAATTTACGAAAAAGTAATTGTGAGAAAGGAGTTGTCTTAATATCTCAAATAAAAATAATTTTATACTCAAGAGTGTAAAGATATTGAATAAGGATAAAATATATAAATGTTTTAATGGCCAAAAAAGAAATACAAGTGCTCACTCTTATGATAGGATTGTCAAACAGGTCAGGCCGGTTCGTCCATGATGGGACTTATGTTAAATGAGTTGAACAAAAATTACTCATATTTAAACAAGTTATAAATTAATCAACTCAACTCATTTCACATTAACTCGCGGTCAGGCCTAAACAAGTTTACCCTCCAATATGTTTTTTACTTGTAAACTTTAAAATAATTTAAATTTAATAAAAAATTTAAATTTAATAATCTCAAATTAAATATTAAATTACATAAACATAATATTTAATATTTTAACCTCATTTAAAGGGTTAAGGAAGTATTCAAATAAATAAATAACATAAACTTATAGAGTTTTAAAATGTGTTTGTATGTGGGTTATATCACTGCTAACTTATATAGTATGTATATTTTATATTTTTATTTGAGAAAAGAGTGTTTAATTAACTTTCAAGTTTTTAAATTGACTTTTTTTTGTACAAACAAATTGAAACTTTTTTAAAAAAGGTTATGCGGGCGGTCCGCGAGTTGGCTCGTTTAACTCACAGGTTAAACCAGTCGATCCAAAATTATCCGTATTTTTACAGGTCATTAATTTTAAAAGCCGACTCATATAATTTATGCAGGTAAAATGATTGCCCGTAAGTTTAATCAAACCAAATTAAACATAAAAATATGCTGTTAATGCTCTCTCTCTTACCGTAAGCATTAACATTTTTAGCATAGTATATATAAAAGCCCAAGGGAAATGCTAATTTCTAGCAATGAATTTCATGAATAGAAGAACGAATGAGTATAAATGCTGATGTGAATACGTGGAAGGAAAAATATAATGGATTTAATTTTAATTTATTATTAATTTAAAATTTTATCTATATTATTAAGATTATTAAAAGAATTTTTCTATTATAATTTTTTAATGATAAACTAATACATTATTAAATAATAATTAAACAAATCTATATATCATTAAATGATAATCATTATGTAATGGATTTAATTTTAATTCACTATTTTTTTATACTATCATCTAATTATGTATCAGTACATTATTAAAAGAGTTATATTTTTAAGATAGTTGTTATAATAATCAAATTTTTTTAATAATTTGGCAATATATGATTAGATAACAATGTAAAAAAACTTTACATTAACAGTAGATCAAAATTAAACTCTTATGCAATTGTCTAAGGCTATGTTTGGGAGTTTTAAAAGATATGGAGTTGAGTGGTTCATAATGAAATTGTTTTGAATGGAATGGAGTAAAAAGATAAAGTTGTAAAAGTATAACACTATATTGTTTGAAAGTTTTAGTGAAGTTATAAAGGAAAATCTCACTTTATTGTTTGAAAGTCACAATGATCATTAATGGAGTAAAATGAATTACAAATTTTATTTCTAATACTACTTTTTTAATTTTTATTATCCACAACATTATTTAAAAATAAAAAAATATTTAAAATTATAAATAATTATCTAAAAATAAAAAAAACAAATAAATATTCTATCATAAATCCTCCAAATTAAAAGGTATGAAAATTTAAAAATTTAAGTGATACAAAATTATTTAAGTTTCTCTCCTTAAATACTTTATTCTATTATTTGAAAAAACTATCAAATAATAAATTAAAATCTTTTTATCACTTTACTTTATTATTAATTACTTCACTCCATCGTACAAACATAATCTAAAATTGGTAAAGACTCAAGTCTCAAAGCTGGAAATTGATTTTTTGCCTTTTACATTTACGCTATGTTTGGTATGCAAATTAGAAGAGAAAAGAAAGGAAAGGAAGGTAAGGATTGTCATCATTTTTTATTTGATATTTAGTTTATAGAAGAAAGGAAATGATTTGGATAGATAAAAAATCTATAGGTCTTACCAATATTTCATCCTCTCTATTACCTATGAATTGGGAGGGAAATGAGTTGTCATGTTTTTTTTATTTTTTTTATTAGTTTTGTTTCTTTCTTTTTTTTTTTTCTTTAATAAAACTAAACAAAAAAAGAGAAACTTTCTTTTTTTTTCATTCAATAATATCAAACAAAATAAGTGATAATTCTTTACTTCTCCTTTTTTCTTTTCTTTTTTCTTCTTTTTTTTTTTATCATATCCCTTTTTTTTTCTTTTCCATACACCAAACAAAGCTTTTAAGTAATAGATAACATTAACATAGCAGCCAATCAGAAGAATGCTGGCAGTCGGCAATTGGCAGTGATTATGGTGGTAGGACTTAGGAGTAGGTGGATATGGTTGTGAAATGGTACGATCCACATGGCCAGATTTCATTGTCTAGTTCAGCTTTCTTCTCACATGCCACGGTGTCATACACACCTTTTCTTTTCTCTCTCTTTCGTTATAATTTAGAATAAAATCTTATTTTGATCACTCACATTTGATTTTATCTTTGATATTTTAATTTTTTTAATTTCATTTTTAATATTTTTAATATTTTAAATTTCTTTATAATATTTTAATTTTTTTAATTTAATTCTTAATATTTATAAACTCACTTCAATTTGGTCCATTGTCTATGTATTTATTATTCACTAAATGAAAATGTTAATATATCACTGTTAAAGATAATACGACATCTTTATTTTACCAATATGACACTGAGTTAATAGCTAACTAAATTCTTTCACAAAAAGTTACATTATTAGTTGGCATTTAGTTCTTCATGGATAAAATGACGCCATTTTTTAGGTGAAATAATTTAATTAGTTACTAACTTAATATTATGCTTGAAAAATAAGGATATCACGTTACCTTTAATGGTGATACATCATCATTTTCATTTAGTAAATAACAGAAACATAAAGGAAGGGTCAAATTAAAGTAAATTTATAAATATTATGAACTAAATTAAAAAAATTAAAATGTCAGAGACAAAATTAAAAATTAAATCAAACGTGAATGATGAAAATAGAGTTTTAGTTTATAATTTATAATAAAATTTGCCATGAAGCCAATATCGAATGGAAGAGTGCCACGGCCCACTCTCCTTTCACCTTTGAGTGATCAGAGAAGCTGTATGCCTGTATGTTGCCGATGGTACAGAGAAATTATTATGTAGGCACAACTCTATGTAAACATTTTATTTAATAATTAATATTTATAAATGAGAATTGTTAAAATATTTTGCTGAGTTTGGTATTTAAAATAAATTATTAATTATTAATTATATAATAAATATTAAAAAATTTATTAAATATAAATAATAATTAATAAATATTTATATCTCACAATAAATTTTGATATTTTTTTGATGAGTTTAATATTTAAAATTAATTATTAATTATTAATTATTACTTATTATAATAAATATTTAAAAATTTATTAAATATAAATAATAATTAATAAATACTTATAATTCACAATAAATTTTGATACTTTAAAAAAATCAAAATAATTCCTTTTATAATTATTTATTTTTAAAATAAATATATTTATAATTTAATTCATATAATTTTATACATATTAATTATTAAATAAAATATTTATATAGACAACCTAAAAATTTACATTTCGTCATCATACGTATTAATAAAGGTTAAATTGTGCCGTTTTGGTTTATATATTGGGCCACATGGATAGCTGAGATGGTAAAAGAATCAGGCTTATTGGGCTTTAGAGACTGCAGTCTCTTCTTACAAATTGACGCTCAAGAAAAGGCTTCTCAAGCCGATTCAGTTGGATGAACAGTACACGATGACCAAAAACATAATAAAGAGTTTAAGTTTGTTTGATTTTTTATTTGTTTTGCTGAAAGATAAAGACAACACGTTTTTACTGATTTAGTACAAGTGGTAGATATTTAAAATTTTTAAACATGTGGTTAAAAGTTTGATTCCTGACTCATGTATATAAAAAAACATCTATTGAGAGAGATCAATCTCTTAAATGAATTTTCGTACGAGATTAGTTCCCGCAGATCGCACGTAGCAAATATCCTAGGATATCCAAATTAAAAAAAAAAAAGACAACACGTTTCCTTAGGCTTTTATTCTACCCCAAAAAAAAGTGATATTTCGTAATTGTCCAAAAGAGTGTATGAAATCAAATTCTAATTAATCTTTACCACTAATAACAAAAATTTCCATCAAAGTTTATCTTCCTAAAAATTTCAAAATAATTCTAAATAATTTGATTTGATTATTTTTAATAAAATATAAAATTAAATAAATATATTATTTAATTATTGATAAAAATTAACACACAAATTAAATTGATTTTTTATGTACATTCCTCATTTTTATTTTATTTCTTCCCCATTTAATAATTTTTCTATCTAATTTCATCGTTAATCTTCTATTACTTCTTTGATTTTTTCTCTCTTTTTATCACTTCCCCCCCCCCCCTCTCTCTTTAAATATTGTTATTCTCCATTCTTTTTTATTGAACTGAAGTAAAGGAAGAAACTTTCACCAAAAAGAAAAAAAGTAGATGAAGAAAAGTTAGTTGGCTGTCGGAAAAACGGAAGGAGCAACGGATACTAAAACTAGACAATTCTCATTTCTGGTTGGTTTGTCCGTAACTGAGCAAAGCCAACACCAACACGTACCAACCAAATAGTAGTCCAACAAGTCTCACTCTTGCATTGTCTTTCTTCATTTTCGCCAATTCTACTTCGTACCCATCTCATCTCTTACCCGCATTTTTCAGACTCCTCCATCAAAGCCCACAAGGCACCAATATATTATATAGTGGTCAATTTCTCCTTCAATAAATTTTCCCACAAAGAATTTCTGGGGTAGTGATTGTTTGTTTGATGGCTGTACATTGTGGTGCTTTCTGCTTCAGAAGCGTGGCTTCTCTCCCTCCAGGTTCAGTGAAGTTCAGTCAACCCACGGTCAAAGATTCCAGCTTTTCTTGCCGTCGTCCCCCTCCGGTTCTCCGATTCAATGTGAAAGGTAATCAAATTGTGGGTCTTCATCAATTTCTTTTTTTCGTTTTTGTTTTTGTTTTAAGGTTTCTAGTATTTCATTAATTTGAGTCTGTATTCAGTTGCTTCTCTCTCTAGTTTCACTTCTGGAGATATGAACAAATCTTTTACTTCTCAACTTTTGTTTATTACAGGAAATGCATATCCTGGTGATGGGACTCCTGAAACAAAGGAATTGCCTCTTGTGGTTTGTTTTGGTGAAATGCTCATTGATTTCGTCCCAACTATCAATGGGATTTCTTTGGCTGATGCACCTGCATTTAAAAAGGCTCCAGGAGGTGCCCCTGCTAATGTTGCTGTAGGCATAGCCCGTTTAGGTGGTTCAGCAGCTTTTATTGGAAAGGTATTATATAAATACATCCCAATGTTTCTTGCATAATTTTGATACAATAATGATTCTTGCACACCATTTTCTTACACCACTTTTACATCTGGTTAACGATGAGTAAAAATTTGGTTAATACAGTATATCATTTGGTTAATGGATTTTGGTAACCAATCACTTACAAGCTAGTAATATATTAACCAAACGATATACTTCATTAACCAATAATTTGGTCATCATTAACCAAGTTCATGAGTAATCGATTACCAAAACTTATTAACCAAATGATATAGTATATTAACCAAACATTTACTCATTGTTAACCAAGTGTAAAAATAGTGTGAAAAAATAGTGTACACATATCAGTATTCATTTTGATAGGTGTAAGAAGCATCCGATTTTAGTGTGCAACTTAGTTACTTAGGCATACAGCCACTGTTGACTTTACTTGCAAATAGCCCAAACTGTGCCCAGAAGAGGGGGCTAGTTTTAAATTCCAGTATCTTGTTTAGGTGGATTCTTTTTCTGCCCTCATTTTTTTTTCTTTACTTTTAATGTCTGACTCATGGCATTTACCAGATGCTCATTCTGCCTTCTATCCCTTTTGTTTGACTGACAAACTCCAAAGTTTCTCTTTCTTCATTTGCGTATGTTTATGACTGGTTGGAGCCCTTTCCTGTTTTAGATAGGAACAATATGTTTCTTAATCAAAATTTCAGTCCAAGGTTATAATATAATACTCATAACATCCTATTAGATAGTTTAAAAGCTGTTTTAGACTGCATGGTTTGGGCTATGTATTGTTCATACACGTTATCAGTACATAGTAAAGAATGGTGTTAAAAAGTATCCCTCAATTCCAAGATCTAAATATCATTGGTACACATCAAATTCTATCGGATTAAAGTCATTTTCGTATGAGAAAATAAAAAAGCAGAAGCTGAATCTGATTCATTGCATCAATTTAATTTTGAATCAAGGGAGTCTTAAATGTATTGTACACTGTTGATGAACAGACACAAGTTTCACCTATAAGTATTCAAACATTATAGATTGGGTATGTACCAAGAAAAAAACATTACAGATTGGGTGTTTAATCAGTAATTTACTTGTTCATAAATTAGAAGTCATAGTGAAAGTTTCTCTGCTAAATTCAAGTTCAACAAGAGCCTAATGCTTTATGTAACATGATCAGGTTGGTGAGGATGAATTTGGATACATGCTTGCTGATATACTGAAGGAAAATAATGTAAACAATGAAGGGATGCGTTTTGACCCTGGTGCACGTACTGCTTTAGCATTTGTTACACTGAGGAGTGATGGAGAACGAGAGTTCATGTTTTATCGTAATCCCAGTGCTGATATGCTGCTTCAAGAAGCTGAACTTGATTTTGGCTTAATAAGAAAGGTAAAACCAAAGCTGCAATTTGTGGTAGTCAAACAAAAACAAAATGTATGCCATAAATCCATATAAATTGAATCAAAGGGAAATAACTACTGAGAAAGTTGTTCAATATTCTTTCACTTACACATTTCACAATTTTCAGTTACTCAAAATCACTTCATTGAACTTAGTAGTTTGTGGATTTGGAATTTTTACAATACCAAGTCACTCTGTATGGATGATTGACGATATAGCATTACTGTTTCTGTAGCTTAAGAACCCCCTTTCAGGTTTTGTTTGTATTAGGTAAAACATCAAAATGCTTGCTGTGTCTATGTTCCTTTGAGTGTTTTCCACTTTGAATCTATATTTAATTCATCAAGTTATTGTAGTAATATTGGTCTGTTATGTCTTTTGGCAGGCCAAGATCTTCCATTATGGTTCTATAAGTCTTATAACAGAACCATGCAAATCAGCACACATAGCTGCAGCAAAGGCTGCAAAAGATGCCGGTGTAGTTCTGTCTTATGACCCTAACTTGAGGCTTCCTTTATGGCCTTCTGCTGAGAGAGCTAGAGAAGGAATTCTGAGTATATGGGAGATGGCGGACATCATTAAGGTTTCTCTCCAATCAATAGGGCAGTGTATATATTCTATAGTTCACAATAGACTTTTCTTGTTCCCTTATCCAGAATCTAATGGCACCAATCTAATAATTATTTTCAGATAAGTGAAGAAGAGATTTCTTTTCTCACAAAAGGTGAAGATCCATACGATGATGCTGTTGTTCGTAAACTATTCCATCCAAACCTCAAGCTACTCCTTGTTACTGAAGGTGCAGATGGTTGCAGGTATTACACCAAGGTAAGCCTTCCAAAGATACTCTTTTCTAAAAGTCTTTTCAACTCATGAGCCAATATTTGTTTTACATAGTGTTTGGTTGGAGGGAAATGGAGGGGAGGGAAGGGGAGCAAAATCCCTCATAAGTCAATTTTAGCTCCCCTCCAAAAGTGGGGGAATTTGGAGGGCAGAGAATATATGTTAAAAAATGGACTAAAATATCCCTAAATTAAATGATACATTAAATGTTATAATTGTGTAAAAAGGTAAATTTATACTTTCCCTCCATTAAAATCCCTCCCCTCCCCTCTTCTAACCAAACATACACAAAATTAAACTCCCTTCCCTCCCCTCCCCTCCCCTCCCCACCCCTCCCCTTCATTATTGTGACCCTCTGATCCATTTTCAGAGATGGCAATGGTAACGATTAACAACTAACATTTAGCTGCTTAAACCGTACCCTCATATTCCTGCCAGATTAAGAATTTAAACAGGTTACTTCTAGCACAATAAATGATAAATCATTTTGCAGTTGTGTTATTGAAAAAAATTACATAACTCTTCTACGAACAAAATGAACATTTTCTCCATGTGCCAAGACAATGCATTGTTATCCCTTAACACACAAGACTTTACAAATCTTGAATTTGCAAAAAATAATGGGTAAACAAACTCTGACCTGCCCAAATTTGGCTGGTTTTTTAATAGTGGGCTGTTGTTCCAAGAGTTATGTAATAATCAACCTTCTAAAGGTCCCAAAGATTAAAATCCTTGTTGTGCAGTTCTTGCAGACTTACATCAGCGGGAACTAAGAATTATTGAAAACAATACCAGTGAGATTTTTTTTTATTACCTCTAGTATCAATCTGCATTGTTTTTATTATGCGGTAATTATGAGTTGAAACCTGTCTCGTCTATTTCTTTGCAGGAGTTCAGTGGTAGAGTCAAGGGATTGAAGGTGGATGCTGTTGACACCACTGGTGCTGGTGATGCATTTGTGGCAGGAATATTATCACAACTAGCTGTAGATCTTTCATTGCTTCAGGTAGGGAAAATGTCCCATTTATATTTAGTAACCCCACTTTTGGGGGAAAAGAAGATGGTGGAACATTGACATAAGATCAAATTTGATGGCACTGTCATTTTTGACAACACATTATCTTCTTGTTGGTTATTGGGGTAAGCATCATGAAATCCTGATGGAAATTAAATAGAAGACCCACATGAAAAAGAAAAGTAGTTTCCGTTTTTGTCCCTAATATCCTTGTTCTTTTGAGTTTATGCCTATCACTCGGGGAAAAAAGGGGAGAACAACTGAAACTGGTTTGATTAGAATCATCTCCCTCCACACAACTGAGGATTAAGTGTTAATGATCTAGCCTAGCTAAGCTTGCATGTAACAGGGACTAATTAATGATGCAAACATACTAATTATTGTTATTTTAAAGCAATAGCTTACATTGCAGTGTTTCTTCTGTTTCTGCTCCATAGTTGCACATAATTCAGGATGTGACTAACATAGTGAAAATTCCTGCATTACGTAAAATGATAAATTCTATGGATAACGTGAAAGGATTGGGTGGCGTCATTTATTTTTATCTTTCAAGCTTGATTTCAATTTTGAAAATTCTCATTCTATTTGCATTTGTCTTCCTATTTAACTCCCATGCCTAATTGTCTTTCAATTTATATGACTTGAAAGCTATGGATGTCATTCTGGTGTGTTTGTATTCATTTTACATTCAGTCCCTTCTTCCTTTACGTCTATTTCCTCAAAACCTATGCATGTGATTTTAACTTGCAGAAAGAGGAACAACTGAGAGATGCTCTCAAGTTTGCTAATGTCTGTGGTGCATTGACTGTGAAGGAGAGAGGTGCAATACCAGCTTTGCCCACAAAGGAAGCTGTTCTGAATGCTGTGCTTAAGGCTGTATCGTAACTTTACAACCTAGTCTCTATAATTATGCGAGGTACTACTAGTTTCTGCATTTCTTTGGAACTCAGTGATGCCACTGCGGTAAATAAGAACAATTTTGTCGCAATAACTTTGCAAGTATCCTCCTACCCAGTTCATATGGTTGCCTATTGAACTTACCAAGAAACTTTTTCTTGCAATCTACTCCATCACATCATTGAGTAATGGAGAACCGTTTGCTGCCTATAACAACATCAGTACTCCCGATAACCCATCATTTTATGTCCACTTGGCTTCTTTATGGAACACATGTTGACATGTATCAAATATATGTTCTACCTCATTCTGTAATATTTGCTTCTGGTTTTCCACTTATGGAATAGTTTATCTGTACAAATTCTTCTCTGAATTGCTTAAATTACCAAAACAGTATTGTAGGGAAAACGTGTGGCAAAAATTGGATGGGTTAAACGGTTTGTCCTACTCAATAGCGTAGTAAAATTGTTTTTTTTAAAAAAAATTTATTTAAATAATTGAATTTTATTCTACAAAAAATAAATAAGGGTGGGGAAGCCATTCTAGAATTGGAACCTGTCGCTTTCTCAAAGTATAATTATTTATTGTATATCTTAACTAATGGTAGTGATTAGGATGTGGATAAGTTATTTATGGCGCTCCTTTAATTTAATTTAAATTTTTTATTTTATCAACCTAATAACATAAGCACGATTTTTTTACCAATATTTGGAAGAAATTTTGGTGAACTCTCGAAAAATGAACGCCTAGAAACAGACACTACAGGGAAAAATCGCTTTTGTATATTACCTGCCATAAAGGTTGGTCAAACCAAGGTTTAATTGGTATGCCGTATCATTCTTTAGTTGATTATGATTTTTTCCGCGGTAACATGATGTTATATCTGGTATTCAGACATAGTAGGATAAAGCAAATCCTTTTAGAGGGACCATGCATGTAGGGGTCTGCCACATTCTCATATAGCAAATTGACCCAACTTGGTAAAACACTTTCAACCATAACTCAGAAAGACCGTGTACCTCCATTCCTTTTAAGTAGTGGAACATTTTCAACCATAGCTAAGTTTGGTAAAACAGTTGTGAACTATGTTGTTTTGGTGACTCAGTCTTCTTGTCAACAAAAGGGAAACCCCGATACTAAAGGATGACCTTACCTTAATGGCAACCAAACTCTTTAAAAACCAAGCTCTTAGGCTTTTGACCTCTCAACCTCCATTTTCAGTGCAACTCCAAAACCAGAAGAAACTCATTGACAGTATATACACACATTCTACAATGGCTGATGATCCACAACATGTAGCTGACAGGGAGCGCATTTTCAAGCGTTTTGATGCCAATGGCGATGGCAAAATCTCTTCATCAGAGCTTGGTGATGCACTGAAAACACTTGGATCAGTGACTTCAGATGAAGTGCAACGGATGATGGCCGAGATTGATACCGATGGGGATGGCTTCATTTCATACGAGGAATTCACAGATTTTGCCCGAGCCAACCGTGGCCTAGTGAAGGACGTTGCCAAGATTTTTTAAGTTCTTACCTTCATTCCACCTTTTTTAGTTCAATTCTTTCTTTGTGCGATGCTGTCCACAAATTACAAGAGAAAATGGTTGTTGTTTGTGCATCATTCTTATATACATGACAATGAGAGGTTCATCATGTTAGCCTCTTTGGGATTTTTGTTTTGGCAGTTGTGCGGTTATGTCTTGCGATTAACTTTTGTGTTTGGTCTGTCCAATCTGCATTATTATAAAGGTGGGTGACTAAAAGTTGAGAAGGTCTAATCTCAAACGGGACCTGCTCTGAACGAAATGCCAGAGTAGCTATTTACATCCAAATCTTAAAGATGTATCTAGACACAATACATGATTAAAATATAGGATAATGTTATATAAACGAATTAAAAAAAGACACAATGAACGTCCGAAACTATTAAATTACATGTGAATTGATAAAAACTTTTTAATATAATACTACACGAATCCCGAAATAAATTTAAGAGTATGAAAATAGATAATTTTTTATAAATAAAATATAAATCATATAACAGTATTGATTTTCACCTAATCTTAATCCAATCCTTCCATTGGGTTGTGTATGTGTGTGTGTGTGTGTGTTTTCTTTGGCCATTGTGGATTGTGAGAGGGAGATCTAGTAGAGGGGTCTTCTCCATATTGCGATGTACCCCTCAACAATCAAGCTATAATCCGAATGGCTACTCCTCCACCCTAACGCTCTTCACTGAAATGAATGCTATTCCCCTATCCCACCTAAATTATGTAAAGCCAAGAACTTAGAAGGATCAGATAAAATATAGTTTTCCAACATGAATTAAACATGAACCGCAAACAATAAATGAAAATCTATTACACTTTACCCTTTGAGAAAAGAGAAAGGTAAAGGGAAGATATCTACACACAAACAATCTTCGTCTGAGCTCCTATTTCTATTTACAATTTCAACATGCTCACATCTAATCTTTAACATTCTAGTGAGAATCATGGTAGAAAGTGGGAAAGTTATTTCAAGGTTGTCATCATGTTTTAACGACCATAGATACAATCATCATCCTCAAACTCTGAAACTCCCAGCATTGCCAAAGCCAAGTGACTTTTCATCTCATTATTTGTTTGTTGTAATTGAGAATAACAATCAATGACGCATCCATTCCCAAGAAAACCGGACTTCTTTCTTTTAGAGAAAACAGGTTCTTCTTCACCTTTCAGTATTGCAATAATCTCATGTATGCCAGGTCTCCGAGATTCTTCATTTGTAACACAGGCAGCTGCTGCTTCAATCATCCGAGCCATTTGATTTGAGAATCTCAAACTGCACTTAAGTTGAGGATCAAGCAACTCTTCAATGGCTCCTTTCCCTTTCTGTAGAAAAGGTTTAGCCTGCAAATGAATGTCAGATTGGATGTGTGTCAACAAGACCGTGTCCATTTGATATTACTGTTCTTAGACTTAAACACAACTATGATTTAAATGCAGCACTGAAATTACCAGCACAAATGTAGTTATAAGTGCCAAACTAGTGGAAGTTTTCTACTATAAAGGAAAAGACATAATTCACTTTGGATACTGCAATGCACATAATTAAGCTTTGTACTAATTTCAAAATACATAATACATGGACCTTTTTGCCAAACACAATCTAATCTTAGTTGAAGGACTGATTCAAAATCTTCCAGAATCTTCATTATTCTTACTGATTTTTGTAGGATTTTAGAGAACTCTTCAATGCTTTTCCCATAAGTAATCACTGTATTACACTACTACTTCTCCATATAATAAAAATATAATATCTGTCTAAACTATTAAGACACATTAGAAATCTAACTGTTATATACTTTACAGCTAGATCAAACAATTTTGATGATAGAACCAGATAAAATGAACAATTTTCAGTTTATTCTTTTGATTTGTAATAGGAGTAAACAGCTAGGCTATCACATTGTTCTGTGATCTAGAAGCCAGAAAATGAGGTGAAATTGATATCATTGTTTTCTTCAAAGTTAATGTACTATCAGAAAGGAGTAGATTATGCTCAGAATGTTTTGGTTATTATCAACCACAATCCATAAAAGGCATCAATTTCCACCATCATAGAATCAGGAACTAAGCCAACTTTGCAAGAATTAAAGCATTAACTCACCCATAAGACCAAGTTCTCCTCCCCTGGAGGCCTTCTTGCTTCAATTGGCTTCCGGCCAGTTACGAGTTCCAATAAAACCACTCCAAAAGCATAAACATCAGTCTTATCTGATACTTTCCCATGTTGGAAATACTCAGGAGCCAAATAACTGTCAGGAAAGCGGAGGTATAGAAGATTTAATTTCGGTAATTGGAATATGAAAACAAATAATGCAAAAAGACCAAAATTTTGCAGAATCAATATGAAGGGATTAAGTTTGTACCCAAATGTTCCTTTGACAGTTTTGCAAAGGAAAGGAACTGAAGGTGCAGAAGTCCATGTAGCTAATCCGAAATCACATAACTACAATTTAACAAAAACAATCAGAATGTCTTGCACGGGCAGTTTATGAGACAATTTCACAGTACTAAACTACAAGTCCACAACTGATCCGCAAGTAAACATCTCACCTTGGGAGTCTTCTTAGAAGAAAGCAGAATGTTTGAGGGCTTAATGTCTCTGTGAACAACACATCTTTCAGTTCCATTATGCAGATAAGCCATGGCCTCTGCAATCCCAATTGCAACTTTATACCTCACAGACCATGGGAGTGGTGAAGTACCCTTCACACCCTTCTTCCTCCCTGTAAAATAGGTATGCTAGAATCAGTGAAATCCATCCATTTCAATTGAAAACATCATGAAATAGGAGCCAAGGAAAATCTGAGAAATGATAATAGTACCATGCAAGTGACGCTCCAAGCTGCCCCCTGAGACATACTTGTACACCAAAAACAAACCCTCTTCTGGGTCAATACAAAAACCCACAAGAGGAACAACATTTGGGCTATGAAGAGAACTGGCAATCATCAATTCTCTACAAAACGCCTTGGCAGACTCCTTGTCTTCCTTGTCCAACCGTTTAATTGCTACAGCAGTCCTCAAAAGCCCAACTCTTCCCCTAAAAACACAACTCAAGGCTCCTCTCCCCAATACTCTACCTATCCATAACAAAAGAATCAATTATAATCTCACACAAAGGAATCAAATTTGATTTAAACAACAAACAGAACACACACACACCCCAAAAAAAAAGTCACCTTTGGAGAAATTGCGAGTAGCAGACAGAATTTCAGCATAGTTGAACCTGATCAAAGAGTGAGCTACTGGGGATATGCTTTTCTCCAATGACTGCATTCTCCGCCATTTCAGCTCCCTGGCGTGAGAATCACTCATCCCATTGTCCAAATTCACCATCAAAACGGTTGCAGCAGCGGAAGTACTCATGTTCAAGGATTCCAGCTCAACCTGAGAACAAAAGCTGAACCTGAAAGAAGAGTGAACTGATTGAGGGTCAGCATTTGTCAATTCTGCTCCACACCCACCAGACTCCGCCAGCAGCCACGCCTTGTTGTGCTCCAAATTTGTCTTTTTGAGGCCGTTGCCGTCGTTTTTGCCATGACTCTGGCTCCTCTCGGAGCCCCTCCGGCGACGGAACGGTGTAGCAACACAAGCAAACCCCAACTCCCGGACCATTTTTCTCAAAAAGGTTCTGAATTTGAGCTTGTCGTAGTCACAGTAGTGATCTGCAACTGCAGAAGAAGTATATGGATATGGAGGGTTTGGGGCATTGGAAAGCTCCCTGGAATCAGTGCGGGTTCCTTGGGAGAAACCCATTATGAAGTAGATCCCAACAAAAGCACAGAAACCCAGAAAACAAAGGGGTAGAGAAAGATAAAGAGAATGGGAACCCAAAAAAATAAAGGTTAAAGCTGCTTTGCTTGTGGGGTGGGAGAGAATTTTCTCAACAGCAGACAAAAGGAGGAGAGATGGGGAAATGGCATGGGTGCCTATAAATAATTAATTGAAATTGGATTAAAGTAATGTTGCATCAGAGTGGGAGAAGGTGAAAAATGAAAATGTAGGATACGGGTGATGGTGAGGATGAGGGTGCCTGATTTTAAGTTTTTGGTTAAAGGCCAATTCTTTTTTTTAATATATATATATATATATATATATATATATATATGAAGGGAGGAAAGAGAAAGAGCATGAGTTGATGGAGAGGAAGAAAGGGTATCTTGCTGTTTTTTAAAGAAAAAAAAATTAGAGTATCTCTACGTTAGAAAATCAATCTGACGAGATATACAGTATGTTTATATTAGAATTTAAAACTTTAAAATTATGGTTTAGGTAAAAATAATAAGAGATAAATTTTTACTCAAATTATGATTTAAGAGATTTTAAATTTCAGTCTAAATATATTAATAGCATGGTTATCTGAATCAGACCGAATTGACAAGTTGGATCGTGAACCGGCCTTCTTTTTTATTATGGTTTAATATTATAACTGAATTCATAGTTAGATCGGGTAAACTGATCAAAATCGGCCAAAATTGAACAAAACCGGTCAGACCGACCACATCTTTTTTTTTATAAATATTTTTTTATTTTCTAATCACTTAAATACTCAACTAAAAGTGATATGAGATTTGAGAATTAAGACTCTAAAACTTTAGTATGTATTTTATTATTGATAATGTGTGTTATGAATTATGTATGTGTATATTTATTTAATACGTAATTATGACATCATTCGGATCGACTAGACGATTAAATCGATTGAACTTGAATTGGAAACTTTTCTGATTCACTATCAGTCCAGCTTTAACAATATTAATTAATAATCAAACACGTAAAATGAAAAAAAAAATTAATTATTTTTTTATATACATTATCTTATATATTAAATCTTAGATAAAATATTTAAAATAACTAAATTTTTTTTCACTCGATTCAATACAAATTGATAAAAATCTTCCAATTTAAAGACTGAAGAGGACAGAGAACCCACGGGAACATTTTTGGGCATAATTTAGTTGTTACTTTGTTAACGAGGTGGGAACTAATGAAGAAAGACGACCACTAATTAAGTAATTATTATAAAATAAAATAAAAAGGTGGTAAAAAAGATTTTAAAAATTGAAGCTTGGCTTTCTATGAGATGTGGCAGATCAAAGATATCAAATTAATGGTTGTGTTAAGTTCATTTCCAAAATTGAAAGATAGAGAGAGTGATTTTTTATTTTTATTTTTGGTGTAGGTAGAAGTTGTTATTCTTCTTTGCTATGTGAGAAAGAGATAAAAAATAACACAACGGGATATGTACTAGGGAAAAATAATAAATTAAGAATGCTAATATTTGAACAAAGATTCTTGGTTCTTTGAATGGGATTTGAAACATGAAAGCAAAATCAGTAGCCATATACAATATTGGCTTTGCAGTTTGGTGACCATCCTACGGTTCCCAACTCCAACAACCACTCCTGGCCAGACAACCCAGCTTCGCTAGTTTTGTTTCTATTAGGCGAAAGTTTTTTTTTAAAAAATATCATTTTTGTTTTCTGTGGTGTGGATCTGATCATGGGTTATTTTCTAAGTTAATGATAGAGATAATCATGCTGTATTTACAAAAAAAATAAAATATAAAAAAATACATGCATATTAATGTCGCTGGATGGTTAGTTTCACAAAGGCATAATTAGGAGACAAGAGTGATACTTTAGACATGAAAAGTACATAAACAAAACGATATTCCTTATCATTTGAAAATGTTAGCATGGGATGAATGAGATCCCAAAGACGAGTATCGCATCTTTTTCTTTTTGCCTTATAATCATCACAAAGAAAGAGGCATTTGCAAAGCTTTCAGTGGTTAATGAGATATTCATCAAGAACAATTTCAAAGATATATAAAAAGAGTATCATTGAAAGAAACCCCCTGAATATCTCTATCCACTTTCTTAATGAAAAATTATAATTATATGCAAAATTTGTCTAAATATTTCAAACGTCATTGTGAAGCCTGAATTCAGGTATGGTATCGGTTGGTCACTTTGTGAGGTCACTTGAGAGTTGAGAGCGGTCAAAGAATGCAAGTATGAGAGAAGTAGAACCACCCTGAAGTTATGGGTGACACGTGTCGCAAGTGCCGGTACCCGAATGGAACCCACCATGGATACGGTTAACTACTAATTGGAACACCAACTTTGTGTTAATTCATCAAAAGTTGCCATGGGAAATGATTAGAAATGAGCATCACAATTATTTATTTTTTAAAAATAGGGCACATCTATATGCTTTTATCTATTAATTCAAAAAAATATGAGTAAATTCATATTTTAACTTCAAAAGATTATATTACTACAATTTAATATTTTAATATATATATATATATAATAATCGGTCATATTGATTTTTAAAAAATTTAAATCAATTAAAAGTAATATAAATGCAATTTTTGGAGATAAAAAATTTAATTTATTGATAGCTTAATGATAAAGAAGCAAAATTTTAATTTAGAGTTGTTTAACCAACAATACTCTTTTTAGTTTGAGGTTGGAACTTGGAAATCATTATACATGGCTCCCACTTTAGAGAGAGATTTCCCTACAATTAGGTTTTGAGGACCCACTGTTGAAATGCTGTGTACTTAGTTTTTTAGGTTACTAAACATGTATTAGCCTTTTACGTTACCTATCTCCTCATAACAGTAGGGCCTTCTATATCTACATTTTTCCTCCTTTTTTTTGTTGAGAAATTTTTTCTAAGAAAGAATATTGCACGTAATGTGTGGTGTCCTTACACACATAATTAAATTAAAAAACATATTTTATTATAATTTAAAACATAATTATGTGTTTGACGGAAGTATTCAATATTTCTTGAATACGTGCACAACTCTTTATAAAGCATAAATGCTTTACAGAGAACATGCTGAAGATGAAAAGACCAGCTCGCATACCCCATGAGCGCACACGAATGTCGTGAAGCAGGTTGCCAATAATCTACATATATATATATATATAAAAGTAAAATTACTTTTTGAAGTAATTAATAGTATCATTAAATGCATGATAACATTAAAAAAATGAAATAGTGAAATTTAAAAAGACAATTATATTTGAAGGTAAAATATTGACAAAGTATATAATTAAAATTTAAAGAATTAAATAGTGAAATAAAAAATGGACAATCTTTTTAACATAAAAAATTAATTTATAATGTTTTCTCTATTTAATTTTAAGAATTTTTTATTAAAAAATACTTTATAAATTTAATATCTCTAGAATCATAATCATAATTATATACAAAAAATTAATTTTTAAAAAAATCAAAAATAAATTAATATGTGCAAAGCATAAGTAAAATAAAAGAAAAATTATCTTTGACATAAAAAATTAATTTTAAACACTTTTTTTAAACTATTTATAAGAATTGTTATAAAAAAACATTTTATAAACTAAATATATTCAAAATAATAAATATAAACAAATATAATTTTAAATAAAAATTTAAAATCTAAATTATAAAATAACTCGTGCAAAACACGGGTAAGATAACTAGTATAAAGGTAAAATACACTTTATTATTATGTTGTTTAAGTTTTTTTAAATAACCTTTTTTAATAATTTTTTATCAATTAATTGCCTTCTTGTTTGGATCACAATGAAAACGTTTAATTTTTTGTCAAATGCAACGATGGTTAACTCACGACTTTTGGTTATTGAAAATGTAACATTCTTTATTTACAACCGCATCAAACAATTCTTTTATAATTTAGTTGATTGGTTATTGTGTTGATGGAAACACGAAAAGGTTTGTGGGTGTTTTCATCAACATAATAATCAAACAACTGAATCATAAAAAAATTGTTTGATGTGATAATAAATGTGGAACGTTACCTTTCCTATAACTAAAGGTTATGTGCTTTTTACGTGGGTTAACTATCATTACATTTCACAGATAATCAAATATTTTCAATGTGATCCAAACAAGAAAGGTGTTAAGTGATTAAAAAAATTATTAAAGAGAGTTATTTGATAAAGGTTTAAATAATAAGATAATAAAATATATTTTATCCATAATATAAAGAGAAATGATAGTTATATATATTATTTATTTTATATATTTCACATATTTCACTTTCTTTTTATTTTCTTTTTCTTTCTTGTTCTTCTTCTTTTTTTTCTTTTCTTTTTAATATTAAAAAATTTAGATAAATAAATATATGTGAGATATATAAAATATGTTATACGAGCATCATTACTCTAATATAAAACTCAACATTTTCTAACTCTTCCATCAAATCAATGGCTAGTCCATTCACCTAGCTCTATATATATAGGCATAAATAATTTAAATTTACATATTTTTAAAAGGACGTACATTAATAAATGCTATGAAATTACTGTTTTTTTAGATTAAAAAAATAAAAAAAAATGTAAGAGCTTGCAATACAGCAGAGAGGAAGGGGTGGAGAGGCTCATATTGCCAAACCACAAATTCAGACAGGTGGTGTCCCACCGAGCTAATTTATAGGCAGCAATACTAGTGCCATTGCCATTCTTACGAACAAAAACAAGAAAATGTATATGGAAGAAGAAGGCCTGTGTATGGATATTATATATTTGTATCTTTGTATGAGTTCTTATGCATAACAAAATTATGTGGAGAGAGATAAGCTCATACACACATATAAAAAGAGATTTTTTATTGAACTATGTAAAAATGTGAAACTAATGCATTGAACTTGGTAGAAATATAAATTTATTCATGAATCTCTACTTAATAGCTTAAGCATTTGTGAGAGTTATTTCATGTATGGTATCAAAGCTTTCATAACTAAGTGGTAAAGAGTTTGATCCTTGTTGTTTTTATCTTTCTAAACATAGTTGAATTTCAACACAAAATAAAATAAATTTGTACATTATCTGTGCTTGGAGTCCAAATGACTCTTGGATGAGAGGGAGCGTTAAAGATATCAAATCATTTATGATTATCTATCTAATAAATAAAATTTAAATTTCAATACTAGGTGAAAATTGACACGTATATTGTCCGCACTTCAAGTCTAAAGGACTCCTACGTAAAAAGCATGTTAAAAATATAAAATCATTCATATAACTTCATCTAACAACTTAAACTTTTAAAAGAGATAACTATTAAGAAATATATGTGCATTACATAAAAATATTCAAATCCAAATATTATGCAGCGATTCAGATCAGAAATAAGTCGGTAGCTATATATCACTTTCAAGTTTCAACGATGATATCTGATACCCCAAACTCCAAATCAACAGAGCACGAATCGACAAGGCTTCAAGCTGTAAGGAGCTGAGCAAAAAAAACACAAGGCTAAAACTGATCACTAGAATTTCGAGGTTCCACTCCCTAAGTCCCAACCCTCCCTTACGTGAATTTGATTACACCTGTGAGAGGGGCCGAACTCAACAGATTAATTTGTTAATGAATTTTAAGATGTAATGATACAGTAAAACCAAAATGGTATGATACATTACTCCCACACAATTACTTTAAGCTTATTGTAGCACAACTTGAAAAAAAAGAAAGAAGTAAAAAAATTTGAAATCATTTTGAAACCAATACTCTTACTTGGACAGAAGAGTTACGTTTATCAGAATGACGCACAAAATAGTGCTTAAACAATACAATTTCGTTTATGGGAATAGTTTACTTGGTTAGATATCTAATTATGGGATAGCTACGCTCAAGTGTTGTGTGTGGACAAAAGAAAATCTGTCTTTAAATAAATAAAGATAACATCATATACGTACAAGTCATTAATTAGTAGCCAACTGTCCCTTCGGGAACAGAGCAGAAAGATTACCGAACAAAGTATGAGCTTTGGTTCTTCTTTATCTGATATAATATAAGATTTTTTTGTTTTTTGTTTTAAAATCACGGAAGAAGTTTTAACTTATGATTTATATGAACGTTTATTATTACAAAAAATATTTATGTATATAAACACAATTTTTATATTTAATTAATTAATTTTATCAGTTAATTATTTTCGTTTCAGTTTAAAATCATTGTTTTTATTGGCCCAAGGTACAAATTTAATGTGCTATATTATGTATACTCAGAAATCAATCTAACATTACAGCTAGCCGTTTCAAGTCCAAATTTATTATGATAGCCAAAAAAATCCAAATTTATTATGTTTAATTATGAAAAAAAAATGGGTCCATATTCATTTGGCATCCAATTTTTTCCCAGTAATAATAATTGCAAAAGAATAATATCAACATCTACATTGATTATTTATTCAAATATTAATTTCAAAGCACATGGCATATAATTAAAAGAGAAAAGTGGAAGGGCTTTTGTATTAATGAATGAATATTGGTTCATGTATAGCCACATTTTAAAATATTGTTTCTAATGTTTTTAATTATATAAGATACAACTTAGTTGACAAATTGAGTTTGATATAGGTGAATTTTATTTATAATACAAGATTCAAATCTTATTAAAAATATCTTGTGACCAAAATTATAAACTAATATCTAAACGAAGATTAATTTCATACACAAATGTGTGAAAAGACCTTTTAATCTTAAAAAAGAATGATTCTTTCTTTTCTATAAAATGGGGCAAGACAAACTCAAGAAAAGCATGACGATATTTGAAACTAAGAAACACAAAAAAATAAAAATAAAAATACAGGAACAATGATACGCTACAAAATTCAAGTCATTGAACTCTAATCTTTTCAGTTGTTTGAATTGTTGTCCATTACTAATTATATTTTTCCTAAGCTACCATAATGTGAACCCCGCAAACTCTAAACATTTTGAAAGTTGTGACTTTCTTTGTTTAGATTTTCCTTCCTCCAACCATTTCCATATAGCTATAAGTAGGAATATCTGTTCTCTAATAAAAGAAGGTGAAAGAATCATATAGCTGCAACTTGGGAATTAACCTAGTAAATAGAAGTTTTTCTGATTCTTCTTTTCTATTGCACATTAGAAAAAGAACATGAATTTGCATTTTCCTTTTTGCAAGGTTATCGCTTGTGGGGAGAATGCCATTGAATAATTTTCATTTGAAAACTTCGACCTTGAAAGGTATTTCCATCTTTCAAACAAACTTGCTTTCAACATGTTTCATAAATCTAATTTAGAACTTACTATTCGTATAAGATTTATTTCATAATTAGTTTTGTGATGAGTGATGGTCGATGTAATCAATTGTATTTTTATTATCGCAAAGTTATATTTTTTTCGGGGATAAAAACAAGTAACAATTTAATTAGTTATGCACCCACTATAAGATTGAAAAGTTCTTTTTGAGATCGAGGTTCAAAGCATAGTATTTACTAGCTGTGGAACTTACTTTTTATTTGTTATGATATTATTGAAGTTGATAATGTTGTTACTTTTTTTAAAGTTGATAGTATTATAAATTACAATACAAATTCGTATTACAAAATAGCTGCTGCAAAAGTATCTCCAAGATAATAGTATAAATTGAGAGGACATTTTTAGGCTCTGATCTTTTCGCTTTGAATACGAGATTTTTTTTTTTAAAGTAAAAGTAAAAATTGTCAATTTGCGTTTAATATTTTTTAAAGATGTTTCTTCCGATGTTTTTAAAAGCCAAAATAAAATATTGCTGTGGCTGCTTGAAAAATTCTTTCACTTATTTTAAACTTTAACCACTATATTTTTTTCTAATTTAAATAAATTAAAATATATCCATTTAATATTGTAATATATAGTTTATTAGTTTTAGCCTTTAGGATTTGGAACTAACCTTCAGGCAATTGCTCCTTGCTTCAGATAGTAATTATCACAAGTAATATGCGATTCTGATTCTTTGATTTGATTCACTTAATTCAAACTGCAAGTGCAAAGTTACACATTTTATATAACTGATCAGACATGTTCATGTTCTTCTTCAAAAAGAACTATTCACCAAGTCTTTGGGGAAGCAAACTTTTAGACTGACTACTTTGCAAAGCAGCTGGTAATAGCTGGATGTAGTGGCGCAATCCTCCTAAGGGTATTTCTATGTTTGTTTTAGCAGATTCCTCTGCTTTATCCTTTACTTGAAGTTTCCTTTTTTTTCTTCTTTCTTCTTTCTTTTCTTTCTTTCTCTTTGTATCGAAGAAAAACAAAACCTCTCAGCAATTTGAAATATTTTGTATGACGCGTTATTAATTTATGTACAGTTCACAATAACTTTCACCACGCATTTTTATCAAATAATATTTTGAATTTTGACCATTCTACTACAATTGCTTTGTCAGTTGTACATTGCATACAGTACATAGCTTTTAAGAAGCCACAAGATCCCACATTGGGAGATTTTTTGTATACTACATTTTACCATTCATTATTAGATCAGTAAAAACATGTATGATTAATTTCGATGAATAGTTTATAGTGAAATCTAAATTTAAAGATGTGGATTCAAGAGTGAATTCTCATTATTTTTCTGCATAAATTTTTTTTGTAAGTTGACAAGTATGAGAATAATCATTGTTAGAGTGTCAATTTAACTTCAACTACAAAATATTTTTAATGAAATTTGAATACATTTATTGCAAGTAAAGTTTCCGTACATAGAGATATATATTTTTTCCTTTAGTGTGGTCTTTGACCTTGAGCATTTTATTAACTATCTAACCATCCTTGATGGAACTTTAATTACCGAATTTATCTAAATCTGAATTATTTAGGGACGGATGTTTAACAAAGATATGACCTTAGGAACTAGTGGCAAGTCTTTGCGTTTGTCCTTTTACAATAAAATTAAGCCACTTGGTTTTTTTGTTTGTCCAGTGACATATATATATCGTACTAAGTAAACAATTTAGGCTTGGTAAAGTTTCATTTTCCTTCACCTTCTAAGATTAATAAAATCCTGTATATATTGTACTCCTACCTAATAGAAAGCTACGACTTTTTCATCCATCAATAATAGACGTTTGAACAATCCACTAGGACAAATTATTCAACCAAAATAACATTATAGTCCAAATGATACCAAAATAAATGGCGTAATTGATCATCAAGTTATAAGGATTAAGGAAATTAAATTCGACAAGGTAAGAAGTAACCTCTTTCTAACTAATTCAAACTTGAATTCCTTTATGATCTATACCTTATTGATGCATACCCCCTCCAGCGTACAACCTTATTGTTTAAGGAACTTAAAATTGATTTTATTGGTATAGCTCAAGTCATCATGAGGATATTACTCTTCTCGTTAATTAGCTATTACAGTCTTTCTCCGAAGTTTAAAATTTTGGCTTTACAATAATCAATTGGGACAGTAATTGATAATGACTTCTTCATAGTGATATTATGAAATTGGACTTATAAACCACATTTAAATATTAATTAATCGATTGCTAAACGTGTTAATTAACATCGTTAAGTCTTCCTGATAAATATCGTGTTAAAATGGTCTTTCTCAATAATGTTTCCTAATCAAGATTTCCAACTATGTACCACAAGCTCATCCATTACGCAAGTACGCTATGAGCGGCAATTGGGGAATCCAATTAATTATAGTGTGTTAGGCATTCTAAAAGTTAATATTAAGACAAAACCCAACAAATTGATGCAAAACAAAATCAGGGTTGGGCTTTTAAGACTTGGCCATAAGGCTGGTGGGTCTTGAGGAAGCACCGATTTGAAGTTTGAACTATGAGAAACAATATAGACTATATTAATACAACGGTAATGATTCTAATATTTTGGTTGGGCATTTATAACATTAAAAAGAAGTGGTGCTCCATGTGATTTGGTGCATTTCTTTGCATATGGGTCAGAATATTTACCCTCAATCACGTTCATGCAAAGTGGACTTCGGGAAATTTATGAGCCCTTCGGGGAAGGGGCATGCATCTGGCACCTTCTACGAATTTATATTCCCATCAGAATCATTCCATTTGTTCAACTTGCCACTTGGCTTCCGTGGTTAGAGATTACTCTATATAAATTTGAGGTGTGTTTGAAATATAAATACAGCATATTATTTTTATATTTATATTTTAATTAAATTAAAAAGTCATTAAATATTAATCACTAATTACTAATAATATTAATATACTTATAAAAATAAAGAGTACCAAAAATATATTACAAGCTTGAATTTGGTAAAGTGCTGAACAACACGTTTTCAATTTAACAATAATAGCAGCTATTTTCTTTGTTTTATTTTAAATGTTTTAGATTGTTTTAAATAGGTACCGTTGGAGGAATGGCGTGGAGCAATCACATAGTAAATATAAATATATTATAACCTGCACGTTAAACCGAGTGGGCGTGCCGGAGTGGTTATCGGGCATGACTAGAAATCATGTGGGCTCTGCCCGCGCAGGTTCGAATCCTGCCGCTCACGCCTTTTACATTTACCGAAATGTTCCTTTTCTTAAACGTTTTTTTAAAACATTTTTAGCGAAAATGTGTGTGTGTATAGATATATAGAGAGAGAGCGAGAGAGAGGAACATAATTAACATAAGATAAACAAAACAGATTTTAAGGTCCACATAGATTTGCTGTTCCTGTACTGTACATGTGGACAGTGGCTGTGACAAGAAATGCTGCTGAAAACTGAATCATATCGGATGTTATCAGTGAAGCGATTGCATGGGCATTGCAGTGGACAAACAACTCAATGATTAATTATCAAATCATATGGGTCTAAATCATCTGACCATTCTTCAAATCCTGTTCTCAATCAGGTAAGGTCCACTCTTCAATATGTAGTTAGGACCTCGCTCACATTTTGAACCCCTCTTACTCATCACTCTGACATCTAATGAAGTCTAGGTATTCAAAATTTCAAACTTCAACCCTAAAGAGCATTTTCCTTAGATCAGCAAAAATTCTAAATCTCATTACATGGAATATGCTCATGTTCTTTGCCTTGCATTCTTAACTCACATTCCACGGATTGAAGTGTTTCGTTGTTTGTTTTTTTTTTCTATGCATCGTGATATAGTTTACTTCTGCAAGCATGGGCATGACCTTAACACTTGTGTGGAAAGTGACATTAGGCTCATTAGCATCCATTAGCTCAAATTTATGGATAGGGTACAGCAAACATTTTTTTTTCCTTCTATGGAATCCATATCCCTAGAGACAAACGTAACCATTAAGGCGTCAAATATTCAGTTGTTCGTGCAACTGAGTACAACAACATCCCGGGAACTTTTTAAGATAAGACACTAAATTAGCGTGGCATAAGTCATTGAATGGCTTGCAGAATGTCCTCTCTCTCTCAACTAATCTTTATTAAAGACGGAATATTGCCAATTTGGTATTGCTGCCTGCATTGAGCGAGACCAGAAATCTACCATCTTATAGAATAAGACCACAAAAAATAAATATTTAGTTTTCACTGAATACGATTCAAACATGCAGTACATGTATACTTACATAAATTGTCCTGCATCAAAGAATAAAGCATGTTATGTGGAGGATTCAAAAACTTCTTTTCAGGCTGATATGATGCTAAGAATAAACGGCAGTTACACCGTTACAGCACCTGTTCGAGATATCTTGTACAGGTGAAACGGAAGCAGAGGGGAAAACCCCAAGAAACCAGCTTGATATGTACTTTATGGAAACATGTAACTTCTTCTCATCTGTTCCTCTCTAAGATAAGAAGCATGACCACTAACACAGATACTAGGACACAACAAAACCTCAAGTGTGTCCAAGTGTTTTCAGAAGTGTCGCATTTGACAAGAGTATTCGATGTGTCTCTGAAACGGACATAGCTCTTTTTTTTTTTAAGTGTCCATGCTTCATAGATCCCTCTCCTTCCAAAGTTCGCAGTTCAGCAAACGGCCTAAGATCTCGCACTACAAAAACTATATTCACCACAAAAAGCTAAAGTTGAGAAAACGCAAAGATTTCAAATTTCATGCTTTGACCAGCAAAGCGCCATACATTAACTCCAACCCGCAGAAATTCGTGCTATCACTGGTAATCACTATAACTTTTTTTTTTGGGACCAGGTTTTCGTTAACAAGAAGAGGAAAAGGAGGACACCTTAGTGCCAAGGAGATCAGCCACCTCAATAGGGGTATCCTCAAGCCATACTTGAAACCCTAAATACCTGGCCATACTTCATATGAGCTACTTGATTTCCAGTTGATACATCAAATAAATGAAAAAAACAAAAAAAAACAGGATAGACGTATGCAGTCTTGGATCACCTGACCAAAGTAGGAAGGATCCAGTTTCCTTTTTAAGGCTTGCATAACTGCAATCAATCTGTTTCTGCTACAATATCAAACAATCAATTTCCAGTGACAATGTTAAAGCCCATCTGAGGCTAGTGCTTCAGCGGTAGGAATATCAACATTGATTTCTTCCCGGAAGGTAGCACAAGCAATCAGCTCTCCTTTCTCCTTTCTAATCGCATCTCCATATCCAAAGTAGTAATTTTGTACTAGTGCGCATCCACATTAAGTTTGAAGCAGTTCTACACTGGGGGCTCTATAGTGTTGTAGATTTTGGCTCCTCGGCTACCAGATTTGTGACAAGCTTTTTGAAAGTTCTGTCAAGATCTAAGCTCATTGATATGAAATTAAATAAGCCGCTTCGAATAAAAATGCCTAAGGCAGCAAAGAAAAGACAGTTTGTTTTTATATAAATTATTATATAGTCTCCACTAGCCAAATACAGCCTTGGAAATCAAAATCAATAATAAGTTCCCGATGTGATTACACCAACGGGGAACGTAGCATACAGCAAATGATGCCTCATGCTAGAAGTTTCAGATTTTTTATGATATGATGACATCTTTTCCAAGAGATCAAGCAAATTCTAAAGGTATATTTAAGGAGCAAACTTCTACATGATTCCTTCTTCTCCAGCTCTTAACTTCACTGCAACGTTGTCAACACTCAACAGAATGAACTAAATTGTCAAGTCCAACAGGCAATGTGAAGACCACAGACCACTTCAAATTTGCTGTTATCATTTTTTAACATACTGATACCAAGATTATGATATCAGATAGTAAATACAATTATACACTGATATTAAAAGCAAAAGGTAATCACGACCAACAATAACCTTATCATAGTCAGCTCAAACCAAACATGTCACAGAAAGACAAAAATTGGACAATTTAACATGTAGAACTCAGGTTTTCAAGCAGGGTTGCCTAGAAGAAATTCGTATATAAATCTGATAAGTTATGTGTCTCAAAGCTACTTAAAAGTCTCTAGTAAGGAGAATTTTATTAATAACAAGTAAAACTGAAATACACTGAAAGTAATAAGGAGAATTGATACTTAATAACCCTTTTCGACTTAGTCTACTAAAGAACTTCTGATAGATCAGGACTACTTAAGGGGGCTCACTGACACCTCAATCATTTACAAAAACTACAGGTCCATAAAATGATAAAATTGATCTGCTGTCTAACTCATATCTTCGAGTGCTATTTTTTTTTCTTACAAGTGGGTGAACCAAAGACCAATCCGTTTGAAAATCCAAAGCAGAAAGGTATCAATAGACAAAGTTGATAATCTAGTTCAAATCAGAAACATTTGACAATCACAAACCTAGATTGGTACATTGATAAAGTTTTTGACAAGTAATGCCTAAAACTAAAACCTATATCATCTTCTTCCACCTTTTACCTTCTAACAACGTAATCCCAGTATCATCTGTTCAAGTAACTGTAGGCAGATATTACATATGCAACTGAAACAATCTTCTTGATTAAGAAATAGCTTATCCTCTTTATTGCTTAGAAGAAGCAAAAGCACACTTGGTGGCACCTTAGACAACCACTTGAAAAAAAAAATTCTCATGCAAGTCTATAATCTATATACGACAGAGAAAAGCAAAAAATTTCAGCATCGATGTTAAGATCTTCACTTTCAGCAAATCCCAACCTACCTAATGAGATTTCCATTTTCTCAAAAGTTCTTCATAAACAAATTCTTTTCTTTCTTTGACAAGGCTTTGTCTCAGCTTAGACAATGTGGAAGAGCTTAACTTGATTCTTCTGCCAATCATATCCTCAGCATACTTAACTGCTTCTGGGACCCTATTTAGATCACGAAGCCCCACAACCAGTAAATTTGCAGTATCCTCTAAATCCTTATGGTAATTCTCAACCATGCATTTCCAAACTTTTATCGCCATAAAAGGATCCCCATTATCTATGTAAATTCTAACAGCTGCATCACAATTAGGCTGGTCCGGTAAACACTCATTTTTTATCATCTCCATGAATACCACAGAAGCCTCCCGTAATTTCCTGCCCTTGATCAAGAACCGAAATAACAAATTATAAGTTAGCGGATCCGGAAAAGCTCCTCTGTAAACCATGTCATCCAACATCCTTTTCGCCATATCCATATCATTGTGATAGCAGTACAAAGCAATCATTGAATTGTACATCTGCGTATTGGGTTGTAAGCCTGTTCTCCCCACCATCACCTCCCAAAAAAATTCAGCTATCCTGACATCATGATACTTAACACACTCATCCAGTGCAACCTTGAAAAACCTCATTCCCGGGTAACACCTCCTATCTCTCATGGAGTCAAAGAACTTAATTGCTTCATGTATCCCATTAGGTCCCCTAATCAAAGTACACAAAAATGAATCATGGGCAGGAACATTGCCAGGGTCCCAACCTATCTCTATGACCATCTCAGCAAAATTTTCCTTAGCACAAACAACATTCCCTTCATTCTCCCACCCCTCCATCAAAATGGCATAAGTATCAAGGTCAGGCCTAACAACTTTTTTGGCAATCTGCAAATAATCATAAGCATCCACAGTCCTGCCATCCCTACATATGGCACTCAAGAGCGAATTCAATGCAACAATATCCCTTGGACACCCATAATTCTCCATAACTTCAAACGTCATAATCGCTTCCTGAACACGACCCGCGGCGACATAGCTGCTGAAAACAGAGGCAAAGGTGGCCAGCGAAAGCAACCCTTCTTTCTTCATGGACTTAATTGCATCCCACATTGCATCAAAGAATCGATTTTTACCCAACAAATCGACGACGAGGTTCCAGGAGTAGGGGCTGTGGTTGTCGTTGAGCTGGTACCCGGACCACCGGAAGAACTTCACGGCCTGACCCGGGAACCCGTATGAGAGTTTGAGGACCTCTTCGACGTCTTCCTGGGTGACCCGAAACCCGGTTTCTTCGAGGGCTTTCTCGACGGCAAGAGAGGGTGTGTTGGAGGTGATTTCGCAGAGTGATTTGATTTTGGGTGGCAAATTTGGGACTTCGAGGTACGAGGTGAAGGTTGGTCGCTTACCCGTTGTGTTACTGGGAGAAGCAGCAGATAGGGGCATGTTGTGGTTGTGGGGTTGGTCTGAGGTTGAAGAAGGAGGAGGAGAATGGTCATGGTAGGGGTATGCTCTCTTTCTGCTCACACTCATGGTTTTGCTGCCGATCACTTCCACTTGCAAAAGTTGCTGCACTGCAACACAGAGTCACGGAGGAACTAGATAGAAACCCTAACAGGATGATTAGACCTAAAATGTTTGAGGAAAATAATACGATTACGAGTAGTGCTGTCACGACGGATCCAATTCATCGTATCAGTTTATTCGTATGTAAAAATTATGCGATACAAATTTTAAAATTATTAACTTATTTAAATTCATTATTTTTTTGATTGAATTTCTATGTTAGTGTAAATCATCTATTCATGTGTTGTTAAATCATTAAAATAGCTATACTTTTTAGGTGATTATTGTAATAATCAACTCTTTTACTGATTTGACAATACATGATTAGATAACAGTATGAAAAAACTTTACACTGACAATAAATAAAAATTAAACTCTTATTTTTCACTCAACCCATTTGATATGCATATGCGAGTTAAATGGGTCAAGTTCATTTTTCAATAGGTTAATCCATATAATCAATATCATGCATATAAGGAAGTCCTTTGTTATTGCTAATGTGATGTTTAAGTTGTTGATGTAGGGTAGGACTTACAATAAGTTGAGCTTATGAGTTAGTTTATGGTTTAATTTGTTAATAATTTAATAAATTAATAATTTTGACTTGTTTATTAAAAGAGTTAAATTTGAGCTTTTATATATTCATTTTATTAACACGTGCACCAATTCGATATATGTATATAATCACTTTTCATAAAAAATAATAATAATATTTTAATTTAATGTATATTAACATTTTATTTTATTTTTTGTCTAACTAAATTATTTTGTAAATAAATATATGTAAAAAATATAAAATTTATTGAGCTACAAATTTGATCCTAACTCATTAAATAATATAAACTTAATTAATACAATACTAGATATTTTCTAATCCTAATGTAGAGGTGCAAAGAGATGCATGAATTGTTAATTTATTATTTTAAAATTTTATTATTTTAAAAATTATTATTATTATTAATTATATTTTGATTTATTAAAAACAATTTTAAAAATTTTATGTACTTGTAACTTAATTAAAAATTATTAAATGAGTTTATTTAAAAAACTAAAATTAATTTTTTTTTTTTTGTAAAAACTGGAAGCCTTTAAACTTGCAAATCGACCTTATATTATGTCAACTGGTTTAAACTAACCCATTTTTTGCTTACACTATTTAAACTCAACTAATGATGAGTCCAATTTAAATAGTCCGAACCAACTCATTTTAACAACACTAATTAAGAAAAAGAAAACAAATAAGGGAGTTTAATTTTAAATCCCTTAGAAGGCAACACTATTTTCACTTTTAATTGGTTATATTTGTATTATTTATTAATTATTTTTTACTTTAATTTCTTAAATTATTTTAAAATAATTATATCTATTTATTTAGATTTAATTGAGAATAATTTAAGAATTTATAATTAAAAAAATTAATATAAAATACGAATAACTAATTGAAAGTGTCGAAATTTATAATTATTTAAAAAAATTTATATAAAATATTTAAGGAGATGATTAATTAATATTTAATCTAATTTAGTTATAGGATTTTAGTTTAATTTTGTTTGTTGGTTGATGACAATAATAAATAAATAAAAATTATTGAGCGGGCTCTTAAATTTTAATTTATTGCTTTTCGATGTTGATGAACAATCACATATAATTCTGTGATTTTCATTTAAATTAATTTTACTCCAGCCAAACTTTAAGTAAGTAGGCACACTTTAATCTTTTCATGTTTCAATATGGACTAATTATAAGTCGATTCAACTTAACTTAAAAATAAAATGGCCCAATAATATGAAATTTTTTTATTGTATTATGTATTTAATTTTATTATAATTTATTTATGTATTTATTTGACTAGTTTTTTTTAAATAAAAGCAAATATATATATATATATATATCAAATTTAATAAATACATCTTAATCTTTATTTTTTTTCTCCATCTGTATATGATGTTTACTTATTTTAGTCTTTTGAATTGATTAATTTATGATTCAAAAGATACTTCATAAATATATCCTAAATTGTTTATGTAAAAAATAATGTAGTACATTTTTACTATTTATGTTAATAGTAGAGAAAAATCTAGAGAGGGCTAGTCCTCCATATGATCAAAGATTTAATTAGTAGTGTATGAAATTTTTTGTCTAATACATGTTTATTTTTAAAAAAATTACTTTGGCCCTAATGTTTTCATACAACCAAAAAATATGTTAGGTTGACTTTTTTAGTATAAATACAAAAGAAAATAATGTGTATAGCAATTGAATTACATGTGAATCTATATAAAAAGAATTATGTGACCTTATGTATAAAGGAGTGTGATTTATTATTTTAGTAAAGAATTGTATGTATTCCATAAACAAGTTTGTAACCCATAGATTCTAATTATATGCATTTTTAAATCTTAATCCAAAATAATTTTAGCACTTTAAGTTTACTCTTATTTGACATAACCAAAATTATGGTTTATAATTGACTAATCATTTTTTGAAAAATGATACCATATCGTTTTAAATTTGTGATATACATAAATATATAATTTAAAAAGTATAAACAAGTATTGACCACAATTTGGTCCATTCAGGTTGTATAAACTCAATACAAGTTTATGCATATTTAAGGTATGCACAATTTATTTTGTTATAAAGTATATAGTCTATAACAAAAGGAACATTATTTCACATAATTCTTTTACGTTTTGATCTCAAAACCGTAGCTTGCATTGCTTTAGTGTTAATTGCCATAAAATTTTTAAAAGTGTTTATATATAGATTTTTAAAATATGTGAATAAAATAATTAGATAAGCAGTTTTAATTACAAAAATAAAAGATAAGCTAATTAATATATTTGAAAGAATAAAAAAATAATTTTGGATTATATTATAATTTATGCATTTTATCGATAAAATAAAATTAATGGTTAGTATAATTAGTTTTGAATTATTGTTTATTTAATATATATTTTTTGGCTTCCACAACACTTATTTTTTGGATTTGTCCCTAGTTGATAGCACTTAATATAATTTATTATACTTATATCTAATTTGCATACATGTGTTTTGTGGGCTTGAATTGATGTAAAAAATTTATTTATCAATAACTTATTTTTATAAATATAAAAAAAATCAAAAAAATGAATAAAGATTTCAAAAAAAGAAATTAAAAGACCTGACCCATGGACTAACTTAGTCAACCCGTAGCCCGCGTAAGACCAGCCCAATTCAGCTCAAATTTAACTTGGTCAGGCCCGACCAGCCCTGAATTGATACCTATATGTGAACCCCACACGAGGTGGGTGCACACTCGACTCTTATATTATCAGGTACAATTCAATTTGTGTTATCAAACAATTACGTTAAATTATAGTTACACTCGCCCCTAGTTAGAAATGACACGAGAGTATCTGATGGTGGTACCAATTGTTGATAGGGATAAAGTAAATTTAATATTTAACAACTTACGTTACTTTAAATGAAAATAATTTAGATATCTTAAATATTTTGTTTGAAATTTGATTATTGAGATAATGTATATTAAAAAAATATAATTGAAATTTTTGTTTATTTTTAATATCTGACAATACTTTAAGAAATTAATCTCTTATTTATCGTATAAATAATAAAAAAGTAAAAATATTATTTAATTTCTTTATCATATACACTTTATAATGACGATATGTGTGTTTGAATTTATAACTTCTTAAAAACTCTTAATCACTTTTTCATATTCAATCTAATCTCACCTCAAGTTTGGTATCTAAAGTTTGAACAAAAATAATTACCATGAATAATAAAATAGTTTGATATGATTTATAACATGTTTGGTTTAACTTTAAAATTTTTTTAAATTATGATTTGTGTAAAAATTTATCTTTTGATATTTTTGTTCAAATTATAATTTTGAAATTTCAAAAGTTAAATCAAATACACTAAAAAAGGTGATAGAAAAAAAAATGATTTTATACACTTTCCATAAAATATTGGAGTGATATAATTGATATTTTTAAAATAAGAGAAATAATTAGTTATAACATTTCGCAAGATTTGGGTTAATATAGGTTTTGGTTTTTTTTTTTCTAATACATAATTTAAAAAAAAGGACACACTTGATATAAACTGAATCGGCATTAAATTTAATTTGTGTATTAAGTATCGTGTTTTAGTTGGTTTAAGTGTAATATTATTAAAGATGTAAAACCTTTTCAATTCTTCCAAATAATGATGTTAAAACAAATACAAAATCATTTTCAACGGTCATAGGATATATAATTTTTTTTTAAAAAGAATGATATTTGTACAAATTATACAAAGTATATATGAATAATTTATATCATTAAAAAAATTACAATAAAATTACAGTATTATCTAACAACATACATACATAAAAGCATATAAAGAGTGTGGTAAGAATAAATTACAGTGAGTATCATTTTTTTCTGTTTTAAAGTTTTTTTTTGAATCATTTTCTGTTTTAAAGTTAAACACCAAGTTTTAGATAAGAAAAAGTACCAAAAGTAATTTCATTTCCTACAGGTTGGTGATGTGGGTCAGAAATAAACAAACAAGAAGTAAATTGAAACCCTACACCACAGACAACACATGCACAGTCTTTCTCTTACTCTTTCTATCTTTCTGATTTCGAGTTTCGAGTCTGACTCGCTCACTCGCTCACTGAGTTGTTGTTCACCCCATTCATGGCTGCATCGGAGCCCCTGAAGATGGAGGGTTTCAACATGAACTTCCCTCAGATTTATCTAACTCAAGATGATTTGGCTTCATCTTCATCTCAACCTCCACCACCTCCCATTTCATCTCCAATTCCAGCCACAGTTCAGCCTGCACCGTCATCCTCCTCCTCCAAACCTTCTTCTTCTTCTTCTACTACTACTACGCGTAAGTCCTGCACTTTTATACCTGCTTTTGTTTCGTTGCTCAGAAACACCAGAAAATATGTGATTCTTTCCCCCCATCTATTAGCTTGGGATTTTGAGGAATTTATATTTGTTTGTAAAAAATAGCCTTAGCAGTTAGCAGCAGCATCTGAAATGTGGAAAACATTGCTTTACTTTTGTTTAATTTAATACTAGCTTTTAGAACTAGGCCTCTTAATAAATCGGCTACTACTTTGATATCTTCTCTAGAAATTTATGGAACCCATGGATCCTTGCAAGGATCAATAGAAAGTCCATCCCTAACTTACAAATCCCCTTGTTGCATTATATCCATTTTCCTTAAAATTCCTTTAAAACTGGCCCAATGAAGATATTTAGCTTTAAGTATTTGAACCCGGATTATTTGAGGTTGTGTGACACTTGCCATTTGCCAAGTTAATTTTGCTAGCAAAGGACAATTTATATCTTAAATTCTCTTAAGGCCTAGACCCTCACAACTAGGAATTTTTTATTTTTTATTTTTTTAAAAAATCAAACAGGGTTAGTCAGATTTTGTACAGTTTGGGGAGGGGGTTAAACTGAACCAACCAAACCATGTATACATATATTAAACACATAATATTGAAGTTGTTGACTCGTTACTTTGCTTTTCTAGTGTTGGATTATTGAACTTGCTTTTTCTTTTTAAATTATTATTTTTTTACTATTGCTCTTGGACAATGCGATAGTTTGTGACTGAATTATGTACTACTGTTCTGTTGTTCTAATTGCTGTTATTTTACTTTTCTATTGCGATTGGACAGTACCTTTTGAATGTATCAAGTTAAGCATCCATAGGGTACTAGTTGAACTTGAAACACCAATAAACTGGTTTGAAACCGAACCAAACTGTGAATGGTGGTTTAGTTCAGTTTCTGAAATTTGTGTAAGGTGGCATATGGTTTGGTTCAAGCCAAGGTTGAGCCTTGACCTGAACTAGATTGGACATGTAAATAGGATCTGTAATGAATTTCAAAGATACAAGAATGTGTCATGAAAGAGCTGCTTCAGTTTCTGTTTCAACGAAGATTTCTGGGTCAACATACAGTATTTATGTATTTATGTTCCTGTCATGAAATTCCTGAACTATTTTTTTTGTGAGTACGAATATCATGATCACAATATGCTATAAATTATTTATTGAAACCTTAAACATGACTTCTACATCTTTCTTTTTGAGCTATATGTAATTATCTTGTGCAGGAAAGTTAAGTGAATTGATTTCTAATTCTGCTAGCTTGACTTGCTTTGAGAGTCTCATCGTGCACATACTTAAAAAAATTCAAGTGAGTTCTATATAATTGTATCAATATTAAGATAATACCTTTGATGTTGGGATGAGGTATAAGTTGATTGTTGGTTTCCTTTACAAGGTTCTTGTAAAAAAAAAAAGTTCTAATTTTAATTAGCAGAAATGTTGGTGGGGTATTTGCCTTACATATGTTCTGTTTGCACTTCTAAATATTTGATAACTTCATATCCATACTTGTCCTACTTATATGTATCATCACTTTTTTTTTTGGTAATATCATCATGTTTTTATTGTGTCATTTTTAGTCTGCATCTAATTTGACTTTTAACACAAAAGATCTCTAATCTTGTGGATTGATCTCATCAGGTTTGCCAGAACACTTGATGCACAAAAATCGTTTACAAGAGTTTACTCAAAGGTCAAACATAGCACTTCCCATGTATCAAACTGTTAATGAAGGATTTCCACATGCTCCAAGGTTTAGGTCAACAGTGTGGGTGGACGGAATGAGTTACACTTCCCAAATCACTTTCTCTCAACGAAAAGCTGCTGAACAAGATGTTGCTAGACTTGCTCTGGAGTGCCTATCTAAAAAAATTAGAGATGAAGGGTGCCCTCTTGTTTGTGAGGTTTGTTGTAATATATTTGTTTATATCAATTTTGTTTTATTGTTAACTATTTTCATGCTATTCATGGTACTTGTGTCATACAATGTTTTCTCCTGAGTGTTTGTCTAGTGTTATCTGATTCAGATTGAAAAGTTTATTAATCATATGTTCCACAAGTTTAGAGACTGAATTCTGTTATACATTCTTAGGCTTGTTTTCTGTTTGTTTCTAATCTGGTTGATTCAATTTTTTTATAGATAACCTACAATCTTTATTGATCCACTGTCAGTGTAAAACTTATTTACTCTATCATCCAATCATGTGTTGCCATAATTATAAGAGTTTGACCTCTCAAGTAGTTATGATCATAATCAAACTCTTTATTGATGTGGCAACACATGATTGGATGATAGTGTAAACAAGTTTTATATTAACAGTGAATTAAAATTAAATCCAATAAGAAAATAAAAATTCGTCTTGTGATCTTGGACTTTTTTTTACCTGTCATTGTTAGCTAGTGTACATGTTTGTCAAGATTAGCCTTAAAATGTATTTCAGTACGTTATTTTACTCTTGGATGTCTCTCTCTTGTAATGAAAGCTGGTGAAATGAAATATCATCATTGCTAATGATGTTGATTTGTATTGGTTTGTTCAGATATTGTCATTCAATATTATATTTCGTTGTAGAATCCTTATATTACTGCTCCTTGTGATCATCTTTCAGAATACTTTGTTTTCCAAGTCCATCTTGAATGAATATGCTACTAAGCTGAATCTAGAAAGACCTACATACAACACTGTTCAGCTAGAAGGATTGCTTCCCCTTTTTGTATCTTCTTTGGTTTTTAATGGTACAAGGTACACTGGTGATGCTGCTAGAAACAAAAAGGAGGCTGAGCAGTTAGCAGCACGTGCTGTTATTCTTTCAATTCTGGGTATCCTTTTGTTTATGCTTTATCACATATTTTTAGAAGTTTTTATTTAGCTGTGCAGTGACCAACTAAATGAATATATAATGCAGGTGATTCTAGCTCAGGAACACTTTTCGAGATAATAAAGTCAAAATCTAAAATTTATGCTGCAGTCAAACCAAGCAACTCCCAATGTATTGATGCTAGTATTGTATCAGACACAGCAAATACAGGACATACCTCTGTTACACTGGATCATAAAGATAAGGAAGTGGCAGGTGTTGTGGCTGCTAGTAATAATGAAACAAGGGTTGAACTTATCGAGCCTTCTAAAATGCTGTCCTCATGTCAAGAATTTCAGATGCCTAAACAAGAACCATCCCCTGAAGCCACCAAGCTTCCAAATGTGTCTCTCCAACCAGGTTCAGAACTTCTTATTGGTGATGGTTCAAGTTCAAAAAAGCGGCGAAAGAACAAGAAGAAAGCTAATAAGAAGCCACGGTTGGAATCTCCGTAAGTATCTTAATATCTCATTTCTGTTATTTACTGTAGTGTTGTCTTTTGCCTCATTTGCTGTATTTTTCTTCAGCCATTTCTTTTATACATCTCCATGTCTGTGAAATTTACCCTGTAAACAATAAATTTTATTTACCTTCTAGGCATACATGTTTCCCTTGTCTGTCTATAATTTCGAAAGTTCACATTCCTCAGTCACACAGTCTAGATAGATCTTAATGCTTTGTCTTAGTCGATTCCCATGAGGTCAACATGCAATGAATTTTAAGTAAAGGAGAAAAATGTCTTCCCGCTACTTCTCATTCTAAACAAAACTTATTTATTCATGTTTCAGACAAGCCATTGGGATATTGCCGTATTGGCACACTGAAAATTGTGTCGGGGTAAAAGAAATTTGTATTTATATTTTGTAGTGAGGGGGGAGGGGGTGAGTGCTTGTTTTAGTGGCTGATATAATGGGATGTGATTTAAGCTAGCTATGTACATGTACTTGTTTGTGTGGAAGCAAAGCTTGGTGTTTACTTCTGGTGGCGTGTCTCATGATTAATTGGATGTTCTGTTGTGAGAATTTGCAGGTCACCAATTGCTGCATTTCCTTTGAACGAAGTCCCTCCTTGTTCAGTGGCACAGTAACAATGTGAAAGTGTGATCGAGTTTTTCTATGGTTTGTAAAAGGTCAACACTTGGTCCTAGTTATTGGATAAAAAATATTTGTTAATATTTGAAAGCATGTGGCATTTGTTTTTATTTATCATTCTTTTTAAAATGCTTTGGAATTCAAACTTTTGTTGAGAATGCACATATTTAGGCCCCAGGACCCCTGCTGACAGGAGATACTGACCTTGTCATCTACTTTCTGTCAAACTAAGTTGCAAGTGGGTTTAGCACTAGCTCAGCCTCCGTTTTGAGTCAATGGCTCCAAGTTGGTGATGGTGGCTCATTTTGGTTTTCCGTCTATGCTAAGTTGCTGCTTGTTTGCAAGTTGTTCCTAACCATGGCAACTGTAGTGATGTAATGCTATTGCTCATTATAAAATGTTTGGCGAAAGTGAAAATTATAAGAATGTGAAGAGAAGAGTTGAATAAATAATGCATGCAAATATAATAGATAATATTTTCATGTGTCATTTTATAGTGTTACAAAGGAAGTTTAAGACCTGGTGTGGAAAGAGAAAGTGCGGCAAAGTGGCCTGGGGGGATTCGATCCCAGAATGGGACGTGATTGAGCAGTTGACATAAGAGACTACAAAAGAGACTTGATGCCTCTTGATTGATGGCTCTTGGGCATTTTCATAAGCTTTATTTCTTCTTTTTTCCATCTCTACGAAAGAAGGTAAAAGGAGTAAACAACTTAACATATCCTTGGCCTGGCTAACATGCGATGGTCTTCTCAACCCAAAGTCAACGGATTTCGGGGATGGAAAGATCGAAGTACATTAATAAACCCATGTTAACATAAACATATCTTTTAATGATGATGATAGCATAAAACTATTCGCAGGATGGGTATTTGGGAAACTGTCACCTCTGCCCTATGTCTTTTCAGTACAAATTGATGATCGTAATGCATCTTATAACATACGTGAATTAAAAAGATGTTTGGTTTCACCCTGAGTGCGTAGATCAGCTGGCCTAGAGTTGTTTTAGCTTAATTAAGGGTCTTGAGTTCAAGTTTTAAATATGCAGCTGCGTTAAAATTTGATTGGGAGAGCTTTAGCTGCTTATAGCGGTCTTTTTCAGCTAGGAGCTGTAAAGTTATCCCTCCACAGTTTTTAATACTTAAAAAGAAAAAGGTGTTTGGTTCCACTTATAGTTAGTATTGCTAAGTCAAGCACTCAAATCTCTCATAAAACAAATATATCCTGTGTGTGATTATTGGATCACTTGTACGTGACTTCGTTTTGACACTGTTGAAGATCTAACAATATACAAAGCATTAAAAAAAAAAAGATTGGGTGTATAATTAGCATTACTCTATTAGTGCATGTGTTTGTATACATTGATATGTGAGAGATGTGTTAGGAACATTTCATTAACTAGTGCTAACCTATAATTAGGTGTAATATTACATACTTATATTAGCCAGGTGTACTCAAACATCAATCAAAAGTCTGATGACACAACCAGTTGGCAAATTTTGAAGATGTATAAATGTTTAAGTGGATTTGGAAGATAAGGCAAAGTAGCATTTAATAGACAGGGGTTGGGATTCTGATCTGTGCCCTGATTAAGAGTTTGCGAGTTCATGTGAGGAAGATCCAACTAGACAGTCTCCTTGAGACAAGGAAAAGGAATTGCTTGTTTTCCTATGCCAGCTCTGGGGTTTTCCCCTTTGTCCCATAATTTGCTTGTCCGTAGAACAAAACATGTGGATAATGATCTTCTTCGGGTCTACAAAAGATATACTTAACTGTCTTTCATGAGCAGTCAGAAATGGTCCTGCCCAACAAGAAAGAAAACCAAAAATAAGAAAGGGATTATTCTGGTATCCAGTTTTTTTCCTGGTACGTAGAGTAAGTTATTAAGCATTCAATAGTTATTTATATTTAATAGACTTTTAAACATTTAGCCTTTATTTGTTTTGAGAGAAATGTGGAAGAGAGAGTTAGAGAAGAGAGAAATAGAAGAAAAACGATTCTCCTCTCTTATTTGGTTATAGAAGAAATAGAGAAGAAAAAAAAAGTGGGTCTCACAAATTTTTTATTTCTCTCCTAAAGTGAGAAGAAATTGGTAGAGGCAAAAATTTGTTTAATATACTATTCTTTTTATTATTTTATAAATAAATAAATAGGGACAAATATGTATTTACAACAAAATTTAATTTTTTTTCTTTCATATTTCTCTCATAATTCTCTTAATCCAAATAACTTAAAAATTTATTCATTTTCTACTTTACGTCTCTTCTCCGTACTTCTTCCTACTCTATTTCTCTCCTAATCCAAACAAAGTCTTATTGTGAAACCATCATCTAATAAATGATTGACAACTTACCTTGAGTATCAAAATCCATCAAGCTACCATATCAACTCCCCAAGAACATATATATGATGAAGGCGATTACTTCAATGTCTATATTTTTCTTTTTTGAGTACTAGTTCTCAAGATAAGTAGTCAAACATTTATTAGTTGTTAATTATATTTAATAAACTTGTAAACATTTATTATGAATTTAATAGTCAATAAATGCTTGAAAACTTGTCTGGATACAAAGAGTACTATAGCATCTCCCTATGATGAAGGAAAGAAAAAGCTGAGTTGACCCCTGAGAATTCGTTTTGGTTTTAAAATCCAGTTTGATGGAATCTATTCAAGTGAATCGTGACTTTTTTTTTGCCAGCAGTGAATGGTGGCTCAATTCTTTAAACTTTTAAAAGATGGCCTGCTTCATATGGTTCACTTGCTCTAGTTGAGTTTACGTCATGTAACTCTTTTTTAACTAGTTAATATTTGCTATAATGCTATGCACTCTGCTGCAGATGCAAATTGTAACTGAGTTATCCTAAATTGTAGCAAATCAAATTAATATTTGGATTATTTTCTCTGGCACCCAATTACACAGTTCTCATATTTGTAATTCCTCAAAACCTTTCCAGCTGAATTTTCTTTTCTTTCTTTATTCCTCTTTAGATGTACTTTGTACATGGGAGTGTTGACTATTTTTTAATTAGGATTTGAGTCACGTACAAAGATATGAACTATCATTTTGTGAGTAATTGTGTTTAGAATAATGTTAGATTTGTGTCTGCTTAATCTAACTTATTTTGGAAGAGATTTTTATTTGAAACTTTGAAGTTGGAGTACCAAATACTTAATCATTTGAACGTTACGATCTCCTACTTACTAGTGGGAATTTATGCCATATGAGACCAATAAGGCATCAGCTTTGAACTGAAAATTCGAGTTTAATTATTCAAACCTCTGTACAAGACCCTTATGCTAAGGCTCTAAATTTTCCATGAAGCTCTCCTGCTTCTTTATTGCCAATTTTAAGACAACAAAAAAGAATTCAGAGAGAAAATAAATGGAACAAATACAAAACCCACCATGCCAATCAGTGTTATTAGCTTTTTCAATAACTAATGCAGACAACTGCACAGAGTGTTGAATATAAGTCCACGTGCTTAAGTGATAGAAAGGAAGCATGTAAGAAGCTACCCCAATTAGCTCCAGCTTCTTCATCGAAGTGAGACTAACCAAATGGGAATCAAAGAGAGACGTGGGCTTTGCGAATGATCCGGCGACCCATATGCTGCTTTGCCATGATTTTATCTTCTCCTCTGCTTCCAATGCATTAACTTCTGCCAGCTAACAATCCCAATACAAAGAATAATTAAACTAACATTTTGGAAATTCATAGACATACTTCAATATTTTAGTATGATTTTGATTTCTTGTTTCCCCACATTTAAGATTTCTATCATACAGTACTCCCATCTCCATTGATATAAAATGGAAGTTGAGTTGAATATCTGAACATCTACAAATAGGCCTCCATTACTAGTTGTCATGCTCATTGCTGACCTGCCTGAACAAATTTTAGTTGCTTTTGCAATTGGGTTTCCCCTACCTCTCTAATGGCACTGGCCAAAGACCGAATTCCACATGATTCAAGCATGGGCAGCAAGGTTCAAACTTGTGTCTTCGATGAGACTGCTTTGGAGATTACCTCTTTCACGGCTTATGGGGTCAATGAGTACCACAAATCAGTGCTTGAAGAGGAAGATGGCTCACAGAGCACTAATGGGCTCAGCAATGATTCAGCTATAAGCCATTCTCCTCCTCTATGTGGCAGCGGCAATGGGTATGTTTATAAGGGCATAAACTATAAGCTTGAAGAAGCAGAATCTCTGATTAATTTCAAAGCCAGTGGGTACAGCAATCTCATGCAAGCTAGTGAGTCTTTGCTTAGCTTTCAGCAGAGTAAGCTGGTCTCTAACAACAGTTACTTGAAAAATAACAGTCAGAAAGAGTACTGTGTTTGGGATAATAATTTGCATCAAGGTTATGACCAATGGAATCAGATTAGTCCCAGAAGCACCACAGACATGCGCCTGGTGCAGGATTTCAATTGCTTTGAAACTGCTAGTGGCTATAGCTCCATAGTCAATAGTGCAAAAGAGAAGCAACATGGCGAAAGCTCATATGGGTGGCTATACTCTGAACGAATTATCCCTGCTGATACCCTCCAGGAGTCAGGACCACAAGAGTCAGTCTTGAAAAAGCGTCCTTCCATGGTATTACTTCCTCAACTATACTCAAACCCCCCCTTAGAAAAATCTGAAATTAGAATGGCAAATTGAGGTCAACTTTGTGTTTACAGGAAGAAAGCATGCAAGCTGCCAAGAAGCAATGCACAACTGAGAGTAGAACGCCAAAACTTAAGCCAAGCCCATCCAAGGATTCTCAAAGTGTTGCTGCGAGGGTTTGTTTCAATCCTAATTCCTAAGTCAATCATGTTAGATATGTACAAAATTTTGATTGCAAATTAAGCAAAATTAAAATATGAGATTCAATGTTGATGGAATGTTTGTCTCACAGAATAGAAGAGAGAGGATAAGCGAGCGGCTTAAGATACTACAAGAATTGGTACCCAATGGATCCAAGGTGGGCTTTTTTAACTAGTCCTAAACAGTTGCTTTCTTTGTACTTCCTTTGTGACAATAACTGGGAAAATGATCACACGCTGCAGAGTTTAACTGCTTCAACCCAACCAAACCCTTAGAATTATGGTTTAACTTCGATAATGAATTTTGCAGGTTGATTTGGTAACCATGTTGGAGAAAGCGATTAGTTATGTGAAGTTTCTTCAATTGCAAGTGAAGGTGGGACTTCAAACACTAATTTTCTTCTTCTTTTGATGTGTAGTTTTTTAATGTACAATTCTCTATGTATGTTCAAACGTCCAGTTACCTCAAATTAAACTCACGGCTTTGAATTGAAACTTAGCATGTGACATCTTTGTTCTCTTCTTGTTCATAGTGCAGGTGTTGGCAACTGATGAATTTTGGCCGGTCCAAGGTGGAAAAGCTCCTGATATTTCTCAAGTAAAAGAAGTCATTGATACCATTCTTTCATCCAAAAGAGACAGAAGTTCAAGCTCAAAGTAGATAAATTGAAGATCATGGATCCAAGAAATAATGTCAGAATAATTCAAGCACAAACTTTGTAGAACAAGAAAAGCCTTGCTCTGGAAGTTGGTCGTTCTGAAGGGAATTTTAGAAATTCAGAATGCATGACCTTTTCTAATCTGTTAACTTCTAAATCAATATCTAGCAGCGAAATTGAACATTTTGTGTTTCTAGCAGTGTATGCTGGGGCTGCTACCTTGTCCCAGAATTTCATTAGCAAAATATCCATGTCTATGCTGTAGTTTTCTCTGTATTGGTTGTGATGAAAGTGTTTTATCTAACGTAGATCTGAAGTATCTGACTTCTCCGTTAACGATTATATGTAGTATGAGTTTACCAGTTTTTATTAACATGGGAAAAGAAGACATCAATATATGAATTTAGTCTGTGTCAAATCCTGCTGCTATTGCTATATATATGAAAAGGGCAATAATAAAAGCTATAAAATCATATATTGTTCTTTGACTTTTCTCTCAACTGACAATATCAGAATGAGCTGTTATCAATGAAGTAGCCATTGTAGATGCAACATCTTGGAGGTTAGGGTACTTCTTAACACGCTGTTGAACATAAATAAGTTGGCAGTGTTGACAAATAGAATATAAATAAAAAATCCTAATAGAAACAACAAATGTATGTTATATTATTTTTGTTATAATTAATAATTAGTTAAATTAATGAATGCATCAATGACTTTGTAGCCGTCCTACTTGATTGAGACCAGGAGTTTCATGTCAAATTAAAGGGAGATCAAATGTTATGTTTTGCCAGACTAGTAAAACACATAAAGCCACTAAAGAGTGGGTCATGTTTTGGTTAGTTTACACAAGGTGTTAGGTTCAAACCTTGCACTTGCACTGCGTTAATGATAAAATATCATATTTGTCTCCTAAATTTTTATGTTGCCAAAAAACCTTATTAAAAAAGAAGAAAAACATCCAGCATTAGTCTAGTTCCAAATTTACTTTTAACCTACATTCATATAGGCAAAATAATTGTAGTTCGCCACTTGGGGAAATTTTTTAATACTAGGAGAAAATCTATAAGACTAAAACCGTAAACACATGATTCAGGATTCACTATTTGACTTGTTTCTTATAAGTAAGAAATTAAACTAAATTATAACATGGAGTCGAAACTTTTCTTCTTTTCACGATTTTCACAAAGCCTTGGATTGGATTATGATGCATGTCAGCCGAAAACACAAACCACACGAACAGCTTGCATCATGATGCTCCAATTTATGTATTTATATATATGTTGATCATCTGTCTCCAATTTGAGTTTAGTTATTGGTATTTGAAGCTAGCTACATAATAGTACTACTACTGTGTATCTTGTCATGTATGCATGCAAGTGAAGTCAATCTCCATCGCTAATTGAGACCCTGTTTCTACTGTTCATATATAATTCATTAATCAGTTATGAATCATGCAGATTTTACTATTTTAGTTTATGTTGGAATTAGAAATATTTATAAGTTAAGCAAACATTATATATAGCCAAAGGATGACTTTAACATCTCTAATACGCTCCTTCGTCTGAAAGTTTATTTTTTGGTGTTATATGGGATACATTTTGCCACATTAATTCCGAGGTTCATCATACCCATCATACCTTAGGAGTCAAGACGTGGTGTAGAACATGAGGCTACTATTGGCTACTGCGCGCTACATTTCATCCTGAAAAGATTACAACGTAAAAAGCATGCACCTACATAATATTGCTCCAGATTCGATATTATATGAAGAAAAACTCTACTTTGAGGTTCATTTATGTGTGTAATAACGTCACGAGCTTACTTAAAAATCATTAAGCCTCACATGATTCCTTTCACATCAGAATAACACGATCTTCCTCTTCACTCTCTACACCCTCGGCACTATCAACACATGGAATGAGCTTTGATACCATCTCTAGGACCACCTATTCACGTTAGTATCTCCACAATTTCAGCTATAAAAAAAGAACCCCCAATAATGCTTATTAAAGGATCTAGATTTCATCTTCACATTAATACTCAGTAATAGGAAAATTTTCCTATTTTACTATTGTAGATATCCCCAAATTCATCCCTTTATTCTCGTTGTGAATCAAGAGCCTATATAACTTAAGCATCAGCAACAATCAATAATCTTTTTAGTTTTATTAGCAATCACCATCGTTAAAGCATATATAGCAACTGTACCATGACCATAATTTAAAGTTTCCTCTTATTACTCCCTGCAACATATTAACGGAAATGAATATATTTGAAGCTTTATCCATTTGAGTCAACCAATGCATTAGTTATGACATTGCAGATCAATTAAGTTAAAGTAGACCCAGATTCGAATGCAGTAGTTACATGGATCTAGTTCCGTGTATGGCATAAGCCTCAAACACATCTGATTCCATTTTCAACCCCTCGTGCCTTTGATAATCCAATTATAAGTGCCAGTTCAACTGATCATATGCAACCCGCATATATATGGACTTGATGAGAATGCATGCACATGTGAGGTTCCGTACAGTTGTTTTGTGCTTTACTTTGTCAAGCAAATAATTAAGAGAATCATCTCTTATAGAGATGAAATCAGTACTCTTAATTTAAGATCTCTGATCAATGAGCTTCTCTTTGATAAATTTTTTTTTCTATTTCAGGAAATGAAGAGGAGGACCATTAAGCACGTGTAACTGTTAACAAGGATCACAATCACATGCACAATCCCACAGAAATCGGTGACTATACATTCCCAATGAATTCTTAATTAAAGAGTATATACTTATTTTGATATGTGACATAATTAAGTACTTTAATGATAAATATATTAAAATAGTCTCTTAATATTATTTTTTGACATCAAAATAATCTATTAATGTTAATTTTTAACATTAAATTGATGGATTTTTTATATTAATATAGCAAAAAATTAAAAAATTTACCAAAATCATGCTCTTTCAAGATTAATTACCAGAATATAAATTTTTTTTTAAAAAAAATCATGCATGTTTAGTTTTTCCCAACAAAAAAACATAATTTTGGTACATAATCTTAAAAGAGTATGATTTTGGTAATTTTTTTTATTTTTTTGCTATATTAGTATAAAAAAGCCTCAAATTAATCATTTCATATCATTTTTTATATCAAATTAGTCTTTCAAAATAATCAATTTGATATTAAAAATTATTAAAAGATTAAACTAATGATATTTGTATTTTTTGAGAATTAAAACAAGTGTTTACTCTTACTTAAATGAACGGAGTTTGAAATTATTTTTTCTTAATTTTTTTTATGATTTACATCTAATTTTAATATATTGTTTATTAGTTGTCCTTATAATTGTTTCCAATTCACTTGGACATTTTTCTAATGCGATTTGTATTTTCTATGACTGATTTCAATGTAACGTGAATTTTTTTATTGAGTAGTCAGAAATTGAACACTTTCTTTTTTGCCATTGTCAAGTTACAGAAGAAAACACACAAAAGTCAAATTCACTGATTTGTAAAATCTCTCTGTCTCTCTCTCTCAATTCAAAGCTCCTTTTTCAAATATTTAACTGCTGAAAGTCTTTTGATATGTAAAGTACAAAATTTTTATCCAGTGCATATTAGACTCACGTATAACAATGGACTATAATCTCATGTGATGCTCCGAGTTCACCTTCAAATCTCCATTCCTTAGTAATTGCTTTATAAATTTACATTCATTACTATGATTTGCAAATAAATGATGAGTAATAAGTTCAATGTTGAAAACTCCTCCAAATTAAGAAATGTTTAAATATGTAAAATCCTAATTAAATACTTAATTTGGTGATCGACTTGAATACAAGATACTGGAACTTAACTCTTTAGAAATTAATATAAGATCCTGGTATTCAATTAGTACGTTATTTAAAAATTATTGATGACTTTTAAAAATATCCAATACCTATTTTTGAGTAAAATAAACAAAACATAATTATATTTATTCAATTATAAACGCTTCCAGAAGGTGTTAGAAAGGGTTTGAATTTAACAGCTTCTCTCCCACCTCTTTCTGTTAGTCAATAGTACTATAGGAATTTGCTTTGTTCTATTTTTGTTTCCTCATTCCTCTCTAATTCAATAGAGAACTAAATGAAAACATGTCAATCATCAATAGAACATAGTATTTTTTTAGCAAGAATCTGAGTCCGTTTATTTTGACTAGCCTCTTACTGCGATCGAAGGGGCGAGGCCACGTAAGTTCAGTCCTCTTTTCTTCTTTTGCATGAACATGCATGCGTGGAATTCCATGAAAGAATTTATAATTAAATATACACTAAAAAAATATATATGATTATCATCGAGGTATGATGTGTCTCACGAACAGACGTAAAAAATACATGAATTAAATATCAATTTGCACATAAAAATCAACCACACAACCCACAATTGTCCAACTGAAGCTATCCCTTTCCTTTCTTTTCTAGTTTCATATCTTCGAATTCATGATATGCTAAAATATAATCAGCAAATGACACCTAAGCCCCCACATAATTGCGTTCTTTAATGAAAACAATAATATCTTTAATCACTATTTAATTAATTAAAATAAGATTAGCAAAATCCAGTTAGGAATTAAGACAAGTAAAGAATTCCAGTTAATCAAATTTTTTTTATGGAACAACCAGTTAATCATATAACAGCACATGAGTGCCATATAGAGGTCCACTAAGCCCCCCCAAAAAAAGTCATTAATTATAAATTACTGAATTTCATGCGGGACCAGCTAGCTTAGGAATGGCAGGGTGTATTTTTCAAATTTAAGTTATCCCATCCTAACCAAATTTGGAATAAAACTGATCATGTACAGTACAGCAGCTGAGCCTGGGTCTAACACATGGGAAACAGACTGGTATGAGGAAGTAAATCCTAAGTTATAAGCATTGATTTTAATTATATGAAAAGTAAAATGTCAAATTAACAACTTTTTAAAAGAAAAATAAGACAATCAATATATATACATTTCGGTCCGCTTCGTACAGGTTTCTGAACTCTGACGTTTTGATCATGAGCTGGGAGATGAGTATCTACTAAGGCATTCTAATGACTAAGTTAATCTCTGTAAGAATCATATCTTGTAGAGAAAGAAGAGAAACTTATCTCTTAAGGGAGTCTCCTCTTGTATATATGTGCTAATAAAATTAGTATATATGTGCTAGTAAAATTAGTTATAAAGTGGGACGAAGTTTTAAGCCACTCATATATCTTTGAGCAGTATGCCAATTTAATGGTTGCTTTTTATTGTTTTCATGAGATAAGTTTTTGAATAGCCCGTATCCAGGACAATATATTTATAAAATCGTTGGATTACTATAATTTTGTGTAAAAAGTTGCTTATGTAACATTAGTCTTATTAAGAATTATAATATTTTTGCTGCCATGTCAAAATTGGAACGAGGTGGTATTTTGACCAAAAGGCCCAACCACAGAAATGATATCAGAACTATAATAATGAATGTTTCTTCAATCTACATGGCATATTTGTAAAGGAGACATAACTCTTTGTATGAAATAATGCAGTGGTTGAGAAATAGTTTTCAAAATCATTAGATTTGTTATTTAATCGCTACCTAATGGTAAACATTATTTTTCCTCTTTCCGCAAAAACTAGAAAAGAATATGTAGTAGTCTAAAATTTATTTTCTATTTTTTGTGGTGATTTAGGAGTTGTTTGAGGACGCAAAATGCCGGTTAGAGTGGTTTACAAATTGTTCATCAATCATCACCAATCTTGTCTACTTATATTTTTTTTTATATCGTTGTCTATTTATTTATTGTGTTAAGTTTCCTTGTCTTACAATCTAACAATACTAATTAAATTGGCTATTATGCAAAGTCACCATAATGTATAATTTTATTTAATTTTCATTTGACATCTCATTTATACGCGTGCCCCATGACTAGGATAGAAGTATAGGAGATGAATAAGCAATTTGTGAGAAGCATAGCCACCTGTGGCTATGTTCCTTCTAATCATTGATGAATGATACAACCTTGGCCTCGTATTTCAAAGACAATATGGATTTAGCTTATTTAAGGATGTCATTTTTTTCCATCTATGATGGTTACCGGTATATGATCGATCTGGTAACCCCGGCGGATAAGATGCAAGAAAATCTTTTATAATGACAAAAGTAGATGTAGTCATGCAGATCAGATTTGAATTGGAATTAGTTTGAAGTTATGAGTGCAAATGAAGTTCATATAATTTTTTTAAGGAATAATTTTGTATTAGGATTAATTTTTAACGTTGTCTTAATAATTGAAGTTTTTAGAATAATTTTTTATTCAATATTGAAGAGTCCTTATTATAACAAAAAAAATTATTTTTATTCAATTTTTTATCTAGTTAAACTATTTGAGTTATGCTGAAATTAATAATCGCATATTTGATTTATTGATAATTTGAACTTGTAATAAAAAAAAATTGAGGATGCATTTGACAAAAATGAAATAAAAAGAATGGAGATAAACTTGTCAATATATGTAATAAATCATTTTTTTTCCATCAATGTGGGTTACACAAAAGGAGATGGTACTCTCTTCTCTTTTACTAACCGAGCGACATCTTATTCCAAATCATGCATTATCTTTAAATACATTGCTAAGTTATCCATCTTCCTTTTACTCTGTTGGTTTTCATTTTCATCAAGCATTTCATTAATATAAAGTGTGGTATAAAAAGCGACATAAAAAAAGTATAAAACTTATTTTTCATATTCATATTAAACCATAGCCATATGTGGTCAATACTTTGAACCAAAAACCTTCGTCGAGTGGTCATCATGCATGGACGAAAAGCTTTTAAAAGAGATCGAGGAATTATTGTGGCTTTATAATGGAAGATGGAAGAATTACCAAGTGAATTGAACACTTCATGCAACTCACTTTATTCTCTTGCACGGAAGAGAATACTGCTCTAAAGTACTTGATATTTTCGAAAGATTTGACAAGCTCAGTGAGTGGAATAGCTTATTTTCAATATATTTTGGATCACACACACCTGTTATTCTTTTTTATTTTTGACTGGAGACTAAATGACAAAATAACTTATCATTCTTTCGTAAATCTTATCAATAAAACTCAAATCCAAAATCTCTAAAAGAAAACATGCAGCAGTGCTCTTTCTAAAGAAAGAAAGAAAAAACATATTGCTCAACCATACGTCTCTTTGATACAATCGCACACCTCACACACTTGTTGTTAAGTATTCATGTATATATATATTGTGAGATTATGATTGAAACAATATTAATAATTCTAATGTATGAAAGGTAGGAAAGTTTTTTTTTTTTGTTTTCTTTAAATGAGTGTAAATTGAATAATGAGATTATTTTTTAATAAAACACTTTTTTCCTTAACAAATATAATAATTTGATTTCAAATTTTTACGTCTTTTATAAATAACTTTATTAATTGAATCCATTAACTCGTTCTTTTCTTTTATATGTAATAATAAATGCATGTGTGTCATATATTTTTGTAAACTTTCAGCCTGGGTAGGGCCGAAAATTATGACTGGTCAATTCATGAAAGATTATGGCAAGTCAATTGGGGGGATATTTGATAGCTAGGGCTGCACATTCATATAGAATGACGCATGCACATTTCATATAGAATGGACTCCTGTGGCTGAGACGCGAATTGGCTTACATAATTGAGGGTTCAAGTGCAAGCCGTTGGCCCAATTTTGTTGCATGATTAGGGGACCACGGTTTTTAAAAATGTGGCCACATTTATACGAAACAATTAATGGATAATTGACCCATTCATGAACGCAATCACCAAAGGGCTCTATTGCTTTGTTATCCTGACGATGGACACTGACCGACTGACGGGCAAAATAGAACACTGCCACTTGGCAGAAAGTAATTGACTTGCATGGATAAAGACTTCATTTTTATTTTTATTTTTATTTTTGCGAAAGCTTGAGTGTCTCTCGAGAATCTCAAGTGATTTAGTGAATGAAGATTTGATTAGATGGGAATTAATTTTGAGTGCAATCACATCACACTTCAATACAATTCAAAGTCATTGCATCATTTCATCTTGTTGCATGCATGTTCAAAGGATAATCTTGATTGTGGTGAAATTGTCACATTTGTGATCTATTTTGGCCCCTCAAGACTCAAGACATTTTAAGCATTAATAATGGTATGCTCACTATTTGTTAAACTAGTCTTAAGTTATTGGCATTGTAGCTCGAATTAATTGATGTGTGAAGCCTAGCCGCAAATTCAAGTGGATTCAAATCTTTTATTCTTTTTTTATCCCTTTAATATAATATTGTTAATTAAATTAAAATTTTATTAAATAAGAGAATATTTTTTATTTATTTGATATTATTTTATTAGAAAAACATAATTGAGAAAAATAAAAAAATTAATAGAGAATTTGAATCTCACTTCAGGTTGCAAGAGTTTAAATTGGAGGGCCTTTTTTTTCCTTTTGGGTGATTAACCCTCACCAATTAGAGACAGTATTTAGTAATTATTATTATAAGTACTATCTATATAAGAAAATTTTCATCAACTAACTCAAGAAGAAGAAGAAGACAATTTGTCGAAATCATAAAAATCTTGATATCAAATATATAAATATAAAAAACACAAATTACGTGGAGGGGATGACATGGAGCAATGAGGCCCATATTTGGAAGGTCAAAGCCCAGTCCCACGAGATTTGCGATGATGTGATGTCACGGGATACCTTTGTTGGAGGCCCAACGTTACGTGTCTTCTTTCCTATCGTTTAAAGTTAGTATAATCACATATCAGTTTATTTTATTTTATTTATAAATTAAGGTATTTCATCGTTTAGAAAATGAAAAACTGATCTCATAAAATATAATTAAATGTATAAAATAAAGATTCATTTAAATTATATTTTTTTTATACACATTACTAAAATATCAAATTTGAGACAAAATAATCTTTTTACTCCAACTAACACACGTTGGTGATGCCACGTATCACTAACACAAAATACAAACACCCCAAATTCTTCCGTGAAATGTTCTAGAAATATTTACGAAGACGACAAATAAGATAATTATATAAAATTATTTTTTTGACAGAATAATTATATAAAATTATTAAACTATACATAATTTCGTATAAATATTTTTTATGTGATATTAAATATAAATATATAAAAATGTGACTTCATATATATACAATATTATTTAAACTATTATCTAATTTTTAGATTTTTTTTCGGTTTGAGAAGCATGAGTATTATGAAAATGATTTTTTGATGACTATAAATATAATACATTTTAGATTTTTCTTAATTTTAATTAATGTGGTTTTTCTATGATTTAATATAAATTCCATAGTTGGACACACGCGATGTGCGTGTAAACATAAAAATAAAATAAAAATTAGATTAATTTAATAATAACTATACAATGTGTGATATCCTCATACGAGTTGAGTTTCAAATTACAATTCTAAAAACTTTCTCTCGAGATGTATGAGTCTATTTGATTACCTGCGTCTTCTTCCATGCATGATTCCTTAGCATTATGAACTTATAAAATTTTGACAAAAAATTAAAAATTTTAAGCTAATTTATGCTGTAATTTTTTTAAATTTATTTTAATTTCAATTTATATAAAATCACATTTATCAAAACCTGTAACTTGTTCATCTAATTATGCAAATTTTAAGCTTTTGCACTTTTTCCGAAAAATATTACGATGCATAAAAAGTTAAAACAGAAGTTTTGACTACCTCAACTTCAATTTATACTAACTAAGGACTTGAAATATTTTGAATTACAAAAAAAGTATTACATGAAAAGGAAAGATTATTTCATAAATAAAATGCCTCCCCTTTCTTTTAGGGGGCATTTTTTTAACAAGCAATTGTACTGTAAAGTACTTTCATTAATGTTTTGTTTAGATGAAAGAGAGAAAAAAAAAGGAAATAAAGAAAGTAAAGAGAAGAGAAAATGGATGAAAAAATATTTTTTCTCTTCATGTATTTAGATAAAGAAAAAATAAATAGAAAGAAAATGAGGGTTGTGTAAATAAAAAAGATAAAAGGGAATATAATATTGTAAAATGACATATATGTCCATATAAATATATTTAATGAGATATAAGTAAATCTTAATTTTTATTTTATATCCCTAAACAAAAATTTTATATATTACATGAGTAAATAATTTTATAATAAATAATAATTTAAAGAATTAAGTTATTGACATCAAAATTATAAAATTTGATTTTAAATTATTTATTTAATTAAAAAATTATTATTAGTTATATTATTTATAATATTTTAAATATGTAAATTTAAATTATAAATTTATATATAAATTTCCATTTAAATATCAATAAAATTTTCCACCCTTCATTTGAAAAAAAAAAATTTTCTCACTATTTTTGCCCTTCCCTAATCTCTCCTCCTTTCCCGTCCCCACTTTCTCATAGGGCTGTTAAACAGGCCGGTCCGACCCGTTTAGGCTCGCCCGCGATGAGCCGCGGGTTAAATGGGCCAGGCAAAAATTGCTCGTTTTAAACGAGTTGTAAATTAGGTAACCCAACTCGTCTCGCATCAACTCGCGGGTTTAAACGGGCTGGTCTGCGAAACTTTTTTTTTTAACTTTTAAACTTTGAAATAAATTTAAATTTAATAAAAATTTTAATTTAATAATCTCAAATTAAACATTACATTACATAGATATAGTATTTAATACTTTAATCTCATTTAAAGTGTTAAGAGATAATTTAAACAAATAAATAATATAAACTTATGGAGTTTGACGAATGTGTTTGTGTATGAGTTGTGTCATTACTAGCATGTACAATACATATATTTTGTATTTTTGTTTGTGAAAAGACTGTTTAATTAACTTTTAAATTTTTTCTTTAGATACAAATAAATTGAAATTTAAAAAAAACAGTTATGGGGGTGGCCCGCGGGCCCTAGCGGGTTGGCCCGTTTAACTCGCGGGTTAAACGGGCTGATCTAAAATTACCCACATTTTTACGGATCACTAATTTTAAAACTCGACTCGCATAATTTATGCAGGTAAACAAGTCAACCCGATAAATTTGACCTGTTTTAACAGCCTTACTTCTTCATCCTCGCCAATTTGCCCCACCCCCACCAAAATCCCACTTGCTGTTAGAAGTATTTAAATTTAAATTAAATTGAATAAAATTGACAAATCAAATTAAAAAAATAAGAAATTAATTAAATTAAAAAAAGGTTAATTGATTTTTTTTTTGTAAACTGATCGATTTAATTCAATTTTTAACTATAAAAGTGAAAACTTGACTTCGGTGGCATTTGGTTTTTAGTTTCTTTGTTGAAAGATAGAGGCTATTTGGTGAAAATAAGGCATGGACAAATTTTTCTATTTAACATACTTAGTTCTCTTCGCATATGTGTGAAGAAAATTTTCAAGCGAGTCTAACGTTATTTTTTACTTTTTTCTTCATTTTTTCCCATAATCAAATTGGGGAAAACATCACATTTCACCCATTTTTTCTTTTTCTCATTTTCTTTCTTCTTATTTTTACTCGTTCCGAACAAAGGTTAAAAGATTTTTCTTGTGTTAAAAGGACAGAAAGAAACAAAGGCTAGTTATCCAAGTTAAAAAGACTAACTTAAAATTTGAAAACTTGGCATTCATTTTATTCTATTTTGAACAACTTAATAATATCACTTCCTCATCAACATATTTTTACTTTTAGCCATCAAGTTAATTACGTTTAAAATCTTACTAGGTGCCCCTGTATTGGAGAAAATTGAATAAGTAAAGGTGTTAAAAAAAAAAAAAAAGAATACACCGACAATCCAACACACGTTTAAAAGTATTAAAAGACGTAACACGAGGGAAACTAATTGGAAAGAAAATAAAAGCAAAGGATGAATCTTGTGGAAAATCACTTGAAGCTCAAGGAAGGAACATATCCATGACCATGAGTATTGTAAACTTTTTTGCTTTTCCTTTTCGTATAATAATTGTCATTAATACTGTAATGCTATTGCTTTTATGAATAGTTGAATACAAAACTTGTACTCTAAGGACTCACATGGCATGTGGCAAAAGTGCATAGTAATGTGCCAACAAACAGTTTTAATTTATATATATTCCTCAATCAGGTGGCTTTTCGGTACCTTTAAGCACATTTTTCAGGTGATATTGGTGATTTCCCAATTGTACAACAAAAGGCTATAGGCATCCCCATTAATTGATTCATGCATGCTTTTCCATTATTTAATAGTCATGAGAGTGTATGCATGTAGGTATATATATATTTTTTGGTAAATTGCAGGTAAGTATTTTTAAAAATTAAAACAAAATTTGAGTTAATTAAAAGGTAGTTATCAATTGAGAAAACTTAAAAAGAAAATTTTGAGATGGTGGATAGTGCAGATTTTGCAGCAGCCACCTTCGAAAATATAACCAAAGTTGTTGACTGGTCCTGCAGACATATCTTTTCTTAGACTTTTCCTTTTATCCCCCTCTTATTAAAAAAAAATTCACAAATATTGTATATACTTGGAATAAGTTTGTGATAACTCATGACTCATGAGTATATAAAAGCAACCATTACTTTTTCCTCGATAATGATAAGACATGTAAAGAAAAAAGTTCAACGAGAAAATAAATATTTAATTTAAATGAATAACTGAAATAAATTAAATCATTATTTCGAATAGTTATGCATTCTTTTCGTTAAAATTATACTCCTGAAAATAATTTTAAGCTTAAAACTTTTCTTGTGTGACTCTGTCTGCATGGGAACTGGGAAGCTTACAAGTTGCAACCAATGAAATGCGGTTTTCTCGCAAGGTTTGTGTTTATTCCTCTAGCTGTCCTGTATGCAGTGATGACAGTGAGAGGATCCTGCAACTTTTACGGGGTTGCTCTAGAGCTCGTAGCATCCTTGGTTGTTTCAACTTTTTTGTCACAATAATGGATCATCATGCATTAGTGGGTCACAGTGAATTCTAAGAGCACCATTTCCCAACGCCTATGGCTATGGGATTGGAGATTTACTTGAAATTTCATGATTTCCATGTGGCAGATATAGCTAGATAGGAATGGTTGTTTTTCGTGGCATTTTGCCCCCATATTAAGCTCTTCCATAGACTTCTTCGAGATTGTCACTCTGCTTAATTTCTCTTGACAAAGTCTCAAATCCTCACCACGTCTGCAGAGTTAGCTCTCCGGACTCCCCCTCCCATGGATGTTGTTAAATTTAACGTCCATGGTAGTTCTACCCTTGGTGACCTAGCTAGGAAGAAGCAGCCATGATAGATTGTCACTCTGCTTTCAAATGATCAATGTAATGCAAAATTTGATCCAGCATTGGTTTTAGGGGAGATTAATCCCAAGACTGCTAATTAAGTATATTTAATTTTAAAGGACATAAAAAAAATTAAATTATTAAGAATTATTATTCAAAATTTATTTAGAAAGATAGACTATTAGATTTTACTTAATGAGTAAAAGTACTCTTAATAAAAACTTTTTTCTCTTCTTGTTTATTTCATATCTTATTTTTTTTTGTGAATGACTATTTCTTTTTATTGAGTAGTTAAGTGTTTGTACGACGTGACGAACAATCATAAATAAATCTTTAAATTTATAAAAAAAATTGAAAAATAATATGTGAATGTCTATTTCTTTTTATTGAGTAATCAAGTATTCTCATGAAGTGACTAATAATAATAGATAAATTCTAAATTTACAAGAAGTTTAGAAGATTATATGCAAATAACTATTTTTTTTATTGAATGATTAAATATTCTTACAAAGTGTCCTCACATATTTTCTTCTAAACTTCTTGTTATTAGCGACTCTTGAAAACTTTTAATTACTCAATAAAACAAATAATCATTCAAAAAAAATTATAGAATATGAGATAAACAACAAGAGAAAATTTTTTTTATTAAAATTTTTTTTGTTCATTAAGTGAAATTTAATAATCTCTTTCTCTAAATAAATTTTAAAATGAACTTTCTTAATAACTAATTTTTTTATATTTTTTAAAATTAAATATACTTATTAGCCATCCATAATATTAATTTTTCCTTATTTTTTGATATTATTATAACAACATGTGTAAAAGATTAATAACTGATTTCTTTTTTATTACTGTGAATTTTGTAACAGAAAGTAACTCTTTCTTTCTTAACCTCTTCTTGATAAACAAGAGATTTAATTAAGAATTTTTGTATTTATTATAATTTTTTTTGACAACTAAGTCAATTGATAACTTCACAATAATAAATTAAGTACGAGCAATATAAATAAACACGTTTAATAATCAATATCATAATATAAACTTTTTATAAGAATAAACTCATAGAAACTATTTCAATGAGGATAGTAATTAATTTTTATTTCTATTAGTGGAATATTCATTTATTTCAACAAGCCTACTCATGATGCCATAGACAATTTTTAGGGGAACAAATATCCAATGTCGGGTTTTGTTGTATACGGTGATGATAATAATTGAATCTATATCACACCGAGCCAAAAGAGAAACAAATTGACCCCACACCTTAACTCCCTAAAAATATGAAAGAATAATTTAACACACGTGGATGGTATATATTGGCCATCTCACAAATCTCCAAAAACAAAGTTAATAGCTTAATACTGTACAGAAGGTCTACAAAATTAGTGTACTATAAATATCATTTAAATATAATAAATGATTATTTGTAGAGTCAAAATAATAATAATAATAATAAACAAATAAAAGAAAGCTTTTTCTAAAGTTTTTACCAAACTACCAAAACCAACAACTGCTCTTTCTCTCTCTCTCTCTATATGAAACATTTTGTCTTATAACTGTTGCTTAACGCCTCTCCTAAAACCTCCACCCCACCTTTGCCTTCGCTTTTCTCAGCCTCTTAAATCACACTCTGATTTTCTCTCTCTCTCTCTAACTTTCTCTCACTACCCCATCAATGGAGAGTCCCCATTCTCCTTCTTCTTCTTCTTCTTCTTCTTCCTCCTCGGACGCGAATCTCGAAGCCGATACGCCGCGAACCCCCTTAGCCGTGCGCCGAGCCCTCCAGCTGCTCCACTCTGGCGAGCCGGATTTGCAGGTCCAAGCCGCTCGGGACATCCGGCTCCTCACCAAGACCTCCCAGCGCTGTCGGCGCCAGCTCTCTGAATCTGTCGGCCCACTCGTTTCCATGCTCCGAGTCGACTCGCCCGAGTCCCACGAACACGCTCTTCTCGCCTTGCTCAACCTCGCCGTCAAAGACGAAAAGTACGCAGCTTTCCTTTCCTTTCCTTTCTTCCAAGTACCTATAGCAATTAATTAGTATTACCCTTTTTTCCGAAATTGGGTTTCCAAAAAAAATCTGTGAGTGTAAAAATTTATTATATTTTTTATTTATAGTGTTTTTTTTTCTTTTTCTTTTTCTGGTTTGTTTATAACTTTATAGTTTGATTTGCTTTCTCTGCTTTCGTATTCGATTTCTAGGAAATCGTGCGCTTTATGAAACATATTCGATGCATTGAAGTCATCAAGTTGGGAATTCGATGTAAAAATGCAATAAAATAATGCAAATTTGGGAAAGAAGTATTGTATAATAATAGTATCCAGAACAATACTACGAGATTCTGTTCTTTATTCTTCTGTTCTGCCCCCTCACTTCTCTTTCTTTTCTTCCTTTTTCTTTTGCATCTGATTGGTTGGTGGGAAATTTTTTTGGTGGGGTGGTTGGATTTTCCTTTTCGTAATCTAGCAAGATATTTGTTAGGAATGATGGGGATGGATTTTCTTTTTTTTTCTTTTTCTTTTGGGTGTTTCCATATTTTGCAGAAAGTAAGAAAAACAACTTTTCATGGCTTAGAATGCAAGAGGGGCATATTTCTGTGGTTGATTGAATTGTTAAAAATATCTGGACAAGAAAAGAGAAATTGAGCCATTAATTAGGTATTTGCCTGTTATATTTCTCAATTTTTTTTGTTTTTATTTATTTTTTCCTGGTGAGTACTGTGTCATCTTATGAGTACTAGAATGTCAATTAAGTTGCTTTATCAATAATCATTGTTTCTGTTAGCTTGAATTCATGCATACTATATCACAAGACAGAATTGGATGCTTTATTGTTGAAGCTTATCCTACTGGAAGATGGTTTTTCTTTGGCTCACATGGTTTACTTTCTTTCTTTTTTTCCTTTCGTTTCTTTTCCTTTTTCGCTTGTCTTCTTCCTGAAGTAATCTTTATATCATTTGTTGGCGCGGGTCAAGTTTCACCTTCTAGCAAATGGAGTAGCTGTAATTCCTTTATTTTGCTGCACTACCGTTATCTTCTATTTTGTACCAAAACATTTGCATAAATCAGCGCTAGTTAAAACAGTAGATATCTGTCTGTTATATCGTGAATCTGGTCTTCTAGATGATGAATAATGGCATGTTTATCAAAAATGGAAAGCTATGCAGCATGCTTTAATGACTTTTACAACGTAGAAATGAGAGAATTCTAGTTGTTATTATCTTATTTGAATTTTCTTTCACGCTTGATTATCTTGGTGATTAAATTGTAGGATCAGTTATTTAATCTTAAAATATCGTGATATGACTCCTGTATGCTTAATCTTTCTGGAGATGGTTCAGATCCCTGCATTCGAGGTGGTGTTCAACCACTGAATGGCTATTTTTCTACACCTCTTCTCATTAAGGATATGCTTGTTTTAGTAGGTGGAAAATGAGAAGGTAGAAAATGAGGAGGGGAGTGAATATAGAGTGGGATGGAAGGGTTTTGATTTTCACTCATTGTTGCTTGGTTAGAGGGTGGAAAATCACTTTCATGCTATAGGAGTGGCCAAAATTTGTGGGGTGGAGTGTAAATGAGTTGCACTCTACTTTCAGCCTTCCTACATTTTTGTTATACCAAACAAGTGTGAAGTGATTTTCATTCCAAATTTTCCACCTATTCAAACAAGCATAGCCTAAAATTTCTTGTTTTGTTTTAGGTTGTGTTTTATTGTCATTCTAGATGCCTTTGAGAAGAGAAGACGGTACTTCTTTTACGTGTATCTATATCCCTTTCTCTTTTTTTTTGGTGGTCCCTGGGGAGGTGTTTCGAGGGCCCAATTTTATCTAATAACAGAGAGGTCACTGGCTTGATAAATGAGCCAGCCTCATGGAAAATTCTGTGGTATTCAAACTTAGCAAGAAATAAATTTATGGTATACACTCGAGCCATCATAAGAGTGTTAAACCAGGGGAATTAAATTTAATGTTACTCTGGCTTAAATGAGTAGTCTTGTTATTGCTTCCTCATTGTAGCATGACACGATGAGTCATGCATCTGAGGCCTGATTGGGTATCTTCCAGTTTTTGATTGAAGGTAATGCCATTGACTAGAGAATGAACTCCAATTATTAAAAATAAACCAGGATTTTGATGGCTTTTACCTGGTATATCTCAAGTTTCTTTATGGGCTTGGTTATGTTGTAGCAGTTAAGCATATTATCTTGTCTGTTGTATCCTCTTCTCTTTATTTTATTGTGTACGTTGCCATTATACAAGTATCAGTCAGTTAGTCTTCCTTTATTATTTCTTTTGTGGATCAGATGCTTCAGATTCACTGCTGTTTAACTTTCTGCTAGACAATTTTTATGCATTAGTCCTAATTCAGTCATATTCATTACTTGAACTGGTCTTATCTTGCAGGAATAAAATAAATATTGTGGAGGCCGGTGCTTTAGAACCGATAATTAGTTTCCTCAAGTCACAAAATCTAAATCTGCAGGAGTCTGCAACTGCATCTTTGCTCACTCTATCTGCCTCTTCAACCAACAAACCAATTATTAGTGCTTGTGGCGCCATTCCTCTTCTTGTGGAGATCCTTAGAGATGGAAGCCCACAAGCTAAAGCTGATGCAGTTATGGCTCTCTCCAACTTATCAACACACCCTAATAATCTCAGCATCATTCTCGAAACAAATCCAATCCCTTTTATAGTTGATATTCTTAAAACCTGTAAAAAATTCTCAAAAACAGCTGAAAAATGCTGTGCTTTGATAGAATCCCTGGTGGATTATGATGAGGGGAGAACTGCCTTGACATCTGAAGAAGGTGGGGTTCTTGCAGTTGTGGAAGTTCTTGAAAATGGCACTATCCAAAGCAGGGAGCATGCTGTTGGAGCACTATTGACAATGTGCCAAAGTGATCGATGTAAATACAGGGAACCAATTCTTAGAGAAGGTGTTATTCCAGGACTTCTTGAGCTTACTGTTCAAGGAACGCCCAAGTCTCAGTCAAAAGCACGCACACTTTTGCAGTTACTAAGAGAATCTCCTTATCCAAGATCTGAAATTCAACCTGACACTCTTGAGAATATAGTATGCAACATCATTTCCCAGATTGATGGGGATGATCAATCTGGTAAAGCAAAGAAGATGCTGGCTGAGATGGTCCAAGTCAGCATGGAACAGAGTCTTAGACATTTACAGCAAAGGGCTCTCGTATGCACCCCAAGTGATCTGCCTATAGCTGGCTGTGCTTCTGAAGTTTCTTCAAAATGATAGTTGCCGTTTGCCAACTTTGTATCTTTTTCCTTTTTTTCCCCCTCTCTTTTTCTTTCCACTTGGGACTTGTGTGATAAATTTCCCATAGCAAAAAGGGAAAAAAGAAAAAAGAAAATAATATGTAGTGAAGTATGCCAGTCCAGGCCATTATGGAGGTATCGAGTGACTGGTAATTGTCAATAAAGTAAGAGATAAAGAGCATGATTTTGTAGTTGGTTTGTAAAGAAACTGTTGTATAAAATGATATACAAGTAGTAAAGGCTCTTTGTCCAATTCTTTTCGTCCTCCATTTCTGCAATGACTTAATAATAGGAGTGAACTTCTACAGAGTAGGACTGCAGGTCTATTGGTAGTTGTTCTGTGATTTTGGCTAAATGAGCATCAAGAAGAGCGTTCCCCTTTTTATAGGATTGAGGTAAGAACATTTTGTGTGATCCCATATATTTTAATTGGTTGTGCAAAATTTGTCTTGGAATGCTGAGCAGCTCTGTCACTGTAAGGTCTACTTTTTTTTTGGTTGAAGGGTCTAGCTTTTTAATAGAAAAGAAAAATGCTATTTCTTACAAACATTTTCGTAGAAACGGCACATGGATGGTTAATGCGTTTTCTGTCTGCATCTATTTTTTGATTCGACAGTGTTATATCGCACAAAGTTTCACGAATATTTTATATTTTATAAATTACATAGTAACACTGATAGTACTTGCATTATTGACATTTTAAAAAATGCAGGGTGATATTGTTACATCACATCCGCTTAACGGCCAATATTCATTCATTAATAATTTGGTAGAAATATTTTTGTGTCATTCAACATTTCCTTTTTTGACTTTGTTTGTTAATAGGGAAAGTGGGTAATGCTTGTGTTGGGTCATGTCATTCTTGTTTTAATTCTTAGAAAGAATTCATGTAAGACCATAGGACTCTTAAACGTGACGGCTTACTTGAATTTACATGGGTTATAAATTAATTAGTTTGATTTGTCTAATATTAATTTGGGGCTTAAATGAGTCGATTTGTTAATTTTTTTTATTTATAAATTTTGAAATAAATTTAAGTTTAATAAAAAAATTTAATTTAATAATTTCAAATTAAATATAATATTTTATAAATATAATATTAAATACTTTAATCTTATTTAAAGAGTTAAGAAATAATTTAAATAAATAAAAAACATAAACTTATAAAATTTGATGAAAATGTGTTTGTTTGAGTTGTGTCATTATTAGTCTGTACAGTATATACATTTTATATTTTTGTTTGAGAAAATATTGTTTAATTAATTTTTAAATTTTTAAATTGAATTTTTTTTTTCTTTAGATACAAATAAAATTGAATTATTTTTTAAAAAAATTATGCAAGTGGTTCGCGGGTTAGCCCGTTTAACTCTTAACTTAAATGAGTTGATTTAAATTACTTTCATTTTTATAGATCAATAATATTTAACCTGACTCACATAATTTATATGAGTAAATGAATCGACTGATAAATTTAACTCGTTTTTACCACTTATAAAAAGATAGAGAATCTATCTGATCCCCAGGGGTCATGAATTTGTAAGTAAAAAATATTTAAATGAAACATTTAAACACAAAAATAAAATATTTTTTTAATACAAAAACTTCTTTGAAAATGAAAATAAAAAGTTGTGCACTTTACACATGTGAAATGGACAGGCCCGAGCAATAATTTAATGGAGAAAATTTAGATATATATTTTTAAATATTTATAATGTAGTTGTTCCATTAAAATATAAGATATGTATTATTTAATATTATATCATTCCCTTTTATAACATTGGTGTGTAAAAAATAATATATATATATATATATATTATATTTTAAAGAAAATAATACTACAAATACTTATAATATATTTAGATTGATTTTTAAAGAGTCCCAAATTAAAATTTAAATAAAAATTTATCTTTTAATATTTTTACATAAATCATAATTTTAAACTTTTTAAAAGTTAATATAAACATATTATTAAAAAAATTTATATAAGTTTTATCTAAACGAAATTTCAAAATTGCATGTTAACTTGAGGGACCGAGCCAAAATACATTAGAAAAATAACCTAAACATTAATTTTTAAAAAATATTTTTTATTTGATTTATTTTCAAAATTAATTAAGTATTTAATTATTTTAACTAATAATTTATATAAAATTATCTAATAATTTATTTTTATTTTAATATTTAATAATTAATTAATCATATATAAATTATTAATTAAATACTTAATTAATTTTAAAAACAAACCAAATAAAAATAATTTGTTTACCTTCAGGTCATTTTCCCAAATACATTCCAAAATCGGCCAGCTCCTCCGGGCCACTTGCTTTTGTATATGAAAAATGAAGAAAATTGGGCCCCGGCTCTCTGAAAAAGAAAAACAGGAAAAGACAAGACAAGTTACAAAACAGCAAAATAATTTAATAAGGAAATGAGTTGTCAATCATATATGTTCATTAATTTATCTAGTGCAGGCAGTTGAATTTTCCATTTTTTGTTCCAAGTCAGTCTGACCTTGTCTTCTTCCAGTGTTACACGAATATTCCATGTCTTGCAATTGAATTCCGTTGTGATGTTGAGGAGTAGACCTGACTAGAAGAAAACTAGGTGGCATTGGCGTGGACTTACTTTTTCACTGCAGTACTGAACAGAGACACAGGCCCAGAGCTTTGGACTTGCTTTTCAGTTTGAATCATTCATTCCATTTCCACTGACCCAACCTAGAAGCATAAGCACACTGAAACTGATTTTGGAATGGGGGAGGGGCTGGGATCGGAGTCGATGGGTTTAGAGTTGTGCATGGAAATGGATGCTCCATTCCGGGAAAACGTTGCCACTGCCGATGACTGGCGCAAAGCCCTCGACAAGGTCGTCCCTGCCGTCCTTGTCCTCCGAACCACAGCCTGCCGCGCCTTCGACACCGACTCCGCTGCTGCCGGCTCCGCTACCGGCTTCATCGTCGACAAGCGTCGCGGCATTATTCTCACCAATCGCCATGTCGTCAAGCCCGGTAGGTACTCTTTCGATTACAAAAAGAAAATAATCAAACAATTCATATTTTGTATTCTTGCTTAATTGCTCACAAAATAGGAAAGACAGCATATATATATGTGTGCGTGTGTGTGTGCGTGTGCGCTGATCAAGTATTGTACGACGAGTGATATGAACTGAAAAGGGAACGGATGCAAGGTTCAGAGTTCATGTTCTGCTATATCGTTTCCTCGTGCTATGTAATGTTAAGGTTTTCGTGGTCTGAAAATCTGCCTGTTAAGTTTCCTTTCTCCTTGTGTTTTAAATGTGTAGGACCTGTAGTTGCGGAAGCCATGTTTTTGAACCGTGAAGAAGTTCCAGTGCATCCCATATACAGAGATCCAGTGAGTCAGCTTTTGGTTTTAGCTTTATTTTCAATTTGCTGTCTGTCTTGGCTTTGGTTTTTCATTTGATTGGAGTTTGGTCATTGCTACGTGCATTCTACTTCCTAGGTAAGCTTAGTTGCACAAGTGTTTGCATGACCATGAAGGCAGGAAAATCGTGTGATACAGACATGCAAAAACACAACAAATTGGTGTTTATTACTTTTAAATAAATGTTTTTTTATAATAAAAGCCTTTTTATATTACCTAAGTTCAAATGGAGGATCAAGATAATATCGTTATAGAAGAAATGAAGAGTGTTTTATCATCTCAAGCCACTTTCATTATTATAGTACTTAATTAATTTCTTTTTCCATGTTTAAATTGTGAAATGACAAAATGAGACCCATTTTGTTATGTTTTATGTATTATCTTAATCTTTTCAAGAGCTTAAAATCTTTTCTTCTCTGACATAAAATTCGTATCTTGAACCTGCTTATACTGTACTTTGTACGTATGTTTAAATTCTATAAATAATTGTTATGGTCCTTGCAGACTTCTTACATTTTTTTCTTTCTCATTTATTTGACTAATTAATTATTCAGAGAATTATTTTGGATGCAACCAACTATGCATGTACATTTCTGCAGGTCCATGATTTTGGGTTCTTTCGTTATGATCCTGGCGCTATACAATTTCTGAACTATGAGGAGATACCTCTTGCTCCTGAGGTTGCTTGTGTTGGACTAGAAATCAGAGTTGTTGGTAATGATAGTGGTGAGAAGGTATTACCTTGATATTCACATATCTAATTTGTTTCTGGGTTTCATGTTACTTGGCATTTGATTTAAATGCTTTGGACAAGCATGTTTCATTTGATAGTTTAATTCCTCTTATTCTCTCTCTCTATCTCCTATTGCATTTTTGCATTTTTTCCCCTTAATTTGCTAGTGGAGGAAAATGGCTACCTGATTTCTTTGCTTATATCCATGCTCATCATAATGGCTAGTGGTTGATAGTTTTCTGAGCTAATCGACCAAGTCAATAGAACATTATTGGTCAAAGCACAATGATAGTGTAACTAATGCTTGAGAAATATGGTTTTCCTGTTTCTCATCATGGTCAGGTTTCAAGATACATCTGGCTAAATTCATTTATTGTCTTTTGTAAATGTTCTTGTGCCTTCTTGGCCTTTGATTTCTGAAATCAAGTGATATCATTATTTACTTTATTATCATTACTGGAACAAATTGGTATCACTGATGCTCGTCTCAAAGATGTGCTAATCTCATTTGTGCTGGAGATATTTGTAATATTTATTTTACATTAATTTTTAATCATGTGGATGATAGTTCTTTATGAACAGTTTTATTGTTTACATGCTTTTCTGCCTGCTTGTAACATTTTAGTTGGAGATCATGTTTGAATGTGATATTTAACATGCTTTTGGTAAAAAGGGGTATTCAACATATAATATGTTTAAATAGTTAATTGCTTAACCTGTTCAATTTGTATGAAAGTAGTTCAGTTAAACTAGCAATATTTAGAGAGTAATTACTAATCAGGCAATTATAACTGGCTATTATTGTTTTGATTTCCTAATTTATGCTGAGGTCCAATTTTACTTTCTATTCTACAAATTAGAGTTAATCCTTGTTGGTTAGAGAAAGCTAAAAGGAATGCTAGTGCAATCTATAAGATGGCTGTTAACTTACATAAGAGAATAATATTAGTTATGATTCCTGCTTTCCTATTCATAAACCTTTTTTGTATTTGAGGTTGCAGCTGAATCAGTAGTAGTATGCTCCAATTCTTTGTGTATTTTCAGCAGTTTTACGACAAAAAGTTATTTCTTGTTTTATATCATGCTTTATGATTTTTTTTTTACTGGTTAAGTCATGTTTATAACTGCTACTTGCTTTTTTATTGATGTAAAAGGACCATGACTTCTAATATTATCTTGTTTTTTTTTCGCCTAATAAATTTCGTATTATTTATTTTGGCTTTTACTTTCAGGTTTCCATTTTGGCTGGTACTCTTGCTCGTTTGGATAGGGATGCTCCTCACTATAAGAAGTATGTTGTAGATATCTGTAATCTTTTTGCAAATGACTCCTTTCATTAATAGGTTGAATTTAGACAGTTAAACCATTATTTGATGCAGGGACGGGTATAATGACTTCAACACATTCTACATGCAAGTAAGTGGGAACAAATATTTATATTTATTAATTTATTCTCTTTTGTTCTTCAAAATTTTAATTATGCGTTTGTTGATGTTATTTTTTTCCCCTTCAAATTTTAATATCCTTTAATTTCTTTGCTAGGTTGTATTTGGACTGTTTCAGTGTCTTTATAATTTGTCCAATCCCATACTAAAGGTTTCCTCGGTTATTTTTAATTACTTTGAAGCTTGGAAGTAAGGTAGAAATGAAAGGGGGAATCATTGCTAAAAATGCTAGGCAAAGAAAATTAGCTTCAGGGGATAAAACCCATTTTGGGACCTCATGTGGCAACTTAATTCATAGATTGAGTGATTTGTTTGACATGGTTTTAAAGTCTCTCTGAGAAGTGGTTTAGAATTACTGTACATGGTTCAAACCTTATTATGAATGTGTAGCGATTGTCTTTTTGTTGATTGCAATCATACCTGCTGATTTTTGCTTTGCAGGCTGCATCTGGGACCAAAGGAGGATCAAGTGGTTCCCCAGTTATAGATTGGCAAGGCAGGGCAGTGGCCTTGAATGCTGGGAGCAACTCATTGAGTGCATCAGCATTCTTTTTACCTCTAGAACGAGTGAGTTCTTCATATATATTTGCTGAACTTGTCTGACGTTTCCTGTAGTAACCAAGGAGAAGCATGACTCTTCTAGTGGGGACCAACTAATTCTGTTTAGGACAAGTGAACAACTAAATACAGTGATTTACTTTTCAGGTTGTGAGGGCATTAAGGTTTCTTCAAAAGGGCAGTGAAACATATGTTGATAAATGGAAGGCAGTTTCAATACCTCGTGGCACACTTCAGGTTTGTCCTTGAGATTATCCTTTGCAGATTCTTCCTTTCATGTTTTTCTCATGATTTAATATTAAACCTATTTCACAAGACTGAAGCTTGAATATTTTGTAATTTGTATGCTGCATTATAGTAGTACAGACTAGATCAAATTTCTTCTCAATGGAGTTTTCCTTGTAAATTGGAACATTTTGCTGTGAAAATGTTAGATACCAGGTTTGGGCCTAAGCCCAACAAATGTGCTGAAATGAGAATTGGTTACAATTGCTGATGTGGCCAGTTTGTTAGAGGAGGAACCCTAGATATAGGGAGAGGGCATGACAAAGGGGGGATTCGGCATCTTTTCTGTGAAGGACCTTAAGAGGTTGGGCAGAGAGAGAAATGTCTCTTCTCTGAGGAGCTTTTGTTCTGGGGTTAAAGGGGGCTTCCTTCTGTAATACATCTAGTTTTCAATCAATAATACTGTTTCTGTTTTCCTTTAATTCGGGTTCCTATCAGAAAATAAGACTTAGTGATGTTTGCAAGGATTTATCTATTATTCTTATGTCTCAAAATGCAGTCTTAATCTTGTGCTAGCAGTAGTTCAAGATATAAAGTTGCATTCCTTTGGAAGCGTTAAGTATACTTGACCTATTTCCTGGAAATTTGAGTGGTTATATCATGTTTCAGTCTATGTACTAATCATTTCAGGCCCTCTTTCTTGTCTTTCTTGTTCCTCCATATTTGAAGGATTTTCACTCTGCTTTCCTCCCTTTATTTTTGCACTGGGTTTGAGGGATGGGGTTGTAATTTCATTTTTTTTCTCCTTTCTGATTATGACGTCTCACTGGTAGGCTTATTAGGACATTGTTAAAAGAATAAATATTCTTCATTGTTGTCTCCCTAACTGATTTCTGTGCAAAACTAATTTTGAAGGAGTTGGTATAGGTACCTGTCTAGATTTTCTGCTTTCTTTTTCTGAAATGTCTCCATGGCTAAATTTATTTCAGTGCGCTTATTGTGTCTATGTGACTATAGGAACCTGAATTGACATATTTACTGGTTGGTGCATGCTTGTAGACATTGGAAGTGATACCAACATTTTATATATTGTGCAAAACTGCTATTTTTCCCCCTTAAAAGACAAATGCTTACTGAATATGATTTCATTCTTACTGTTTTATCATCTTTATTGGGTCAAGTTTTGTTGTCCCTAGTTTTTCCATTTTTTTGATAGCTTAAGATCACAAAATTCTTAATCAAAGCCTTCAGCAACTCTGTCTACTGGCAATCTCTCTTTTTTCTCCCACTTAATTTAGGTAGTAGACCTTGGTTTTGGACGTACTTAGTGGGCACATCTAGGATCTAGTTCCTCATTGCATGCTTTTTGCAGATGACATAGTCCTAGTAGAAGTGTCGAGAGAGGGAATAAATGGTAAACTAGAGTTATGGAGAGAAGCTTTGGAATCATATGGTTTTCAGATAAGTAGAAGTAAAAAGGAATATATGGAATCCAAGTTTAGCAAGACACAAGCTAGCACTGACTTGGAGGTGAAAATTGGGGATCATACCATACCACAAGTCGCACGGTTTAGGTATGTTGGATCTATCATACAAAGTGATGGAGAGATTGTGGGAGATGTAACTCATAGGCTTCAAGTTGGGCTGATGAAATGGAGAAATGCTCCAAGCGTTATTTGTGATTGTAAGGTGCCTCTAAAGCTCAAAGGAAAATTCTACTGAACATCTATAAGACCAGAGATGCTTTATCTTACTGAATATTGGGCGGTAAAGTACCAACAAGAGTGTAAATTAAGGGTTGCAGAAGTGATAATGTTGCGGTGGATGAGTGGACATACAAAGATAAGATTATGAATGAATGCATTCGAGAGAAAGTTGGAGTAGCACCTATTGATGAAAAGATGACATAATCTCTCATAAGATGGTTTGTTCATGTGAGGAGAAGACAAATAGAAGCCCCAGTAAGAAGAGTTGATCATATGGAGGATAACCCAATAAACAAAGGTAGAGGAAGACCGAAGAAAACTAACCGAAACCATTAAAAAAGACCTTGACCTAAATGGTCTTTTCGAAAATATGGTCTTTGACAGAGCATAATGACGTTGTTTGATCCATGTAGCTAACCCCACCTAGTGGGAAAAGGCTTTTGTTGTTGTTGTTAATTTTCGTAGTAGGCCAGCATGAAAACACTCACATATGCTGTATCATTTAGTAATTTCAACTTTCACAATAATTTTTTTTTTTGTCACATCTTTAATCTGCTTGTCTTCTTGTTACATGTGTTTTCCATATTGGATGAGATGATTGTAGAGATTTTTCTGTAATCATTTAGTAATTTCATAATTTTTATTCCTAACATCTTTTATCTGCTTGTCTGCTCATTACAGACGTGTTTTCCATATTGAATGAGATGATTGAAGAGGTTTTTCTCTTACGATTTTGCAATTTCTAGATATTTTTCTATTCCTCGCATCCTTAATCTGTTTGTCTGCTCATATTTTTCTATTTCATATTGGATGAGATGATTGTAGAGATTTTTGTCTTCTTGGAAAGTAAATGTATGTTTCCTTTTGATATCGAGGAGCAATCTTATTTTATTTCTACTTTGTCTAAAATATGATACAGGTGACATTTCTCCATAAAGGGTTTGACGAGACTCGTCGGCTTGGCCTCAGAAATGAGACAGAGCAGGTTGTTTTCTTCTATGGTTTTTTTATGTTATCTTTATGGAGTGGCAGTTTCCTTTTTATTGCCCTGAATTATTTACACTGCTTTTGACTTATGTAGATAGTACGGCATGCTTCTCCAGCTGGTGAAACTGGAATGCTTGTTGTGGACTCTGTGGTAAGAAATTGTTATATAGAATTTTAATTTTTTGTAAGATGATATTCTGTTTCAATTTCTTTGGCTTTAATCCTTGACTTGTTTAGGTGCCAGATGGTCCTGGTTATAAACATTTGGAACCGGGTGATGTACTTGTTCGTGTCAATGGGGAAGTAAGTTTATCTGAAGGACAGATTCCCCCTCGATTTGCTTCCTGTTCTTCCTTCGGTTCTCTGTTATTTTCTGTTTCATGTGGATTTAGTTTGTATATTGTCCTTGGTGACAATCTAGGGTATATGTTCCATCTAAAATATTGAGAATTGGTCATAAAAAGGTCACGCATGCCTGATGCTGTAAGCATCTGAATGAAGTTCAATTCTTGATTATGGAGGGCTGATGTAGAGGCAAAAACAATTGTTAGGGACTAGGGAGCAACTCATCTGGATGAAAGTAGTTGTACACCCAAACTTCTGCTTATGATAATTATGCTTAACTTGGGTACTCTGACAAGGAGACTGCTACTTGAAAAACTAACAAATATGAATTGCGTTCTATTATGTGTTTTTTTTTGTTGGCATCTATTATGTCTGTTTCAGTACCTATTTGTTGAAAAAAGCGATATAATGTGCTCTTAATTTTGATAAATTGGTTAACTTGATCTTTTGGAAGTTTTTCTCATTCTTTTTGAGTGAGCGCAACTCTCGTATTTTTAAGGAGGCTGTTTTGGCACAACATCTGATTTGGGATAATATTCTGCGTTTGGCCTCTGTTTGGTGTAAAGCACATGGTCTCTTTAAGGGGATTTCCCTAATAGATATGACTAGGGATTGGGCATCTTTGCTTTTTTGATATTTTCTCTTTTCTCTGTTGTCATGTGTTTTGCTCTTATGTCAACGAGAAATCGAGGATTCCTTATCCTCCAATCATTTTGTAATTTCTTCTCTTTGTCTTAATGAAATTCTTTTTTTTTTATCAAAAAAATATTGGTTTCTATAATTACTTTCTTGCGCTTCAAAGCTGCAAAAATGGGGACTTTTCATGTCTTCCTACTGTTTGTGGTTTGTATTAGATGCTGGAGCCACTTTTCTAACCTGTTTACTATAGTTTGACTCCATGAAATTCATTGCAGGTCATTACGCAATTCCTGAAACTGGAGACTTTACTTGATGACAGTGTAAACAAGAATATTGAATTACAAATTGAAAGGGGTGGCACATCAAAGAGATTATTTTTGTTGGTGAGATTTTTTTTTTTTGCTTGGATTATATACTTTATCACTAATTTTTGACATACTCAAATGCTTGTATTTTCTATGGGAAGAAAGACTGTTGGCACTGTGGTGATCAACTTGCAACCTACACTCTGAAGAGAGGGGTTTAAGACATCCTAACTGAATAAAGTGGTAAATAAGTCAAAAGTATCATCAAGATTGTACATCCCTCTAATTTCATGAAAACTTAGCTGGAGAAACTCCAAAAATACAGTTACTAGTAGACTAGAATGATACAGTTTTAACAATTGTCTTAACGTAATAAAGTGGCTAGTAATTTTCTCAAGTTTTTGCAATCCTTTAATCCTTTGTAACCAAATGCATGATAATTATAATTTTGGGCTTGGCTTGACATGTGACCCGACCACTAATCACGGCTGTTTTGCCTGTGGACGTAAGCCTATAGTTCGCTGTAGGCAAACCACATTAAATTCTATGTCTATTTCTCTTTTGACTATTTTCTGTTTCAACACTACCTAAATTGAATAAATAGAATCCTTAAAAATATTCCATATTACAAAAATATAATAAAAATTTATTCATAATCAGAATTGGCCCCCTTGTCCTACATCATAGTCTTTGGTTTGTAATTGGAATGAGGTTAATAAAATAGGGATGAAATGTTGCAGGAGGGGAAATGTTTACCCACAAAGTATTACTGAAAAGAAGGAAACTGCTGAAAATAGAAAAGTAATGTTGAGTTCCTAGGGTTCTTAGTTGCAATTATGAACCTGGCTCATGATTTGACTGACAACTTGAATTAATGAAATTCCAATTATCGCTTACTGTTGTGCTATTTTTTTCAATGTTTTTTCAGGTGCAAGATTTGCACTCAATAACTCCTGATTATTTCTTAGAAGTTAGTGGGGCAGTAATACATCCACTTTCTTATCAGCAGGTTAGTTGGACTATACTTGGTATGTTTTCTGTATTTTATATTGTCTTCTCAGAAGAAAGCATTAGTTGAGTATGATTTTGCTTGCTATTGAGAGGCTGAAAGAGATGGCCATTTAAATGAACAAATGTGTCTTGAATATTTACCATGTTCCCGATATTTAAATAATTATATACAGAGTAGCTTTTGCGCCTTCATTCTATTGGTCCATCTCTCTATATGCTTGTGATAGGAAACTGGACCAGAAATAGGAATAATGCTGAATAAACTCTGTCTTATTGATTCTGCTACTGATATCAGTGTGATATCAGTATCAATGATGGGTTTGTACAAGTGACTAATAGAAAACGTAAGGATAGTGCAGACACTTCGAGGGGTCTGCTGCCTCCCTCCCAATACCTCACTCAATTCTTGCCTGCCTTCCTTGTTCTCCCTCCCTCTTTCTTATACTAACTGACCCCTAGCACTCCCCACATCACCTACCACGTATGCAGGTTGGTTACAATTCAAATTCCCAAAATGATAGTCACACATATTCTCTTCCTTTTCCATGTGAGACACTAATCCACTGTTGCCCTCCCTTTTCTTCCTAATGTACACCGTAGTACCAGGGGGTCTAACAATACTCCCCCCCAAAAGATTCCCCTTGTCCCCAAGGTGAAGGGCCGGGGATGTATCCTGTAATAGCTCAAGGAACCTCCCTCCGGGGTCCCATTGCTTGAAGCATAATGATCTAGTTCCTAGGTCTAAGTCAAATTCTGCATCTTCTAGGACCAGTTTTCCAGATTCTACCTTGCTCAGATCCAAGATGTTGTTAAGAAGATGGAGTAGGGCAGTTGAGCATTTTATAATTTGAGTAACTGTTGCATATTGTTCATTTGTGAGACAATCATCCAATATAGGAATGTCAAACAACCCAATAATTGTTGCCATAGGAGTCCTCAGTTCATGACTCATGTTTGCTAGAAATTGACTTTTGTAGTTGCTTGATACCTCTGCCTTCCTTCTTGCTTCCAGTTGACTTATCAGTTCTGTTTTAGTTTCATTTCCTTTGATAATCCATATATCAGCATTGAAATGCATACACATCCAATGACTAGGATACTTGGGTTCCAAGCATGATCAACTACATCACAGGATCTTCCTCCTCAAAAGCCCTTATTGTCACCGCTCCAACAACATATTCAGCAAGATGATTAGCTACAAAGGACTTTGTTGTGCCATTCATCCGCATCAATTCTTTTGTAGACGCATGAGGCAACGGTAGACAATGCAGAAACTGATCAGCAGATGTGTGCTCCCATGCTTTTGTCAAGGTTTGGACCTGGGCAGTGATGCTTCTGTGTGTATGAACACCCTTAGGTTTACCTGTTGTCCCACTAGTGTACAAAATCAGTGCTGGATATTTACTTGATCTTCCAATACTCTCCAGAAAAATTGTCTACATCAATTTTCCCATTCTGTGAATGTTCATCTATGCTTTTCTCTGAAGACTTATTGGGAATAGGTGGAATATGAAAAAATTGAGAAGAGCTTTTATTGGCAAAGCTTTGCGTTAATTCACTATGATCTTCACTACTCAGTATTGCAGACACGTCCGAATTACTAATCACATACAAGAGCTCTGCTTCTGGATAGCTGAGTGCAAGTGGCACAACAACACCTTGGCAATGAATTCCAGCAATGAATTCAGCAGAGGGTTTGGCTACATTTCCTACTTGACCTCCACCAAGATTTCTTTTTTCACATCACTGCCACATAAGAGATTAGATATCTTCTGTGTAGATGATATGAGTTGCATGTAACTATAACTCCTTTGATAAGCTCTAATAGCAACACTTCCATGAGCTGTAAGCTCTTTCTTAGCAATTGCTTTGATCACCTCCACAAATGTAGCAGAAGGAGATGCTGTCTGTATCCATGCTGCTTGAGAAACATAGGCAAACTTCCCATAAACTTCAATCTTGTCCTGCCACTCCTCATCAGTTAGCCGTCAGTAGCTCGCCCATCCCCTCGTGGTCTTTCCTGTGGCACCCACTCTGCTCCGAGCCATTGTGGAATCAGCTCGAGCACCCGTTGGGATAGGCTGTGATACTGATGATGCAGCGTTCTAAGACCTTGTTGCCATGGGCATATGCACACCTGGGCCTCCCATGGGTGATGGGTCATTTGGGTCGTTTACCTGTTTCACCAAAGCAAGTCTGTTTGGGTTAGGCCTCATTCGGAAAGGTGGATTTTCCAGCCTATGGCCCATTAGCTTATCCCTTGCCTCTATTCTTTGAGCCAGATCAGTTTTCTCTCTCCTTTCATCAGATCGGTGGCTTTCCTCTCCCTTTCCATCAGATTGCTGGAATGCTTTGAGTTTCCCGCCCGCGACTAATTTCTTTGTCGAAGAAGCCATGGTTTCCTACGCCATCTGGTCCAAGCGATTCGACTCGGGTTCAACCTCCTTGCAGTGGCCCGCGTCTGGTGGTTCAGGCGAAGGTGACGGGTCGGCTGGGTTGCACGAGCTTTCTGTGGAAGAAGTCGAGTCCAGTGGCTCCGGTGGTAGTGGTGGTGGGCTGGCTGGACTTCTCGAAATGCTAAGCTTTGTGGCCATTGTGGGCCGCTTCATCCTTTGCCCGACCTCCGCACAACCTAGATGTGGCCATGGATTCTCCTCCATTTCTTCAAACACCCTCGTTTCATCTCGAATTTCTGAAAAATCTGCTATGACCTCTAGGGGCATCTTCTCCGACTTAAACCCCAGGGCCTCTTGCTCTTGGTTTCTAACGGTCATCATCACCTCAGCACCGGAAGTATCCTTCAGCTCCAAAATCTCTGGCACCTAAGGTTCTGGTTCTAGTTCTGGTTTCGCATTCGAAATGAAGAACGTTTGATCCAGATCGTACTCGGGCTGGAAACATTTAATCACCGCCTTCATGAAGGTGATCCAGGTTGCGTTGGGATTACGCCAATTCCACCATTGCCACCAGTTGAGAGTGCGACCTCTCAGAGCCCTCACCACTGCCAATAGCTTCTCCTGGTCTGGTGTTCCCTTTGCATCGAAATGTTGCATGACGCTAATCAACCAACCATAAGCCTCCTCTCCTTCGAATACTGGAACCTCCATTCGACTCTTCCACCCTCAGGTTCTTCTCCACTGCTTTCTCTCCAGCATCCATCTCACAACTAGTATCCACAACTCCCTAAGATCGGGAGCTCTGATACCAATTGATAGGAAACTGGACCAGAAATAGGAATAATGCTGAATAAACTCTTTGTCTTATTGATTCTACTACTGATATCAGTGCGATATTAGTATCAGTGATGGGTTTGTACAAGTGACTAACAGAAAACGTAAGGATAATGCAGACACTTCGAGGGGTCTGCTGCCTCCCTCCCAATATCTCACTCAATTCTTGCCTGCCTTCCTTGTTCTCCCTCCCTCTTTCTTATACTAACTGACCCCTAGCACTCTCCACATCACTTGCCATGTATGCAGGTTGGTTACAATTCAGATCCCCAAAATGATAGTCACACATATTCTCTTCCTTTTCCACGTGAGACACTAATCCTCTGTTGCCCTCCCATTTCTTCCTAATGTACACCGTAGTACCAGGGGGTCTAACAGCTTGTCTTCTGTTAAATAATTTAAATTACTGTTTTCCATAAATGGTCATTTTGCCATCTCTTACTCATGTTATAGTGTACCGGTTTGTTTATCTTGTGGTTACTGCAACAAAGTTATCTGGATTTATTATGATGTACTACACCTCACATTCGATATTCTTGTTCCTACCTTCTCCAAGGTTGCTTCTGCTACTCTTCTAATTTTAAGCTACCTGTATCATGATGGTTTTGTTTGTCATCTTCATTGCAGGCTAGAAACTTCCGTTTCCATTGCGGTCTTGTTTATGTGACTGAACCAGGGTATGTTTACCTAGATAAACATTGACTATTCCGAACTTATAATTATTTACAGGCTACAGAAAATATTATATATTTTGTAGTTTATATTGATAGGTTATGCTTATCAAAATTATAATTAGAGCCGGGTGAGATTGTTGACTTGTTATAACTTCTTGATGATTAGGCAAGATTAATCTCTTGTTGTAGTATTTAATAATTCCTTTAAGAAGTTCACCACTTGAGAAATTGGCAAATAACCTTGAGGCTAGCATCACTTCTCCCTTCATGTACAAGGGTTGTTCTAGGAGGGAGAGGGTCCTTGAGATGTTTATTTAACATTTTGGTATATAGCATGTGCTTTATTCAACACGTGGTAATTACCTTTTGCAGATATATGCTCTTTAGAGCAGGAGTTCCTCGCCATGCAATAATTAAGAAATTTGCCGGTGAAGAAATATCTTGTCTTGAGGAACTAATATCAGTTATCTCTAAGTTATCTAGGGGTGCTCAAGTACCATTGGAGTATATAAGCTACATTGATCGTCATCGAAGGAAGGTAATGGTTACTATACATTCAAGACATGTGATATTAAATGAATGTATATTTGCAGATACCTGGTGATTTCCTATTGTCTTGAATGTAATATGGAGTTGCTTTACCTTTTTCACTTTGATCTATTTACTTGCAATTTAAAATTATGTCCTAGTGGTACATGAATAGAAAAATCCCCTCATTGATTAGATTGTCCGTGATATTTTAAAGAAAACATTGACTTTTTCTAGTTATAAGTCTATAAGATTTTAGGCTATGCAACAGGTGTACTTGTAGCTATTTTTACATGTGTTTAATATGCATATTTAGAATATGTTCCTTAGATTTTGCAGATGTCAGCTGTTATGGTTGTACATGTTATTGGTTTCTTTTTGGTAGTATTATGGTCAATAAATGTTGATTGATGAGTATATACGAGTTAGGATCCATGGACACTAATGTAAGACTTGACCCACACCTTCAAATAACGTTTAGAATGTGACCTTCATTGATTCAACCACCAATGATGAGATATGATCATGTTGATATGCATGCAAATTTCAAATAAATTAGTAAAAAATCAAGTAGTCTATCATTTCTTATATTTTAGATATCTTATGGTATGTTAATCTTTTGGAACACTAATGGAGCATACTTAATTTATAATAAACATTGGATTTTACAAGCTTGATCTACATGATGTGAGATTTTGATCCAAAGGTGGACTTCATGAAAGGTTTATTCTATAAAAGAATTGCTTAATGATGTAACTTTATTATAACTCTACACTGGTGTTGACGGGTATATTCATGTTTCTGAGTGTCAGTACTGCAGCAATGTTCGATGTTACTTGTTTTTGTGGTTGCAGATGAATTATCATCTTTTGTTCCTGTGGATAATTGAACTTAATTTAGTGCTGATTTTAGAACTGGATTGACTTTCTGACATGATAATATTTTCATGTTAGAAGCAGTGGCATATTTATGCATGTATATATCTATATTCCTTTGGTGCACCAGAGCACTGATGTCTCTTCAAGATATAACTCATTGCTGATTTTGTTTCACGAACTCATCTGATGGCTGCAGTCTGTCTTGGTCACGGTTGATCGCCATGAATGGTATGCACCTCCCCAGATATACACTCGTGATGACAATACTGGCCTCTGGATTGCAAAGCCTGCTTTTCTCCCCGATTCCATTTTTCTATCATCTGGTGTTCAAGATGTTGGAAATCTGGCCAGACAGCCAGTTTCACTAACTGGTGACCATGCTTGTGTGGGACATGTGTGCCAAGATAACAATCAGGAGTTGGCTGATGGTGTCACTATCTTGGAAACCAATTATGAAGATCCTTCTGCGTTTGCATCTCGCCACATTGCATCTGATGGTGGTGCGAAAAAACAAATAGTGGAGGAAGATTTATCTGCTGATGGAAGTGTTGTAGCTGATTTTTCCTTAAATGAATCCAGGGAATCTAAGCTAGAAAAATCAAGTGCTTTGCAGGATGATGTGTTAATGGACTATCAAGGTGCAACTGCTGCTGCAGCAAATGCATCAGTTGCTGAACGTGTGATCGAACCTACTCTTGTGATGTTGGAGGTAATATTTTAGAAATTTTATAACAATTTTGATTAGTGGCTTCCCTGAAATGCATGGTATAGGCACATGTATCATACCTGAAATGATATGATATGGGGTATCCTCATTGAGTTTCAAGATTTCTTCATTAAAAACTTCCAAAACATTTACAAATTTAATTGCTTTTGTGGGTGTCACTTGTCAGTTGAGTTTCAGTCCATTTTTATATATAAAAAAATAATATACAATACATATTCGTTTTATAAATGTCACGACCCAAACTAGAGGGCCTTGATCGGCGCATAGGAAGGACTAGCCAACCTAGCAAGCCTAACGGGCCAAAGACCATAATAAGACAATATACTAAATCTACCAAAATTTCAGCAGAGTAACCTCTAAAAGTTAGACATCCCAATTTAACAATTCTAGCTTTGTTCACTTACAAGCATCACTAAACATAATCCCACTAACAATATATCATAAGACCAGACAAAGATACAGTGGAAGCTAGATCCTGCCTGTGAATAATGGAGCATATCTAAGATTATTACATATCCAAGTGTACAAGAAAACCAAAGGACAGAAAACAAAATGAACATGCCCACACGAACAAAATGTTAGGCTCACCAAAAAGAACCACTTCTAGCTATTTGAAGAACCTAGACCCGGCTCAGTATTTGTATCTGTAATACATAATATAAAGGAGTGAGTCATAAGACTCAGTGAGAGATAAGCAGAAGCATTAGTTTTCTTCACGGAAAGTACATCCACATATCGAAACATATGCGTTAGTTCAAATAATCATAAAATGAAAACTAATAAGTAAGTCAATCATGAATTACCAATTCAACTATAACATATATCAATAGTCAAATGTCAAATATCATATGGGAGGTTCCTATTCCAGAATTAATCAGAAATCTCACCAACGAACACATAGTTCGAAGGTTTGACAAACGCCCAGCAGGGACACGGGGGTCAAATCCACTGTCAGAGTCAAGCCAGTCCGATCGTGTGGGCCAACACGTCGGGCTAGCAACACCCCTACTAGCTGAGGTTCGGACCAAGGTGCACCAAGGCTAACGTCTACTGCCGTTAGCTACAGTATTCTGTCAAAGTTTCCTTCCAACAAAACATAGTTGTATAAATCTAGATATACATATATTCATAATCCAAAACAAAGTATCAGAAACACAACGATAGATATTTAGAATCATGAAAAAGTGTTTGTCCCAAGCTTTCTTATAATTTAACTACGAAGAAAAATAAATGACTTTGTGAAATCCTTCAATAAAGAACATTTTAAGAAAATGTACAAAAAACATATTATAGATCATGTCATCAACTCACTCAAAGGACGAAATTTCACGAGTCCAAAAGCTATGTTGTCACGGACCAATAAGACGATCCTCCAATGAATCTAGGATTACAACAACATAACCAAAACAACAATCAACATTTAAAATTAAGGATTCATCAACTTGTGGAATAAGGAGTTCTTGAAGAATTTAGAAAACATTCAAGTTAGTTTAGAAAGATGACATTTGTTTGACAGAAATTCTGCACTGATTCAGAGGCTAACAAATTGCAAATAATATATGGAATTGAAGCCCTATGTGTCTAGTTTCTAACGCAACTGGAATCACCTTAATACGATCTCCCAATCAAGAGTTATGATCAAATTACTACACATTGTCTAGTTTACACGGGAATTCAATTTTTATCCCATCTAAGCATTTTATCAAACACTTGATGAGCAATCCTTTCTTTTCAAAGCTAGCACGAAAATTCTATGTTCTAACACCCTTCCTATTAGTATCACTTCTCCATAACAACATTAAAACTCATCCAATTCATTCCATATACCATCAATTTCCAAGAATTCCAAAATTCCCAATTTAAACCCTAGGTTCAATACCCGTTATGCATCTTACAATTCAATCTACAATTCACTATAATCCAACCACTAACAACATATTTGAGCTAAGAGATTACCTAAATGAGTCACAATAATGGAAGGATGAAGTGGATGACTTGGTTGCTCCACCAAACCGTGCAACTGACTCTTGGAAGATGAAAGATTCGATGGCTTGCAATGACCAAGAATGGTGGAGTCCAGGTGGATGGAAGAAGATGATGAGGAGCGAAGATGAAGGAGTAGAGAAGGAATGAGAGAAGTCGAGAGAAGGAGGGAGAAGCGGGCGAGAGAGGAACGTGTTTTACGCCCCTTGCTCGAATGGGTTTTTCAGGGGGGGAAGGAAGGGGAGTGTTTGGTAGTGAGGATGGGGGGTGTTTGGAAGGGAGGATAGAGTATGCTATCCTATTCTGGTGCAATCTTATTTACATTTCTTAATTTTAAGTTAATGCTCTCCATTAACTTTAAAACATAAATGTAAATAAGGGAATACCCCCCATTTGGATTCAATAAAAATATCAAAAAAATTAAAATCCTTATAAATAAAAAGTCAACTCTTGAGTTTTAGTTCAAATTCATAAAATCCGAAACTTTCAAAGATGTTTCCTTTCAAAACGAGTGAGTTAAAGGTTTCTAAAAATTCATTAAAAATCATTTTGTAGCTCTTTGATATCCCATTATCAATTACCGCCAATTTTGATTTCAAGAAAATACATATTTACTATAGCCCTCCATATAGGTGCCACTTCCCAGACTTAGCCAAATTTCAGGACCGTGTATATAGTAGTTATCTAATACACCCAAAATGGCTCTAAATAACTTTTATAAGGTAAGTTTAATTCTAAGAATCCCACTAATGAAGTAAAGTGACTCAAAAGGTTAATCCTTTGAACTCAAATTCATAAGTAAAAGACTATACATAATACGATTATCATACGCAAAAATTTCGGGTCATCACAATAAAGTACCAAAATTTAACAAAATTTGTTGTTTTTGTGTGTTCAAGATGAGTTTCAGTTAAAAAAATTTCGTGTTCTGGCTTAATTGGACGTTATTTTTAACTGTTTAGAAACACGTTTCAAAATTTTTCAATCACAATTAGTTGCATTTTGAGGTGTGTTTCTTATGTTTTGAAACAGAGAAAAACTTATTATCATTTCAAGAAGACCTAAAAAACTATGACCATTGAAGTTCAGAAAGTGGGGGGAATACCAGGGCATTTTGGTTCATTTACTTAATGAAAATAATAATAAGCCTAACTATGTTAATTTTAATTTCACAGCTATTTATTGATATATCTAGGCATATATATTTTTAATATTTGATTTGACATGTCCTAGAATTTTCAAGAACTAACGTATATCCTTCTACCTTGCCCTTACCAGTCTCTGGAAGTACCTGCTTCAGTGTCTCCTAGCTGTTCTTCATTAGCAACCTTTCCTAATGTTTGTATTATGATATCTGACTTATCAGTTTTGTACACAATTTGATGATTTTTTTAAGGCAATCATAAATCTGTTCTGTATATATGCAAGATTATTGGAAGATAAGTTGCACGGGTATGGGTATGAGTATGAGTGTCATATTAGAAGTGTGTTAGGACCCAATTGCAAACATGAGACTTGAGTCCCACATCGAAAGTATGGGATTCAGATGTGGGGTTTATACGGCCTTGAACTCTCCCACCTTAATAACTAACTTTTTGGGTGTGGTTATCCCAAGGTTCGTATCAATTGGTATCAAAGCCTTCTACCAGGTCTCACAATTGCAAATGAGCAGAATGGATGGTGACATTGACATTGTAGTGTTCGCTCGGGACTAATCAAAGGGCTAGTGCATAGCTAGCCCACGTGGGCACCGGTGTTGCAGAGTGTGGTGGAATGTTAGGTCCCAATTGCGAGCCTTCCACCATGTCTCTTATTTGCAAACGAGTGCCGCGGGTGGTGACTTCAAAATTGTAGTATTTGCCTAGGACTAGTCAAAGGGCTAGTGCACAGCTAGCCCGTGTGGGTGTTGTGGCTGCGGAGCGTGGTGGAATGTTACGACTAATTGCAAAGTATGAGACTTGAGTCCCACTTAGGAAGTATGAGATTTTGATGTGGGCTTTATATGGCTTTGGGCTCTCCAACCTTAACAGCTAGCTCTTGGGGCGTGGTTCTCCCAATGTTCATATCAAAATGACACTCCAATACAACAATTTTTGAAGAATCTATGAAACACTACAGCAGAATATACTTAAATTAAAATTTAAAAGATTTATATACATAAAAAAATTAATATAAAAGATATTGTTTGATATATTTCCTCTTGGAAAGTAAAAAAATGGAACAGACCTAAATGTTTTAAAGGATTTCAAACATGTTTTAGTCCATTTTGTACAATCCAAAACCAAGTTGAATTGTTTCTTAGCATTTGAAAACACCTTTTCAATGCATTTCAAATGTTTTGAAATTTTACCATTTTGTGAAGAGAAAAAAAGTGATACCCATGCTGGGTGTATGGTATATGCAAATACGTACCTGACACTGATAGGATGTGAGTATGATGCAAAAATTGGAGTATCGATGCTTCTTAGATTGCTAGTAACTAATACATCTTCTGCGTGTAAGACATGGTATTAGATTTTAAAGGCTATATTGTACTTCCTTGAGAAAGAAATTTCTAAATATGTGATTCTCTCTTCAATATATCCCTTATTTCCCTCGCCCCTCCCCCCTTAAAATATGGTTTAGGACAGTCCTATTAGACTATTAGATTAGTGGATGTATGGAGCCTTTTCATCTCTATTTTCAGAAATAAGTTCCCTAGTTCCTTGATGTTTCTATTTTCTAATCCCTTAACATGTGACCGTATGCCTGGGCCTAGGAATGTCCATATAATTTCTGCAAATGTTGTCTGTGCTGTACTTGTAATTGTGGTTCACTGTAGTTCATTTGGTTTGTATTGTCTTTGTTGTGATATGTGGTCCGAATCGCCTATCAGCCTTTTATTTGATTGAAATACTTCTAGGGAGAAAATGCAGCAATATGGCTTCTGGTGTCCCTCGATTTTGTTTTGTTTTTGTTTTTAAACTTCTCTTCATCTTTTGTCATTACTGTCATATTTAAGTGTCTAAGTTCATTACTCTTGGTAATTCTACTCTTCTAATTAAAAATTTATGGATTATATAATCCCTTTCATGACAACAATGCTTAATGTTGTAGCCTGGTGCTGACTTATTGGTTTTCCTATAGTTCTTAATTATTCCTAACATGTGAAACTTGTTATACTCAAATCTGTGGGATATGCAGGTTCATGTTCCTCCATCTTGTATGCTTGATGGTGTTCATTCACAGCACTTTTTTGGAACTGGTGTCATAATATATCACTCTCAAGATATGGGATTAGTTGCAGTTGACAAGAATACAGTTGCAATATCTGCCTCTGATGTGATGCTATCCTTCGCTGCTTTCCCGGTTGAAATTCCCGGAGAGGTAAATCTTTCTAAAAGAATGGGACCCTAATAATATAAATAAATAAACAAGAAGGCTGTCTTTAACTTATTGTCTCTATTTCTTACCAATTGCAGGTGGTATTTCTCCATCCTGTTCACAATTATGCTCTCATTTCATATGATCCTTCTGCTTTGGGACCTGTTGGTGCTTCAGTGGTTCGTGCTGCAGAGTTACTTCCAGGTGTGTTTGACTGTGTAATTGCTAAATTTCTACTGTTTTAACGTGACATCATCAGATCCAGATTTGAGAACATGTTCTTCATTCTCACTGACCCATAAAGACTACTATCCATACTTTGGCTTAATGTAGAAAAGCTAACCAGCTCCCCCTGGCGACTGAAAAAGAAAAAGAAATAGGAAAAACAAAATTTTTTTATGATTTGCTGTTGCTCTGAAGTCCAATTTCTCCGGTCCCCTTTCTGTCAAGGAATACTTATCTTACCAGTGAGGATGGCATGATAGGTGTGGATGTGATTAACTTTTTGTGGACCTACTTTGATGTGTGGAAGTTAATTGCTTTTGGTAAATTGCTAAATATCTCTAGCAAGGGATGAGGGAGCATTTTAAAGGTAAAATGAGATTTTGTCTGGAAAAAAAAAAACATTTTAGATGTAGATGATGTGAGAGGGCAGAGGTTTGAGGGCACGTACACTTTCACAATCATTTATCCATATTGAGAAAAGACTCATATTTAGTACATTTTCTTGTCCAGAGCCGGCATTACATCGAGGGGATTCTGTTTACCTTGTGGGGTTGAGTAGAAGCCTTCAAGCAACTTCTAGGAAATCTGTTGTTACAAATCCTTGTGCTGCATTAAATATAGGATCTGCTGATTCCCCACGTTACCGAGCAACCAATATGGAAGTAATTGAGCTTGATACTGGTAAATTTGGATAAGTTCATTTTTTCCCCACGTTACTCATACAGATAAATGACTGACTCTTAATGTGTTTAAATCCAGATTTTGGTAGTACATTTTCGGGAGTGCTAACAGACGAACAAGGAAGGGTCCAAGCTATATGGGGAAGCTTCTCGACTCAGGTTTCTACCACTTACTGCTTGCCGGGACAGATCTGGACATTTTTCATTGGGGCCAAGATAGGAAAAAATGCTCGAAGTAAATTGGATGATAAAACTAATTCTCAGAGGCATTAATAAAAAACATTTTTGAGCCTTCTCTGAACAGCTTATGCTTTCAGGAGAGCTCATTCTTTGATATCAGAGCCTTTTTGACCAAACAGTCAAGAGTTCAACCCTTTCTGCCCCTATTTTCTATTCTTAAATTAATTATTAATTTCAGCTCAAGATTTGAGTGGGCCTGTGCAATGTCCACAATTCAAGCTGAATGATTTTTTTTAAGGTGTGAGGGGGTGTGTTAGAAATTTTAATAAAACTGTTCTTAGGTCTTCTCCTAACAGCTTAAACTTTTAGTAAAGTTGGTTGCTTGACACTGATAAACCTTAATATTACTTTCTAAATAGAAATTAAAGAAGAAAAATTAGACTTTGTCATTATATGATATATCATAATGAGTAAAAATCCCTGATGAGAGACTTTAAACAATGTACTTATTCTATGTAGTTTTTGGTCTTTTCATTTGTTTAATATAATAAAGCCTAACTTCAAACAGTTGCATCCTCGTAGAAGAAGGCAAAGAGAAGAAAGACGAAAACTGGAAAGAGACGAGAGAAGACAATTTATACTCAAACTTCAAAAGGCTACCTGGTGGTGGGTTGGTCCTTGAAGTCTATATGCCATTACTCCTTTTCATTTAAAATTCTAATATTAATTAAGAAAGGCCTTTGACTGTTTAGAAGTAACATGGAATTTATAAAAAGTGAATCCCAAACCTTTAAAATTAAAGAATGAAGTAATTATGTATAAAAACTAGTTTTTTATTTGGTCTATGTCTTAGAAAGGTTAATACGTGATTTTTCTATTTCCTAGATGTGCTTGATTGGATGGGTGGAAAGTGAAAAGGTGAAAATAGAGGAGGGAAAATGGAGAGGAATGGAAACTTTTAAGTGTTGACTTCTTGGTGGTGCTTGGTAGAGAATATGATGAATGAGATGATTAAAATTATTTTTATACCACTTTGTTGGTACAACTGAAAGTCAAGAGGAATAAAAAATTTCTCTAACAAATAGAAGGGTTAACCAGTAGAAAACATGTATTCATTTTTATTTGGACTGTTCTCATTGTATTATCACTTTATTTTTCATCATATGTGGTGGAAATTATTTTTAAGCAGTAAATATCTACATCTTTTTGTTTTATTTTATTTTATTTTCATTTTTTGTGGAGGGAGGAGGAGGGTTATATGGTGGACTATGACTGTTTGTGAATTAAGATGTACTTTATATTTATTTATATGGGTTGAAATCCCCTGTTCCAGCTGAAATTTGGTAGCAGTACATCAGAAGATCATCAATTTGTGAGGGGTATTCCGATATATGCAATAAGTGAGGTCCTTGACAAGATTGTATCTGGTGCAAATGGGCCACCTCTTCTCATAAATGGTGTCAAAAGGCCTATGCCACCTGTGAGAATTTTAGAGGTTGAACTTTATCCAACATTGCTTTCAAAGGCTCGGAGTTTTGGGTTAAGTGATGATTGGATTCAGGTATAGATCTTCCTGTTATAGTTTGTGCTTTTACCTTTAGGGTATTTTCTTTCTTTCTACATGCAATATGTAAGAATCTACAGTTGGAAAACTCCTGAAAGATGCCCCTAACACAAGCCTCCTTTGAAACAGCAGCAAATATGAATATGTATCCCGAATGATCCTTGAATTCCTTTTTAACTGAATGCACCAACATCAGATGCCTCCAACATTTAGAAAAATAGTTTTCTTCCTTGGATGATTAACGTAAATGCCCTTTTGTTTATGCTATATGAAAATTATATGCTATTTATAATGAATGTGGTTGTTGCATGTTGTAGTTGCTAAAACATTATTTGAATGAATTACACCAACTTACTTTGAGGTTTGCCTAAATTACCATCTCCCTTTTTGTTTCGGAAATTACACTGACTGAATGACCTCGCTTGTCTTTGTATTTTCATCTCTACGGATGGTTGCATGTCTGCATGTCGTATATCAGATTAATATTTAAACAGGGTGTAGGGTTGTATGTATTCAAAGCGGGGGAGGTTAGTGTTTCTTTTTTAAACAAGATTAGATGTGAGTGTAATTTAGACAAATATCGAAAGGGTCGATGTGATTTACTCAAATGATTTGTTTTGTGATTTTTGTTCCGGAAATGGAACTATGGGTTGGTACTGGTGACAAGTTGTCCTCAGTTTTCCTGTTGTATGTTTTGTCCATCTTTACTTCAAGAAATATTTCAAGCAAGACCAAAATTTATAGTGTCTCCTTTTAATCTTTAGTTTAGTACTTTAGTGATTGGATTCCCATTCCTTCTATCACTTCTTGAAAGAACCAGCTTTGATATTGCCATTGTCATGATTTGGTATTAATAGTTATTGGTCACAATTATTGTAGGCTCTTGTTAAGAAAGACCCAATAAGACGACAGGTTTTACGTGTTAAAGGTTGTTTGGCTGGATCAAAGGCTGAGAATATTTTAGAACAAGGAGACATGGTTTTAGCAATCAATAAAGAACCAGTCACATGCTTCCATGACATTGAAAATGCTTGCCGAGCTTTAGATAAATTTTATACCAATGATGGGAAGCTTCACATGACTATTTTCCGGCAGGTATGTGATAATATTTTCCCTTTGCTGATTAAATCTTTTTTTATAAAAGAAAATATATATTTTATTTCTTTCTTTTGATTAAGGGTTTGTGGAGCGCGCTGAATGAACTTTTGCCTGTACTTTGCCTTCTTTATTGAGGTGCATGGGCTATGCCTTAATGATTGATTTGCATGGTTGTGTCAGGGACGAGAAGTTGATCTTCTTGTTGGAACAGATGTTAGGGATGGAAATGGCACAACTCGTGCAATTAATTGGTGTGGTTGTATTGTTCAAGATCCATATCCAGCAGTACGTGCTCTTGGATTTCTTCCTGAAGAAGGTCACGGTGTGTATGTGGCAAGGTATGATTTTACCTTTTGCTTGCAAACTTTTAATTCTGCAAAAGGGTACAGTGCCTGATTAATGGATAGTGGCAAGATGGGATGTTTATATTACAAGTAATTTTATGAGGGCCTACTGTAGTAGTTAGCAAGCACTTGGGCCATGTTGATCGTATGCTTATAAACTGCTGTCTTGTCAACTGCATGTGATGGCCTTTGATCTTGGTTTATATGACTAGATGTAAGGTCTGAATAGGTAATAATAATATTAAATATTTACCCAACATCCTCACTCAACTTCCCCACAGCAGTTGTCTTAATACATCTGTTTACAGAATTTGAGCAGTTGTCTTGATACATCTGCTCTATGTCACACAACTCATCCACGTACACCTCTCTGCTCTGTGCACCAGTGTGCAGATTGACAGTGGATTCTTGAACAATTCACGACTCACAGTTTCTTTCATTTAAAAATAATATTATAAAATAAATAGTGTTATCCTTATATTAATTTTTAATCTATATTGTTCCTAATTCGTTTTTATTGAATACTTTTATATAGAAATATTTAAAATATATAATTTATTTCAAAATCTTTAATAATTTTTTTCTTATAAATACGTAATTTTGAATAAATTATGTAGACATACTAGAGATGTACTCATTTGAAATTTACATTTTATCTCGTTCACAAACCTGCTCCTGCTCTTGCATTGCGTACTTCTGACTTAGCATCTGCTTTCAAAATTTGTCAAATTCACAGGTGGTGTCATGGGAGTCCTGTAAATAAATATGGTCTATATGCTCTTCAGTGGATAGTTGAAATTAATGGAAAACCAACTCCAAATTTAGATGCTTTCGTTGATGTGACAAAGGTACGGAATTTACCATGCACAGATGCAACTTGCATTTATATGCATACAGTTACCTCCCTTTTCTTCCTCGTTAGAGCTTATATATACGATATGATACGGTGTTCATAGTGATTTTGACAATAGAATGCATGCTATGTGTACATGTGGCTCCATCTATGTTACATGTTTTATTTTAGGGAAAATGGCCCAAAAGTCATCTTGAAAAAAGTTGTTTCCATTTTATTTATTTTAAAAATTAATTAAATATTTAATTAATTTAATTAATTAAGTATTTAATTAATTTAATTATTTATTTATATATAATTAATTAATAATTTATTTTTATTTTAATACTTAATACGTAATTAATTGTATATAAATTATTGATTAAATTAATTAAATACATAATTAATTTTCAAAACGAACCAAATAAAAAATATATTTTTCAAATTGAAGCTTTGGGTCATTTTTCCTTTTTTTTTATATGATGAAATCTATTTATCCACCAAATGTAGGTTGTGTTATTGCTTATTAAGATGAGACATTTACGGAATTTGTAAATCTATGTGATGCTTTTGACGTGCCTCTAAAAAAGTCTTGAATTATATATATATATGCATTATTATTATCTCTTAAATGTTGGCAGGAACTAAAGCATGCAGAGTTTGTTCGTGTAAGGACAATTCACCTCAATGGGAAGCCACGAGTCCTAACATTGAAGCAAGATTTGCACTATTGGCCTACATGGGAATTGAGATTTGATCCAGACACTGCAATTTGGCATCGTAATATAATCAAGGCATTGAACTGTAGTACTGTATGAGCAGAGTATTTATTGTTACATATTCCTATGGAACCAGCAGCACAGGAGCATCGAAAATGTTGGGGAAGGCATCTTCCAGGTTCAGACTTGGGATTTAGCAGTGCTGCGGCGTTGCATATTTGATGCTCTTCGTCACAATATATTCCATTGCATTGCCTTGATTGATGAGGCACTCAATTCAGGCTGGCAAAGAGTTATTTGGATTATATACCGCATCATTTTACGCTGTTGGTTCATTATATTATATACTGTAAGGTTTGGTAATAAAAGAAAATAAAAAAATAAATGTTATAATTTTTTATGTATCAATCACAAAAAGCTCTTCTCTTTAGCTTTTCTTTGGCTTGTGCATATCGTATGATCCCCCTTCCCTTTGCATCCTCCTCGCTTCGTTACAATGTAAATGTGATGGAAAAACTTTGAAGTAGAAATATAAATTTATAAGCTACAGTACATGTACAATTGTCATTTTCCTCTTTTCTTATCGCTAATCCACATTTGCGATCTCGTCACTGAATAAAAGTATAAAACAATATGCTAGACTGGCAATAATGTTAACGACCTTCTCATTTATTTTTTTATAAATAAATACTTTTGTCACACTTCTCATTTAATATTTTATTAATAAATTTTAAATAGATAAATTGTTTTTTATATTAAATTTATGCTAAATAAGTGGTGCAAAGTGTTAAAAATCATTACTCAGTGAAACCCATTGTTATTGAAGAATTATTAATTTGTGGTCTAAGGTAGATTATATCATATTAATTAAGTCACCGAATAAAACAATTAATATGCTTCTACTTTTACTGTTAATTCCTACTTTTTTTTTTCTCATTCCTTCTCTAACTTTTTTTACACTTTAAAATTTCAATTAAAGAAAATGAAAATCCTAATTTCAATAGATGCTATATATGCTTGTGTGTTTGTGCTGCCATGACAACCGGGCTGTAATAGAAGCATGCCGCATGCGACAACAGGTGCAGGAAGAGAGGAAAAAGGAAATGCTCTAACTGTGAGCTATGAGAAAAAAAGGGGGGGGGGGGGGGTTGCTTGATCACTGCCGAGGGAAAGTGATAGAGACCAAAAGCCTCGAAAGCAATGACTTATTGATATGCTCGTGATCACTAGAAAATTAAATTTTGTAATTAAGGCTAACATCGAATTGTTTTTGTAAGGCTATTTTTTAGAGAGATATCAGACTATATTTATTTATATTCCTTATGTGAACAAGAGATCGACATTATTTACCTCGATCTGTTATGCACTATATATATATATATATATATATATATATATACATATATATATTCTTACTATCGACATCACTGTACCTCTTAACCCCTAATTGCGATCATTCTCTCCTTCCTATATTGTTGGCATGTAAAAACAGGAAAATGAAAATTAGGATATATGATAATATTCTTAAATGCAGGAATCAAATTCAAACAATTCTTATATTAATTTATAGCATCACGGAGAATTCATGAAAGAGTCTTTCATGAATATAAAAACACCTGGAATATAAAAGAGAAAAAGAACGGCATAATCATGCATGGCAGTATCGTTGAGCACTCTTTGTAGCAGAAGATGAAGGCGGTGGAGGAGGATATCTGTAGTACCATGGAAAATATGGAAGCATTGGATTAGGAGGTGGAGGAACACAGTCGTTCACCCATGGTGGTGGTGGCGGAGATGATGGTGGAGTTGGTGGGCTGTTGGTAATGGTAATTAATCTATCATCGCGGATATAACGATTGGGATTGCTTGGAAGGGTCCTTAGCCAGTGTCTAAATATTAGTAATCACTTCAGACACAAAAGGTAGAGAGCCACAACAAATTAAAGACGGACAAAGAGGTGGAAACCAACAGAGGGAGGGGTGACGTACGTATATATATATATATATATATATAGAAAGAAAGAAGGGTTCAAGCTAGGGATTTTATTTATTTGTTAGCATTTTCTTTTATAAACAATTAATTAATCAATGAATAAGTATAGTTTATAGTTTACAAGAAATAGAATAAGTATTTTATAATTAATTTATACAAATTGATAAAAACTAAACATATATTAGAAAGCACATTAATTATTTGTAATAACCAATCTTCTTTTTTTCCCTCTCGAGTTTACACTCGTTAATATATATAGAAAACTTGGCTCATATGGGAGCGGCAGACTTAATCATCATCACCAAAAATAAATACCATAATAAGTCATTATCTTATAGGATAATATGACTAGTTGAGTTCCTGCTCATGGTGATTTATAACCAATATGATATGTAGAAGACTTTACTGGAATCTGGAACTCATTAATGATATGATCATCTAAAAAGAAAACTTCGCAAGTCATGATTTGTTTTAGTATTACGTTATTAATTAATGCTTTCCTGATTTTATTAGCATTACTAAATTATTTGTTGTGGAAAATAAATTGTATTAGGAATCCAGATAATTATATTATTTTCTTTCCATACAAAAAAAGAATAATTATTTTTTGTATTATAAGTCCTATACAACCACTATAGATTGTATTGTTTTTTAGTTACAAAATATACCTGTGACCAACTGCGGAGAGGTGGTGATAGGTTAAAGTGGAGACAAAATAAAATGACTTGATCCTGTGATTAAATCCCAACCCTTGGAGCAAGGGAGCTTTTTAAAATCCTAAGAGTAAAGGGTACTGATACCATAATAAAAATAAATCGTACCAAAGGAATCTTTTATATATATATATATTGGAATATCTTATTATGAGAGATGAGATGAATTAATCTTAACCATTAAATCTTACATAAATGATTAAGATTATAAATTATTTAAAAGACATAATCACTTAAAAAAGTTACATGCTTTTATATTCTAATTTTGACTATATATAAATGATCTAATGGTTAAGATTTACTCCTCTCACTCACATGATGTGTCACTCCTCTCACTAGATATGCTCATATATATATATATATATATATATATGTCCTATTTTGTTAAAATATAAATAAAATAATTATATTTTAAGTAAGTGAGACACATGGTCAAATATTGATCACTAATCAATTAATTGCGAGTCTCATTTAATTAAAACATAATTATTTTATTAATTTTTAATTTATATTTCAATCAAATAAGACACATTGTTAAACATTAATTACTAATTACTAAAAGTACTAATAGAGTTGGATAAATAGGTCAAAGTCCATGGGTTAGTCCGTTTAACTCGTTTATTTAAATCGTTAGGACTCAAATTGTGACTACCCTAGATCGGTAAAGCTTAGCTCATTTAACCTGTGAGTAAAGCTTAGCTCATTTAACCTGTGAGTTAAGCTAGTTGGACCACAATGACTCGCGAGTTGACCCTTAACCGAGTGTACCTTATTTTATTAATAAATATATAAAAAGGGACCCAAAGTTTAAACCACTGGCCCAACTAACCTGCCACCCAACCCATTTAGGTTAGCAGCTTCAACACTTGAACGCGCATTTTCTCCTTCTCCTTCAGCCGCACACCCACAGAGTCACACACCTCATAGCACTTGAACACCTGCATTCTCATTCCTTCAATCGCACACTCACACCTGCATGACGACCTTCACATTCAACTTTTGTTCCCTGCACGACGAGTGGACGACTTGCACGTTCAGCTTTCATTCCCTGCAAAGCAGAGCACGTTGAGGACGAAACCGTGACTACCCTGCATGACGACCTCCATGTTCCCTACACGAGCAGACCATAACACGAGTGATTTTAGATTACTCAATGTTCAATTAGGGTTTTGCGGTGAATTTGACATTGATTCCATTGTTTAACTTGAAATTTTCAATTCGTTCATATTTAACAATGATCTTTAGGTAATTGTTGATTTATGTGCATCAATGTTTGTGTTTCAATACTTCTGTATTGTTGTCTTACTGGATCAATTTTTTTTACACAAATATATATTTAAAAGTAAAAGAAGAAAATGGGTTAACGGCACAGCCCGTTTTCCTACGAGTTTAAAGAGCCAAGCCTAAGTTGCTGTAATAGCTGATTCATATATGTATAAGGCCAACTTAGGCTAACCCACTTAATGCTGGTCCATTATGGGTCAAACTATATCGGGTTGATTGGTTCGTATATCTAATTTTAAATATCGATATCTTTATAAAAATAAAAGATACATAAAGAATATATATATATATAATTTTGGTTTATTCTTATTATTTAATTATGTATTAATAAATTATTAAAAAAATTTGACTATCACAATAATTATAAGTTTAACTTTATAAATAACGTGTGAATGTAAAAAACTTTACAAATCAAATTTAAACTAAGGGTAGGATTTTTGTGATACATGTTGCTCTAAGATGCAAGCACTGTTGGGCAGAGCTTCATTTAATCCGAGATTCTTCTGTGTCAGAGAAGCACAAAGTACTAACTTTCCAACCACTCCCCACCCCAAAATATAAAGAACACAGGAAATGGAGCACTGACTCAAATACAACCCGAAAGTGTCGGCATATATCAGAATGTTACATGGGACATTAAGAGGTAAGACAACTCAAATGATTGATATAACTGTATAATAGATAGACAAGTTTTGATTTTGGGAATGAACCAAAAAAAATGACGACAATTTCAGAGAGATCGACTGCAGATTATGCAACAACGCCCGTAGAGTAGAGAGTTCAGACTTCAAAGTTTGGGCCCCAGAACTGGCACTGCCCTGAGGCCTTAGTACTATGTACGTACTCACCCCGTGTATGGGATTTGGAATCTGACAAACTTTTCTTTGGGAGATATAATGATTACAGCAAAATTAATATGTGAAAGGCAAATTCCCTACGTCTCATTTCAAAAGTGGATTCATGCTCCATTCTTTTAAGCTTTGCATTTGAAAGGTATTGAGATTTAAATGAAAGACCTCTACCCAAATATATAATATCGAGCCACTTGAATAATATTAAGCTTTCACTTTGAATGCTTAAGCAACAAAACCGGCCTTTCAAATTGGAAAAGTTTTGTGCTCTTGGGAACTTTCATTTTCATCTGCTTAATTTTGGCTGCTGAGGACAGATGATGAAGCACGGATTAAAGAAGTAGAGAACACATCATAGCCTTCAAGATTTTGTTTCTCCCAACCAAGTCAAATAACAGGCCATTGCTATCACATGGCTAATGGATTAACAATGAGGGAAAGGAATATGAAAATTAAAAAGAAAAAGAAAGAAGGGCAAGGAAGGTTCAACCCGATCTAGCAACTACTCTTCGGGACATCTTGGGCAATTTCACATACATGAATGAACTGGAGCAACCAAACTAATCCTCAAAGAGACTCTTTTTACTTTTTTCTTTCTTTCTTGTACATCAATTTCCAATTGGTTCAGAGCTGGCACTGTTTAATCAATTTTATCTTTTGTCACATCAAGATACGTAGTTTATAAATGATAAGTATATAGCAATCTCGTGTTTCAATTATTTATATTCGATTCCAGATACAGAATTTTTTCTTTATGATGACAGCAATATTTTTCAAGCTCGTGAAAAGAGTTGATGCTCGGATTATAAAAAAAAAAAAAAAAGTTGATGCTCCCCAAAATATGATTATCATAATAAATAGACTTAATATAGAAACCGGCAACCGCGGTGACCCTATCTGGACTGAAAGGCAATATACTTCGCATAAGTACTAGTAAAATTTTTGCAGCAAATGTTAGTTTTGAATTATTCAGCATCACATATTAGAATAAATTTTCCTGTAAGTTTATACCAGGAAAGACTTAAGTGCATGGAAATTAAAATACAATAGAGTTGACTATATAGACAAAATCTGAACGAGAATAAGGAAGAGAATCAAACATTTAAACTAATTTTTTTTAAAGTTTAGCTTTAGCTTCATGAAGTCACCCAAATACCATTGTTATTGAGAGTGCTCCAGCCAAAACCAGCAACCCCACAGCTCTGTTTTCAGCACCAGAGTAATAATATACCCAGGTATATGGTTTAGTCTGGGATACATCCCCTGGCACACTTGTCACATATATGAACCTTGGCGGTGGTGGTGACGGTGGTGGTGGTGGTGGGTCGCAATTCTTGGGAGTTGGTGGTGGCACTGGTGGTGGTGGAGGAGGAGGCGGAGGAAGTTGCTCGCCGCAGGTGTATCCACAAGGGCATGACCCACACTTGATTGAAGTGTCTGTTGGCTGGGAAACCACTGGCTGGTCTAACTTCTTAGAAGATGTGCTGGCTTCAACTGGAGATGAAAATGAAATGCAGAAAAGAAACAGCATTATTGTAAGCTTTTGAGGCCTCCAACTCTGTGTTGGAGACGCCATTCTCAGAGTAGTAGGGACTTAGAATTTACTCCTTTTGAGCCAAGGTAGAGAGAGAGAGAGATGTGAGGCCTTGCTGATGTTCTTGCCTTACCCTTAGTGAACGGGTGGTGTGATAAAGCAAAGGTCATCCATTAGCATTAGCCATTAGGTAACTTGTGTCATTTTGGAAATTGAATAGTGAGAGAGGTAAGGGAAACTTGGTTTAGTTAGTCCAATTGATGGGTGTTTGAGTACTCTTGATAGCGAATTGCATGTGGTTGTTGTAAATGTAGGGGACCTTGTGTCGACTCTTTCAATTTGGGGGTTGAGAAATGAGAATGGTCAATCTTGTATAGTTTAGTGAGAAAACATCAGATTCTGAGAAGGGTTGATTTTATGCACAACTACGTTCCCAATACCCACTAGCAAGTAGAGCAATATATTGGGGTCTTTATTCCCTTCACTTTCGATGGAGTATAAGAATATTTGCCTTTTGCATGAGGTGAGTTGATCAGACTTCAATTCTGTTTATTCCCTCTCTCTCTCTCTCTCTCTCCGCCCCTTATGCTGTTTAACTTTCATGTCTATTGCATGAGGTAAGGTGATCAGACATCAATTTGCACAATAGCTTGTGTAAGTGGACAATCTTATGTAACAGGGAAAAAAATGAACTTCAAATTTTCCATGGGCTTAGCTGTGGAAATGAATCTCCCAAAATCAGAAAACAGAAATTTAGAATTTAGTAGTTAGTTAATCATAATCATAATCTATTACAAATTGCGATGAAAAGAAAAGAGATCGAAGCAAATGAGATCGGTCTCCTCCTGTCAATGATTAGTTCTTCTCCTTTGTTTGAGGGAGGTGTGGCAGGGAAAGCAAATATTAGATTACCAATTTAATTTTAGTTATTAGTTTCAAATGAAATCTTAACATAAAGTCCAAATCATACTTTATTCTCAGTTAAACTGTAAAGATTAATGGAGAGGAGATTAAATTAAGTGCTGACTAACCTTGCTTTGCATCTCTCTAACAGTAGAATAGAATACCTCCTTCACTTTGCATAAAGGGCGAAGCTGGCATTATTCTTCCCCTTACGTGACCAATTATTGCAATCTTAATTTAACGAAGCTTGCTCTTATCATAGAAGTATCTTATAATATGGGTTTTCCCCCCACCTTTTTTGGATGAACCCCCAACTATTCATCAGAAGGGGGACAAACTAGCCCTTCAGCAAGGTTCCATCATTGATTTAAAGACTTTTTGGTTCCTTAGCTCGTTATTTAGTAACCTAGAGAAACAAAGAGAAAAGAGAAAGTTGTGTGCTTTGTTTCTCTTGTGATACAAAAATTTCTAATTAGGTTGGCACACCATTTTATCAACAATTTTGTATATGTAACCTATTGGAAATATATGTATACTAATTGTACAGCTTTGGAGTAACAAATTAAGAAAGGAATCACATACCCAGGAATAGGATTGAAAAAGTGTACTTCTAAGTTCTAACTTTTTTCTTGGACGCGGTGAACCATTCCTTTTTAACCTATTGATAATTCTTGGCCACTTGCAGTTGCATGGGCAACGCCTAACATGCTCCAAAACAAAATGAGTGTATTCATGCACCATTTAATATAAACCGTCGATTAGTAATAATAAAACGATTTAGTCAATCCAACGGTTTATAAATATACTTGGAACCGCTTTGACAGGTTATGATTCAAGTTTTCTTCATCTCACATGGAGCCTTTGCAAAAAAGTCCTCCTTTTTAGCTCTTCCCAATTGATTCAGAGTAACAAATAATACAAAATTATTAATTTTCCCTTCATCTTCAACCTCCTAGAAGAGAGAAGGCTGCTCTAGCTCTTACTTGGTCTCCATTGATTCCTTCAACCACCTCGTCGACTGTGGTTGGAACGACCACTTTGACCCCTCCCTCCTTCAACCCCTCTCTAGATCTTTCTCTTTCTAATCCTTGATTTTTGTCAAATATAGTTGCTTATGTTGTTTTCGATCCCAAGTGGGTAGGTGGTAGGACCAGAGAAAGGAGCAAAGAAATTTTTTTCCTTTCTTTTTTCTACTGCAATTTTGGCTCTTTCCCTTGTAGAGAAAGAAAAAAAACAGATGATTTTTTTATGTTGGTATCTTATTTCAAACTCTAATTCATTATAATCCTGTGTTTTCTCCCCCATTGACTCATATAAAGTCCTTTGCTTCTTTGTTGAGAGCAATAGATATTTGATGAAGCATTCATTATCATTGAAGAATTCGTCATGCCCACAAGCTTCTCAGCTTCACCAATGACCAAGAAAACAAAACCCCACCGACCTCTTACATTGTCACGAATTCTCTTGCTTGCATGAAATAAAAGAAATTGATTAAAAGAATTTAGATTCCATGGCGGGATTGTCAATCCTGCCATCAATTAAAATATTAAAATAAAATAATAAAATAAATACAAGTTAAATTGTCATGAAATTAAAAAAATTAAAATTTTATGTTGAAATTGTGAAATGTTATGGATTAAAAATAATGTTAAAATTAAATTAAAAAAATCAATTTGAAAAAATAAATGACTTAATGGGATTTAACCCTGTCATGGAATAAAAAAATTCCATGACAGTAGTAAAAAAATTATAAAAAATTTATGAAGGAAAAAAATAAATTTAATTTTCATGAATTAAAAATAAATGAGAAAAATTATTACAATTAATAAAATTATTTTTTGGTTATGTAACAAAAAAAGTAAATAAAAATAACATGGAGAATAGAAAAAAAATAAGAGAAAACATAAATATTATTAAATAAAATTAAATGGAAATTTTTTATCTAACATCAACATATTAAAATGTATTACATTATATTATATTACATAGTTTAGGGTTTAATACTGTTCCCTAAAGAAAACCAAAATGTTTGTAGAGAACTAGTTTTAGTTTATTAGGTTTATATGGGTTTAGTTGGTCAAATGTTAAGATTATAGTTCCTTTTGTTTAATAATTTGTTAAACTAATATATAATTTTTTGACCAAATTAAACTAGTATATAATTAGTACATAATATATATATATATATATTGAAATAAATGAAAAATATTAAACCAATATTGAAATAATTATACAAATGAAATAACAAACATTTTCAACAAATATTAAATTTCTAATTCACCATAAATTATTATTTATTAATAATATTTATTTATATATAAATTTTATTAATATGGTCATGAAGAAATCAAAATTCAATTTAAAAATTTAAAAATAAAATTATTTTTTCATGTAGTTGAAATTTGGTACATGTTTTCAATAACTAAATTTAATGGTTATTTAAAAATGTATTACATTTACTAAAATTATTATTTAGAAAAAATAATAATGTAATTTAACATGGACTAAATTGTAAATTTTAACATAGACAAAAGTATAAAATTGAAAACATAAGGCCTTAGACTTAAAATAACTAATAACCGGTTATCTTAGGTGATTTGTACAGAGCATCAATGCTCCCTTCCCGAACAGGTGCATAGTAGAAGTCTCCAGTTGCATGTCAACCATTCATATACAAGAAGAGTCTCCATTTGCATCAAATTTATCAGAGACGAGTACATTATGAGCATGGAAGCAAAAGCTATGCCAATACTACATCATGGATATGGTGAATTAGTTGTCTCAATGGAAATGAAAATATAAGAAATAAATTAAGGATTTAATTTTGATCATCTGTCAGTGTAAAAAAACTTTACAATGTAATTCAATTATGTGATTACAAATCATTAAATGAGTTTGACTATCACAATAACTACTTAGAAAGTATAACTCTTTTAATAATGTGTCAACATATTATTGGATAATAGTGTAAAATTTCTTTATATTGACAGTGAATTAAAATTAAATTCATAAATTAAAGGTGAAATGGTTAAGATTTTTTTACTTAATGTATTAAAAGAAGTGATAATTTTTTTGTAAAATATTATGAATTTCTATCAATAAGCATTTATTATAAAAGTGTACCGTATAACTCTCCATAATGTAAATCTTCGTATGTTATTATTTTTTCCCTTGGTTTTTCATTTGCATTCCTGCATGCAAACACACTTTTACACTTTGAGAATTTATTCTGTTTTTACAGATAATAAAGATGAAGGTACTAGATGCTCATTGCTCTTTCATTTGGTTCACTGGCTGCCACGCAAAGGCTTCGATTGGTTTATTTGTGAATATAGATGTATCCGAGGGAGTATAGAACATTAAGTGGTTGAGAAAGAGGACAAAAAGTTAGGAACTTGGAGTCCATGCTCATTGATGAGTGATAGAGAAGCATCAGCTCCAGCTCTTCTACCTCACTCATTTCACTCAGCAGATGCTCCTTTAAAATATGACCCACGTTAGGAGAAAAGCTTTTATATAGACAAAGCTTCATAGCTACCTAGATGAGACAGCACATCTCGTCGCTAAACAGCACACTTTTACTGAAAAGCCATAGTGATCTCTAGAGAAGGAATTGAGATTTCTTTGCAAAATCAAGCATCCTCTTACAAGATTAAAAAAATGAAAATACATAACAAAAATGGGGGGAAAAGGGAAGAAAATAGATTGGAGAGTTAGATCTGCTAATGTAGACAAGGAAATAAAGAAAAAGACACAAGAGGGAAAGGATAGTTGGAAACAGCAAGAGACATCTCTCACTGAGGAGAGGGGGAATGCCCATAGTGAAGAGGAGGGCACCCACGATAGGAAGGTAGAAGAGTGATCGCCACAAAAAAAAAAAAAATGTATATATTTTTTAGTTCTGTTAGCCCAGGTGTGTACCGGATACTCACCGTTGAGGAAGGCAAGTGAGTAGAACCCACCTTACCTATAATGTTTGTTTGGTAGTTGGTACACACCTGATGAGTTATGTAGCCAGAGCTATATGTAGCTTTTTTTTTTTTTTTCTATATACTAATTAAGTTGCCTATATAACACTCATTCATTGGAAATACACTAATTACTATAATCAAGCCTACCATATGAAAAACATATATTTATTTAAAGAATTAGTTGAAATATTAGGTTATTATAAAAGTATTATTTAATAATAAGAGTAAATTACACCTCCCCTTTCTTAACTGTAAATACATCCCTTAATTTGAATTTTCACATAATAAATAGTTTAGTGGGTGGGGCTATTGGCACTTCTATTTGTTTATTTATACTCTCTCTTAATTATTTAAACTTTAATTACCTAAAATACCATTCATTAACTTATTTTTTTAATAAATCAAACCTCTTTTATTAAAAAATTCAAACCTATTACTAATTATACTTAAATATTTACACATTTAATCACATCCTAGTTTATTTTGTGTGGAAATTAATCCTTTTCAATACTTTTTGTTTTTTATAAAAGTATCGATGCCCCTAATAATTAGTGATTAATATTTAGTCACATGTCTTACTTAATTGAAATGTAAATATTAAAATATAAAAAAATAATTATATTTCAATAAATTAGGCATATGAACAAATACTAATCATTAATTATAAAAGGATATTAAATCCCTAACATAAAGGTACCATAGAAACCTCCTTATTTTGTTAAATTTATGTTTAAAAACAGTTAACCCAATAATGAAATAAGTACAAATAAAAGATATAATTGCCAAAAATTACTCAATTTGTAATTACAAACTAGTGCCTATCTATTGAAATAACTTAATTATGTTTATTTGTACAAAAAATTATAATTTAATTGTATTTATTATTTAATCTAAGAAATATAGATTTATTTTATATTGTTTAATTATAAGTTAATTATATTAATTTATTTTACAAGTAAAAATCCATTCTGTTTATTATATAATTACTCAAAAATATATATATATATAAAACTATTAGGGGTGAACTAATGATAAGAAATAGAAGATATAGTTTAATTTTGATCTATTAACTATGTAAAAAAACTTTACATTATCATTAAATTAAGTGTCGACTCATAATTAAAAAAGTAAGACTTCTTAGATAGTTATTGTGATATATAGTTAAACTACTTTAATAACTTGTCAACATATGACTGCATGACATTATAAGTTTTTTTTACACTGGCAGTAGATTAAAATTAAATTCTATATACTATTATATAAAACACAGATCATGCAGTTTAGACAAACGCCACGTATCACTAATATATACATTTTTCTCTCTAAATTCTTGCTCATTTAATATAGTCTTCTTTTTTATGTATTCAAATTTTAGTTTAAAAAGTTTAAATTAAATTCAAATTTTGATTATATTTGATTTGATTTTACTTAAGTGATAAATTTAATTATTTTAAATTTTCAAATTTTACATTAATTTAAATATCAATTACTTATTTACTTATTAATAAATCTAATATTATTATATAAAATACATTCTATTTAAGTGAAGTCAATATCACGCATCACTTATACATAAAAAAAATTTCTCTCTAAATTTTTACTCCTTTAATATAGTCTTATTTGTTATATATTTAAAATTTATTTCAAAAATTTCAATTCCAATTCAAATTTTAATTATATTTGATTTTATTTTATTTAAGTGATAAATTTAATTACTCTAACTTTTCAAATGTTATATTAATTTAAATGCTAATTACTTACTTACTTATTAATAAGTCTGATCAATGAAGATCATATATCATAACATATTCAAACTTTTTATATTTTTAAAATTAATTAAATATCAATTATATTTATTTACATATTATAATGAACAAATACCCTAATAAACATTTAATTTGAAATATTTTTAAGCTTAATCAAATACTTCAAATTTTATATTTTTATACTTATTATTTTTTTTACTCATTGCTAAACATTATATATATATATATTAAATTCTTCATGATAAATTTAATTTGAATATTTTTTTTCTTCTGAGATAATTAAATTAAAAAGTGATTAACCTTTCATAAATCTAATAAAAAAATTCTTATAAAAAATATAAACATAAATAATATATTATAATTCAAAAAATTTATATACATCTAATATAACAATCCTAAGCATACAAGTAATAAAATTAATTTAAATCATAAATAAGGTTAAGAAATAACGAAACAAAAACACGTGTCGATTAGCTCAAGCAAATAAAGACACGTGTACCAATAAATAGCATCACGTGTTGACACTTGGCATAAGCCGCCAACTACAGAACCCAAACAAATCTCTCAAGGATTCGCACTCCAAATTATTCCTATAAAATAAAGACCAAGGTCTTGAACAAGAGCAAGAATCAAAGTTGCGTAGTGCACTTCTTCCACTCAATTTTTACAAATTATTGCATAAACAAACTGTAGCTCGTCTTTTTATTGAAGATGGTTGGAATTGGGATTCCAATTTGTGTGCAATGCGGCACCACCAGCAACCCTTGCCGGTGCAAGGTGGTGGGGCCAACGCTCGGGTTCCTGGCGTTTGCCGTGGCGGCGCTGGTGGAGTGGCCGGTGGGGGCTCTTGTGTATTGCTTTCACCACATGAAGGGCCGCAAAATCATGGCTCATCCCGCCACCGTGGTCTACCCTTCCGTTACCAATGCCATCCCCATCTAAGTTCTAACTATTAAATCCATGTTCTTTTGTCTCGTGTCTCCAATTCCAAATTCCCAGTGATAAATACAATAGATATGGTTTGATACTTTGATCCATGTATGATATTTGCCACTGTATTAATTTGTGATTTAATTTAAACTTATCGTTACTGTAATTTTTTTTTTAATAATATGTATATACATTGTTAACAAAGTTAAAAATTTTAAATAGTTATTGTGATAGTTAAACTTTTTTAATAATTAATAATACAAGATTAAATAGCAATATAATTAATTTATATTATTCTTCCTTAGTTCCTTTTAGTGTCCTAAATGAAACTAGCATAATAATGCATAAAAAACACTTCGGTTTAGATAGGTCGTTGAGTTTTACAAAATAAACTTGGCAACTTTTGTTTTTAAGGTAGAAACTTATGAAACAACTTTGTTTTGGACTTCGCAGTGTTAATATACAGAATTTATCAACTTTTTCATCGAAACTAACAAAGGGATTTCTTTATAATCTTATTTCTTGTCTTTGATTTCTTTTGAATTTTGATTGTTTAAATTGAGGAGTATATCTTATAAAGTAAAGTATAAAATTATAATTTTTATACGAAAATCAAATATTTATAATTTTATAATATACAAATACTTGTATAATAAATTATGGATATATAATAATTTACTTTTTAAAAAAAATTTATTAACAGTTATAATCATGCATTTTATTCTCTAAAATACATTATTCATTTTAAAGGCTACAAATCTATTTCTTTTCCTGGTTTTTGTTGGAACATTTCAAACTAGTGATAGATTTTAATTACTACATATTCTGAGTTGGCCAAATCTTTTATTGCAAGCAGTAGCGTCAATATTCCCAGCTTCCAAGTTCTCAACCAACTTATTACTCCAATTGAATTGAATGAAACAGTAAATTAAGAGAGTGAAATTATAGAATAGTCAAAAGGTGAAAAAATAATGAATAAAATATTCAAATTAATCCTTTAAAAATATACGAAATATTAGTTTAATCTTCTAATTATTTTTAACATTAAAATAATTTTTTAATATCATTTTTTTTACATTAAATTAGTCTTTTAAATTTATTTTTGACATCAAATAGTCCCTTAAATGACCAATTTGATGTCAAATAATTAAATGACCAAACTGATATCTCGTATATTTTTAGATAACTAAATTAAGTATTTAATTAAAAATAATATTAAAGTAAATAAAAGCAAAAACAATCACAATAATAAAATAAAATAAAAACTGAAGTGGAGCGTATTGCTCCTATGATTAAGTGCTTAAAAATAACTGACAATATTACCCAAAAAAAAAAAGTAGGCCACTTATAGAATACACTCTAAAAATGTTGTGTATGAGTATACTATAAAATCTTATTCTTTATCTATATGTAAACAGTTATGATTATTTCAGTTTAATAAATTTAATTTATTTTATATTTTTTATCTCTTTTTTTACTTAATTACACCTTGTCCCATTATTTGAAATAAAAATAATTTTAAAAATAAAAATATTTTAATTTACCAACGATTAACAATGAAAACTACATCTCTTTCATTGTCAAACGAGCATTTATGAAAGAAGCAACTCCTCAGGTCACTCCACATACAGCATACTACCATCATTTGCAAAAATAAAACCATGTTCAAGTTGATGGTAATAGAAAAAGTTACCATCCATAAATTGTAATAGAAAATAATATAATTGTTGGTTAAAGGCTGATTACTCAGAGAAGCATCCAATAAAAAGTTCAATCTAAAAACGAACCATGTGCAAGTTGATGGTAATATAAAAAGTTATCATCCATCAATTGTAATAGAAAAGAACATAATTGTTAGTTAAAGGCTTATTACTCAGAGAAGCATCCAATAAAAAATTCAATCTAAAAACGAATATGGTGGCTCTTCCTTCTATGGCAACGGGGTTGCTTCTTCTATGGTCATTGGGTCCTTCTTCAATAGGTAGTTTATGATTTGCTAATTGCTATATATACTAAGTGTTTTTTAATTTTATTTTATTTTAAATAATGAGATATAATATAATTAAATGAAAAAGGAAAATAAAAATGTAAAAGAACTTGAATTTATTAAATTGAGATAATGATGACCGTACATGTGTATAAAAAAATAATCAATAATAGAAATATTATAATGTACTCATACATTGTAATTTTATAATGTATTATAAAAATAGCCAAAAAAGCAATGACAATCGTGTTTAATGATGATGGAAATACACATGCACGAGTAGATATATTGACAAACAATTTTTAAATTTTTATTTCTTTGATCATTTAAATGATGATTTAATAATTTTTTCTATAATATAATTTAATTGATGATATTAAAAAAATATAATAATATATTTTCACGTTCACCAAATACTCAAGAAAACATAATGGTAAACATTATAATAACTGATTTTTTTCACTTACAATGAAAAAATTAAGCAAATTAAATTATATAATTGATCGATAATATAAAACTCTTTAAATTAAAAATAAATTATAAAAAATAGTGCTTTGTAAGTAAAAGTAATATATAAATTATATAATCAATTGCTCCTGTAATATTTCATCAGCGGGAACGACAAAGTCTATCTCCCTTCTTAAAGATGTCACTTCTTTATCCGTAATATTTAGAAATGTCCAGATGAGTTAGATTCAATTGGTTGTTGAATTCGCTAAAAGAAGGGATAGTTTATTTCTTTTAATTTATTTTCTTATATCAACTTATATATTATAACTCATCTAGTATAACCAATGTTTGAAAAATCGGACCGGACCCGCCGGTCCGACTGTGACTCGCGTACTTGGCCGGTTCAGTCCGTCTAAAAAACCGTTTTGGCCATTGAATTGGAAAGAACCGGATTGAACCGGCGACTCGGATGAACCGGACCCGATTCTTGAAAACTGGCCGATTCAATCTTTTTTTTTATTACTTTTTTTGAATTTTTTATTACTTTTTCAGATTTTTAAATTAGTTTTTTAGGATCTTTTTTCACATCTATCTTCTAAAAGTCATAACTTTTTACTTATTCGTCCGATTTAAATACATTTTATATCAATTTCACGTAGCTTTTTAAGATCTATGCGATGGAAAATGAACTAATGAAGTTGGACCAATTAATTAAAAAAAATTAATAATTATTTTCATAATAATGAATATTTTTAAAAGAAATAATTATAGTTATTTTTTTAAATAAAGATTAAACCCTAATTTTTTTTCTTAAATTTATGTTACTCTCAAAATAAGGTTATTTTAATTTAATATGTATATAAATAATTATTTATATAATTATAATTATTACGTCATTTGATTCGACCACCGATTCGATCACCGATTTAACCAATCAAATCATGACCTGAAGATCTCACCAGTTCAATCTCCAGTCCAATAATGTATAACTTGCGAGTAATGACGGGTCCAGATGGATTAACTTATAAAGTCATTCATTTTACTTTTTTGGAACAAGAAAGTACCAAGAACCGAACCCTAAGTCCCTAAAAGGTGACGTCCACCCCCCCCCCCCCCCTCTCCCTCTTCTCCTCCTTTTTTTGTCTCTAATCCCTTCCCATTCTGAAACTGTCACGCCTCCAGTCTAGTCACTGCAAGCAGCCACCTCACACGAGCATCAGCATATCTAAGTTCCAAACGAGGTGAGTAGAGTACCCTTCACCTTTAACCCTTTTTTATTATTATTATTGCAAAATCGTTCTATTTGTGGTTGATTGCATTTGCATTATTTATTTGTGTATAGGTTGTTGATTAATACTTTGTGTTGGTTGTGACACTAACTTGTGACTTGCGTAAGTATATCTGAAATTGTATTTTAGCCTTTAACTATTTGGATGGTGTTAGAGAAGGAGGAGTTTTAAGATCCAACAACAAATCTTATAAGGTAAATTACATGATTTTAAAGGAAAGTGATGCATGCATACTTAGTAAAATTTATCTATTAGTATCAGTTATCATAGATTTAATTATGATATTATAAAAAGGGTCTCTACTTTTATTTGTTTTTAAAGGGCTTATCCCTCCTTTTTTTATATTTTATTCTAATTTTTCTTTTATAATTTTTCTCTCTTATTTTTAAATTCATGATGGGTCATGAAAATTTAATTTTCTATTTTTTTAATTCCATATGCATTACGCCATTTTATTTTTTTAAATTAAATTTTTATTTTATTATTTAATCCATAATATATTTAGTAATTTTGAAATAAAATTTTCATTTTCATTTTTTATTTATTTCATGATGATTTAGCTTATAATTTTTTATTTATTTTATTTTATTTTTTAGTCTATGATGAGATTGTCAATAACTTTTTTATACGAAAAAATAACTGATTTTTTTTATACCATTTTAAAAATTATGTATCAAAATATTGAAAATTCATTTTTTTTTATTTATAAAATCAACATCTCAACATATTTCATTTCCTTTTAATATGAGTCATTTATTAGAAATAATAAAAATCATTAATCTATCTAACGATTCATAATTATATAGGAAATTGCTTTAACATGTTATTTCTATTTTTTTTTCTTTACAAAAAAAACCTTCTCTGACTGAATCACAATAAATAATAATAGTAAAAATTTATTATTTTGTCATGACGGAATTCTTAACGTCATGTGAAAAATAAAACTCTTAACGTCATGTGAAAAATAAAAATTTTAAAAATCATTTCTTAAAAAAAACAAACTTAATTTAATAAGTGCAAGTGAAAATAAAATAAAAACATAAAAAAGTTATGTAGAGAAAAAAAAAGGAAAAAAATCTTTTGTCATAATTTTGACTAGACAAAATATAGAAATTGAATTAAAAATGAACTAAAATTTTTAGCATGTTATGATTCATTTCTATTCTTTTATTTAAACTCACCAATTTCATTATCTCAATAAAATAAGAAATTATCTTTAAAATAAAGTAATGATAAAGAATAAAGAAAAGAGTAATGATAGTTACACAAAAAATTTTCTCACAAAACCCTCACAAAAGTTTATACAAGCCTTTGGATCAAGTTAAAAAAAGTTATAGTAGGTTGTATGAGCTTTTGTAAGAGTTTTGTGAAATTTTTTTTTGTATAAATATTATTATTCTAAAAAAATTATTTATTGGAACAAAAAAAATAATTATTAGAACACCCTTTTTATTTATTGATAAAGCACTTTATATAAGTATATGAATACAAAAATAAAATATAAAAATAAAAATTTATTTCCTGACCGTCAGTCACGTCAAGACTAAAGTAAATGATTTTATGAAAGATTTTTCTGGTTAATGATAAAAAAAAATGCATGTAATGATAAAGCATCTATAAAAAAATGAAAAAAATAAAAATAAAAATCCATTTCAAGACTGTGAATCCCATTAAAACTAAAATAGAATCTATTTTTAATAAATAATTTTTTTAATTTCGGTAGAATTTTTTTAATTTATTTTATTTTAAATGTTAATCCATAACAGGTTTACAAGTTCTCATGAAATTTTAATTTTTTTAATTAATTTTTATTCTACACAAGCAAGATTTAAATTTATTTTTCTAAGTAAATGATTTTTTTAAGAAAAAATATTAATCTTTTTATTGTTCATTGCAAATCAATGGAAAGGGTAAATGAATAAGAACAATTTGGAAGGATTATTATTATTATTTTGCAAAGGACTTCTTCCACTCAATTTATTGTTCGTAAAGGTGTTAAATAACCTAATGCATAACATGTGTTAACTAATCTTATGGATAATTATCAACCATTAAACTCATTTATTATGCTTAGTGGATGACTCATATTAAATAATAGATATATGCACTCATTTATTATAGGTGTATGTTATCCAAATCTGAAATACAATACATATTAAATAAAGTTTAGATGGATAAGTTGTATTTTTTGCAAATATTTTCACGTACATGATCTTATATCCATCATTTTATTTTTATTAGAGTAAAATAGTAACTTGGTCATTGAAAATAACTTACACTCGTAATTTAGTCTTTAAATTTATTTATATATATAAGTTAGTCCATAAAATTTTAAAACACACAGCAAGTTAGTCATTTTGTTATCTTTCCTTCCCAAATTAAACGGTAATATGTGATATAGTATGTTAATTGCTTATATATACTATTAAATGTCACATATCAGGTAATAACCGATCGATTAAGGATAAATTTGATTAATTGAGTTGATAGAAAAACTATTAAAATGATCGGTCAGTTAGTGAGTTGAGGGATAATGAGTTAGGGGCAAGGTCTGCTCGATCGATTAGGAGATCTGAGTAATATGCTGAAGGAGTCGAATTTCATATTTCTTACATAAAGGACGTCATTAGAATGGCTAAGTATGTGAAGTAACCTACTATATGACATTTAAGTACATGTAAACATTTAATATGTCAAATCACGTATTACTATTTAATTTTTAAAAGATAAATAATAGAAAAATTAAGTTAGTATGTGTTTTAAAATTTTAAAAATTAATTTATATATAAAAATAAATTAAATCACTAAATTACAATTATTTAGATACAAATTACTAGTTTACTCATTTCTGTTCAATCTAAAAGAATCAGCGCTTTTGTTGTCTTTTGAAGAGCTCATTTATGTTTTCTTCCTCTTATTCGTTCTTGGTCATCTTCCCCAAACATGCACTGCGCCGCACAGAGTAAGCTCTGAAACTCTGATCTGAGGGCTTCTTTCGCACCCAATTTCCTCAACTTTCAAGCCACAAATTAAACCACGCAAGTTTTTTCACGAGGAGAAAGATTGAGACCCGGTGTGAGGTACTACTTTACCTTATTCACCCCTGCATCTTCCAAATTTGACTGTATGTTTGGATTTTGTGACTGCATTGGTTGTTCTTCTTCTACTCTGTATTTCAAAGTTCTGTTTGAAAGTAAATTTTTTTTTTTTCAATTTCGTTTTGGTTGATTTCACATTCCCAGTGCTACATGGTGAAATTTTTGGCTTGAAGTTGGATCTGTTTTCAAAAATTGAAACTTGACCTTTACCCATTTTCTGAAATGAGATTTTTGACACGTCAACAACAGTTTACGACCTTATAGATGACAAATTGATTTGAGATAAGAGTAGGTAATGAAACAGATTATGGAATTAATCATGTCATGGTGAACAGGGAATGGGGGTTTTGCGAAGCCTTGAGGTCTGGAAACTGGGGATTGTCAACTATTTGGATGCATTAAAACTTCAGGAAAAGCTGGTCTTGGATAGAAAATCTCATAGGAGATGTGATACTCTTCTGTCCTTGCAACATCCACCTACATATACTGTTGGTAAAAGACGAACTGATCATAATTTATTAATCCCCCAGAAGGAGTTAGAACAAATAGGAGCTGAACTTCACTACACCCAAAGGGGAGGAGACATTACATTTCATGGTCCACGCCAAGCCATTTTATATCCTGTTATGTCACTTCGTGACATTGGACTTGGTGCTCGAAGTTATGTGCAAAAGCTTGAGTTAACCATGATTGAACTGGCAGCTCTATATGGTGTGAAAGCTTGCCCTGGACAAACTGGTGAAACGGGGGTATGGGTTGGAGATAGGAAGATAGGTGCAATTGGTGTTCGAATTTCGAATGGAATCACTTCTCATGGGCTGGCATTTAACATTGATCCTGATTTGAGCTACTTTGGGCACATTGTTCCCTGTGGATTTACAGATAAAGAAGTGACATCTTTGAGAAGGGAGACAGACTTTGTCCTTCCCGCTGAAGAAATAATACAGGAGCAGTTGATTTCTTGTTTTGCAAGAATTTTTGGTTATAGTAATCTTATCTGGAAGGAGGATGCTGATAAAAATGAAACTGGATGAGATGTGGCTAATTTAGCAAACAGATTGCTGTATAACTTTTATTTTTTCTTTTAATCTTTGGAAATTCTTTAACCAATAAAATTCGGGCTTATTTTACATTTACACATGCATTCTTAGACAATTGTTTATATAAAATATATAAGTTGGACAAATCTAGTGCATTCTAGATTTCTTTCTTTCTGAATATTTGTGATAGATTGATAGTTGATAATCATCAACCTAATTCAATAGATATTCTAAAATTTACATATGTGATGTGTGTTAGATGATAACTAACTCATTTTTCAACTTTATATGATTCTCACTTGAAAAAGTTATAATAATAATTGTATTTTTTGTAGCTCTGCATCCACTCTCAGATGGGTGCAGTGAGGGGGGTGATATTGGATGAATCAGTACTCTTGGCTGAAGGTTATGATGATAAAAATGTGTCTTTACTACGGCCAGGAGCTGAGTCTCTCATCCGAACACTCTTCCTGTCCAGAACCCATATGGGAATTTCTTATGGCATGGGTCTTCCGGATGACAAGGTGAGTATTCTTAAAAGAATCTCAAGTTTGTACTCACTTGATTGCTTTATCTTAAATGATCCTGTAAGTGAGGTTATGCCTGCATGGAGCAATATTGGTGGCAGTATTATTTATCTGGTCTCTAACAAGAAGGAGTTCTTACCTAAATTTAGCAGCTCTAGTTGGCTGATTGTTGTTCTGAATGTTGGAGGTGAAAGTTCATGTGCCACTCCAAACATGCTTCAGATTGAAAATTTAGAAGAGTTGCCATTGACTATGTGCCACTTAAATAAAAGGTCAATTGAATCCAATGCTGTGACGGTGGGTTATATAATGAAGCCTTCTCGTGTGGAAGATTTTGCAAAGAGGGGTGCATTTCCTTTGTGTCCTACTCAAAATGGGTTGATGTTCATGCCTCTCACATCCAAGCTGCCTTTATCATCTCAATTAAAGGATGTTGACGTAGTTCTCCATAAAGCCACTGATGAAATATTATCTATTGAAGAGAATAAACCTACTTTTACGCAGAACATGCAAGAACTACAAAGATATTTGGAACAACACCAGGAGTGCTGTGTGATTGACCCATTGAGCAACATTTATCCTTTATTGGATCGGCTAGAAATTCAACAAGTTCTACTCGGCTTGCTAGAACTGAACACTGAAGGAAGCTATTTGATTAGAGGGGCCAAGTTTCTGAAGGTTGATAATTTTGATGAATTTAATCTTGCGAATGGGTTAGCTGAAGCTAGATTGTCTCTTCCATGTATAGTGAAACCCAAAGTTGCCTGTGGTGTCAGTGATGCACATAAGATGGCGATTGTTTTCGGAGTTGATGATTTTAAGAATTTAAGTGTTCCTCTTCCGGCTGTTATTCAGGAATATGTGGATCATTCATCCACTTTGTACAAATTTTATGTCTTGGGGGAGAAAACTTTCTATGCTGTCAAGAAGTCAATACCAAATGCTGATATTTTGATGAAATTATCTAAGGGTGATGACCTCAAACCTCTAGTGTTTGATAGCTTAAAATCTCTACCCACCGCTGACAGTATCCAGGATTCCCGAGCCAGTAATGAGTCCATTGACCTTAAGCTGGTTACAGATGCTGCTAATTGGCTTAGGAGAAGGCTTAATCTTACCATCTTTGGTTTTGATGTCGTAATTCAGGAAGGCACTCATGACCATGTAATTGTGGATGTAAACTATCTCCCATCATTTAAGGAAGTACCTGATGACATCTCAATACCTGCTTTCTGGGAGGCCATTAGAAGTAAGTTTGATTGTAGAAGGTCTACATAAGCATTTGTTTGAACTTTGTGACTATTTGACAAGGAATTGTATGCCAATGATTGCATGAGGCCGTTGATGAAGCACTCTTTATCAAGCTTTGAATAACTTATGTTTGCATATTTGAAGTTTGAAATACTTAATACTTAGAGGGCATTTGAATTATTTTTTGTTCTTATTTTTAGTTAAATATGTTTTTATTGCCACTTTATTTTCATTTTATCTCTTGTTTTTAAAATTTTGTGAAAGAAATGATAAAAATAATATTTTGTTATTTTAACTATTTATTTTACAAAATTTTAAAAATAGAAAATAAAATAAAAATAATGTGATATTTTTATAATTATAATATAAGTATATCTAATTAAAAATAAAAATAGAAAACAATCCAAACGACTCCTTGTCATTTGATGCTTTTTTTTCTTCCACTATTTGGCGTTATGTTACTAGCTGAATGTCTCATCTGAAGGATAGTTTTATCTCCGCGTTGAAAGGTGGTGAGATGCAAGGCACTTTTCTAAGGAGGAGAGAGAAGCTTCACGTTTCTAGAAACTTATCTAAGAGCATGTATAAAAAAGACTAATTTTTTCTGAAAATAATTTTTTTAAAAAAAAAATTATTTTATCTAAAATTTATTTTATTTATTTAAAATATGTAAAATTAATTATAAGTTAAGATTATTTTTTTATAATTAAAAATAACTTTTTAAAAAAAGTTGTTATTTTATTATTTTAATTATTTAATTTTAAATTATTTTAAAAGTTTTAAAAAAGAAATATTTATTTTTTCTCAATTAAATAAATTTTTTAATCATTTCATACATATTTTAATAATTTTATACATAAAAATGATTTTTTATACAATCAAAATAAAACTCTTTATCATAAAATCAATTATGAATTAATATATTTAAACATCAATTAATTTTTTCATAATCAATTTTCTTAAAAATCAATTATACACATAATTAATTTTTCATATAATTTTTTTTCACAACTAATCCAAACACACACTAAATCTTACCACTTACTAGCTACGTTTAGCTTTGGGCTTTTCATACTTACAAAAAATATGTTAGGTTTATTATATTTTTAATCTCTACAATCTTATTTTATTTTTAAATAGGTCCTTGCAGTTTTTTAATAATTGGATCTTTACAATTTAAAACCATTTTTTAAAGGTGACACGAGAGTTAGAACAAACCAAAAAAAAAAGATTAGTAGAAAGAAAATTGTTAAAATTAATATATTTCTTATAAGATAAAAATAATTTGCTAGAGATATCTTCAATTTTTTTTGTTAATTTTTTCTGAAAAAATTATGTCGAATATCTTTTTTTTTTTAAAAAGAAAAAGAATAAGTGCAAAAAAGTAGTATAAAATAAATTTCCCTATCTAAACGTACACTTGAACTTTACAATTGGAACCTGCTTTTCAATCATTCAATGGTTTCTTTTGCGGTAAGTAGGAATGGTTTGTTTGGTTGGAAAGAAAGAAATTGAAGGGAAAAGAAAATGAAAATAAATGAGTATTTTTTTTTAATGTTTGGTTAAAGAGAAAAAAGAGAGAAACAAAATGAGAAGTATTATTTTCTCTTGTTTAATTAGGTAAAAAAGTGAGAGGAAAGAAAAATACTTTTATGTCAAAGACATATACATCCTTATTATATATAATGTGATAAAAAATTTATTTTTTATTTTATATCTCTAAACATATTTTTTATAAATTACGTAAATAAATATATTTGATAATATATATTAATTTAAAATTAAGCTATTAACATTTAAATTATAAAACTTGATTTAAAATTATTTATTTAATAAATAATATTATGTTATATTATAAAGAGTTTAATTTTGATTTATTGTCAGTGTAAATTTTCTTTACACTATTATCCAATAATATATTACCACATTATTAAACTAATAATGTATTACCACATTATTAAAGGAGTTTAATTTCTATTCACCGTCAATGTAAAAAAATTTTATACTGTCATTCAATCATGTGTTTCCAAATTATTAAAAGAGTTTGACTATCACAACAACTACTTAGAAAGTCTAACTCTTTTAATTATGTGTCAACATATGATTAGATGACAATGTAAAGAAATTTTACACTAACGGTGGATAGAAATTAAATCCTTATTAAAGAGTTTGATTATCATAACAATTACTTAGAAAGTTTAACTTTTTTAATGATGTGTCAATACATGATTTGATGATAGTATGAATAAACTTTAAACTGACAGTGAATTAAAATTAAATCCTATTATAAATATACAAAAAAATTTCTATCACCTGTTCTTTTATCCTCCTCCATCCCGCCCCCAACGGCCACCCCCTATTAGCTAGCCATTCCCATCTCACCATACTGTATTATAAATATATGCACTTTTGCACGTTATTCTGTAAAACAATATGAGAAGCGTTTCTCTTTCTCCTCCGTCCACGAAGTCACCGTCGGGATTATGTCAATTTTGGCGACTCTGAAGGTTCCAGCTTCCTTGTTGATTCTGATCATCGCTCTGCTTGCTAAAGTGCTGATAGACTTCCTCATATGGTTTTTCTGGAGCAGAGTTGAAAATTTACGACCCAAGCCTTCTTTCACTCTATTTTCTTCGCATCTATGCAAAGAAATCTTTTCACATGGATCCCAAGGTGCGAAGAAATTTTTTCTCGTGGGTCCCACCATATTGTTTTTTCTTTCTTCCCTAGAGAAAGTGTCAAAATTTACCCCTTTTCTCTTCCCTCCTTTTCTTTCTTATCAGTTTCTCTCAAAACAAAGACTGTATAGCTCTTCGACTCACATGGATCCTTATACCATAATAAGAAAAAACAGGCACTTTAGGGTCAGCTATGCATATAGGCTCTGTTTAGATGTGTTAGAGCGGGTGAATGGAATAGTATATAGTGGAAGAGAAAGTGATGAAATGAAATAAAATTTTTGTATTATTATTTGGAATTTAACTGTAAAATGAAAAAAAGTTTTTATTCTATTATTTGAAAGTTTTAATGAAATTAAATAATATAAAAAAATTGATAAATTTATTATTCTCATATTATCTTATCTCAAATACATTAAACCTTCATCATTTTAGGTTCAAGGAAAAAAAATAATTTTATAATTATATACATAAAATATAAGCTGGTTTCATTTCTTACCCTCTTATTCAAAAAGAGAGAAAAATGAAAAAAGAGAAGGGTATAGAAGGTAATGAATTAAGTCTCCCAATATTATTCATTTCCATCTTCTTTCTAAATAGCCAAATAATTATCATCTCATTACATTCTTCTCATTTTCATCATTTACTATCAACCCAAACAAGGCCATAAGTGGCAAGGCACAAAATTGAAGCAACTCTTGCATCTTCTTACCTTAGCACTATAAATGTATAAATGTATAGACATATCTATATCTATATATAGGCTACAAAATTAACTTGCTTCAGAAGCACCAAAACCGAAGGGTTGTGGTTGTGCTGCTATGGCTTGCTTCTACTTAAATGACTATATGGAAGGACTGCTATTGACTAGTGACTATTGAGGAGCTGCTTCTACACGGATTTCTCCTTGTTCCACTGGGCTGAAACTCACTCGTTTCTGAAAAATCATAGGATTAAAGAAATAATATTAACATAACTTCCTGAAAGAATTACATATTAGCTAATTAATATGAATGTATTTGTGAATTGTGATATGATTGTGCAATTTGAACGACCCTTTTGCATGGAAATTGAAACGAATTAATAGGAAACTACAAATATCATATACTAATTAGACCAACATTGAAATGTTCTATTCTAGTTTCTTGTCAACTTGGGCTTTTGAATACACTCAGTCAAGTCTCCAATAACACGTTATTTTGCAGGCGCCACAACTAGTAAACGAGGAAAACTCATATTGAGTTCACGTGCTACAGAAATTGGGGATTTTTCTCTAGAATTGCTCACATATTGACACAGTCGACACTTGATAAAATTAGTAATTGTTGCCCTCGTGCAATGTGGCAGAGTGGCAGTCAAACGGGTTGCAAAACATTAAAAACTAAAACATGTTGGACTTAACCTGGAGAATATCAAACTTGCAAGCAATTTGAATTAAAAAATAGGAAACTATTTTAATGTGATTTGATGTATGTACTATGATTTGGGGCTTATATGTGATTTATTTGTTAAAATTATAATTTAAATAATCATGATAATAAAAAATAATCCAAAAAATTTATTTTATAATAGAAACAATATGTTTTAAAATTAAATAATAACTAATTATTATTTATAAAATAATAATCGTATTATTTATCATATTATTATGTTAATAAGAAATAATTTTAAAAGATAATTTTTAGCAAAACATATATTAACTTAGATATTAAACTAAAATATGATACGTGATTTAGAATTCAATTATAATATAACTTTCCAAAAAATAAATAATAATAAAAAATGAGCACCGACTTTAGAAGCGATCTCATGTTTCTTATATTTCTCTATTGTGCATGTTTCCAGAGCCTTTCCATGGATGAGAATACGGCGAGGCATGTAGATAGCTTAATATAAACGTCATAAACAATGTGAAAACACAAGTACAGTCAGAATACATACATCCAAGCACATAGCATACTTATAAACAGTTAAGAAAACTACATTATAATTTTATTTCTCTAACTTTCTCCTTAACATCAGCAAGGTTGACTGCTACCCATAGCATATATAACTACATAAACAATTTATGTCACTTATACTTTCGTCCATTAGATTGATTTCTTTTTTGGTTGCCGCTCTTTTGATTCTTATATTAGAAAATGTCAAAACTTGACATTCAAATTTGGATTTTTTTCTAAAATTTTTTATTTAACATTCTCTTTTGGGCGGTCAAGCTCAAAACGGCAGTTTTGGATCTAATCTTGGAGTACAATACATTTGCTTATTAAAATAGAATAAATCTAAAATATCATGAGTAGTATGTATATATATTACAAGTTATAAACACAATCTATGTCATTGAATTAAAAATCATTTTTAATTTATTATTTTAATGATACAAATTTTGTTAATTAATATACGTATAACTTGTAACACTATAAAATATAAACACTTAATAATGAAGAAAAAGGATCGTATCTACACATGCCTTTTACGCGTGTGGGGCATCAAGCAAATGCTTAATTAATGCTTATGGAGAAAAACAGCCAAAAAAAGACCACCAAAATCCAAATAATCTTTCAAAGATTCGAGAATGTAATTAACAATATTATAAATAATAATAAAAAATTATGACAAATAAAGAAATACATACCCGTCGTGGCTTGTTATTGTGAACCTCCGTCCTGCCACCGAGCGCCGCCTCGGCCTCAGCCGTACCGCCACCAACCTCAGCGGCATTGTCCCCCATGTACAAACTTAAGATCTTCTCCGCCACGTCGGCGCCGTCGTGGCTCTCCTCCATCAACCTATCCAACTGGGCCCTAGGGAGCCTCATTTTGACCCTCATGGGCCCATCTATGCCAGGGTTGGAGGATGGCTTCACGTGGGAGATGTCGGAAACGGAGCGTTTAGAGAGCATCAAGAAATCGAGCCTATCCTTAGCGTTCATGCCACGGATACCACTGGATCGCACCCTCTTGGGGAGTTCGGGCTGAGCCTTCGGTAACTCGACCAAGAAATATATTTTCTTGGGCTTAAGCTCTTGGTGCGGTTCCAGTGGCTTCGCTCTTAGCCCGAAATGTTTCACCGCTTGGGAATCCAAGAGAACGTGACCGGGGTAGTCCTTGACGACGTCGTTTGCCCTCGCCGGTGTCTTCAGCTTGAAGGTCTCTCCGTCTATCTTCATCACCTTTGCTTTCTTACTCCCTCCTATGGCGTTTCCCATCTCTGATTCTATTGGCAGCTTTGCTTAGCTTCTCTTCTTTTATCTTTTTGCTTTCTTTTTGTTTTCTCTTTGGTTTTTTCCTTTTTTGATTGGGTGTTTCTCTCTCTCTCTCTCTGAGTCTTTCGTAGACAAAGTTTGGTGGTATATATTTATATTGAGGTCATGGGATGTGATAGTATGAGGTTGACAAAATCAAATTTGAATTATGGGATGTGTGTGTGAATTAGTGGAAATTTGCTAGAGATTCCATAAGATAATGACTTATGATAAGATATGGTAAATAGTAGTGGAAAACCATAGATTTACATGGGGACAGAGTTTAGTTTGGTGGGGTTAATCTCAAAAGATGGTTAAATAAAAGTTGTGGGGTAGACCATGCCAAACTTCTTAAAATCTTAACCAACCTCTTGTACTCCCATTGAGAAAAAGAAGCGGGCTATCCTCATATTCTTTTCATATATGATTTGTCTATATCTCTAAGAAAAAAGTAACCTAAATGATGCTTTTTCAACTCACTTTCTGTAACTATAAATGTAAGTGTATAACTAATACTATACAAATATTAATATCTAAATAAACTGAAATTGAACAAATTTAAATAATAGCTTTAGAATATATAGAGCTACTTATATAATTGTACATGTAAATATCTTGTAAATACTAAATAGCATTAATACTAGCATACATAACATAATTAGTTAAAGTCTAGTCTTCAGAAAGATCTCAATTAATTTTTGTTATTAAGTTAATGTTTATCTAACAATTAAAACTATCAATAATATGATAGCAATAAAAAAAAAAAAAACGTAGATAAGTTCCTTAAATGCTTGTAGTATTATTTCCTATTAAAATATAATGTGTCTCGGACTACCCTAGGCTGCGTGAGTTTTAACATGTTAGGCAATTTTTTAAAACAGATAAGGCCATGAAGAGGCCTTTTTCGTTTTCCACTCCTTTTTCTTTTTAAACAATAGATGTCAGTGTTAGAGAGGTGCTCACACCTTACGTTGGATGGTTCTGTCCAATATTGACTTTGCAAAACTGCGTTTCGTCTTTTATTTTCGGTTTTCCTTCTTTCTTTCTTTCTTTGTCGATTTTCTTAGTAGGCACAGATTATAGAGCAACCTTCATCACCCGGTGTAATTTATATGCATTGTACCAGCAATAAATCACATTTGGCTTGTTAAATTTTGAATATTATTATTAAATTTTAAACTAGATATTTCAGACTAATTAAACAACAGGATGGTATATGTTAATAAAATAGATGCTATAATATTAATAGAGGCAAATAACTATAGTGAAAAACTGAAAGCTATTGAACCTTAACCCAATTGGTAGCCAATTCCCCTCAAGACCTCAAAGTCTAGGGACATATCTAAAGTAATCTTACCAAACAACAACTCTAATGTCTGTAGTTACAACTAGCCTCTACTAAGCAGCTAGGTCAAATGAATAAGCCACATGAAACAAAAAGTAATTAGGAGTTTGAATAATAATTTTTAGAAAAAATGATCCAAATGTTCAAATTGATAAAAAATAATTGTTTTGAAAATTAACCAAGTATTCAATTACATTAATCAATAATTTATATAAGGTCAATTAATAATTTATTTTTATTTTGATATTTGATACGCGGTTACCCCGTATATAAATTATTAGTTAACATAATTAAATACTTTATTAATTTTTAAAACGAATTAAATGGTCATTACTTTCATTAAACTGACTATTTAAGTCATTTTTCTTAATTTTTATCCCTCTCTAGAAGCAAATGGTAACTTTCAATTCTTTGATTAGTACTAATTAGTATAAACTAGGCGATCAGAAAATAACACCCTTATTAAAATTAAAGGGACTCCTGTACCAAAACTTTCTAACGTTTTTCCCTTCTAATTAATTTTATGAAGTAGTTTTCTGCTAGAAAAGACATTGACTTCGTTCAAGATTCGAAGATCCCATATTTCAACAAACTATAACTATACCAACTACGCTCACTTCAACAAGCATGAAAAATATGCACCAATCAAACTTCAGTAGGTTATAGAGGCGTATAGCTTGGACCAAACCTCAACCTAACCTTTTAGATTCCTCTTACTTTGAGGTTCCTTTTTCGTTCACTTGTAGTGAAAAAATAGGAAGAAAAAAAAAACAATAAGGATGAAAAGTGAATAATATTAGTGAAGTACCTAAGGCATAAATTGAGAGGAGCACATAAAGGGAAAGAGAAGTAGTCAGGTGTGGGACGGATAGACGGGTGCAGGGGCCAAGTGCCTATTCATCGTGATATTTTTATATACACGACATAAGTGTAACATATATAACCAATCATATTGTAATATGTGGTGTAAAACTTAAATTTGTGTTGTCAAATAATTTTAAAGTGAAATATCATCTATATTTGGGTGTAATATATTTAGTGTATGTAAGAATTTCTCTTCTGCTAACGCTATTATTGAGAGCGAAAGTGAAAGAATATAAACATATTCTAATTGTCAATCTTTGGTACTTAGTAAAGAAGATATAAAACAATAAGAGCATCGAAAATTGTTTTGTTTGAATTCTTAATATTTCACTTTTACCTCATCTTCATCCCAATTCATCACCAACATAATTTGCAAATAATGGAATACAAATGGTGGGTACTTAACTGTCATTCTACAACTATTCTAAGAAAGCATATAATGGTTTTCACTTCTAACTTTTTTAACCCTTTCATATTAATTTTAAATCCTTCCTTTTTTCATTTCATCTATACAAAGCACAATCTAAGGAACACTGAATTATTGCTTGAATTTCACAACTGATTACAAGAATGACGTACGTCACAACTTCATCAGCGGTGGATTCTGACCTGCTTGGGAAAGAGTAACAAGCAAACATGGGTGACCCATTAGTCCTTTTTTTTTTTTAACACTGATGACAATGACCAAATTAAAATGGCCAGCAAATGGGTGTCAATTCTAAGCAGTCTCCCAAAATGCTGGTTCATTTTGATTCGTTTGAACTTTGAATAGGTTAATGAATAAGCTGATTTTCTTCAGTTTAGTGAGACTGCCATTAATAATTTGGGTCAATTGACAATATAGCAATTAATATTTATATGCTTTTTTGTTTAACCATATCCTTGGCAGCCGCCAAAACGGCCCTCTTTGTTGCATGCTGACTGCTGCATCAGAATTCAGAATTCAGAATTCAGAATTCAGAAGTTTGTCTTGGTCCAACTCCAATGGGTATAGAAGAAGGACGCTCCTTTCTTATCCTCACGTACTTAAATCCATCTCGACGCTCCTTTCTTATCCTCAAGTAATTAAATCCACCCCAAGTTGCATGCTAGATAGTAGCGATCATGATCCTTTGCAATTATTGCATAGGTGCAGTAGGAAAGACAGATACAAAGAGCGAGTCTTAAAAGTGGAGATTATTTCGATATTCATTTTGTGTAAAGTACTAGTATTAAAGTGAACTGTCAAACATTCATTAATTGTTATTTATATTTAATAAAATTTTAAATATTTATTATAAAATTAACAGTAACTAAATAAATATACAACTGACTCTAAATACTAAACCCTATAACAATTCCCTTAAAAAGTTTTAAAATTATGAGACTCGCTTGTTCTCTATCCTACTGCATTTATAGAGAAAAAGTAAAAAAATGATATTTCTCTTATAAGCACCAATAAGTTAGCTGCATTTCTAGCTCAGTTAATTGACGTGGCCAGATGTAGTGGCAGGATCACTGTAACTTTGAGTTCTTGTTCCCATTTGAAATATGATGCAAACGAGCACCAGAATTAAAGTATTAAAGAGGGGTATCATTGTCCATGAGTCTTTGGCTCGGTGGTAAGACCATTTGCTGGGTAAGGAGAGTTGGGGTGGGGGGTTGGATCCCCAATGCACTCTTACCTCTATCCCCTCCCCCATTCTTGGGTCTCCTTATGGGGGTGGGGCCCCTATTAGCTCCAGTAGTACCAAGTATCCAAAAATAGAAAAGTATTATTCAGAGAATCTGTGATCAACCTTAGCAGTTAAGATTGTAGATTGTAGGTTGTAGTCAGGGATGGATTTGAATCATCAAGCACCAGGGTAAGCACGTCTGTAGCTAAGTACTTCATTCAATAATTAATATATATAAGTGTATTTTTAAAATATATATATTTATAATATAATTTATATAATTTTACACATATTAATTATTAAATGAAATATCATCATATCTTTAAACATGAGACTAATCTTTAAATATGAGACTAATATATGTATATGACAACTAATAATTTTCCTACACACCATTCCTAAAGCCCAAGGCCCAACAGTTGCCAATTTTGAAGTCCTTTATCATTAACTCAAATATTAATCACGACTCATTTGTTCATGAGTTGTTCCTCCAATCACGACTCAGTTACCAATATTTGATAGGATATATGTAATAATCATTTTAATTTTCTATCAATACATTTGATTCAAGATTAGAGGGCGTCGTATTGGTTGTTTCTTATTGAATCATTTTCTGTAAGCAAAAGAGCAGTCAGAATTGTTCCAGCTAAAATATTGAGGGAGTGGGGATTGGACCTTGGGCAATCAATATGGAAGAACACCTGGACCAGTTATGCTGTGTGTGCTTGTGTAAATGTTAAATATTTTCTTTTTTTCTTTTTTTGGTATTTTGCGAATTTATATCATGATATTTTTAAATGAACTTAAAATTTTGTGTCAAAATGATTTATAAATAAATTAATTAAAAATTTACATACAATACGTGTATAAAAAATTAGAACGACTAAAATAGGCCAACGTATCAAATTTTGTAGCTACCACAATTTGTTTTTTGTCTTACTATCACAAAAATGGAACTGCAAACATCTTTACATGGGGAAAAACATGTGCTGGACCTGAAAAATCCAAAGTCCAAATGACTAAGTTTAGGTTTTCGTATGAGCCCAATTTCACTAACAAGGCCAGCCATGACCCAAGAGCTTGAAATTCGATAGCGATTATATACTTCGGAAGAATTTCAATTGGGAACTGCGTAACAAGTTGATGGACATTGAATTGTACATGTTATAAAAGCACGATTATCAACATAAACACAACTCATAAAATCATATAATCTTGAGCAATGCTATTACTTTGGTCAAATCCGACATTGGTTACGTAAGTAAAATCAAAGAACATCTAGAAGAAAGAACCCTCGTCAACTTGAAAAAAAAATGTGCATGTCAAATGTACAAATATCCCGAAATTAAGCAGGGTTCATTACACTCTATGTAGATTCACTTGTCAAAGGTATTAATTACCTTGTGCATGCACGCATCCTCAAGTACGCATCTCAAGGTAGTCCTTGATTTTCAAAGTCAGACTGTTCTCATGCATAAATTAAACTAAAATTATTTTGATGAAAATTTGGATAAATTTTAATTTAAATAAATATTACAAATTAACGTAATGATAATACTTTATTACTATAATAAGAATTTTCAAAACATTTTAAACATAATTTTACTTTCTAGCAGTCCTTTTCTCTATTTTTTTAGCCCATTAATTAGCTTGCCATGGTAAAGTGAAAAAAAAAATTCATGTACTAATTAATACAAAAATCAACACTAAATAAATACATATTTTTATAATATTTAATATTATTTAATTTATAAATTTAACGATAGAGCTAATGCACTAATTATATACATCAATGAATCTGTAATTGGTGATTTGATTCCATAAAGGTACTAGATAATTAAACATTTGATACTTTAAAGGCACTAGTTAAGTTAATGATTTTTAATGAAGGTTGGCTCAATTGGTATAATCGAACATCAACAAAAAGGTCTTATATTTGATTTTTATTGGTAATATTTTATTGGAATAAAGATTATCTATAAATACCATTATAATCTCTTATTAATACTTATATCATATCATTACTTTAGAATGAAATAACATTCAATACTCTCAATCTTTCACAAATTTGAAAAGAAAATAATTAATTCAATGATTTGGTTCCCTACTAGTACCTTAGTCACTGCCAGATAGGCAGTTGAAGATTTTCATATATATATATATATATAATGTTTTCATCCTTCATGATTAATTATGAAGTTTGAAAAATCACCAACAGAAATTCATACATGAGTTAGGACACTCCACGTAACTAGGAGTGTTTATTGGTTCGAGTTGACCTAATCAACCTAATAAATTAATTCAAATTAATTAAAAAAATTTAATTTGGGCTGGGTCATCGGGTCCAACTCGATCAAAATCAACTACAATTGGTTCAATTTACGGGTCTTATATTTTATAACTCAAAGACCTAATGACTTGGTAAAATAACCTAAAAAATAATTGAATTTTAAACGTTATCTTTTTATCATTTGACTTTTCATTCATTCAAAAGTTAAGATATATTATATATCTTTAATTTTCATTTTCAAGTCTCAATCATTCAATATATATTAATGTTTCAATGATTAGCTTATTCATTTGTGTTACAAAATTTTATAACTTAAAGCTTTCTGTATGAAGTAATATATATATATATATATATAACCTTCTTCACATATATAAAACCTTTTCTGTGAAGTAAGATATATTTAATGTCATATATACACATGCATACTACAAATGAAGCTTATGATGATTTTCATACGTTAAAATGTTTCTTTCCAACTTGATTTTACTTTTATCTTAATACTTGTATTGTATTAGAAAGCTTGAATGCTAAAAATTCATATATAATTATCTAATTAAATTTGAAGTATTTAACAATAATAAGTTTGTTATTTTACTGTAAGAAATTTTTTTAATTGGACAACTCAATAACCTGAACCAAATTAATCTAACCTTATTCGGGTTTGTTTGGTTCAGATTGCTCAAAACTTTTTTAGAAACTAAATCAAACAAACCTGACCAAGATTAATCAGTTTAGACATTTTTCTTCCTAAATATAAACTAACCCAACCCATTAACAACCCTAATCCAAACTAAACTTTCAATTCCCCATCTCATAATATGACGAGTTATAACCTGTTTGTTTAAAATTCTTCTCAACACCAACGTATGTTGGGGAGAAAAAAATATAAACTTTCTTTCATCAAATGGTCTTGAAATTTGTGCTAACGTGTCTTGAATCAATGCAAACACTAAAACAAATAGGTTATTAATAAATCTCAATAAAATTGATGCTAACATCTACATTTAATGCAATGGTATCTAATTAATTTGTTTTTCATTAAATAGTATCTTTGTTATTTATTATTTTATGGTAATGATATTTTTGAGTTAGTTTTCACATAAATTGAGACTAATTTTCTTTCACTTATTTAACTGTGAAATTAACCAACTCCCTGGGTTTAATGTCTTTGTTATTTTTCAACGTAACATAGTTAATTTTCTACAAATTTTTTAACTATTTAAATTTAAGTTTCTATCCATAATCTAAATCGGATTTTTTTTTATCCAAAGCGAAGTAAACAAAACAAAAGAAAATAGAGACAAAGCAAGAGAGAAAAAGATTGACAAGAGGGATTTGAGTGGTGAATGCATTCGCATACCAAAAATTTTCAAAAAATTAAACAACTGTTAAAGAATACTATATGTTAATCTTAATATATTTTGATAAAATAGAAAAAAATTAAAAATTAAAAATTAAAAATGAAACTTTGTAAGTATGATATATATTATACCAATTTTTAATTTGATAGACATTTTCATTATCATCTTCTTTTTTTCTCATACCATTAATATATCCTTTTATTTTTCCTTAACTTATTAATTTCTCTATATTTATCTGATAAAATATTTTAAATAATTCAGAATTTTTATTTTTTTTAAAGAGAAGTATGAAGGATATTAAGGGATAAATGTTTTTATTTATTTAATAGTATGTCATACAATTTTAACATAAAGTGGTGGAGTAAAACAGAAAACTTGGAATAATGTGAAACCTTAATTATGAGTATGATATGCATGATGCATATGTTCAATACAACAGCGGGATTGATAAAATGTTCATTAATTCTGTAAAAAGTTCTTTTTTCCTTTTCTGTATACTAGAGGTATTTTCACATTATTTAAGTATAAGACTAATTTTTTTTAGGTTGTCAATCAATTATGATTATTAATTAGTCTTCTCCACAATGATGTCTCCAAAGATTCATATATTTGGCCTTCTCCTAAAATGATAAGTCACTTTTCATACTTCGACCAACCACTTATGTGTTATAAAAAAAAGGTCATTTATTAATGAAAGATTAATTTTGATATATATATGTGTGATTGCTTATATTGGCCCCATAACTAGAAAGTGAACCAAACTGAACTCTAAGTCGTTTTCTTGTGGGTGGGGAGGACCATTAATTAATCTCAATTTTCCCAACAAAGTAAACCCTAGCGTATATGATATATCTGCAAGGAAAATAACCATTCCGGTCACATAGGTATATCTGAATGGTAGGTGCCCCAACATGTGCTTATCTAACTTTGAAAGATATTTGTACCAGAAATCCCACACTTTGGTATGACCTAGTCAAGATATTGCTTATAATTTTTTTCTACAGCTGCACGTTGTTGAAAGTTCATTTCTACTAACTTTGTAGGAAAAAACAAGAAATCTATGCATGAATTTGACATCTTAATCAAGAAGTGGCCATTCATTTTAAAGTGACAATTTGATTAAACGATCAGTGATAGTATGAAAAGCTCATGCAAGCTGCTTTCCATTTATTTATAACATTAGAGAACTTTATATTTCATTCTAGGCCGAGGAAGTTGGCGTACACTACCCCTCCTTTCTATGTTAAGACTCCCTGGGATTGTAACATTCCTGCAAGGGATTTAATGTAAGCTAGGCAGTAACAATCATGAGGACCAAAAAAACTGTATTTTGAGGAAGTAATTTTAAAAATGAATTATTATGGGGTAATTTTTTTTAAAATTACATTATTTAATTAAAAAACCTTAGAGAACAGGTTTTATAAATGTTATATTATGAACAGTTTAAATCATATATAATAAATTACTTTTAGAATTTCTTGAATTAACATTGATTAATTAACGCCTCGACCGAGTTTCTCATAAAAGTAGGCATTACACTAAACTCTACAAAACTCTTATATATATATATATATATATATATATATATATATATATATATATATATATGTAGTTCTATGATAGAAATAGTGGGACATTAAATGCATGCCTTAATCTTTTTCCTCCTACATATGAAACTAGATTCCTTCTTGTACCTCTTTCTTGGATTAAAAAGAGGATAAAAAAGAAAAGTTGTCAAAAGGCTCTAACTCCTTTTTTTTTTTTTTTGAACCACAAGTCAGTTCAATTTAACTTAATTTAGAGTTCCTTAATTCTTTTAAAAATGTTATTCTCAAAACAATCATACCTAGAAGGTACAAAAGTGGAATCTACTTCAACCGATCGAAATATGAGACAACTTTTGCATGGGTCTACAATTAGTAGCTGCAAGTCGGCAACCACCACTCTTAAAATAGCATTTACTGGTCAATTGATTGGAAGTGCAACAACTAATTCCAACCTTCATGCTGAACTTAAGTTGAATGCTTAATTGAAACTTTGTTTGCCGTAGCAATATCAAAGGAAATATATATAATTAAGTGCTTCAAATTTCCAGGTCTCAACAAATCTCAACCACAGCTTGCACATACAAGAAATCCTTGTATGATATACTGCAAGGTCGTTGCTAAATTACCCTTACATGTTATAATTAATGACCAGCTCGCAGGAACATGCATGAACTGCATTTAGGTCTCTGCATATATATAAAAGACACTTCATGCCATGTAAATCGTAAATAACAAACTCTCTCAAAAACTTAAATCTTTGAGCTCAAAGCATAGATTATGAACAGACTCATTTTAACTTGTAATGAAATTTGACTTTTAGAATAATGAGAGGCATATATATATATATATATATATATATATATATATATATATATCTAGAGAGAGAGAGAGAGAGAGAGACACACACACACACTAATGAGACATATATCTCCCAGGGATCTTTGGAAAATACTTTTTCTCTTGTAATTCCATATTTTGCTTATTATATATCCACATAAGACATCAATAATCGGATTCATTGTCCATGTTCCTTGTCTTAGTGGACTCAGAAGTTGGTTTAGGTTTGTCTTCCACAAGAGCAACTCTAGGCGAAGGGAAAGCAATGGTTAGGTCAAGATTCAAGTGGGATGACGAAGAAACCATTGCTGTATCTTCTTCAAGACAACTCTGCGTGTCCGAAATCCTTTCATTCGCGGCACCACATGATTTGATGAAAGGGACTCTGTGCTCTTTGTTCATGGGCCCAGATGATGGTGCACCGGCAGCAGAAACATGATGGACATGAGGGACAGGAAAGCTTACCTTATGGTTTTTTGGATCAATTCCCATCTTTATTAGCTTTCTGCGGATGTGAGAATTCCAATAGTTCTTGACCTCGTTGTCTGTACGTCCTGGCAACCTTCCAGCTATGAGTGACCACCTAACAACATATAATCATATATATATATATATAAATCAAATTCGTTACCCCTTCTATGTGGAAGAAAGAGAGAAAGATAACATAATATGATTATGGACAAATAGCTAAATATATACTCAGAGAGAGAGATAGAGAGAGAAAGGTACCGGTTGCCAAGGAGGGCATGGAGTTTGATGATGAGGTCTTCTTCATCTTGGGCGAAGTTGCCACGTTTAATGTCTGGTCGTAAATAGTTTATCCATCTCAATCTACAGCTTTTGCCACAACGATGCAACCCTGATATATGAATGACGATGATAATGATACCCGCATGTAGAATTAGTAAGTTTTGGCCCCTTAAATTGGGTGTAGCTAATGAAGGGAATGCTGGAATCAAGAAGAATGAATTGTGGGTTATTGTATGACATAACTGACTAACCTGCAGCCTTGGGAAGGGAACGCCAACATCCTTCACCATGAGCTCGGATGTAATCAATGAGCTTTTGGTCTTCTTGCTTGGACCAAGCACCTTTGTTGGTGCCTTCTTTGTCACAACAAGGTTTTCTCATTGTTATTTGGCTCTCTGAGCTCCCTCGGATCTGTGGGTGTGGGTGTTTGTGATAGACAAAACAATAAGAACAATGAAGGTAATTAATAGGGAGAGAGAGAGAGAGTGGAAGCCCAGGCGAAAGGCCCAAGTTGGGGTAGATGCTTGTGAAGGAGTTGGGGGAAATGGGTTGACTTGGACCGGTGGTTTTGGCTGTGTAGGTGGGTCACGGATTCAGTTGTATACTTGTATATAGTTTTGCTGATAGGATAAGGTCCTTTGATGTTGCATTGCTTACTGTTAAGTAAATGTCATTTTCTCGGGGTGAGATTGAGAAGCACTTAATTGTAGGCACTCATGGGCAGAGGTTCTTGGTCAAATTCAATTGTCATAGATGCGCCTCAGAGATAGTGTCTGTATTTGAGTCAACTAATTAATTGATTTTTCTTTGAAGAATTTTAAAAGATAAATGATAAATCATCTTAATTAAGAAATCCTTATAATATCTTTTAAATTATTTAAAATATATAGAAAATATTAAATGAAAAAAATTAAAATGTTAATAAACTTAAAATTTACATAATATTTTTTTTTATTTAAATAATTAAAAATTTAAATGATTAATTAAAAGGATATAGAATTTTTTTAAAAGAAATTAATGCATGTTACTCCAAATTTTAGAGGAAAGAAGCGAGGAAGATATAAATTCGCCTGACGAGCTAGACCGGCTTTTGCATAAAAACAAAGTTAGGTACTTTTTAGCATCTAATGAGTGAGAGGCGAGGTATTGTCAATCGGTTGTCCATATCCTTTTTTTTTTTGTTGGTATAATCCATATCCTTTTAATCTAATGCCAACCAAAGTTTTTTTTGAAATATTTTAGAATTTAATTTTAATTTATTGTAAAGATAAAAAAAATTTATATTATTATTTAATTATATATTATTACATTGTTAAAAGAAAGAATTTGACTTTTTAGATATATATTATAAATTAATTATAATAGTTAAATTATTTTAATGATATAACAACATATAATTAGATGATAATATTTTTTTTGAGATATTGAAACTGTCTTTTTCCACAAGTCTTTTTTCGCAAGTTTAAATCCTTACATTGTAGATATCACTTAACTATTGAGTCAAAATTATTTACCATTTGAGTCACCTATTATAATTTATAGGTGATTAGATGATAGTGTAAATTATTTTAATAAATTTTTGCTATATATATTTTCAAGGAGTTTAAATATTCAGACTTACTATTCTCCATTTTTAAGGAGGGTGTTAACCTCGTTTATATATTTAAAAAAAATACACTTGAATTTCAAATTTGTTGGAGAATTAAGAGCCATTGTGCTGTGATTAGTAAAAGAACACAATCTTAATTAATGTTGATTGGTAAAATGTAATGTACAATAAACTGCTCATTAATGTGTGAAGTTATTGCTAGATTATTATAGAATAGTGAGCATTTAAAAAAATTATATTTAGTTGATAGATTTGGATTAATAACTGATAATTATTTATTGTAATTTTAAAAGAAAAATAAATATTATAAATTAACTATATCACAGCAATTTCGAAAAACAACTTAGCATATGTGAACTCTTACCAAAAAAAAAGTTTCCACTAGCGAATCTATATATACACGCATAAATTATGTCATGTGAAGTACAAATTTAACTTAATTTTATTCGGAAGAAAAATATCAATACCAGAAGTCATAACATTATTAATGGGACTTATTAAATGTCTGTGTGTGACTATCGTTCCAAATGACAATATAGAAAACAGTAATACTTGAAGCTCTAATAAGTTGTTTGTACGTAAATATTTTATTCGCATACATTTTACTTGTTTTACTTTTACGTGTCTTTTTTATTCTCTCCTTCGCGCAGAATATAAGAAACAACCACGCAGATTAGACCACTTTATCTAAGCAAAAGAAAGCAGCAGAACTGGGCTTCCAGAATCTCTCTTCACACTTCGCAGTTTTCATTCTCTCCATTTTTTTAATCTTGATTGTGATGGATTAATTCTATTATATATATCGAACACCTCCTAAATGCGTTCGGGCAAAACCATTATATGATTATTATTATTTCTTGATTTCTTGATTTTGATATACGACAGAACCCTTTCGTTATCTACTGTACTACCAAGGCCCAAATTTTAGATGGCAATGTCAATGTTGCAGATTAAATTAACAAAGGAAAAGGACTGGCAGTTGGGAGTTATCAGTGATGGGATAGGACATATACTGCAGGAGTGTTAGGAGTCTTCATTATATATCATATGATATCTAACTATTTTAGATGTCTATGTCTGTCTATATATGTTTTAACAATTTGTAGTTATCATGCCAAATATGAGAAGGTTAAATATCCAAACATCGATCTCACATACCGTTGCAAAGGTGACATACCAAATACTCCCTAAAATATTTGAAAGTCCAACCACTTAAAGTCATCTAAATCAAGTATTAAAGATGGAATGGGCAGCCTATATTCACAAAGTAACGAGTTCAATTAAGGCCAAACCAACTTACAACCCCAAAGAGGGACAAAATTTGACTAATCCATTCTTACCAAAACAAAAAGTGGACTAATTCATTCGAAACTCACTGAGAATGCCTTGTCAAGTCAAAATTTTAATGAGAATTAGCCTTATATTAAAAGAGTATCAAGACATCTTATGATTTCATCACAAAAAAATTATTTTTTAGGTTATGCTATATTATTAACACTTTTTTATGGCCAAAAAAAACTTTAACATTTTTTTTTTGTATAGATACACAAATAATTAATTAGCTGTTACACATTAATGGCCTCTTTTCATTTATCCAAGTGTTATATATATAGTATTTTTTTTTTATGATTTACTATTTATTTAATACAATATATCAAATAACTTAAGTTACTATTTTTATTAATGTTGTTAAAACTAAACTAGATAGTAAACTGACAATACTTTTAATTGAGGTTCAATCGGTTCAACTGTTTAAATTGGTTGGTTGAACCATATAACATTATAAAAGTAATCTACATGTAATAATATAAAATATAAAAAAATAATTATAAAATATTAATTTTTTAAAAAATAATTAATAGTAATCTAGTTTTGACTAATTTTGATAAGTTCAAAGTTATCTTACCATGAATTTGGTATATAAAATTGAACTATAATCGTCTAAATATTCAGTTCACGGTTAGACTGATTGAACTGTCTGATTCGTTCCAATTCTGACAACATTAATTTTTAATTTATACAACCATTTCATAAAAATAATCTGTAAAACATATGTATGTATATGTATATATATATATATATATATATATATATATAAACATATAGCGAGGGTGATAAATGCATTAAATAATCTAAAATAAAATTTGACAAATTATTTTATGGAACTAAAAGCATAAATGCATTTATCACTAAATTTCATCCAATAGTGTACCTTCCAGTTATGAATTTTACTATAATATCCAATGTTTAACTTTAAAATTTTATAAAATTGAGAGACATCATATGCTAAAAGGTTATTATATGTGTTTCATTATTCTAAATGTTTTTTATATAACTAGTGTAAACATTTTCTATATTCTAAATTGTATCAAATTTTGACTTTTTTTTCTAAATAAGATTGAAACTAAAGCATTCAGCCAACTTTTTTTGAGTATGCATTTAGCTAAGAATTATAACTAGACTTTTACAAGCCAATAATAAAAGTTGGGAAGTATAATGAATTTACGAACCAATTGAACGTTTTTGTACTATTACGAGTCAGCAAAAAAATCCTTCATTCAGTTTACTTTTCGTTTTCACCATTTTAATGTTGGTGGTCTATTTTTCTCCCCGAGCCATCTTCGATCTACATGTCATGAGCTCAAATTTGAAGAACATATAGTGGAAGCTAATGAACCACTTGCATTTGTACTGGTTGGTCAGATACACTATAACATCTAACAGTCTTTTCTTTCTTTAGACATAACACATCCATAATAGACATCAGTATCCTTTTCTGGATATGCTGTGAAGAGTCGTAGGCATGTCAGTGTTGACTTTAATCAGATTCCCATGAACACCGCTTACTGAAATGAACCCTGAGAACAAGTAGTACAGCAGAAGAGGGAAAATTTGACGAATACTGCAGAAGAATTTCTCCATTCAATACTTGTTACCAGCAAGTTTCTTGCTAATTAACTAGCTCTTGGAAGGACCAACTATTGGTCGCCAACATGTCTTGATGCCAGCCCAGTTTCCCATTATTTTTCTTGCGTAGACACTAGCCTTATTATTGCAGCTCTACAATAAGACCCACATGGGACTCGTAATAGTACACTGAAATCAACACTGCCTATGCAAGAACTTCTCAACTTATGGTGTGCCAGATAGGAGTGACAATGGCTAAAGTGAAGGGGGTAAAGAATTAACATTGACGATGCATCTAAACATCTAAACATGAATTCTCTTTTGAGAAATAGCAATTCTCAACTAAACTCCCTCCACTTGTTCCATTTTCACTTCTACTCTGCCAAACACATTGCCAATCAATAGATTATGTCAGAATTGTAGATTTTCACAGTTCCTGTGCAGGCATCCATTCTATTCAACACTAGGGATCTGTTTAGTTGCATCAGAACTAGAATTTTGATCAGATTAAACGTTATTAAAGAAAAGAAAAAATGTAATAGCACGAAGTAATGGAAGATTGCATAAAGTGAGAGAACTCTAAATCTTAATCTTTTTCCTATTAAAAACACACACAATCAGTCACACAAACTTGCATATACAACAGCAGTTCTTCCGATCAAGCAACTCAGCGGAAAACTTCAATTTTCTCAGAAAGCTAGCTATTATCCCATTTGTAATCTCTGAACAACGATGATGGCTTGAATTTACAGCAACAAAATGCTGTGTTGAAGAAACCCCTATTGTTCTGTTCGGCTAGAAAGTAAATATCAGATAGAATCTTAGAATCTATACCCTCCCTTCAATATGGAACAAAATGTTTTAGGGTGAAAATAAATGAGTACTGCATTTCCAGATGTCAAGCCATCCAAATTAAAGTTCCAACTACGGAGTCCTTGTTGAATCATAATATTTTTCCCAGCACAACAAAACCAGCAACAAATACAACGGAGGTCATTTTAAGGTAAGATGAAACAGGAAAATTTTCTATTAGCTTGAAATTTAATTATTTACGTAAAACTATCTCCACTACAAGTTTAATTTAGTTTGATCAAGTCAACAATGTGAAGTTCAGAACCAAGTTTACTCTGACACTTAAACAGAAACATAATTGAAATGAAGAAAATGTCAAACGTCAATAGGTTATCATACTAACCTTGGTCAAATCTCAACCAATCGAAGTTCAACCTCAATAGTTTAAACATTTTTATATACCGACAGTATAATGAGAAATTTGATGCCATTTGGGATGCTTCATGAATGGTACAAATTATGATGTATGAATATTTCAAAATTAGTGACGTATTTGTATGATATCCGTATTTGATATTGATATTCATATAATACTATATCTGTATTTTTGTCGTATCTATATGCTTTTTTTTAAAAATATTTACAACTCTCAAGATACTACTACTTAAAAATTTTGAGATTTAATTCAAGTCTCGTTCTCACTAGTTACTTTTATTAAAACATATTCTCACTTTTGAAATCTTATTATCCTCAAAATTATAATAAATTGGTGAAAAATTTCACTGATTTTAAATTTTATTTTCTTTACATTTATAAATATAAATTTATTTTATTGAATATGTATTCTCTATCCGTATTCTATTTTTTTAAAAAAACAGACATATTTATATATTGTATCATATCAAATTAGATACTTGTATCCGTACCCATACAATATAGAATACAAAGCATTATAGGATGCTATATATGAACTCTAACGTAGAACAAACCATTAAATGAAAAACAAATGGTCATTATTACATCTAGAATCATATTGCTTTATGGCTTCTAGAAGACAGTAATAGCAGTTGATTTTCTCAATCAATTGAAACCACGTGTGGATGATAATCAAATTGCCCTGCTCGTTGTACCTAGCATCCAGAGAAGTTTCCCCGTGGTCACACTTCTACACAAGGAATGAATATTAATTTTCCGTAGAACTATGAAATTTTATGCCACTAATTCAGGGCAGTTGTTCAATACAGTCAAACATTAGTAAGATAAAGGGAAACCTGATACTATCAGTCACATGCACAAAATATTGTCGAATTCATATGCATTTTGAGGTGGTATTAATCTACATAATTTACTGATTTCCAAAATACAAATGCATAAATCGAAGAATAAATAAATAGATTTTGAAAAGGATGAACAGGTGTCCGAACTAATACATACATATATATATATATATATATATATATATATATAAAGGCCTCTAGTGAATGTCACTAGACTAAACAATCAGATGAGAACACAACCACTCCTAAGTTACAACAGTAATATGCACGTAAAGCATTCACTAAGAAGACACAATCAGATGAGGACAAACCGACAAATAACATGGATTTACAAAAATGCAGATTTTTTTTATATGAAACAAAATTATCTTGCCATAAAATTAATGGAAAGGAATCCATTGATAAGCTAATATATTCTGCTGGAAGTGATAGTGAAAGACAGAGTATAGCTTTTAGAAATGTTGGCAATATCATAACCAATAAGAAACCTAATTACTCTCAATATCATAAATATAGGATCATACTACTGATTCAACATGAGAAATCATGAGAAATCCGGGACAAGGAAAAATATCAAGTAAGTTTGCAATTCTAATTTTAGGAGTTAAAAAATGTTGTTCTCAAGGTCGTCTCGGCCATTTCCTACCACCCAAGGCCTACCTCAGTAGCAACACCTCTATTAAAAGTGCACATGTTACAAAGACAATTTCATAAATACATAAGTTTGCCGTCACATAAGTAGGGATTAGTTGTACACATGTGCAGATACCTTGTGAGCTTACAAAAAATAAATAAATACATAAGTTTTATGTGTATTTTGAGTCACCCTAATAAATGCTTGAACTTATAAATGTCATTGCTTTTATCAGAAGGCAATATTCTCTACAACAAACTTTGTCTTATTATTATTACCATAAACCTTTTATTTAGGTATAAGATTCACAACAAATCTCATGCAAATGCTATACTTTCGGGTAATGTAAAATCTGTTTAGGGAAAAAATGGTAAACTCCAATTGTCAATATCATGTTTAGGGTAGATAATTTTCTTTTTTAATTTCATATTTTAAGTCTTGAATTGCTTAATTGCTTAAAATGTTAACCTAAAAACCTACAAATAACAAAGTTAACTCCAGCTAAGAAAAGGCAGTGCAAATAATACTAGTGGAGCTTGGCATACAAAGAAGAATAAAAGTCACTGCATATCATCGTACCTTGCACAAACTGACCAAGCTCAGAGAAAGCTGCAAAAATAGAAGGGAAAAGGATAAAAATGTTCAGTTTGTCAAAAATAATGATCATTTGGTTCGTTTTGAAAATTAACAAAGTATTCAACTACATTAACTAATAATTTACATACGGTTAACCACGTATCACGTATCAAAATAAAGATAAATTATTGGTTAACTGTATGTAAATTATTGGTTAATGTAATTGAATACTTGGTTAATTTTCAAAACAAACCAAAGGAGAATTGTTTTCCCCAAGTTGACCTATATGGTCATTTTCTCAAAATAGAACTCAAGATGGCTCCTCTCTTTGATAGCTTCAACTTGCCTAGCTTTGGTGATTTAGACTTTACATTTCTTGTCACCCAACCCTTTTTTGCCCCTCTAACCAATTTCAAGAAGTAAATGTTATTGGTAATAAATTTAAATAGGAATACCCTGCTCATACCAATGTTATTTTGCTAATTGGGTATCATATTAAGTGGAATATGGGGAAAATATAGAAGACCTCTGAATAAAATAATAGATATGATTATATGATATATGTGTAAAACATTAATGCAATCGGGACAAGCCCAGCTCGTTAAAACAACCGACATAACTAGACTCCTAACACATGAAAAATTCTAATATATATATATATATATATATATATTAATTAGTCACCCTAGCTAATTAGTTTTTTGTGATGAGTGATGCTCTATAGTATCTCTATGATTTAGGCCCTTTGAGTCCCCGATGGAACTAATTCACGATTGGTAACTTACAAAAAGAAAATTGTTGCCTCCCAACCAGAGCGACTTCTATTAAGATTTGAACTTACGCCTTATTTTGTGAAAGCAAGTCTACTTACTAGCTCAACTAACTTTCAGGTGATAATAAACCTTGACATTCTAAGCCACAAAAGTCACATTTTCCCATTAGGTGGAGTAACACACCAAACAGTTTTTTTTAAGATACAATAACAACTAACAATACGACATATTTTTCTTGTGAGAATTAAGACAACAGGGAGTCTAATGGTAATGGGTTGTCCTACCTAAAGTAATTTGACATTTTTTATATATAAATAATACTAAAAATACAATTAAATATAATAATATTTTTTTAATGTTAAATCACTTGGGAATGTGCAACATCTTCGAGAGTAGGTTAAAACTCCCTTAAAACAAAATATTTTAGTAACAACATTACCTCCCTTGCCCAAACTCCACTAACAAGGTAATACTTGACCTAGCACTACAAGTATCGTCAACCATAACTATCGTCAACCATAACTGATTTACATTTGATAATCTACAAAAAAAAACTATTATATTGGGAATTCATTAAAAGGAAAAAAACGATTACAATTTCGTAAAAAGGCCAATTTTATTTGAATGGAATAAGTAAAGATTGCAGCACCAGCTGCAACCATTACTTCCCATTGATATTCAATTTTCAAAAAAGGAATCATAGCATCATTTCACCAGCAAAACTACAGGAAATGAATAACTCATACAAGAATCGAGGAATTTCCCCAGCAATATAAACAAGGCACACCAAAGAAAAACATACTAAGAACACAATATAAAATCAACCCTTAAGAAGATTACTTGAACTAAAAAAGAAAGGGAAAAGAGTGTAGAGACCCCCTGAATTTTGGGTCATTTGCAAACAGACACCCTAAACTTTAAAATTGTCCAATTTAATCCTTGAACTATGTAAATTATCTCAATCGGCCATTACATCCACTCCCTATTAATTCATTGGTGGAGGAATGACCTAGCACACCCTCACCATATACGTGTCATGATATATGCTGTTAATCTTTATTTCTTTTTACCCATTTCATAAAATATTGCAAAATTAAAGAAATTAAACCATTATAATTATAAAATAAATAAAACATATCAGCAATCACGTGCCAAGCACGTGGTCTCTTCTTTCCAATTCAGAAGAAGATTCATCTGTCTCCATTAAAAAGTTACCAATAGAGCTTTCGTGGTGGTCCCTTCTGCCTTCGTCCTTGTCTGTTCGTGGTGGTCCCTTTGTGGGGGTTTATTCTTGCTAGTCCACGTCGTCTGGGATAGCACGATTATAATCTAGTGGGTCTTCACTCGGTGGTCCAGCTCGTGAACCAAGTGAGTCACTCTGGCTCTTTTATATATGTTAATGTTGTGTAAATCTCCATCTAGGGTTTGATTTTCGAGTTAGGGTCTAATTTGTGAATTCAAATTTATTTGGGAATTAGTGATTAATTTAGGAATTGGGAATTGATTATGTTTTGATTTGGGAATTAGGGTTTGAATTGGGCAATTTCTGAATATGCGGTGTTTTACTACATTGAATCTCCATATGTTAGGGTTTATTTGAGTTATAGTTTGATTTGTGAATTTTGAATTCATTTAGAAATTAGGAATTGATTATGTTTTGATTTGGGAATTAGGTTTTGAATTGTGCAATTTCTGAACATGCAGTGTTTCACTACATTAATGTTGAAATTCATCATGGTGGTAATTTGAAGATTTTGCCTGTTTGTGGATATGAAGAAGGATTAGTTGAGATGTGGTATCATGTTGACACAGACAATTTGTCTATGATTGATTTTGTGAAGGAGGTAATGGAACTTAGGTACATAAATGTTATTGGATGGTATTACAAGTTTGAGAACGAGACATTTGAGGAGATCAAAGGTATGGTAAATGAAGAGCATGTGCTAAAGATTGCAAAAACAATGAAAATAGAGGGAAAAAACTGTTGGAAGTCTATATTAAGCATGACGTTGATTTGGCTGAAGTTGTTGATGAAACTATGGTTATTGGAGGAGATGAAGTACTTACTAGCCAAGTTGATCAAGGTGTTCCTAGCCAACTTAATAAAGATTCACCTAGGCAAGTTGATGAAGTTGTACCTAGCCAATTTGGTGATGGTATTCATAGTCAAGTTGATCAAGGAGAACTACATTTAACAGAGGTATCAATTGAAGTTTATGTGACTAATTTGACAAATGATCTGGATTATAATGAAGATAATGTTACTGACACTAATAGTGAAGATTATGATGAGTTTGTAGACAGCTCAAAAGATGAAGGAGATGATATTTATGACACTGCAAGGGATCCCACTTTGCTTAAACAAGTCAATAGCTGGATGTATAAACATGTTCCAACCAATAAATCTCCTCCAAAGCAGTCTCAAAATACAAAGTCTACTTATGTTTCAGATTATAAAGACAGTGACCAACTCTTGAGTATTGATGAGAGTGATAGCTCAAATGATGAAATGAGGCCAAAATGGCTTGAGTTTAATGAGAAGACAAATTTGAATGAGGATGTGGAGCTTGTCAAGGGTATGAAGTTTGATTCGAATGTCACGTTTAGGAAGGCTCTTATTGAATATACTATCAAAAGATGATATAATATAAAGTACATTCATAATGATAATAATAGAGTCACTGTTGTGCCAAAGGGGACAAACAGTAGTGGAAGACAAAGAATGACATAGTGGACCACTTTTTTAGACTTTTTTTGAATTTTGGACATAGTGGACCACTTGTTTGATACTTTTTATACTTTTGGACATAATGGTCCTCTTTTGTAATTTGATAGTTAGTCCTCTTTGTATTTCCTCTTTATTATCAATGAAATTTATTGGATAATCAATTACTCTTTTATATTGGTTATACTTTTTAAATTTAATTTCTGCATATTGGTCATTATGGACTGCATTAGTTCTGTATATTGGTCATTATAGTTTAGATTGGTTTTATTTCTGCTATGGGTGTTGCATAGTGGTTGTTGTATACTAATTCTGCATACTGGTTTTTCAGTCCTAGCTAACTCTGGTGCATGTGTTGGTTTCTGGTTTGTTGTTGGTTTAGATTTGGTTTATGGTCATATGTAGGAAATGTTCTTACTTTAGGTTTGGTTTCTGGTTTGGTATTGCTTTAGGTTTTTGGGTTGTTTGGTTGGGGACTTTGGATCTACATATTAAGTTTATGTTATTGATGCTTGTTTGGTTAAGCATTGGTTCCGCAGGTTGGTTATGCAAAACTAATAATTGGATTACCTACTTGTTATAACATTGGTTTTGCAAATTGGTTTTATGTTGCTGATTATGGCTTGGTTAAGCATATTGGTTCTGCAACTTGGTTATGCAGTTCTTAACATTGGTTTACCTATCTTTTATGAATATTGGTTATGCATATTGGTTTAATGTTACTAATTATGGTTTGGTTAGCATTCTGATTCTGCAAATTGTTTATGCAGAATTGATAATTGGCTTACATATCTATTATAACATTAGTCTTGTTTTACGTAATTGTTTTAAAGTATCATAGATGATGAAATTAATTATTGGTCATGTTAAATTACAGATGGCAGATGCATGCTTATTGGTCCTGTTAATTATAGGTTGCTGTAGTGACATGATTTGGTTCTGCATACATTAAGGACATATATATTTGACATAAATCTCAAAACAAGATTCAACATAAATGGTTCCACCATTTTACCAAGATTTAACAGACCAACATTTCAAATTCATCATCTGAAACTAAGATTAAACATAAATGTCATTACAAACTCATATTCAACAAACCACCATTTCAAATTCACCATCTCAGATTGAACATAAATGTCACTACAGTACTCAATCCCTAAACTCAAGGCAATACATTGAACCCTAACACCTAAACTTTCACACACAATACATTAAACTTGACAATACAAGAATCCTCCCAACCACCCAAGACACAACCAATATCACACATATGAATTCCTTTTGTCTACTAGCAACTTCATTATTAACCATTAGAGTTTTCTCCCTTTCTAGTAGTTCATCTATTAACTCTTTCATTTGGCTGCCATTGCTAATGTTGTTCGTTTTAGAAGATTGTGGAGTGCCTACCCAACAAAAAAAATCACAAAAGTCAACTTTTTTCCATCTTGCACAACCATAGAATGCCGTTCCAAAGTTTGAACTTGTCGTTGCTCTTCTAGATCGAGTTATTAAACCACAATTACAGTATCAAACTTGTCTACCTGTTATGGTAGCTGATAACAACTGCAACTCATTTGACAAAACCAAAATAAAAAAAGGGGGTCGAGTTAGTGAGAAAATAAAAACCCATGAACACCACATATTTAGGCTTCTTGGATAAAGTTTTCTGACCAACGTAAATTTAGAAATCGCAAACCTTGAAATTGTAAACTTGAAAACTGTAGACTTAGAGCTTTCTGGGATTCCCATGGGTAACGTCTAAGATCCCTTTTTCTTCCATTTTCAACTTGTAAAAATCAGAGGTTTACGTTCACAACAGTCAAACTCATTCAATCTCATTCAAACTCTATCAAGGTGAGGAAGGAGCACGTGATTGCTGATATGTTTTATTTATTTTAAATTTGTAATGGTTTAATTTCTTTTAATTTTGTAAAATTTTATGAAATGAGTAAAAAAAAATAAAGATTAATGGCATAGATCATGACACCTGTATGATGAGGGTGTGTTAGGTTATTCATCTATCAATGAATTAACGAGAAGTGAATAGAAGAATTGATTAAAATAATTTACATAGTTCAAAAATTAAATTAAATGATTTTAAAGTTCAAAATATTTGTTTACAAATAGGTCAAAATTTAAGAAGTTGCTATACTCTTTTCTGAATAAAAAAAGCCAAGACAAAGAGAGAAAGAAAGAAATTAAAAAAGGTTGCATTACAAGAATAGAGTACATATTTGTTTGTTTGTTGCCGCTTGTCAATTGCCGTGTTCCACCCAACCGCACTCAATCACCGCAAAGTAACTATAGCATTTACGCAGGGTTGCAGTTAGTAATTTCAGCAAAAAAGTCCACGTCATATCTCAGAATCCTATTTTTTATTTTTAATTGAATTAAAACAAATGAATGAATATTCAATATTTCAATATATAGATTATAGAGTCGTAGACGTAGACGCAGAAGGTGGCTCAACATTCAACATTCAACATTCAACAATTAACATTTCGTTCTTCCATTCCATGTTATGTTGTTACACTCTCTCCTCACAATCACAATCCCATCATCTACCTTGAGATTTTCCCGAGAAACTCACATTTTCCGGTAAAATTAAAATACTCTCATCTCCAAATCCACCGATTTTAATCCCTTTTTCTCTCCACTTTCTTGCTCCATTTCAGTTCTCATTGCCAACAGCATGAGCTATATACGTGCATTCGCTTTCCAATTTTCATTGACTTGACGCTTTCTCCTTTTTCTTATTTCAATTTCAAAAGGGCAAGAAACTCGAGGAATTCGCACATGGCGCCTCCGATTCTATCCCTGGTTCTTCCCTCCGAGACCGGTCGAGTTCTCAGCATTCAATCCCACACCGTCCAGGTTTTTTCTTTTTCGCTCTACCAATTCATCTTATTGGTATTCAAATTCCATCATTGTGGCTATTTTCTGTTATTGTTAGGGATATGTTGGAAATAAATCAGCTGTGTTCCCACTGCAACTATTGGGCTACGACGTGGATCCAATTCATTCTGTGCAGTTTTCGAATCACACAGGCAAGCTGCTTCTATCTCTTCATTCAGTCTAAGGACTCTGACTCTGAGGTCTGATATATGGTGCGATCAATGTCATCTGCCAATCTGAATAACAAGATCAGGCATGGTAGCTACTTTTTTTTTTAATTTTTTTAAATGGATTTGAGGAATATGCAGGATACCCAACTTTTAAGGGTCAGGTTTTGAATGGACAGCAACTCTGGGATCTAATAGAAGGCCTTGAAGCAAATCATTTATTGTACTACACTCACTTATTAACAGGTATCTCAAATACTGCCCTGTTTCTTCTGTGTGTATTTTTAATTGTGAACTAACTGTATGGAACTTCCCTCATGAATTGTAAATCTCTATGTGCTACTTTTTATGTTGTGGCGAAACAAATGTTAAATAACCACAATTTGAGCCAAGCCTCGAGCTTGAAATTTTAAATTGAGCTTGAGTTTTGTTTTTCAAGCTTGATAAGGCTTGGCTCAAGCTTGAATTCAGTTATTTCTTGTTCAAGTAAGCTCAATTCCACCCCTATTGCTGGGCTTTTGTGCGTTCTATGGGATGAAAGGTTCTTTTGTTGAGTGTTTGGAGTCTGTTGTGATCTCCAGTTGGTGTTACAATGTGTCACTTTTTATGATTGTGATGTGAAGGCTCCTAGAGGGCACCTGAATGAATACCTCAAGTGTACCCGGGCTTGCCCAGTGCTTTAGTATAATAAACTCTGATCATTATGCCATATATGCTATACTTTATACACTTCTGTGATATTGTCACTAACCTGCCAGTTTGTTGCATCTATAATTTGTTCCCTATTTTTATTACTGACTTTGGTTATAATTCATGTATTTTCAGGTTATATTGGTTCAGTTTCTTTTCTGAATACTGTATTGGAAGTCGTCAGCAAGCTTCGTTCAATAAACCCTGAGCTTACATATGGTGAGACTACTGATAATACTTTAGAGTTCGTTTGACATGCTGGATAAAATTGTATAGGATCCTTATATAATGTTTAGTGCTTCCACATGGTAGTATAAGCTTATCAAAATAATACTTGTTATCCTACATTTTCTGTGTAACTCTATCCTTAAGGGGTGAAATAAGGTCCTATAGGATAATAAACTAAACATCATTCCCACTTTATCCCCACCATTTCATTGCCATCAACCCACCACCTGACCACAACAACCAACACCACCCACCCAATTGCCCCCGCTACCACCAACCCACTGCCTCCACCCACCGTCACTGTCACTACCACCACCCCACCACTATTGTGGCTACCACCACCTCTCCCCCACTGTGGCCACTGCCTCTCCACCTCTTTGGCCACCACCACCACTCCAACAGTATCAACTCTATCAGCACCTTCTTGGGTTCAAATTGAGGAAGAATGATATTTTTGTCCAAGTAAATATTTGTCTATATTATCATCAGGTGTTTATTCATTTGTGCGCCAAACAATGCATAGTATAAGAGTTTATCAACTTCTTATCCTATCCTATCCAGTGCAGCCTTTAGTTTAGGGGTGTTCATGGATTAGTTTGATTTATTTCAAGACACGACCTTGATCTAAATCAAAGCTTATTGGTTGGAAAATTTTAGAAACAAAACTGAACCAAGAGAAATCATAGCCAAACCATTAGTTCTAGTTTTGTTCAGTTTCAAGTTTCAACCCTTGGTTCATTGCTTTGATTGTGTGTAAGTGAACAACATCTAGAAAATAGCAATAAAAAGTAGTAACAAGTGTTTCCAAAATGTGACATATCTATAGGATTTCAATTGAACAAGTGCCTCACATGCGTATTTGGCACGCTTTACACAAACCTAATAGGTTCACACTTAAAATGTGTATCTGCATTTTATTTTATTTTTTGTTGTTGTAGGACCTCAATCTTTTTTTTTTTTTTCTTGAGAAGCAATGCATACATATATGTATCTGCATTTTTCTTAAAAAATTTGTGTTTCCTTGTCAGTGTGTGATCCAGTGATGGGTGATGAAGGAAAGCTTTATGTTCCTCAAGAGCTGGTATCAGTGTATCGGGAGAGGGTAAGACTGTTCCACAAAGATGTTTCTGCTGGTGTGCATGTGCAAATAATATATACAACGTAACACGTTTAAAATATATAAACTTCTTTGCTGAACTATTTATACCTTTATGTCACCAATAATTGAAAATTTTATTTTAATGCATGGTTAATGGGTTCCTATTTTTCTGAGATGATAAAGCACACTTTCCTTTCATGTGACCCATTCTTAATTTTTAAAAGTTCATTCCCTGTTTTAGCATCTGACTATGAGTGACAATTCACTTCGGCAGGTTGTTCCAGTGGCTTCAATGTTAACTCCCAACCAGTTTGAAGCGGAACTACTGACAGGATTCAAGTAATTATACCACAATTGAGATTGTGTAAAGCTTTTTTTTTTTCCTGTTCCATACATTCCTTAACTTTGGTCTCTTTTGATCTACTGTATAGTTGGTAGCATATTACTTTCTTTTGCCCTTTCTGTTAAGTTATGAATGTACCTCAAAAAATGGAATTATTTGACGTCCATTCACTCTGTTTATATGACATCAATTTCAATTTGCTTGCAAGGGGTCCCTTCTCATACACATCGGTATATCTTTGTTCTTATGTGTATTTGTTTGTGTGGGTACTACCCACATTGAGGGAAGGAGTCTTGGTAGTTTTTAGGGATGTTACATCTGCACTGTGCCATGCACTAATGCGTGTGGGCATTTGTTGGTGGTGTATTTGTCATTCATGGAACTAACTGGGTTTAGAGCTAACATCGCACCCACAAATTATCCTTGTGTTTAGAAGGTAAACAGTGATTGAAACAGTATTTTCAACAGCTAAAGATGTTTTGTGTTCTTTAATTATTTTGATTTTTCCCCTATCACCACTGGGACTATCAGATTTTTGTATATTTGTTCTGTTTGTGCATCTCCACAACATGTCTGTTTAAACTTCTACGTATTCATACTTATTACAGGATTCAGTCTGAAGTAGATGGCCGGGAAGCTTGTAAGTTTCTTCATGCAGCTGGACCTTCAAAGGTTAGGTTTTATTCTTGCCTTTTTTCACCTGCAGGCGCGCGCACACACACATACACAAGCTTGAATCTAAATTACACATGTGAATTCCAGGCAGTAGGAGCTGACCCAATCTCTGTGTCTTTAAGTATTCTAATTTCTAAGCATTCTGATAGAACTGGCAATGATTACACTAGAATTCCTCTGAATATTCCTTGTTTATTGCTGTTCTCTGGGGAAATGTTCCCAAACAGAGACAAAAATTCAGAAACAATGTGTATAGAGAGAGAGAGAGATAGGGATAGAAAGGGAAATCTCTAGGAAGTTCGAGAGCCTAGCCTCTCCTAGCCAACCACCAACTAACAGAAAAACTGAATAATCCCCTTTTCCCTCCTATCTATTATTTATACTACCAACAGCTGTCTTATGCTTGCCGTGGGTCCTCCTTTGATACGTTTGGCTAACTCGGGGTCTATTACTAACAATACTCCCCCCTAACAGATTCACCTTGTCCTCAAGGTGAAATTCTGGAAACTGTTCCTGTATCACCTCAGCAGATTCCCAAGTGGCTTCAAAAGGAGGGAGTTCTGCCCATTCAATCAGCACCTCTAAACCAGCAGGGCTGTTGCGGGTATCTGTCACTGCAGCTGGTTGGACTCGAGTTCCATGTCTTCAAGTGAGCATTGTAGGCAAGGGTTGTGGAATTGCTGTAGGAGCTAAGGCCTTTTTTAATAAGGACACATGAAATACAGATGAATCTTACTCTCCGGAGGTAGAGCCGATTGGTATGCCACCTTGCCTACCGTCTTCACAACTTGATAAGGGCCATAAAACACAGGGCTAAGTTTCTCATTCCTCTTCTTGGCCAAAGATTTCAGCCTTTGTATGGTTGTAATTTCAGGTATACCAATCATCAAGCGCAAAAACCACCTCCCTCCTATGCTTGTCGGCATAACTCTTCATCTTGTTCTGGGCAGTAATTAAATTACGTTGCAAATCATGCAAGATCGAGGTCTCTGTCACCGGTCATTCGATTAACCTCTTCCCTTTGATGAAGGAATGGTAGTGCCAGTAGGAGTTGTGGTGGGTCTCGGCCATACAAAACCTTAAAAGGAGTGGTTTGGTTGAGCTATTATAATTGGTATTAAACCAAAAATTCAGCCCAACTCGACCATTTGAGCCCTTTGCTTGGGCTTAGTGCACATTAGGCACCTCAGTAAGTCTCTAGGCATCTATTTACCACCTCGGTTTGGCCATCGGATTGAGGATGGTAAGCGAGCTAAACTTCGCTTTGGTACTGCTTGCCTTGAACAATTCGTCCAAAAATTGCTTGAGAAAAATCTTATCTCACATCGAGACACAATAGAAGTTGGAAACCCATGCAACTTGACCACTTCTTTGAGGAATATGTGCAATGTCCTTGGCTGTATAGGGATGGCTCAAAGGGATAAAGTGTGCATATTTGGAGAATGCATCTACTATCACCATGATTGAATCCTTACCTTGCACCTTTGGAAGTCCCTCCACAAAATCCATGGAGATATCTGCCCGTACTTGAGTGGGAATTGGCAAAGGTTGTAATAGACTGCGGGAGATAAAGTCGATACTTATTCTGGGCATACATAGCAAGTTGCCACGAATTGTTGAATCTGTTGTCGCATTCCTTCCCGATGAAACTAAGCGAGAAATCCTCTTATAAGTTACGAAAAACACGAATGTCCCTGACAGCTGAACAATGGAATTCTTCTAGCAACTTTTGAATCTTACGAGAATTCCTAGGCAAAACCGACTTGCCTTTATACATCAATTTTATGTTTTGGAAAGAGAGAACCGGGTGGGATGTAGGGTCCTTGAGTAGATCTTGTATAATATCCCTCGGTTTGTCATCTGTGTGAGCCTCTTCTTCCCATTACGCTGGCTCTGAAAAAGCGCACAGTAGAGATGGCTCCATAAGTCATTCTTCTTGACAACGCATCTGCACCTTTATTATGCGAGCGGGGCTTATATCGATTTCAAAATCCAGCCACTATCAATTTGGATGCCCATTTGAATTGTTCGTCCCCAACACATGCTTTGTTCGGTGAGGAATTTTAAGCTCCTTTGGTCTGTATGGATAACAAAGTGCACACTTGACAAATAATGCCTCCATTTCTGCATCGCCATCACAATAGCCATCGACTCCTCTCATAAACCGACTCATTGGGCCCTTTCGGACAAGCTGCGGTGAGGAATGAAAGCGGCCTCCACTTCTTGTAGTAATACGACTCCTAGCCCCTTGTTGGAAGCATCCGTTTCAATAATAAAAGTCTTTGTAAAGTGCGGGGCCCCGTCAACACGAGTGCTGCCATAGCCTTTTAGCTCATCAAAGGCGGTTTGTGCCTCCTCGCCACACAAAACTGTCCTTTTTAATAACCGAGTCGGAGGTTTGGCAATTTTTCCATACTCCCAACAAACCTTCTATAGTAACTTTGTAAGGCCAAGGAATCCCCTCGGCGCCTTTATGTCCCTAGGAATGGGCCATTGCGTCATCACATCTAGTTTTTGGGGTCTGCTGCCACACCACGCTTGAAATGATATGACCGAGATATTCTATTTGTTCTTGGCCAAATGTGCACTTCTTTTTATTAGCATAGAGCTCTTTGTTCCTTCAAAACTTGAAGGATAGTGTGCAAGTGCCTTTTATGTTCCTCCCACACTCTTCTTGTAGACAAGTATATCATCAAAAAGACTAAGGCAAATTTCCTCAAAAAAGGCCTCAATATCTCGTTCATCAAGGCTTGAAATGTAGATGGGGCGTTAGTCAACCCGAAGGGCATCACTACAAACTCATAATGCCCCTCATGTGTTCTAAAAGCGATCTTGGGAATATCTTCACTCTTCATTCTAATTTGATGATAACACGATTTAAGGTCAGTTTAGAAAAAAAAGTGGCACCTCACTAACTCATCAAGTAACTCATCTATCCTTTGGTATGGGGAATTTATGCGGGAATTGTGATTTTATTTAAGGCCCTATAGTCTACACACAAAACCGCCACCCACCATCCTTCTTTTTCACCAAAATAATAGGGCTTGAGTAGGGGCTCACACTAGGTCCGATAACCCAGATTTCAACATATCATTGATTAGCTTTTCAATTTCAGTCTTTTGATAGTGAGGATACATGTATGGCCTTATGTTTGGGATGTCTGTTCCTTCTTTCAACACAATGGCATGATCTTGTCTCCTTGAAGGTGGCGAGTCCCTGAGGATCTTGAAAGACTTCAAAACCCGCCAATATTTCGAGATCGGCTGGGTACTTTCGGTTGTGTTTCCTTGCTGTCCGCAATCGATATTCCAGCAGAAAACCACAGCTACCTCCTTGCGGATCCTTCATCGAGGGATTTTAAGGATGCAAGCTGTCCTAGACAATCTTTGGTTCTCCTTTAAGGATCTTAGTTCACCGTGGCAGTGGGAACTTTTAGTGTAAGTTCCTTAAAGTTAGCTCGAATCTCTCCCAAACCTGGCTAGCCATTCCATTCCCAACACCAAATCAACTCCACCTAATTCAAAATGTAGAAATTCTGACGTATTTCTAATTCTTGAATTTGCAAGAGTTAAGTCGGGCGAGACTCCTTCACATCTAACCTTCCTCCCATCTCCTACTTCCAGCATGTAAGGGGCTGTTTTAGTGACTTGGAGCCTGCTTTCCTTCACTAAAATTGAAGAAATGAAGTTATGTGAGGCCCCGCAGCCAACCAACACTACCCTTTCTCTTCCGGCTATACGCCCACATCTTGATGGATCTCTTGGAAGTCAAAACCGGTGATACTTGTACATAGAGAGCTGCAAGGTTTTTAATTCCTCTTCGTGCTCTTCTCGAGTTTCTATTTCATAATTTCCTTCCTCATTCATATCTTCTTCACTCAAAATTATAATTTGCAAGCTGTTTATTAGCACATATGTGCCCTGGGGCCAAATTTACCATCACATCTAAAACATAGACCCTTTGCTCTCTTTTCTTGTACCTCTCGCATCCGTTAAGCTGTTTAAACTCCCTTCCTACGAGTGATTGATTCGTTTTGAGTATTTGAACCACTACTAGAATGTGCACTTCTACTCCCCGTAGCGTCCGGTTCTTATTTCCTGTCTCCACATGTAACGGTTTACATTACTTGAGTAGCTTCTATTAGCTCGCCCCTTTATTCACCCAAGATGTTCCACTTGTTCAACAAGGTGTTCCTTTCATCAATTCTTTGTGCATACGACATTAATTTACGGCAAGGATTTTGTGGGGTGTAATTTCAATTCAGCCCTAACTAAGTCATTCAAAGCTAGTTCAAGAAAATACCTTTAAGGTAAGATGGATCTGCCTTCAATGGCCCGCGCATAGAGTTCGAATTGCTCTCATATTCTTCCACCGATCCGGTCTGTTTAAGACTCATCAACAATTCATAGGGACTTTGAGATACGAGTGGCTGAAATCTATCCATTAGCGCGTTCTTGAATTCTTCCCAAGTGGATTCTCTTTGCACAAAATTCCCACCATTGATACCGACTTAATGCTTTTCCTTCCATAGCAACCATGGCGGCTTGGAGCCTCTCTCGCATCAATTATTCCCTTGGATCAAAATACCTCTCGATCTTGCTCACCCGACCATAAGCATCATCACCGGAAAACAGGTAACTCCAATTTCCTCCATTTATCCTTCTTGCGTCCGATACACTTCCTTCTGGACATTGTCTCGCTCCTTTAAGCCTGCGATTATCCTCATCATGCGTCTCGGAATCACTTCCATTATCCTCTGTTCCAATCCTCCTTTCTTCTTGACTTATGATTGAAACTTGCTATCAAATCGCGAATGACCTTGCGATTTTCCCTCCGTTCTTCTTCGTATCTCCTTCGATTTTCAATTCGATCCTCTTGAAGAGTCGCCTCCGTTACATGCGCGATCTTCCTCTCGTGTTTTCATGAAATTCTCGAACCCACGCTCCAATGACTCCACCACAGCCTCCATTCCTTGCGTTTGCACCATGGACACTCCCGAGAATCGAGTGCTTTGATACCGATTGATAGAAGCGGCAATGATTACACTAGAATTCCTCTGAATATTCCTTGTTTATTCTTGTTCTGGGGAAATGTTCCCAAACAGAGACAAAAATTCAGAAACAATGTGTATAGAGAGAGAGAGAGAGAGATAGGGATAGAAAGGGAAATCTCTAGGAAGTTCGAGAGCCTAGCCTCTCCTAGCCAACCACCAACTAACAGAAAAACTGAATAATCCCCTTTTCCCTCCTATCTATTATTTATACTACCAACAGCTGTCTTATGCTTGCCGTGGGTCCTCCTTTGATACGTTTGGCTAACTCGGGGTCTATTACTAACACATTCTTTCCTTTTTTTTTTTTTCTAATGCCAAGAAATTGTCTACACCTTATGTCACAACTCACAATGACCTTGTTTATGATGATTAATTCTTGTCCACCAAAGTGTAATTTAAGTTCTGTTACTCTCAATCATTTAGCTAATGTATGTGCCTCCTCAGGTTGTAATTACAAGTATAAATATAGACGGGAATCTTCTTCTCATTGGCAGCTATGAAAAGGAAAAGGTGGGTTAAGTGTCATATATAATGCTGTCATTGATGGTAATTTTTTAGTTTCTAATTTCAGATATATGAGTAATAATGTAGATCATGATTACTAAATTTTCATAATTAACCTTCTTAAAATGTCTGCTTATGTAATGAGTCTTGACATTGATTTGTAAAATTTATTTTCCACAATTCCTAGTTTTGAAAATCAGACACGAACTGGCCAGTTGTCTGGTTCAGTTAGCACCTCATAACCAGAGAAGCTAAGAACTGGTCGGTGAATCGGTTGTGGTGGTTCACATTATGGTGAAGTGGCAGTAAGAGGACAAGCCAAGTCATCACCAGCTCACAACAGTGTGCTGAGTTAAAACTTGGTGTAGGTGGGGATCAAACTCACTCCCCTAGGGAGTTGACCGAGTGTCACACCACAGTGCCACTTGGTTTCTATAATATGCTATGATTTGTGCATAAAATATATGTAATACATTAAAAATATGAAGTTGTTACTATATAAACAAATGGTCCATCATAAATATTAAATACATTAACTATCACTAATTTAACATTTTTTCTAAATAAGGATTTAAAAAGGTTATAGCAGAATATTTTTATGCTATGAAATTATCAGTTAAAGATTATGATAAAATTGCAAAAAATTCTTTTAATAGTATAGTCAATCTTAAAAATTTCTTTCCTATGAAATAAAATTTTAAAATTACTATTTGTTGTCTAATTGTACATATGTCTACAAATTTTGATATAATTTAATGTTAGTACATATTTATAATATATATTTATCTTTTCAATATTTTTCAATATAACTATTTATTTAATTATTGTTTTATTATATATATATGTACTGTCATATTTATTATAGTATATATTTTTTTAAAAGATCTGGTTCGACGACAATCGAATCACTGAACCATGAAGTGCTGCCTTATCCAATTCATTCAATTACCGGTTTGGTCTTCAGAACATTCTTTAATTCTATATATTCGGTGGTTTAAATATACTTGTCGACACTCTTCACTCACATTTAAATCTATACACTATTATGTGCTCTTCATGATAACATCCTAAACTTGTAGTACCTTTGTGTGATAGGGACAGTCTCCCAAACAATTTAAGATCGTGATTCCCAAAATACCAGCTTATTTTACGGTAAGAATATTCCTTAAATACTTCTGTTGATCTATGGTTGGTTTTTGCTAAGATTGGTTTTTATAGTGTTATTCAGGAAAAATAAATAAATGAATGGTGCAGTTTATTTGGAGCCAAACATGGATGAATTCAGCTGGAACTAATCAATGATTTGCCTTTATAAGATATATGGATTATCAAAGACATATCTGTCTATTTATGTCCCTAAATAGGCCAGAGCTGCACAGACTCCTGTTCATTAGCGTGTACAGCCCCAATGAGCACCTTTACCTTCTTTTCATTGCTTGAAATACAAGGATGACAAAGTTTTCCTTCACCTCATACTGCCACCTAAACTATAAAACGCTGTATCTTCATTGCAGCTATACGCTCCTTGGAAAAAAGAAGAGGAATGGAATGGTCTTCACCTTCACCATAAAACACCATGTAACCACTGCACAAACTAGCCACCAACAAGTTTCACATTTAATCATCACTGCCCATCTGCTGCCTTGTTTCACTGCCCTTATGGTTTTGAACACAAAGCACAGCCATGCAGTACCTACGTAAACACTTCGTGTTGCTTTAATTGCTGTTTATCCATTTGACCTGGTGCTTGTTAGACAGAAGTTTATTGAACTTTGTTTTCAAAGGAATAAAAAGAAAGAACAAAATTTTATTCAAGAATTTTTCCAAACAACCAAATTGACTAGTAAATTTATTCAATAAAGTTCTCTAATCCAATTCTGTTTAGAACTGCCTTCCAACATTCGATAACTAGAACTTGAATTACGATTGATGTTCTTATGCTTGTAGGGAACAGGAGATCTCATGACTGCACTTCTTCTTGGTTGGAGCAATGTAATGCCTGTGCATAATAGTTCTGGCTTTAATTTTAGTCTTCCTAGTAATTTCATAATAGTAACAAAAAATGTCTTCATTCATTCCAGAAATACCCGGACAACCTTGAGATGGCTGCAGAACTTGCAGTATCAAGCTTGCAGGTATTTGTTTTCGTTATGTGTGACATTAATCTTGTACTTTTCTTCCTCCTCTCATAATATTGTGCAAGTTCTGGTTGATAAATGGAAATCCTGCCATCATTTGATATCTTCGACTGATTCTTTACTGCCTTGCTAGTAATGTGACGACATTAATTTTGAGATTTTAAAACTGACATTAATGTTGGTGAATGAACCTACATTTTTTAATAACGGATGATTAATGGTGCGACTATGACCAATTTGTGCAGGCACTTTTGCAAAGGACACTCGATGACTACAAAAGCGCTGGACATGATCCCCAGTCAACCAGTTTAGAGATCAGATTAATTCAAAGCCAGGATGATATTCGCAGCCCACAAGTCAAATTTAAAGCTGAAATATACAGCTAAATTGGTGATATGATTTGAGCATGAATGTGCCTATAGTATTAAAACTTTTTGAGTGGATAGTGTTAGAAGTTACAAGCAATTAAGAAGGAAAGTTGCTTCATTCTTCACCCATTTCTTTATCAAATATAAAAAATGGAGAGTTACGATGATGAATTATAGCACTGCAAGCCTATTAAAAGCCAACTTTACTATTTATCAGCATGACATAACTCAGGCCGTATTTCATAATAGTTAAAATAAGGAATATCTAGTCTGAATTATTATTAGTATCTTTCTTTTCATTCTTTGCAATCTCATATCTACCAATTGCATCCCAATTTTAATTTTTTTTGGTTGGAGTTGAGAAAATAAAAGTATATTACAAACACACGTGCACTGGCATGGGCATATGTCTATTGTAAGAAAACATTAAGGTGGTAATATTTGAAATTATTTTTTTATCAGGACTTGAATGTGCAGATCTCAGATAACAAGGCGTAAAAAAGTATATAGTTCTATAAGAACATACAAACACGCATGAGAAAACCAAATGTCATTCTCCTGTTTAAATCATAGCCAAAGAGTAAGCTAGTTTAACAAAAGAAATGGCTGAAAGCATGTTCTTTAAAGAACACAATAGATAAGCCATCATCTTTTTTCTTCAACATGGAGACAATTAGGATCCATGTACCTTAATACTATCTTTCATCCCTATTTTTTTCTCCTTATCAGTGCACAATATTTAAACGGCTCAGAGGATGATTGGCTACTCTTGTTCAAAGTGATCCTACTACGCCATAGCTGGATATATGCTTACTAACTCTAAAGACAAAAAGTGCTTAAAATTGATTTGATACAGCTGGTTAATTGTTCTCATGGGACTATAGAATGTGCTTTGTGGGAATAGTTAATTATTAGCCCAATTCTAAACCCTAGTAAGAGTCGAAGTTATAAGGCAATGAGGAAAATATTTGGTTTGTCATGTGCTGATGCTTGTATCCATTCATCATCACATCATTAGTGGTTGGCCTCTCCTGCATGTGGATGTGAATTCCCCTGGGTGGATGATTGTTGTAGTATAGCTGCATGATCTTTGAAGGATGAGAGTTGTGGTAGTATCCATGTATGTTGGTCATTGGGGATGGTTGAAGACCATACTCACTAATGGGTGACCCTCCAAGGCGGTTCCGTGCCCATTCTTGACTCCATAATCCAGAGTAATTAGTATCACTATTCTCTTGAAAACTTGCAGGCCTCATCATGGGTATCATGCTCTCCTCCCGTTTGTGATTGCCATTGATTCTGATGAAATTTTGATCAGTTCTATTGTTAATGTTTTCCAAAAACAATGGTGCCGTCAAATGTTGATTGATCTCGCTTTCCACAGCCCTGGCACCCATATCCTGATTAAGACACCATTTAGGTCCCCAGCGATGATCTTCTCTGCCAAAGTAGGCGGGGATCATATACTGGTTTTCAGGGGCACGAGGATCATCTATTAGATTTTGAGCTTGGTTCTTGTTCATGTCTTTATCATGGTTCACTTGTTCTTGGTTGTAACCTGCATTCCATATCTCTGCATGTTTACCAAATTTGGCCAACTTCTGGACCAAAGTAGAAGGATTGACACTACCTGTGACAGTTATCTTCTGCTCTTCTGCATTAATGTCTACTTTGTAGACACCTGATCCAAATTCAGAAGTATGTAAATTTTTTTATCAATATGAAATCAATTTTGTAGACAAACAATGGAAAATGGCTAGCCTACATCTTCTATCTGTACATTTGGAACTTGAAAGGGAAACAAATTTCAAAAGGTGTAAGTCTTATATTTTCTTCTGTTTGGTTTTCCAATCTAACACCATTCTTACGAAGCTCGAACATTTATTGTATCAGCACTCTTCTCCCCCTACCTTTGCGTCATTTTCTGCATAAGCAACCTGATCTGATATAGGAGTTTAACTTTTTTGGGGCTAATACCGTTGGGGTGGATTTAATCATGGAAAAAAGGCTGATTCATGCATATATGTGAATTGAAGCCTTGAAAACCATGTTGGCATGAATTTTCAACTATTTAACTAACAAGGAAATGAAAAAATAAAATGTAGAATTGTTTCTAGGGAACACTGAATAGTTTCTTTCATTTCCAAGTTCAAAATCTCCTAGAGAGCCACAAAGCCAACCAAAAACAGTATTTGCAAGTGGGTTCCTTCATACATAACATGATTACGTTGAACAAAGTTGTTGTTTCTTTTTTTTTAAAAAAAAAAAAAGAATCTCACAACTTAAAAGTGTCAATGGCTTGTTAGATCTCAATTTTCAATACTCACCAATCCTTCATCTTTATTATTATATTCTTAATTTCGTTGATACAACATATTCTATTGCAACTCTTATTTTTCTTCTAACTACCTTTGTCAGGTCCTATGGTCGATATTATACAACATGTATGTGCATTATGTGACCAGGGAAGGTATATCTAAAAGGGATACATAATGGTACTTAGAGATGAAAATTGAAAATGAAAATATAGTAAAAGATTAACTTTACCTTCAATTTTTCGTAGTAGTTTCCTTACTTTGTTCATGCACCCTTGACAGTTCATGTGTACTTTGAGAACAAACGTCTGTGCAAGCCAAGTATATGAACATACACAACACAGAAAAAATGGAAATAAATTTAGTGAGAAGTGAAACAAAAAAAAGAGTGAAAGAAAATATGGAAATAAAAGCCAAAATTAAAGAAGTTTAGAACGGTGGTTGGCAAAATGCCGGGACCTCAATCTTTAATAACTCATATTCACTTGTTGACATTTTCAGCAGTGCTTGTGGCTAGAATATCAGAGAATGTTTCTTCCCCGTTTTCTCCCTTCTCCTGTAGTGTGTTTTATTTAGGGTACTCTCGTGCCTTTTGAGGGCTAAATTGGTAAGGAAGGAACCCCAGTACCATGCACTATGCAGACACACAAGGGGTCTGGAACGAAGATGTTACTTTAAAGTAGAAAGACACAGAGAAAGGGACAGATGGTTGGGAAATTGTGATTTGACTGGGCTTAGATTGCTTGACATTTTGACAGGCAGAGTCCATGTGCCTGTCCTGCACACAGTACAAACACCAGCTTTCTCTTGAACAGTAATCTCATAGTTACTGGATTCTCTCTCTAACCCTGCGAATTGCGTACCAATTCTCGCGTCTGCATTCTCACGCACTACCCTGTGCTTGTAAAAGAAATTCTTAAGAACGTAATTTTAAAAAGAACGTGTCGCGTCACCGTCTGCACCACGACTGCAGTATTGTGAACCCGATAACTCTGAGTAATCTGCAGATTCTGCACAATGATCTTGTGATAGAGTTGCACGGCTCATAGGTGTAGGATGTTAGAAGTCTTGGGACGATTGACCCTACCAAATGTAGAACACGAACTTTCTATGCAGAATAATTATTCACAATGCCAAAAATAACAATAAAAAATATTACCATAGAATTATTCAAAAAAATATATATATATAAGGTTTTTAGTTTCAATTAATATTATTTTAATCCTTCAGTTTTTAGTTATCTCAGTTCACTGTAAATGAATTCAATTTCATCTCTTTAATTATTATTTTTTCAATTAGTCCTTCAATTTTCAAAATGAATCCATTTTCATCTATCTTTGGACATTTAAGATAATTTTATATCAAATTTTATCAATGTATGTGATGGTAAAAACAAAAACAGTTATTACATCTTTCTGTCAAGCCTAGATTGTTGTTTTTTTTTTTTTTGCCAGCAAAATAGTAAAATTAAAAATAATTCTAGCAAAAGAGATGGAACCAAACCTACATATAACTTGAGACAATTAAAAGGGAAGAGATTGAAATAAATTTCTTTTGAAAACCCAAAATGCCTTTTACTAAGAAAATGAAAAACTTAAATATGCCAAATAAAATCTTCAAGAAGAGTTAAAATATTAGCTGGTTCTACTTCTAAGATTTTGAAATTTGGTTTCTATTTCTTTGATTTTAGAAGGAGTTTGATACACTGGTATATTTACACAAGTATGAGATATCTTGATATCATATACATAACCTTTTACAAATTACAAAGAAAAGAAAAGGAATCCCCCTCCCTGCTTCTTTTCAACAATATTTCATAACGATTGGGGGTGAAAATAAGTCAGACAGTTTAACAAGAGTTTACAACTTAACTTATTTATTAAATAAATCAGGTTTAGGTTTTTAAAAAAGCTTATTTAGTTAAATAGGTCAAGGCTCATGCTTTTTAAAAAGTTTATTTGGTTTAACAAGTCGGCCTATTTATTTATTATAATAACATATATTTAAAATTTTATAATATTTGAATGATTTATTAGTTATATATATTAATATAATTTATTTATTTTATACCCAACACAATAATTTTATTAAATATTAAGTATATTTGAAACTTATAAAATTTTAGTCTATTAACTAATTTGAAAGCCTTTATGCAATATAAGCTTTTAAATATACTTCCAGACTAGGCTAAACTTTTAAATTTTCATAAAAAAGTCAGGTCATACCCAAGAAAAAAAAACCTATAATAAGTAATAAGTCAGGTTAAGGTTAATATATTTTAAAATAAGCAAAGCCTATTTAAAATAAAGTCTAATCTAACATAACTTATTTCTACCCTTACCAACAATGATACTTAACCTTCTTTCATTACTTTGGCAATGGCAAGCCAAACTATGGGAAAGATATGTATTTGGAGCTGCATGGATTATAACAAGTAGATTCATGCACAAAAGCACAATTATAAATATAAAATTTGTGCAACTAAAGAGAATAACTTCATTGTATGCCATTGAAGTGTTGGCCCCGGATGATTTGAGACAGTGTGGACTTTAAACTGCCCAGACAAGTGGCATATTAATTTCTCAGCCTTTAGTTATGGCTCATCAATGATTGGCCCCAAACAAGGTCCTTTCATTTCATGCATTAAAAATGGTTTCTTCTCCTCTTAATCACCTATGATTAGGTTCCGAACAACTTCTGCCAATATAATATAATACTACACAAATGTGTATAATGGTGCCTCTACTTGAAATTTCAAAGTTCAAACTTCAAATCCTCACTTTTGTTTTGTTTTGTTTTTTTAAAAAAAAAACAGAAGACCTCCACACTTGCATTTAATTTTAGTTATATAAAATTTTAAAAAAAGATAGAATCATCTCATTTTTAAGTCAAAACATGTCACAAAAATTAAATTCAGTACTTTTTTGTTAATATTATTTCATTTTATTAGTTGAATCAGCTCACAATTTTCCACATGAATTTATTTTAATTAAGTACAATGTGGTCCAAAAAATCTTTCTATCACCACAGAATATTTAGCATAAAAAAATTAGTATACTCGCTTTAATCATATTATTATTCAAAACTGCTTATATATATGGTCACCAACAAACATGTCTTATTTTAAAGATGGTTTGGTTGAGTAAGAACATGTTTGAGAAAGATTAATTTTTTTTTAAAATAATTTTTTTATAAAAAAAATATTTTATATAAAAATTATTTTATTTGTTTAAAATATGTAAAATTGATTATAAGTTAAAATTATTTTTTTATAACTAAAAATAACTTTTTTTTAAAAGTTGTTATTTTAAGCTTTTAATTATTTGATTTCAAATTATTTCAAAAGTTTTAAGAAAAAAATACCTATTTACCTTTAATCAAATAATTTTTTTAATCATTTCATACATCTTTTAATAATTTAATACATAAAAATGATTTTTTTTATACAATCCAAGTAAAACTCTTTATTATAAAATTAAATATAAATTAACATATCTAAACATAAATTAATTTTCTCATAATTAATTTTCTTTAAAATAAATTATACACATAATTAATTTTTTATATAATTTTTTTCACAATTAATCTAAACATACTAAACTTCAATACGAAGTTGGAATTTCTTCTTATATTTTTGCTTATGTTTTTACTATTATTATTATTATTATATAATTGTAATAGGAAAAAAGAAAAGGAAAACAAACGTGTGTTATCAATTATTATAACCCGTTACTGTTAGTCAGCACTCAGCACCCCAGACGGCATTGAAAATTGACAATTAATACTGAATCTAACGGTTTAGAATGGTTGCGGCCATGCACAGTTGTCGTTTGCTGCAAGAGAGAAAGAAAGTGGGAAAGAAAGAGAAATAGGATAAGCTCAGACGAAACCAATTCCAAATTCCACACCATGGAATGTAATATATGCCAGGTCAACCCCTTTATGGTTTTGTCCTTCTTGATGGTCTAATAAAGCACTTTCCAAGAACCCCATGACACATAACATAGAATCACCCCATTCAACACGTACTTTTATATATATATATATATATATATATACACCTACACCTACAGTAGCATTGAATTGGGCAGTTTAGTCCGCGGGTGACAGCTAACCTTCATGTGGAAAAATCGTCGCTTTTCACTTGCATGTTTGTTTTTCTCTTTCAAGGCCTTGGCTTTGAAAACTTGCCTGTTGCAAATTGAAAACTTCAACTTGTTGCTGCTCTGCTGGTTACACTGAAAAAAGAGACAAGGGAAGGGAAGGGGGGTTCTGTGTCTTGAGCTCTGAGTTCATGGGTTGCTGCTTTAGTGCGAGGATCAAAGCTGAGAGCCCTCCACGCAATGGTAATATTGTTATTCTATTCTTCCCCCCTTCCTCCTTCCTTTTTACTTGTTTACTTGATCAACTTGTTTCTGAGCTCTGTTTGCTCAAATTGGAGTTTTGAATGCTCCAACTTGTGTATTTTTGTGACGAAACTTTAGGTTTGGGCTGGGAAATATGGATGCTCGTTTTGGCTGCCTGCTTGAATAATGGAAGGAAAGTTTTTTATGGGGATTTTTCTTTTCTGTCTGTATTTAATGTTTGACTCACAACACACAGATACTTGTTTTAAATGAATATCATGCGATGAGTTATGTAGTATTTAGCGAAGATATCCAGAGTAAATAAAAATAGATATTAAATGGAACCCTATTATTGGTTTGATTGTGGAAATTTGTCTAAACAATTTGAATGTGTAGTTTGTTTTGGAAACTTGAAAGATCCCCTCTTCCTATGAGGATTTTCCCCGTTTTTCAATTCATTCATGCTTTGTTTTAAAAATTGTTAAGAATAAATCTAGGATAGGAACTAGAATTTAAGACCTTCAACCCATGGAATGCAGAGGGAACTAAAATATGTGTTGAACTAATGTCTCACATAACCATATGGGTTACTTATGTAATTTCTACTTTCATGCTCTTTTGACAACCAAACAATGAACTGTATAATTTTGGAGGAAAAATTGTGTCCTCTCTCTCTGCACCCAATTGATTTTGTAATTAGAGTGCTTCTATATGGCCTGAAAAGTGGATTCATTTTTCTTTTGACATGCGCAGATTTGAAGTCAAAGGATGGTAGCAGAGAAGAAGATGGTTTGAGTGGTTTAAGCAGCAAGGTCTCCACTCCCTCTGTGCTTCTAACTCCTCGGTCAGAGGGTGAGATCTTGCAGTCCTGCAATTTGAAGAGCTTCAGCTTCAATGAGCTAAGAACTGCTACAAGGAACTTTCGTCCAGATAGTGTGGTGGGAGAAGGTGGTTTTGGTTGTGTATTTAAGGGGTGGATCGATGAGCAGACACTTGCCCCTGCTAAACCAGGGACTGGAATCGTCATTGCTGTAAAGAGGCTTAACCAAGAAGGCTCCCAGGGACACAGTGAATGGTTGGTGAGTGTCACTTTGCTCAAAGCTAGGGAATTTAAGATGCAGTTGCATTTTGAAGCTTAGGAAAATGTCAAATTAGTTTAAGCTTTAGAGATTTTTTGGGATTTTTTTTTTTAATATCTGTAGGAAAATAGATGGCATTTTAGATGATTTCTTCTTCTGATGTGACTAATTGGCCTCCTACTATAGACAGAAATCAACTACCTGGGGCAGCTGCATCATCCTAATCTTGTGAAACTGATTGGTTACTGCTTAGAGGATGACCACCGGATTTTGGTATATGAATTTTTGGCCAAGGGCAGTTTGGATAATCATTTATTTAGGAGTAAGTTATTAGTTTTCCTTCTAGTACTAATATTGCCATTTCAAGTTTCTCTGTGGGTTGACTTCATTTAGTACCTTAAACACCTCAAAATCTCATCAACCTATTGTTTCTGGAACAGGGGCTTCTTACTTTCGACCACTTTCTTGGAACATCCGTATGAAGGTTGCTCTTGATGCTGCTAAGGGTCTTGCATTTCTTCACAGTGATGAAGCAGAAGTAATATACCGAGACTTCAAAACTTCTAATATCTTGCTTGATTCGGTAAGTGAATCACATTGATCTTACTTGTTGAGAGATTATTACTTAGACTGGCTTTTTAACTTTGTTTTTTGTTGATGATAGAACTATCATGCAAAACTCTCTGATTTTGGGTTGGCAAAGGATGGACCAGCAGGTGATAAGAGCCATGTCTCTACAAGGGTAATGGGCACCTATGGCTACGCAGCTCCTGAGTATATCGCCACAGGTATCTCAATTTGCAGAGTAGTTCTTAACTTATGATCACTTTAAATGGTCATACCATATTTCTTTGCACATAATCCTGTCTCCTCAATTGCCAGGCTTTTTTCAAGTCAATGTAAACTGTAACTGTATTTGGTTTTCACATGCTCTCTACAATGCAACTCAAATCCAGAAAGGACTTAACTTTTTTTAAAACCTTATTAGCGTGAACTTGACTAGAACCTTCCATTTTGAGTAAATTACTTACACGTCCCCTCCCCAACTATGCTGTGCTGCTAGTCCTCACTTCAGTGACAGTAAGGTCTCTAAGTCAGTAATCAGTATCACTATTGCATCTTACAATAACAGAGAATCAGAAATGACCCAGACTTTCACTCCTGATCTTGTTTCCCATTGTCTTTTTGTGAAGGTCACTTAACCAAGAAGAGTGATGTATACAGTTTTGGGGTTGTTCTCCTCGAAATTATGTCAGGCAAACGTGCATTGGATAAAAACAGGCCATCCGGGGAGCATAATTTAGTTGAATGGGCTAAGCCATACCTCAACAGCAAACGCAAGATCTTTCAAGTTATGGATGCCCGTATAGAAGGCCAATACTCATTGCGTGAAGCAATGAAAGTAGCTAACCTTGCAATTCAATGCCTGTCTGTAGAACCCAGATTTAGACCAAACATAGACGAGGTGGTGAGATCATTGGAGCAACTTCAGGATTCCAAAGACACAGGTGGAGAGGGGAGGTCTGGAGATCAAACCATCAAAAGGAATGGTGATAGCAGTCGTCCTAAACAACATAGAAGAAGTATCAATGAATCTTTAAATGGAGAAGGTACTTCTAATCCGACACCATCTGCTTCTCCTCTTCGTACGTAGAAGAGGAAATACATGGGAGACATGCCTATGTTTTTATTGTTTTGAAGAAATATAGAGATGGCACCTTGTATATCATGAACCGAAGCATATCTTACTATAAAGTTGGTTGCTGTACAGATTTTGATTCCTTAATATCAATAAAAAAGTTTATTTCTTCCAACATTTCTTTCTCTTCCAGCTCAACTATCATTCTAAGAAGATATGTGACAAAAATTGAATGAGAATTGTATCAAGAAACTTAGTGCTACAATATTAATCTTGTTCTATTTCTTCATATGATAAGTTTTGCGGATGTTTAACTTGCATATTCTGACATTCGCTTTTACTAAGAGTATATGCTAGAATTATGCTAGAGCTGCTCATATACATTTCTAATGGACATTCAAGCAATTTAAATTCTCTAACTTGTACATTATTTTATTTATTTTCCTTGGTATTCTCTAATCTCCACATTAATTTCCATTAATCATTCTTACTAGAAAGTATTGAAAGTGGAAATAAAGGTATAAGCAACTTATAAAAGAAAGGATTACAACTGAAGGTTGTGTAAGATACGAAATGTCTTAAAATAGGATATGCTCCACATATTTTAGGAGCATATTATATTTCTAATAATTTAATGAATCAAATATTGACATGCGGCCATAACTTATTGTGTGGATGCCGCAGTTACTTCTCTTGGGATATATAATATGTATGAAGAAGGGTTGTCACGTGGTGGCAGCTCTAAGTATGCTTGAGATTTCGTATGATTTCAATTATTGTTGGAACAAGTTAAGATTATGTGTCACCTTGTAATTTCTAAACAGTTTAAAAATCCTTCCTTAGCTCAAGACAGGAAAGGCGATGAATGATAGTTTTTTTTATTTATATTTACAAATAGTCTTGCATATTCCTCCATATGGCATTGGTTTATTGCTAGTAGTAGAAACATAAAACAGGCCAAATTATGGTTTAATGATGATCCATTTATCTCATACCAAGTAGAAAATTCCAGAGGCTTGTAAAACTCAATAGTAAGCAAAACTTAATAATACTAACCAAATTTCGGGGTGGGGGGGAATAAACAACAATCAATCGAGAAAGAACATACAGAAGAAAGAATCCTAAAAAATCATTATACGGTAGGGATTGTCTCACTTATACGCGCACATTAACTTCACATCTATAACTATCATCATAGAGAGAATATCCCTATAATTAGCTTATTTTCATTGTTTTAATTGATATAAATACATATAATCATGCCAAGTATTGAACTTAAAATACCACCCTTAATTTTTATATTTTCAATCAAGGAAGAATCATGCGCCAATGAAAATAAAGAGTTACATTTATACTCAGTTCAATTAACAAATTGAAATTTGTACCTATTTAACTAACCAACATCATGTTTTTTATTTTATGACATAGATTAACAGATTTTAGTATAAATTCTGCACACATATTAATAATAATTATTTTTTGTAATATTAAATTTAATAACGTACGTTCATGTGTGCTATCTATAAAAAGAATGTTAATGACAAACTCACATGACACTCAAATAATAAAATTAGAACTATATTAGATGAATAATTTTTTAATAAAATTAAAAGAATTAAAAATATAATTAAATCCATTATTATAGATAAAACTGATTAAAAATAAAAATAAAATTGACTATTATCTGTTGAGAGTGTCTAAAAATGTCAGTTTGATTCTACAAATAAATAAATATATTTACACATCAAAACGGTGCGCTCTAAACGAACAGTGTGATCCATCTCTAGGGTTTAAATAAAGGAGCTTGCTCAGAGTCTGCATTTGCAAGAAAAGGATCCAAATCCAACCAAAATACTCTCTTTCTCTCGTTCTCACTTGGAAGCTTTCTGTCTTGTAAAGGTAATATTTTTCAGTATCTTTGTATGACTTCGTTAACCCTATTTCCCCTCCTCTGAGTACAAGCGCAACCCTGTTTGGTTGCTGAGAAAATCGCCCAAAAGAAAGAAAAAAAAAATTCTTTTCCTTTTGGGAACCCACCGGCGAATTTCCGGCGACTAAGCAAACGGTAATTTTGGGTTATTGTCTCATATGATGATATGCGCTTGTATTATTCTATATATTACCGTCCGTGCTATTTGCTTTGCTGACTTCATGATGACCAATTTTTCGTCTTTTTTTACCCTATTTAACTTTCTGAGTATTCAAGATTTACCATTTTCATATTTCTTGGGTGATTCATTGCTTATGATATGATACTGTTATTCCGTCAATTAGTTTTTTTTTCCTAGTGATTTATTTTTCTACTTTGATACCCCATATGATTAGGATCAATAGTATTTCTATCTGTGAAATGATAATTGTGACGATTTTCGCATAAATTTGCGAAATTTATTATCATTGTTAGGTGATAAGATGCGGAGGTACAGTCCTCCCCAGTACAGTCCTCCTAGGAGAGGATATGGTGGTAGAGGGAGAAGCCCTCCCAGGAGGGGATATGGTGGAGGTAGACGCAGGGAACAAAATAATGGAAGCCTTTTGGTTCGGAACATTCCTCTCGATTGCCGGTAATGTTTTTATGAGATTGTGTTATGCATGTTTGCTGTTGAACTCTAATTTTTATCCTTCTGCTATCATTCATTGGGATATGCTTTTGTTGTTTACTTATTCTCTTTTGTTGCTGGCAGGTCTGAGGAACTTCGAGTTCCGTTTGAGCGATTTGGACCTGTCCGGGATGTCTACATACCAAAGAACTATTACTCAGGGTGAGCTATATCCCTATTACAAAAGGGGGCTACTTTGGCATGTTGTAGCTTATTCTAATGGTGTATCTCTTGCATGTTCCCAAGGGATGGTGTATAAACCTCGGGGTTAATTTATTGGTTTATGCGATTATAGCATTTATTGTTAATTGAGAGTTCTACATTGTTCCTACTTGCAGATGGAAATATTCGTGAGAGTAATTGGATGCTTAATTATTTCACTAGTTTACTCCTTGTATTTTTGTGACTTCAAATTACTGTGTCAAAGTACTGGGTGGAGATTTTCTGCCTTGATTTCAATTAATTTTTAAAGGTGTTTTAAATTTACTTTTCCAATTATGAATTAATTTTGGACTGGTTTGTCAGGGGGTATGTTGGTTTGAAATTGAAGTAAAACAAGCCCAAGCCCCAATTTGAGGAGATCTCACTGTTTATCATTGCCTAACATATTGGTCCCCAAGTGTGTTAATGTTCATACGAAGAGTGTTCCTATATGAAGAGAAACTATTTAATTACACAATCAATAGAAGTTGGATGGAAGAAGATTGATTCTTGTCCAATTGAAGACTTCATGAGGAGACTTTTAAGTTTGTGGAAGCTTTGAATTCAAGTGCCTCTTATAAATACAAGAATGTTGAAGAATTTTCAAGTCACTTGCGTTTACTACTTGAATGTAAAGAAAAAAGGTCTGCCACTAAGCTTGGAATTTAGCAGCTTTAGTAAATTCAGCATCCACTGCTGTGTACGTGTCTCCGAGCTATAATAAGATGTCTAAAGAAAGCTATACTAAGTAATGTGATTTGAGGTGTTTATTGGGTATGCAAATTCCGACTGGTCCACAATCTGTGTTTACCAATATTTTGTCCAGCAGTCTTAGAACGAAGCTCTACTTTTTTCTTCCTCTACAGAGAACCTCGAGGATTTGCATTTGTGCAGTTTGTAGATCCTTATGAAGCCTCAGAGGCACAGTACCATATGAACGGACAAATTTTTGCTGGAAGGGAAATATCTGTAGTTGTTGCTTCTGAAACAAGGAAAAGACCAGAGCAGATGCGTCAAAGGACTAGGGCCAGGTATCTCTTCCGCATTCTCTTCTATGTCTGCAGTGCACTTATCATGACCTAACTATTTCCTTTTTAATATGTTCTTATGGTTTTTGTATGTTACAGAGGACCAGATAGCTATGGTGGGCGAAGATCTTCTTATTATGGTATGTCATTTCAGCATGCTAGTTTTAAAATTTCCAAATTACAGTAATTTTTTAAATCAATGCATACTTCATGCTATCTTTATTTCAAATCCATCAGGGCGGTCTCGATCTCGCTCAATTTCCAGATCACGCTCACCACATTATCACTCTGGTTCTAGAAGTCGATATCGCTCAAGGTAAGATTTCAGAATTTCAAGGGTCTCCATTTTATAGTACCATTGAAGCTTGTGATCATGTTTCTGAATTGATATTTTCCAGGTCCTATTCTCCTGCCCCAAGATGGCGAAGTGACTACTCTGTTTCCCCTAAAAGGCAAGCAGAGCACCCTAGATCACCGAGAGGTCCTCCTGGGGAGCGAGATGGTGATCAAAAGCACAGGTCATATTCTCCAGGTTATGGAAATGATGCTGATCAGAATCAAAGCAATGGATACGTTGAGTGAGTCTCAGTGTTTCGCTTCTTTACTTGACTATGACAGGTGGTTTCTTTCTTTGCTCTCTTTTCTTGGGTTGTGTGTTTACACTATATATTCTTTGAAAGGAAATCTATATACCAGTCTGAGGCTGCACGAGGCCAGTGGAGGTCATCACCACGTAGAGCATCAAGATCACCCCCTGGATCTAGATCAAGGTCTGCTGATTTGTCACCTAGGCATCACAGATGAGGTAAAATGGTTAAATAGTAGTGTTTTCTATATTAGATTGGTTCACCCTTGGGTTCACTTTGTTTTGATGGTTTTCGTCATCATATTGCAGGTCGTTGGCAAATGCTGCTGGGCTTCTATACATGCCTACAATTTATCAGGACATCTACAAACACCACTATTCTGCTTATATTTCAAGTATCTGATGGATGAATGTGTAATCTTCAGATTGTGCATGCAGCATTTTGGACATTCTGAACTTATATAGTAAAACTTGGACGTAATAGCTTGACTAATGAATTGTTTTGAACTTGTTTCTAGATTTTCCAAACACCCTTTTAAAAGGTGATTTCAATTCAACAGCTGCTGTTGTAGCACCAATTGCAACCTAAATGGTTCATTTGCGGCTAAAATAAAATCTTACCTTGCGAAGGAATTCGGAAGTTAGATTTGTTATAGCCTAGTAGTTAGTCCGGTGTTGGCTGCGGACTTGTACTAAAGTGGATAGTAATGTTTGCTTTCACAAAGTCACAATACATATGAATGAACATAATTGTCAAAAAAAAAATTTGTGTTGTTTATACAACATTGCCGTTACAACCGTGCATGGGCTAAGGCTAAGATTGATTGTGTGTGATTCACTATGTGTGTTTTAGGGAGAATAGGGTGGGATTGGAAGGGATAAAATGAAATAGAAAGGGTAGGGATAAATGTAGAAGGGTTGATTTTCTAATGTTTAGTGTAAATTTTTTAGTTTATGTAGTAAAATAATGAATGATAAGTTTTAGAAGGAAAAATAGTTATTTTTTCTTATAATATTATATTTTAAAAGGAATAAGAAGTGAGTTTGAGAGAAAGTGAGAGACAATGGTTTTTCTTATATTCTCTATGTTAATAAATTTTTAAATTATTCTCTTTCTCTTGTATTTTATTCATTCCTCTCAAATGACTAACGGAATTAGTTAGTGGGTGTTATGGAAGTATCCCTCCAGTTGAAATTGCTATAACCATATAACCATCAAACTGGCTCAGCTGAGCAGCTAGAATGCTTTTCAGAATAAAAGAAGAAAATCGTGTGCCTAAGTCAATGCAGTCATGAACATGTTTTCATGTCATCAGAATCCAAGGAAACAGCATTAGTCATGACAATACAAATCAATGAACCTTGTAGTTTTACATCATTTCTACAATCCTGCAAATATAAGAGATTGATTAAAGAGCATATTCGCTATATTAATAGGGAGGGAGTTGCATGAAGAATAAGCAGCACTTTCTATCCGTATATATCTCCTATCAATCGCCAAAATTTATTCCTGCTTTTTGTGTTACGCATCTCCCTCAATACCCATATCTCTCTTGTGATTTTACCCCCTCAATACCCATATCTCTCTGTGATTGTACCGAGGTTGAAGAAGATGATATCAATGTTTGTAGATCTTTTAGGTAAACCTGGGGAGTACCTTCGGTTTACTAGAAAACCCCTACCCACAAAGCTGCACCTATTATTTGATTTCCGAGGTGGCAAGATAGAAGGGTAGAATTATATGAAAGAATCCTATCCTTGCTTGTCAAGAACATGATCCATGAACGCCATTACTAGTGCTCCCACATGTTCCAGATTGCAAACTGCCAAACACCCATTGCTAGTGTCAACATTCGATTTTTCCTCTCTACTTTTAGCAACTATTAATTCACCAAATTGTTCTGCCATCCAAATTAGTATGTATGTCTTTTCCCATAACTTGCTTTAATCTTGTTATAAAACCTCACTCAATCGTTTCTGATGAAGTGAAGAACTGAAGACACTAAATATAATATGATACAACTCAATGTTCACTTGTTTTCTAGACCTTAATTATTACATAAAAAGAAAGGCAGTGAATGATTTAATTAAGACGAATTTGGCACATACAAATGACATTACTTAACATCTTGATTCCAGAAATGATAGTTAAATTATCTGCTGCTACAGGCCATGCTTCTGATAGTGACTCTCTCTCTGCGCGTGTTTTAGGTAAAGACTGAGGATAAAATGCACTGCTCGTCCTTTTCCTTGTGTGCTCTATGCTCCCTTATAAGCTTGCACTTTTTTTTTTTTTGAGGGATTATAAGCTTGCACTTAATTGATAGAAAATTGGCATTTTGTTTTGTTTGAAGAAAATAATTTACTTCCAAAAATCTCGCATGACTGCGTGGCTTTCAACCAAGTGTTCCTACTGGCTATGCCATGATTGCATAGGTTAATTCTCCAATGCTCTACGGGCACCACTACCCTGCCTTCACCATTAGATGCTTGGCTCTCATTATATCCAAATTCAATCTACCAGTAAATGACCCTGCAACTAGGCATGGTAACAACATGAGGCAAATGATAAACATTATTAAAGTAACATTACTTTAATTTTCATGTTGGAACAAGAGGCAAACAAGAACTAGTCCTAATCTGAAGCCATTTTTATTTAATTTGAAGAGAGTTCGACCAAACTGGGTCAGAATCGAACTCCATTAGTGATATTTCATATTCATGTCTCTTTTGAATGAACGCTATAGATTTGACTGGTGAATAATAAGATTCCCACGAGAAGTGTCATGCATGAACCTGCTAAGTTCAGATGTTAAAAAAAGAGCTATGCTTAAAGCTGAGTCAATAGTTGGCTTGTACACTTTTGTCCTGTAGGCTATGTTGGGAAGTTTTATGATAAATAAAATGGAATGGGATGGAGTGGAATAAAGTTTCCACACCATTGTTTGGATGTTTAGTGATGGAATAGAAGAAAACTTTCATTCCATTGTTTGAAAGTTCTAATGGAATATGATGGAATGGTAAGAATTATAAATTTATAATTACCATATTATCCTTACTTCATACATATTAATCTTAATTATTTATTTTATAAAATTTAATTTTTTGAACAACATTTTATTTTCATGTACCTTTTCATAAACTCTTATAGAAATGTGAAATGAGAAATGTGAAAGAGTTTTTTAAATTTATTTTAAGTTAGGATAAATTTGTAATTTTGATATTATATTTTAAAACATTAATTGATTCTATCTCATTCCCCCTAATTTGGGAGGAAAGAAAAATAGGGGAATATGGTGATATGGAATGGAATGGAAACCCTCTCATACCATTCCTTTCCATCCTCTTTTAAAACATCCATGGTATCTCTTACCATCCCATTCCATTCCATCATTTATCACCAATCCAAACATAGCCGTAGGAAATAATCTCCGGTTGGCATGACATAAGGGTAAAAGCAATGATACTATAATATTCTTAAATTACACCTTTCTCAGTTCTCTTAATAACAACTTAACTTTATTTAAATATTGTTTAACGTAAGACAAGTATTTATCACGTGATGACTAATTTCAATTATCAATTATTGACCAAGGTAGCAGCCCAAATGAAGGTTTACCAAGTCAATTAATTATTTACTAATGCCAATTGACAATACTTTATTTTGGTTTTGGAAATGGGAAGACCAAGATTGAGGTGGCTGGCCGCGTGTGGTCCTCTTCATTCTTTGGATTTTGATTAATGCCAAAGTCTTTATCCTGTAAGCTACTAATGCTGAGGCCTCTATATAAACCAGGTACCACCCCTTCCAACGTTAAAGGCAGAGACACTTCTTATACATCTAAGAATTTTGCTGAATTAGAATCTCGAGACAAATACACATTACATAGTTAGACGGAGAAAAATGGCAATTGGGTTCATGGAAGTGCAGCTTGTGAAAGCAAAGGGGTTGAATAACACTGATATCTTTGGTATATAACAAGCACCTTTGCTTCATTTCGTTTTCAAATGTGTTTTTTCTTCTATATGATGTTCTTGAGCTTCTATCAAACATCTTCTTTGCCTCGGCTCCGTGAACCCTTTAACGGTTTAACCAAATGTGATGTAATCAATATTCACTCCTTTTATTTAATGAGTTTCCCTTCAACCAAACCAAAAACTATTATATCAAATACCAATATGTGGTGTGGGGTTCTCTTCTGATTTACTTTCTTGTTCTTCTTTTTTGTTTCAAAATTCAAATGAATGGTTAAGAAATTGTTATCATTATGTTCAAGTTGTGCCGTCCTAACTCCTACTGTACCAATTCTGACAAGGCTCGTTGTCGTTCATCTTTTTCTCTTTGTTACTAGATGGTATGGAGCCGTATGTTCTGATACAATACAAAGGCCAAGAGCAGAGAAGCAGTATCGCTAATGGTTAGTTCTGTGGCATATTCAAGTTCACATTCAAATCAAGCCTAAAATACTGTTTGCCTCTTCTTTTCTTCTTTTTGCTTTAAATTACAAGCCTATATAAAAATTTAGAGACATTTTAACAATTTGCATGACATATTAGTGATGTAAATGATTGCTTAAACTGCCTTTTCCAGTGTGTAAAAATGGCTTGATCTAGTACATAATTAGCTAGACTTATGAACTAGAGTTACTAGACTTGACTGACAGCAACAGATCAAGACAATCACTCCCAAATAATGTATTTTGACGAGAATCACTATGGAGAGCATAATAAATTTTGACTCTCATACATGGACTCAATGGACAACTGTCATAGTTTAAATCTTATTTATTATCTCTAGAAGATAACTAAGGATCATGAATAACATCTTGAATGCATTCACAAGCAGAAAAAAAATAAAAATGATTGGCAGATTTCATAAAAATGACTTTCTGTAATTAGACCATGCATATGGATTTTAATAGCACACATTCTAATGGTGCATGCAATGCAGGTCAGGGCAGCAATCCGGTATGGAATGAAAAATTTGTGTTCAAGGTAGAATACCCTGCATCAAGCGACAGATACAAGGTCATCCTCAAAATCATGGACAAGGACTTCTTATCTGCGGATGACTTCGTTGGTCAAGCCATGTAAGGCTTCAATAGCTTCATTATAGTGAATGTCATGAGTCATGATTAGCTGCTCTGGTTGACCAGCTGGTTCATGGTTTCCTGCAATTAATTTGTTGCTAATCACACCTGGTTTCTAGCTAATTTGCTACTAATTTGATTAAGCAATGTGTTTATTTTTCACGCAATCAACGAAAAAAATGCCAAAAACAAAAGGACTAAACTCAATTTCCTTACTTACATTTGGGCCTACCATAGGGCATAGTAGGATTAATGATATCTAGGACTTAATTGAAATTTTTTTTATATAATAGTGAAAAAAGAAAAACCTAACCACGAGCTCATTTTATTTTTATGTTGTTCATGATTTGAAAAAAAAAATGATTTTGTCTGTATGTAGAATCTATGTAGAGGATTTATTGGCACTAGGGGTGGAGAATGGAGCAGCTGAGCTACAACCTCTCAAGTATAGAGTGGTTCGTGCAGACCAGTCTTATTGCGGCGAAATTTATGTTGGCATAACTTTCACCCAAGAGGTAAACTTCATATTTAATGGCTTGCAAGTGTGTATATGTTGCCAATGCTACACTTATGATGCAAACAGTTGTAAAGAAAACTAAGTTTAAGTTCATATACAAATGGCATGCTAGCTAATTATAATACACTACAATAACTAAATTCCAAGGCACGTCAGTATATGGTAATGGAAATTATTTTGACTGTTTGGTTGATATTGTTCTTTGTTGGAATTCTTGCACAGGTGGAAGAGGAAGTTGTTGGAGAAGAGATAGGAGGATGGAAGGACAGTAACTACTAGCTGCAATAGGAGTTGGCCAACATATGAAAACCAAGTCTGAATTAGATGTAGGTTTTGGAATTGTCATTATGAAGCAAAGTTTCATCAGTTTTAGTCGCCTTTAATCCTTTTAGCAAGTAGGAGCAAGATAAATTTACCAAATTCTTCTGTCATCAAAACAATGTTTTTTTTTTTTTTGGTATATAAAAGTTTAATAAGAAAGAAGGTTGTTTCATTCTAAAATCAGGATATGTCATAAGCCTCAATAAAGGCTTATAGTATGTATTATTCTGCTAATTTATTCTTATGATGATTTATCTCATTAGGTCAATTCAACCTTTGATTTCCTTAAAATCAAATTTTAATAAACTTGTGTTGTGCTCACGTACCAAAATAAAATAAGATACAATTCCTTATTTGATAATAATCGCATAGCATAAATCAGGTGACTTTAAGTCAGTGATGTCCGGACCGGAACGGACCGGCCGGTTGGACCGTGAACCGGGCCCTCATCCGGTTTCGGTTCAATGCCAGAACCGGATTCATGGTTGAACCGAGTTGGACCGGATTGAACCGGTCAAAATCGAGCAAAACCAGTCAAAACTGGACAAAACCGGGGTTGAACCGGTCCTCCCTCTTTTTTTTTTAATTTTTTTAATTTTTTTAATTTTTTTTAATTTCTCAATCACTTAACTACTCAACTGAGAGTGATATAAGACTTAATAATTGAAACTCCAAAACTTTATTATGTATGTGTTATGAGTCATGCATATGTATATTTTTTTATTTGTTTATTTAATATGTAATTATGACATCGTCCGGTTCGACCACACGGTTAAACCGGTTGAACCTGAACCGGAAGCTTTTCCGGCTCACTGTTCGATCCGGCTTTCACAAAATTGCTTTAAGTGTTATAGACAAGAATCACACCTCTTAATGGTGTGGGTAAACATTTTGCTTCCAAAAGTTATTTATCTACCACGGATTTATCGATTATCCCTCGTAATGCCACATAATTAAGCGACCCTAAAATTTAGCACAAGTTTATCAGAAAGTTTATATATTTATCGTATCTTCTTGGGATTTTACATCTTATAAGTAAACTTTTATACGCCACAATGTCATCACAGCCGTCTTAGCTCAGTGGTAGAGCGCGTGGCTTTTAACCACGTGGTCGTGGGTTCGATCCCCACAGACGGCGCCTTTTGTTTTGTATTTGAGCAATGCAACCCAAACCCATAACATTGTTTTCGTAATCTCATGCACTCTCATTCAACTCTTTCTTCTTCTTCGTTTTTTTTTTTTTTGCCTAACTATACTTTAATGGCACCCACAAACAACTAGTCAGCAACTACCACCGCTCCCATTTTATATAAGAAACTCTTTACTGTAACTAACTTCCATAGACCAAAAATAATCCATAAGTCAGTGCTTTGTTTTAATTCACATTAAACTATGAAATTCGAAGACTACCCTCATAGTGAAAAGCCAAGGAAGATCTGTGGCCCGACCAAGCTCGATAGTCATATTTGTAGTCACCCATTCCTTTAGAGGGCAGGAATAAAAGCGGACAATATGAGTGGAATCCACTAAACGCAGCCAAACTCGACTTGCGAAATAGCAATCTTTAAACACACAAGTCACTGTTTCATCATAATCAAGGCAACACAGGCAAACGGGAGAGGAGTTCATCTGCCATTTGCTCCGACGGGCATTCGTGAGGAGTCTATCATGCGTTGCAAGCCAAATGAAGGACAAGATCCACTAAGGTCTTGAACAATCCCGGATAGGCTTCCATGGACCAAGAATAGCAAGAATATAGTAACCAGAGAGGGAATCATACGCACTCTTGGCCTTTAGTAATTTTAGTTTTACTGGTACGCATTTTAATGAAATTGTTTAATTTTATTTATATAACTAAAATTTTAGTACTTTTCTTGTGAAGAAGTTAATAATTCAACCACACACAGATACTTGAAAATAAAAATATATATTTAAATGCACCGTTTGGGGGTTTTAAAAAAATCATTAGAAGACCTTTTTTAAAAAGTAAATATTATTTTATATATATATTCTCATACTTTCCTCTTCATTTAATTTAAAAAATATTTTAATATTTCAAACTTTTCTTTCATTGTTATTTTATTTAAATGAAGTATATCAAATTTATGGATTTTTATTAAATTTAAAAATTAATTGATATTTCATTAGACTATTTTATTTTAATGTATAATATAATTTTAAAATAAAAATAAATTATTTTCAAAGAAATTAATAGTTGTAACCATAGTTATAAAAATCGGATCGTAGAATTTTACGTAGATCGAGTCAATGGGTTACCTTGGTTTACCCAAAGGTTATCTTGATTTACCCTGGTCATTTAATCGCATAAAATTAAATAATTATTTAAATACATATATATATATATATAAATATACACTACATATGATGATATTTATCATTATAAATAATTAAAATATATTTATTTTGAGAAAAAGATTACCTATAAGAAAAAAAATACTTTTACCCTTAGTTCATAAAAAAAAAGTCTTAGTATTTTTACTAAAATGCTCATAACTCATAAAATAATAATTTTTAAAAAAAAATTAGGACTACCATGGCGTAGATCTCGAAAAGTTATATGAAATAGATATATAATTAGTCTAAATCGGACAAACGAGTCAAAAGTTATAATTTTTCAAAGTTTAAAAGATTTTTTTTAATTTAGTGGCCTAGCTTTGCTCAACTAATCGGCCACCGCCATTGAAAACCAGTCGACCGAAGTCTGAAACATACCCGATCCAACTAGTCACCCAGAACAGTAACTTAGTTAGTTCACCGATCCACCGGTCAAGTCGGTCTAATTTTTATAACTATGATTATAACTTTTGAAAAAAGTTCAAAATATGATTTTTTTTATGAACTTCTACTTTTTTCAAATTTTATCTAAAATGTCATAGAAATTTTTTTAATAAAAAATCTTAAAATGCTAAGTCCATCAAATTTTATATAATTTTAAAATTATACAATATTTATTAGATTATTTTATTTTAAGGTATAATATAAATTTAAAATATAAGTAAAATATATATTATTAAATTAACTATTTATGAATTTTTTATTTATCTAAAAAAAATAAAAAGTAAGAAGACAAGAAGTACAGAAATAAAAGTTGACAACACCTAAGCGCAAAATAAATTTTTAGTCGGGAGATGTTTTGCAAGGGCAAACTTGAAAATTTAAGCATTTTTCTAAGACTGAAAAATGAAAAGAAATAGATATAAAACGGACGTATAGATAAATTTTCAGAGTGACAAAAATAATTTAAATACAGAATCATTTAATAATGGGAAAAAATATTGAAAAAATATGTAATTCATAATATAATATATACATAATTTAAAAATTATTTTAATTTAACGTATAACTTATATCAAAGAAAGAAACGTTAGTTTTCATTAATTTTTTAACATTTTAAATTATGTTTGTCACTTCTCTGTAAGCAAACGACAATGGCAAATTGGCAGGCCCTTCCGCATTTTGTTCACATCGTTTCCCTTTCTTGGCTTCGCACTTCGCAGCTTGGGGTCTATGTTCTCACGCTCCATTTAGAAAATTCCACGTCAGCTTCCTGCACCACAATCTATCACGCGCCAACGGTGCGCGTGTTCAAACCCTGAAGCCACTGAGCACGAAACCCTAGTGAGTAGCGTGAGCAGAGTAAGGAGTAAAGATTTCAGGGTCCAACCCAGAATTCGATCATTTTCATTCTGCAAGTGAAATTCCTCTCATGTAGAGCGTTACCTTACGCTACCCCTACCCCTGATAGACCTTGAGGGAGGTTCCATTTTGTTGAAGGTGAACCAACCTACCTCTTTGCTTTCTCTCTCTCTCCGTTGCTCGCATTCTACCCAATTTAGCTCATTTCTCTTTACATTTGATTTTTCTCATGCATGTGCTCTTCTCCGAATTTTGTGTCAATTAGTATAATGCATGGTTATTTTCGCTTTTCTGATACTGTCGCTGGCTCTAGTTTTCATTTTTTCATGGTTTATATGGGTTTGATTTGAGGTTACCCAAGAGTTGGTTGAGTTGAATTGATTTTTAGGTTTGACATGTGTGTTCGTGCTTGGGCTATCTTCTTTGGGTTTGATTGTTGTTTGACTAGTAGAACATTGTGTTGGAGGCAGCTAACATTTCAACAAGGTTTTATCTCTTATACAGTATTTTGAGTATTCAATCCCAGTTCCACATATGAAGGAGCATTGTAATTTATGGTGTTTCAAGTAATGGAGGATCCTCGAAACCGTTTCTGTGAAGCGATTATGATAAAATTTCTGTTCAAGTTTAGTGTTTTTCCCAGGCTCTGAATATGCAGAAATTTGGTGCTTCAAAATGATATTCAATGGAATTAATCTGTGAAGCAACAAAACAACCGTCAGTAGTAACACTATTTTCTTTTTTTTCGTCTTTCAGGTACCATAATATTAAGCCTTGGAGGAACTGAAATGGATCACAGCTCTGACGAGGATACTGATATAAGTGAATCTGAAATAAGTGAGTACGAAGATAAATCTTATGAAGAACTAAAAAATGGAAGCCACAATGTGAAAACCTCAGATGAGACTTTCACTTGTCCATACTGCCCTAAAAAGAGAAAACGGGATTATTTGTACAAGGAACTCCTTCAACATGCTTCTGGGGTCGGTCAGAGTAGTTCACAAAAGAGAAATGCAAGAGACAAGGCAAATCATCTGGCTCTAGTGAAATATTTGGAAAAGGATCTTATGACTGTGGATGGTCCGTCAAAACCTGCAGATCAAGGCGATCCCAATCCTCCTGTTAATTCTGATGAGCAGTTTGTGTGGCCTTGGACTGGAATCGTAGTTAATATTCCCACTAGACGGACAGAAGATGGACGCTGGGTTGGGGAAAGTGGTTCCAAGCTGAGGGATGAGTACAGAAGCAGGGGTTTTAATCCAGTTAGAGTCAATCCTTTGTGGAATTTTCGGGGTCACTCTGGAACTGCTCTTGTGGAATTCAATAAAAATTGGCCAGGCTTAGATAACGCATTGGCTTTTGAAAGAGCATATGAATCAGATCATCATGGGAAAAAGGACTGGTTTGCTAATCCTGAGCAGAAGTCTGGTCTTTATGCATGGGTTGCCCGAGCTGATGACTACAAAATGAATAATATCTTTGGGGAACATCTGCGAAAGATGGGGGATGTCAAAACCATACCTGAACTTATGGAAGAAGAAGCTCGGCGGCAGGATAAACTCGTGTCTAATTTGACTAACATTATTCAGGTTAAGAACAAGCACTTAAAAGAGATGGAAGTAAGATGCAGTGAGACTACACTCAGCATGGACATTGCAATGGGTGAAAAAGATAAGCTCATTCAAGCTTATAATGAAGGTATCTATTTTTATTGAACCTAAGTTACTTTTCCTTAATTTGGATTAGGACTTGTATGGGTTGTGTTGGTTGTTGGTGTTTCATGTTTTTTATTTATTTGTCTAGTTGTAGAAGGCCAAGTCTATGGTGCGACCGTTACTTTGGTTACATGTACAACTGCCAGTGTGGCAGTTTCCGGACCACTGGATTGCTCTGAAGTTGACAGGAAGTTATTATTATTATTATTTTGGCAGAATCCAACGGTCCAGAAACTGCCACCTACTGTTTGAATCGGTATAGTGGTTGCACCATAGAATTTTCCATTGTAAAATTAATTTCTTAAGAATATTCTGCTGGAATTCCATAATACATTTGTAACAATTGATTATTATTTTTAAATTATGCTGACCTATAGTAACAACATTATTTTATGCCATTGTTGCTTGTATTCAGAGATGAAGAAAATACAGTCAAGTGCAAGGGATCACTTTCAGAGGATTTTTAATGATCATGAAAAGCTCAAGTCGCAACTGGAATCTCAGAAAAGCGAGCTTGAGTTGCGGAAAGTTGAATTGGAAAAGCGAGAGGCACATAATGAAAGTGAAAGAAAAAAGTTGGCAGAAGATATTGAGGAGGTATAGTGTTTTTCTTATTTTTGCTGCATCTCCTCTAACATGCTGTGTATGAGCATCCTGTGAAATGAAGGTTGAAGGAACAAAATTATTGTTTGAGGATGATTAATTAAAATTTAGATGATTGATATTTAGATGTTTCAGTGCCTCAGAGGAAGGAGTTAGCAACCAAGGTTAATCAATTTTCCACTTTTAATTATCTGGTTTGATGATCATGAAATGATTGGTTGGAAAACTATTTTCAATTGACTTAATGAATAATTAAGTCTAAGAATACTGGGAATATGATCAAACTGGTTTCTGTTAGAGTAGTATGTAATTGAAGGCTATGAATCCAAAACAATTTAGTGTCTGGATTACTGGTGCATTTACCTTGAAAGGGCAATTTTTCTACAATTCAATCCTCAGTGGTGGCTCATATTCTCTCTCTGTGTGTGTCTGTGATTGCGATCATGTCACATGACACACTTTAGAATGGATGGCACCAATATTTAACAGTTATTGTCAAATAATAATTAAAATTATGAACTCCATTGAGTGGATGTTATGCATTTAATGAGATGAAATTAGGGGAAGAGGGGGGGGGGGAAATAAGAGTCATCAATCTAGAGTTGTATGCCAAAGAATTTCATAACAGGGGTTTTTCTATTTTTCCTTTATTCTTTTTGCTCCCAGTAAGGATCTTGCCTACGGACTCTATAAACCAAAATTTTGACAAAATGTGATTTTGCTGTGTCTTTGAAATCCTTTAATAGTAATAATAATAATGTGCTTAAGAAGCATGTAGATGGCATTGTTTAACACTGCTGGCATTTATTTTCAGAATGCAATGAAAAATAGCTCTCTTCAGATGGCTGCTATGGAGCAACAGAAAGCTGATAATAATGTGTTGAAACTAGCTGAAGACCAAAAGGTCTGTCTTCACTGCTTTTGAGCTTTTTTAATGACCAAAAGTGTCCTTGTCAGCATCAAAATAGCATACGATTAATTCTATTTGAATATCTATGTATCCAGAGGCAAAAAGAACAACTCCATGCTAAAATCATTCAGCTTGAAAAACAACTGGATATGAAACAAAAGCTGGAATTGGAGATTCAGCAATTAAAAGGAAAATTAAATGTCATGAAGCACATGGAAGATGATGAAGATGCAGAAGTTCTGAAGAAGGTTGATGCTTTACATCGGGATATACGAGAAAAGGAACAGTCACTTCAAGACGTAGATGCGTTGAACCAAACACTAATCGTTAAAGAGCGTAAGAGCAATGATGAGCTGCAAGAAGCTCGAAAAGAATTGATTAATGTAAGTGTTTTTTTCAGATGTATCTTCTGTTTCCAGTGTGCTGATTCTTTGAATTAATTTGTGAGAGCAGATGTTTAATGAGGTCCAGTTTTAGGATTTTTTCATATTTGAATTATTTGGCTGTCAATGGAAGATTATTGTCCTGGTCATGTTTTTTATGATGATTTTGGTTGCCCAATTGAAGTGTTATATGCATTGAATATGATATTAATTGATTGATGAACCTGATCTGGAATCTGGATCTTTTTATGGTTCTGAGCAAGGTAGCAAATTGACTTGAGTAAAATTATAATTTCGTCGTTTATATTTCATCTAATTGACATATATTACCGAAAATGTTTTTGATGTATGGGTCCATCTGACACTTTTGGCAAGTTATGTTTTCTTTTTAATTATGATCGTGTGGATATTCAGTGCTCATATGTTACCTTGCTTTTAGTCATGGACTTTTATGTTCTGAAAATTTCTTATTTTTTTAAGCCTTCTTGGACATTTTACTGTTCAGTATTGTTTGCAAGATCTATTAATAATCTCTTTTTCTCTTGCAGGGCATTAAAGAGATATCAAGTCGTGCCAATATTGGTGTGAAGAGAATGGGGGAACTTGACACTAGACCATTCCTTGAAGCTATGAAGAAAAAATATAATGAGGAGGAAGCAGAAGAGAGAGCTTCAGAGCTGTGTTCATTGTGGGAAGAGTATCTGAAGGACCCAGATTGGCATCCATTCAAAATTATCAAAACTGAAGAGGAAGATCATCAGGTGTGCCTTTGTTAAACATATAGATATCCTGAAATCGGCCTACTTGATAGAATATCACTCTTAAGTCTTAAGTCTTAATCAAATTTGGCTCATTCTGTTGTTTATCTGCATGCTGTACTTTTTCATGAAGATAATGAATATCCTTGATGGCTAGAAAGAGGGAGATGAAGAAGAAGCAGCTTTAATCCCTGTACTCTAGATTAGAACTATTAGGCCTTCTGAACATGTAATTCCTTCACCTACTCACAACAATGGAATCCCAGCAGCTATTGCCTTTTGTGAAAGAAAAAAAAGTGTCATAAGTGATTAATAGGAAAAAGATTGACCTGACAACCAAGAATAGCGGCCAACTTATTAATATTTTGGACTTCGGACCTCCCTGACAGCAGCACTTGCATTTTCTCCTTGTGAATTTGTAGTCCTGGAAGCCTTGAACAGCGTAAAACAGAAAATACTGTGCAAAAATTGTAGATGTGCTATGTTCAAATATGAAAATGATGGTGCAATTAACGAATGGGAGGTCGGAAATTTTACTTGTTCCCTGAGCTACTTGGAAACCAGGATGCCACCTTAAAATTAATTTCCCCCTTAATCAACTATTTTGGAACCTTCCATAACTAAGACGAATGGTGGCTATATTTAGGAAAGCCAATCAGGATGTCTGTCATGATGTGGTTGGATCACACTGGCTTGGTTCATTGATGATTGTTTCAAACAGGAACAACTGTGCACCTTTAACTTTCATTCATCTCTATATTTAGCCTTGTTAGGCTCATGCTGCTACTGCTTTAGGACAATATCTTTTCAATATAGCAATTCGATCTATACATGGGCTTTCAGATTCATTTTAATCTTCAATTATATTGCATGATTTCTCTAATATGTTTTTCCTGGTGAAACTTCTAATGCTTTCACTTTGCTATCTGGCTTCACGCATTTTTCATTTCAGGAAATTATAAATGATGGAGATGAAAAGTTGGTAGGGCTGAAAAATGAGATGGGTGAAGGAGCATATAAAGCTGTGGTGGCAGCTTTGACTGAGATAAATGAATATAATCCTAGTGGGCGGTATATAACCTCAGAATTATGGAACTATGGACAGGGAAGGAGAGCATCTTTGCAAGAAGGAGTACAATTTCTGTTGAAGCAATGGAAAATACATAAACGCAAGAGGGGAATGATGTGAAGGTTGGTATGTAATGTATTTAAGATGCTGCATTTTTCTTTTGAACTGTATAGCTAAAGCTTTTAAGGGCTGATTGAAATGTGGGGCTTAGTTACTGATATTAGGACTGACCACCTAGGTTGCATCTCTTCTCAAGAAATTACCAGTTGATTTATAATATTCAGATGTCTTTTTCCTTCTTATTTGATTACTGTTATTGTTTCAAATACTATGTCATGTAACTATGGATTATATTGTTGAAGGGTTGATGTTGGTTACAGGAATTAACATGTTGCATACGAAGAGGGAATTATGCTTCGAACCCGGGTAGCATGCCTCCATCTCCATCTTTGGAGCGCTGCCACTCCTAATAGTTCTAAGGAATTTATGATATGTTAAAACTATTTATTTCATTTGACACTTCATGCTTTTATGGGCATCTTGATGAGAATCAAACTGCATTCATAACGGCAGGCTCTGTGCTGTCTCTAGCGTGGGAGAAGACATAGATGTTAAACTTGTATGACTATTTAGTTTTTATTTTTAGCATGTTTCTTTGATTAATTGGCTTTTTGGTATAATTATTCTTTACTGTCTGGGTCGCGTTCCAACTAAGACGTTCAATGACTAAACTTCTCCAGATGTTGAAACTAATAATTCTTTCATTAATTGGCTTTTTCTTTGCAACAATAGGTTAAATTTGTAATAGGTTAAATTTGTAATAGGTTTAATTGCACTTTTGCTTTGTTTTCTTAGTTTTACTAAATTCGATTTTGGTCCAGTTTTAATTTTAACAATATTTTCCTTACAAATTGATGTAATTAAGTTCATTCTATTACTGAAACATTGTTTTGCTGAAGTGTCATTGTGTTGTATTAATTTTACGCTAGTTGAATCAACGAGTGTTAAAATATCAGATTTTATTTCACGTAAATACATTTTAAAATGAATAAGATAAATTGTTATATATATCTTATCAGCAAAAATTTTCGAAAAGACATAAACAAATAATGGGTTCCCCTTGTTGCTGTTAAAAGTTAAATAAATAAATATATGAATTTTCATGTACCGTTGGTGGTCTTTCTTTGTTGTTTTTTTTTTTTTCAGGCTCATGATTGGGAGGATTAATCTCTTGAAGTACTGTGATTCATTTAAAGGATTGATCTTTCTCAATAAATATTTTTTCATACATATTGGTCAGGAATCAAATTCCTGATCACATACTTAACGGGTCTAAATATTTACTACTTGTATCTCCGTTGTTAGTATATATAAATTTGTGTCTAGTTACATAAATTTGCATGACATTAAATAAATAGTGAGTAGAAAATAAACAGTACGCCCATATCCTTTTATTTTAGTTTTTGGTAATTATTTCCACTTTCTTTTAAAACAAGATAAAATCCCTTTTTATTCCCGAGTTTTAATGTTAATGACATTAGTTTTTAAATAAAATATTAAAATACGCATATTTTAAATTGTATATAACTTTTTGGAAATAATTATATAAGTTATATAGATCGTATAATTTATTTGACACCTTTTATATAAGTTGCGTTATGTTATGTGCCACAATTCAAGTAAACATAAGCGGTGCGACTACAAATAACGCAATTAATTTAGCATGTCTTGTCATAAAAAATAATATACTCACTACAGAATTATCCTGTCATCCTGTGTGGCTTTTACATATTATTTACTATCTAATGACTGATGTGAAAAATGATTTACAAACACTTTTATGCATCAATCTAAATAAAGGGAGGAATTTGTTCTACTGGTGACAATTTGTTTTGGTGATGCGTTATTGCGTTGTGATAGTATTTTAGTAATTTAAATTAGAGGAGACAGTATTAAAATGTGAACTTAAGCAGGTGTGCAGTTAAGTGGTATTTTGTTTTTGATAATTTAGTTTTTTTTTTTGGGTACAATAATTTAGGTTTTTATTTGCATTAACCCAACAGGCCAAGTCTAGTTTCCTCTCCAAGTGTGAGTAGAAAATAAAAGAGTCCTCCGGCATCCTTTTATCTTCTCTTTTTTTTTTAAATTATTCCCATTTTCTCTTAAAACAAGATAAAGTTTATTTTTTTCTCCATTTTTATATTAACAAGACTTTTCAATAATTAAAAAAATGCACATATTTCAAAATGTTATTATATTGTTAAAAATTTTTATATAATTATATAAGTTATATAAATTGTTTCATTTTATTTGGCATAATTTATATACATTACTTTATGTTATGTGTCGTAATTCAAGTAAACATAAACTCTGCCGGTATAAATAACACAATTAATTTAATCTGCCGTCACTCTCACGCTACTACTATAGCAGTCTAGTAGTACTACGAGAGGAATAATAAATTACTGAGATGAAAAGCTTAGGATGTCAATTTGAAGGAACAAACAATGATTTTGGCATTTGCTAAAGAGGGGGTGAATGAATTAAGGAAGTAAAAAAAATATTAAATATAATTTTTTTTTAATATTTAAATATTTTAAAAAAATATTTAATGTTTTTTGTTAAATAAAAAATTATTAAAAGATATTGAACTTTGTTAAATAGTACACTTAAAGTATTACTTTTTTTTTAATCTTTGTTGGTGTATTCTCACGCCCAAAATTTAATTTCCTTATAAATATTAAAGTTGTGTTTTTTTTTAATGAAAGCTTTTCTACCTGTTTGAATTTCTAATATTAGAGAGGTCTTAGATGTCTTTTCAATGAGTGCTTTTTTTAGCTTAAATGCCCAAATTTACTTTCGACTTATAGCACTTGTAGGTACTATGCATCGATTAATTGCCCCTAAACAGTAAGAATACATTCACAAAAAAAAAATTTACAAAAATTCATATAAGCAATTAGATTTAAATTTTTTATTTGATTTAATAGTTTACATGAAATTTTATGAGAATTTTTTTTTTGTATAAATATTATTATTTATACTTAAAAGTAAAATCATATAAGAGAATAAAATAATAGTTTGTATTTTTCTAAAAAAAAGAAACTGTTCTTATATTTGATTACGCATAAATTGTTAATTATTTATTTATTATTAATTTTATAATAAAATTTTAAAAATTTATTAAATAAAAATAATAATTAATAAATATTTATCAATTTATTTTAAATATTGATATCTTAAAAAAAATATCGGAATAATGCTCTGCTAAAATAATAATAATATGAGTTGGTAGAATAGCATGTGGAATTCGTGAAATAAGACTGGGGGAATGAAAATAGCGACCCACCTGGCTTTGGCATCTTCCATTCCATGTTTGGCTTGGCATTCCTTTTCTTTTCTGATTTGCTCTCAAAGCTTTTCACTTTCATAATGTATTGCTATTGCTATTGCTATTGCTATTGCTATTGCATGCCCCTTTTTATTTGCATTTGAATGTTTGGGCAGAGGATGTCATGTCCCCATTCCATTCTTTTGTTCATCTTGATCCATTTACTTTGTTTTCCTTTTTGCAATTGTAGTACATACTCTTCATGCTTCTGAGCTGCATTTGTCATAGAATGGGGAAAAAATGAAAATTGTGTAATTCTGGGACTGTTAATCTTACAGTTGTAGTGGCAGCAGAAGCAAAATGTGGCCTTTTGGATAAATGTTTGATTTAATCTTGTAATTTCTCTCAGAACTCAGAAGTGGACCCAAGAGCCCTCCCCATTTCATTTTTATGCTGCATGTTAGTGAAAGTTCACAACTTTCGTAAGTATTTGAGTTCTTGTTTGTTTCTGAATCGTGATAACTAGGAGATTTCCTTAATTTTTATGATGATGATTCGTCCTCACCTACTGCAGCTTTATGCTTTCTTTTAATATTTTAAAGAGTGACTATAGAAGTAAAAAAATTGACACTTGAATTTGGGCTCTTTGGGTTGCCATTAAAAAAAGAAATAACTAGTGTCTTTTTGTGCAGGCACCTTGAATTTGTATCCAAATGATGAACCATAGTTATGAGGAGGCTCTGAGTAAGCAGAGGAAGGCTATTGTGAGTCTTCAGAAGGAAATTGAATATAAGAATCACAAGTTAATGGAGATGGAGCATAAACATAGTGAGTCAGTTGCTTGCATGCGCAGACTCATTATAGGGCTTAGAGAAAACATTAATTCCAGAGAAAGAAGTCTTCTAGAAATCGAACAAAAGTACAATGAATCTTCGAACATGGTTAGGAAGTTGATGAACGAGAGAGATAAGCTGCGTGAGGGATGTCACAAAGGTATATTATATTCCAAGATAGAGGGAACCTGGGAACCACTAACATTGAAATATGTTGTAGGAAGGGGAAAGTGTTATCTTTAAATTATTGTTTGTAATGGATTCTTTCTTTTGGAAAACTTGCTAGAATTTAAAATTTTCTTCAATGTATAGGCACTTCTATTTGGAAATTCTACATGGATTCGGTATTTGATTTTAGTTTGAACTGTTTTCTGCCACGAAGTTATTTGTTTCTGTAAAAGCTACTTTAGCCAGAAGACTCAGAACTACTTGCCCTTGGATGCAGAATTATATTCTGTGTCTCTTCTCCTATTCAGGATTCACGACATAATCTTCCATATCTGAACTTCTTTTCTGTGACACTTATTTCTCCTGCATTTGTCCATGTACAACCTTACTTCTGCACTATGGGTTGCTTTTAGAATATCAATGGAATTTTTTTATGTTTTCTTCTGTTCAATTTACACTTTATGCTTTCCAGAATTACAACAGATGAAGGTCATGAACTCTAATATGAACCATGACATGGAATGTCTAAAGAAAGAGCATGGGCAGCTTACCAAGGAGTTGGAGGAGAGTAAGGCCCTAAATGATCTACAGCGGAACAACTTTATTGAGGAGATTCAAAAGGTCAATAGCGATCAGACCCTTTAGATGTCTAATTAACTTATAGGAAGCTTGTGTGGTTTTCTATGATCAAATATACCCCTAGTCTATTTTGTGTATCAGTTTAATTGTATTTACTTGGTTGAAATTTGGATTTTAGGCATTTTCCTTCATTAGTTTAGCATTTATGGCTATTTCAGTTACTGTTAGCACACTGAGTGCCAGTTTGTGAAAAACAAACTCAGACGGTTCTCATGGAGCTAAAGTTCTGCTCCATCTGTATCTTTAAAACATAATACTTATTTGGAGCTACATTTTCTATTCATGGTGTCAAAAGAACATGAAGCAATTTGTGCTAATGTGGCAGTGATGTTCTGAAGAAAGGCTAGATAATAGATATAGAGAGCCAGGACAGGGGGAAGGAAGAACAGAAAAGGAGAAAGAAGAAAACAAAAGAGAATGGTAGTTTCCGACATGTTATATGTTAAAGCTCATAGTAGGAAATTGAATCAATTCATTGATGCCCTGCCAAATTTGTGGCAAGCTTGGTAGCAGCTTCAATTTTTTAAACAGTGCTCCCAAATCTGGAACTGAAAGAGGAAAAATTGATCAAATGATCAAATCATTAAAAGCATATTTTGACATCTTTAGGTGTCAGCTAAGTCTAGTTTTCTTTTATTTTGGAGATATTGCTACTCTGAAGATCTAAGCATTTGTCAGCATGTCTAATTTTCTGCCCTTCTTGTTGAATTGACCTGTGTGTTTTTGTTGAGGGTTGCTAACTGGGAGTCACTACGAGCTGTTCGTGTTTGCAATTTACCTGTTACATGCTAAATGCCATCTGTACTTTTTGAATGCATTAACTTCCTTTTGTTAAGAGCATGACTTGATTAAGACATGCTTTACAATCACAGTTAATATGAGAAAATTTTGTTTGAATTTTCTATTCATCTAGTTTATAAATGTTTACATCGTGATGCTCAAGATGGATGTCTGCCTGAATACTTCTTACTTCCATTTAAATTACTATCTTTGTTTATTATTTTTTTCCCTGATTTCCCAATTTTAACATTGTCACAGTTGAAAAGAGAGTTACAAGATCAGAGTCCTGCAGAAAGTGATAGCAATTTAAACACTCAAATTAATACTTTTAGAAAGCAATTAAAGGGCAAGATGGAATACTTGGAGTATGTGGAATACCTGAACAGTTTCCTGATAGTTAAAGAGCGCCAGTATCAACAAGAACTACTTGATGCTCGTAAAGAATCTATAAATGTAAGATTTCATCCCTCTTTATTGTTTTCCCTCACTCCTTATTCTGCCACACGGGGTAATGACATTCTGTGATTGATCTGCCACAATGAATACTAATTTGCTAAAATCTATCTTCATAAATGGTAACAGATGCAAGGTGTAAAATAGCATGACCTCTCATCATTTTTCCTTGTAGAGTTTACAAGATATGTTCAGCGGTCGATCTCAACTTGGAATTAAAAGAATGGGAGAATTAGATCCAAAACCTTTTCAATATGTGTGCTTGCAGAAGTACTCAAGTGAACAATGGCAGGAGATGTCTGCTAAGTTATGCTCATCATGGGAAGAGAATTTGAAGAATCCGGCTTGGCATCCTTTCAAAAAAGTTGAGGTCAATGGCATTTTACAGGTATATAATTATATCAATACAAATTTTCACTATGTATCAAATGGCTATCATCTTTATTAACTGAATGAACGTGGAAAGATCATATGGGGGGCATATAAACATTTAATCTTTTACATTACATGAGTACTGTTTGATATCATAGTTGAAGGAAGCATTTAAGATTGCTCAATTGCACATAATGGTGGCTTGTTTCAAATGCTACAGAAAACAAGGTGGAGTCATTGTATTGAGATTTCTTATAATTTCAGGAAATAATAGATGAGAATGACAAAAAATTGAAAGGACTGAGGAATGAATATGGTGAAGTGGTATACAAGGCTGTAGCAAATGCGTTAATGGAAATGGAAGAATACAATTCAAGTGGAAGATACGCAGTCTCTGAAATTTGGAACTGGAAGGAGGGAAGGAAAGCCACTTTGAAAGAAATTGTCCAATACATTATCAGGCAATTGAAGACTCACAAGCGTAAAAGAAAGTAAAACTTAATTTATCCGGTCTTGTAAGTATTTTTAAACTTCAGTTCACCAATATATTATCAGGTTTACCGGTTCACTTTATCAACACTTATCTTAATGCATTCAAAGGCATGTAATTGATCAACCATAAAAGGAAATAGTAATTAACCAATGTAGAAGCAGCTATGATGACCATTGTGTGCAGTATGAAATTCTTGTTTGCCCTTTATGCATTTACATTACTTTGTGAGTGAATAACATATATTACTGATGTTTGTGTGTTATTGTCCAACAGCTAACAAGAGTAACAGAAGCGGTATATATGTTGTGAAAGGAAAGATGTATCAAATGCATAGTAGATCAGAAGAGAGACTTAACTACCCAAACCCATAAAAGGGTGTTAGACATGAGGACATCTGGTGATAAATTCTGCAGCTATCCATCTATGTAGTTTGCTGCTTTTGAAATCAAACTTGCTGCTAAATTTACATGTAAATATAACCTAGATAGTTTACATCAAAACTCAGACATACTCTTCTAGAAAGTGAGTTGCATCTCAGTGGTACACAATGAGTTGATAGCCTACTTCTTGAAGTATAATATTTCTGTTGGGGTCTCGCTCTTGTTAGTATTGACATATACCCAATACTGAAGGTTACTGGAGAAGTCATCCAAATGCTTCTTTTTTATTTTGAAATTTTCGAAGTCATTGTTCAATTTTGGCTATAACAAAGTTAAAGCTGAGTAACCAATTGAGCAGAACCTGTTAGCAAATCGATGATCAGCAGTCTTTGAAGGTCAGTAATTGCTCTCCTAGAAAGGAGAGATTTTTAAATGAGAGTTGCTATGGTACCCTTTTTGATTTAGTATTCAGGATAAGTTTTTAATTATTTATTGACTGTTAAATTTATAATAAATATTTAAAAGTTTATTAAATATAAATAATAACTAATGAATATTAGACAACTCATTCTAAGTACTGGTATTTTTTAAAAAAAATATAAGTATTAGAGTAATTCCATTTTTTAAGTATTATGAGATTATTACATCACTCGTCCACTCTATTTAAAATGTAACACATGGTATCATATGATTATATATGTTATTAGATTAAATTTAAAATATTTTTTAATAATATTTAAACCAAATTTAACAGTTAAAAATTACTGGGAGCTAATCCTCTCAGAATTTCTCCCTAGAAAGGGGATTACAACAGTTCTTAACAGCATACGGGTGTTCTGACTTTTTGCTAATTGCCACATTTTGAAGTTCAATTTTCTCCTCGGGGTCTCTGGTCTCTTTAATACCGGATGTAGACAGTGATGAGATGCAACTGTAGAAGTAATTGTTCAATTTTGAGTAACCAAGAAAATCTCACTCAAGTGAGCACTGAGCAGTAAGCAAGCCAATTATTATTTATACCATGCTGCCTAGCAAGAATAAATTTAAAATGATAAAAAGAAGTTGTAAGCTCGTGCGACACATGGATCTAGGGTATTACTCCGGTACCCATCTTTTTTTTTCAGGGTATCGGTACCCAGGGTGAGTTGTTTAGCATTCATTAGTTGTTATTTATATTTAATAGACTCTTTAACATTTATTGTGAAACCAACAGTTAATAAATTATTGACAATTCACCCTGGGTACCAAACCCATCAGGGTACCATAGCAACTCCCATGGATCTATATTAAAGTTTATTCATTAAATAACATATATCTACTACTAATATTCTTGACATTATAGTTAAAATTATTATTTAATATGAATTATTATATTAAAATGATATTAGAAGGATGAAATGTTATAATAAATTATTCTTGACATAATAAGTTTCTGAATTACTCATATACAGATTTTCAAATTTTATAAAATATATAATATGAAGTATGGACATATACTATACAGTATATTTAAAGTATTGAAAAATGTTTTACTTTTACTACTTTTATTTTTTTCTTCTTTTTTTTTATGCAATACTATTTCATATTTTCTTCTAAAGTATTACAGAAAATGCACAATTTATTTTAATGTTCTGATTTAAGTAATTACCTCTAAATAAGGCATATCTTGTATTTGAAATATTAAATATTTCAAGTCTAGTAATTTTTTTTATTATAAAATATGTATAATACTTTATACAAGACGAAAAATGTAGGCCAAAATTCAGTATAATTTAAATTAAAATATTTATTGTTTGATATCAGATTCTCAATTAAGATATGTATTTATTTTTTAAAAAATAATTTTCTTTTTTCTAGAAACAACCTAATCTCTCACTCTTGCTTTTATTTAAAGCCCAAGAAAAAAAAAAAAAAAAAAAACAGAGAAACCGGTGAAAGTGAAACCCTAAAAAAAAAAAGCCCTCCTATATATTTGTGGCATAGATGCAGCCTCTGCTGCATAGGGGCTGTGATTACAAAGAGAGAGGCTTGAGTGGAACTCTCTGAGTCTCAGAAAACCCAATTCGATGGCCAAGCTCGGAACTTGAAGGTGCCGCCAAACCCTTTTCACCAAAGGGTTCGGCTTTGGTATCTCAGATTCGGATCTCTTCCTTTTCCTTCCCTTTCATATCGATCGAATTGGGTTTTTCCCACAATGACAGAGCTTTCAAAATTTACACTTGATATGAGCCCTATTCATGTCTTTTAATTTTTTGGATTAATTTTTTTGTTCAAAGTTCGAGTCTTGCACTGAGTTTATTTGCATGAGAAAACACTTTGTTTTGTTTGTTTTCTTGCTGAAGCCTCAGTGCGCACATAAAAAGCCTGATTAGAGCTACCTGCTTATTTCTGAGGAACAGGTTTCCTTTTTGTTTGTAAAAACTAAAGGAACCGTTTTTTTGGGAATATTGTGGGTGTGTTGTAATTGGGCAGCGGCCAGACAACCGTAGGGATGGTATCCACAGATGATGGGGTTTTCCTGTCTCACTCGTCTACTTATTCCATCCCACATTTATTTTGTTTAATATTTTAACTGCTATTTACACTTGTCTTCTTTTTTTCAAGTAATATTTAGTTTTATTTTGGCATAAAATTTGAGGATATAAGATATGAAAGATGACATGAAGCTGTAAATGAATATGATCCCGGAGGATTCAGTGGACTGCATATGAATATTGTGATTGGATTTGTATTTGGATTCATGATAACCAGAGAGGCATTTAGTATTCCAGAATCCAAAAGCTAATAAAAATCTCATTTACACTCTATTCTAAAAGATTTTGTCTTCCATTTGTGTTATTTTCTTATGCTTTGTAGTGTGGGTAGAAATTTGGAGCCAGATAGATGCTCCGCATTTAAATGACTAAAGAAAGAAGCAAGGCTTGTGGAGCTGTAATTGATTGGTATATCCTGTGAAATGTAGTCTTCCTGAGAACTGAAGGAGACAAACTGACAATGATGAGTCTTGACAATCCAGAATTTGAACCTTTCATTATGCCTATAGATAAGAGCTTTGTTTGTGATAGAGCCTAATGTTGCAGTTGCAATAGTAAGACAGCAAGAGCCAGCTGAAGAAATGTGGATTACCCCTGCAAAATCTATGCTAAACATGAGCTGCTGAACCCATGCTGGAAGTGGAAGAAGAACATGTTCTAGAAAAACTTGGACTTTAAAGCATTAATCCCTCTATTGGAAGATTCCTCAATATGTTCTATAAAAACTTAAACTTCAAAACATTAATCCCTTTATTGGAAGATTCCAGTTGAACATTCATTACTGCATGCTGGAGCAGCAGAGATTAGTTGCTTGCAAATGTAGTCCAATCCGATGTTCAAGTCGTGTTTGATTGAATGGATATCTGAGAGAGGATGAATGAATTAGATGAAGGTAAGGTTCCCTTATATAGCCTGTTAGGTGGTGAAATATGCCGAGGTGATGGATTCTGACTTAAGAGTCTTTTTCGTGTTCACTGGTGACATATTTGGTCGTGGTTAGAACAAAGTACTTCAATGTGTCGAGGATGAACTGAATACAAGTTGTGGGCTGGGCTCAAAATACTGTACAGAACATGGTTTCTTCTGCTACCTAATTAAGACTGTTCAATAATCTCCTTTCCTATCTCAATTCAATTGTTCTCGTAGGCAAATGAATGAAATACTCTTTGCCTATAGTTGAAGTAATGAAGCTCTATACAGGTTTAGGACTATTGATTTTGGGGAAGAGAGATTGTTAGGAACACTGATAAACGAGTAATTGTGAATTAAAAATTAAGTTGTGAATCTCAATGTACATTTAATGACAGTAGAAAAGTTCAAGATCTTAAAATCTTCACAAACTTACAAATAACTAGTAAGGATTATTATGGGTTAGGTTTAACATGACTTTGGTCTTGGCTCGAAATTTTAATCGGATTAATTTTTATAGTCTAAATTCAATTATATTGAGATTTGAGTTGAGTCGAGTTAGAGTAAGGTCAACTTGATTAAGATACACAAAATATTTTTTTGTTGTATTAATTATATTCATTTTATTTATATAAATTTACTTATATTTATTACTTTTTACTCTTCCCAAAATTCAATTTAATTAATAATTATATAATAAGTGAATGATATAATAACTAAAATTATGAAAAATCACAATACTTGATCAAAGTATGACATTTAGAAAAATATCACAATAATATATAAGATAAAATATTAAAAAATTATAATTTATTTAATACCAGGTCAGGATTGAGGTGACCTGAAGAGTGATCCGAACCCTGAAGAGTGATCCGAATCCAGCTCGAAAAATACATTAAGTTTAAAAGAATGACTCAAATCCGATCCAAACATTTCAGGATAAAGTCAGGTTTTCGGGCTGAGGTGAGTCATGAACATCCCTAATAGAAAGAAAATGAATTACCATCCTATGATATGGTTTCGTTGTTTGATAATGTAGATGTTACTTCTAGTTTATTACAGAAGTTGAGATACGCATCACGAAACGCATAGAACCTGCTTTAATACCAATCTATAAAGAGACAAATACACTTAATAAGCATCCATTCGCATAATTTCCATTCTCCTTTTCCCTTTCGGCGTGGCCAAGCATGCTTAAGAAAATCCATGTATCAAACAAAGATATTTCTCAATTTTCAAGTAGTAGCTTATCGCCATAACAAATCATATTTGAAGCTACTAGCTTACAAGTTACAATAACCCACCCACATTGAAGCTAAGAGGGCAAAGCATAACCAAATCAGCTCGCAATACCAACGTAAGAGAACTAAAATTGACATCAAATCCCAGTTTAACAAAATGAACAAGACAACAAAAAAAGGGAAAGATTAATATAATACTCGATCATGCTATTATAAATAAATATATATAGTAAGCATAGCTGCGGGCTCATGAATTTGCAGCCACTTCAGCTCCTTACAAATTCCACTTTTTTCCTTTCCCCTCGTTTTCTCTGAAAAGAGACTTGTACAAAACCCATGTACCAAGATAATTGATCCCCACTTCCACTCCCCAAAACAAGATCCAAAGTCAAAAAGGTTCACTACCATTTTCTCCCATATATCCACATTCCAAGGAAAATTATATAGAGAAAATAAAATAAGGAAAAAGAAAAAAAAGAAGCCAAAACAGGACTTTCAAAAAAGCAAATGACCCAAACATTGCATAATTAGGGGTAAATTTTCAACTTAAACCCTGAAGTTCTTCCCAGTGAAGGTTTGCCCAAATTGCCAATTGGCAGGGACCATGTTCCATGAGGTGGAGGTGCGGCGGTCACTGCCTGTGACCCTGAAGGACAGTGACTGACCAACCAGAACCGCGTTTGACTGCCAGTTCTGTCCCCAGTTACGGCTCATGCTCATCCACCCAGTCCTAGACCCTTTCACGCTCACCCTCACGATATCCCCTGCACCCCCCACGTTGGTGATCAAAACCAAGTTGAAGTAACGGAACCCGTTGATCGTGAACCTGATCCCTCCGTGCTTACGGCAAGGCACCCTGCACACGACCACACTCAATCACATTCACCAGGGGCACAATGGTAATAAACAAAACACACGCTGTACAAAGTACATGTTACAGATAGACAATGAAGAACAACATAAAGATAATTCCTATTTTTGTTTTGTTCTTGATCGGTTTCAGATGGACGGTCTAGATTCTCTGTCCCCAGTCAGGATCCCACAACGGTGGTGGGTCCGGGGACAAGGACACAACAGATGGAACGGTTCTGATTTCACTGAGAAATACTAATCATCTACTGTCCTAGTGTCCATCATAGCAGAATCCTTGTACAGGTACAGAAAATTTATTATTATTATTTTTAAAATCAGCGAACGCCACGCAGGGTTGTCGTTTTCAGGAGAAGAAGAAAGGGTTCAACGACGCCGTTTATCTGATCATTATGCGTTGTGTTTTTTATGAAACAGAAGCAACGTAGGTACGTACCGGCGGTAAGAGACGGGGACGATGCCGGCGCGGTATTCGGCGATCTTGAGGAACATGGGCATGGCGAGGTCGAAGTGTGGCCTCGGAGGGTTGCACCACCCTCCATTGTCGCTGGGGAGAGCGTAGTTCGGAGGGCAGAAGTTGGTGGCTGTCACCAAGATTGATGGGTTGCCGGAATGGCACCAATCTGGGTCGTCAGCGCACTTGATCTCGAAGCATGCTCCGCAGCTGAAGCCATTGTTGAATAAAGCTGTGCTCAGTGCTGCTGTGTTCACTCCGTAGCCTTGGCTGTATAAGTTTCCGTAGCCACAGGCCCCTCCTGCACACGTATATAATTAATCATTGAAGAGAAGATCGGAATGAAGTGATCAGCGATTCAAAAATGTTTGTAGAATATGAAGGAAAAAAAAAGGGTACTCCATAGTGAAACTTAAGTGGGTTTTAGCTGCATAAAAGAAAAGTAAAGAAGGGAACTTTTCTTGTGTGAGTTTGATGGTTGGATAATTATATATGTAAGTGAGATAGATAGATACCCATAGTTCCAGAGGCGTCACTGCCACCGTAGAAAGTAGCATGAGCGCTCTGCCATGGCCCGACGGAGTAGACACCAGGTATTCTGGCATGAGTTGGAGTGAGTAAGGCCAAGAGGGAAACAATGGCGACGATGCTGACCACGGCCATTGAAAGCTCTGTAATCTGTATGTAACTATGTATAGTGCAGTGCAGGGATACTGAGGAGAAAACAGAGGAAGGGTTGGTAAGTATTTATGGAGGGAGAGGCGCAGCAAAGTGGGCCACAGTGGAGATTAAAAAGTGAAATTTTGTGAGACCAAATTATCACCCTTAATTAATGCCTCTTGGTCTCCCTCAGTTAAAAATAATGGTACGTGAATAATACTGAAAATAAATTAAAATAATTAGGAGAGTTAATAAATTAATGTATTTATATATTAAAAAAATTAATATGATATTATAAATAATATAAATAAATCTAATCATATATCAATATGTGTAAGTTTCTATAAGTTCTTTTATTCTCTATGTTTAGCGGTAATTAATTACATTCAACTTACAACAATTTTAACAATTAAGGGAAAATAAGAAGGAGGCGGGTGGCACCAAAAATGGTGGGAGAGAGGGCGATGAGTGTAGGGGACAAAAGAGGACCAGAATGCTGATATGGAATCGCTTTGCTTCATTTGCAAGTTGTTCTGTCAAGCAACCATTTCTGTATTTGGAAATTGGGATTTTGGACTGTTTTCTTATTTTACATTTGCATTTTTTTCTTTTTGATTTTTGGATGATCGGATCAGACACAGGCTATGTTCTTTTCCCCACTATTTGACCTTTGAAGCTTCTAGTTTGGAGGAGTGTCTAAAGTTACTGGGATCCAAGTGAAAATGGAAGCCTTGTCAAGTTACTACTGTCGAGTTGTGGTGGACAATTGCTGTACACCATCATAGTACGGATAGGGTTTGCTTTCCTAGGTTGGACTTTGTAACTTGTAACTTGTAAGCAGTCGTGTGTACCTACATTACCTCATTCCAAAAACAAGAGATTTTAATTTCTCAAATGATTGAAATCTTTTTATAAGATACGAGATGGATGTTATAATACATGAGTTTGATATTTAAGAAAAATTATTAATTATTTATTGATTGTTGATTTTATAATAAATATTAAAAAAATTATTAAATATAAATAATAACTAATAAATATTAAATAATTTATTTTAGATACTAATATCTTAAAAAAAATATAAATACTAAAGTAATTTTTCTAAGATATATAACTACAAATATATATATATATAATTAAATCATTATTAAATTTTTAAATATTGGAAACATTAAAATTCTCATATACTGATAACATATATGTTTGTTTGGGATTCATTTTACCGTAAATCAACGTTGGATACGGTTTCCAAATCATTTTTAGGTAAAGCAATTTTTTCTTACTTTTAGCAAACACTTGTTAGCGTGTATACAACTGATAAGCAAATAATCTATAAAGGTTTAAGTGTAATTTATGATTTTTTATGTTTTAATTATACCATAAACATATTTTTAGACTAACTATTTTGTTAACCGAAATTCTTTATTTACTTACATTATCCAAAAGCAAAAGAAAGAAAGAAAACGAAAGTGGAGTCACGTATCAATCAGGTTCAGGGTTACTGGTGCCTGGTGGATATCTCATTACTAGTTCTTTTCCTTCATACTAAAATGGAAACCACCCGTTCAACATGTACAAGGACTTTCCCATTTTTTTTCTGGTGGAAAGTCAGAAACACTAATGATGAACCTAATTATTAATCATTCAAATTAAGTGAAATTTATCAATCACAAAAAATAAAATCAGTTTAAATTTAAAAGTGTGTTAATGGTTTTATAAAAAAGGAAATTTAGATACAAATAGATGCTAGCCATTTTTGTTAGACGACATTGTATCCCATGTGAGGCTTGTCTAGTTCACACATGAAAGTACCGATTTGTAATTGTTAGTTTTTTTATATAAAAAACTAAAATATTTCATTAGAATCTCTGTGCAATAATATAGTTACCACCAATTAATCACATACCCATTACATATGTTATGAATTGCATTGCCTAAAAAAGGTAATTAAATATGGTATTTAAATTATAAGATTCTCTCATCTAATATATTAGTTTTTTGGAATAAACTCTTAACATAAATTTTAATCATAATAATTGATGTTTTAATTAAGAGTTGACTGAGGTAAAAGAAACAATAAGAGAAAGTGTTACCTATATGAGGAGAGTCAGAATGAAAGTCACCTATATACCTAGAATGTATTTTTTTAATAAATATATAATGTTATGTCTCACATTATTTAAAAAAAAAACTTAATATAATACTTAATTAATGAGACTCTCTTACATAATAAGCTAATTTTTTAATATTGGTCCCCTTGTGAACTTAAATCGTAATAACATACTTACCGTTCTCATCTGAATTATTAGTTTAGTTAAATTAATAAATAAATAAAAGTCACGAGTAGGTAATGATGCCAAACATTAAAATAAAGTACCCACGTACATTTGAGTGTTCTCTTACTTCTTAGGTAGTATAAGAGTATAAGAGGAGTACTAATACTCATTTTGAAATACTTATATATAATTGATTTGAGTTTATTTATTATAATAAATATTTATAAAATATTTTTATTCTATTTGAATGAACTTATTAAAACAGTTTATGAAACTCATATAAGTTATTTTTGACTTATTTTTATAAGTTAAAAATTTAAATTTATGAAAATAAATTTTTATAAAAGCTAAAAATATTTTAATACTAGTTATTTTTATAATAAATTTTTATAAAATTAAATTTAAGAAATTGACATAATTCATAACACACTTCTTAAATATTTGATATTTATATATTTTAAAAAGTTTATGAAAGAAACTTATTAAAGTGTTTATTTAAAAATTATTTAACTTATTTTAAATAAATTTTATTTTAATAATACTTATTTAAATTATTTATTTAAAATGTACTTATGAAAGATGGAAAAGGGTTAATGCAACGGTGGAAGATAGAGTGAAGTAGGTCCCATCCATCCGCATTCATCGCTCCACGTATTCAGTCGTACATTTGGGACTCGACCGTAAATTTCAAATGCTGAGCTTGTTTCGTACTTTCTTTACTTTACTTTTTCCTTTCCTTCCTCTTTTTATTTTTTATTTTTCATTATTTTTTGTTATTTCTCTTTCACTTAAGCAATAACCAATGACCACACCATTTTTAAGTTAACTTTTACGTAATTAAGATTAAATTTTTCACTAGACAATATTAAGAACGCATTCTCATCCGATGAATCAAAAAAAAGAACGCATTCTCACATGTACTTAATATATTTAGTATAATTGATTTTTTTAGATTTCGGCCCAAAATTCAATTTTGAATAGTTAAAGTAAGAAGAATATTTTCTTAATCACTATGTTAATCTCTTAAGTTTAACAATTTATATTTTGTTACAAAGCAACAGTATAAATTAAATTTTTGTATCACATATTCTATTTTTTAATTATAATGGATGTTTAAATCCTGAATAGAAAATAAAGGATAGGCTAGTGCATGCAAAGTGTTCTGGGCAAAATTCAGTTTCGAAATTAAATAGTCCTAAAAACGACTTCATGTAATTTGAGTTAAAGCTCTAACACCACGTGTTATGTTTTAATTGAATTAATATATTACTCTAATATTGTATGAGAGTTTCTGGTACATTAGGGATTATACCAATTTGCATTAGTTTGATGGAAAGAGTTTGATCAGTTATTTGAAATATTTTATTTTAAATTTCATTTTGAAATGATATGTATAAAAAAAATACAGTTAAAAAGAATTAAGAATTCTCATCTTTAACCCTTAATAATATTTCAAGAGATTAATCTTTTACATTTTAAGGAGAAATACTTAAAAAAAAAACTATAAATTATTGAGTCACCCTTCCTTTTAAGAGTTTGAAACGTGACTTGGCTTGTTAGATTGTGCAATCACATTATCAACCAAATCAACAAGATCTGCCACGTAGTGAATATAATTAAGCCTTAGTTCAACAACACGCACCCAACCATTAATTCGTATAGACACCATTACAACTTGACTTCCTAAATCCTAATGCTTGTGATCCATACCATAGTAGCAGTACGTTTTAGGATTAGAGCCTTGTTTCTTGGCACGAGTTAGGGACATGGAAAATAAGAAAAAAAGGTTGGAAGTTGTGAAATGCGTGTTAGTGTTTGTCCCACTACTACCTACCAAAGAATCATAGTCACATTCACTTCCTTCGAAGTTAAGGCTGTTAACGTTGTGTACCTGTGAAATTGTTTATTATTTGACCTACTATATAGTTATAGCATTATTAATGCTACCATCTAGTGCATAAATCATTTGGCAAGAGACTGTTATAGCTTAACTAATGTTTTGAATTCAAACTTTAAGTATACAATTGCGTTAAAACTTAATTAATTGAGAAAACTATACTGCCTTTGTGATCCTACCCAACTTGAATTTGAATTAGTTGGGTCAAGCCTGGATATTGAATGGTTTAGACTAAAAGAAAAAAGCATTATTAATGCTATTTCAATAACTATTGTGATTTTCATATCTAAATTATATTCTTTTATACAATATTTATGATCTCTTCAGCTAACCTTTGTTTTACAAATCTGCAATCACCATCAAAAGCTCAAGGAATTGAGAAGTTTTATTGCTCTCAAGCACACACATTGAATTCACTAAACTGATATTTAAATTAGTATGTACAATAATAGATGGTTTAGTAATAGAGAAACCAAAAGACATCATTATATATATAATTATATATCTTTCCTTTAGTGAAAAGTCTCAATCACATGGGGGTAGGTAATTCAGTTGGCACTGACAATTAACGGATGCCAAAGTAACAAATGATTCAAAGATATTATTTTCCATTTATGTGGCAAAGTGACCAAAGCTATCCCCTAAAATTTAGATATTACCATTTGCAACAATCAGTGAAACTTTATTCGTCCTCTAAACTGATTCCAAGTAGCTTCTTCAGTACTCCATTGAACATCCTGTATCGTGGCAGGCAAAAGCTATGAATATAAGTTTGACTTCTATGTCACCCGTGAGACAATCAAATTAAATGAGACAATATAATTAAGAAGTTAACTTGGATTCGAGTTAAGTAAATTATTAGCACCAGATTTGCGTTCAACTCTAGATAATTGCCATAGATCTCCTATCATATGGTGAAACAGTGAAGTGCGCAAGAAAATGATCAACTAATGTCAATTAGATATGGTGATATACGCAGAGTCATTAAAATCTTTATGGAAACTGTTAATGTCCTGAGTTTGATGAAGGTCTAAATTTTAATAGGATCAGTAAGCTTGAGTTTGAAAATATGGATTGAGACTTCTATAAAAAAGTAAAGCACTGTTCTAAACAGGAATATATAGTAAGAATGACATGGTACTTGTACCGGGAAAAAGATATTTGTACTACTATTGTGAGGTATATACATAATATGGATAGTTTAAAAAATATTATAGTGAAACTAAGGTATTATTCATTGATTTACATGAAAGTATGTAAAGAATGTGTGACTTTGAATTTGTCTAAATATTATTACTCTACTTGTACTTGTTGTATTGGCATGGGTTGACCCATTTTGGTGACTAAGGCTAGCTAAGTGTTTATGGATTGGGAAAATGACAATTTGGTTTAGCTTGTTGCAAAAGTTTTTTAATTTGTCTCGGTCATTGAATTAACCAAATATGAAATTAACTTAACTAATAATTTATTTATAATTAATTAATAATTTATTTTCATTTTGAATATTAATATTTAGTTAACTGTAAATAAATTATTAGTTAAAATAATTTGATACTTGGTTCAAATTGGAACACTTTTATACCAAACCAAACTAAAATGTCATTCTTCCTTGTGAATTTGTGCTTGATTGATGAGTCGGCTTCGTCTCCGGGCCTTAAGATTTTGGAGTATGCACGGTATGTGTTCGAATCTTGGTATATAAATTTGTGATTATTATTATATATTAATTTCAATTAAAAATGATGCCATTTCTTATAAAGAAAAGCTTATAAATAATTATTATATAATTAAAATTTGTTATAAATACTAGTTATTAATTTGTTAATAAAAATTTCTCTATGCACCAATATAATGTGATACAAGTGATAGATATTTGAACTCCTTAAGTATGTGATCAGGAATTCGATTCCTGACCTATGTATATGGAAAAATATTTGTTGGGAGAGGTTAACCCTTTCAATGAATTTTAGTATCTCGAGGGATTAGTCCTTACAGTCGAGGGCGGGAGATATCCTGGAAAACCAAAAAAATTTCTTTATAATGCCTTATAATGTTTTTATAAATTTTTAAAATCATATTATTAATCTAAAAAGTAACATTATAAACAAGATGACCACAGTAGTAGCAAGGAGTAGTGGGAAGGTGGTTGCTACGGTAGAATTAAAATTAGGAATTAATGTCCTATGACGACTATGAGGAACAATTAGGAATTAAAATTTAATGACTGACATATACTTTTAGAATATCTGTAATAATATTTAGTATGATTTAATGCACCCCATTTGTTCATGCATGCTCTTATTGAAAACTTGCCTAATCTTTGCAGGACAATGTTGGACCGTTTGGACCATTTACCATGTTATGTCTCCTCTTTAAATGAAACCCCTTACACAACTTCAGCAGGCTCTATTCAGCTTTACGCAATCCCTATGAAAATCCCAAGTTTCCCCAGTAAGCAAGCAAGTAGATTGCCAATCATGTCTTCAACTATTTTTACTTCTCCCATGCATCACCACCACAGCCACCATAGCTCAACTTTTCTTGTGCTCTTTTTGAACTCAAGCTTCGTTTTAATCATTCATGAGGTCCCCAGCTAGCCCAGCCACGCTGCTCTAAGCCTCTGACAAAGTAAAGCTTGATAAGACCAATTACCGGTTTAACTACCTAGCCTAATGGGCCAAGGAATTTTCAAAAGATCCTTAAATTGGTAATTTGTTCTTCTTCTTTTATGGCCATTTATGTTAATAATTTTAAGAACGGCCTTTAGGACTTGGGCCTGTGGGGTCTTCTGTAAGTTACTGAGAATCTGTTTTTCTCAGTCTCTCATGCTCAGAATGTTGATTTGATTTGGTGATGGGATTGAAGAAACCCTCAAATGATTAAACTTTATTTGGTGCAACAAGGAAATAGAACAGTTAGCGTGTAAGGTTTGGTAGGGTGCCTTATCATCATGCACGTTGATTGCGAGAAAGAGTCACAAAAAGCTATATTCTAAATGTCTATATTTTATGGTTTTATAAACCGCAAATTAACTAATGAAGATCTCCAATTTAACTAGTGATCACCAACACTAAACTAATCGACTTTGAACTCAATAGGAGCTTCATATCATACTGAGTTCCGACAGAGTGAATATTATACTTATTATGGCCAACTGGCCGTTAGGCGTTATTTAAGAGTTACTTGTGGAGCACATTAATTGTGTATCATGAGCAATCTAACCATAATGAGTTCCAATACTCAACCAGCACTAGCAGCCCATCATATGAATTTAGTTTAAATAGCAAATTGGGGTAATGTGATCGAGATGAGAGTGATATATGGTTACTGCATTGCTAAGTGAGGGGCTCTGAAGGGGTGATTCATAATTCATACGACGTATAAATGCAGGGTGAAAAAAGAAAGAACAAATTTCACTAAAAAAAGTGAAATAGTTTCAGAAAAGATATTTAAAATCTAATATCAAGGAAAATGTGTTGTAATTTTTATTGGTAGCAAAAAAATTAGTATATTTATCATGTTAAAATTTTATCCTGAATTACTCATAATAATTTTCTAATTACATTTTATCACTTAATAAATATAATTATAATGAATTTATATATCCTAATATAAATCTAATTGAGCTTAGAATCAATTTAAAAATTTTATTTTATCATATTTTTATTATATTTAATTTTAAAAAATTAAAAATATATAATATTTTATTCTTATTTTCATGCATTGTAGTACTTAAAATATTCGAAGACGCCAACTAAAAAGTGTCCATATGTTACACATGTAGATAGAGAGAGGGTCATTGAGTTGAGACAGTTGGACTTGTCAAAGGCCCAAACTGATGGAATCAAAACCAATGACATTGACCTGAAGCTGAAAGGTAAGATAGAATGGACAGGTCCGTATATAGTGTAATCATCTGCATCTGGTGTGTGTCCAAGACTTGGAGGGGTGATCACAAGAGGTTGTCACGGCCAAATTTCTGGTTTGAACCGGAAACTTTACCCAACTTGCTAGTATGCAAGCATGGTGCATTGCAGATGCAGCTATGTAACCTATGTTCAAGGGGATTTCCCTAAATAGAAATTTATGGACCGTGTTTTAATTTTGAAAGTTTCTTCTTTTTCCCTTCAATATCAAATTGCTTTACTTGCTTAACTTATAGCTAGCTTATTATTAATTAAATTATGATCTGGTGATGGTTATTGACTGTCACACTGGAACTTTTTCGATTTCATGGAATCATTTGTTTTATGGCCATTGCATTTGCAGGCAAAAGCTCATGAATCCCAGTTAGGAGCTTAAAGATTGTCATCGTCAACCAAACCAAACCATATCCATTCAACAATCCTTGTCATCATATATATATATGCCTAATACACCAACCTAACAGACCCTCCCCCTCCTCTCCTTTATGGGCTTCAGATGCTGAAGCCTGAAACCTTAATGTAATCTAGTGATAAAAGAGATCTAATGTCGGAAAATTAAAACTGGATATTATCATTTCTTAAGAAATATTAGATTTTCTATTAATAATGTAAGCTTTTGGATACAATTTATTTATATATATAACACAAAATTTTTAGTTAACAAATAAACCATGCATGGAAACTAAAATGCTAAGTTTTGGATAGATGGAACCACTTTTTTATTTCGGAGTTGAAAGAAAATCAGATTTATCATTTTTTAATCTATTATTGTGGTTACATTCTTTCTTTTCTAACTCCCTTTCTTCTCAATGAAAGTTGAATTTAATCCCTACACTTAATGCAAAGAATGTTTTTTTTTTTTAAATTCTAAAAAGGTCTGATTGGACCTAAATGAGAATGAATTAAAAATGAGAATATGAATGATTGAATCCCTACTACATAACCACAGTTTTTTGATAAAGACTAAGGGAGATATATATCGGTTAAGTATGCTCAGCTGGTTAATGCAAAGAATTTTATGAGTTAGGTTAATTGACATATTCAAAATCAGAGCAAGAACAAACGGAGCTACACGTTTAAATGACTGAACCATATTTAGTTTCCGTAGGAGAAACAGCCAAGTTCAACATTCAAAATAAATTCTAGATAGAGAGAAACCATAGGGTGAGCAAAAGGTTAACTAATTAACCTAGATCACATGCACTGCTACTTTACTTCCTCGGGTTGGAATGAACAAAATAAACGCAATCAAAGAAAAAGGGCACTGAAACATGCAAAGTTTACTTTAAAGCGTATACACAGAAGAAAACGAAAGCAAATATAACTGTTTGTAACTTCAATTTTTAATTCGACCACCGCCGATATCAACTTGGCCAGGCCTGCGTATTTTCCAAGTCACGCTCTTGTTTGCATTTCAATTTTAGCAACCCAAATTGAGGGGGAAAGTCACATATTTATTCGCACCAAGCAAAAAAAAAAACCCTGAAAAAATAACTGTTTAAATTTGTTATTGGTAGATTTGAGAAGAGATATATATTTTCATAGATGGTATATATCACTAGTTCAGTTGCTCAAATTAATCTCTAGTAACAATATAGAGATTACGATTACCAAAAAAAAAAAACGATATACAGATTACAAAATGAGTCTCATTAAATAAAATTACTTACAAAACTTTAACATTTATCCATCTGAGTTTAATAAAATAAAATAAAATTTACCTATGGTTACTTGAACTTTGATGAAATGGTCTTTACAGTTATGTACAATTATATATTAATGCAGAATTTTATGTAAGGAACGTTACTCATTGTTACAGATTCTAAATAAAGGGGTGTGGTAAAATTTGACCTGCAAAATAATGAGCATGCTAAACAAAACGTATCATCCTGAGGCGTGCGAAGCATAATCTTCAATAATTATTTCAGTATGACTGAAAATCTTTTAGGATACAACAGATTCAACTCCACAAGTCGAGATCCCAAGAACAACGAATGAATTTTTCAATAACCCAGACAAAGACGTAAAAGAGGAGGAAAATAGTAGTATAGAAAAAACACAAGGCATAAGTAACTATCAGGAAAATACAGAAGCCAGAAGGCAGTGTCTAAAGGAGAAACACGTGCAGAAAATCTGGAAAAAAATATGGGCCGGTTACAACAACTTTGAGCAAGTCCAAAAAATTAGGCTACTCTATAGTAGTCAGAAGACGGGTAATTAATGATTTGAACTGAACTAGCCCAACGCTCTTGAGCTTACATCCGTGTCTACAAAACTCATTCTTTAATTTGTTTGTTAGCAAATTATTTCACAAACCAATATATAAATTCTAAGCAATGTAGTATTTCATTCTTTTGAAATATTCTACTTTCACAACAAGGGATTGCCCATTTTAATTGTTTCTGGAGAATTCACTATAGATGGCCTTATTGTGTAATGAGTGTTTTTGAGAATCTACGATGATGATAATAATGTAGTAGAAAAGAGAGGGCTGTGGTTAAACCAGTGACTATGGCCAAAAAAAAAAAGTAAAACCAGTGACTTGTTATGGTTGTCTTGTAGCACGTCATAAGATATAAAATTTATGTTTACCTCATTTGCCGCCCCATCCAACCTTGTGGATCACGTTAGCGAGCGACCCTTTTCTCCTTCCTTTATTTGTTCTTGTGATCTCTCTCTCTCTCTCTCTATGCGTCAAGGGGACAAATAGCTGGCGGAGCTAACGGAGACATGCTGTATTTACAAGTAATCACATGCTTGTTTCAGAGAAATCACACCCATTACAAATGTGATGCCTCTCTCTCTCTCTCTCTCTCTATCTATCTATATATATAGTCACTGGGTTAATTTAATCCAACCTGTATTAATTATATTATCTGCATATATAACTTTGAAGATCTAGCGAAAGATAATTTCAACGGGGAGTGATTTGGCACTATGATTCTTGAAGCATGGCTGAAGTTGCTTCCCCTTGTGAGATCTCTGAGAAACCTTCGCTTTTGGATCATGCTAGCTCTTGCCACACAACAAAACAAACTTTTATTTACAACTTAATATCTGTATAGCATAGCCCTTTCTTGTCTTCACATTTCTCCCTTTCAGTCCTTCTAATCACAATTTGATTTATAACATTTTGTGATATTTTAAAAGAAGAGCATATCTTTCTATTGTATATTAAAAAGTTTAACACTACATTATGAAAGCACATATAATGTATACAGTATCCCACATTCCCACTCTTATAAATATATATAAGTAATTATTAGTTAGAAAGTTAGAAAAAGTAATTAAACACAAGCATCTCTCCACAATTTAAGATGCCGAAATTTGTTAGATGGCTGGATGAAGATAGTTCTGTAGCAAAAATGGCTCCCAAGACAAATCTTTTGTGTACTTATATCCGAATCCTGATGGTAGCATCTAATCTAATAAATTTACCAGATCGTGAATATTCTCCGCCATCTCATAACAGCCTACCAAATTAATTTAGGGAAAATATCACATAAGGTCAATTTAAAAGTTTTTCTGCTCATTTAATTTATTTTAAAAATTAATTAAGTATTTATATATAATTAATTAATAATTTATATACGATTAATTAATAATTTATTTTTATTTTAATACTTGATACATAATTAATCATATATAAATTATTAATTAATATAATTAAATATTTAATTAATTTTCAAAACAAATCAAATATAAAAAAAAAAACATTCAAAAACCCTATGGGTCATTTTGCAATTAACTTAACCCTCAAAAGTTTCAATGTTCACGATAGATACCTTTCTTCAACTTTCAGCTACCGCTTCAACAAAAGCTAAAGAGCCGACTTCTATTTTTGGGGTACAAGAGAGCCAACTCTTTCACCAAGACACCAACTATATTTTATTGAAAAAAGAAAGGTAGTTTACGTAATTCATATCTCAATCACATTACCAGTAAATATTGATTAATTTGTTAATATAGTTTGTTCTTTGAATTTAAGATTAAACTCAGATTATCCAATATAATTTGGGTTAATTTCATAATTTAAGGTTAAACTCCCTTATGATATTATTTTATTACATTCAAATATTGATTGATAATTTGTTATAAAATATTGAATAAATATCTATTTTGATCTTTCAAATATACAAGTATCATTAGTTAGGCCATTTAATTATAAATATATTAAAATGATCTTTTAATATTAATTTTTGACATTAAATTGATTCTTTAATATTAACTTTTGATTTTAAATTAGTCATTTAATATTATTTTTTTACATTAAATTTATCTTTTAAAAAGATTGATTTGATACTAAAAATTATTAAAAAATTAAATTAATGTGACTTTTATTTTTAAAATTTTAAAATAAGTGTTTACTTTAAAATATTTAAATAATTTTAACAAAATAATGCAAAAAATATGCTTGCTTTGACTTTGATTTCTAGAGTCAAGTGAAGTGCGCAACGAAACATCTTGGCAACAAGCCAGCAACTGAAATTGACCTTGTTTAACTATGTATATGTACGTGTTAGCAAATTAAAAGCCAGGGAAGGTAACGTAAGAGTAAGACATTCATCTCATCCTCATGGTAGATATTTTGGCTATTTTTCAATGAGTTTGGTATGCGATCTGGATTCTGGAATCAGCACATGCATTAAATGAGTTATTATAGATTTTTTTTTTAGATTATCGAGTCTTCGTCAATCAAATGACCAGAACCCCCAGAAGATTAAGTCCAAAACATTGAACAAACTATTAAATATTCATTTATTTCTAGCTTCTCGTTACGGATTGCACGTGACAAATTTATTACTACCGAATACTTTTTTTGTCCTCTCTCAATTGGTGTATCCTGGGGTGTTGACGATCCGTTTTTGTCTGAAAATTTGATTGTCTTAAAATGTTTAGCTCAGGTCCGAGTTTTATTTTTTTAAATCTAATGCATTTTTAGGTTGGATTCAGATTACTTTTTGAACTATCTTAACTTGGCTCTTATATTGAATATATTATTATTTTTTAATTATATATATATTATTGTGATATTTTTTAAAATATTAAATTTTGATCAAGTATTATGATTTTTTATAATTTTAATTATTATGTTCTTAATTTATTATGTAATTATCAATTAGATTAGATATTAACATGAATAAAAAGTAGTAGATATAAATAAATTTATATAAATTGAAGGAAAATAATTAAAATATTACATAAAAAATATTTTGTATATCTTAATTAGATTGACACAATCCTAATTCAATTTAACCTAAACTCTAATATGATATAATCTGGACTATGAAAATTAACTCGTTTAAAATTTTAGATCAGGATTAAGGTCATGTTCAACTAGACCCAACCCAACCCATAAGGACCTTATTATATACTGATGACTTGTTAATTTCCTTAATTAAGATAAATCAATCGATAATAAATGTAATGCAAATCATATTAGGATTATGGAGATGTCTTTCTTGCCCTTAATTGAGAAAACTTATTGATCTATCCATGCTATTTTCAATGAAAAAAATGTGCTGTTAACAAATCAATCAACAATAATGAACTCGAATATTTATATTCTCCTTGTAAACAGTTTATATTTAGCACTTAGAAAGAGTTTGATTGTAATAATAATTATATAAGAGTCAAATTTTTTTTATGATATAATAACACATGATTATATAATTATGTATAAAAAATTTATATTAACAATAAATTAAAATTAAACTAAATATATATAAGCCCATTTAGATTTTATAGCAAAAATAAGACAGTGATTGCATTTTGTTTTGTTTATTAGTATCATCAGATAATAAAATGTAACTCTCTTCCTCTTTGATAAAAGAGAAATTTAATCCTAAATTTTGATGTTTAAAATACTTGTTGAGTATACTTTGCCCCGCAAGAAAAAAAATATTGGCTAATAGTTTAAACGTTTATATAACAAGCCCTGTTAAAAGGAAAGCATTTTTTTTTTTAAAAAAAAAAAAACTTAGTTCAAAACCAAACCAACAGGGACGCGAGAATTAATTCCACCCCAAAAGTATGAAAACCACTCATAATCTTAAAAAATAAAGATTGCAGTTTGTACGCTTCTCAAACATGAGATAAGACCAAAGTTGAGGAATACATGCTAAACCCCGTTCCAGCGTTCCTTGTTTTAGATTAGTAAAACGTTGTTGGTAATTGTAGAGCAATTGATAACCAATTAGAAGTATAAAAAGAAAAAAAAGAAAGAAGATAAGGACAAGAAACACAAACCAATGATCCAACCGGAGTACCCGAACCCGATGGCGGCTGTTAAGTTTGACCCGAGGGACATTGGAGAAATTGACACGTTTCGAATAATGAGGGAGCGTGGGACCCGCAGCACTTGGCGAAGAAAGTGAGGCACAGCACAGATCATAAGATAAAGTGATAACATATTTTGACACGAAACTGTGTCCATAAATAACTGCCAACAACTCTTCGCCACTCGTTTTTGGTTCCTTCCACTCCCCTCTCAATTTAACAGCTTCTATAAACAAAATTTTGATATATATTTTGACTAATTATATCTCTTGTATAAATGTTGAAAAAAAAAAGTTTAAAGATAAATTTGGTGTCACATGAAGTAAAAAGTAAGATTATGTGCTTGAATTTTAACATTATTAACGTGAATTTTTTAAGGAAAAATATTAAATATCCTAAAATTTATAGCAAAATGTGTAAGTCTTATAAGAATTGCCACATTATCAATTAGTTTTTTAAAAAACTATGAATGCGGTTGCAAAGGGAAATGAATTAATCTATAATCATGTGTGTTTTAATTTACTATGAAGTCTTCAAAATTTGTCATGATTTTTAGTAAACACTAATTTGCAGCCTTATTTTAAAAAATGATATTAATGCTGCCACATGGCAACATTCGGAATCAACTTGTATATAACCGTGTCTCTCAGAAGTTTCTACCTGAGGTGGATTAAGAAGTCAATTTCATTTTAATCTCTATATATTTAACTTAAACATTTAATTAGCATGTGATCCAATGTGAATATTTTTTCTGGAAAATTTCCAAGGCATTAAATATTTTAATTTTCTTTCAACATCATTTTTCGTGAAATTCTTTGATGGTTTCATTATATGGCTTCTCATACTCTTTTGGTAAGTTAATCAGTATTTTCAATCCGTAAGTACGCAAGAGAAACCTATAAATGTAAAAATGATAATTAATCAATATAGATTTTAAATAAGAAATCCTTTTAAATTCCCCTCTGTTAGATAAATGTACATTTATTATATTATCCGTTTAAGAAGATGCGTGAAATGCTATGCCCCATTCCAACCCAAATAATCCTTTTTTTATTTGGCATGATTCAATATAATGAGGAAGATACTAGAAACTGCAATGGAGGGGTCGGTGGATTGAAAATCGAGTCATTTATAACATTCTATATTAAGAACTAAATTATTTGTGATAATGACTTATGAAGACCTAATTATTATTATTATTATTATTTTGCTTAAGACGACCTAATTATTATACTATAGACTCAAAAGAAGATGCATATTTTTTCAACCAAAAAATATAAAATTTGGACTAAAAAAATGCATAACAAAAGAGAAACATGGGTAATTTAAAAAGGTAAGTAAATGACTATAACAAACTGAATTAACATTAACAAAAAAAAACACAAACAAAGACCCACAATCATAAATTCATTAACACGTGAAAAAGAAATGAACTCAAAAAAGAAACAAAATGTGGACCATTAAAAGAGAAAAGAAGGAAAGTAATAATAATGGACACACACTCCCTCTTAGGAAAGCCAAATCCCCCATGTTTCTAATATTTGTCCAATCGCTTCGCTTCTCAAAGGTTTGGTACGAAACACCAAAAAAAAGAAAATAAGCTTTCGTACGATGAGTGAGGGCACCACGTGGCACAAGCAATCCTCTTCCACTCCAAAGGGGAATAAGAGGTTGGGGTTAAGAATGGGTGTGAGGGGTTTGGGGGGAGGGTGACCTGCTATAGCCAGGAACTTTATGCTCTTCTACTGGCTGGTCCGGTTGTGTGGTCAAAACTAAAAAAATATAAAAAAGGGTTTAAGGCCACTGTTGCGTGGTTTTTGTTTATGGTATTGGTGGGTTTTTGTCCTTTAAAACTTTCCTATCTATCTTCTATTCTATCTATTTACATTGTTCCATCTCAGAAAACAAAAACAAAAACATAAAAAGAAAAAGAAAAATGAAATTTTTACATTTCTGAAAGAGAGAGAAACACAGAAAGTTCAGAACTTTGGTCATTTTAGATTCTGAATTCCCTAGATCTCTTGCATTTTTGGGCAGTTTCCCAGGTTTTGATTTGCTTCCAAGTTTGTACATTTTCCTGAAAATTCGTCACTTGATCGTAATTTGGTTCCTCGGATCGTTGCCCGAATGGTGTTTTTTCAAGAGGTGAGTTGGCCTGGGAGGTTTTGTTGCATGTTAAAGATTTTCAATTTCGTTTTTTTTTTTTTACTCTCGTGTTCTCGTTGTGATATCATCATGGTTTCTCGTTGGAGATTATGTGTTCATTCTGCATGGCTCTTGTTGAATTTCGGTGATGCAGAGAAGAGAATTGTGGTAGCTTGTACGCAATTTTGTTCTAACTTCTGAAGATTCTGTCTTTTTTTTTCTTCTGCAAATTATGGGACTGGGTTGAGATCGATCGTGGATGTTAGGCTGTGTTTTCCGTAAGCAACTGGTTTTTCGTTCGTTTTAATTCTAAAATTTTGATTTTTTGTTTTTGGTTGTGGACTTGTTCTCTGTTGAATTGGGGTGTCTTCAGGTTCTTGATTTGGCCTGAAATGCTGCAGTCTTGAGAGCACACGAACTTTGAGAATCGGAAATGGGTTGTTGAGTGTTGATCTCGCACAATTACCACGCAGCAACTGGGTGCAGCAGCCTATAGCTGTTTCTAGTTGTGCTGTTGTTGAGTTTTATGGTCCTTCCACTTTTTGAAGTGTGTGTTTTTCTTTATAGCTTTGATCATGGGTTTAAATAAGACTCGTTATTTGCTGGCATCTTGGGAAACGACCACGGAATCGGAATTGTTTCCTGCAGTTCCTTGGAATTCATCTGAATCTATGTTAGCATTCGGCTTTCATGTGATCAATGTCCGGTTTCTGTAATTGCTATGATGTGGATTCGTCTTTCTGTTCCTTTCTGTTTGTTGATTGTTGTGTCCAGTTCCATGAATCCGCGAGTCAGATGGGTAGTTTTTGGAGTTGTTTTAGATCTTGTCTTAATTGTTTCTCATGTATTCATTTGGGGCAGTAGTCGGATGGATTTCACGACAGATTTTGTTTCTCTGACGTCTTGCTACTTTATTTTTCATTTATTTTGGTCGTCTTTCCATGCCAAATTAATGTTGTGAATCTTCCTTTTTCCTTCATGCTGTATGATGGGCATACAGAGGAATTGAAAAGGAGGTCTTAATTGTCTCTTCAATATCCATATAAATAGAATTTGTCCCTGTTATACTGAAGCTTAGATTATTCAAGTTGCATTCCTTTTCTGTTGTAGTAGTATATGAAGGACCAATAACTGTTTCGTGTAAAGAAGTGTATATATATATGTATATTGGTTCCTTTGAATTTGAAATAGTTGCTAATGTCTTATTACAGTGGTAGTGTGATGTTGGTTATACTTAAATATGCATCACTGGCTGATGTTATCTACTTGATCCAGTGGATTTGCTTTCCTTATTTGCAAAATCTAGCAAAATTGTGAAAACTAACTTGATATATGGGTCTTCATTTGATTTTATGACAGTGACGAGGATCAAGTGTACTGATGCTTCTGGTAATTTGTGAGCCATATATGTTTACACTATGGTGTTGAAGAAGAGGCTAGATTATGGATTCAATGGCTTTCAAGTCCCCTTTATACCTAGAGCTCCTAGATCTGCAAGAGTAAGTACTTGCTGCAAGTATGGCAATTGCTTTATGTTTTCCATTTTTGTGCTTTGAACTCTATTTTAATCCCTTTAAGTTTGGTAATTGTTCAGTGGAAGGGTCCTTCTAAGAAAGCAGCTGAGGATGGTCAAGCTTGTGCCTTTGAACTACTGGCATCTTTAGCTGGCAAGTTGTTGCAGGAGAGTGAAAGTTCTTCTGCTTCTAGCAATGCATCTGAAGGAAATCACCAGCCTACCTTTAGCCAAGGTGTCGCTGAGCAAGAAAGGCAAGATGAAGTTAAACCATTAATAGCAGAGGGCATTCATCAAGGAAGTAGTGCAGAGAGTATTTTTATGACTGAAGTGGCCTCACAAAACAGTAGTCGGAAACCTCTTGTGCGTGCCAAGACTGAATGTGTACAAGGACGTAATTCAGTTAATAATAATTCTGACTATTGGGAGAAAGTTCAAGGTGATGTGAAATCTGAAATTTTCAAATGGGAAAATAAATTTGGACATTATTCTAATAGATTAGTAGAAGCACCTGAAAATTTTAGGGAGTCTAGTGATGGTAATATAAAGAATGGATGTAGACGGGAACAGGAAGCTGGCAGTTCAGGCTTTGAGGGATCAACTTTGGCTGATAAATGTAGTTTGAAGGATCAATTGGAATTGTATGTGTCTCCTGCCCTAATTGACTCAAACAGTAATGTTAAATCTCCATTTTGTAGTGAATCTTTTCCCAATGCTTCCTTTTCCAAGCATGGGAGTGGTATTAAGTTAGGCTATAGAGATGATGACGAAAACTTTTTAAGGTGCAACAAAGTTTGTACCAAGTCAAAGGCTTTTAGGCCTCCACAACGCATTGCACACCGAAGAATCAGGAAGCTGCTGTCTTCCAAATATTGGAAGGTTGCTCCAAAGTTGAAAGAGTGTGAACTTTCTAGATCTGGTAAGGTGGCTTACGAATTGTCTGCTATCAAATGCTTCATTATCTGATGCATATTATTATTATTATTATGTCTGTGAGTTCGATTGTGTTCTTCACTGAAAGTAAAATAGAATTTGCAGATCTAGGAGTAAAACCTCGTTATCGTAAGAGGAAGACTTGTTACAGTTTTGAAAGATCTCAGCATAACACTCTTGTTAAGAGGAGGAAATTATTTGACCGGGTTTCAAGGGTAACTTCTGATGGAGGATTCAGCAGTGAGAGCGTGTCTAATTCACCTGAGAAAGGAATGGATGGAGACAAGCCTACCTCATCTGCAAAACTGCATGTACCTAAGGATCCTCATGGTAACTAATTGTCTGATGTTCATTCATTTTGCTTATCTTGATTGTTCTTAGACCCAATAGGAATTTATGTGCTGTGTATACCTTGTGAACAGTGAAGTTTAGCATTAAGTCATTAAGGATACCGGAGCTTTATATTGAGGTTCCCGAAACTGCAACTGTTGGTTCGCTGAAGGTATGAATATAGAGATAGCTTTATTTTTATTTCAGAAAAATTATAACTTGTCCCATATGACTGTGGTATCTGGCTCTAACCTTTGCATTATGCATTTTTATAAAATTTTGTAGAGGACAGTCGTGGAGGCAGTGATGGCTATAATTGGAGGTGGTGTGCGTGTTGGTGTTCTTCTTCAGGGGAAAAAAGTTAGAGATGACAACAGAACACTTGTGCAGACTGGTATATCTTGTAAAGAAAATCTGGATACCCTCAGTTTCACATTGGAGCCCAGTTCTCTACTAGCTTCTCCAGCTGTTGGTGTTGGTGATCCTTCTTCTCAATGTGAAACATCCCAACCTACCAGGTGAGCTAAACTTGATAACATGGTTTCTTTTCATCACCATAGCTGATTTATGGAGTAATGGACAAGATTAATTTGTTGGGAAGAAATAAATTTGTTTCGTTTTTTGGTTGTCAATGAAATTTGCTTATGGTTCAGCTCTATTCATTTGAATTTCTAATTTGTCGTTATAGCTAATATCATTATTTGATTTTTCTAGGTCCCCGGAAACTCCTATCTTAGATTCAGGGATTACTGATACCTTGCAAGACTCCTCCTTGCTGTCAAATCCGGGCAACCTAGTTGAAAGTAACCATGAGTCTACTTCTTCCCCCACTGACACTATAGTTGACAAAATAACTCCAGATTCCAGAGCGCTAGTTGCTGTTCCAGCTAGCACAGAAGCATTAGCTGTGATTCCTGTGAGTCAGAAAACCAAGCGCTCTGAGCTTGTACAGCGTCGAACCAGGAGACCATTCTCTGTATCAGAGGTAGAAGCACTTGTTCAGGCGGTTGAGGAACTTGGAACTGGAAGGTTTGATGTTATTAATATCAGCTTCATCTGCATATAGACTGGAAAACTGGGTTGCTGATAATGTTTAACCATGCAGGTGGCGTGATGTTAAGTTGCGAGCTTTTGAGAATGCAGACCATAGGACTTATGTAGACTTAAAGGTACATTGCTTTTTTTCCCTCTCTTTTATTATACTCTAGACACAAAGTTTTCTTTAACTTGAGGGGTTACTTTACATGGTTAATTACTAGAAAGATAATACAGAAAAGGCATTTTAGTTCCTTATGGTTAATTTGGAAGTTGTTTCATTGCTTTCCGTAATTTGATTTGGCCCTTATGCTTATTTATTTTTTTGGATTCATGATTCCCGTTTAATTCTAAAGAGATTCTCAGTTGGTACCTAGGATAATATGATTTGTTTATTTAGTCTAACTTTAATTTCTATTTTGAGGTTATCAATCTAAAGGTTTTTGTGTGGGTGATAGCATAAATAATGTCCACATCATTATGCTTATTTTCTTTAGATGATGAAGTCCCTCTGTTAGTTGCATTTTAGGTATTTTACGATGAAGATTGGTACATTTGCATATCTTGTAATGTTAGCATTACTTAATTCCTGCATAACGTGACCCATTGGTGTGCGCAGGATAAATGGAAAACATTAGTGCACACTGCAAGAATCTCCCCTCAACAGAGGAGAGGAGAGCCGGTACCCCAGGAGTTATTGGACAGAGTTTTGGCTGCCCATGCTTACTGGTCTCAGCACCAAGCCAAGCAGCATGGCAAGCATCAAGCTGGACCTGGAACCTTGAAGATTACAGAAGCCTCAGCTGAAAGACAGAGTGTTGAAGGTGTCCAATCACTTGTGATGATGTAGAAAGAACTTGATGTTGTTGACACAGGAAAACAAACTTGTACATTTTGATTCAATTTCATGTAATTTTCTTACACCAAATTCATTGCCGGCCTTCAATTGCATGCAGGTTGGCATTTGTAAATGATTTGATGCAATAAGATTGTTTCTTACAGGAACTTATTGTGTTCTTTGATTTTATTTTTTTTTTATATTCATTTTCATTCATGAATAATGTATGTAGAAATGTCAAAAGAACGTGACAGCATGACAAAAAAAAAAAAAAGGGGAAATGTTCTCCTTGTTATTATCTTTCGTTCTATTAATGGATGTTCTGATTCCTGTAGTGTTTGATGCTTCCTTTCGTTTTGCTGAATTGTTTTATTTATTTATTTATTTTTGCTTATTTATTTTTGCTTAACGATGAAATCCATCAACTGGAGATTGATGAAAATAATTATTTAAAATTCATAGCAATAATCAAATTCAGTCTTTTATTTCGTGAATGATTGACAGTTACCAAATGTAACCATCATAATTTTTTCTTTTGGATAATTATTTTGGTGTGAATAACTTTATTTGAAAATATGTACAAAAAAAAAACTTTATTCGAAAATTGAAATAGTATATAACCTGAGGGGCAGGGCCCACCAAAATTGTCACGACCTATTGCTGTTTCATTCACCTTTTCTGAGAGTGAGGAGATGATGACAAATTGGACTTCGCACATGAAGAATATTCCCCTCTCTCGGGATCCTTATCCGCACTACGCACGAAACTCCATGTGCGTGTATGCGTGTGCATGTGAGCCAAGCAAATAGCCTCCACTAGCAAACTATTATTTTTTATGGCTGAAATTTTTTTAAAAACTATTGATTGATGTTATATGAGTTTGATATATGATGTGACGTTATATTAGTTTGATATATGATGTGATGTTAATTTTTTAAACAATTAATATTTATTTTATAATAAATAATATAATATTTTATTACTATTTTTTGGTAAAAAATTATAACTTATTTGTTTCAAATTAAATATTATACTTTATGGTACATAAAAAAATTATAAAAATAATTATTTAATTTTTTATAAATAAATATAACCATCAAATTAAAATACAGTCTATTAATTAGCATAACAAATAATGTTTCCAAAACAATTTATGATAAAAATATTTTTATTCAAAATAAAAATAATCTGTTTATTTTGTTACTTAAAAAAGTATAACTATTATCATCAAGATTTTATTTTTCAATTTCAATCGGTTTTGACAATTTTATGATTTTGGGCTTCAGTCGGCCATTTATAGAATCGTTGTATATGATAATAGCCTTTATGTCTATTTGCAAGAAAAGAAGCAATGATATCCACAGTTGTCTAGTCCGATTAGGATCTTGCCCTCAGGCGACTCGGGTTCAAATCTTGGCAATGGAAAACGTTATTAATAATAACTTCTTATGTGGCCTCACTTCTCTCTTCGTTTGTTATTTTCATTTACCTTTGGTCAGATAGGAGATAGCACAATAATGCATATGTATAGTTGTTAAAGGAATTTATTTAGATGCATCTTGCAACTCTTTATGGCTTGTTTTCATGAATGCTAAAACAAATGAATGAATTAGTAATGGAATCCTTGCACTGGATTGTATGAGAAAGCCAACCAGACCATATGCTTCAGTCTCTAGTAGTTACATTTGATTTCATCGTTAGACTCTTATTTCACACAAAATGATCTGTTTTCTTTACTTTAAAGGAACCAAACTGGAGAAGGGGGAGGGGCATGCCAGCTTTGGATTTGGCTGTCGGCAGAGTTGCATCTGTTTATTATTATGACGATAATAATCAGGAGGAGCACAGTGATAATCCATTCAGTTCAGATAATACGGGTGTATTGCAAGTTGGAGGGCAAGATTTTGGAAAGTTAACATGTGAAAGTTCGTTTTTCAAACGATAGATGGCTAATTTAATTCAGCTGATTTAATTGCTTAAATTATTTAATTTCTTTGAGTATTTATACTGCAAAAATCAGCCAGATTTGTAAACCACTCTTTAAAGTCATCATGGTTGAGACCTAAAGCTACAAGATCTTCATCAAGAGAGATCTATTAATATGTGAAGGTTTAAAGCCAGACACAAAGATATAGATTGTTTTACAAGGTATTTCTTGTCTAGATGAACATAATATTATGCATGAGCAGAATACAAATTTGTTTTCTGCACATTGTATGAGCTTGGAGCCCCAAGGTTTGCACGTGTCCGATTGATGTTAATTAGTGCATGGTGAACTGGGTAGTTGATTTAAACTAAGACTTTACAATTCATAAGTTCCTATGTCCGTGGTTGATAAGATATGTAATATGTTACAATAACATGTGCCAGTATCATTCATATACAGATAATTACAAAAAATTTAAATGGCTTCTTTTCCTCATCTTCCCCTAGAACCTTCCGATTTCCACACCTTTCCATTTGGGTAATAATAATATAAATACTTTCTCTCTTCCACTCCACATTGTTCCATTTGAGGTATTAACACAAGGGCTTGATGGATCATCGAATTTGGGTGCGTCCCAGTGACCAAAGGCCTGTATCTTTCACTGGGGCCTGAAAACAATAGGAAAAATGTTATTAGGAGAGGCCAAGCATTGGAGAGAATAAGAATAATTGAATTTGTCACATGCTTACAGATGCTTTCATAGATGGGAAGACATTCCAGAACGGCAGAGTCTCGTCCCCTGCACCAGTAACTATTTTCTGCAATCAGATAGGCCAAAAATTAGAAATTATATAAAAAGCGAGGTAAATGAGAAATGATATGCAAGGATACTAGGTTGCATACCCGGGGGGGGGGGGGTACAATAAAATTTCTAAAGGAGGGTATATTATATAAAAATATAAAAATTAAGTAATTAGATCAAGAGATAAATATCATTTCTACAACATTCTAACTTCAAGTTTTCAACAAAACTCAATAGAGCAAGCAAGATACCTAAAGATGATACAGGGTCTGAGGTAGCCCTTCATATTTGAAAGGTTGAAATAGTTGTGTTTCACTTAGTAACAAACCAAAAAATTTAGTAGCAAAGCATTGCATTTTGCATGAACCGGCTTGTACTTGAGTCATACTATGCTGTACCCAAAGGTAATCAATAGCAAATTTTTTTAAAAAATTACTTAAAAGTGTACCAAGTACATACCCATGATACTGGTACCGGATACACGGCAGCCATGTAGAAGTACCCATGTATCATTGCAAGGATATTTGTTGTTTTTTCATAAAATAAACGGACATCAGTACCACATACAAGAATAGGAGGCAGTACCCTGACCATCAGGAGACATTGCAAGGTAAAGCACTCGCATGCTGTGGCCAGTTAGAGTTGCAACCTGATCAAAATTTGTCCATAAGGTTGAGACATTTTCTTGTTAGGTAATAGAAGCTTGTGGTTGGAAATTCTCTAAAATCTCTATAACTGTCAAGGTACCTTTGAAAGTGATGGATATTTCCACACCATAATCTGATTCTGGGAGTACCCTTGAGTACTCACTAGCTCATTTACATTTTTACTCCAAGCAAGGTTGCAAACCTGCAGATTATGCATTAAATTAGTTTGATGAGATGCTCTCTGTTCTGAATATGGATTCTTGTGATACAAGTCTCAGTGGACAAAAAAGAGCTAAGAAATAAACCTGGCTCCCAGTGTCAACGCAGTTCAACTGATGGCCATTTGTAGTGTTCCAGAAACAAATACACCTATCAGCAGTTCCACCTCCTGACACAAGGAGGCCGCTCTGGTGAGGTGACCAAGCAATGGCCTTCACAGCAGCTGTGTGCTCTGTAAGTCTCAAAACTGGTTGCTGAGAGTGCTGATTCCATACCAACAGCTGCTCATATAAAACATGACATTGAAGAGGTAAATCAGAAGTGAAACTAAACAAGAATTATAAAATGTACCCTCTTTATGTGTCACGACCGAAAAAGTTGCGATGGGAAGTGGCGAGAAAGATAACAACTAAAATGAATGGAGTCGCCACCAATCGTTTATTGGGTAGAGAAAATGACTGGCTTTCCTTTTAAAAAGATTTAAAAGAAAAATTGTCTGCGAAATCAGGCAAGGTTCGGAGTCAATTATGCAAATTTGACTTGCGTCGATTATGCAAATTTGAAACTTAATTCCACTACACTCATTATACATTCGTCTTAAGATGGATACCTTAAGCTAATTGTGCAAATTTAATAACAATATCTATTTTACCCCTTTAGCAAAAGCGAACCAATATTCACAAATAAAAAAGAAGCTAAATTATAAAAAATAAAAAAAAGTAAAGTTTGGTTTGACTTGTGCTCCTACGTATCCCCTGATACAATGGGAATTCAAAGCCACATAATTCTTTTTAAAATGATTGTTGATTGGTTAATTTTAATTAAGAAAAGATTAAAGAGAAATGACAATGGGCTCTTGATAAGTGTCATAATTAGCTATAATTACAGTTAATTAGAGAAGGATTTGGGTGATTTAGAGAGTTTTAGGAATAGAAATTTGAAGGAATTGTGCAAAAGATGTTGATATTTGGTGTTAGACATGTTTGTGTAAATTTTTGTAATAGTTGGTGATAAACTTCTCTTGGAAATGATGGTTATTCACTCCTATCTCTTGATCTTATTTTAAGCAAGGCTGGAGCATGGAACGTGAAGAAGGTCTTGCTAGCGTTGAAAAGAAAGCGGTAAGAATAAACTTGATGTCATCAGAGCGTTACCACGAAGGAAGGTTGCGTGGCCACACAACAGTATGCAGATTAATGAGAATTCTGCTTATGTCTCGTTGCAACGCAAGAAGAGAGCATGGCCATGCTATCAGTTGTGAGAAACATTATAAATAGCAGTTTTGGGCAGAACAGAAGGACAATTTTTTCGGTTAAAGTCTCTTTCTCGAATTTTCTCTCTCCGACGACATTGGGGTTTTTGAAGCTTCAATCTTAAGGATTCCAGTTGGAAGATTCATCAAATTCTAATGGAGTTCTTCCTAATCTCATCTTTTTCTCTCATTTTCTTTCTTTTTAGCATGTGTAACTAAATCTTTAGGTTAGGGAAAGATGAATCTCATTCCAATTTCTGTGTAATTGAATTCTGTTGTTTCAATTCAAGTTTATCTTTTCAAATTGAGTGATTGCTTCTATGCTTAACGTTTTTCTTGGATTGGCCTCCTAAGGATTTATCTTAGACTCAATTGCGCAATTGGAAAATTGGTACTTGAGTTGGAATCTGAAGTAAATCACCATAATTGTTGATATCCTAGGAATAGGAATTGATAATTATGAGATCTTATGAATTCTTATACTTAATGCTTGTTGAATTAGGAATGCCTAAGGAATTAGGGTTCTTGATCCAAATGAAGGGGTTAATAGTCAAGGAATTGATCTTAGCCTAAATTGTGAATTTGATCTTCAATTGATAGATATCTCTTGGATTGAAAAACTTAATTGCATTACACAGGAAGAAGAAAGAGAGGATTCTAACCCAAACCACTTTTAACTCATTGTGTCCATCATATTCTTGTTGATTCTTTGAATTTGTGTTAGTACTCTTGTTCTTAATTCCTTTAATTACATCTTCATGCATTGATTGATGCCAATATGTAGTTCAAATAGCAGTTATTTTGAGAGTTGGTAATTGGAATACAGTCCCTCGAGAATGATACTCTTACTAATCACTTACTACTTGGTTCGACTTGGTATATTTGCCAAACTCTTATCAGCTCTTGAACTCGGAAGATAAATGACAGTAGGCTGTAAGTCCCAAAAAATAAATATTTTTTTTATTTTTTTAAAAATAAATTCACTCTTGCACAAGATTTAAAGCTAAATTATAAGAAAAAGTAAAGTTTGGCTTGACTTGCGCTCTTACGTATCCCCTGATACAATGGAGAATTCAAAGCCACGTAATTCTTTATAAAATGATTGTTGATTGGTTAATTTTAATTAAGAAAAGATTAAAGAGAAATGACAGTGGGCTCTTGAACTCGGAAGATAAATGACAATAGGCCCTAAGTCCCGAAAAATAATTAATTTGCTTTATTTTTTTTTTAAAAAAAATTCACTATTGCACAGGATTCAAGATGACACTGGGTCACACAATAAACTCTTACAAATCCAAATGATAATGAACACGGTACAATGTCATACAATCAGTCTCATTAGTCGTTGCATGGATAATTAAAAATTATTAAGACTTGTTAGAAAGGTTGAAAACTCATTAAAATTAAAAAAGGGATTAATTGGATTATTTCCAAATTATATCCACTCTTGCACGGGATTCAAGACGACACGGTGTCATACAATAAACCCTTACGATTCCAAATGACACTGAAGACAGCACAAGGTTGTTCAATCAGTCTTATTGGTTGTTGTATAGATATTTATTTAAAAACTAAAATTAATATGTTGGATACCAAAATACATGAAACCAACAAAAAAAAGGGAAGACCAATTGGTAGGTCGGTCATCCGAGTACCTTAGGAAGTGATTGACCAATCGATTGATAATGAAAATAGGAGGATTTGACCAATTGGTCAGCAGATTGGCGATAAAATGGGAAAGATGATCTGATCGGTTAGTTATGAAATGGGAAGGACAGTCTAATTGGTTGGTTGCCATCGGTAGTGAAAATAGGGAAAGGGTTGATCGGTCAGCGCATGATTGGTGGGTTATAAGAGAACAATGGAAGGGGATCTAATTGGTCAGGACGATCGAGGTAGTTGTTGGAGATCAAAAGGGAAATGGTTTGATCGGTCGGAGACCGGTTGATTAGTTGTTGAGATGAAAGGGGAAAATGGTCTGATCAGAGCACGATCGATTAGTTGTTGAGATCAAGGGAAAGGGCAGTCTGATCGGTCAAAACACGATCGGTTGGTTGGTTGATGGAGATCAAGGGGAAAGTGGGTGGTTAATCGGTCAAAGACGATCGGTTTCGTGGAGAACATAGGAAAAGGGTTCTGATTGGTCAGAGCGGTGAAGATCATGGGAAAAGAGTTCTGATCAGTTGGAGTATGATCGGTAGATAGAGATCAAGGGAAAGGTTGTGATCGGTTAAATTTAAGGTTTGATCAGTCGATTTTTGAGATTGGAAATGGTCTGATCGGTCGAGCACAATCAATAGGTGGAGATCAAAGGAAAGGCTGTGATCGGTCAAGGACAATCAGTTAAAAGTAAGGTTTGATTGGTCGATTTTGGAGACAAGAAAGGGTCTGGTCGGTCGGGGGGACGATCTGTTAGTTGATCATGGGAAAAGGGTCTGATTAGTTAGGTACAATCGGTATGGTGGAGATCATGGGAAAGAAGCTTCGTTTGGTTAAGGATGATCGGGTGGAGAACATGGAAAAAAAGGTCGGTTGAAGGAAGGTAAACAAAGGGGGCAAGGATGATCAGTTGGTAGATAACAAAGTGAACAGAATGGTCGGTCGGATATGATCGTGGGTAAAGTGGTCGGTTAGATACGGATATTGTAGAGATTTGGATTCATGTTTGCTGACTTTGGGTGTTGTTTGATGATTGTTAGGGTTGTGAGCACTGCGTTTGGTGGTAAGACAGTAGGGGTACTATGGTGGTCTTGGTTGTTTGTGGGTGGCTTTGGAAAGTGCTCTATTTTTGACTTGGTGGTGCAAGGGGGCTAGTTTTGTGTGTGGGCTTGGTGTGCGTTGGCTGTTTCGTGGCACTGGATGAAGCTAGCTACAAGAACGTGGGGTTGGTGTTGGTGTTGGGTTGTGTTGGTGATGAAGGGAGAAAAGAGAAGAAATTCATCCGAAATCAAACAGAACCAAAATCACAAATAATATTGCAACAACATTATACGTATATAACAACATTTAGGAGCATGAACAAAAGATATCGAAAGCCAAAGACAGAGAAAATCGAAGAGCTTACTTCTTGGAAGTACAAGATGGAAGAGCAAAAAATGAAAATGCAATCCTCTCCCAGACTTCTTCCCCCTTTCTCTCGATCTCTCTTCCTAAGTATTCTTCATCCTACTTTTTCTTTACTCTCTGTCCCCTATATAGGACCTTCTCCTCTCTTTTCTCTCTTCATGATGATGGTTAAGGGGTGGTTAGGTGAGGTCATGTCAACCCATACCTCCTTTCTTGTTGATCATTTTCAACTCACACCACCAGCCACTTCTCTAAAGCCACCAATTTTGGGAAAATTCATGTGCATCAATGGATTTTTCTTTCTTTATATTTTTTTTCATTTTTATTATCTTATTATTATTATTTTGATTTTTTTTTAATATCACCCGATCAAAATGTAGTATGTCTATTTCATTTTAATTCTTGTAAAAAAAGGAAGACAAAGAAAGAAAGAGGCATACCTGATTATCACTACCACCAGAAGCAAGTTCCCTGTCATCACTAGACCATTTCAACCCACATACCTGGCAAATTGAGGGATAACAACTGCTATCAATTTCTCTACTTCCAATTAACCTTAACATCACAAGTTCAATGTATATTTTAGTCAAAATCTTTCACCTCAGACTTGTGGCCAACAAGCTTGCTCACGAACTCACTTGAAACCCTCATGTCATGCTGAAGTATGTTCCTATCCCTGCTTCCTGAAGCTAAAATGCGCGAATTCCATGCCAAGGCACCAGTTCTGGTCTGATGCCCACCCATTGTTCTGACCCTCTTACAGTGAGTTCCATCCCAAATCTGTAGCATAAAGTAAAATGCTCTCTTATTCTCAACAGAAAACCCCTCATCAAATACATGGATTGATAAACCAAATCTAAGTAAGCTAACAAGGTACCTGAACTTGACCAAGATTTGTACCAATGGATATAAAAGAACCCTCCCGGGTCCACTGGACAGAACATACACCATCATAAGGTCCCAAGTCACATAACTTGGTCACCTGAAAACCACATAAAGAAATGTTCATTTTAAATGTCTATTCCTTGCAACCCTTTGCTCATCGAGAACTTAAAACGTTTTAGATTAATGATGTGAAAAATTGGTGGCAGTTTCAGACTCACTTTGTTGTTTGAAGCACTCCAGAGATAAACGCAAGTGCCCAAGCCCACGGCAAGAACATTTTGTGAGGACCAGTCCACAAGATTCAAGTAAAAGTCATCTTGAAGTGATGGGGCATCCAGAACCTGCAACCTTGTCCAGTTTCAGTAATCAACAATCCAATCCAATGTGAATCATTGTAGTTTTCCTTTCACTGTCTCTCAGCAGAAACTCAGCTCAACCATTCATTCTTATTTACATGCATAATTCAAGCCTTCACGAAACAAATGATGATAACAGAAAGCAAATGCTTTTCACGATTCAAAATAGAAATACATAGTTTTGCATGCAGGTAAAGAAGAAAGAAGAAAAAGAGCTTGCCTTGTGGGGTGTTTTGGGGACTTTCCGAGAAGGCTTTGGAGGGGTGGAAGTCTCCGAAGAGAACCCACTTTCCAAGCCTAAAATGGAGGGCGAAAAAGGGGAGGTGGGTCCAGAATGATCAGTCTTGAAGCGCAGCATGTTCTTGCTGGGACTCATGGGCATGGGGGATCCTTGAGCTTGAGCTGCAGCAGGGGAAGAAGAAGGAGAAGGAGACGCGAAGTCAGAACCAAAAAGTTCTGATTTCAACAACCTAGAGTAGGCCTCATTACTCCCTTGTTTAACTGGCGATGCCTTGTCGATGAGCCCGAATGTGTGGAGCCTGGAAGATGACCTGCAGGGTATGAACCTGTCGCTGCAGCTGGAAGATTTCGAAGGCGAGGAGGAGGAGGAGGACATGGCACGGAAAGATGAGCCAGAGAAGGTGTTAGGCATAGAGAGGTTCCGGACATCCCAGCTGGGAGATTCAACCCACTTTTCCTGGTCCTGCTTTGTGGTGGTGGCTCCATTTTCTGCTTCTTTTTCTTGAATTCAATGGGTTTCTATGGAACAGAGGAAGAAGAAGAAGAAGTAGAGTAATGGCCTCTCTCTCTCTTTCTTTACTTGCAGAGAGAGAGAGAGAGAAAGAGGATTTTTGTGAAGAGGAAGATTCTCAACGGTCAAATTCTTGCGAGGTTTATAGGAACAGGAAAGAGAAAAAAGAGGGTTGGTGCTTTGGTAGTAAGCTCATAAATTTATTTCCTGAAAAGATTCCAACGGTCAATTACCAATCAGGCTCCTCAAAAGTTTGCATAGCCTTTAAGTTCTCTATAAGCTCATTGTTTGGCGGCTCTGTCCAACATTTACCCATTTTATTGCTACGCTTTTGTTTTTATGATATAGGATTCGGAGGATTTAGGCTTTCCATTTACATATTCAAACCTGTTTGTTTAGGATTATTTTTTTAACACATACTGAGGCACGTTTGCAAGAAGGAAAAAGAAATGGATTTAATTTCAATCCACTGTGAGTGTAAAGTTTTTTTACACTATCATTCAATTATGTATTGACACATCATTAAAAAAGTTAAATTTTTTAGGTATTTGTTGTGATAGTCAAACTCTTTTAATGATTTGGCAACACATGATTGGATGACAGTGTAAAGAAACTTTACACTGACAGTGAATCAAAATTAAACTCAAAAAATTTTCTGTATATGTTCATGAAAAGATAAAACAAACATAGCATAACATCTTTGAAATTAGAGAAAAAGCTTCCAATATTTGCAACTCTTGTCAATGTTTCTGGCAAAAAAAAAGAATAAAGTAAGAGTTTGCTATAGTTGAGTGTATTTGATTAATCATAATAAAAATTAAATGGATTCAGATGAATCATTTATAAAAAAGTTCATGGATTCATCCCGTCTTCAATCAACATCTTATTACGCAAACCTTGGTTTCTTGTATAATAATCTCTTTTAAGGTAAGTAGAAAACCGAAACAGTTCTGCTGTTTTTGGATTAATAATGTGGAACAATGTTCATACACGAAGGACAATGTTTATCGGATTGCCAGCTGACAAGCTTTACAGCGCAACCTTAAATTTTTGGCATGCAGAATCACTAAGCTTTTAACCGACCCCCACACGAGTGGAAAATGAAAACTATGTAGACAATTTCATCAAGTAAAATCAACCAAGTGGATGCTATTCATCACACTGAATGTAAACGGGAGAAAATATCAACAGCATGCTTCTAGCTTCAACAATAGTAAGAGCAGCAAATTAGATTACTGGAGAATATTGTCTAAATTGAGGTCTGATGTTCCAGACAATGTACAGTACTGTGTTATCAAGTCAATTATAATGTGTATTGCAGTTGATAACTGCGAAGCCAGTCCTCACCTTTTTCATAATAATCCATCCTACTGAAAGTCTGCGTATGGAATTGTGAGGCTGATGCATAGGCAGCAGCCCCACGCCATGCATCCATAGCTGGATCCAGTGCTCTAACTATTTTTACAGGTGATCCACATGGTCTGATCATCTGAATTCCGGCTTCCAGGCATTCAATGATACCAGGGAAAAGAGAACTTCCACCAGTCACAAGTATGGAATTAGTCAGTCTATCTTCCAAGCTTTCATCCTTATATGGTAACCTCCCTATTGAGACCCCGGCCATCTCATCTAATCCTCCCTGATCAACCCCAATCCAGTTTGGACTAAACAAATTTTCAGGGCATCTGAACCTTTCGAGCCCAAAAACAATCTGAAAATCTTCTTTGGTGAGAGGACGAAAACGTGGCACCTCAGCAGGTTGAGAGGTACCTATTTCTAACTTGGGTACATATGTTGGATCCAAGTCCTATCAAAGCAACAAATCAGAAAAAAAAAAATTTAGTCATCAAGAGCCTATATACAAGGTGATCTACACAACCATACAAACACAGATTGCATCTACACAGTATAACTATATAAAGTTTAACATAATAAAAGAAATAACCTAACCTGGAGCCTTGAAGAGATGCGGGCTAGCTCTGTGTCATCCTCATATGGTCCCTCATCATCATCATCATTATCTTTGCTCATCAATTTGTAAAGTTGCCAATCTTCGTCTCTGACACCAAATGTATCCTCACCCTTACCACGACCAAAAGCTGCAGTTGTCAAGAGGCGCATTCTTTCCCTTTGAGTAGCATTCAGTCTCTCACCACGGCCAACACCACCTGACAAATTATTTCCATTTGCATGACCTCCATTTGTCTTTGAGTCGCTTTCGTTGGTCAACTTTCTCTGAAAGGTCTTTGTATGTAGCACGCAATTGTTCCAAGTAAAGCTCTGGGTTCTCTATACAGAAAGGGGGGGAATAAAGAAATGTTTAGAGCATAATAATAAGAGTACTATAATTATTCAAAGCCTTGTCAAGATTGCAGTCATGCTTTGTACAAAAGCCATGTCCTAAAAATTAGTTAAGGCAGATAGTACAGTAGACGCCTTTCTCTCCCTTGTTCTCCTTGCCCTTCAAAACCCTTATAAGCTAGTAACCTTAAATTAGATATAAGGTGTACTCCTCTTATTTAATTTTTTGCATTTTACTAAGTTGAATATGAGGGAAAGCTCTTTACTCACATAACCAAGCGACAAAGTAATCTAAAATTAAATTAATAAATAAATTAAAGCATGAAACATCCAGGCGTTTCTCCTCCTCTAGCTGTTGTTTCCTCTCTCGCTCCAATTCCTCTTCATAGCGCTTCTGTTTTAATCGCTGCCGCCCTTCAGACATGGATTTGAGTGACAACTTTCTTCTTTTCATTGAGCTATCAATAAAGCACACCCAATGAAAATTGTCAACCTCATAAGGCACAGAGAACAACATGCAAAGAAATAACTTGGATATTAAGATTGTAAGCAAATATGACTCCAAGCAAAAAATTTACAAGTACATTTAAAGGGTGAGAAGACAGGGAACTCAATTTAACAATGCATGTGATCAGCTGTTTGATACAAAAACTGACCTGGTCTGGGGTCAGCATGTCATCAGGGATGTTTATAAGAGAACACTTCTCATTAGTGGCAGGGTCAGCCTTTTCAGTTTCAGCTTGTTCATTCTTTGGTTCACCTTTTGCTTTCCGTAAGGATTGTGTAACTTTATTATGGGCAAATTCTATCTCCTGCCTAGAGACATAGCCAGTCTCTAATAGGAAAGTGGAACATCACTCTCTTCCACTTGTTCAAGCTGATGTAAAAGAAACTCCAAACCATGCAATTCATTTTCCAGTTCATTTATTCTAGATTACCTCTTCGCCTCAGCCATTTCTCGCATCCTTTGACCTTGTTTCTCTCTTATTGTTACCTTTCTTGCAATCTCTTCCTCAGAAGGAGGCTCCTCAGTTGGGAGTGGAACCCAAGGGAGCTGCCAACATCTGGTTTTTTCACCAGCCTCCTTGGCTCCTTTCTGTCAGATAATTAATGAAGTAAAGTTTTAGAAACAGTCGAGGAACTTAGATTGAAAAGAAAAACATTTCTTGCCTGAAATAACCGAGCTTCAGAAGCATATTCCGGTGCAGTGTAACAATGTTCCATCTTTAGGTCTTCAACTTTTTCCCATGTAAATCTAGCCCTGCATTGAGAATTTAATAAAACGTAAGAAATTTTATGTATTTAGCACTCAGTTTGATATTAGCAGAACCCGAATGACTTGATACTCACATATGATAAGGATATTTAAGCGAACGAAGTCGCTTTAAATAATCAGTCACATGGAATCCACCAATATTAGTACGGCAGCATCCTTTATAAATAGGTCTACAAACTGGAAATACAAAAAAATAAAATAAAGATGATCATAAAGAATTTTACACACTTGGTAGGCTATCTTAATCCTATCGGCAACTCTGCCATACAGCAGAACTGACCACTGAAAACGATACTGCATTTTTATTTAAATGTTTTAAAAAAAATTACAATTTTTTACTTTATTTTTAGGAGTTTCTTATACTTATTTCTTTCCCATAGGGGCGCATCCTCCTTTATAGAAAAGTAGCAACAGTTTTTTCTTTCATCCCTCTTTTACAAAGACAGGTTTAAAATTGTGTTAAGCCATCTATCTTTTTAAATTTAAATAAACTATTTTAAAAAAAGACCATAAGGAGATCCCTTTATATGTGGTATATATGATTGTTTATTACCAAACTATCTTGAAAATTAATTCTACAGATTAACACTACTATTGATGACATGGGAGTAGGCACTCTGGCACAGTAGAAAAGAGCAAACGATGCATAATGATATAAAAATGACATGCAACTGTTACTTAACAAAGGCACATGCATGGTGCAGAACAAGAGAATTGTTTTCATCACACTATCAGCCCTCCCTCGTACAGACAATCTACGAAGGCTCGAAAGTAACCCACAAGCAGATTAATAATATTAGCTACTATAATCACAATAATGATGATAACATACAAAACGTGATAACATTTACGAATTTAACAATGTTTGCGTATGTGGATGCAGAGGAACTATAATAATCTGCAACAAAAAATGACAAGCTCATTTCCTTCACTTATAAACCCTTAAATTAGGAAAATAACATAAAAAGCATACCAGAATCACATGGGTTGTAGTAAATCCAGGACACATAGCATGACCATCTTTATCACAAACTCCTCGTTGTTGATTATATTTATAGCTGAATGCTAAAGGCTGCCATAACAGAGAAAAGCACAGATAGCTTTATGAGCAAAATTACATGTACAACATCTAGCATGGAATAGAGATAAACATGCACACGTGAAGGGGGCCAAACTAGTAACAACTATGAGACAAGACACCAAACATGGTCTTTTAGGGCTTCACATTGAAATTGATTTTCCATTTAAGAATAGATCCTGTGATATAAGATTGGACATAAGGCAACAGGCAAGCCAACACTTCTTTTTCTACTAAGGCCGCTTTTAAAAGATGAAGAAGTTTTTTTTGTAGAGTTGACAAAGTATTAGTACCTGTAGATGGGACTCCATAAGTTTCAAAAAGAAGTTCTCCCATTTTATTACGACACTGAACTGGGTTGCATACACATTTTGTGATCAGGACAGGATGATCAATCTGCTCTGGCATTAAACAGAAAAATAAAAAAGAGTGAGTGAAAATTATTTAAATCCTAAAAGTGCCAAAAAGGAAAATTTTGTATTTACTAAACCAGGGAACTCCTAGGTAACAACACCCACAGATCGTTAAGTTTTACTAGCACACCAGATTTAGTAGTATTGGAGTTTAATATTTCTATAAAATGTCAACAGCATAAACACCAGCAAAAACATGGTAGAAAAGATAACTAACAAAGATACCAAACTGAATGCTAGGGAGAGAAAAATGAAAAACACTGCTCCACCTACGGCCATACCTCTGATCTATTTGCACCCATCCGATCAAATCCAAAGTCAAGAAGAATCTATAGATGAAAGAAAATGTCAGTAATGCCTTCCTTGACAAGTTCTTCAAAAATAATGAAGCAATCACTTTAAACTTGTGTACGTGCATGGCCTTATTCCCACAATTTTTAATATGGAACTCCTCCTTCCTAACTAGTTGTTATGAGCCTATGATTCATTGATTCCATATTCCATTGGTGACTTTTAACCTGTGACCTATCAAACCCCACTAATCACCTGAATTTCACCCATTTTACTTCATACTAGGAAAAGGGACCTCAGCATCGCCTCTTATAGTAATAACACAAGTGGCGCCACAATTTGTCGTCATAAAGTACAACCTCTGAAGACAGCCACCAAAATAGACCATTGCCTGACTTCTAATTTATAAGGGCAGCCTCATATGCATATAGCACACGTGACAGAACCATTACAAAATCACAGACTAACAGATGATCAGCGGGGATAGAATCCTAAACATGTCACAAATATATCCAAAAGGCCCAAAACACTATCCCTCCTGCAGTCACAAAAATGTAACGAGAGGAAACTTACATATTCCATTATTTCAAACTGGTAAACAACATTGCTGTCAAATGCTGAGCGTGGCCCTGAGCCAGTGCAGTCAAAGCCCTGATAGTACCCAATACGGAAATAGGAAGCGCCATTGTCGATTACGATAGGAGTGGCGCAACCGAAGAGATTGTAATCAGATTGGCGCTAAATTTTGGAAATGAAAGGCATTATTATTGGGTTGGTGAAGTAGAAGACACACGGTGGTTTTGATTTGAGAGGAGCAGGGTTGTTGGTGTGTGTGCCCTATGTTTCCTGCGACTCAAACAAACAACCTCCGTAGCAGTTGCAGACATGGTGAGCCCCGAAAAGTCGCTCCGCCGACCCTGTCGGGCTAACTCGAACCGGTTTGTTTCGGGCGAAGTAGAAACGGGTCGTTGAAAGTCAACCAGTGTTCTTTTTGTTATTATTATTCTTCAACTAGATACGCCAAGAGCAGCAAGCATATCAAATTAAAGGACGATGAATGGTATATGTGGATTGACAATACAAATTCATGCACAAACATAATTTTATGAATCAAATAGTATAAGCCATAAGGGTCGAAATTTATTTGTTTGTTAATTTGAAAGGCTTTTAATTTTAATTCACTTATTAGCTTAAATTTTTTTTACATTATCATTTAATTATATATTAATAAATTATTAAAAAATTATTTATCATAATTATTAATTAAAAAATATAATTATTTTAATAGTGTGTCAATATATTAATAAATAATTATATAAAAAAGACTTTTATAATGATTTTAAATTAAATTTAAACTCAATTTGAAAACATATTTATCAAACATAATCAATTAAAAATTTTGATTTTAATTTTTGTTAATAATTTTTTATTAATAAATCATTTGTAAGTAATTATCAATGTAAGTTCTCGTTAAAATTTATTTATGGACTATTTTAGTTTTTATATATTATAATATATAATAAATTAATACATTTTCAGTTATTATAAACTACAAAATTTCAAGAAAAAATAAATATAAAAAGAAAATGAGTAGTAAAGAATAGGAATGTAGTATGATGAATAAACCCTGGGCCATAGCCCATTATTTACTATGTGCTCTGAATCACTATTGGGGTTTTAGAGTAAAATGAGAAGCCCAGCCTTTTCTTCTTTTGCACAAATACTGGTCGCCTAAAAGAGTCCTACACTACTTTCCCAAATCCCAAGCCCAACCAACAAAAAGGAAATTTAGAAATTTGTAAAAAATAGAATAGAATATTTATTTATTATAAACAACAATTTATAAATACAAAAATATCTATTCATTTTTGTATTATTAATTTTTTTCAATGTATAAAATTTCATATTATTATTATTTTCATAAATTCAGATATAACTTAATAATTCTATATATTTACCAATGTATTAAAAATCAAATCAAAAAAGAAAATCGGTTTTAAATTTTTTGGTCCTATTTTTAAATCATTGAGTATATTAGTCAAATTTTCATGTTTACTCATTTTTTCTCTATTTCTTCTCACTTTAGGAGAGAAATGAAAAAGGCGTAAGACTCACCACTTTTTTTTTTCTCTATTTCTCTCCTAACTAAACAAGAGAATTTCTTCATTTCTCTTTCTATTTCTCTCTTCTTTAATTCTCTCTTTTTCATTTCTCTCATACCAAACAAAGGCTTAGTTTGGTGAAATTGAAACCGAAAGTATATAAGCTTGTTTGTTAGGATGTAACTTGTAAGATAAGAAGAGAGTAGATTCTAGAATGAAGGTGGAACAAGGTTGTCGGACGACGAGACACAGCGGTTGCGCCTAGAGGGAAAGGTGTTGCTGAATTCTTCTACTAACTCTATCATTATTTCTGTTGCCTAATGCAAGTGTTTAATAGGGGGCATTCTCATTTATTTATTTGCATTACTAACTTGAACTCTAGTGCTTGCATTCCTATGTTTAGCACTTATTTTTTTTTTTTTTAGTTTCTCAATGTATTTTTTATAAGCTATTAGCATTTTGAAATTAATTTTTTTAGATATGGTTGCGACTAAGAGACCCTCTCAACAATTGCATACTCTAAGAATTGAACTTATATTTTTATCTTGAGAGTGCAGCTTGCTTATCACTATACCTAAACATTTGTTGGTTGTTTAACACTTACTACTCATGAAGCATAAATAAAAACGAAAAGAAGACAACCAAAGAATTTGTATGTTAGTTTTGAAGGTTGATGAAATTCAAGTCTCAAATTCAAGAATTTCTATATTATATGTTTACTACTTATACTTTTTCCTTTTTTGTTGGGTTTACATGAAGATTCCAACTGTGAACTATGAACCCTAAGCGGATGACCAGCTGTGCTATTGCTCAACTTTCGTGTTTACTACTAACTACGTTTTCAAGTCGTATAATACAGAAAACCAAAGCATAAATATTATGGTAGGTTTGTTTGTTACTTTTTGTTATTACAATATTTTTAAGACTTGAATTACAGAGTTTCCTAACAAAAAAAAAACTTTTATAACTTAACATTAGAAATAGAAAATAACAATTCCATACTAATATCATTCAAAATGTGTATAATATATAATATTATATGTATAACATATTTAGTGAGAGCACTATTTTATTATGAAATAAGTTAATTTTGACCATTAAATCTTACATAAATGGTCAAGATTAAAAATTATTTGAAAGTTACATGACTACTTAAAAAAGTCACATGATTTTATGTTTTAATATTAACTATACATAAATGATCCAATGATCAAGATTTGCAACTCTCGTTCTTATAATAAATCACTTCTCTCACTAAATATGTCTATATATATATATTATGTATAACATATATATATAACATATTTAGTGAGAGCATTATTTTATTATGAAATAAGTTAATTTTGATTATTAAATCTTACATAAATGGTCAAAATTAGAAATTACTTAAAGGTTACATAATTACTTAAAAATATCATATGACTTTATATTTTAATATTAACCATACATAAATGATTCAATGATCAAAATTTGTTACTCTCATTCTCATAATAAATTATTTCTTTCATTAAATATGTATATATATATATATATATGCTCCACTAATATGATTAAAAATCGTACAATTTCTTTAATTGAAACATATACAACTTATTAAAAAAAAACATATACACCTTCACACGTCTATATATGAGATATGTAATAATTATTAGAGTTGAATTTTGATTAATTATTAGTATAAATTTTTTTTATATTATCATTTATTTATATATTGTTAAATTATTAAAAGAGTTTGATTATCACAATAATTACTTAAAAAATTTAAATTTTTTAATAATATATCAACATATAATTAGATGATAATATAAAAAATATATATACTTACAATAAATTAAAATTAAATCTAAAATATTATATGTAAGTGTATCGTTGCTCGAAAAAGAAAATGATGGAATTGAACAAAGAGTCCCAAGTTTGAATGCCATTTAATCCAAATGGTGGCCCACCATAAGACAAGGTCAAAATGAAACGACAGCCACACAAGCGAGTTTCATTTTTGTTTGTTTTATCTTTCTTAATTTGTCGTCTTTTTTATTCATAATTTTTTGTTATTACAAAGGGTCAAACGAAGTGTGTTTTTTTTTTAGCTTTTGTTTTTCAAATCGATTTATTATAGACATGTGAAGGTGTATATGTTTTTTTTCAAAATAAGTTATATATGTTTCAATTAAAGAAATTATACGATTTCTAATCATATTAATGGAACAAATATATATATATATATATAATTGAAACATATACAACTTATTAAAAGAAAAAAAACATATACATATACACCATCACACGTCTATAATAAATCGATTTGAAAAATAAGAGCTGAAATAAAAAAAATAAAAAATAAAAAGCACGCTTCGTTCGACCATTCGTAATAAAAAAAAAAATTATGAACAAAAAAGACAACAAATTAAGAAAGATAAAACAAACAAAAATAAACTCGCTTGTGTGGCTGTCGTTTCATTTTGACCTTGTCTTACGGTGGGCCTCCATTTGGATTAAATGGCATTCAAACTTATCATAAAAAAAAATGGCATTCAAACTTGGAACTCTTTGTTTAATTTTTTCGTTGAATAATATGGGGCGGTATAAGTGGTTAATATTTAGATTTTTAAGTATATAGTTATGGGGATTTGATTTCTGATTCATATGTATGAAAAAATATTTATTGGAAGATGTTAATTTTTTAAATAAATTTTTATATTTTAAAAAATTAGTTGTCATAATTGTATATAAGAATATTATGAAAATTAAAAAATTTCTTTATTTTCTTTTTCGAGAAATGATACATTCACTTATAATATTTTTTACATATTTTACATATTTTTATTTATTTAAATTTTTTAATATTAAAAAGAAAAAGAGATAAAAAAAAGAGAAAAATAAAATAAAAATATATGATATATGTAAGAGATATTATATGTATATGTATCGTTGCTCTTCTGTCTCCGGTCAATTTTATTCTTTTCTTTTGAGGGCCTAGTTTACTTACTTTTGTACACCGCACTTAAATGCATAACTGTATTATCATAGACGATATTGCATTTAAGGTGAAGTAGTTATATATATGAGCCACCTAAATAATAGTAGTTTATCGTTTCTTGAAACAGGAAATTGAAAGCGCAGTATTAACTTTATAATTTACCAATAAAAACTTTGTAATTATAATCAAAAATTATATCAATGAAATATATTTTTTAAAATTTGAAATAAAAACAAAAAATATTTCCTCAAACCAAAAGACTCCAAGTCTCTAATGCTTGTATAAATTTTTGCTTTATTTAAGTTATTAAAAAAAATTAAATATGATTATTTAATAAAAAATTATAAAGAATCTGCATAATATATATATATATTCTTTTTATCTGAGTCAATAAATAACAATTGACCTCTTTCAAAAAAAATTAGGTAAATTATGCTTTACCCTCTATTGGACTCAAAATCATTTTATCATTTGTAGTTTAAAAAGTAACATTTTAATTCTGATAATTTGTTATGTTATTACTTAACCACTTTTGTAATATAAAGAAATTGGTAATAATTTGTTTATTCTCTTTTTGATGTAAGATTTGATTATTTCTTCTATTTTTAATTGAGTGTGTCATGTTCTTTAATAAAAGTTTGTAAATTATTTATGTAAAAAAAAAAATCACAACTTTAACACATGTTTTTCATTAAAAAATAGATTAAAAAAATCACAAAGTAATTATGTCATAACATAACAAATTAGAAGTGTCACTTTTAAACCATAAGGAGACAAAATAATTTTGAGTGAAACAATGTAAATTATAATTTACCTTTATTTTTTTCTTTCTAAATGTTTAAGTTTACTACAATCTCATCCCACGGTTGTGCAACTTTTCTTATGAACCCCAGTACCCCACAACAAATACCAACTTCAAAGCATAGTTTTAATTAGTCTTCTCTCTCAAGTCTAGGAGACCTGTCTATATATATGGGCTAAGTTCAATGTGTGTTGTTGCAGTGCCTCACAAAATTCACTGCATGTCCCCCAACAATGACTTTCAGCGAAAGAATACTATGCTTCATCGCTATTACTTGTTTCTTGCACTTGGCAAGGCCTTCAAACTTGAGGGGAGACACGTTACTCCAAGGCCATCAGCTCACAGCAACCGACCGTCTGATTTCATCTTCAGGTTTGTTCACGATGTGTTTCTTTCATGAAGATAACAACAAATTCTACCTTGGAATATCAGCTGAGGTTCAGAGTTATTATTTTTGGGTTGCCAATAGAGACAAGCCAATCCATGACGACCCTGGAATTCTCACAATCGATGAATATGGTAACTTGAAAATTTTGTCCAACAGGGGTCATTCCTCTATTGTGCTATATTCTGTTGAAGCTGTAAGTAACAGTATTAATGCCATCCTGCTGGATACCGGCAACTTTGTGCTTCGTGAAATGAACCCAGATGGATCTGTGAAGAGGGTATTATGGCAGAGCTTCGATTACCCCACAGACACACTAATGCCTGGGATGAAGCTGGGGTTTGACAAGAACACAGGCCAAATTTGGTCTTTAACATCAAGGAGAAGTGTTAACTTTGTTGGGTCAGGGTCTTTCACCCTTGGCCTTGACCCCAAAACGAACCAATTGGTCTGCTGGTGGAGAGGGAAGATTGTTTGGAGTAGTGGGCAATGGAAAAATGGAAGTTTTGTCAACTTAAATTCATCACTTTACAAAAAGGACTTCAATTTCACGTACTTTTCAAATGAAAGTGTAACATACTTAAAATATGCTTCCGTTTCTGGTTATATCACCATGGGACCGTTTGGTACATTATATGGCGTCACTGGTGCCTCTTACTCATGCGCAGTTGGTTACACTTTGCTTGGTTGTGCAATGCCAAGGAGTCCCAAATGCAGGGAAGCTGATGGTTTATACCTCCCCAACTGGGGTGGCTATGGGGTTATGTCAAAGAAAGGGTTCAAATTTGATGAAAGTGAGAACCTGACCATTTCTGACTGCTGGATGAAGTGCTTGAATAATTGCTCCTGCGAGGCCTTCTCTTATACAAATGAACAGGAGGTAAGTGGCTGCGAGATATGGAGCAAGGGCACAGCAAACTTCATTGTGACTGCTGGTGGGCGTGAAATTTTCATCTTTCGCAGTGGAACGAAAGGTAAGTACATACAATTAGTTATGTACAATATGAGGCTTTGTTTATATATATATATATATATATATAAATAAGATGATTGATTTATTATAAGAGTAAAAGGAACAACTCTTTAACATTAAATATTACATAGATATTCAAGATTAAAAAATAAATTTATGTAACTTTTTTTTAAATAATTATATAATTTTTCAATTATTTTTAATTTTAATTATTTATGTAATATTTAATGGTCAATAAATATTCCTTTCACCTAGTAAACTACTTCTCTCCCAAGATTATTGTTTGTTAGGTGAAACTACTTCTCTCCCAAGATTATTGTTTGTCATTTGAGCTCGAGTATAAATTGATGAATTTAATTATGATGACTCTTATACTTTATGAACTACTTCCATTTGTTAATACCTTAATTTATATATATAGTGGTTATTAAGTACAGGATTTCAGATATGATTAATTAAAGACAATTATAATATATCTATGCAATTTAGTGGTTGGCGTTTACAAGAAATGAATTGTTTTAACACAAGAAGTCAACCTGTAAACAGTAATGGTTTTGTAAGGTCCTTAAATATTGATTAAATAGGCTTACAGGATACGGCAGGAGAATTTGCATATTTAATTTCCGAGCTTTAGTATGATATATCATTAGAAAAACGGTGTACAGATAGATTAACTTTTGATATTAATTTTATGAAAATTTCTTGTAACTTCTCTTTGAAATGTATATAACTTATAACTTTTTTCATAAAAAAAATAAAACCTATAATTTCTGTATGGAAAGGTTAAAAGTTTTTTGGAATTGTAAGTAACAATCAAAATTACATTTTAAAAAAATTAAAGAAATTATATCAAATTGATATTTTAATCACATGTTATAAGTGGCCTATCAAGAGGTGTACGTAGCTTGGTTGGGGCGGGTGAAGCTTGGGTAAAGGCCTCAAGTTTGTGTCGTGGTAACAATTGTTTCTCTATGCATAAATTTAATAATTTATTTTAAACAAACTTAACATTTTAAAGAAAAAGAAATTATTAAGTTTATGCAAAGAGAAACAATTGTAAGGTAATAGTTGGTAATTTAATTAAAGATAAGTTAATTAGTGAGCTTTTGCTAAGGTTTGGGTTCTTCAATCTTGTAGAAAACTTTGTTTTATGTCATGTGACTATCTAAAATTTTTAAAACTAAATTTAAATTTTTTATTTAAGGGTCACTATTCCACTTTTAAATTTTATGGCTTAGAAATAATTTGTATGAATGTAGAATCTGCACCATGTAGCCTTTTCTTAATTTGTGTTATAAAGTATTTTAATATAATTGTGTATATATAAAAAGATTTGTTTGTATGAGAACAAATATTGGACCCAAATGTAGTCTATAAATTGCATGAGCTTTTATAATAGTTTTATTCTTCTCAATTTTTACATTTCTTGGGCTTAACTTTTATTTGGCTGAGTAATTACACACGTATACTTCATTTTTACTTTGTATTAAAGAAACATTGTAATTATTGGAAATCAACTTCGTATGGTCATTGGGATTAGCCGAAAGTTGCCACGACATTGAAGAGGAGTTAAGTTGCGATCTACAGCAACAATCATTCAGATGTTGAGAGAAGACGATTAGGAGTTATTGAGAAAGAAGATATCATTTTGTGAATAACATATTGAAGTTCCGTTTTATATGAGGTTGCAATCGAGTTGTAGCGTTGTGAGCTAATGACCAATGCAGTTTATAATTATAGGATGTTGTGATTACGGTGACGGCTGTATCAGGTAATACGGACCAAGATTTGAAACCTTGTGATAATAGCTACAAGAGTTCAATATCAAATTCAATGACTAAGCAATGGAGTTATTGACTTTGAGCCTACTTTGGTTTTTAAGTGTCAAGAATTAATACTAACTCTCCCTCACACAAGAGTTATTTTGGTTTGAAGTGTGGATAATACACAAGTTCAATAAGGATTAAATTCTTTACCATTTGGTCATAGAAACTTTAATATTATGTCAAAACTAACTTTCCTAAGAGTCTAAACTATTAGGTGAAAGCCCTTGAACAATTGTAATCTCTAAACTAAGGATAATTACAAAGCTTAGTGATTTGTGTTAATAACTTTCGTTAAATTTTAGATATTTAATATTTTTAAGCATAATTTTGTTATAAAATATATGTTGTTGCAAATTTAATTTATATATTGAGTATTCGTTTTAACTCCCCAAAATTTCAGTTATAGCTCCGCCACCGGTACATGGGCATCAAAAAAATGCTCGTCCACCGCTAATAGCAGTTTCCAAGATATGGATCATAAGTGCAACAGTAGGGGCTCTTCTCCTAATCATCTCAGGCTTCACGTGCATTATGTTGTGGAGAAAACGCAAAGAAAGAGGTAATATTTCATATGGGATTTCAAAAAAAGTTGAAGCTCAGTTACTATAATAATTTTATCAATACAATTCTTACCTAAGTGAATGTGTAAATTTAAAACCGTATAAGTGGCTCTATAGTTTAACAAAAACAGTTAAAATAGGACCACGTGAATTTAGATAGAGCCATCTTAAATTTTTGAGTTTAATTTCTATCCACTGTCAGTGTAAAGTATCTTTACACTGTCATCCAATCATGTGTTGCCAAATCATTAAAAGTGTTAACTATCACAACCACTATCTAGAAAGTCTAATTATTTTAATGATGTGTCAATACATGATTAGATGACAGTAAAAAATTTTACACTGATAGTGGATAGATATTAAATTCTAAATTTATTACTGTGTTGATCAATCATGTATGATATGTGCAGCTGAAAAGCGTAATCAACGAACAAATCTATTCTCTGACATCGAAGGAAACACGGCAATTTCCGCTGCATACAGTGAAGGAAGAGAACAGAGGAAAGAAAGTAATGATACGCAAATATTCGATTTTGAAACCATTCTTGCGGCAACTAACAATTTTTCTATCACAAATAAGATAGGGGAGGGTGGCTTTGGACCTGTCTACAAGGTAATATTTTAATAGTTCATTAGTATTTGCCATTTCTATTAAATCTTGATAATGATATAGGCAGCACGGAATTTTGTCACTGTCATTCTCAAGTGAGATTCTTTAGGTGGAGACAAAATGAAGTCAAATGTTCAAATATAAATAAATTCATTTTGTACTGATTTTACTTAAACCTTTTTTGTCAATAAGTTCAGAAGCTTCAAATACACACAAACAATACGGATACATGCAGATGAAATTTATTACTATATGGATTCTAGATAATTGTCTTCATTTTGGTGCCCTAAAAGAAGAGAATGTCTCATCTGTGAGCACATAATAACTTCCTCATTCTTAATATGGATAAAGTAAAAGAAAATACAAGCTGAAATTTAAAACTATTTTCATTTTTTCAATTTTATTATTCAGTCTCATCAAAGTAGTCCTCAATATGGAAGTACGTACTTTAGAACTAAATAACGAAATGTAATTTACTTATTTTCAGGGGAAACTGCCAAATGGGCAAGAAATAGCTATAAAGAGACTTTCCAAAAGCTCGGGACAAGGTTTGGTAGAGTTCAAAAATGAAGCTATGCTAATTGTCAAACTCCAGCACACTAATCTAGTGAGGCTTCTTGGTTTTTGCGTTGACAGAGAAGAAAGAATATTAGTCTATGAGTACATGTCCAACAAAAGCTTGAACTTATATATCTTTGGTAGGGAAATTTACTCATTACTCGTCCAATATGTATATGATTTTTGTTCAATATTTCATTTATATATTTAGATTATGTACTTTGTTTTTATTTGCTTACTGAGCTTTCCTTCAAATTAGATACCAACAAAAGAAACATGTTAGAATGGAAGATACGATGCCGAATTATTGAAGGAGTTGCGCAAGGGCTTGTATATTTACATCAATATTCAAGATTAAAAGTGATACATAGAGATTTGAAAGCCAGCAACATTTTGCTAGATAATGAGTTGAATCCAAAAATATCAGATTTTGGAATGGCCAGAATATTTGGATTGACAGAATCTGAAGAACAAACCAACAGAATTGTTGGGACGTAGTAAGTATCTATAAAATTTTATTTCATGCATTTTGTTTTTCCAAGCACTAGATTGTTTGATGGGTTAATATTAGTTTTAGTGGCTATATGTCTCCAGAATACGCTATGAGGGGTGTCATCTCAACCAAAACCGATGTATATAGTTTTGGCATCTTGCTCCTAGAGATTGTGAGTGGCAAGAAAAATAATAGTGATTATCCACTCAATCTTATATCATATGTAAGTTTCGTCAAATCATGTAATTACTGATGGATACATTTATTAAGTTTCGTTAACAATTAAGAAACTGTGTTTGTTTCAGGCATGGAAATTATGGAACGAAGGTGAAGCTCTAAAGCTAATTGACACAACGTTGGATGGGTCATTCCCTCCCATCCAAGTGTTACGGTGCATTCATATAGGTCTCTTATGCACACAAGATCAAGCAAGAGATAGGCCCGCTATGCTTGAGGTTGTTTATTTTCTCTCAAATGAAATTGCCCAATTACCTCCACCTAAACAACCAGGATTTTGTACCGAAGAGCTAGAGCAGCATAAAAGTTGTTCCATAAATGAGATAACAATTTCAGTGACATCAGGTAGATGAAATCTCTATGCTCATGGTGAAGTTCAAAGTTCTGTTTATAACTAGCTAGTGAGGGCAATATACAGTGATGAGAACAAGTGTAGAAGTCTCCGATCGATATATAGATATTTTGAAGGACGAAGATACGATAGGAAGATACGATAGATATATTATAATTTACTGGCCAAAATGGGAAATGCTGCTTTTGCAATATTAATTGATGAGAAGTTCGAAAGTGTTCAGTACTATCAGTTGGCTAATTTAGGACTTCTTTGGGTCTTTGGTTGGTACTTAGTAGGAACAGACAGACATTGCTGATATTTTTCATCTGAAAAATGTCATATTAATAAAAGTGAAAGTGAAATACTGGCTAATCATAACTCAATTGATATCCCTTTTAATTTTTATCAGGATTGTAGTTATGTGGTAAAAGTTTAATTTTCTAAATCCTCATTTTTTATTCTTTCTTAGTTCCAATAGGATCTTCCTAAAACAAACAAATATATATATAGCAATTTAAAGCATTTTTTATATAAGTTTACATAATTATAAACCATATAACCTGAAATTAACATGGGTCATTAGAAAAGTTCACAACTCAATCCATATTTGATGTAATTAAGTCCAAGTTTTAATTTTACAAAGAACTGGCTGATTTTTCAAAACGATTTTAAGATAGTTAAACCGATTTTTGGATGAATAAATAAACCAAATTTTGTGAGATTAAACTGCTATAATAATAGTTTTAACATTCGTCCTGCACCGATACAGAGTTGGGTGGGCGGTCCGAACCATTTTAAAACACTGCTTGATAATTTATTTTTATTTTTTTAAAAAAAGAAGTGATGAAAAAAAAAACAAATTGAAAAAGGTAAAACAAAAATGAAACTTTGCTCGTCGTGGCTGTCGTTTCCTTTTGACCTTTGTTATGGTGGGTCAGCATTGGATTAATTAATAATAATGATATTTATATATTATAAAAATTTTATTATTTTTATACTTAATTAATAATAAATAATTTTTTTATTAATATAATATATTATTTAATTAATAAATTTTATAATTAATTACTTATAAGTTGATAATTGATTGTTAAATTTATTAATTAAATGATATACAGAATTAATAAAAAATTATTCATCATTAATTAACTCAATAAGTAATTAATTATTTAAATTTATTAACGAAATAATTATTACATTAATTAAAAATTTATTTATCATTAATTAAGTGTAAAATTAACATAAAAATTAATATGCAAGTTTCATTTTCTGTAATTAATGGCTTTCAAAGTTGGGACACTTTGTTCAATCATTTTCTTTCTCGAGTGAATCCTATGCTTTCTGAGAGCGTAGTTTACTTATTTTTTGTACACGATAATTAAATGCACAACTGTATTATCATAGAAGTTGCTGCATTTAAGTTGAAGTGTGTGTGTGTCTATATATATATATATATATATATATATATATATATATATATATATATATATATATATAAGAAGAGTAATTTATTGTAAAAGTGAGATGAGTAAATCTTGACCATTAAATTATTTATGTATGGTCAAAATTAAAACATAAAATCAGTAAGAGGAGTGGTTTATTATAAAAGTGAGAAGAATAAATCTTGACCATTACATCATTTATGTATAGTCAAAATTAAAACATAAAATCATGTGACTTTTTTAAGTAATCATATGACCTTTAAGTAACATCTAATTTTGATCATACATAAATAATTCAATAGTCAATATTTACTTCTTCTACTCTTATTATAAATAACTACTCTCACTACATATAACTAGTGTGAATATATATATATATATATATATATATATATATATATATTCAGGTTCAGCCACCTAAATAGTCGTACTTCTAAATGTTAAGCAACTGAACTATTTGTCTTTTTATTATTATTACTCTTTTACTTTAATCATATTACTTTTATTGTGATAGATATACATTAATATAATGGTTGAAAAATAATGTTTGTATAAATTTGTGCATAACAAGTTTTTGCATTATTTTAAAAAATTAAATAGGATTATTTAATAACTTCAAAGAATTATAAAGAAGCAGGAAAAAATAAAAATAAATAAAAATTGTATGAATATCATCGCTCTTAAAAGTGAGCAAACACAACAATTCTCTCGTAGTGAGGCACATAACAACTCTGTCCATTCCTCACGCTCTAATTAATATTTTTCTTTTTTTAATGTCAATATAAATAACAGTTGACCTCACTCAAAATTTTCTCTAAAGGCTTAAATTTAATACAATCTCATCCCATGGTTGTGCAACTTTTCTTATGAACCCGGCCAGTACCCCACCACAAATACCAACTTCAAAGCATAGTTTTAATTAGTCTTCTCTAGCTCTTTAGTCTTGGAGACCTGTCTACATAGATAGGCTATATTCAAAGTGTGTTGTTGCAGCAACCAACTGTCTTAATTATTTCATTTTCAGTTTTGTTCTCGCTGCGTTTCTTTATAACTATTGAGGGCAATAGTGATGAGAAGTGCAGAAGTCTCCAATATATATATTGATACGAAGATACGAGATATATAAGAAGATTATGGGCTAAAGGTGAAATGCTGCTTTTTCAATATTGATGAAAAGTTCAAAAGTCTCCAGTACTATCAATTGGGTTAATTTAGGACTTTTTGTGGGTCTTTGGTTAGTAATTAGTGGGAATAGACAGACATATTACTGATAATTTTCATCTTAAAACATCATATTAATAAAAGTGAAAGTGATATGGATTAGCAATTTGGGGGGGGGGGGCGGTTTAAATTTTCTGAAACATATATAATTGCTTCGTTTATCAGGAGCTAGCCACTTCGAGTATAACAATTGACTAGGAAAATATTCTTGTTGGAGTTAAGTTGAGTATCTCCGTTAGAGGTAAAAAAAATCAAGAGATGTATTTGATCAATCAATTTGAGACACTTATATTAGCTTTGTATTAGGCATTATTAGATGTTTATTGTGCCCAATATAAGTATTTTAGATGAGTTTAATGTTGTTGGGCTTCATTGGGTTTTAATGTAAATATTGTTTAATTTTCGGATTTTGATGCATTTTGACCTTTCTTCCTTGGTTAGGCCATAACTTGGGACTCGATGATCCAATTGAGGTGATCTTGGTGTCTTTGGAAAGCTAAGACAAGGATCTACAAGTTTCATGAAGAACTCAAGAGCTGGATTGGACTTCTAAGGACCCAAAATAGCCTTGCAATACAGAGTGAGTTTGCTGTCACGGAACCATCTGGGCAGTATGCACATATTGGACTATATAGTGGGTTATAGGCCTTCTCTTGGGCTGAAACTTGGTCATTTGAAAGATAAGACCCATATCTCCAACTTCAATGAAGACCATTTTGTCAATAGATGTCGTTTTAGGCATGCTTCTGAAGCTACAAGTTGGTCTGAATTTGGAAACACGTTCTTCCAACCTAACTTGAGGTAGGTGAAGTGTTTTTGGCATTTCTGGAGTTCTAAAAGTCCAAATGACATGATTCAAATTGGAGATTTTCAAGGAGACAACTGGCTACAACTTTGATGAAGACATCCAAGCCAAAATGCACCGTCTAGGTGATGAATTTGAAGCCAGAAGTCGGATAAGAGTTGTTGACTAAAAGCCACCAACCATACACCAACCCACCTACCATGCACCAACCCACCTACCATGCATCAAGTTTCCATTTTTGACAATTTTCATATTCTTATAGCTTGTATTCAGATTATGTACATGTACAAATTGGCTTCTAAGATTAGTATAAATAGAGCCAATCTCTTTGTATTATCATAGATTCAATTTGAAGTAAGTTAGAATTCAATTTTGTAGTAAGTTTGAGTATTTGTTAGTTTTCTTTCTCTTCTTCTCCCTTCTCTTTAGAATTTCATTTTTGTTCTTTATTTTCTGAGTTCTTCCTTCCCATCCATGGAAGGCTAGGCTCTCATAATCAATCCAAGGGATTAGCCATCTTGATGTTTAATTTGGAGATCTTGTTTTACTTGTTCATATTGCTTAATTGTTATTCAAGTTTCTCTTCTTCCTCTTTTAATTTTGATCTAGATTGAATTGCTTAATTTGATTTGGATGTTTATGTGATAATAGCTTTATTATCATGTATTCAAGAGGATCACATAGAGTAAACAATTTATTAAAGCTTTTTTATGGATTGTTTAGCTTGGTTAAATTCTTGATCTTAAGTTAATCTATGTTTGGATGGTGCTTACTTTATCTAACCTTGGTTAATTAAATCCTAGATGCTTATCTAGTAGAGGATTCTTGAATCATGTTGAGGCGTCTTGATGTGATCTAAGGCCAAGAACACGGTTAGCAATTAAGTGAATTCCTTGTGATCAATGATGAGTTAAACTCAAGATCGGTAAATTTCCTTGGATTGGTTGTTTCTTTAGATTTGTTTTCAACTTTGAGTCTTGTATATTTATCAATATTGTTAATCAACAACAAAACCCCCCCATTTTAATTATCTTGATCTGATTAAATATTTGTTCTTTTTGGATCCTTGAGAGACGATTCGGTTCATGCTCTATACTACAAATTAGTTTGCGAACCGATAATTTTTATTATTTGACGAGGTCTCGACAACCTCTTGTCAGTATTTTACATGCAAAGCTCAACACTTTTAAGATGACACTAGTAAATTAACATTTAACCGTTATCTAATTATAAAAAAATATTTTTAAAAAGTATTATCTAGGCTAACAATAGAATATTACATAAACCAACTCTAATTCGTCTTTCAAATCCAAGATAATTGAGAGTTGCTATAATATTCATGTTTTTTTTTCTTGGATATTAGTAAGGGTGGACATTGGTTGGGGGTAATTTCAGACCCAACTCTACTTCTATGAAGTAGTGGGTTGGGTTTGGAAAACATTTCTTCTGACCTAAGCCAACTTGACCTGCTCATATATAGGTTAGGTTGGGTTCAATCTGTAAGTTAAACTTAAACTTAAAAAAAATAAATTAACATGTTAAAATTGAAATTGAAATTGAAATTTATTCTGAATAACATAACATTAGTTTTCAAATGAAATAATATAAAACATAAATTTCAAAGTACATATATCTCTACTTTTACAATTACGATCAACATAAACAAACAATAAAGACACATGTAACACAATTAATCAACGGTTCCTATCCTCTTTAATTTCCTGCAAGTCAATAACATCGTAACATTAATCACAACCAACACAATTGTCAAAATAAAGATAAGTTGAAACTAATAATAAAATAATAAGTTAAAAAGAACTATAATCCTAATCAATTAAATGAAAAAACATCTAAAAAGATCAATTATTACAATTCACAACTTCATTTCTAGTAGCAGGCACATCTAACACATAAAGGAATCATGAAGCTTTAATGATAAAACAATTAGTAATTGACAAGAAAAATTAAGAAAATTCTATATAATACACTACATGCTTCAATCTTTTCAATTTCATCTATTTGAGCATGTAGATCAATGTGTTTATCAAGAGTTATTAATTAGTTATGAGCACAAATTAATGCCTCAACAGTGGTAGGTTGCAAAGAACTTCTAAAAGGGTTCAAAACTCGCCCTCCAATATTAAATGCAGTATTATTTTAATTTAAAAAGTCTCAAAAAATAATTATCTAAAAAAATTATAAACTTATATAAAATTTTAAAAACCTCAATAAAAAGTGATAACACACCTTAAAATATATATATATATATATATATATATATATATATATATATATATATATTAAAAACGTGTAAGTAATTCTTTTAATATTTATCATTGTTACTTTGATAGTATATTGATAATGAAAGATAATGGTGACTAAGGTGATACATGATTAGTGATACATGATTAGTGATAAATTATAAGAGCATCATCTTTGAGTTAATGTACCTAACAATTTTTATGGAGTAATCCGCTAGATAATTTAAGCATTGCTTGAGCTTGTGCTTGCAGTAGTGAATTACTACTGATGGAGCATTGAAGAAGACAACTAAAGAATTTGATAGGTTTTTTTTTAACTTAAAAGAAAGATTTAAGTCTAAGACAGAGATAGCTCGTGATGGATAGCTCAAAAAAGACAACTAAAGAATTCGTCAGTTTTGGAAGCTAAAAAAAATGTCAAGTCTAAGCTAGCAATTTAATGGTGTGCCTTAAAATTCTATTTCGCAGTACATGTACCATAGACCTTCGGACATATCAATAAATCCATTTGAAAAAGAAGCACTAATTAAAATACAAGGGTAAGACAAGTTCTCAAGAAATAAATGAACGACTCTTGCTCCTGGCTGTCGTTTTGTTTTTGACCACTTCTTATGGTGGTGGAGCTGGACTACTTAATGGCATTGAAACTTGGCAATCTATCTTCAGCCATTTCCTTTCTCTATTCAACCCCATTCACTTCAATGTTATTATGCAGTCTTGTCAAAATCAGATTAGACTGAACAATTTAATCTGTCTGATCATAAACCGAACACTTAAACGATTATGATTCAGTTTTATAATCGAATTCATGATCAAACTATTTTGAACTTGTCAAAACTAGTCAAAATTTCGATAAACTGTTGGTTCATCTGGTTGAACTATCATACCATTACTTTTTTTTGTTTAATAAAACTCAACATTTTATAAATATTTTTATATATTTTATATTGTTATATATGAATTATTTTCATGACGTTATCCGGTTCGACCAACCGATTTAAATAATTAAATCGATTAAACTTGAACCGAAAATCTCACTAGTTCACTTTCCAGTATAGTTACTAAACTCGGACTGGTAGTCGACTCGGTTTGAGTATTAAGTCAATGGGTCACTGGTCGAACCACATAAAATTAAATAAATATTTAAATACATATATATATACACACACTACATATGATGATATTTATTATTATAAATAACTAAAAAATCTTTATTTTGAGAGAAATGATGACCTTTAAGAAAAAAAAAGAGTTTAACCCTTAATTCATAAAAAAAAAGTCTTAATATTTTCATTAAAATGCTCATAACTTAGAAAATAAGTTTTTTTAAAAAAAAAATTAGGACCGACATGGCATAAATCTTGTAAATTTATATGAAATAGACATATAATTAGTCTAAATCGGACAAACGAGTCAAAATTTATGACTTCTCAAAACTTAAAAAAAATTTAAAAATAAATTCATGACTCAACTGATTCACCGATTCAACCGGTTGAGTTATTGATTTTCAGCCCAAACCAGCCGAGTCGAACCGTGTCAAATCGGGTCTGAGATATGTTCAATTCAACTAATCACCTGAATTGATTACTTGACTAATTTACCGACTAGTTCGATTCAATTTTTATAACTATGTTTCCCAGTATGATTTTAACAACATTGGTCTAATGTTCACTTCTATGCAACATTTAGATAAGTTTAGCTGCCTGAAGAGTTGTAGATCTAAGTGTTATTATGCAACAAAGTTTTCTTTTCATAATAAATTAAGTCAAAGGTCAACAAGCACAACAATTTTCACGTGTTAATTTTAGTGATTAGGCACATCATTACACAAATTCATCAACTCCACTCCAACCTCCAAGTTCAAAGCAATGCTTTAATTAGTCTTCTCTCTTGCTCGTCAGTCAACACACACACACACACACACATATATATAGGCTGAATAAAAAATGTTCTGTTGCTGCTCCTCAAACCATTAGCCAAAAAAGAAAAAGCATCCCGTCAACAGTGAGTTTCATTGTCAAAATACTATTTCTTTTCTCAGGTGTTCCAACTTGAGGGTTGACACATTACTCCAAGGTCTTCTTCAAGGAGTTACTATCTGATTTCATATTCTGACTTGGTCATGCACTGTTATTTAAATATGAGTTATTTGTCAACTTGCTATAAGATATGAAAGCTATTGAAAATTGGTAAATGGCCATTCCGTCCAAGACTTGTAAATAGCCTTAATTCACATATATATTGCACGAGCTACGACTTACAAATGGACAACCAGTCATATTCATGTTTTATACTGAGTAATGACTCAACGACTATACAAGGTGAAGCTCAACCAGCTTCTCATGTGAGAATTAGGTAAGACTGTGTATAAGAGTATTTATAAGATATATATTAAAGGTGTCAAACGGAGTTGGTGCGTTCAGTCTACTCAATATTTTCGGGATTGGGCCGGGGAAACTTGGGCCTGACCTTACTATGGAATATCAGCCAAAAAACTATTATTTATGCGTTGTCAAGAGAGAGACATTCCAACCCATGGTTACACTAGAAGTTCTCACAATTGATGTACATAACTAGAAATTTTATCCAACAGGAGGGAGGCTTTTCAATGTTGTGCACTTGTGCTACATGCAACAAGCTAGATATTGACAACTTTGTGGTTCGAACTGAACCCAGATGGATCAGTGAAGATATATCTCGCAGAGGTTTGATTACTTTACAGGCACACTTATACCAAGAACTCCAGTAAACTAATCTAGTGTGGCTACTAGGATTTTGCATTGAGGAAAAAGAAAAGATATTAGTTTATGAAAAAAATAAAATAAAAGGTGTACTTTAAAGAGTAAATAACTGTTAATAAAAAAACCAATAATTTAAAATTTTACAAGATACAAATATCTAAATAATAATTTATGAATTTATGATAATCAACCTTTTTTCATTAATAAATTATTTAGTCCCACTTTATGCTCCAACATAAAAGATTGGATTTTCACCGTAATTTATTTTTTGCTTTCATAAAAAAAACACAACCATCCTGTGCAAGCCATTAGATCCAACAGTGTGAACAATGGTGAGTGTACACTTTTTTTGTGTAACAATATTTTATTGTTTGACGCATTACTCCTGCAAGGTTCATACAGTCATTTGGATAGGTCAGAATAAGAGTGATGCATAGAGACTAGAAGGTTAACAACATTTTGCTTGACATTGAGTTGAATTCAAAAATATATCTGATTTTGTATAGGTCAGAATATACGGGTTGATAAAACAGAAGAAACGATAAACAAATCATTGTTGGTATACAGTAATAGTATTACCATTTCAGTGGTTAGAGTATGACATGAGGAGTGTCATCTCAACTAAAACTACAAAATATTTAGTTCTGGCATACTGCTCCCGCAGATTGCAAGCGACAAGAAAACCAAGAGTGATTACCCACTCAATCTTGTAGAATATGCATACAAGCATGCAATGGATGGGCAATGGGTACAATTATACCACTTAACAATTAAGAACTTGATTGACCCAACTTTAATTGGATCATGCCCCTCCTAACGAAGTGTTAAATGCATCCATATTGGTCTCTCTAGTATACAAGATCAAGCTAGAGATAGGCCCACTATGCTAGAGGTAATTTCTTTTCCTTTATTAACCGTTACCTTCACTAAAACAACCAACATTTCGTCACAGCAGCCGTGGAAGAGCAAGAGCAGCATAAAAGTTATTCCTTAAATGAGAAAATAAGTTCAGTGACTGATGGATAAGTTCAAAACTCAGTTGAAATCAATTCATCCTAGCTAAAACTCACAAGTAAAAAGAGCAGGAGTAATGAGAAGTTCAAACTGCTTCTAAGTTCTCCAATAATATAATATTTTTGAAAGGAGGGAGATATGAGATTTACTAAAAGATTTTGGCCGAAAGGTTAGATGCTTGTTTCCCAAAGTTACTATTAGTTCGGTAATATTTAGGACCTTTTAATTAGGTTTTTAATTAGTACATAGCAAAGAACTGAAATTAGTGATATGAATTGTAGTAAACCGTTGTGTAGTTTTGCTGAAGAGTAGCGTATACACACATTGACACATCTTTTTTGTATAAACATTTAATGACCCATATTAAAGGGTGAGTTTTTGTAACTTTTTAACTATGACTCGACTTTTCTTTTACTAAAGAAAATGTTAAACAACAATCATACTTGCACAAAAAATGTGAGGAATGTTCACAATTTAGACGATTCAAGAAAAAGTTATAATGGGACAAGGGTGTTATCAATGGTTTGTATGAGAATATATAAATGTAAGTTTAAACAAGTATTATTACTCAATCCTAAATATAGCCAGAGTTTTTTTGTCAAGATTTTTAACGGCATGAGTTAATATAATTATTGACTCTTAAATAAACAATGATCTTTACCATTTTATTTTATTCAACAACTATTCTTTAAATTTTGCTTAATTCTATCAAAATTTTGGTTAATTTTTTCTAAGAATTTAATTTTAATTCACTATCAGTGTAAAAAAATTTTACACTGTCATTAAATCAAGCACTGACACATTATTAAAAGTGTTAGACTTTTAAAGTAGTTGTTATAATAGTCAAACTCTTTTAATGAGTTGATAATATATGATTGGATAACAGTATAAAAAAAACTTTATACTGACAGTGGATCAAAATTAAACTCTTTTTATAACTGTATAACATTAAATAATTTACTGTTGCTTCCTTAATCAAGGGTAGTCACTTAGCTTATGTTTGTTTTGAGATAAATAGGTAAGAGAGAATTACAGAAGAGAAAAAGTAAAGAGAAATGATACATCTCTCTTATTTGATTAGAAGAGAAATAAAGAAGAAAAAAAATTAGTAGGCCCCATAACTTTTTAATTTCTTTCCTAAAATAAGAAAAAAGGGAGAAGAAATAGATAAAGGTGAAATCCTTGCCTACTCTACCATTCTTGTTGTTTTCTAAATAAATAAAGATAAATTTATATTTATAAATAAATAAATAAAAGTAAATATATATTTATAATAAAAAAAAATTTCTTACCTACTTCTCACATAATTATCTCAATCTAAACAATTTAAAAATCTACTTATTTTCTACTTTACTTCTATTCTTCCTTTTTCTTTCCACTCTAATTTTCACTTTCCTACTTCTTACCTAATCCAAACAAATTCTTACTGAGATATTGAAGACCACCTGTACACTTCCGGTCACCTTTACTAAAAATGTGAAGAACAAAAAAGTTACCCCACATATGACAAAAAATAAAAGAAATATCCATGTTCTTATGCTGACAACGAATTGTACCAGATGTAATAAAATTGTGGGTCCCACAAAGATATGGTGTGTGTGTATATATATATATATAAAGGATAACAAATGGTATTTTATGAAATTTGATAATGCATTCCCAAATCTTGTGGGAGATATGTGATGCTCGTGATAAGAGAAATTATATGCATGTAGCATCTTGGGTGCCAGTACTATAATCTTTTACTTATGTACTAAATATAGACATATAACTAAGATATCTGAAGTATTCTAAGAAGTTAGATGCCGGATGAAGGTGATGATTTACCAAATACCTGGAAAAAAATTACTAACAAATAAGAAATATGAAATTCATCGTAGACCTATAAATTCCTTATAAAAGGAGGAAAACTGAAACAAGGGCATTTATTTAGAAGTTTATTGATTCATAAATTTTGTTTTAATGAAAAGGAGGAAAAAAATTTTGACAAAATTTCTTTTATATTCATCCATTTTATTTTGTATAATTTTCTAAATTATGATGGAGAGGAGTAGAGCTCCTTGCAGGCTTGCTTTCGTGCTTTGAATTATTGTACCACACAGGTGACAAAACTCACTGATTAAAGATTGTGCGGCGTACTAGTTGTCTTATATTGGTTTTTGGGGTTCTTCTACATAGACATTGAGTGCTCCATCTCATTGAGATGAATGTCCTTTTTATTGAGCAATCACCATAACTTATTATTTCAGTATTCATTTTTTTTTTGAAATATTAGTATTTAAAGTGAGTCATCAAGTATTTATTAATTATTATTTATATTTAATAGATTTTCAAACATTTATTATAAATCTAATAATTAATAAATACTTAACAACTTACCATAACTACCAAACTTATAAAAATACGATAGCAACTTCTATCACCGTAGAGAGATACTCTTTTCTTCTCGTTTCTTTCTTTCATATTTTTTTCATGTCATTTGGTATTCGTATTTCCATGAATCCAACAAAATAATGAACACCTATAAAATAGATGAGAGTTAGGTTTTTAAAATTGATTAAATCAAATTTAATAACTAAAAAACAAGATTAAAAACTAGAAAAATATATATTCTAGAGTATATATAGTCTAAAATTGATAATTGACCTAGTTATCTTATCAAGAAAGTAATTATGAAACACTTTATTAAAGTAAGAGAGATATTATTATATGGTAAGAACCAGATCATATCAGAAGAACGCAACGTGTAAATCTTATTCTAGTACGACAATCAATAAATTTGTCCATTCATCTTGCATAATCTCCATATAGGAATAGTGCTATCTGTTTCTAACTTTCAATTCTGAAGTTAGGTTGATCTTCCAAATAATAGCCGTAAAGAAGCAATTAGATTTCAATTAAATATAAATAGTTTAACAGTAAATGATTGGTGCAACAAAAAAAAATGATTGCATAGTTTAATGTCTAAATACTTACATTTTGCTCAAATGAAAATAGAGAGATACCTGAATATAGCATCAAATCTCTATCTTCACAGAAAAACAAATACTAGCTAGGTTGTAAGATTTTAAATGTTGTATTATATAGTTAAATGATTCGTGTAATGTGATTCTGTCATCATTTGTAAGATATTTTGAAAATGGCATGCAGTTCATCCTCTAAATCTTAATGCGCCAGAAGAAGTTTTGTTAAATGAGTGTTGCATGAGTTTTTCTTCTTTAAGGTTCCTTTCTTCGAATATTTTCTACCACTGACTTATGGACACATCTGATTTCGAATATGTTCCTTTTTAGATATAAGAAATGTAATTTGGAACAACTATGAGATACGTAGAAACACAAGTGAGATCTGCTTAATTTTGTTACCTGTGAATTCTAGCGTCCAAAGAAATTTTCCTGACATTCTTTTCTCGTGGAAGCAACATTTTTGAATGGTGCTCTTAAAAAAATAATGTGGTGAGTAAATATTGCTAAAGAATTCTGAAACATATATACCTTTAGCATCATATATATGGTACAGCTCCAACATCATTCATTCATGGGGACAGTGGCATAATGGAAATGTGGACACAGTCTTTAAGAGTGAAATAGATCGAGAATATGATACCAGGCAAGGTAGAAAGCTTTAATTTATAAAACTTTTTGCTCTATCTTTTAATTCAAATGCAAGAATATCAAATGAACTGCTGATGACTGTCAGTAATCGAGAATATCAAAATACTGGCATTCTGCAAATTCGAACATGGTACTACACAAGCATAAAGAAATTGAATTATAGCTAAATGGAAGGTGAAAAATTCGATGATAACATAACTCAAGAAGAAAGACAACTTGAATAATGACGCAAACGAAGGATAGACTATTCATTTTATAGATACAAGAACATTGACATTTATAATTGCCCAGCGTTTAAGATGCAACTAACCCAAGGGATTTTGTTTAGTATGTAGATTCTAGAGTGCTAGATTATAAAAATAAAAGCGTTTTGTAAGATTTGTCCATTGCATGCATATTGACAACAATTTACCCATCCTCTACAAAACTAACAATTAATTTTATGTGTTACTATTCTTTTTAAAATTCCTCCTTACATAGTGAAGTTTATTGTAACTCTAATTTTTATAATAACACATAGGAAACATGTTATGAAAGTTAATTCTCAGATTTTAAACTTATCTTCCAACTCTGCTTGAAAAAGAGCCATACTGCAAGAGAAAGTAATTAGAAAGAATTGCTTACAGTTTTGAGATTATGAATTGAAGCTAATGTCAAAGAAAAATATTAAATCTTAAGATAAATTAATTAGGTAGAATTAGATCATTTAAAGAAACAACAAATTAGTCCGCGATGTGAAACAATAGTATCATATAACGGCCAAGAGCCCAAGACCATTTAAGTCAAGCCAGTGCTTTAATTCCACCGAATATGTGTTCAACTCTTTGGGAACATATATTGGCATACTATTCTGTTCTATAAATGAAAGACTGAATACGTGTTTTAACATCACGTAAAAAAAAGCCAAGTCTACAAATAGAGCTGATGTACATGCTACTTTGGTAAGAAACCAGCACTGCACCATCTAGTTAAAACATAATTTCATATATTCTGATGAGCAACAACTCTACATTTTTCGCGGACAAAACTATCAAAATGACTGACAGTGCAACTCATATATATTCCAAATACATCATGTAAAAGTAAAAAGCTGGTCATTCCGAAAACTGAAATGAGATATTTGCTTTTACACAAGATTAAAATGAAGATCAAATTTTAGATAAAGAGAGAACTGAATAGGAGAAAAGAGAAATACTATTACCCAAATATCCATGAAGTAAAAGCACTCAATGATTTATGGTAGTAGACAAAGTTCCACCAACGTACAGACATACCTGCTGAGCTTTGCAGGGGGGGAGGGGTTTGCAGTACAAATGCCAGAAAGGTAGTGAAAGCAGCCAACTCCATCATTACCGAATATTAAGCCTCAAAATGGCACAAGAAAGGATTACAGTGCATCACCAGACAGGTAGTTGGCATCATTATCTATACTATATTACTACTCAAAACATGGGTCAGCTGCACTTGATTAACTATTTCCACAAGGGCCTGAACCATGTAGAAGTTGATTTATCAGCTACTACTAAATTAAAACAGAGAATAAAAGTAATTTAAAAAGTGGCTTAATAACTGGATGATGATCTAATTTCCTCTATTTTGCAAACAAATTAACATAATTATTGGGTTCACCTCTTTTGTCCCAGCTGGTGGTACAGTTGTGTAGCGAAATCCTCAAGCGGATCCTGGTAGTATTAGTCATTTATTGCCACTGCAGCATCATCAAGATTCCCATATCAACGGGCTAATTGGTTTGGAGTAATTAGGGACCACCTCAAACAAAAACCCCTAAAGCTTGTGAATCTTGATGATGCTCCACCGGCAAACAGTGACTGATTTCTGTAGATCTCTGTGACCATCATGATCACTACCCATGCAAAAGAGAAGGTAAAAAAAGAGGAGGCCAGAAATAAAGGAGGAAGTAAAAAGGAAAAGGAAAGAGTAGTGCAGCCCTAACCCTAACCCTAAATCTAATCCAATCCAATGAAGAAAAAGTAAAGCATAGGGGCAAAGAAAGCAGGGACAAGTAATGCAAGGCCTTAAACGCTCAACCCCATGTGTATGTGTAGGCCAACAAAACAAACAAGGCCCACTTGGTAGTGTTATTGACTGATAAGTCTCTATACCAAAAAGAAGGCTATCAGAGTGTATCATCTATAATAATGTATAGACAGCAAGGAACTGTTGAAAGGGTAAACAGAAAGCCAAAAGAAAAATATGGGGCTAAGCAAGAAACTCCCAAATCAGAGCCGGAATGAGGGTTGAAGAGAAGTAGAGAACTGAGAATGAAGAAGCCTGAATGGTGTATATATAGAGAGAGCGCTCAACTAGGGAAGGGAGAGTGTGTGTTTATAAGTAATAAATGAGGGAGGAGATTGGTTGGTGCTTAATATCTGTCAGTCAAAGAGAGAGAGAGGTTGTAATACCCACAACAGTTATCCATCGTAATCCTAGGTACCAAATTTACCAAAAACTTAAAACCTCTCTGACCCCGTCCTTCTTCCACAGATGGAAACAGAATAATAGCTACTATCTCTGAGATTTAGAAAATGAAAACTTACCCAGTTGAGGAATGGGGTGGCGTTTAGGATTGGAGGATGTGTTGCGTCCTCTACAAGCGTTTTCAAAGTGGGGGCCGGAATTGACAGGGCCTGCACCCTCACCCCTGACCTGATCCTGACCCTTACCCCAGCCAAAATGTCAAGGGAGAGGAACGAGGGGCGTGCCCTCTCATCCTTCCCTAGGGTTTCAACTTTCAAGTTCCTTGTTTTGATTGATCCCCCATTTGCCTCTTTTGGACTCTTCTTAAGTTTCATTATCAGAGATCTGCTGGAGCCTTGATAAATGGTTTTTAATATAATGGCTTTGTTTTCCTTCACATCATTTTTATTTTATTTTTCTAGGGAGGTTCTATTGGGAAATGGGAACGTAAGAGATTTAACTTCCAATACATAATCACAGTCCCCTAATAAAGATAAAGGAATATACAGTTGAGTTATGTTACAGTTACACATATACCTTCACATCATTCACTCACGCACCATCCTCCCACGGGCTCATGGGTCATGGCTCAGCCTTCAACAATGTTCAGTTCAGTGTCTTTTGTTTTTCTAATTATATTCATTTGGGTTAGCCTGGTTATCTATGTTCATTAGCCATATCCAGTCCATACTCTCGTGTGTTTAATTATATTAAGGTGGATGAATTCCATGGGGTCTGGTTAATTTTCCTAGTAATAATCTTCCAATTTACGTGTTATGGGCTAAGCTGCTAAAGCAAAACATGGCTTAGTTCACCAAGATATGTAGTTGTCACCTGTAGGCTCGATGGGCCATCTGCATTCTTATTATCTATATATATGTGTGTGCATCTCTTCTGGTTAGAGGCTACCAGAATATATATGTGCACGGGGCCTACAGTTGGAAGCACTCGAATGTTTTTTTTTTTTTCCATTATAAAAAAAGGAATCAGGATAAATGTTATAGGTCTAAATTGAATCATAGTAATTTTCAATTTATAGCAAATACTTAATACATAAATTGTATAAAATCAATTACTTTTGACTTTTATTAGCTCTTGGGGAGCAAGAGGGGTCGGGGTTTGTTTAGTCTAAACATTTCCAATCATATCAAGGGGAATTTAAAGCTTTCTCCTTCACACTAATATCAATTACATCCTTTTGTGTTCATATGTCATATGCCAAAGCGATACACACACCAACAATCCCATCATAATAATATAGAAAGTGTCGAGATACCAATTTTCACTATTAAAATTGAAAATTATAGTATGCAGTTTTCTTAATATTTTTTAAACTAGTAAACCATTAATTAGATGCTGAATAAAAAAATGATATATCAGGAGAAATTATTCAATATCTATAAGGCTATAACATCTTATTCTATCATCATCGTTCATCACCGACCATGTTCCCACGACAAAATAACTACTACTGTGACAACATCCACTATCACAGTGACAACTATAAACAATACTACTTATATTACTTTTATTTATAATTACTAAAAGTAAGGCACACACTTTTAGCCAGTGCGTAAAAAATTAAATATTTAAAAATAAAAAGTAATGAAATGAAATAAAGTACGAGAATGAATTAGAAAAATAAAGACAAAAAGACAAAAAAATATAATATAGTTATCTAAAATATTTTATATTTATAGTTGTATTTATTCAATTACATTTATAATTATATTAGTTTTATTAATTTATTAAACAAGCATAAGAATTAAATAAAAAATTTAAGCTTTAAGTTAGTGACGATGAAAAATTATGCAAAAACTTTAATTAATGATAAACATAGAAATATGAAAACTATATAAATGACTCCATTTGAGTGTTAACACAAAAAAAAAAAAATTCTAATAGCACCTGAACTTTAATGACCTTACCTGCAATTATGATCGGATGTCAAGATGTCAATACAAGAGTAATGTAGGATACCTCTTATGGCCAAAACCTATTCCATTACAATAACATCCGTGTAACGTAACTGCTAATTGCTATGTAAATATATTATCATCATATATAACTGCAAATATAAGATTATAAATAAATGTATCCCAAAAAAATTAAAAATAGTATTTATTGAAGAGAAGATGATGAAAATTCGTATAAGTTAATTTGGTATATAAAAAGAAGATTAACAGAATTTTCAATAAGAAATATAGTTCAAATAAGGGATAATTTAATTAAAAAAAGTAAAGAAGTACCTAATTTTCTTTTAAAATATAACCTAACTTTAAATAGTTTTACTAAAGTTTTAATTTTTGATAAAATCCAATAATATCGATTGATTCATATACTTACTCCAATACATTAACATATAATTTGGATTCTCTAATTAAAGTGATATGTGTATTTTATAAAGTAAATTGTAGAATTATAACCATTAATGAACAAATTAAATGAATGAAGTATCACATATTCATAATCTGTTATGTGTTTGTATTTTATAAAATTATAAACCCTTGATCTTCTTATCAACAATTATAATTTTACACTTTACTCTTTAAAATACACCTCTCATTTTAAAGAATACAAATCCATTAACATGCAACGCGATGCGCACTTACCAGCTGCTTGAAAAGTATATTTGTTTTTGTCATAGGTATTAGAAATACATAGACTAATAAAGAGACATACACATAAATAAAACCCCCATGGTAGGAACAGTGTATATAGAATTGCAAGGCATAAAATAAAATTCACAATGAATGGGCTTTAACCTTGTTATATGTAATAAATTAATGATAGAGACCAAACAGCATTATGAATATTATAATGGAGTTAAGATCTTGAACGGATCTCTTTATCTAAATTCATGGTACTCGAATACGCAACGGAACGTCGCACTAGCTGCTGCTAAAAGATTCCGAGTGCGCGATTCCTTGTGGATTTATCCATTCGGTCAAATCATTATTCAACAGAAATTTTATATTTCTAAAGGCAATCTGTTTATGGCGTTTAGCATAAGATTTGGGGTCATCTTTCACTTCTTCTTTCACGGTTACTTAAAGTGCTATTAAATATCTTGTTTTGAATCATTAAAAAATAAATTAAATTCATTTAATTTAATTTAAAAATTATTTTTATTTAATTTGATATAAAAACTAAATCCGAAGATTTGAACAGATATTTTATATTTCATAACAAATAAAAAAACATTTTAAAATCAAATCAATCTTTATTTTATAATTTTTTGTTTTAAATAAAATATATTTATTTAAAATAAATCAATTCTCAAATTTTGTAATTTCAAAAAAATATATAGTGTTTTGAGAAGTGTTTAATCTCATAATTGAATTCTACATTTGCTTATGCTTTAGCCTATTTTATTCTCCTCACCTCCTTTATAATAATAAAAAAAATTATAAATCAATACGTGTTGGTTTCTGCCTGGGAAGTTAAGAGAAAAAGATTTCATTGCTATTAGCGAGAATCAGATTGGAGAACTCTCACCGAACGAATGATATCTTAAACACCAGTTGTGCCCATGTACTTGTGTGTGTTGAATTCATGAACTCATGAAAAGTAATTTTTTTATTATTATTATTTATTTAGAGTGTGTTTGAATTTGTTTAATTATTTAAAAAAATTATTTTTTATATTTATAAAGTTATTTAAAAAAAAGTAAAATATTTGAGTTTTATTAGAAAAAACTGTTGATTATTCTTTTATATTAAAAAAAATTCCAAAAGCTCAAATTTCAACATTATTTCAAAAGTTGGTTATATGATTTTAGATCATTTCAAAAGTTTTATGAGATAAATATCTCTATATTTTCAACCAAATAACTTTTTTCAGTAATTTCATACCTTTTTCGGTTAATTTAATATATAAAATAATTTTTTATACAACCCAAATAAAAAAAATTTATCTTAAAATCGCTTATAAATTAACATATCCAAATATAAATTAATTTTCTCATAATTAATTTTCTTAAAATTTAATCATACACATAGTTAAATTTTAAAACAATTTTTTTCACAACTAACCCAATCACACTTATATTAATAAAAATGCCGTGTAAAGCATACCCCACCGAAAGTAGTAATGAATAAATATGCATTTTTAACTAACTGGGTTCCACACCACCTTTTCTCATTTTATGGGACAACCTATCAAATTCAATAGTAGCACTCTTTTATGAAAATACATTATTGGAAACTATTTTTATAGAAATCTACTAATCTATTCCTTTTTCGTAATTAGTTATTATTTTATGAAAGCTATTGTAATATATATATATATATATATATATATATATGTGTGTGTGAACCTTTTTCGTTACCCTTGCTTTATGCCAGAATATTAATTTTCTTTAATAATTAGTGATTAATATTTGTTAATATATTTCATTTATTTGAAATATAATAATTTATTTTTGTATATATTTTAATTAAATGAAACAAACGATTAAATATTAATCACTAATTGTTAAGAGTGTTATTATCCTCGTAGAAACAAAGAATATTGAAGGGATCTCTAAACATGCGAGGATGATGAAGGAATCTCCATACACACATATATACTAAATTTTTGGTTTTGTAAATTACTCACTCCAACTTTAGATTTCTAACAAATTATCCAATATCCATAAAAATTTAATTTTGACTATTTACCCACTTGAACTATAAATTTTTTGCAATCCTCTACTTTTTCCTAAATTTTTTATTATAATTATAACGTTCCATACGACTTTACTTCTTACTGCGATAAAGTGTTTAGCAGGGAAAAAGAAAAATAAACATAATGACATGTTTGGCGTTAACAACGTTAAGGGTGAAATGTTTAAAGTCCAAGCGGGTAATTTGTTAAAATTAAAACTTTATGGGCTAATTTGCAAAAAATCTAAAGTTGAAGCAAGTAATTTTTTATTTGACCTAATTTTTTATTGGATAACTTTATTACAAAATTCACTATTAGATTGAAATTTTCTATCATATAGATCATACCTATAAAATCTCATATTAATCCAAAAGTGTTTTGTACTTTATTAATAGACATCAAAGTTAAATATATACTCTTGAAATATATGAAAATGTGAAGTATTTGAGTTGATTGCATTCTTATTGACATTTAAGTTTTTAAAATTTGATACAAATGATCAACATGACGAGTAATTATAATTCAACAGTTGGATTAATAAAAATTACATCATATAGAAAGTTATTTGGTGGTGTGAGTGTGTCAAATCTTACATCGATGTTAATTGTTCCCTCCCTACACAATTACTCGATCCATTAAATAATTTTTTATACATGTTGAATTTCATCAATTCAACTATTGGAATGAAAGTTATTATGAGTAGATCAATCTCATAAAATTTCACAAATTTTTAAAACTAGTTGATACTTTATCGGACCACTTTATTTTAACTTGTAATATGTTTTTAAAAAATATAAGTTAATGTCTACTATTAAATTAGATATCTATGAATATCTGATTTAACTAAAATTGGCATATATGATCATTACATAATTCAGCGATTTGATTAATTAAATTCATATTCTACATAAAGTTATGTACCAATGTAAGTGTAGAAGGCTTACTATTAGAGTAAGTAGATCTCCATCATATATATACATATGTATATGTATATACATATATATATATATATATATATGTGTGTGTGTGTGTGTGTGTATATATATATATATATACACATATATATGGAGATTCATTCGTTACCTTTTCTTTTTATAAGGGTATTGGTATCCCTAATAATTAATAGCTAATATTTAGTTACATGTTTCACTTAATTAAAATATAAATAAAATAATTATTTTAACTAAATGAGACATATGATTAAATATACACCATTAATTTTGAAAAGATACCAAAGAAATCTTATATATATATATATATATATATATATTAATCATTTTAAAATATACACCAGATTGCATTACTCCTCCACTATCAACGACAACATACCATTGTAAAAATTCAACATGAATACTATTTGCATGTTAGGGAATGATTTGCTTATCTAAATAAATTGTTTTGGGGCAAGAGTGGCCATGCATCTGCTTTTCGAAAAGTTGGCATTACATGTCTCTGCATTTTTTCATGTGAAGTGTGTCATTAATGTTAAGAATTTTAATTTTTGACCACTTTCAAATTTCAATGTGAACCTCTGAAACTGTATTGCACCATGAGTATTTATATTCGCACAATTTCGAACGTAATAATTATATGTGTAAAATACTAATATTATTACTCTTTCAACATATATGATACTTAGATTCTAGTATTCTAGACAAGTCCGATATAACACTGTTTAGCAATAGAAACCTACATACCATATAAAAGACACCAAGGTTTGAATACGAAAACCTATGTATGATTTATATGTAAACGTAAGTGACCACCTTTTAGCTCACCTGAGAAGGCAAACTGCCGGCAATGGTAGGAGTCCAAAGTCCAAACTCCAAGGGGTGCAGTTATGTGCCCTTAGGTCACATTGACAGATAATCAGAATGTTCCTGCCGCACAATTTTTCGTAGCCAATCACAATCTGCAACAGTAAAGTAACCCCTGAGGGTAGAAGAGAGTGATGATGTGACATTGATGTGGCTGCATCTGTAGGGGGACAGACGGAAGAGAGAGACGGAGAGAGTGAGAAAGACAAGCATTGAACACGGAGAAGTGGATCCTATTCGCCCTCGATCTACACACAACCATCTTCCTCGGACCTATTTTTACTTCTCATATTATATTAAATTAATGATTCACTTTTTTTTTTCCACTTGGGTCTTGAAGTGCCGCTCCTATGTAAATGTGAATGAATATGTGATGCTATGCTAGCTTGATTTTAACATAAACAATTCCTTGAGTGCGTCACCAATTCCTTTGACTTTGAATTTTGAATTACCTTTTCGATCTCTCTAGTAACCTAGTTTCTGCTCTGTTACTTTTTATTAAGTTAATTAAGCCCTATAAAGAAGTCTTTACTTGAAGAGAAAATAAAATATATATACTACTTAGGGATGCCTCGGATAGGAATAATACCCACCCCTGATTTCATATGTGCAGTTTGTACCTGGTTTTATTTGTTCTGCCGGAAATTTATTAAAAGAAAAAAAAAGTGTTGGAACAAAAATCACACTTCCTTTTTTTTTAAAAAAAAAAAAACGTTTTCTTGGTAACTATAATTTCTCTTCACTAAACTAAAACTTGGTCGGGATTGTTTTGGATTTTTCTGGAATGGTTTCTGAAGACGATTAATAAAGCTTCCATGCTGTTTTTCAAATTTATTGCTGTCTTGCCATTCATAGTTTGATTGTTGTAGGAAGAGGTTTTCAGAATATGGGTTTGTTTTTTCCATGATTTTCAAGTTACTGCCCAAAATCATAAGTTAGTGTATCACACTACAACAGAAATGACTTTTAAATTCGCAAGGTTTAATTCGGTTAAATAATTACTAGATTAACAAGTTATTTTCGAATTCGGGATGTCAAGTAATCGGATTCATATATAAATCATTTAAATTCATTTTAATATCACCGGATTCAAAAGTTGTTTTCGAATCCGGTATTTCAAGTAACCGGATTCATATCTAAGACATTTAAATTCGTTTTATTATTACCGGATTTAAAAGTTATTTTCGTATTCGGGATGTCAAGTAACCAGATTCATATATAAGCCATTTAAATTCATTTTAATATCACCGGATTCAAAATGCATATATTCAAATCCGCTAACACATTAACCGGATTAGAAAGTCATTCTAGTGTGAGTCATAAAAATTTATATATTTTTTAAAAAGACTTTCCAATCCGGTTAATGAGGAACAGGATTGGAAAGTTTGTGAATCATAAAAAAAAATTTTAAAAAGAAGACTTTTCAATCCGGTTAATGAGGAACCAGATTGAAAAGTGCATATATTCAAATTCGCTAACATATCAACCGGATTGGAAAGTCATTTTAGAGTGATTCATAAAAAAAAAAATTTAAAAAAAGAAGACTTTCCAATCCGATTAATGAGGAACCGGATTGAAAAGTGCATATATTCAAATCCGTTAACATATCAACCGGATTGGAAAGTCATTCTAGAGTGAGTCATAAAATTTTTTTTTTAAAAAGAAGACTTTCCAATTCGGTTAATGAGGAACCGGATTGAAAAGTGCATATATTCAAATCCGCTAACACATCAACCAGATTGGAAAGTCTGTGAGTCATAATTTTATTTTTAAAAAAAGAAGACTTTCCAATCCGGTTAATGAGGAACCGGATTGAAAAGTGCATATATTCAAATCCGCTAACACGTCAACCGGATTGGAAAGTCTGTGAGTCATAAAATTTTTTTTTAAAAAGAAGACTTTCCAATCTGGTTAATGAGGAACCGGATTGAAAAGTGCATATATTCAAATCCGCTAACACATCAACCGAATTGGAAAGTCATTCTAGAGTGAGTCATAAAAAAAAGTTTTTAAAAAAGAAGACTTTCCAATCCGGTTAATGAGGTACCGGATTGAGAAGTACATATATTCAAATCCGCTAACACATCAACCGGATTGGAAAGTCATTCTAGTGTGAGTCATAAATTTTTTTTTTTTAAAAAAAGACTTTCCAATCCAGTTGATGAGATACCATATTGAAAAATGCATATATTAAAATCCACCACCATATCAACCAAATTAGAAAGTCATTTCCAATGCGGTTTATATGTTTACCCATTTGATAAGGTAGTCTGGGATATGTTTAAAAAATAACAAAATTTGAAAACCTTTACACTTATTTCCCTCGCTTTCTTCCGTCTTTGACATTAAATAAGACTTTCTCGATCCGCTTGATGAGGTACCGTGATTGAGAAATGCATATATTCAAATCACCACATCAATCTGGATTAGAAAGTCATTTCCAATGTCGTTATATTTTTACCGATTTGATAAGGTAGTCCTGGAATATTTTAAAAAATAACAAAGTTTGGAAAACCTTTACACTTTTTTCCTCGCTTTCTCTCTAGTCTTTGCGTATCAAAGAAGACTTTCTCATCCTACACAAAAATGAAACCATTAACATTTTCTCGTAAGCAATAAGTTACTCCATCTTCATCGCCGTCGAACACTAAACAGAGGTAACTATTTTTACTCCATTTTACACTGATAAAGTTTTTGTCCTAACGCCTCACTTGTAAACAAGGGTTTACTAACTCCGCAGTGTCTTTTGACAGGTTATACGGGTGTTTCTGAACCAACGTTTATCTCAAATAGCGTATAGGAAACCAAACGTTCATCAAACGATAACAACCTTGAATATTGATGTGATTTCAGTCCATTGTTCTGATTAAGATCTTTAACTAGTGTTTCTATGTACCTTTGTTGCTCTAGCTTTATTTGGTTTAAAGGGGGGGTCTAAGACGTGTTATGTGGCAGGGGACAGTAGGTTAGAATACATGCAAAGTGGCCTTGCTATGATTTAATTTCCTAAGGGATTTGGTACCACCTAAGCTACAACTCTTGTTAATGTCTTGGTGTGCTTTGAGTGCATCTTATTCTAACTTCATATTTGTTTGTCAACTAGTTTACACACATCTTACAAAATTTCAACTTCATGTAGGTTTGAATTTGATTGATGTTGTCTTTTGTGTTGCCATGTTAACCTTAATGGGATAAGAATCTAAATGCTAATAACATGTAGTGGATAAAGTGAAAACCTTGCATGCTTGTTATATAAGATTTGCAATAGATATCATCACTGTTGACTTTCACTTCATGGTTTTCATGAGTAATACTTAGTTTGGACATTCTCATTAGACTATCATTAAACATTGACAATGAATGTTGGTTGTGATTAAGATGTCCAAGACCATTGTGTTTTAGATGGACCCTGTAACAAAAGCTATTCGAGAGGACATAAAGATAGTGGTTGGAATGTAAGTTATTCTAACCTCCATCATGTGTAACTTGTTTTTTAATGTTAAACAGAATTTTGATGTTTCATTTGGTTTTTTAAAAGAGCTTTGAGGAGTTATAAAAAGGCAAAACAACTATCACAAGGCAAATTTATCTTTAAATAAAATGTTGTACAATTTTTGGTTATTTGCAAATCTGAAATTCTGTAATGGTTTCTGTATATTCCTCGTCAAAAGGATATGTTATACACTTTGCAATTCGTGCAAGATAATCGAATTGAATGTCAAGACATTCTTAGTTTTTCCAATCTATTGCATAATCGAATTTAATGTCAAGTTTTCAATCCGGTGCTTAACCGGATTTAAAATCACGTGCTTCTTGATTTGGTACTATAATAACCGAATTGGAAAATTGTTTTTCTATTCGGTTTCTTTACGCGAATTTAAAAGTTAGCACAAAAGACTACCCCTGGACATAATTTGTTGTGGAAATCGAATTGAAAGTATTTTGACAGCCGAATTTAAAAGTCATTTCTATTGTAGTGTCATACCATTGAAATGCAAATTTCATTTCTCTCAACATTTTCTTTTTCATTTTTCTGAATAACATACTTCATAACCAAGATGAGTACGTACCTAAATGATTGTCCTTTTGTTGTTACTAACCCAAAATATTGATTTTAAACAAAACTAGAGATGATACCAACGATCCACCTAGCAAATTTATTGAGAAAGCCATCAAAAAGCCTGCAAGTCTAGAATCTCATGGAGACAATCATTCATTGGCAGGGTGACAACAAAACAACAGTTATCGCTACATTCCTCTCTTATGAGGTTGAAAGCCTATTTGTATTTAAAAGCGTTGATTAGGGGCAATGTAGACGCATAATCTAATAAATGATCTTTCAATTTATAGACAGGCACATAGGTATCTATAGGCTGCATCTTAAGACTCCTAAACTCAAACAAATTAAGGATCAATTTAGGTCCCTAGGCCTCATTGGAACTAATGGCTCACCAATGTTGTCAATGGAAGTTGATGTTTCTAATTAATCCAATAATTAGTTTGCCGTCCTAAGTAATTTCGCAACTAGTGACTAAGTAAGGTAATGCTTAGTGAGCTAAATAGATCAGTAATTTGTATAATTTTTGGCTTATATATAATTTAACATGTGTATCATAGGTACAACTAATAAGAAACAGAAACTGTTTAAAAGTTGAGAGTTATCTCTATATCTAGCCATGGATTAATATCAATTTGTTTTAACATGTTAATTTTTTAATTATTAGTTGTGTCTAAGGCACATCTTGACATGAATCTCTCACGATGATTATACGTCAGCAACGACAAAGCACCAAGTCGCCAATAATGCAGACAAATAAGAATTGATCAACTGGTAAAATGTTATTATGGAAATGTTCCTTAGTGACAAATGAGTTATTTAGAATTGTTGGCCATTTGTGACATGAGTGCCAAATATTTCTCTAGTGTAAAATATGTACTAAGTATGTCTGCCATCAAATCTTGAAATTAATCCTACACATATGTTTTAATTTTATTTATCGTTTCTTTTATTGCTCGAAACAACCTGAATTTACTGGCCTGTCGTGTCAAACTGCTTTTTGCTTTTGAAAATTATTGCTATAAGAAAGAAACAAGCACCCTGCGGGAGAGTCGTGACTGGGATCGTCCTCTTCGCTATCATCATCACATGCACAACTCAGTGACAGGGTGTAAAAAGCCAATGGGCTCTCCCAGAAAGCTCATCTAGCGAAAAGTTCCCAACAGACAAAGTGACAGTACTCCAGCCTTGATTTACTATGAAATCTTCCTTGCTTTTACAGTAGGAGCTGATTGTTCTTCTCTTAGCCTATAGGCCTCCTTTTTTCTTCGAAAACTAAATAACAGCTACTCACCTCCATGACCATTTGGGTTTTATCATATAAAGTTAATTGATCAACCATTTTTAGAAGTGACTCTACAATGTGGCGTTCATTGAAACTCTAGCTAGAGGATCTCTTTGAAGTGCAATGTCATTTAGACAACATCGTAAGTAGCATTTTTCTTATAAATCCTCTATGTAGGTATAGAATGTGCCATTAACATAGAAGCATGATGAGTAATACTAATCATGCAACAGGTAGGCCCAACAGTGACTACAATCATAGGTTTTTGTGTCAGGAAAACATATAAATAAAAGGAAAAATTGCACTTACTTTCTCTGATTTATTACCTAATTGCACTTTCATCCCCAGATTATTAACTTCGACACATTCCATCCTAATTTATTATCCTAATATTATTCGTAATGAAATTATATATTAAGGTAGAACGTACCAAAATCAATAGTTTACGTTAGGGTAACATATTGTAGTGAATATATATGTGTAAATTCCCCTAAATAAAACGTATACATTCACAAATAGAGACACTTATTATGTACCAAAAAAAATAAAAAAAAAATAGAGACACTTATTATACAGTGCAAGCTAGAACTTAGTAATTAAGTAAATAGTATATGTGAGAGAGAGAACATTTTAGAGCGATAGAATTATCCATAATATATTTCATAAACTTTGGAGTAAATAAAAAAAATAGCTATTTTGCCCATGAGCCTTTGCTCTGTTGGTTGGGCATATGCTGGTTATTGGAGAGGTGGGGGGATCGATTCCCCCCAATACCACTCCCCCCGTTCCCTATCTCCCGTAGGCTCCCTATAGGGGTCATCCTTGGTCCCACTCCAGTGATGGAATCCTCTTACGAACCAAAAAAAAAAAATAGCTATTTTATGTCACCCTTTAGCTATTGCAAAATACAAGAAAAGGAAACTTTTTGTAGAGAGAGAAAATATATTATATAGATAAGTGTTGGACGAAATATGAATTTGTGCCAAAAGTAAATTTAATTTGATTTAACTAAAAGTAAATTCTTTAACTTTTGTTTGTGATGTGTAACATTACCATTACTGCATTAGCTTTTAGAAGAACCAGTGAGTGAGGGTCTACTTCATTGGGTGTAGCACTTAGGCTAGACAACTATATATGTGAAATGATATATCAAACGTAGCCCAGAAATTTCGCTGAACAGAACAACTATACGCAGATGTCTACATTCTGAACACAACACATCATATCCTAAGTTGCATTGCATCTGTAGCTTACTCCAAGTGGAAAACTCCAATGTCCGGCCCCTACTCATCGTATACCCTTCTTTAAGCTGCCCATTTGCTTGTATGTATAGTTGTACACGCCATCTCTAACTTCATTGAAAAAACGTCCCTTTTAATATATATATATATATATATATATATATATACATACATACATTTATATCTATATATAATTTGTACTTCTTTTTCGTTGTTTATTGCGGAGAAGGGAATGTTGGGTTGGGTGACATAATTGAGATATTTATCCCCATTATATGTAAGACATATATAGCTGGCTTATATGTAGTCTCCACGAGCACTAAACGAATGTCCGTCCAAAAACAAATCAATTTTTAATAGAAATGAGGTTTACAATAGAACATTAATTAATGTTACTCCTATATGAAGTAATATATTATGCATCATGGCATCAGGCCTATGAATGAATTAATGTTAAGAGAAGATGGTAATGACCAACTGCAGACAGGAGCAGAAAAAACACACACAAGTGCTAACTTTGCTATAATTATGTAAACAGAGTGATTCAAAGAGTATAACCTATGTTGTTGTTTTGTGGAATTTTTATTATCAATAAGGGTTAGTAACTTTGTAAGTATTTTACTTTGTATTTTGACTTCACCTCAACATGGCAACAGCACCATGCTTTCAGACTCAGTTGCAACATACAATGGGAAGTAATTGATCAACTTGATACAGTTTTAGAAACTATTTATCAAGTCAGTGTAGTTTTGAAATTATTTATTAAAATAAGATAAATTATGCCACGCTATTTTTAGTTTATTTTAGGGACTTGAATTCAGGTACTATTATTATATGATAACTTTATCACTACACCAAATGATTTTTTTAAGTTATAAATGTAAATTATAATATATATTAATTATTATTAAGTGATATTTGGTCATTTAATTATTATAATATATCAGTGTAATCATTAAATGACTACACTAATTCATATAATCATTTTATATAGTCATCTCGTTATATGTGAATTATAATTTTAAATAACTATTTAATGTAACTATTTCGTTGTATGTAAATTTAAAAAATTAAGTAATTATTTAATAATTATATTAATATCATTTGATGAACAAATATCATTTAATAATAATTAATATATATTATAATTTACATATATATATAATTAAACGCTGTCATATGGCACCATTTGTGCTAGATTGACTAGTGCGCAAATGCCACGTAAACAAAAAAAAAAAAATCAATGTGACAAAATCTATCTTATTTTAAAAGATAATTTTAAAATTATACTAATTTAATAAATAATTTATAAAAATACACCAAGTTAATCAATTATCCTACAATGCGTGGGTGTAAACTTTGTAATTACATGGCATCAATTAGCCCAGCTAATTTTGTGGTTGGACAAAGGTATCTTGAGAGTGTACTTGTTTGAGATAGGGTCCAGGATATCGGGGTACACCGAACCCAATAATCCACATCTAAGTTTGTAGCCGTAGCAGGTGATTATGTGTTTGTAAGAATGGGCCAATACGAGAGCAAGTAGCCTCTGCGCTAGCTCTGGCTGGCTGCTAGATCAATGTGAATTATAAAATGAAGAATTTTTAGGTAGTCGTGTTCAAGCCAAAAGAAATCACATCGATCCCATCGAGTGAGAGGAAAGGTACGTTGGATTTTAATTACTTGTGGGGAATCTGAGTAGTATGGTACTACTAGTTGAGTTTGACACTAATTAACTGTGCCTCGTCCTTGTGTGAGGCTCTTGTCAAGGTAAAGGAATCCCTGGCCCTCATCTATATAATCCGTTAAAATGGGTTACAATTGTTAAAGTTTATTTATTTATTTGTATAAATTAAGCTAATCAGCTTTAAAATTAATGATTTGTAAAAAATATTAGTAATTTTGAATTAATTTATTTAATTCACAAGTTAAATAGGTTAACTTATGAGGCTCACATACCGTCTACATATTTTTCTTTTAAATTTCAAATTATTTGTATAAAAAAAATTAATTTAAAATTTTAAAAGTAAATTAAACACTCTTTTTTCAAGCAAAAATATAAATTGTATATATTGTAAAAGGCTAGTAGTAGCATAATCCACACATAAACACATTAGTCAAACTCTATAACTTTATGTTATTTATTTATTTGAACTCCCCTTTAACCTTTTAGATGAGATTAAAGTATTTAATAATATATCTATGTAATGTAATATTTGATTTGAGATTATTAAATTTAAATATTTCAAAACTTACAAGGTAAAACAAAAGTTTCGTGGGTCGACCTATTAGGCCCGTGAATTGATGCAATGCTAGTCGACCTGACTGATTTACAACTTGTTTAAACACGAGTAATTCTAACCCATATCATTTAACCAGCGGGCCATCACAAGCGGGTCTAAACGAGTCAGATTGACCGTTTATCAACCCTTCCCATGCATACATTTGTAGGTCATTTAGATCATTTCCTTCTCCTTTCTCTTTGTCCACAAGTCCTAGGAGTAGTTAATTGAGTGCAAAGAAATCTCTCTTTCTCGATCTCCATTCAAGCTTGAAATTTATTATGTCAACCAGATGAGACAACGCAAGTAGGGGTGAACATGAGTTGAGTGGGGTTTGAAATTTTCTTCCCCCTCCAACTTTACCTGCTCATATGTGGGTTGGGTTGAACTTGAACATAAAAAAATTAACATGCTAAAATCAAAATCTATTTTGAATAATATAAATTTCCAAATGACATAACATAAAATATAAAATTCAAAGTATATATAACTCTAGGATTACAATTACAATCAACACAAATAAACAATAAAGACACATGTAATACAATTATCGTATGATACTATAATTAACACATCATCTCCTCTTTGATTTCATGTAAGTTAATAACACCGTAGCATTAACCATAATTAACACAATTATCAAAATAAAGATAAGTTGAAATTAACAATGAAATAATAAGTTAAAAAGAACTAGAATCTTAACTAGTTTAATGAAATACTTCTAAAATGATCAATTATTACGATCCACAACTTCATTTCTAACAGCAGATACATCTAACACATAAAGGAATCATGAAGAATTAGAAAATATTAATGATTAAATTATTAGTAATTGACTAAATAAATTAACCAAATTCTATATAGTACATTACCTACTTTAATCTTTTCAATTTTATCCATTTGAGCATGTAGATCAATGTATTTATCAAGAGTTTTTAATTAATTTTGAGCACGAATCAATGCCTCAACAGCAAGGGGTTACAAAGAACTACGAAAAGGGTCTAGAACTTGCGCCTCAAATACTAAATGTAGTGTAATTTTAATTTAAAATTTTTCAAGAAATTAATTATCCGAAACAATTATAAACTTATATAAAATTTTAGAAGCTTAAAAAAAGTGATAACACAACTCAAAAATAAAAATAAAATAAAAAATTAAATGAATTGTGTTAGGTTCATGAAAGTTATCCAACCTATACTTCATAAATTTAACCTAATTTATTAATTATAAATTAAATAAAAAAATGTGAGATTGTGAGTCCAACTTACCCCAGTCCATCCTAAGTGCAAGTGAATGGATAATATATATATATATATATATATATATATATATATATATATGGTAAAAGTATGTCTGCGGGTCACATGCATGAAGTGTATATGATGATGGGGGAATTTTCCATCGACTACCAAAAAGATGGTGGATCTATTCACTACTTTATATATATCATTGATTTTCTCTAAAAGTTAATCTATAGCCAAGTTTTTTTAATGATACTTATATTATTGGTTAACATGATAAAAGTTTGACTTTGTAAAAATACTCTGAATTTATTTGAAAATAATGTGTAATTTTTACTACATAGCTCATGATACAATAGATTATTTAAAAATTGCTCAAAAAATATAAAAAAATTTATTTAAGAATTATAAAATGAAAAACTTATTAGGATTTTTAAATTAGACCAAGTATTAAAAAATTTGAATTATTTTTATTAAATCCATTATTTTTATTTATTATTTTAAAATTTAAATTTTTACTAAAATCATTTTATTTTCAGATTTTATATTCAAATATATATTTTAAGTTTTTATGTTTACTTTTTTATTCTTCTATTTTGATTTTTTTGTATTTTCTTTTGTTCAAATTTTTTAAATTATTTTTTTATATAAAACTTTTTGGTTTATTATAATATCAATTTTTATTATTTTGATTAAGTCACTATTTCACATTTTGTATTTGTATTTGTATTTTATTCATTTATTATTTTTTAATAATCTTTTAAGTATTGTTGAATATATTTTAATTTTAATTTTTTGAATAAAAAAATAAAATAATTTTATAAATAAATATTTGTTAAACTTAAAATATAATTTTACTCACCTATAATAACCGATCACAGTATTGGTGGATGAATACACCCACATTATATTAGAAGACGTTAAAAGCCTCCATGATGATGATGCCATCCAACACAATAAATGATTATGGTTTCTTCTGATATTTGTTTACATTCATAATCAAGTCCGGACCATTTTTGTTGCGTCTGATGTGTGATCAGATTGATATGACTACTTCCCAGTGGCAGTAAATTGCACTGCGATTTGAATTTAAGAAAGTGTCTTATTAGTTTGTCAGCTACGGTTCCCCAGTACGCTCTCTATCTTTGACGTAAAATCACAAGTGGGGCCGATTTCAGAAAAGAACAATCAACAATGCAAGAAAAGTGTGCCAAAAAAGTGAATTGCCCAAAAAACCAAGAGATTTCCTCTGGCTTTAGCAAGTTTTTTACAGGAAAAAAACACAGAACAACTAGCAGTTCTTTCTCAAGTGGCAAAAATAGAAGGCATTAACCCAAAAGAATCATTTACATTTTTTGTTTTTGAAAAAAGGGCCACAACAGAGGTTATAACTTATAACTTTTGAGTAACTTGGTTTGTGGTCCCAGGAATCTTGCCAACAGAGTCTGATTATAACAAGAATTAAGAACTTACCTAATCTCAAGAAGTTGACTCAAACATGGACGCAAAAATGAAATACATAATTACTTATGGCACACCTGCACTCTTAGAAATTGAAATCTTAACTGTAAGGTTGTAAAAATATTTTTATGATCAACCTAACCTGAACACAAATTTCATTTCCTACCCTCTTTTGTCTGTAAGACCATTGGCAAGAATAAGATTGGAGCCAAATTATGGTGTACATGTGCTTGATGGTACAATCCGAGAAGCATCTAGGATTTAAGGGAGTCCAATGTAAAAATGAAAATTAACCATTCAACCCCAGATTAAGGAGAGAGAGGAGGAGGGCCCGAGGTTAGACGAGCTGCAGAGGCTTCTTTAACTGTTGAAGTTGAAGAATACAGAAGAAGAGGCACGCGAGAGGTCTAGGCTACCATACAATAAGGAGTAACATACTTATTTATTTGTGAAAAGGAAAAAGATAACTGAATGTACTAAATCTAACTGTTTAGAGTCCCAAAAAAAAAAAGTCTAACTATTTAAGAAAGTTAAGAATTATTCTGGTATTTTTTTTTAAGAATATTAATATTTAAAATAAGTTGTCAAATATTTATTAATTATTATTTATATTTAATAAATTTTTAAATATTTATTGTTAAACTAATAATTAATAAATAATTAATAATTTACTTTTGACATTATATCTACCGGCTATCATAACAACTTTCAAGAATGTTATATATAATGAAGCTTTAAATATTATTTAATATTTTACAATAAAAATATGAATTCATATCGTAAAAAATGCATCATCAACAAGTTCACAAGTGGTGGAAGAAGTAACCGTTTGAAAATTAGAGGTTTCTGGTGAAAATTGTGGTGTCAGTTTTCATTTTCGTCCTTAAAAGCTACGAAGATGTTATTAGTGAATAGTTATTTGAAAATTTAAAATATTTATTTTCAATTTAAAATAAATTTATATAATATAAAAAATTTTGGTTAAAAAGTTTAATGGGTTCCGTGACAGACTGTGTATATCAACTATAGGGTTGGCTTAGTGATTTAGTGATTCATAATCTATGCTTTTATTCTGATTTAAACATTGAATCAATACATGAATTAATTCTCTTAAATGTACCAAATTAATGTGAGATATGTATTAAGTTGAAAATATCCTTATAATTAATACATATATATATATATATATATATGATATTTCAAAATGAAGTTCCAAAATAAGTGTATTTAGTTTGTTTGAAAAATAACGTAACATTACTGGATCAAAACCCATGTAATTGCATATTTATGTTAGGTACCAGAGTGATGGGAATAGTGCCTCACAACTAAAATAAGAGATGAGAAAAGAAGAACTGAACACACAATATTTAACGTGGAAACCCTCAATGAATAAAGGAAAAAACCACGGGCGGTAGAAGAATTTCACTATGGGAGAAAATTACAACACCTGTCTAAATCTTAGGAAGAACAGCGCTCATGAAAGAATACAAGAAAATATACAAGAGAGGAAGAGAAGATTTTGGGATAGGATTTAAATGAATCCCTTAGGCTTCTTTTATAGGCTCCATGAGGAGCATCATAAGGAAAACCCACCAATGTGGGACTTTATTCCTAACAATTCTCCCACTTTTTATTCCTAACAATTCTCCCACTTGAAGATTTGATTGAGTCAAGCATATCTTCACACCATTCTTTCTGTCTTGTCATTCCATGTTGCTTACGTTTCTGATAGACCATAGGAGGATCGACACCAAATAAACTTGTCAGCATTGATCGGCTTTGTCATCACATCTGCTAGGTTGTATTTGGTGTGAATCTTCTGCATATCCACACTTCCTTCTTCTACTACTTCTCGAACAAAGTGATACTGAACACCTATGTGTTTTGTTTTGGAATGAAAGGCTGGATTCCTTGCAATGTACAAAGCACTACATTGTCACAATACACGATAATTCTCTCTGCTTGTGCCAGGATTCCTCCATTAACCTTTGTATCCATCTGACTTCCTTACCAAGCTTGGGTAGGCTGCCATGTACTCGAAACCTGTAGTAGACAAAAAGTTACAACGATCTGTAACTTAGATAACACTTACCGCTCCTCACCGAGTGTAAACACATGCGAGTGATAGATTTTCTTTTATCAAGATCACACAAAATCTGAATCAACATAACCCACGACAACAAATTCGATCCTCCATAACATAGTGCAACATACGAGGTTCCTTTCACGTATCGTAGGATCCTCTTAACAACATTCAATGCTCTCTACCGGGGATCTACCATAAATAGTGACCACTCCCACTTTGCTTGTGCAATGTCGATTTTGTACATATCATAGCATACATAAGGCTTCCACGTGCATACGGTACTCGAGACATTTCCATCACTCTGCAGCTTCAACTGCTAGGACTCTTGCACGAGGATAATTTACAATTGATAGGAAGTGGGGTAGATATTGGCTTACGGATCTTGCATGTTGAGCGTCGCAAGACCTTCCTTAGATAATTCTTTTGAGAAAGCCAAATCTTCTATCTTTTACATGTCTCGGTTAATTTGCATCCCTAAAATCTTGTTTGCGGGTCCCAAGTCCTTCATATTGAACTCCCTAGCCAACTGTGCCTTCAATTCTTGGATTCGATCTTTGTTGGGGCCTACCACCAACATGTCATCCACATATAACAGCAAAATGATGAAATCATTATCATCAAACCTCTTGTAGTATGTACAATGGTCTGAACTCAGCCTGTTGTATTCAAGGCTAATTATGAAGGAATCAAATCTCTTGTACCAACATCACAGTGCTTTAAGCCGTCTGAGATTTGGTCAACCTACAAACTAAGTTTTCTTTTCCTTGTTCTTCAAAACCTTCTGGTTGGAGCATATAAATTTCTTCTTTAAGCTCTCCATGAAGGAAAATTTGTCTTTACATCTGCTCAGATGTAAATCGAATCGACGACACATCGCTAACATTACTCACGATAGTAGTAAGTCGAACCCTTTGGAGAAAATATCTCGTTAAAGTCAATACCTTCTTCTGAGCATATCCTTTTACAACCAATCTATGCGATATCGTTCTACTTGATCATTGCTTTATCAGCTTGATCTTGTAGACCCATTTATTACCAATGGCCTTTCTACCATGTGGTAATTCCACCGGTTCCCATGTCTTGTTTACGTGAAGAGCTTCAATTTCTTCTACATTCTTTGTCATCCTGAGCATCCCAGCTACTAGTAGCTTCATGAAAAAGTGATGGCTCTCCATCCTCTGTTAAAAAGGCATTATGCAACATTGCTCTCAGTAACATACTCAGTGTGCCAATTTAGTGACCTTCTCTCACGAGTTGACCGTCGAACTTCTACTGACCTCGGATTCAAGCTGGTTACGGTACCTCATGCTACGATTACGCCTTGAGAAGAATAATCTTCTCGAGAATTTCTCTCCATGCACTTGTATGTGTGATCTCTTTTGAAATCTTTGTCATTTGTGCACTCCCGCTGCGAGTTCACTTTACGCAAAAACTACATCTCTGGCGACGAAGCTTGCGGCGTTGGGATCCCACAAGCGATACCCCTTAACATAGTCGACATAACCCAAGAATATACATTTCTGGATTTTGGATCCAACTTTGTTCCTTTCTTGGGAGTTGTACATCACGTACACAAGACTTGTCCAGAATACATGTGAGAAGAATAATCAGTGGCTTTACTGTTCCACATCTCCATAGGTGTCTTCAAACCAATGCCAGATTGATGGTGATCGATTTATCCACATAACAAGCGGTTTGGTACTTGACCCAAAAGATTTGGCCAATCCATTGTTCTCAGCATGACTCTTGTTATTTCTAGGAGTTCTGTTCATCAGCTCTTGCTACACCATTACTGTGAGGCGTATGTGCAACCGTGAATTGTCTCGTAATACCCTCTTGTTTGCAGAATGCCAGAAAATTGCCATCTACATATTCTCCTCCATTATCTGTCCTCAAGCACTTGATTCTTTTCCCAGTTTCAAGCTCTACTTGTGCTTTGAACTCCTTGAATACTAGAAACACATCTGACTTCTTATTGATTGGGTACACCCATAATCTCCTGGAATAGTCATCAATGAATGACACCAAATACTTTGCTCCTCCTAGGGATATTTCCGGTGATTCCCATACATCAGAATGGATCAAGTCCAGTATGTGTTTTTTTCTAGTAGTTACTTTGGCAAATCTCAATTTATGTTGCTTGCTTATCACGCAGTGCTCACAGAAGGGTAAATTGACCATCTTAAGCCCGGGTAAGAGATTGCGTTCCGCAAGAACTTTCAAGCCTCGCTCTGACATATGGCCTAATCTGCGATGCCACATTATCGTTGTTTCTTCTTGTTTGTGTATATTGATGCATCTGCCTCTTTGCAGCGTCTCTCCCAAAGCATGTATATATTTCTTGTGATATTCTCTTCTTTCATTACCACAAGGTTGCCTTTCACTACTTTTCAGATTCCTACTTCATTGTGGACCTTGCATCCGAGGTCATCCAATTGCCCAATTGACTATAAGTTCTTCTTCAAGCCGCTTCACGTATGATGTCCTTGAATTTTGCAGAAACCATCATGCATTTTTAATCGATCTGAGCTCCGGCCAATTTCTAAGGCGTGATCATTTCCCATGAACCACCAGATCCTTCGAAATAGGTTCATAAGTGCAAAATCAATCTCGGTGTGGAGTCATGTGCCATGTTGCTGAATCCATTATCCGGACATCATTAAGTTTCTTTCCACCTTTAGAAGTGTGTTGCTTCACTATCTGATTTCTCCATGTCCCAGGTACTTGCAACACAACCTTGGGAGGTTGATGTTTTAGAATTCTTTCTCCACTCTTCTTATTATGCCAACACTCCTTCTTACGTGTGCCCTCTCATTGCCACAATTGTAGCATTTAAGATTCTTCCTTCTTTGAGATTTTGATCTACCATGATTTTGACTCCCCACTTTGGAGCCACGTTCAGATTGATACGCCTCTCATCATCGTCAAAGCCTCTGCTTGCTTTGAACTTTACGACCTTTCCTCCTTATTCCTGGCTTGGATTCTTCTTCAAGAATAGCAGGCAACATCATCAAAGTGAAGAGAGTCACCAACATTATTATTTGTGATGTTGATGATGAGTTGATCATACGAATCACGGTAAACTGCGAGTAGAAGTTCCATACGTTCATTTTCCGCTATTTTGAAATACGATCTTTGTGAGTTGAGAAAATAGCGTGTTGAGTGTTGATGTGATCTGTTCTGAAAGCGTGGATTCACTCGTTCGAAGAGTGTAGAGTTTCCTCTTGATAATATTACGGTGTGAAGTGACTTCACCTCGTACAGATTTGTTAAGAACATCCCAAATCTCCCTTGCGGTCTTCTTCTGCAACACTTAACAAAGCTGAATCCGCCATTGCTAGATGCAAGTTGTACTTGACATTGTCATCACTCTTTCCGGCTTTTCATTGCTCGTATACGTAGGTCTACCTTCAATTGCTTCTAGACAATTATCTTTCCTTAAAGCGCGCCCTTATCTTCAATTTCCACAAGGAGAAATTACTCCCGTTGAACTTCTCTATCTCGAATTTTCTTTGCCATAGTTGTACAGTGAATCGAATTATACTATTTCACAGTGAATAGTACTGTATACGTGAATAGTATTGTACGTATTCCGTACACTAGAACAAATCCAGTATACGTTAACAATTACTGTGAAAATATACAACCACACATATGAATAGTAACCGTATCTGTGAATAGTCGTATAACTGAATAGTCGATATCTTTGGAGCAGGTGGCGTAGTCGTAAATAGTGCACCGAGTAAGTTCCCGGGGAAGAGAGGTGGGTCACAATAGACACGCTTAAATACCAAGTCTTTCCTGGCGAACTTCACTAAACACTTTCACGTACCACCACTTTATTTCGGCAATTTCTTTTCGATGTGGAAGATCGGAACCAATGCTGCAACCACGAGCATCTACTAGAATCGACACTTTCCCGACTTGCTGCGGCGGACCACGAACCAATGGCTCACGATGCCTTTATTAGGTACCAGAGTGACGGGAATAGTGCCTCACAACTAAAATAAGAGATGAGAAAAGAAGAACTGAACACACAATATTTAACGTGGAAACCCTCAATGAATAAAGGGAAAAACCACGGGCAAGACTAGAAAAATTTCACTATAGGAGAAAATTACAACACCTCTCTCTAAATACTAGGAGAGAACAACCTCACAAAGAATATAAGAAAATATACAAGAGAGGAAGAGAAGATTTTGGGATGGGATTTAAATGAATCCCTTAGGCTTCTTTTATAGGCTCCATGAGAAGCATCATAAGGAAAACCCACCAATGTGGGACTTTATTCCTAACAATTTAAGCCTATTATAATATGTTTTGGAATATATATATATATATATATATATATATATATATATTAAGTTAAGAATATGCAACAAACTCTTGACAAATGTCACCTAAAAAGACCTCAAATCTCAACAAGTGTCTCATGACAAGAGTCACTTAAAAATATGGAGCGATTAATACATTAAAAAATTATTAATTGATATTAATAACTATTTATTGGATGAATTAATTGATTAGAGTAACAAAAATATAAAAAGACAAAAAATAAAATTACAAACATGTATTGAAGCTCATAACTAACACATAAATTTGAAAAAGAATATGCGTTCATCTTTATTTTGAAACTGTAATTAGAGTAATAATAAAATAGTATTAAAATACTAATTTAGTAATAATAAAATAGCATTAAAATACTAATTTAGTAATAATAAAATAGCATTAAAAAACTAATTTTGAAGAGTTACTGATACAATATAAAAAGAATACTGGCATTTAAAATATTTTTTTTAACAACTTATAACCTTAATTAACATAAATCTTAAATTAAACTTCAACTCCAAAAATATGAAAATGACTGTAACACATGCCTAATAGTTGATCACATATAAGATTCAATGTGTAGATTATTAAGATTTATCAAAGATAAATAGTTAAAAAAAGTATTTCAATTTTTTTATACATATTATCTCACTTTTGAAGACTATAATAGCTTAACAAAATTTTTAATTTTGAAATTGAAAGCCATACTTGCTATAAATGAATTGAATAATTTGTCTACAAATTTTAATTTAATTAAAGCTAGATCCCAATATACTTTAATTAAAAACAATTGTAAATATTTAGTTTTTGGTCCAACTCTTTTAGCATTAATATTCATAATTGACTTCATAAAATACTAATTTTTTTTATATAAATTTAGTTAGATTCATAATTTTTTTAATATGGATGAAATAGTGATGTCTTTTCATGAAATGTTTATTTAAAAAAAATTAAAAATTAAATATACTATTGTTTTGATTAGAGTTCATGAACTTTATTTAGAGATGTCGTCCATTTTATGTAACATGTGAACAATGAGGCTATTGGTAATTTTAATTATCTATTGACACTTCCACTTTTAATTTCTTAAATTACCATCAATTAAAAAATTTATTCAAATAAAGTCTTAATTAATTTTTATATTTGATTATTTACATTTAATTGAGGGCAATTTAAAAATAGTTAGTGAAGAATGTGAATACACAATTAGGAATGCCAATATATAGCATTACCCTATATGAAATAGTTATTATTTAATAATTGTATTCAATTGTCATAAGTAATTTTTTTTATAGTAGAATAGTATCTCATCTTATTCAAAATATGACTTATTCCGTTTTCTATTATTATTTCATACTCATGTGAAATTATTTTTATTATAATCATGATAATTGATAGGTACTTTCTTAATTAATTTTTTTCATGTCAGCTTAAATTTGTACTATTACAGAAGAAAAGGGGATTCTATATAAAAAATAAAAAATATACACAAATAATATTTAATTATATATATATATATGAATTAACCAATAAAATTTAATAATTATTAAATTAAAATCTTATAAAATTTATTTTTTATAAACCGAACAACGAGTTTTATACTAGTTAATATTTAGTGGAGGACTTAAGGAGTCTTTTTTAGTAATTTTCCGGGCCAAGTATCCAACTATTGTTTTTATTTTGATTGAAAATTAGTCGATGAAGTATTGGGCCCGACCTCAGTTTGGGCTAAATGAGATAAAATTAAGGCCCCGTTTGGGCTAAGCTCTATTTCAAGTTTTATATCGACTCCCAATTTAATATTGTGCCTACCGTTTGGGAGTTATTCAGGGCCCAAGCCCTCACTATTAGTATGGTTATTGCTCTCTGAGCCTCCCCCAAATGCCCCCCCTCTCACAATCACAAATTGTTGATAGCATTATTTTCAATATGGTGCTTCATATACAATAATGCTAAACTCAAAAATAGAAATAAAAAAAATAGGGGATTTACAATAATATGATAATTGAAATTATTATTCCAAATAACATTGAGGGTTAAGATTGTTACTCATCAAATATCTGTGGCTACATAATGAAAATCAGCCAAAATTTTCCCAACATAACACAGTAGGATAACATTAATCAGCCTATGTCGTTAAGATATGGGAAAGGAATGGTTGCAACTCACATGGGGGAGTCCTGGAAGGAACAAGAAAGTAGAAATAACTACTAACTCAATGTTGAGGGAACAAAGAGGAAAAGCAAAAAATAACCCTTTATTCGATTTCTCAGAAAAAGAAAAGTAGTAATCTACTTTTAATCGCTCAATTATCGAAGGCTTTCAGCTTCTTCTTTCTTTTAAATTTTTATTTTCTGAGTCGAATTGCTCTATGTTTGACTGGTGTAAACAATTAGTTTAAAATGAAACAAAGATACCATGCAATCGAATGGAAGCGAACGTCACGCAACATTTAAAATGGTCAGTTCAACACTTGTTTGTTTCATTGATGCACCTCTCATGTGACGAATTATGTACTACAAAGTTTTAAACTTATTTAAATATAAAGTTTTAAATAAAACAAGTAGTTCTCAAATTTCGTTCTTTTGAATTATGTAATTAATATAAATCTACTAAAATTTTTATATCTGTGTAAAAAGAATTTTTTACTAAAGATACAATTAAGTCATTAAATTATACATGCTGTGTGGATGTAGTTTCTAGGTGCATATAAGGTAATTTTATATTTTAATAATTTAAAAACTTAACTTATTAATCATTTACATATATGACTCATGGATTGAATTATGTGTACAAAATGACTAAGGGATTACATTTTTAAATTATTAAATGGCCAAATAAGTTAAGCTCATAAATCTAAAAATTAAATCCACGTAGCATGTAAAATAGAGGAATGAAATTGTATATTTAGTTTTCATTTGTGATAGAAAAAAATAGTTTTGTGAGGTTAAATATGTTACATAATAAAATAGGGTAATGCTATATAAAATAGTGCTAGTCTCAGAAAATTGAGCAGCCGTCAAAGTGCTGCTGCACCATAAAATATGCCATTTAAAAGATAGTGGCTAGTCTCAGAAACATGCCTAAGGTAAAGAGGCTGGGCTCCTTTTCTCCTTCTGTTGGTTAGTTTATATTTCGTACATAAACAATTACAAGCTTATTAATTTTAATGCTTCGGTGAGGGAAAGTAGGCGGAAAAAATTCCAAGGTTTCAAACTTTGTTTCAGGCAACAAAGAAAGCGCAAGTAGAAAGTGTGTCTGTGAATGAGATTTTGTGTAGTTAAAAGAAAGTAGCACATACAATTCGTTTCTTGCCTGTTTCTGTGTCAGACTGAGCTGAGTAAGAATATTTATATAATCGTACACATGGTTGCACATGAACAAATAGCCCTACTTGCTCAATTTGCATATCCATAAAATTGTACAAGAATTTGCAGTTAAGTCAAACATTTTTCTGACATTCAAATCAATGATCTATACCAAAAAAACACACGTCTTTCCCTAGATTCTTATTTTTCACATTTTATTAGGGAGGGGGAAAAAAGAAATGCTTTGCAGGGTGATTGGTCTGTGGTATAGTTTGAACAATATTGTTCTGCTGTTCACATGGAGGCATGTGATATTTAACACAACAAACAAACGGATAATGTAGACTTGATAAGAATAGAATCATACGATTCTGCATACTTATTGACTGATATTACAAAAAGATGGTGGAGAGTTAAGTCCAAGGGAACACAATCTAATATTTACACGTTTTCTCTAGCTTACAACTTCACATGGTGACGTGTAAAATCATTTATGAATGGGAGGACATCAACTAGGAAAATGCTCTAGTAAAGTCACCATTTAACGTAAAATTGAGCCTCTCGTTTTCTTAACATTGTTGTGCAGTTACATTCATCACCAATTTGAGGATGAATGTCTCTGTACATGTCAGCAGATTGGTGCAGCAAAAAATGGCTTGCCCCTTTTGTGAACCGTGAAACAGAGGACTTTTCTATTGTTTTCTCGGCTTAATTAGAAATATATCTAATTGTCTAAATTCATTATATTGAAGTACAGGCTTATTAGTGTCAATGGACAATGCGGAACTTAATATTTAATTGTGCCAACTAGGAACTTTGTCGCCAAAACAAGTTAGCATGCGTTCTCAACTCCAGGACTATTGCTGCTTATAGTTAGAGAAGGAGGCTAGGAGGTAATTGATGTCTCCTAGGTCATTGGCATTATTGCAGCATAATAAATTAACAACAACAACTTGTTAACCGGGCTTTAAGATCACTTGAGATTGTTTGGTTTTCTTGTTTTTCTGGCATTAACTTTATGTTTATGATTAAGTAATGGGATTTGGACTGTTATCAAAAAATCCATGATCATTATGGAGAATCAAACAAAAGGGACACGCAATCTTCTCCAATCATCTTCATAACAATCAATCATTAGATCATGAATATAGATTAGAGTCAGTGATCACATACCAAAAATAGTTTAGTTTGGCCGCACTTCTTGTCCCCTCAACATCCTTTCTCTTTGTTCAGCAGGTCTAGATGCAGGGTTTCAGGGGATTTTTTATTATCAGTTTTTGAGAATAATCACTGCCATAATCACCGCTTTTCTGATTATTAGCCATCTTAGTCAGCTTTTGTTCACAATGAATGGACACAAAATGAAGAGAAAACCAAGTTAGCAAAGAAAGATCGTATCAAAATTGTATACAGTTTTATCTAATGTTTAATAAGAGAGTGGGACAAATACAAATGTATTTTGTACCAAAAAATGCATTAATAAATTACAGAACTTATGTAAGCTTAAATAAGTACCTACCACATGATCCCAGATGCCTCTCGAATTATCAATTTTCAAATGGACCGTTTCAGTTTTTCATGTGGATACAAGGTGATACAAAAAGTTTTGTTGCACTTGCAGCTGCATACATTTTATAAGAAGTTTGACTGGTCATGTCAGCTAATGGAAAAACAAACCCTAACAAAGATCACCATAGAATTTAGTGGAAGAGTCCATGTTCCCCATTTCACGAACAAAGATTTCTGCATGTCATGTAACTCCCATCCTTCTTAATTAAAGGCATGGTCCCCAAATGGTTAAAGATATGTTCGGTAGCATGCTGGAAAAACTGTCTTAAATCTTTCTACTTTATCTTCCCTATTGGTAAAAATATGTTTACATAGTAGAAAAGGAAAATTGAATCTTTGAGATAGATGTAAATTACATGCCCTTGAACTTCTTTCAATTTGCAGAGAAGGTGGCATGAAGTTTTGCTGATATGCAAGAAATGTCCTGCATTATTAGAAATGGCTTTGGTAGTTGCTGTTGGAGATAAAAAATTATCGGAAGGACCACAATTCAACAACAATACACACACACTCAAAGTAATAGAGTAGACACGAGAATTTACGTGGTTCGGGAAATCTCCTACGTCCACAGAGCTACTGCAATATTTTCACTATGTGAAATATACCTGTTGTGTTCTGAAACACTCAACTCACATGACACCACTGACCAAATATGCTTACTTGGGATTTCTCTCTTTCTCACTCTATTTTCTCTCTTCTCTCTCTAGCAAGTATTGCTTCTTGCTTTTGATGATATTACAAATGAGGGGAGGGGGTTTATATAGGCTTTAGAAAAAATGGTTGGTGGATTTTAGGTGAGTTTTAGGCAATGGCCACCAACCAATTTTTGACCCAAAAATGTTTGGTGGCCTTATTTCCTTGACTAACAATCTCCCACTTGAAGACTGATTTCAATCGTCTTCACACCTCGATAATGCGGTAGCTCTTCGATCTTGTTATTCTTGAAGACCAAGCTGAAGTTGCACACAACTCCGAGTTTCTCTGTAAGTGACGGGTTTAGTCAACATATCGGTACGGATTCTTACTACCTTCTATCTTTACAAGATTCAAAACTTCATCATCTAACAATGGCCAGAATGAAGTGGTAGCGTAGACCAATATGCTTGGTCCTAGAATGAAAAAGTGAATTCCTCGCCAAGTGTATTGCACTCGACTATCCTTTGTACAACACATTCATTCCCTGATTTAATCGGCTCGACTACTTATACCTGTGGCCATATCATCTCTTTATTGGCTTTTACGGTACCACATGCTCGGCTCTGTTGTGGATAACGTCACAATCTTACGTAATTGCGAGACCCGGTGGCGGTATGTATCGCCTAGTGTAAATACATATCCGAGTAGTGCTCATGCTGTGATCTATCTCACCCCGGCCAGTGCGCATCTACATAACCTGTAGTTTCAAATCACTCTTTCACGAATGTTAGGCACTTCTCTGTAGTGCCACTTGTAGATATCTCAATATCCACTTCTTTGCTTCCCAGTGCTACTTGCACGGTTAGACATGTATGCGCTTACGGCTCCCCTTTGCATGGGCAGTATGTGCGGTCTCGTCACTGAGACCATGGCATACATAAGACTTCCAATGGCGAGCGTGCGGAACTTTTGCCATGAATCCTTTCTCTTCGTCCGTCATGGACTTTGTTCCTTGGACAATCACTGAAGTGATTAGCTAGTGGTGTTTTAAGCTGGTTTGACTTCATTCATGCCAAACTTGTATAACACCTTCACGATGTAATCTGCTTGTGAAAGTTCGAGTTCCCTACGATGTTCATCTCTGCTAATCTTCGATTCCAAGTATTTGCTTTTCTGCACCAGGTCCTTCATCTCAAACTCGTTGGACAAGCTTTGCTTCTTCAACTTGTTAATTTCATTCAAGTCGCTCAACTACTAACATGTAAGTCGACATATAGCAATAGAATAATGTAGTAGGAATTCATCTTTTTGAAATAAGCGGCAATGGTCGACATTGCATTTCATGTAGCCATGTCTTTGCATGAAGGCTGTCAATTTCTTGTACCAACTTTGCCTCGGAACTTGTTTCAATCCATATAGACTCTTTCTCGACCTACACACCATATCCTCTTTGCCAGTCTTGTAAACCTTAGTTCTTTGCATGTAAATTTCTTCATCCAAATCTCCATGGAGAAGCGATCTTAACATCTAATTGCTCAAGATGTAGACCCTCTCTGTGCTCTGATATGCTCAGCACTAAGATAATCGTGGTTAGTTTGACAAGCTGAGGAGAATATATTTACTGTGTAGTCAATGCCTTCTTTCTGGCGAAAGCCTTTAACCACTAGTCTAGCCTTGTATCTTTACGAGCCATCATGCTCCGGTTTGATACGGTACACCCATTTATTTTGCGGGGCTTTCTTACCCAATGGTAATTTGGCTAGCTCCCAAGTTTGGTTCTTGACAAGGGAATTCATTTCCTCTCCCATAGCAAGCTCCCAGCGGCTTGCATTCTTCACTGACATGCCTCGTCATAGCATTCGGTTCTCCGGTATCTGTCGGATAGATAATTGGTACCTCTGTTTGGTACATGAGAGCGAGTAGTTCTTCTTAAAGAAACTTGAGGATCGGTCAATCCTTATTTGTCGGTTGATTTTTGAGGAGCGGTAGAGCTGCGGGGATCGAGTAGAGCTGCTACGTGTGGGTATCGGCTCATCCACGCTTTTGTGTAGGATTTCCATCTGCAGCCTTTTACCCTTTGTGTGTCAACTACCTTTGTCCAGACACGTCATCGGCCCAAAAATTCAGTTTATTTGGCTCACTTCTTTACTGTTTTTCTGTCCTTGTACATCACCTTCTCGTTGAATACTACATCACGACTTCTGATGATCTTATGATTCTGTTCATCCTAGAATCTGTAGCCAAATTCTCCATCAGTGCCATATCCAACGAATGTACATTTGAGTGACTTGGCATCTAGCTTGCTTTTACGGTCACCATCAAGTATGTAGGATACACAGCCAAAAACTTTCGGATGTGAAAGTTTCACCTCTTCTGTCGGACCTCTTACGGAATTACGAGTCCCAAAGGTTTTGATGGTCCTCGATTTATCAAGTATCTTTCTTTGTACTAAGCGCACATGCCCAAAAGCATTTATTTTAGTAAGCATTGTATTCTCATGTAGCTCTCTCGGTCGGTGTTCGATTCATGCGTTCTGCTCCATTTCTTGAGGCGTTCGAGGAGCAGTCTTACTCGACTTGATCCCATTACGAAAACAAAACTTCTTGAACTCGGTATTTTCATACTTCATACCGTTGTCTAAATGCGAACTTCTTGACTTTCAATCTGTCTCGATCTCGACCATAGCACTTCCATTTTCCTAAATGTATCAAACAACTTCGGACTTGTGTTTGAGGAAGTAGACGAAACCTTTCTAGAATGGTCATCAATAAAAGTGACAATATTATGCCACTAATTGATGAAGAGGCGATGTTGGACCCCATACATGCGTATGTACTAACTCCAGCTTTTGTTTCTGGGTTCTCTCTAGTTCTTCACAAAACTCACTTCGGCGTTGCTTCACAGGAAACGACTTTCCACAATCAATTTACATTGACTTTAACTCTGGCGATTTCCTTGGGAAGCTAAACATTTCATCCCATGTTGCTCATGTGGCCAAACCTTTGATGCCGCAGTTAGGATCTTCTTTTCCTTTGGCGGCTGTGAGAACCGTATGCTCCAACGGTAGTGTAGAGAGATCCATCTTTGTTGCCACGAGCAATGGTCATTGCACCTTTTGATATCTTCCACCTATCTCGGGTGAAAGTGGTCACATAACCATTTGAAGCCAACTGCCCTATAGAAATCAAGTTTTTCTTTAGACATGGAATGTGTCTCACGTTCTCAATTTCAAGCGAATCGTTCGGCTTGACTTTCACATCTCCCTTCCTGTGATATCACATGTGATCATCACCAAGGTAAACCTTGCCTAGGTTCTTAGGAGATATAGTTCTCGAATAATTTTACATGCAGTGGCATGGAATGACGCCCATGAGTCCAAAATCCATGACTACATCTTGCTCTCCATTGCCTGAGATAAGACAATCATCGATTCTCTGGCTGTATTTGACTTGCTCACTGCCTTCGTCTTTCTTTGAAGACTTGCATGTATTAGAGTAATGGCCCATCTTCCCACAGTTCCGGCCTTCGATATCTCTTTTGCTATTCTTGATTTTGAGTGTTGTTTTGATGATTTACGGATTTTGATCTACCATGCACAGGCTTCCCTGCTTTTATTTACGCCCCTACTCTCCATATTCAATGTTGATGCCATAGTGGAAGGACCTTCTTCCTTCCTTCGATTTCTTAGTCATGATCATGTCAGCGACTTGAGAATACCATTTTACTTTTCCCAAAAGAAGCAGCGATTGGTATGCAGATGGGTGCCAACTTTTACGGCAGCGTGCGAGAATAGCACTTGGCTTCAATTTCATCGATGAAAGTCATTTCCACCGATTTGATTGATCCTTAATCTCATTGAATGAGTTTAGGTGTTCTCTAAAATTGCTGTTTTTGACATCTTCAAATTAAACGGCTTCTTGATTCAGGAACACCTTATGTCTTCTTGAAATTTACTTCATACATATTGGAAGAGAGCCTTGATAAGCTTTCTTTGTTGTGTCTTGATCTTTTACGTTGAATGCGTGATCTCGTTAAGCCCAGAGACAGCTAGCACAAGGCCTTGCGGTCAAGCACCTTCCATTCATCGTCCTTCATGGTTGCTTAGGTTTTTACGCTAGTGGCAAGTACAAGTCTTTAGTCTGAGATAATCTTCCATCTGCATTTTCGAAGCGAAATTCGTACCATTGAATTTCTCAATCTTGTATAATTCCTTCTCGGATGCCATTGCTCCCACTAGAATCACACAAATTCACCACTGTGAATAGTCAGGTATCGTAAATAGTACCATAGTATCTTTGGAGCAATTATGTCTGTAGTTATGAGCAGTACCACGAAAAATTCCCGGGAAGAGAGGTGGGTCACAAAGGACACGCTTAAGTACCAAGTCTTTCCTAGACAGAACCTTTTCTAGACATGCACTTTCCACTACCTATACTTATTTCAGGCTGGTACCTTGACCAATAACTCAAAGACAAATCTTTTCGATGTGGAAGATCGGAAGCCTACATATCCACCACGAAGGCATACTAAGATTTTTCAAGAGAATATTGCCCGGATAACCAAAAGCTCATGATACCAATTGTTGGAGATAAAAAATTATCGGAAGGACCACAATTCAACAACAATACACACACACTCAAAGTAATAGAGTAGACACGAGAATTTACGTGGTTCGGGAAATCTCCTACGTCCACGGAGCTACTGCAATATTTTCACTATGTGAAATATACACTGTGTTTACAAACACTCAACTCACAACACCACAACCCAAATATGCTTACTTGGGATTTCTCTCTTTCTCACTCTATTTTCTCTCTTCTCTCTCTAGCAAGTATTGCTTCTTGCTTTTGATGATATTACAAATGAGGGGAGGGGGTTTATATAGGCTTTAGAAAAATTGGTTGGTGGATTTTAGGTGAGTTTTAGGCAATGGCTGATTAATCAATTTGAGACACTTATGTTAGCTTTGTATTAGGCATTATTAGATATTTATTGTGCCCAATATTAGTACTTTAGATGAGTTTAATGTTGTTGGGCTTCATTGGGCTTTAATGAAATATTGAATAATTTTCGTATTTTGATGCATTTTGACCTTTCTTCCTTTGTTAGGTCATAACTTTGGACTCGGTGATCCAATTGAGGTGATCTTGGTGTCTTTGGAAAGCTAAGACAATTCTCTACAAGTTTTATGAAGAACTCAAGAGCTGGATCGGAATGCTAAGGGTCCAAAATATCCCTGAAATGCAGAGTGGGTTTCTTTGTCGCCTTGAGAACCATGCAGGCGTATGCACATATTGGACTATATAGTGGGTTATAGGCCTCCTCTTGGGCTGAAACTTGGTCACTTGAAAGATAAGACCCATATCTCCAACTTCAATGAAGACCATTTTGTCAATAGATGTCGTTTTAGGCATGCTTCAGAAGCTACAAGTTGGTCTGAATTTGGAAACACGTTCTTCCAACCTAACTTGAGGTAGGCGAAGTGTTTTTGGCATTTCTGGAGTTGTAAAAGTCCAAATGACATGATTCAAATTGGATATTTTCAAGGGGACAACTGGCTACAACTTTGATGAAGACATCCAAGCCAAAATGCACCGTCTAGGTGATGAATTTGAAGCCAGAAGTCGGATAAGAGTTGTTGACTAAAAGCCACCAACCATACACCAACCCACCTACCATGCACCAACCCACCAACCATGCATCAAGCTTCCATTTTTGACAAATTTCAGATTCTTATAGCTTGTATTCAGATTATGTACATGTACAAATTGGCTTCTAGGATTAGTATAAATAGACCAAACCTCTTTGTATTAGAGGCATTCAATTTGGAAGTAAGTTTTAAGAAAGTTTAAGTATTTGTGAGAGTTTTCTTTCTCTTCTTCTCCATTCTCTTTGCAATTTCGTTTTTGTTCTTTAAATTCTGAGTTCTTCCTTCCCATCCATGGAAGGCTAGGCTCTCATAATCAATCCAAGGGATTAGCCATCTTGTTGTTTAATTTGGAGATCTTATTTTGCTTGTTCATATTGCTTAATTGTTATTCAAGTTTCTCTTCTTCCTCTTTTGATTTTTATCTAGATTAAATTGCTTAATTTGATTTAGATGTTGATGTGGTAATAGCTTTATTATCATGTATTCAAAGAGGATCATAAAGATTAAACAATATATTAAAGCTTTTTGATAGATTGTTTAGCTTGGTTAAATTCTAGATCTTAAGTTAATCTATGTTGGATGATGCTTACTTTATCTAACCTTGGTTAATCAAATCCTAGATGCTTATCTAGTAAAGAATTCTTGGATCATGTTAAGGCTTCTTGATGTGATCTAAGGCCAAAAACATGGTTAGCAATTAAGTGAATTCCTTGTGATCAATGATGAGTTAAACTCAAGATCGGTAAATTTCCTTGGATTGGTTGTTTCTTTAGATTTGTTTACAACTTTGAATCTCCTACTTTTATTAATCTTGTTAATCAACAACAAACCCCCCCTTTTCTAATTATCTTGATCTAATTAAATCTTTGTTTTTGGATCCTTGAGAGACGATTCGGTTCATTCTCTATACTACAAATTAGCTTGTGAACCGGTTATTTTATTTGATAGGTCTCGACAACCTCTTGTCAATGGCCACCAACCAATTTTTGACCCAAAAATGTTTGGTGGCCTTATTTCCTTGACTAACAGTTGCAACATCCATAAGGCAATCAAGAAGAGCAAAAAGTAGATCGTGATTATGCTAGATTTTTTTTTTTTTTTGTCTAATTGTGTTTCACTAGACTGATCATCGCTAACATGGATATGAATCCATATATAGCGGACAATGAGCAACAGATTTGCTGTTGGAGAATTTGAGGTTATATGGTCAAGCTGAGGCAGATTATGATTTCAACAATTTAGTGATCAGCATTCAGCCCTTATTTGTTCTATTATATCATTATTTTTTAAATAGAGGTTTATTTCTTTCTTCCCTGAAGCTGTTTCGCTAATCATTAATTTTCTTCAAATTTATGTGCAAGATAAACCTTATAGTTGTGTTGTAGTAATAATATAATAATCAGCTGATTTCATTATTTATAGCCAGAAATCAACTTTACTAAAAGTTTGCTTTCCTAATAAGTTTTGGGGGAAAGATATCATATGTTCAACCAGCAAATTACTAGATAGCAGTAAAGCAGTGATAGATGGAGTTTGTAAAATTTGATAGTAATAGAATCAGTTTTGCACATGTTAGTGTAGTGAATAACTGTTTTAAGAATGGGAGAACTTCAAAATACACAAATGCACTAGTTAAGTCACAGCTTAAATTAAGCTCTTAGAGTTTCTTAACATTGTTGTGCCATGTGTGGCTGCATTCATTATGAATTTTGAGGATGAATGTCATTGGTCATGCCAGAAGTATAGTACGAGATTCCAATGCTTCTCTTTGCATTGCACTGTGTTTCATGAGATTGTATAATGTATAAAGAAGGCGACTAGATTTTTTTTTTCTTTTTTCAAGTTGTGGTTCAGGTATGTAGAATGAACTTTGTCGAAAACAAACAACAGTACCTGAAAATATGAGAAATGTGTTAAATTTAGAGCATATCTTAAATTAGAAGACAAAATCTCCAAATGATTTAACCTTAAATCATGACATATATAGGTAATACAAATTAATTTAGAAATTAGGCTTTAAGGTTACCTGAATAAGACGATGTTGATAAGTCCATAGTCATCATGAGGTCTCTTGTCAGTTTTCTGTGTGTGGGTGAGGAGAGAAACTATCCCTAATAGCAAGATGTTTTGTCTCTGTGTAATCTCAATAAGTAACTACACAGCATGATGATTAGGAATATGAATCTCTACATGTGTTATAAAAAGATGAGCTAACCTACCCATCATAGTAAGCTCATACATAAAGTTTATCACAATAATCCACAATAGGTTTAAATGCTTATAAAAACTCAATAACAAAAGTGATCACAAATTGACTTAACCAATATATGCTCCATAAATATGACATTTAATTAATTTGAGTCTCTTAGCAAATATATAATTATGCTAGTTCACATAGGATTAAATAATCCAACAAAATGTTTCCTTTATCTTCAACTTCGTGTCCCTTTGGATGGTCTAGTGAGGGGAATATGCAGCAAGGCAATTATGTTGGGTACGAAAGCTGCTTCTTTGAATAGATATGAAGTATCGGTCTAGTTAGGGGGATATGCAGAAAATGATTTGACAATTGTGAAGCGGTTTGTAACGGAGCATTTTCACCTGTCTCCAAGAAATATTAGTCTAAGTTCATTGCATTAAGATATTTATGGCTTATAAATGTCGAAGGAAAATAGACTAGTGTTATCGTGACGTTAAGGACAAAATTGACAACATAATCAAGCAATCAGCGAAGTGTAATGTTGCCAAAAGTAGCTTATATACTCAATTCCAAGGAGATTGCTGTTTGCCATTTTGCCAACTTCTAAGTTGGTTTTTAAAATTAAAGAATTTGGCTTGTTATCGTGAAACAAAGCGGACATAAAATCTTCATTCGTAATCATAATCAATCATTAGACCATAAAATTAGATGAGACCCAGATATCACTTTATATATTTATATCACATAATTCCTGTTATTCCAATTTAAACATTGTTTATCTCATAAGCCGCTTGTTAGCATATTGTGCATTATAATTTTGGTTATATGGTGTGCAATTTAATATAAAGATTATTGATATAGAAGAAGAAACTATGACAATAGGTGGCAAGATAGAATGAATAATTTTTTCCAATGTTTGTGTATGTAAACATCATTTTTGTCCTGGACATTATGTCTATGATTCGGACTTCGGAGCTTGAATTTTCTTTTATTCTTTAGCACATGGCACATCATAGGAGAAAAATGTTTTACTAAATTATGAAACTTATGCAAATTTAATTAAGAAAATTAAGTAACCGCCACATGACCCCAGAAGCCACTTTCTGATATTTCAATTAAGCACCCCACATGGTTCATATACATGGGCCTCATTTGAAACGTTTTGACGTTTTGCTACGGTTGCATGCACTTGATGAGTTTGACTGGTCAAGTCAGCTGAGAAAAAACAAAACCGAAGAAAAAGGAGGGAAAAAGTGCAGTTTCTTATTAGCAGATTGATGATATGTTTTGTAGCGTGCTATTAAAGAATATCTTTCTGCTTTATCTTTAGAGAGAAAGAGAATTTCACATAGAAAGTTGAACAAGCAGCCTATGAGAAAGATAATAATCATATGCCATCAATTTTCATTCAACTTGAACAGAAAGAGGCATTTGACTGATGTTCAAAAGATATCCTGTTTTGTGGGATATGGTTCTGGTAGTTGCTGACAGAAATAAAGCAGTCAAAACATAAAACAATTTTATGCTATTATTCTGACTAAGTGCCTTTAATTAGACCAATGACGTATTTTATCACAAAAAAAAAAAAAAATTAGACCAGTGACCTAACATTTACATGAGTTAACATGTACACCATACTATGTGCAAAAGATTTCCTGACACTATTATTTGTAGGAGATTTTTGAAATTTTGAGGTCAAGCTGAGGGCCTGAGGCAAGTTACAATTCTAACCTACACATGATCAGGCCCTATTTTATATATATCCTTTCTAATAGAGGTTTAATTCTTTGCCCAATAATTCTGATTTCTGATCATTCAGATATGATAAGGAAATGAAATCACTTCCTTAGAAATCCAGAGAAAAGCACATGTGAGAACTATTTTCCAGGGTTTATCAGCCCCCGTGCAAAGAAACATGGCATGCTTCTAGTATTCATGAGTGAAGTCAATTACAATTATAGATAACTCCACGATGTGAACCTGATGATATATAACGTATGATCACACCAAAAGAGGTGAATAAATTGTTTTCTATTTTCCATTTTCTGGTTTAAGGACTTTCTGTTAGCAAACCTACGAGAATAAGATATGTTTCAGTAATTTCTACATTTGGTCTTTGTATATCTATATTAGTAGGAGCAAAGTTTAAATTTGAATGTGAAATTTCTCTGCTTTTAGAAATCAATACACGGATTTAGATGTTCTTGGAGTGCCAACAAGTGGACAAAACATAGACTTCAATTATAATTTCAGTCAATCATTAGATTGATGGAATTAGACTAATAACCATAGACCATTCATATACATAACATATTGAATCCAATTCCTTCAGATTTGGCCAGTTATCTTAAGGGGAAAGTATTTAGTTAGCAGGATTTCTTGTCTCCTTAATGTCTCTACCTTAAACTATATTATGCATAATAATGGCCAGATAAACACAGAAAACTTTAAAATTATAAGGCATGCAATTTAAAATAAGCATCACTTGTTTAGTGATATAAACACAAGCTGGTAAAAGAATATTTGCCTTTGACCATCTACACCTTAGTTGTGCACGTTACGGTTATTATTCCAAATATTTTTTAAATTCATATCATAATAGGACAAAAGGTTATCCCCAAATGAAAAACTTAGTTTAGATTAATTAAGACAATTTAGTATTACTATGTTAGTAACTACCCCCACGATCCCAGATGCCCCCATATCATTTATCAATTTGGCTGGCTGAGTGCTTCATGTGGTTGAATTTGATGAGCTTAATTTGAGACGTTTTATATATTGCAGTCGCCTGCATTTGTTAAAAAGTATGACTGGTCAAAGAAAAAACAATGATCATTATAGAATCAAATGGAATAGAGCTCGAGAAAATATTTCTGGGGGATACGTATGTTCCCCATTTCATGAATAAAGTTTGCTGCTGATAGTTTAATTAGTGGTTCTGTTTCATACATTGTTTAGAGAAAGCAAAGAAAAAGTGAAGGGGGCGTTCTCTGATTAGCAGAGCTAATGATTGAAGAAGAGTGCCCAGCAAAGTGCGGAAAAAGAATTGTTTTCAATCCTTCTACTTTATCTTCACCGAGAGCAGAAAGACACTTGTCTCTGTAGAAAGGGAAAAAAGAAGTCAAGCTAGGCGAAAGTATCAATAATTTCCGATGGATTTCCTTTCAACGTTGGCAGAAAGTGGTAGGAGATTTGAAGGGGGGAAATTTACTATGTTCATGTTATGTTATTGTGATTTTTTCCCCCGCTGATATGCAAGAATATGCTGCTTTTTGCAAGAACATCATGGGACTTTTTTTCCCAACCAAGTTTAACTACTAGACCAAAGAGCTTTAATGATGGAGAATGTGCAAAACTCTTTAGATAACAATCCCCATACATGAGATGAGGCTCAATTCTCAATATGTTATAATAAAATGGAAGTTACTAATTTCTGCTATAAAATGAAAACTCCGGTTGTGGGGATCATTGAAACATAGCAATAGAATTAAACAATTGCCTTCAACTGCATTTGTAAGAAACTTTACAGTAAGGATACTAAACCTTGAAAGTTCCATGTCTCATACTTTTAAATGCAGCATGTAAAAACTGTCCCATGATGATGATATATGAAAATTCAGAAGAAAATGAGTGGTGGGCATGCTTATGGTGCAGCATTGTCAAACACAACTTGGTTTATGCATCCAAGAATTACAGATTTTAGGATTACTAATTTACTCATAAAGTGATTGCATATATATGAGGCAATTGGAAGTATAAGCTCATGTGATTTAACAATTCTCACAATGTTAGTTTTTTACCCCTTGGTATTCAAGTATGTGATTAACCATTTTCAAGCTTTAAATTCTTCAGAAATCATCGCATGTCATTAACAGATTATTTTTAAATAATTCCTGAAAAACAACTTAAAAAAATGTAATAATAATGAAAAATGAATCACGATGTTCAACTTACCCATAAATGTATATCCTCAGGTTCTAGATGAATGATTCATGACCAAGTCATTGATGATGATGAAGACAAACGGGATTCCTACACGGGCAAAAGACAAAATCAAATTTTCGTTGTTACTTACCATTCTGTATACTTTTCCACCTTTCGGCTGCCCAATTAATTAATATTTCGATACATACAGTAGTATATTTTTGTAGAACACTAGGAAACACAAATTCTAGAAGGCAGGTAGAAAATCAAATACGCAAGCGTGCGGCGCATGCAGTAGATACAAGTTACTACTACATGTTTGACGGTTGAACCAACAAGGCTTAGCTGACTCACCTAAGATCTGAAATGAAACTCTATGTTGAGAGATTTTATTTACGCAGTATACATACATGGTGTAAGCCACTGTAAGGCATCCTCTTACACAGTATAATATTGAGCGCGTGATGTGTTAGTTATTTATATATTAACTGATTAAAATTAGAAAAGTAATTTTTTTAATTAAAATAATGAATAATAACTCTCGTATAGTTAACGTTACACATATTAAATTATATAATATAAGAAAATTATCTTATATTGGGTGTATTTAAGAATTTTTTTTTAAGAGAAAGACACTTTAATGTGATGAGGTAAAAAATATATCATTTTGTTTCGTGAATTGAATTAATTAAGTATTAGATTAATTTAACTAATAATTTACTTATAATTAATTATATATCAAGTATTAAAATAAAATAAAATTACTAAAAAGTTATATTTAAATTATTAATTAAATTAATATAACACTTAATTAATTTAATTTATAAATCAAAATAAAATATTTTTTTCAAGCCACACCGTTGTAGACCAAGATTAAATGTAATCGTCATCGGGTCCCAGCCAGCCAGCAGGGACCTAAAACTCCCCTTTTACCCACCAACACGTGTGCAAACAGACACAATTCACTTACAGTCACGACACCACTGTAAAACAGCCGAGTCCACCTACGAGATCACTGAGCATAAATTTTTAGATACTTAATTATATCTTATATTTCATTGACGGTATTACTAGATATTAAATCAAATTATATAAATTTAATTATAAATTTCAAAATCATGTAAATTGAATTAATTTAAGTTTGACAAAAAAAAATGAAACCAATTATATTTAGATAGAAGCAGAAGACTTTTAGACTCAAATATATAAAATGTGTGAATATCTAAGTATAATTGGTATTACTCAAAATAAATATTGTCAAATTCAAATTTAATTCACTTGATATGGCTGTATTTTATTGATAAACACAAGTTGTTTTAACTAGTCTATACAAATTAAAAAAAAACTCTCGTAAATGTAAATAAAATATCCAAAGATTAAAGTGAAGAAGGGTATCAGTAATCAGAAGTACCATACAAACTTATAAAAAAAATATTAAATATAACCAGTATGTAATTTATTTTTTAGTAGAAAGAATTATTTAGCTAACAACCATGTGTATTACGAGATCAAATATAAGAATATGTAATCGTGACTTTATTTATCAAATTCTTATTAGATTTAATTTTGATTCACTATCATTGTAAATAAAATTTACATTATTATCTAATAATGTATTGACACATCAATAAAAGAATTAAACTTCCTAATTAAACATTAAATGTGCCAACATGTTATTAAATGATAATATTTTTTTTTTACATTAACAATAAATTAAATTTATACTCAATTCTTATTTAAGAGATGGTTGATATAGGATTCATAATTTTCATACACTAAGACACTACTTATAATTAAGATTGAAGATATTGATATAAACCAATGCAGATTGATTCAATTAGTTGAAGCAATTCAGTTATATATGAGGAGTTCAAATCTTTTTTTTCACTAGTAATGTGATATCGTAGTCTTATAATAATATATATATCCTAGCTAACTACGTACCATTTTTGCTTTAAAAAAGATATTGATATGAATTCATTTTATGTCTCAAAGACTTCAGAAGCTGAAGATAACCTTCCTTTATTTCTTTCATGCTCTTCGCAACGACAACAAATTAATAGGTAGGGTACAAGTAAAAATCTTTCTACCTAAATCTCGATCGAAATATATATCTTACCTTAATATCTAAACATGCCTAAACTTTATGTCCAACGTGTATATAAATATCCTAAACTGCTTTTCCCTTTACTTTTTCAAGCTTCATTATAATATCCATAAAAAAAATTATTATGTCCGATATATTAATTAATAAAGTTATAACATATATATAACCCAACCATAAATATAATAAATTAATTTGATGTTAAATTTTTTTGATAAATTTTTTGATACAGTGATGATAGAAAGGTACAAATCTAGGGAGTTTCTCGAACTTATGAATTTCTTCGAATCATCCAAAGCCCCACTGATAATAAAAGTCAAGGTTTATTTAATAAACTCGTTTTCTAATCAATGATAACATTTTTTATGTATTGGCCAAGGTTTCTTGTTAGCATTTATTTTATGATAATTACAAACATTATTTTATCATTAACAAGGATTGCTTACACTTGATCTTAATTAAAAGACTATTTTGCAAATTTATCAAATCATTAAAGCTGAAATTTTCAAAGATGAGCAAGCTGATAAGCTATCTCAAGGACATGAGTACTCCATGCACACTTGAACTAGTTGCTGGAAGGACAGAGAAGAGCATGTTGATGATCTAGATTGGTCTGTTAAAAGAACAAGTTTGAAAGACACTAATGAACTCACTCATGAATCGAAGATGAGTTAGCTCATGATCAAAACTCAAAAACTCTATGTTCAATTTTGTTTTTGGTCTCAAACTGCAAGATGATTCTAAAAAGTTTTTCAAGCTGTCAAACCTTTAGAATATTCATTCGAATGGCTGGAATGATACCAAACAAATTGGAATGACATACAAAAAGAAGAAAAATGACACAACTCACCCACTTGCTGCCAAAAGAGGTTATGTATAGCTGGTAGCTGGTATATGCTGCAATGTTCAAATTCAAAGTTGCATACAAATACCTATCATTTTTCCAAAGAAGCCATAAGAAGAGGAGAAGGGAAAAAAAAAATAGCAAGAAGAATCATTTGTGCTTTTATCTAAGAATCATTTTGTAAATATCTTATTTTTGTATATCCAACTCCCTGTGAGAGAGTTTTTACACTATTATTTTGTAGCCCAATGAGATTGTATTGTTTCATATCCTGGAGATGTTAGGGTTGATCAAAACTATTTGTTTCTAGCTTTGAGATACTAAGGTTGATCAAAACTATTTGTTTCTAACTTGGAGATACTAAAATGGATCAAAACTACTTGTATGTAGCTTAGAGAGGCTAGGGTGGATCAAAGAACACTTGATTGATAGTGAAAATTCTCAGCTTTGCTGAGGACTGGATGTAAGTTTCACATTGGGCCGAACCAGTATAAATCCCGTTATGCAAGCTCTCTCTTAACCATTTCTTTACTGTGTTTGTGTGTGAATGATTGTTTGTTGATGTTTAAACTTGTATGCGCAAGCTCTGTTTAAGTTTTGAATTATGCACTTTGATAAGCTAGCTCACTATTGCTAACCACGTAGCTTATTTTTGTTGGTGTTTTGAGTTTTTGTCTGTTACAGGAAATTTCTTTTTTTGTTACACTTGATTCAACCCATCATTCTCAAGTGATTCATTACTATCACTATGCACTATATATTTCTTACAACTACTATATTTCCATTGATAATAATTCACATAAAAAATATCAAAACAATTATAACAAAATAATCATTTTATAATAATCTTTATATTCAAAATTTTCATGTACATTTTACATTGCATAATTCTACTTTGTAGTTCATAAAAATTTTAAAAAAAGAAGTTATAACTCGTTTCACTTATTTAACTATCTATATAAAATTCATAATCGAGACTTTACCAAAAAATAAAAAATTCATAATCGAGCACCAAGCATTTAAGATCAAACTAATCCTATAACTGTATCAAACTTTATGTAGTATCATTCTACTGAAAATCTGACTCAGATCCTAACAACATTTGATAAACATATTCCATTAGAGAAGTCGGGATCATGAAGGAAAATTCTGAAAATTAAGAGACATAGACAGCGTTATAGTGGCCAAACTTGGAGGAAGAAGATAAGCTTTGCAGGCAGAGAAAGTTATTGCCAAATTAAACTTCAATCCAGTTATGGTTCCACATACCCCCCCCCCCCCTTCTTTTTCTTTCCCCTTTTACAATAGAAACAACTCAGCTAGAATTTAATCAAGACTTGAGTCTGATCAGGACGCAGAAAGAAAGGACAATAGTGGAAGGAACTAACTAGACTCTTCAAATATCGGTAATACCTAATAGATTGATGACTACACAAGTGTTAGGTCCCCTTCCCAGTTGACAACATGAATTACTCTTTTTCCTTTTTCTTTTTGGACCGTTGTTCTTTGAAGTGATAAATGAGTATGTAGACAAGGAAGATTTTAGGACCCATTTGATTGGATAGATCCATGGCTTCTAATGAAAGTACCTTCTATATTGCAATGACAAGTTCTATCAAATAGCTATGTTGCTCAGTATGTTTGTCGAATTGAGTTTTTTTTAAAAATAAAATAAAAAAATAAAAACCTTCAAAGATATTTTTGCATTTTGAAAATACGATAGGCACTACTCCTCAAAGCACATTGAATAACCAAAGTACACATAAATAAATTCAATACGACACTGTACAATAATAATAATATTCTTTAGTAGTTTCTGTTTGGGTGTTTAATAAAGGTGGTAATTCTAATTCGTGTCAAGAGACTCAGTTTGCGTCGGGTTAATCCCATAATATAATAAAAAACAATGCTTAACTTAGAACACGATGCAAGTAATTTTGATTGATTTGGCATTTCGTAAATATATCAGGTTATACAATTTACATTGTGACCTGAATTAACCTGTTTATTAAGCAGGTTACTAGAGTTGAAACAATTTTTATAGTATCAATTTAATTTTAAATTATTTAAAAATGTTGCACGGGATTATATATCATAGTACAAGTTATTTAAGTGTTGTTTAGATCAACTTAAGTTGGGAGGGTTGACCTAAACAGCATATTTAATTTTCTGTTAAATGAGTTGATCCGTTTAGTTTCCGAACTTATATAAGTTTAACTTAAATATGTTTATTTTGCATAATATTCATGTCAAGTTATCATATCGATTTAGAAATTTTCCTTTTTAATGTTCAATTAGTCCATTTAAATCAATGTTAACAATTTCCCTAACAAAAGGGGCCTTCTTATTTTTAGTTATTGTGGTTAGGGATTCTTAAGCTGTGTTAGTAATTTCCAAGTTAATACAAAATAAATTTTTGCATTAAATTTAACAAATTTAGTAAATTCTATCACGACGCAATAATCATTTAAAAATTAATAATTCAAGTTTTATAAAATACAGTTTTTGTTAAAATATGCATTTTACTCTCTAAAATCACTCAAATATTTAAAAGGAACACAAAGATTTAAACTTATAACCTAGAGAAAAATTCTTAAACTTCTCACCACTAAAAGGATATAAATATGCAAACAACAAATTGAGTTCCACACGGCAATTAAATTAAGGAAGAAGAAACTGGTGAGGGATTGGAATGCCGAGTTGGAATAAAGGATTGTGACAACTGTTTGTTTTGAAGAAAGTCAATGTTGCACTCGTGCATATAACCTGTCTATAGTCGTTTCTACATTGTAAGCCCTTTTCTTTTAATATTGCTCTAAACTTTTTAAAACAATGGGGTCCATGATGGCTACCAAAGATATATAATGCCTTAGCAATCAGCGGGTTTTTGCTCATTCTAACTCACCTCACACTTTTCAAAATAATTTTCAACTTGTTTTTACCTGTTATGTGAGTTTTCATTTATAAAACTCACACCCTACTCATAAAAAAATAATAGAACTTGAATCCTACTCGTATATATTATATAATGCATAATATAGTATAAATTATTTTAAAAAATTACTCATTGCATAAAAAATCTCAAGGTACATCAAATATGAAACATAATCTTTGTGAAATAATTAGAGTACAGGTAAGGTAGGAGTGGGTAAATCTTAAACCTGAACTCGTCCCGCCGTGCAGCACAATTTAAACCCGTCATGCTCCGCCCCTGTTGCGGGGCCAGTTTTAAACTAACCCCATGCGTGTTGGGACAGATTAAATACTGATGAGGTGGGTTGAAATTGTGGTCCTTATATATAATTGCCAACGGAAATTTAAAAAGGAAAGAAAAAAACCAATTTGATTCTTCTGCGAAATGCCATTTCTGTTTTCATTAATCCCAAGATAAAAATGGAATAAGTTCACGTGTATCTTTGTTTTATGAGTGATGCAATTATTTTTTTTAGAATAGGAAAATGAGAATTATTTTTAAATTTGTATATAATAAAACATTTAAAAATCAAATCAAATTAACATCTTAAACTCAGAGAAAATTAACTCATAATAAATGATTAATTAAATTATATAATTAATTAATAATATATTTGTTGTGTAATCTGATTTCATCAATTATCATTCATCAATTCTCTTCGAATTCAATATCTTGATTTTATTTTATTTTTTTAAAAAAATTCTCCTTAATTTTTTTTTGTGACCATCAATTACTTAACATAATTCTATATTATTCTCAATTTTGTTGAATTCATTTTGAAAATTTTTGGGTAACAACTATGTACCTGATGTTAAGGGTGTAGTTGGTAAGAATAAAAATAAGAGGAGTAAAGAATAAAAGGATTGAAATTGACAATATATCATATTATGCAATATCTAAATGCACTGTCAATTTGCACCCGTTTGATCTCACTCCCCATATTTTCGATCTCACATTAAACACGCTCTTAAATTGGAATTTGGAAGATTGTGCTTTTGCAAAGGAATTGTCCATTTCAACAAAATGGAGGACCAAATCCTCAAGCAAGCATGGCTTTGAAACGCAGCAAGATATTCGTCTGTTTGGAAAGCAAATGCAAGCGTTGATGGGAAATTACAGGGACGCAATGATATTTCCCATCACAGCCATGGCAAGTTGGCAACTCTTTGCGCAATCAATTTGCTAAGGCACGAGCATGATGATCAAAACCATACCAAAACTGATACGGGTCCACCTGTTTGTTGCATATGACCTTCTAGCCCAAATAAAAGCACACAACGGTGTCACTGGGTGATCACACTTGATGCACACACCTTCTGATATGTCACTGCCGGTCATCCACACCCTTTCCTTGATAGAAGAAGTCCCCACCAATGGTATGAACACAAGTCCCACGTAGGGTCACATCCACAAGATCACCTTTCTTTTTTGGCTTGTTTAATCTTTTACCCGGACGGATTCATGCAAAGAATCATTTTAATTAGTAAAGTGTAAAACACTAACTTTACGCAATGCATGCTTGATGAGAGGAGAGATAGAAATAAATAAAAAGATTCACAGAATCGCAGTTGCTTAGGGTGTGGTGGTGGGTCGGTGGTGGCTCGTGCACCGAACACACAGAAGGGTGTGAGTTCAGAGGCAGAGAGGCAACAAATCAAGAGCCTTACGTCTTCACTTCGAAGAGTAGGTAAAAAGGCCTCACTCGGTTTGGTATTGGACACCTCTTCAACTCCTCTGACGGGGAAATCAAGGCAACCAATTCTATTTTTTGTTTTAATTAATTGCAATATAGAGAACAGATATATAATACCCAACAAAATAAAATAGGTAATACTCTTTTGCAGAAACCAATTCGTCAATAACATCATTGGAAAGCCTTGCATTTCAGATAAATACTTATGTAAATTTATTCTATACAAGTTGTTTACACTAAATAAATAAACAATTGACACATTATTACTTTAAATGAAATAATTGTATGATGCAGAAAATTATGTAACAATTTAATGTAAAATGATAATATGTTAGATGTTTATTGACTTAATGTACATAATTTATATAAACTAAGTATACATAAAAAAATTGTATTTAATTTGAAGGGAAAGACTTAAATAAAAAATAAAAAAAAATTGATCATTTTTTTATTTTTTATGAAAAAGAAAAATATTTTATTCTTTGATGTCATTAAAAAGAAAGTAATGACATAGGAAACTTTTAAAATTAACAAATAACAACTTAGTTCTTACGATTTATTTTTTCTTGTAACACTACCAAGCTAAAGCCACAATACATAAAGTAATAGTATTCTTTATACTTATTTTATATGAGTCTTTGGATTATCAACTAAATTATTCATATAACATTTTTTTAAGAAGAAAGACTTATATCATTTCATTAATAATAACACTTTCAATATAGGTAGGAATATAATAAAAAATATGGGGACTAGTATAAAATCTAGATGCTCTTGCAAGAGAATGAGCAACTTGATTAGCTTGTTGCCTAATGATAAGTCTTATTTAGTACTTATATTTCATATCTTTATCATATGATTTTGTGGGATTTTATCTCTTAATTGATGTTTATTTGCTATTTATTTTAGGAAAATTGATCTTTGAATAAATCTACTGTAATTATGGTAATTTGTGCAAAGAATCTTCAAGGGATGCTAATTAAGGAGACTCAATCAAAGACTATTCAAGGAAACAAGGAAATAAGGAAACTTCATTAAAGGCAAATCAGGAAAAATTTTGCTGTCAAATCTATTGTAATAAATTGGGCATAACTTTCACTCAAGAAGTTCAAATGACATGATTCTGGTGGATATGGAGAGTTAAGAAAAAGATTTGCGAATATTATGTTGACCATTATCACTGATTCGACCAGATTTGATGAGATACGTCCAGCCCAAGTTAACGCCTTTTATGAAGAAAAGTGGCAGCAACATTCAATCGCTTTAGGATTTCCTAAATCTTATAAAAGGACTTATTCTGCCCTAGAAGAAAAGGGATGGGGCTTTGGGGGAGAGGGCTTCCAACCCTAGGAGAGCTAAAGAGATCATCAAGGAGTAAGGATTCGAGATCTTCATATTTTTGTTGTCTTGGATTCAATGGAGTTTACATTTTCCTATCTTTTGTTTTCCTATTTCTTGATGCTTTTCTAAACTCTTCCTAGCTAGAGTGATGATGTAACTTGAATGGATGATTTATTTGGATTTTTAATTCTTAATTTAAGTTTTCTTTCATGATTGAGTGTTCATCTCTATTCTTAATGCTTTTATGACTTGATCAACCATAAATTGAATTGATGGTCATGCATAGGATTGGAAAATTCATGTGTAATGTTGCTTCTTGATATAAACACCATGATTAAGCAATGATCTAGGAATAGATATTGTTGGTTGTGTGGTATTAATTGGGATTTTATTCATTCATGCCTTGTTCTATTTAGAATTAGACTAAGGAATTAGTTAATTCTAGATAGTTGAAGAGAATTAATCTACCAAGGAATTGAGTTTTAATTAAATTAGATATCTCATCATCAATTCTTGAATTGGAATTTAAATTAAGAAAGAATCCAAATAATCAGAAAATCAAGTGAAATCGGATCTCTAGCATCTCACTCTTTGTTTGCTCAACCCCATTTAACATTGTTAAAATTTTAGTTTTTTTTCTTTTAAATTCTCTTGATTAATTTGCACTGTTTAAATAGTATCTAAATTAGTAATTTGATACTTGACAACACAATTCCCTGTGGAGAAGATAATTTACTCGTCACTTTATTACTTGTGCGATTTGGGATACTTGCCAAATAGTCTATCACCTAATAAAACACACCGAAACGTTTGATAAATCACTGATATATCTTCTGCACTTGTGAATAAGAGAACCACACTCTAAGTGATCTAGCATGATGCTATCCAAATTGTCAACAATATATTTGCAATCAAGCTCAGTAATAACTTGTTGTAAGTCCAGGTGAGTGGTCCACAAAATAGCTTCCAAGAGCATCACTGCCTCAACTTTGATCAAAAGGTTGAGGAGGTCCAGTTTTCCATAAAGTCTTCGCTGAAATAAATTCCCCCTCATTGTTACGGATACACATTGCAAGATCGAAAATATTTTTGTTAGAGAATATTCCTGCGTCAACGTTACATTTTAAGTAACCAATTGCTGGCTTTTCCCAATGAGTAGTAGCACTAACAACAAGTGATGGGAGCTGACTATGGTTCGAACTTGCTGCCAAAGTTGAAAATATTTACGAGCAGTTTTGATGGAGACTATATGAGGCTTTGAAATATTGTCCCACACCTTCTCATTTCTTCTTCGCCACAAACACCATAAAACAATGACAAATTCTATATTTTCATCATTTGCTAACATGTTAAAAAGGGAGAATAGTACCTCTACAACGTCTTCAGCATTTACAATTAAAATTCTGAATAATAATCCAAATAAACGAGTGTTGCCAAACCTGCTTTGCATGACAGCAGTCAAAAAACACATATCAATCTGTCTATAAATTCTGCTGGCAGAGAGGACAAATAGCTGAGCAATTTACCCTCTTATTACTAGACGTTGACAGGTGGGGAGCACACCTCTCGCAATCCCCCATAAGAATAATTTCATCCTTTGAGGAATCTTCATTCTCCACATTAACATCTAGTCCCAAGGTACTTCCAAAAAATCATTATCAACCAAAGTCTTCATAATAAAATGATAAGCAGTTTTAACCGTATAAGAATCATTCTTGCTGTACTTCCAAATTAACTTATCCTCACTGTTTTGAAAGTATAAAGGGATAGACATAATAGCTTGAACATCATGGTGATTGAACAGGTTATTAATAATATCTTCATTCCACTTTCCACTACTTGAATCAATTAAGTCGCAGAGTCAGAGTTGTTCCATACCTTGAATAAGCTCAGTAGATAAACAACCACCATTGTCTCTCAACCAGGGACTATTCCAGGCAAAAATATTTGAACCATCTCCCAAATGCTATCTAGATTCTTCTTTAACCACTACCTGTGAAGCATAGATGCTACGCCATACATAACTTAGGTTATGCCTAAGATGAGCACCTAAAAAATCTGTATTAGGAAAATATTTGGCTTTGAAGACATGTGTAACTATAGCATCATGGATGGTAACAAACTTCCATCCTTGCTTCCCTGGTATATATGGCCAAATTGAAACCATGAAGGTGTCGGAAACCATACCTCCAAATTCTTTTTGCATTGTCAAACGATCCTAACTGATCCATTTGATTCCTCTTCCAGTATTCTTATTCGTACTCCACCAGAAAGAATTCATCATTCTTTGAATCTCATCATCCAAAGTAGTAGGAAGGAGAAAGGTACTCATGCAATATGTAGGAATTGCCTGAGCAACAGATTTAATAAAAGTCTCCCTACCAGCTTTAGATAGATGCCTCCCTGTCCAATTTTGAATCTTACTCCATATCCTGCCCTTCAAAAAGTTAAAAATTGCTTTCTTTTTCCTTCCCACCATAGATGGAAGGCCAAGAAATTTTCCAGTTCCCAAGCATTCAGAAACTCCCAAAAAAAGTAGAGATATCATCTCGTGTAGATTGAGATGAATTTCTACTAAAGAAAATTTCAGATTTTTGAAGATTGATTGCTTGTCCAGAGGCTTGCTCAAATTTCTTAAGAACTGAAAATAAAGCATCAACTTCTTTATATATTGTGGATTATATAATTATGTGAGCTAATAGATATAGTATTAGAGCGTGGAACTCGCCTGATATATATATATATATATATATCGAGAAAATGTATCACACTGTTTTAATTTGGTGTTAAATTAAAATGTTGGTATTCAGTATCTGTAACTCACGACTGTATCTCCACTGTTCTTGGTCTCGTCTGGTTGCCTTTATTTCACCTCTATTCCTTTGTAACGAAGAACAAGAAAACTATAAAGTTACATTTATAATCAATCACATTACAATATAAAAAAATTAGCACTCGATTCGAGTAGCATAATAATCAAATTTAATTGGGTGTACACAAACTTTAGGAGTTAACCTAATGATTAAAGAAATATACTCTTATTTTAAGTATTTAGGTTCAAACATTAGCTCAGCATCTAAGAAGATTTATTCTCCTAAACGTACAAAGTCAATGTGAAAATACACCCTTAAAATCTAAAATCAAATAAAAAAAATCACAATTGACACGAAAGCATACTAAAAAAATATCCTTATTATATAATTAAAAAAATTAGGTCCTCACAAAAATTCTTATACTCGAATAGAGATCAAATTAACTATATCCAGACTTGACCTAGGTAAAATTCTTGGATACCCATTAAGTCTAAGTTCAATACTACATTATTCGCTAAAACTTCAATAGCTAACACAAAATTACTTACACCGTACAAAATAAAATAAAACTAAGCTCCACAGAGGCTCCATCGTTCTCTTACTAAAATGGTGGAAACTGATTCTCTATAATAATTACCCCTATGAACTAATTGTCTCAACCCTTTCCTTTAAATTGTGTGATGCACAAGTTTGTTAAATTAAATCCGTATAGATGTTAAAATAATAATGTGTTATTTATTGTAATATTGTTTATATAAGTTTCTTTATAAGATTTATGTAGAAAAAAAGTTTAATCACTTCCTAAATTAATTATATCATAAGAAAATCATAAAAATCATAAAAATAAACCTTAGTATGAAATAATTAATATATTTAGTGTCTCTCAAGATTTAAAAAAAATGAAGTAATAACTATAAAAATATTATTCACTTGAAGTCTTTGATTGCTAATCTCTAATGATGTCAAACAACTTTACAATATTGGACCACGCATATGATTTTGTAATATTTTAATACAGGAGGACCAAACAAAATCATTTAGTTTGTAACTAAATACATTTTGAACTCTTTAATCAAAATGTTAAGTAAGTAAAAAAGGTGAATGATATAACTGTACAAATGAAATGATTACTCATTATGTTTTCTTACTTTGCACACTCCATCTTCTTTTCCCCCTTGAAATGGCACCCTCCTTTTGGCACAAGAGTTGTTGTTCATGGGTTTTAAGAGATGATAGCAGTAGATGGCTTTTAATTTTGTGGGATTAAAGACTAATATTCAAGGATAGCTTCTTGGCAATTTGGCAACTGACAAGATAAAATGTGTTAATTAAAACATATTAATATAAGTAAAAAATTATAAGTGTTAATTGTAATGATAGAGGTTTATTTGGTATCCGTCTTTTTTTGTAAGTACCGGTATCTTTTCATAATTAGTAGTTAATATTTGACCACGTGTCTCATTTAGTTGAAACATAATTATTTTATTTATATTTGAATCATGTGGAACACATAACTAAATATTAACCATTAATTATTAAAGATATTGTTATACTTATAAAAATAAAAGATACTCAAGAAATCTTTTTTTATATATAAAAAATATGAATATGAAGCAAATTTTTTATATTTTAAAATTGAGTAAAGATTGGGATGCATGCTACTATTAATCATGTTATAGGACAAGGAATTCATTCTGCTAATTATCTAGTTAAGTATGGATTTCAACAGTAATTTCTTTGTCTCGCCACTGAGATACCTGTTCTCTTCTGATTTGATTCTTTCTTTGGGAGGTAGCTTTCCTTTCTTTGTTTGTGAAATCATAATAATAATAAGTAAATGTGTTTCTAATTAACAAAAACAAATGTCATTATGTAATATACCATTTCTTTTTACGTTGTAATATACCATTTTTATTTCTTTAAAGAACGGCAAAAAAAAAAAAAACACACACACACACACACAAATGAGCATAATCACCTCATATACTAAAAAGAGATTATGTGATATGAGATTCTTAAATTCCATTGAGAAAATGACAATCCTTTTTTGAAGAAAAAAACAGGCTGGGTCACAGCCATGAGAGCTTTACGAGTTCACAGTAGAAATAAAAAGTGGCTTCCACATCACACACAGTAAATTAGTGGATGGTGACAAAATCACACCTGGTCCCCCTCCCTAGAATCTCCTCTGTACTGGGCATTTCTAGCCTCCAAAGAAAAATGAAATTGCCTTTTTTACCATCAAGGTTTCCATTGACAAATTTTTTTCCTCACTTTCATAAAGCTGTATCTTCAATTTGATCCTCTGTAATCTTTCCCAAATCCTAACAAAGTTTACCCGTCAGACTCACAATTTTACTGTTACTTCCATCCCCACCCAATAATGCAAGTCATTATTATTTTTTGTATGGTATTTAAAATGAGTTGTTAAATATTTATTAATTATTAATTTTATAATAAATATTTTAAAATTTATTAAATAAAACAAGCAAGGGAAAATGATAGATGTGCTGATTGACTTATTAATTAAAGTTTTTCTAAAGAGTTTAGTTACTATAAGCTTGCGAATATACTGGAAGGTCTTAGTCTTTTCATTCATGATAATTTTATTAGGGCTTTCATATCCTGTTTAGTTTCTGTTACATTTGTAATTTTCTTTTTTCTAAACATATATATATATATATATATATATATATATATAAAAGTTTCTATCCCTTTTTTCTCCCAAAACAAAGAAAGCAAAGCATTAAGCATCAGTGTAAGATTTCCTGCATTCAATTATCGTCTCTCCCTTTCACCACTGACGTGTGCTTTGGGAACCCACCTCATTACAATATTAGTTTTACAACAAACAATAATAATAATATTTTCCAATAAAAATATATTTACGATCAGAAAAATAATGGTGGGCCTCTGGAGGCAAAGGAAGGCCCAGGTGAAACGCACTGCCACACACACCCACCCCATCTGCTGCCCCTTTTTCCAATCTAACCCCTTATAAATACGGACCCTCTCCCTCTATCCCTTCTCCCTCAGTGATTCAGTCTCAGTAAACTTACTGCTTCCCACTGTTTTTCGTTTCCTTCTTGCTCTGTTTACCTCTGTTCTGCATAACCTTAGCCAAAGGCCAAAACACATAGCAATTTACTCTGTTTTGCTCTGTTCTCCATGGCTTCTTCTTCTTCTTCTGTATCCACATGTAGTAGCATGGAAAGTGCCCCACCTTTCTACTTCGATGAGAAGTGGAAGTTATCAAAGAAAGAAGGGTCATCAAGGAGCCGCTCTTCAAGTTCTCCTCTCATGAAGAATTCCACTCAGAGGAGGTGTGCTTTTGCTAGGAAGTGTGCTAGGCTGGTGAAGGAGCAGAGGGCTCGTTTCTACATCATGAGGCGCTGTGTTATAATGCTCATCTGCTGGCGTGAGTACAGTGATTCATGAGCTAAAAAGTTTCTAGAGGGAAGCCAGAAAGGGATCTAAGAGAGCTAAAAGTCCTCTCCTTTTTTAGTTCCTCTCTCCCTCTCCCTCTCTCTCTCTTCCCTTTGTATGAGATCCTTTTTGTTGGCTCGCCCATGGAGGTTGGTTTGAGGCTTTGAGCTTTTTCTTGGCGTCAGTCAAAAGAGGAAGAGATATATATATATATAACTGTACATAGAGATTTCTTTTCTTGTCTTCTCTTGTGGGCTAGAATTATTTAATCTTGCATTTTTATTAGGGGGTTTTGAACTTCTATTGAAGGAGGTTCATGTTCATGGTGGTACTGTTAAATTTTCTTGTCTATCTGAGAATAGAAGAACAGATATTAGAATGATGAAATTAATTAAAATATAGCTTAAACATTACACTTATCTTTCCTGTTGCTTCTTCTTCTTTTTTCTCCTCTCAAATGAAATTTCTCATCTTTTGCTTCTGAGTTAAATTTCTGTTTCTGGGGTGTTGTTACTCTTTGGGATTGAAGAAGAAGTGATGGATGTTTGAGATCTCAAATCTGAGAGATTCCATTCAACCATTGCAGGCTGATAAGCAGAGGTAAGCTAGTCCCTGTGTAGATCTGAATGTGCTTAGGCTGACGCAACACCATAGTTTCTTTAATCTTTTCTGCAATTTTTTAATGGGATCACGGAAGTTGAAAACATTTAATTTTTTTTTATTTTAGTAAAATAAATAGGTGTGAGAGTGAGAGAGAGAGAAACAGAAGTAAACATCTTTGGAACGACCAAAGGAGCGAGCAACGAAGATGCTCTTCCCTACGTCAAATTTTGCACTAAATTTGGAGCCAAAATATTATTGTGGTGTAATAAGACACGTTATAGATTCAAATTATTTATGAGTTTCTACTTAAGGAGAGTTTATTTAAGCTTTTATCACTAAGTAATTAGGAATTTAATATTTGTTATTCTCATTCATCTAAAATTAAATTAAATTAAATTTTAATACAAAGAAAAATTAATACAAACTTTCACTTAATAATTTAAACTTTTAAGAAAGTTAAATATTGTGGTAAAAAAAAAGAGAGTTAGATATTGACATGTACGTTAGATATCTTAAGATTTTTTGGGTTTTAATCAGCAATTTCTTTTCTCAATTGATCCAAGTAGATTTTTTCCCCATTTTTAAGTGTAATAAATTTATTAAAAATTTAATTTCTTTTAAAGAGTGTTTTTAGTTTTGATTATTTATACTTAAAAAAAATTAGTTAAAATTATCTCTCTAACATTTTTATTATAAAATTTCTTTTTACAAAAAACAAAATAATCAAAACACATAAGGGAAATTTAAACTTTAAATTAACAAAATGAAAAGAAAATTTATTTGCTAACGAATGTCTACACTACTAGTTAATGAGTTAAAATAAAAAATATTAAATATAAAAATAAAACATTTCATATTAAATTATTAATAAAAATATTAAATATTTCTTAAATATTAAAATACTGGTTAAGAGCACCAATTTGTTTATAATTTAAGTGAAGTAAAAGCTTGTGGAGAAAAGCTTTCAAGATAAGAAAAACAACTGAGATTAAATTAAATAAATATATTAATATAATTTTATATGAATTAATAAAATATTTTTTTTATACATAAAATGTTAACGTTATTCATTATAGTTCCAAAGGTAGTGAAATGGGGCGCGATGGGATATTTTGGCGCGACTACAATGTAATTACATTTTTCTAAGGCGAATGACGAAAATGTCCTGCAACCACAAGCTGAGTTCTTTGACCACTGCATGGATCATTTTAACCCATGATCTTCTGAAGGGGCATTCTTGGAATTCCGACCGCCCCATTCCCTGTAGCTCATTACAAAATTGATTAACTGAAATTAGTTAAAACGGCAAATTTTGGAAGGGCAATTGCGGTGCAGTTGTGAGGGCTATTATCGTCCATGTGTGTTATTTACAGATTACACTTTAAACAGTGGGAGTGACGTTGCAGAACTGCCACCAACCATGGACCTGAATGTTATATATAAATAATATTTTCTCTTTTACATATAAAATTATTTTTCAAAACTAGAATTGCCTTTGAGAATCATAGCTTAATCAAGTAATCTTTTGATGAAAAAAATACCAATTTATTTGGCCATTAATAGTTAAAAAAGTATGTATAAAAAGTTTGGGAAGTAAATAAATATATAATTTTTATAACAAATAATAATATTTTATTGCTTTGGGAATGGCAGGCTGGCACGGACGCTGACAATGGCATCACAGGAGAGAGAGCAACACATGGACTCTCAGTCACGCAAAGTTATCATTGTATTTTCTACACCTAATAAATAAATAAAAATATAACGAGAAATTATTATGTAGTGTTATTTAGAAAATTACATTTTAATTTTTTGTTATATTACAGATAGTGAATTGAACAGTGTTTCCTTTGTTTTATTATATAGAGATATAAATTTATTTATGAACTTATATTTAATAACTTAAATTTTTAAGAAAATTAATTTATGACATAATATTAAAGCTTTAATGATTAATAACATGTTTAGATTGAAGTTTAAAATCTTTTAAACAATAATTTAGATAAAAATTTATTTCTTGTTATTTTATGTCAAACTATAATTTTGAGCTTTTAAACTTTAATTCAAACATATTTTGATTTTTATAGTCTTGCAGCTTCAATCTTTCTAATAAAAAATTGAATTTCAACATAAAATAAAATAACTCTATATATTATTTACACTTTGAGCCTAAAAGATTCTTCGGTGAAAATATAAAACCTTTGTGTTCTTACATAAAAATAATATTAGAAATATAAAATTATTCTTTATGCTTATGAAATTTAAATCTAAATAGAGTGACGTCAAGATACCCAATGCCCATGTTAGTGTGCTTCACAAATTACTAATTTAAAATTAGCATTTGGTAACGAGGACACCTAATTATTTTAAATATGACGTTTCGAATGTTGAATGTATCTGAATGTTTCCTTTTAATACGATGCAACCAAATAAACATGACAAATTATTGTTAAGTAAGAGAATTGTGATATTAATTATGTTATCTAACAGAAATGAGCTTTAATAAGATGAGACTTTCTTTTCATGGTAGTTGAAATATAACGAAATTGTTTTTTATTTTTGTTTCTTTGCTGACTAATTAAATAAGAATGGATAGCAATTAGAAAGCAACTTGCATTATTATCAATTTTATAGGTTTTTTATATTTTCTTGTGGGCTTAATAGGTTAATTGGATAGGTTTTAATCTCCCTTAGCATTGCTGTTGCTTTCACTAATTTCCTTTCTGTGTGTCTCTTTTTGGTTTTCGGCTGCCTCTATCTATAGACATGGTCAAGATTATTGTAGTCAAAGGGAAGATTTTGCTTTTCCTCCAAAACCTTCTTTTGATGCACTTTGTAATCAATCAAAGAAGCATCACTCTCAAAAATTTAGATTAAGTTGGAATGTTAATGATTGGGATTTGGTTTGGCGTGCCAAAAGGTGACCCAGTACAACAAAATGAAAAAAAGGAAGAAAATAAAAATGGTTCCATGGGTGAAGGGCCCAAAATCCAATAGGTCGATCAAGAAAAAGTGAAAGCATAATCATCCCATATCTAAATCCACTTCCCGTTGGATGATTTCTAAAATCTCCATCGATGTTTGGATTTGATTTGGAGCACTAAATTCTAAATATCATTTGACCTCTGCTTTTTTATCTTTGGAGCTGCTCCTGTTTTATACATTAGTCTTCGTCAAGTAAAATAAATAACGTAGTCTAAAGGAAGGGAAAGCTTAATTTCCATCGTAATGATCGTATAATTTTAAGAATAGAAAAAAAAGTGAAAATTGTTATACTGTTTTTGTCGTTGAATTCAAAAGTATCACGTAATTTTCAATTATGTCTTTCTTGTTTTGAGTTATAAAATTGTTAACAATGATTAACAATCATAAAATAAATGCAGTTAGATTTATTCTTCTATAAATCCATTTGTTTAACAAAAAAATGCAGTTAGATTTATTTTAAAGATTACATTCTTTTTCGAAATATCTATTTTTTAAAAAAATATTTTTTGATGTTTAATATTAAAAATATTTTTTGGTGTTTAGTGCAATAAATTATTTTTAAAAAAAATATTTTCTTATATTTATTGTAACCGTAAAAGCTATATTTAGTTAATTATTACAATACAGTAAAGGAGGAGAAAAAGAAAATGACTGTCATAAACAAATCAAACAATTATGTTTTTTTTTTAAAAAAAAATGTATATACTTTAACGTAGTTTATAAAGAATATTTTAAAAATATTTTTACTACTAAGTTATTTTTAATATAATTAAATAGACACTAATAAGTTATTTTTAAGAAAATTAAGTTATTTCGCACGATGTGCAGTCATTAATGGACGAGTACACCAAAATGAAATTGGAAGCCTCAACAAAATTATCTTTTGACATATAATTGAATCTATGATTGCACTCTACCAATTCTTTCAGTGACAAACATTTTCTCCTCTCTACCAATAAAAAAAGACGAAGCACACATTAAATTATTTTCTCGTAAGACTTCATTGGTTGGATAAGTAGGTGAAACCATTCATGACATGATGGATGAGCGTCTAATGAATAGGAACAGAAAGCTGAGGAAGCATGGTTTATTGGTCCCTCTTCCCTACATTTTTGACTGCTAATTATGGCCTTTTAATCAACGTGCTAGAGAACAGAGATATTCTTCAATCCATGATATGATATTTATTTTTTTTTTATGATATCCTTATATGCGACTATAGAAATTAATTTTTTGAGATATTAAAATTTATTTAAAATATTTTTTTATATATATAAATTATGAATTGAACCTATAATTACATATTTAAAAAACTTAAATATTTACTACTTGTACTATAATATATTGGTGATATGATTTGATCTGAGTGTTCTATATATTTGATTTGTTATCTATATTAAGGGAAAAAAGCAATCCACTTATATCATTATCTACTGCCCCCACTTTGATCCATCTTTGTCTTGTTTGTTAAAACTTAAAAAGTATATCCAGCAACATATTCTAATCTAAATTATGGCATTCATAACCCCTATTAGTTGATAGTTCCTCTTCCGGAATTATTAAACGGTCCTACTTCTCTGTCTCTTTCTCTTTCTCTCTCTCCCACTTTTTTTGTTATATTGAACCATTGCAGTTATCATCACTAATTGTTTTTCCTTGCGAACCTGCTTTACATGGATATATATTTTTTTCATGGAAGTGTAGAATAGCTTTTGCAACCTTCTCTAAATTCATATATTCTTGGAAATCACTTTTTTAAAGTAAACATTTCTCACTTCTTAATTCACTTATTTTACTTAATGTTTTAATAAAATTTAAAAATAATAATTATACATATCATGAGAGAAATGTATACATATATATTATTTAAAAATAAATAAAATTATAATGATTTTTAAAATGTGCGAGAAACATGTGATAAAATACATAAATTATTCTCGAAGATTTTCACATTACAAAATATATGTACAAGTCAAATATTATTTACTCTATTAAATTAAAAAAGAAAGGGTGGCAGCCCAAGAGAGAAAGTTAAGTAAAAAGCCCAAAAGATAGGAGTGGTGGCCGATTGAGGAGAATCTTTGGCTCATGAGTGGTGGGCCCATTTTCCATCTGAGCATTCAGTAAAATCCAAGAAAAGGTGGGCCCTAATAGTAGCATTTTAGGAGTTTTGTGTAGTTTGAAACAGAAAAAGCCCGTGGGTAAAGGGATGGTGGGCCCACTTGCAAGCCGAGCTAGGGCTGTCAAACGGGCCAGCCCGGCCCGTTTAGCCGACAGTGCGGGTTAAGCAACGGCCAAAATCGCTGCGTTTAAACGGCCAGAATTACCAACCCTACTCGCTCAGACGACTGCGGCCTACGGCTCGCGAAACTTTTTTTTTTTTTTACTTTTAAACTTTGAAATAAATTTAAATTTAATAAAAAAATTAATTTAATAATCTCAAATTAAATATTACATTACATAGACATAATATTTAATACTTTAATCTCATTTAAATGGTTAAGGGATAATTTAAACAAATAAATAATATAAACTTATGGAGTTTGACGAATATGTTTGTGGATAAGTTGTGTCATTACTAACATGTACAATACATACATTTTGTATTTTTGTTTGTGAAAAGACTGTTTAATTAACTTATAAATTTTTAAATTGAAATTTTTTCTTTGGATACAAATAAATTGAGATTTAAAAAAAAAAAAAAAGTTATGAGGGCGGCCCGCGGGCCCCGACGGGTTGGTCCGTTTAACTTGCGGTTAAACGGGCCGATCCAAAATTACCCACGTTTTTACGAGTCACTAATTTTAAAACCCGACTCGCATAATTTATACGGGTAAATGAACCGGCCCGACGAGTTAGACCCGTTTTGACGGCCCTAAGCCGAGCGAAGAGGTTGGATTGGGCCCAAAGGCATGGTCAACGATCACATCATCCCACGCCTGTAATTAAAAAGGAGATAGTTTTGCCACGCGACGTTTATGGATTAGAGGGTGACCTTTTAGTTCACAGAAAAAAGAACAACTGATTGGGTTTTAAAATGTTGTCAGAGTCAGTCAGAGGAGACACCTCACGCATACTGACAGAGGAAGCCGGTTGATGCTGGTGATCCACTTTTTTTAAAAAAAAAACTTAAATTTTATATTCTGATATTAATATCTTAATTAATTGTAAAATATTTATTATTTATTTATTTTTATAATAAATATTTAAAATGTTATAAAATATAACAAATAATCAATAAAATATTTATATTAATGTTAAAATTAGACTAGACTATAAATATGTTAAGACTTCTCATTTTAGTTCAATCAGTTTAATTATTTAAATTAATTAATTAAATCAAATGATGTTATAATCATAATTTATATGTAATAATATAAAATATATGAGAATATTTATAAAATATAAAAAATATTAATTTTTTTAAAAAAATTAATCATTAGTCAAATCAATTAAATAAATCAAGTGATTTAATCATATTTTAATTAATTTTTGAATAATTTTAATTAATTTAAAGTAATTTAACTATAAATTTAATTATAAAATTAAATCATAACTAAGTAGATGTCCAATTCACAATCACACCTGTCAAATTTTCCAATCTAATCTGATTTTAAGACGATTGGTTTGTACTTAAAACCAACATCAAAGATAAAAGAAACGTCCAACGGTAAAATTCCTTCGAAAAAAATCAACCAAGACACGTTGGTAATTTGTAGTTGTTGTACCAATTTTCTATTTTAATTCAGGACTAGTTGAAGACCCGCGCAACGCGCGGGTGGATGCGTTCAATGTTAGTACCAAAGCTGATACACTAATTGTGACAAATCACATGAGTTAATATACCTAACCATCACAAGGCACTGTAACATGTCCGAGAAAAATAAATGAAACTTTAATAATTTAAATATTTGTTCAAATTTTGTTAAAGAAAACTAAAGTCATTTCATTTAATGGCCAAAATAGCTACTTGTGATGTATTATAGCCCAAAGGTTAATTGAAGCATTGCGCAATACAACCATAATTGTGCCAAAGAGGCATATGGTGATATAGTCATAATTAATGGCTTCACAAGGCCATTCACACGGCTATCCATTTTTGGAGTTCAAGTCAAGTGTTATGATTTTGTAATATATACAGTGTGGGTTTGTGTAAAGATGCACATAACACGTATTTTGGGCAAAGAAAAGGTGAGAGAAGATAGCTCTTATATCCTTTTTCTAGGCAACAATTTAGAGACCTTTCATGGATATAGGCTGATAATATTTTGGGCCTTGGGGCCAACGTACCCAGACCCTCTCCATTCATGGGTGGCATGGATTGCAATAACTTAATAGCATATCAATTGTAGTGATGTCATTTAAACATGTGTGCAAGCTTGCCTTAATTTTTCATTCATCTCAGAAGCATCATTTACATTCTTAGCTAAAGAGGATGCCAAAATTCTAAATACAAATTGGTGGCAATATATTGCAAATTGCAATCAAATCTGTCATATAAATCATAAATACAGGAGACCTTACAGCATTATAAAGCCAATGAAAAGGGCGATTCAGAGACACTTGGTAGTCAATCCTTAAAATAGGTCTGACAATCTACCACCGCCTGAAAGATAGTAGCAAGAAGAGTAACATTAATCTAAAAAACACGAAATTTCTTACTATGTTAACCACAATTTGTATATACAATAATTTTTATACTTGTTTATATCTACTCATATATCCTACCTGCAAATATGTATGATCAGTATCATCATGATCAAGTTGGGCATCTCTATCCCTACATCATTTTCATGGGGGAAAAAGGAGAACGGGGGAAGGATTAGGAAATTGCCCATCCAAGTAAGATCCTTTTAGGATTCCCTAAATTCACATCTACTGTAAAAGACTAAAAGTAGACAAAACTGAATAATTATGTTCATATGTGTTTCGAATAAGTTCAACCATGGCATACTCAAGCATAAAGACTCAGCTGCGTAGCACTTGTAACAATGGGAGTTCATTTAAAGATATTGGAAGATAAACTGTGTACAATGAATGTATAGACTTTCAAGTAAAAGAAATGAACCTACTTCTCTGTCAAATAAAAGACATTATGGAGATATAGATGATGTGCCAAAGAGGAGGGAGAAGAGGTGATGTGATATTATAATTAATCATATGATATATGATGCAAAATTGGGAATCACCAGAGGCAACTATTATAAGCCACACAAGGGATGATTAAATACATTGTGACAATTATAACATGATTTATTTGTGCACTCAATACACTATTGGAATTTATCCCAAATCGCTACAAAAAATAAATGTCCAACAAAACTACTTTGAAACAACACTCATTTTGAATGTCTTAAGAAAAATGCACATAGGAACTTCCTCAAGGTCCTGATAATCATTTAACAAATAATTTTGGAATGCCTACTCAGATTTAAAAGACAACAATAAAGGTAGGATACAAAGCAATCTAGATGCAGAACCTACCTACATTATGACCCAAATTATGACATTAAATTATTAGACATTGTTGATGGTATATAGTCTGTTGGAAGAATATCTAGAGTAGCTACTTTTGCAATATTTGTGCGAAGGATGACTATTTGCATAGGAGATGATTAGTTAATGAAAGAGCTAATGCCCTGTTTCACATCAACACTTAAAAACAAAAGGAGGAATAGAGAGGGCACCTGTTCATATTCTATATCAAATTTTAGATATTCATCATCGCAGCTTCCTACCATGGTGGCCAAGCTCTTAAGATTTTTCACAGGTTTACCATTGAAAGCAAGGACAATCTAAAATTTACAGAATAGAAGGCAGTAAACAATTAAGTGGTTATGCCAATATAGCTATCAGCAAGGAAATCAAAGAAATGGAACATAGCCATTATAAACTTGGGTGTTAACAATATCCTCATATTCGAGATTAATATCACCCAGCAGCACCATTAATGTGTCAAGGAGATAGTTAGACTTGTTAAAATACTTAAGAGAAATAGCAGCATAAGATAATTCTACTTTAAAATATCCAAACAAACTTTAAATTTAAATAAACTCTCGTATATCAAACCCAAATGGGCATTGTGTTTCCCTTCAACCATTATATTTAGCATGTATGTTAATGCCACCTGTAAAGCATAAGATAAACACCTTTCAAACTACTTTTCTTTTGTCATCAAACTTAGAAGTGAACACACTGATTGATAAGCTTGGCCAGTTGAACAAAATGGGTCACTACACTCTAGTTAAATTTATCAATCAGTAGTTAAATTAAAATGAGGTCACTAGTGACAGTTGATAAATACAGCACATGCATTCTAAGGAAGACCAATTGCTCTTGATAAATAAAAATCAGGGGGCAAAAGGAAAGACCAATTGGTTACAACTAAGGTAATTCCATATATGATTACAACTGAGATAGAAATGACTCCACACAAAGGGCAGCGAAAGCTGATTAGACTCAGCAATACCCCTAATCTAATTTCTGACAAAATCAGAAAAGCCCCTCCTTTCCTTACTCCCCAAAGCTGGATCATTTCAAATGAATACCCAGAAGCAAGCATCTCACATAGCCAAGATAAATACTCAGCCCATTAATTTTGTTCTAAAAAAAGAAGGAAATTGCATATATGTTATCAAATTCAAGAAATTGAAGAGAACAAAGGAACAGACGAAACTTTGAGAAGATAAAGGAAGAAGAGACCTACTACCGGCACCCACAAGCTAGGTGACAACATCTACAAATTGTTCATGCCTGGGACCACCAAAGGCGAGGTTTGGGATTAGCCGTCAAAACCAGACATGGGCCTCCCTTGTGTGAGAGGTTGGAGCCACCTTGCATATCTTCCTGCCCTACAATCCCTTCATGGGGATGTATCAGTCTCAGAAACATCCTTCTTCTTCTTCAATGGCAAAAACCCAACAACCTCAGAAATGAAAGAAGCCAATAAATGATGGATATAAACACATATGAACATTGTGGGTATAAAGAATAGAGTGTCATATATAAACAAAGCAGTAATGCCATTTATCCATGCAAACAAACCCAAACACAGGTAGCACACAGGCGTATAAACATACACCAGACTAACTCAATTTCTTAGCATTTATCCATGCCACAACCAATAAATAAGCAACCCAATTCCAAAAAAATACAATATGCAATTCCAATAAATGAGCTCTATGGACAAGTGCAACATGAGAAGTGCCAAATGCCGCAGGAAGTGCTTTGGCAGCAACCAAATCACAACCTTTTGGCACTCAAAACCTTCAAAGTCAAAGTTAACAACTTTTAAAGACATGACGATGAAACATTCTAAAATCTAATAGTAAAATGAGATTAGCAGGAAAAAAATTGCAATAGGAGCGGAATCTTACTATTTGGTCTGGTCAATAACGATGAATTCAGCGTAAGAGCCAAGGGAAGTAAAAGAACAAACAGGGTCTCTGACTTGTAAGTTAGGAACTTCGGGGCCAACGACGTCAACAAAGCTAGAGTAATCAAATCCTGTGATAAATGGAATATGGGGTTTCTGCTTCCGATTCCAGCACTCCTCCCTACAATCGATTTTCCAGGGGCTTCAGGAAGATCAATAGCGCTTGGAGGGTGGCAATGGGGAGGCATGTGAGGAGCACGAAGGCGATGGCCCAAATGTCGTCTGGGGTCTTCTTCCTGATGGAGGCATTGGGGAGGGTGACAAGGAAAGCAGGCTCGGAGAAACGAAAGGAGAGGACGATGTGCATTTGGCAGAGATTGGCTTGTTGCTATATGGTAGGGTAGGGTAAGAATGGGTAGAGGCATTTGCGGCGGGAGAAGGGTAATCGTCAATCGAAGGAGTTCAGTGATAATGCAAAGAAAAAGATAAACCAAAGGTCACTCAACCAGAGGTGAAGCCCATAAAAAATTATGGATCTCTGTGAAATTGATGTGGCAATCAAATAGTCAAATTGCTGATCTGGCTGAATTGTGGAATTGATGTGGGTCATGTGGCAACTGAACAGAGTTTGAAATATCTGATGTGGGTGATTTTAGTTAGCTTAGATGTCCTTCATCCAGCTCTTGAGCTTGCTTTTATATATTATAAATAGATAAATAGATTTGTGTGAATACGTCCTTATGTATTTGGCTACTTTCTGTATGTAAAGTACATTAATTTGAACTATACATTTATAATTTTATACAACTATAAAAGAGTTTTGTTCGAGTAGGGACAGAGCTAAAACATTTTTATAGGAGGACTAAGTGGACTGTATTATTTGACTTAGTGAATTATTGACAGAAGAAGAATGCCAAGTTAAGCATATTTAAAAAAAATAAAAAATTTATAAATAAAACTAAAATTTTGGAGGGAGCCATAGCCTCCCTTTGTGATCAAGAGAAGCGGCCCCTATGTTTGAGTAATTAACGATTAGTGAATCAATTTAGTCTGTGAGGGACAAACACAGAAGCTAATAGATTTGCTCAATTTGATAAATTAGTTTCTTCTAGTGTTTTCTGAGTTGAAAAGCCATTTGGATTCCTTAATGATGTACTTTTTTGTTGAAATTGATCACTAATGCAAGAAGCATTTCACATCAAAAAATAAATTCTTATAGTGCAGAAAAAAATCATGGGGTAAGAAAAATATGTTCTATCAACAGAGTTGCACTTATTAATGATAGAGTTTCGTTGTTGCTGTTTGTGGCATTAGTGTTAATTTACAGACTATAAAGTTATTTTTCAATTGATTAAAACAAAATAACTCACACATTAAACACCATTACATATAAAATTAAGCCAAAAATGTTTGGGTTGCACATCTAGGATTTTCCTTCACGAGTTATATATGTCTGGATTTTTAAGTCTGAATGAACCAGTGTGTTGAGTTTAAATAAACCACCTAGTAAGAGTTAGATGACAAGACAAAGTAAAATGATGTAGTTTGCATGAGGATGACCATGTGTGGCAATAGAAGGTGGAACTCAGTGGTATGAGCATTGGTGTGATATGAAGAGCGTTGGGTTCGATTCTCTCAATACACTTCCTTCCCTTGTCGAGTTCCTTAAATCCTACTCTAGTGGTGGACCTCCTTAAAAAAAAAGGGGGTCATCACGCACTCGCCAAATGGAGAAACATAAAGGGAAATAAAGACAGAATATTTAGACAGGCTATATTGATAACTCTGATAGAGAAATGAAATGAAGTGGTGGGATAGCTACAGGATTCCATGTGACGAACAAGCCAATCTCTGAAAATATGCAGAAGAGTTCCTGCTACAGCATTACATGATATATATGGGATAGGGAGGAAAAGCTACCACCCTACAACTACCTTCTAAAATGCTTATCTTCGAATGGACACTCATAAACTCTGAAATTTTTTAAGTAGATTTAATTTATTAAAAAAAAGTACATTGAATGATTCGGAGATAGACGTAATAAATTTTATATAGAATCTATTGCACATAATAAATTGAGATTAAATTTTATGTAGAGTCTGTCACACATAATAAATTTAGATCATTGAATTTACCTCTCTCTCTCTCTCTCTAGCCTACTTAAGAATTATTCGATCAACTCATCTTTCCTTTAATCTTTTTATGTCTTTAAGAATTCAATTTATTTATAGATTACCGAGTGTTTGATATAAGAATTTTTAAATTTTATTAATATACATTACCTTGAAAATTTTAAAAGTTATGTATTCAACTTAAGTTATAACCAAGTAGAACTGTTTTATCATAAAAGTATCTTATATCATAAAAACTCAAAGAAAATAACAAATAAGAATATCATAAACTAACCAATCATTTTAAGAAAAAATGACCAATTAGAAGTAAATAATAATTATTACTTACACAATTTAATTATTTATTTATCATTAACTACATTTTCTGATTTGGATTTTTTTTGGGGCTCTTCCGACTCTATCATTTCCTTAAAAGATTATATTAGCTATTACAAACAGCAAACATCTAATAAGCCCAAACAATACAGACCATACTATTCGGGCCTTTCTTTTACTGTGCTCCAAATATTGATTAAATTTTGCTCACCCAAAGTCACATGAAGCAAAATGAGTTCCTAGTAACGCTTTTAAAATTACAAAAATTCCCCAAGAATGTTTGTGAATCGACTTTCGAAGCATATTCCCACACATTTCCTAACAAAACACAGCGCATAAATATTTATTATAAATTTATACTTTAATTTCATATATAATTTTTTTTGGGACAGATTTTCATATATAATTTTTAAAGTTTGATAATTGATACAACATTTGTTTTGAAAGTCAATTGTTATTTTGCTCAGTCAATTTTATATATATTTTACATAATCTAATTTTTCAAACGGTATATTCCTCGGCGATGTTAGATGCTTGATCCTACTGATTAAGTTTTTCACGCTCTTCACTCGAGCGTATAAACACGAGCAACACCGTTTGAAAACAACGTAGTATCACGCGCTAATTGTGCGCGTGGGTTATCATTCCATTCCGACGTTTATTCCTCACACCTTTTGTTTTCTCTCTCTATCTCGGAGAAGAGCTAAGAGCTTCATTAGACGCATGGCCACCCAAGTTGTCCGAAATTCGCCGCTGTCGTCAAGTTCCAATCGACCCGGTTACCCGATTCACCCGTTTCGCTCCAGAAGCTTCACCCTTCAGCTAATAAAGGGTCAGTCTCAGTATCCATGACTCCTATATCAATTCCATTATTTCATCGATTGATTTGCTTTTACCCTTGTGTGAAGCTGAAGCACAACTGTAATATGCCACTTATATTTGAAAAATTCAATCTTTTTAGTGTATGAATGATGGGTCTTGTGGAAGAATTGGACTGTTGTTTTTCATTTTATTGTGTTGGGAATAGGTTATTAAACGATGTGAACGAGTCTGAATTGCATGATCTGATGTAGTTTTCTAAAATGTACTGATTTATTATTTATGCATAGTGGACTGTAGATTGTAATTTAGTTGTGAATTGTGATGTTTAGTGATTTTTGTTCTTTCTGCTTTCAATCTCTGTTTCCTTTTGTTTTTTTATTCTTTGCATGTACTTCTTGAAAACTCCGTTTGATTTTTAGTAATGGGTATACTTTCGCTGGCACATGCCTAAAGTTTTGGTTTTTGTGGAAAGGATTTTTTTTGTAAAATTTGTTTGGAGGGCTATCTGAGTTCAAGTATGGATAATTATTCCATTGGTTGGACTTGATTATTTGGGTTTTAGATATTTGGCTGAAAGACTTTGCTTGCGGGCAAACCCCTTCTGGTAGATTGTCAATTAAACCCTTTTCTACTCTCTATCTTTCTAAGGAAGCAGGATTTTTAATGTCCTCCTCGAGCATTTTTCCAATTTCCCTAACCCAGTACTTTTCATTATTGTTGCAGCAAGTGCACTATTTGCTTTACGTGGTTATGAAATTGGTTGATTTTGCTTTCAATAATATATAGTTTTCCTTTTTCATGCAAAAAAAAAAATGGTAGTAAGGATAGCTTACTCCAACACTACCGGTCAAGGCACCAGTTACATACTTGGGATGCCGAAGGGTTGGTAAAGGCTACTCACACTTAGCCCTTGGGCACCAGGAGATCTCCTTGGGGTTGGTTGACGACCAAGCAAGATTACGGGCGGAACAGGGATTCAAATGTGTGCACTTGGGGAATGCAGAGCCTCATGCGAAACCTCTACAACCAGCTCAGCCAACCCGAGTTGACGAGTAATAATACGTAGATTTGTACCCCAGATTTTGTAATTGCAATGACTCAAACACTCTAAGTGACTGTTTGTCTACAATGATGCTTAAATATAACAATGTGGCTATCACTAGGTGCTAGGTGCCCTTTGCTTTTCTTCTGCATGTTTTCTATTAAATATTATAATGATTCCCCTGTGCCATTAGATTTTATTTTATTTTCTCATGCTTGTATTAGTTATTCAGCTTGTTTGGCTTATAATTCTATTTATTCCCAGGAGAATCATGACCTGATAGAGTGCAACCCTTGTGGGGGCCAAGGAAATACGCAATTTATCCATGCTTTATGTTTGTTATTTTTTCTATCTTGTTAACAGTGTGCAAACCATGGGTGATGCAATTGATTTGACTGGTGATGGAGGAGTCATTAAGACCGTTGTGAGAAAAAGCAAATCTGATGCTGTGGCTCCAACAGAAAATTTTCCTCTTGTTGATGGTATGCTTGTGCCAGGATTGTTAATATTTTTAGAATTAGTATAGTGATGAACTATATTACTTGGTCTTAAATTAGATGCAATATACTCAGGACCTCTGTCTACATACTTCTGTTGTGTTTTACATATACTAAAATAACTGTTGTCTTTTAGGTGCACTAGAAGTCATTCCAATTATAAATTTTATCTTCCTTTTATCAATAATAAAAAAGGATATCTCTTATCTTCTATCTGTTAGCTAATTCTATACTATTCTTGTTGAAAGCTTATCATATTGGTTTCACCTGTGTTTTCAGTACTAAAATATATGGGAACTCTTTCTAGTTTCTGTGACACTTGCAGTTAAAGTGCTTGGCTGTAAACGTAATTTGTCCCCTTGTTTCCTAAGATATAAGTACTTACAGTTTCAAGGTCCACTCTGTTTTAGAGAGTCATAAAAAGCATGTGTTGTTGGGCTGTGATAGTCATTAGTCAAATTGGCATGGGATTGCAAAGAAATTAGGATACTGATAGGAACCCAAGTGTTTGATTACAGAAAATGGGAATAATTCCTAATTACAATGATAGAATCACAACACTGAAGACTCTCTCACTCACAAAACAGAATAAAAGAACGAAACAGAAACTAGAACTTGAAGAAAACAGAAAAACAGAGACTGATAGTGCAGAACTTTGAGGGTCTGCTCCTCCCTGCCAAAAGGCCCCAAATCCTCATTCAATTTCTGCCTACCTCATTCTTCCCACCCTCCTCCCTTAATACTCTCTCTGGCCTAACAGCCTTCTCATTCTAGAATATTCTCTCCCTCTCCCACTTGCCAAGTCAGCAAGAGGTTGGTTACAATTCAGGAGGTAGTTGCTCCCCTCACTTCTCATGCTCCTCTCTACTTTCTTCTCCAAATTACCCTTCTTAGGCCTCTTAGTGTAGACCATGTAACCTTGGGCCTAACAGATACTTACAAGCTAGGGTTAGGATAATATTAAGTTTTGATGCTCTAATTTAGATGACTGTAAGGGTTTGTTAGAAGTAATATGGGTTGATTTGGGAATGAGAGGGAAACCAATCTCAGGAAAAAAAATGGTGTTCCAGGGCTGTAAACAGTTGCTGCAATCAGTATTTCAAGGGTTTGACTTTGATGTATTTTAGGGAAAATTTCTAAGACTGATAGATTAGGGTTTTGCAAGTAGGATTGCTTTAAGATGTCTGACCAAGAGAACAAGAAAGGGTATAACAAGTTTAGACAAATGATTGGGAGTCTGAGACCATATAATAAGTTTGGACCATATGCAATATTGCTTCGCTTTCTGGGAAACTTATTTACACTTCCCCCTTTCTCAGGGAGGTTAATGTAAGAAGCAATTTCTCACTATGGCAACAGGCATTGTAATTAAATCTGTTGGAAATGGTGATTCTTTTTTATTTGATAATTATACAGTAACTTATTCCGATCTATCTGCTTCATGAGGCTATAAATTTTGGAGCATGGCATGCATGATTTTTTTTATTCTTCTTGTAATGTTATTTTTCTTGACCAGTTCATTATGAAGGCACACTTGCTGATACTGGTGAAGTATTTGACACTACGCATGAAGATAACACTGTATTCTCTTTTGAGCTTGGAAAGGGCAGTGTTATCAAGGCTTGGGAAATTGCAGTGAAAACCATGAAGGTCAAACAGAGCATGCTTTTGAATGAAGCTGTATTAAGGGTTTTCATCTCAATGTTTTTTTTTTTTTTTTGCTGATTTCAATAGGTTGGAGAAATTGCAAAAATAACTTGCAAGCCAGAATATGCATATGGCAGTGCGGGATCTCCACCAGATATTCCTCCAGAGTACTGTTCTCATTTTGCACCAAATATTTTGTTTGTAAACATAATTATTGTTAAATTAAAAATTTCAAAAAATGAAACTTGTAACTAGGAAAAATGAAAGAGCGGCAAAGAGGTCATTTATAAAGATCTTTTTTACTCTAAGGACTTCATTAGTAAGTAGATATCAACCTGGGATAGACATCCTAGTAATGTTCTAATTACTTTTATGTCAATTATACGAGTATTAGGTGAAGGCATGCAGTTAGTTTTTAATGCTTGCTTTGTTTCCCAAGTCACAAGAAGCTGCATCTACCTGTGACTGCGAATTTATGATTTTTTTTATTCCTTCACAGTGCGACACTTGTTTTTGAAGTTGAGCTAGTTGCCTGTAGGCCTCGGAAGGGCTCCAGTCTGGGAAGTGTTTCAGAGGAGAGGGCTAGGCTAGAGTAAGTCACTCATTTTATACTTTACCAATTTTCTATTATTCTGCACGTCTCCAAAAGTTAAGGTAAATGATGATTTTCGTTTGCTGTGGATGTATCTTTTTTATTGGAAAGCAATATGATGTGTTGGTTGTGATTAAAACAAAAATAGAGAGCTAAAGAAGCAGAGGGAGCTAGCTGCTGCTGCCAAAGAGGAAGAGAAGAAGAAGAGAGAAGAAGCAAAAGCTGCGGCTGCTGCACGTGTGCAAGCCAAGTTAGATGCCAAGAAGGGTCAAGGAAAGGGTAAAAGTAAAGCAAAGTAGGGACTCATCAAACATCTACATAAATTTGATATATGATGATACTCACAAGTAGCTATTATGTATCCAATATCTCCCTTTCCATGGGTCCATAGAGAACAATGTAATGAAATGCCAGATTGGCTTCGTGCACATACATAATATGATTATACGATCTTGGTAACCTGCTACAGAATCAACAGGCAGTGATAATCATCAAATAACAGTTTTTTTATTGAGTACTATTTTCCCATAGGGGTTTTGTCTAGCAGTTAGCAAGACGCCCTGATTTGAATCATTTGATTGATAGCATGATTGCAGAAGGTATTGCAGAATTATGTCTAGTTGAAAGGCTGCAGTTCCTATATTTTGAGAGTAATGCTATTTGTGCACCAATAGATTAGTCCTGTATGCTACCTGGCAATATATTATTCTAAATTGCAGAGCTCAAGGGAATTGGCCGGTGCACAAGAGGTGTGCTTCGTGCTTTGACGACTTAAGTTTGAATCTTGGGTCAGTAAAATAAATTAATTTTTCTAATGCTCTAGGTCGATGTGTGGGATGCGCTTTAAAGATTGTTTGAAGAGGGACTTACTATCAGATGACGCAAAAGTTGATATGAGAAAATAGAGTCCATCATTTGAAGTCTCAATTCATGCATGTGGAAATCTGAACATGAATGGGGATACTCCCAAAAGTTAGGAAAATGAAAAAGAAAAAAAACAAGTTATTAGACAAATAGAAACCAAAGTGATTCAGACAAACCTTTTTTGGTTGATACCCTCAAACCAATCATTCAAACATTAATCAATATGTAATTGATCATATACTATGATTTGTTTAAAAAATGAATGCTCCGAATGTTTAACAATTCGGTAATCACTACGTTCAAAAATAAGAATTGAATCAGTTCCTTTCACACTCGCCAATTTCATAAATGTGCATGTTGGTACCGTTTCTTATTTGATATCTTTTAAATTCCACCTTCGAAATTATGATCGGATTGATTCATTGAAAGAATTGCTTCAAAATATTTCTTACCTGTACCAAAAAAACAGTTCTTAGTTGAGTAGCCACAAGTGCTATGTTAGATTTTAATTAGATTGAGTCAACCCAATTACGTTGTTACTAACAAATTCATTTTTTTTTATTCCCCAAGACATCCATAGACAGATTCATTCTCTTAATAAAAATTAGGCGGGAGAACTAATAAATATTTCTTTCTTAAGTGACCATCACATTTTAGAAGTTGTCAATAATGAATTGCTATTAGCAATTAAGGTTAGAAATTAGTCTAGCTCGTAAGTTTATTCGTAATTTGGTTTGTTAATTCAATTAGTTAAATTTTTTGACTCGTTTGTTAAATAAACGAAACTTAAACTTTTACATGTTTAGCTTATTAGTTTGTGAGTTATCTCGACATATGTATATGACTAAATTATTAGTTTTAACTATATATATATATATATATATATATATAGTGAGTTACATATTTGAGCATAACTTATTACGACTAAAAGACTCAATTAATATAAGACTCAATATTTGGCTCATTAAGCTCAAATAACTTATAATCTTAAAGTAGACCAAACTCAAACTAAGAAAATAAATTTAATTTCTTATTAAGCCAAGTCAAGTCTGTCTTGGCTCATTTCTAGCCACATAAAAAATTGGCAATGTTTTTTTTTAAAAAAATAAACACAGTGCAATTGGAGAATCCTTGTGTTAAGCGGACACAATCTCAGATATTAACTACCAACTGCGAAGCATTGAATATGTTGTCTTGTCCTGTTTGCTTTCGTTGGTGACGGTGATGCTTTCATTGGTGATGATGACAAGAAATTCTTAAATACTCTGAGTACTACACCACTTCACTCAAAATGTAACACGTCTCTAACATTTTATAATATGTAATCAATCGAAACCTAGCAAAAAAAAATTAAAAATCATTGCAATTCCTGATTTCCATTTGTTTAAATTCGAGATTACATTGGTCACTAGAGAAAACAGTGATCAAAAGTCCCATCACACAACTAACAACCCAATCCCGTTCCCAAAAAAGAAGAAACAAGTAATTAAAAAAGGGACAACCCAGTAGCAGCATATGTGAAAAGTGAAAACTATTAATTGTTGTCTACTTTTATTTTTAGTAGATATATTTTTATTATAATTACAAAAATGTCATCTTATTTTATTATTTTTTATTTTTAAAATTTTGAAAAAGAAATTATAAAAACAGTTTTGTTATTTTCATTATTTCTTTCACAAAATTTTAAAAATAAGAAACAAAATAAATACAAAATAATATTTTTTATAATTATAATAAAAACATATTTAAATGAAAATGAAAACAAAACAAATGCACTCTAAGGTTGCACCAAATATGTGTAAAGGTCTCCAAAGAATTGCTGAAAGAAAAGACTATATGATATCTGGTTTTACAGAGTGGCCCAAGAAACTCTGTAATTTCAATGGGAAACAAAAAATTTATAACTTGTTCTAGAGTTGTTAATTGGTATTCTGCTATTCCTCAGATCCCTATGTCAGGGTAATTACACAAAATATTAGTCATAAGCCACTTGTTTTTATACATGAAAGTAAGTTACAGTTATAGTTGATTATAATCACACGTCCATAAATAACAATTAGAGGAGGTATTTAAACTATGTCCGCGATATCATTATGTCCACTTTCATGCCACCCAGATCCTGCTCTGAATTTACAGACAGGGCATGTTCCTTGTTGCCGCAGCCAGGGATCGATGCAATTAGCGTGAAACTTCAAAAAACATAAACAAGGTCTCAGTGTCACATTGAGATAAATAAATAAATCAAGAATATCAACCTCAAGATTTTAGTTAAACTTTAGGATTACTTAACTTCTTAAGATAATAGTCAATTATCGTTCACAAATATGCTCACACTGATATTTACTTTACTAAAAACCCTAATATTTTGGTTTATTATAACTGAAAAATATGGATAAAATCGACATTTTCACTTGACCACAAACCCAACACTTATATACCAGCATTGCAGGTGAGGAGTTGTCGCCATGTGACTGGAAGGTCACAGGTTTAAGCCATGGGATCAGCCTCTTGCAAATGCAAGGTGAGGCTGCCTACTATAGACCCACATAGTGGGTCAGGCCGTTCCCTGGACCCCGCGCATAGCGGGAGCTTTTAGCACCAGGCTGCCCTTTGCCAGCATCGCAGGTGAGGCTTATAATGTAAATGACTCAAGCTTATAATGGAATATCCAGAGAAAAGAAAGTTTTTTTAAAAAAAGGTAATGCCAGCAATAATCCTTCAAAGTGACTTGATATTGTTTTTTACTTTTTGCATATATTAAGTAGTAATTCAGATTATAGTTAGCAGAGATGAACGGAAAATGTATCATTATACAGATAGGAAACAGAAACTATTTGCTAAAAAAATACAAATTGCTACAGCTATGAAACGAACCTGATGCAAGCAGGGCAAACTACGGAGTACATCTCCGACATTAACTTGCTCCAAACATACACTGCAAGTGAGCTCATCATCAGAGGCTTTCATGCTCCCAACTGCATTTGAATTATCTTGCTTCTTCTGCCACAAACGAAAAGCAACAAATTATGTCAATCTTTCACTCTGCCCTAACAGATCATAAAATGAAAAATTTACAAGTGACAGTAAGGAAAAATGAAATATGTAAATGTTGTGTGATCCTTTTGTTATTAACTCCCCACAAAAATCAAAATAGAAATGGAACAATAATTCTGCTTGAGAGAACAGAAAACATCATATAGGCTGATAAAAAATGTGGTGGACGATTCCAGACACTTACAATGAATATATTATACACACACTGGTGGATGCCAATGATAAGATGATATTCAAAAAAATAATATAATGGCATTGACAATTTTTAAAGTACTAAACCAAGATAAACGTGCAATATATCGATATCAAAGTCATCACATATAAGATGCAGTTTGAGGAGCATCAACACTTCCCCATAATGTCAGGAATGCTGCAAGAAAATCACAGGAAAAGCATGCAGACAACAATACCCTCAAGGAATCAGTGAAATTCTGATGAGATGCAATGTAATTCACTTGTTTAGGCCAAATGAAAAAAAAGACCAAAGAAGTAGTTGATACCTCAGCAGAAGAGGAAGATGAAGCTTGTTGCATTGAGGAACTACTGCTGTAAGCAAAAGATGTAAGCATTGAGACTACTTCTTGTCAAATAATCAGTACTATAATTTTTTAAGAGAGTATGTAAACTCCAGAAAATTCATAAATCTTGAGTATGTAAATTCCCCTTTCAACAGGTTTAAACATTTTTAAAAGGTTTAATCCAGTCAGAGATCTGTTTAAAATGTATCTTTCTAAGTTTGATTGATGACATGACAATAGTGAGCTGGAATGCCACATTATTTTGGACAAGAATTTTACTACAAGTTTTGGTACATCTAGAATTACTCTTGGAGATAGAGTTATTGGTTTAAAATATCAAAATCCATTAAAAAAAAAAAAGGATATAACAACTGATCTGACTGATTACTTACTTTTGGGGACCAGAAACCTTGTATTTGTGGACAGGAAGAGCATTTATCTCTTCCTCAGTCATAGAAGGTGCAGTAGAAACATTATCTGAATCCAGAGCTCTTAAAGTTTCATAATCTGAAATGAAAAATAAATAAATAAATAAAATAAAATAGAATCATATATGAATATATTATATAGAACATCTGAAATGAGCACATAAATTAACTACAGTACATTTGGTTTTCAGAAGTTCAACTATATCTCGTACGTATAAAAGTAAAATTTTATATCATGAAAAGAACTACAAAACCTAGATCATCAAACTCCCGATCAAGAAGTGCAAGCTGAAGTCTGAGGCCTTGTAGACGCCCTCGGCTTGCGAGTGCTATTGATGGTGGCATATGCAAACGCAGTTCAGTGTGGCCAAGAAGGCCACTGGCTGCTGCTGCATGAGCTTGGGCCTGCGCTTGAAGCTGTTGACATGTTGCGTACATCCTTAACATTGTCGCCATCAAGAAAACACCAAGCACTAGCCAGAGCTACAAATAGAAAGAAGATCTCATAAACTGCTTTAATAATTTAAAATGTCATTTTTCATGAAAAAACTTGCAAGCCTTGTTTACTAGTAGAAAACCTTACCAGAAAATTTGGTGACATCTGGTGAGAGTTCAGTATCATGAATAACAGTAGAACTGAAACATATAAGCAGTAAGTTGTGAATGGGACATTGAAGATATAGAAAAAGAATTTATCTGCACAAAAAAATGCTATAACAAACATAATATGAAAGAATATTAATACCTGTGACAAGAAAAGTGAGTGAATTGGAATTACTAGGCCGTGCTGCATGAACACGCTGAAGAAAAAATTGGAATCAATATGAAGTTTTAGTTGATGTTGTTAAATAAACTACATATATGATAATGCTTTTATTCATAAAACAAGAAAACACAGAAACAATAAATCATAATATATGTCAGCTACACTAAAACATTTATGCAGATAATTGATACACAAAGCGCATACCAATGCACGCCTCTCAGGTATAAATCCCGGAAATCCATTTTCTACATCTGCTCTTGTTCCTCGAAAAACAAAACTCATGGCTCTATATATTTGGAAGCTTGAATTAAAACTTCACAGGTTGACTAGAACAGAATCAACAATTAAAACCTTCCAATATTCTGAAAAATCAAATAATCATAGTCAGTAAACAAAAAATCAATTGTAAATACATGCTTGAGTGTGAAGTTCAATAGGATTCCCACAGAAGACCAAATGGAAAAAATTCTAAAATACTAGATAATTATATCAAAAGACACTGCATCCAACATCTCCCATTCTAACTGTACTAGGATCATCCCTAAAATCGCCCAATAGCGTCAAATATTATCACTTAGCAGATATCTTCAGTTCTTCGCCATCAAAATTATATAAATATATATATATATAAAAAGAGGAAACGAGGGAGAGGAGAAAAAGGGTCAGATTTGGCCGCTTACTTAACAATAAATAACTAGTTTAATCACGATAACTCTCAAACATTTCAAAGTAATCCATGAATCTAGATCAATCTAGATCGCACCTTCTACTGATGCAATTGAACTAATGCTATGACAAAAACTAGATGTAAGAACAAGTGCAAGTTGTTTTCTCAGTCTCCCCAACTCACCCTTTTTCCTTAACCCTCAAAGTCCAAAAGGTTGCAACAGAACTAACTATTAACTAACCATTTTTTTCCTGCCAAACAGAAATAACAATACAAATTTACCTAGACCAAAGAATAACCCACTAGAATTGTTTCACATAGAGCATATTCCTAAAATATATTTCTGTTATTCTGGCTATGCAGATCAGGCAGCATTGATGGAAATTTATGGTTCCTAATGTTTGGTACAACAGTTAGCAAAAATATACTTTTCTCTGCTTTAGACCCAAGTAACAGAAAAAGATTAATCTATTCTAATGTTGAAGTTATTTGGGAGAATGACTTTTTAGTTCTTCTTGTAAAAAAATAATATCAATTTGGTTCGTTTTGAAAATTAACCAAGTATTCAACTACATTAACCAATAATTTATATACAGTTAACCAATAATTTATCTTCATTTTGATACTTGATACGTGGTTAACAGTATGTAAATTATTGGTTAATGCAGTTAAATACTTGGTTAATTTTCAAAGCCGAACCAAAGAATAAATATTTCTTACAAGCTGCACTATTAAGTCCTTTTCCCAAGTTATTTTCTCTAACAAACTCAAGCCAAGCCATCCATCTCTTTAACAACTACCAGCCTCCAGCTCCAAATTGCAATCATCGATTACATAAATTGACAGAATCAAACACTTGAGCTCCATTTTCCTTAGGAACACACCAAACACCAAAACCTTGGTGCCAAATGAAATCACTTCAAGCATTACAAATGACTACACACTATTGCAAAACTTCAATGATGGTACTCATTAAAAAAATATAATAATAATTTCTTCTAATCGGTGCGTTGGAAATGATGCATTGCCTAATTAAGATAATAATATCGATGAAGAACTCCTCATAACCATTCATTCATTCAGCGACATCATAGCATCAACCAACTGAAGATCCTCTGCAAATATTAAAGAAAACCCCAGCCCAATCTCAAGATCACGTTCAATTGAATTAAGATTGCAGAAACGCATCACGAGAAGCATTTGTTGATGATCAAAACCGAATCCATGCAGTGTATGAAAAATGAAATTCCAGATAATCTGAGAGGGAGACTTACGGAATTAGAGGAGGTACAACAGCGGATTCAGATTCAGATTCAGATTCAGGCAGTGATTCGGAAACAACGTTTCGATTCGATGAAATCGAAACGTTGAATTGGATCTTCGTTTGATGTATCTCTCGATTCGAGGTGGAAGATGACGAGTTTGCACTTTGCAGAAATAAAAAAATAAAAGAAAAAGAAAAATGTGTGACTGCGATCTTGTTTTGATTTTGATTTTGAATTTTGAATTTTGAATTTATTTTTGGTTTCGTCTTTGTGCGTTTTTTACTGGTAGCGGTCGTTTTAAATTTCCCTAATCACACGACGTCGTCCTATTCCTTCCACCAAACATAATCAGGTATGAATTGAAGCTTATTTTGTACCAGTGATAATATAAGTGATATTTAATTTTCAGAAATATGATAACTTCAAGCCAGTACTGCTATAGATGATAAATCGACACGCAATGATGAAATGCTAAAAATGACAAAATGTCCATTCGTGTGTACACACGTAATGATTCTGTCTACGTTCGTTGTTGGATTTCTTGTATATATTAGATAATAAATATTTTTTTTCTATACGAAAATGTAATTTTGCAGGGACATTCGGGTAAGGTTATAACAAATTGGTGCACTTAAGGTTTCTAAATGGTAGGGAATGATGATATATATATATATATATATAGTGCATAATATCTTTTTTCTAATGGTGTAGTGATTAATAGAATAATTTGATGCATGTACATACTTACTAAGAGATCATGGAAGGGAAAATATGAATGGTAATGTTTGAGAGAATAGGAAATTAAGCAAAGGGAATTTTAATATATACACATATACCAGATTTTGGTTTGGATTACAATATGTAATTACTGAGTTCTTTAAAACTCGCTCTTGTTTTTCATGTTTTACTGGTTCATGGAAATATCAAAATATAGGCTCGTTGAGAATGTTAGGTGTGATCTAGGAGAAAGAAATTGTACTTATGTACTATTAGACTCAGTGTTCGTTTCTGAGGAGTTTTTTCTTTTAAAAAAAAATTTACTTTTTATAAGTTTTAACATATTTGAATATATATATATATATATATATATAAATATAAAGTATTAAAAAAAGTTTAAATAAGTCTTTTTTTAGCTAGATTTTTTAACTTATTAAAAGATTTTTTTGTGAATATATAAAAAAGTTGTTTAGAGATATTTTTTAGATAAAAATATTCATGATTAATTTTTAAAATAACATTTATTATTATTCATGTTTTTAAATCTTACCAATTTCATATTTTCTTACATGTTTTTATTTTTTTTTGTTACTAGTATTTTCATTACCCTTAAATTTTTCTTCAACAAAAAACATGTCCCTTCAATTATTATTTTAACTTTTAATATAAATATCAATATGTTCTTTTACAAAAAACCATGTCCCTTCAATTCATTATTATTTTTGGTATGTGATAACCTTTATTATTCTTTGTTTGCGTGGCTAAAATTTAAAAAATATTATTATAATTTAATATATATTTTTATCTCTTGTCCATTCAATTTGATATGATATTTTAAAAAAAATACTTTTTAAAAAATATCTTAACCAAATAAATATTAAAAATGATGATGTGTTAGATGATAATGAGTATGAAATTGTGAAAGTAAAATAAAAAGACTCCAAAATTACTTTTACATGTCTTTTTAAATAATTTTATTATTAAAAAAATATTTATATTTTTACATCTAAATAATAATAAATTTTAAAAAATCATTTTTAAGTATCACATCCAAACATCAATTAATATCTACTTTTAAAAACATATTTTTAAAAAAAAAATAAAAACTTGTCCAAACGAACGTTTGATAAAAAATTTAGGTATTATTAAAAAAGAAAAAAAATTGCGAATTGGTTCTACCAGTAGAATGGCCAATTGCTCATTCGACTTTGATGCTGGTCATGGTCCCGAGTTGGATTGTAAAAAAAAATAGATAAAAATTCAAATTGGGTATTGGGCCAATTGGTCCAGACTTTGACTTGAATGCAAACAATAAAATTGAGTCGATAAGCTAAAATTTTACCCAACGCCACCTCTAACCTTTAACGACTTGGAATTTTCTCTCTCTCAAAGTTCAAGTTTGTTTTAGCCATTTTGCTTAATCAATTATAAAATGCCATGTTAAATATTAGATAGCGTCTAAGGTGAACTAACAATTAAATAGTTTATTGTTGGACCATTGATTATAAATTGTTAAATTTAATATAAAATAAATAGATGATTTAAATCAGAGCAAATCAGATACCATTAGTATAGGTTACTTGTAATAAAAAAAATTATAAGTTAGACCCTAATAAAGTTTATTATTTTTTTGTGAAATATTACAAGTTTGTCCCTAATAAAATATTGTTATTTTTTGTTTTTCTTTCTCATGTGAAAAAACTCTTATGCTGTAGCCATTTTTGAAAAGAAAAATCATAGATTGTCGAGATTGTAACAGTTCGCGACATTATTTTTGCTGTTGCACAAAAGGAATATTATTTTACACAATTTATTAACATTTTTCAAAATTTTATTTTTGTATTGATTTAAAATTTATGCATTCTATTGAATTAAAAAAGAAAATTAATGATGTGTGTAATTAATTTTAAATTATTATTTATATGACCCAAACCATATAGCAAGAAATCTAATTAAGCATATTTAAAATGTTGGTTTACAAAAACATAAATATTAGGTCGCTTTCAGGATCAATAAGAGATCTACTTGATTATTTTAATAATTAGTATTTTAAAAATTTTCCAATATCAATATTATAAATTAATTTATAACATTAATTTTTTATTATTTTAAATCTCTCGAAATTAAAAAATATCTAAATATTAAAAAATATAAAATGTCTCATGAAAATAATTTTCTAAACAATTGTTGTTATATTTTTTGAGAATTATTTTATTTCATATTATTTAATAAAAAATAAATTTATATTATGGAATAAGTTTCTATGTAAGAAATAAAATTTGGTTACATATGAATAAAAATATTATGGGTTTGAGCATTAATTTAGTGTGTTTTTGTTTAGATTTTGTAAACTTGATTTTAGATGAACATGATTTTACAAATTTGATTTTGGTCAAAAATAGATTTGTCCTAACGTGATTTATGTTTGGAAACTTATATCTTAAAAGTTATTCAGGTTGTTAACTATTTAACAATTATTAAGGTTTAAGGGTTTAATTTGTAAATACAATTTTTTTTTCTAAAAATATGTGAAGGGATGACAACTTACTATTACCTATAATTTTATTGACTTATGAGTAAACCACAAGTTATAATTTTCTACAGTAGAAGCCACCTAAATATTATGTTAAGTTAATATGTCGCATAATTGTTACAAATAATTTTTTGTTAGTAAATTTAATGAAGTTAGAAGTTAGAATAAAACTGATGAGTTGGACAAAAACAAGTTTCAGACAAGATTTAAACCAGTCAACAATTTAAGGAACCAAAAAAGCATTCTTACCAAAATAGAGTGAAAAGCGAAACACATCAAACATGAGCTGATTTCGTGATCCTATGCATCGGAATCCATCTAAGTCAATGCATATGCATCGTCCAATCCTTCATGCCGGAATTGTTCCTGTGGTTTAACGCAAATGTTGTGCGGGTGCATGTATGTTTAATGTGTATTTATATACATATACATATATATATATATATTGTTGAGTATTTAAATTTAATTATTTTACTCTATCAAAGTAAATGATTTTAAATATTTTAGTTTAGTATATTTAATTAATATTGCAGTGACGTAATAATACATTTACTTGTAAGAGTCACATCAATACTTATAAAAATCTACATCAGTTGTGATTAAGTAAAATAATTTTTTTGCAAGAGTCTATTTTAATAATATGTATATAGATATGATATTCTCTATTACGGTAAATAATATTTTTCTTTTATGTATTTAGGTTCGCGATAATAAAACTTTTTGTTCACGTATTTATGTTCAAAATCGTAAAAAAAGAAGGAAGAGGAATACTAATTTATTATCTGCCTGATGATCATAATTTGTATTGTTAACATCACAATTTGCTAAGAGTGAGTGGGGTTTTGATATCATAGTTTTTTTGGATAAATTATATTTTATAGCCTTTAATTTTGAATCATGTGCATATTAAACTTTAAGGTTTAAAAATGTGCAAAGATCCCCCAAACTTCATACTTAATATTCAAAATTTTCTTTCATCAAGCAAACTATTAAAAAAATTAATAGAAATGTCATATGATTTACATGTAATTCTATTAAAACAAGTTTTAACATTTAATAATGTCCTAATTAAATAAAAATTATATTTAAGTGAAAAGCTAATCAAATTTTTCTCTTAATTATGCTAATTTTTTTACTTAATTATGACATTATTTGAAGCTAAAATAAGTGTTAATGACATTACTTATAAGTTACATAATATTTTTAATAACTTTTTAATAGTTTATTCAATGAAAAAAGATTTTGTACTCAAAATGTAAAATTCAAGAAATTATTTGTATTTTTTCAAACTTTAAAATTTAATGCACACGTGGCTCAAAGTGAACTAATGTAAGCTACAATTTACTTTTTGTGATAAGGATATCTTAAGTAAAATTTTATTGTACCCTCCACTTTTTTTTTATTTTTCAAGTTATTTGGTAAATTTAATTTATATTAACTTTTACATTAAGGAAGACTAATTTCTTCCTCAAACAATTTTAAGAACGTAGCTTTCTTTTCGACTTGATACGTTTAGAATCTTTAGATGACTTAATTATTTCTCTTTGAATGTTGATTCAAATTTTGAACCTAGTAATCAAGATAAGAATCGCAGGTCTCCTAGAAGTGACCCTCCACTTTACTTATTTCAACAGATTCACCATCTGACAACCTCTCAACTAATATCACCGTATCACAGGGAGTTGTCCATATTTTAATAAGTTTTATATTTAGAGTGTTAATTATTTATTAGTTATTAATTTTATAATAAATATTTAAAAATTTATTAAATATAAATAATAATTAATAAATTTAACAATTTATCTTATATTTTAAAAAATAAGTATTAAAATAATTTCTATTCCACATATTACGAAAGAAATTTGAAATTATTGTGGCACTAACAAGTAATCATTTAAGAACAAAACTAGTACAACTAATATTCACCAAACCTGTCTCTAATCTCTGCCACCTCCCCCACACACAGACTGACTATGGACCCATGCCTAGACGTTGACTGGCAAGTTCACACCTAGTGTCAGCAAATCCAACTCTAGAGTTGACCAAATCAAACTCCATCCACACGTTCTGCTGATGATGATGTCCAATCACAAAGGCTTCAACACCCAACAAGTCAGAGTTCCCAAACGTGAAACAATACACCCAATCACTCCCCTTCGCCACCCCAGGCACCCGATACAACAGCCTCTCCCCGGACACGCTCATCTCCGCCCCCTCAAACACCAGCGTCACGGCGGGTAGCGGCGGAAGACCCGCCCGACTCGCCGGAACCCGGTAACACAAGTCCATGGCTCCCTGAAACACGAAGTTCGGTTCGTCAAGGAGGGTCAGCACCCCTCTTGTCTGGGCCACGAACTCGTTCCTCAGAGCAGTGTAAACCGGCCCGAGAAGAAACGTGAACTGGGTGCCCGAGTCCACCATGGTCTGACCCGCCCCGGTGTGGTCCGGGGCAAATACCGATTTCGGTAGCTGCAGCGCCTTCTGCGAGACCCTGATCCCCTCGAGCCGAACCGTGTACGCGACCCGGTCGAAGTACGGCAATGGGGTCGTGATTTTGACCAGTGGTGTGTACTTCAAGGGTCCGAGCCACGCGAAGGTGGCGTCGCCGAAGAGCAACACGCCGGAGGAGTCGTGGCCCGAGATGCAGTACGAGAACTTGGGGAGACCCATTTGGGTCACGAACGAGAGCGACCCGCGGTTCATGCCCATTAACCCGGTGGTCTTGGAGTCTTCGTTGGAGTTGGAGCTGAACCCGGTATCCATGCACCCGAATGTGGTCCCGGGCTGCGCGGAGCCTCCGATGAAGAACGTCTCTGTGGCGAGGTTGCCTTCTATGGAGGTAGCGTCCGCGTAGGACACGGTGGCGTGGCAGAGTTTCCTCGGGTCGCAGGAAACGGGTATGGCGAAATCCCGGGTCCGGGTCTTGCAAACGGGTGAGGTGCAGGGTGTGGGGGAGTATGAGGAAGAGAGGTTTGGGTTATAAATGGAGTTCAAATTTGGGAGCTTTTTACAGTGAAGCCATGAAAGTTCACTTCCTGTGTCGAGGACCATGGTAACACTCTGTGGGGGCGAGCCTACGGTTAGTGAAACTGTTAAGGTGACATTGTGCTGGAACGAGAGCTTACGTGAAGAAGGCCTTGGAAATGACACAGAACCATGTGGGAGTGTTTGGGCTTTTAAAGGCAATATGAGGAGGGCTTGTGGTGAAGATGAGAGAGAAGAAGCACTTGTCTGAATTTGAAGGAAAATGATGAAGAGGGTAATTGTAAGAGAAGGAGGAGGAGGAAGAAGAACAAGGGGAGAAGAGGCCATATTGATTGGGGTGTGTGTTGGTCAGTGGTTTGGTTTGAGTTAGAGCTTTCAATGGAAATTAAAGGGGGAGAGAGAGAGGAGTCTGTGTCTGATTGTCCTACGAGAGACAGTCACCGTGTGGTGGACATGGTGAAGTGGTACTATCTCCAAATTCTTATATATAGCTGGATTGAACTTGAATCATGTCATGACATGCACGGGAAAGTGTATGTCCTTGTTTGCTAGCCGTTTTCAAAATAGGAGGAATGTGTGGCAACTAGCAACCTCTACAGTGATGATTGTTCTTGTTATATAGTATTTGACTGCATGAGAGTGATTGTCCTAAAGCTTTTTCACTCTCATTTTATTAGGAGTTAGGACATATAAAAAATAGTGCATTGCATATTAGTATTCTTCTTGGGCAGAAAGTGCATTATAGTCTTAGAAACCAATTCATATTCCATGGTTGATGCTCATTAGTTTATTTCCTCAATGACATGATTAATTTGAAAGGTGAGCTAATTAAAAAAGGAAGACAAAGTTTGATGCTACCAACGCTTTCTTTTGGAAAAAGACTCTCTAAAAGGTGCAACCATAGACAAAAAGTGGCGAGTTTTAGGAAAACCGGGAAAAAAAGTACAGCTTTGGAGATAAGAAACTGGTCTGCTTATTATCCCTTGACTCTCTACCATTAAAAATTAATTAGCTCTTGCTATTCGTTTAAATTAGTGCATGTTTGCATATAGATTGAGACACTTACTGACCTAAGTATACCATTAAATAATGGTTTGAAATTTCAGCAGACACGCTAATATTAGGCCTGGCGATTTTTTTGAGTTCTATCCACACCCAAAATCCCCACTTGACCGTCGGCGATCTGTAAGAGAAATAGCACCTAAGCTGACTGCAGTCAATTCATTTGGACTCTGCTTTTGATTGGCAAAAAGGATACAGTGTCTCGTTTGCATTAGTAGTTGGTGATTACTTTGACAATTAATATTAGAAGAGCTAAATAGCGCGAAGATTTTTATACCAGATGCAGGATACGTCTGAAATAGTGAGTCCCATTTTAGTGGATCTCACCCACAAAATGAAATTCATTCTATCCGTGATGTTCCCGTGCTACAGGGTCTCGGGCCATGTAGCAATACTCCAAATTAGCAATCAATATCTGTTTTAAGTAAGGATTAGCCCAAACTTATTTTACATAGTTGTCCCGAATAAGTAATAATACAATATGAAATTGAATTTTTGTTTACTAGTCATCAGACATGAAAAAAGAATTTCTGTTTACAGTATATGAGCTGATAATTAGTAGCTATGAATTTTGATCGCATAAACAGCTTTTCCGTTTATACAAATTGGACTGCCTAAATTTAACCTTTTTCAGACTTCAAAACAGTTAATTTTTTAGTGTAATATTATTTGAGAACTTAAATTGTTTATAATAAAATAATTAATGGACTAAATTTTTATTATTATCAATTAAGAAATAAAATTTTAAATACTTTTATTAATAAAAAATGTTGAAAAAATAAAAATATTCAATTTGACATATAAAAATAAGAACAAAACACATAACATATATGACTTAAAATAAATTTCAATTGATAAATATTATCAAAATGTTTTTATTAAAGTTAGGTCGTTAATTAATTATCACAATAAAATTGATATTCTTGATCAGTAAATTTTAATGTTAAAATTCTTAATTAATTATGACCGTAAAATTGAGTTATTTGTACAACACTTTTCTCTAAAAAAGATTTGTACATTGAGCCGCCCTTCAATCATTGAGGTGAGGCTTTTGAAGAGAATACAGGCGAACATGGGTTTTGTTTCTTTTTTTTTTTTTGCCCTTTGAGGTGAGCCTTCAAAGCATTTTAAAAAGCGTTTTTAATCAATTAGGCTAGTGATCATATTTTTTGAGTTGCTTTTCGAAATAGTGATATAAAAGTTGCAAGAAATAAGTATTACAATGCAATTGTATTTTATTATGATTGTGAGAGATATGAGATTATAAATATTTTTTAGAAAATTGATCTTAAGGACCGATCAATAATAATGTATATTTAATTTTAATGGACATAAAAAGTTTAAATTATTAAAAAGAACAATTCAAAATTTATTTAAGGATAGGGACATTAGATTTCACTTAATAAATAAAAATATTTTTAGAATTCGTTTAGATGACAGAATTGAAATTGACAAGAATCTTAATTTTTTTATTTGGGACAATTAAAAAATTGATACTTTAGAATTATAATTATAAACTGAACTTTAATTTTATTATTTAAATAATTTATCAAGAATTTATAAAAATATAATAAATAAATTTAAATTAATAAATAATAATTTAAAATTATAAAAAAATTAATAAAGCTTGCGTTACTGGATTATAGCGGTCATAATAGATGTCAAACTAAAAAACGTCATTGACAATGACAAAGGTGATTGTAAGACGCCGACATCAATGATCGGAGGAAGCGCAACAATTTCACCATTGCAAGCGTGACGACGATAGTGATTAGAGGTTGTTGGCGACTAATACGTCGGAGGTACGGCGAACAACGTGGCCGGAGCACTCCAGCAACAACATATGTCAGAGCACGCCAATGGTGACATTGCTGGACTATGCAGGTGTTGCGTGCGGCAATGATTATTGAATATTTTTTAACTTTTACCTTTTAATATTCAAAAAATAAAAAATCTTAGTGCTTGGAATTTGAATTTTTAAGGTTTAAGCTAAGAATAGAGAGTAGTATAAACTAGTTATTTTTCAATTCTATAGAATTTGACTCAGAATTAAAAACAAAATAACTGAAATTAGGATGTTCAATTTCAATTCCAAGGCTCAATTTTATCCGTCAAATGGGACCTTAATAAAAACTCTTTTCTACCCAAGAGTTTTTGCTCTGTTGGTTTGGCATATGTTAGTTAATGGAGAAGTGGGGGGATCAATTTCCCCCAATGCCACTCCCACCCTTTCCCTATCTCTCTTGGACTCCTTACAGGAGTCCTCTTAGGATCCCACTCCAATGGTAAGTTCCTCTTATGAATTAAAAAAAAAAAAAAATTATTTTCTCTTCTTGTCTATTTCATATCCTATCTTCTTTGTGAATGACTTTCTTTGTGAATGACTATATCTTTTTATTAAGTGGTCAAGTATTATTATAAAATAATTAATAATAATAAATAAAATTATAAATTTACAATAAATTAGAAAGATAGAAGGGAAATCTTATCCTTGAGCCACATTTTATGTATGCCAGTTTTTTCCATGAGGATGTCTTTTTTATTTTTAAAGAAAAACAATTATAATATATACTTATAGATAACAATCTGCATATAGGAGACCATCTTCTCAGAATCACTAGAGTCCAGATGTTTTCTTGGGGGGGGGGGGGGGGGGGTTTTCTGCTATTCCCAATTATGTGCATTTCTTTCACGTGTGGAAGCTTAATTCTGTGATACTGCCCTGTCTCATACCTTCTTTGTCAATCTCACTTACCACATCTATGCTTCTCTCCTTCGCTCTAATTATTGTTGGTATCTTTCTACACAAAAAGACGAATATTTTGACGGAGCGCACACACATATATAGGTTAATAGGCATAAGGAAAATATATAATGCACCCCTTCAATTAGGTACTAATGCAACAATTATTATTGTAAAAAAAAATGTAACACTTAATATGAATTGTTAAATTAAATAAATCATCTAAATTATTTTATTTTATTTTATATAAAAATCATACAATTTGGTTGGTGCTCCTTCCCTTCCTCCCCTGCTAGTGATATTTGCTACATCCTCTTCGTCTTAACCTACTTAAATTCAAATTAATTTGTTGCAGCTAACTCAGTTTGGTTGCCAACTGCTACTATGATTTATTGCATGATCGTTGTTGTAGCTTCATCCTCATTCACCTTAAGCTACTTCTCCTCAAGAAATGATTATACGACTGAGGCTTGGGACGTGCTTCTTAGTTCCCAAGAAGTGGTGAAAAAAGAAAGAAAAAGAGACAAGATTACAGATAGAAAAGATGGATGTAAAACTTGAATGTTTGGTTGATGATAATTTAATTTGACTTTCTACGTGTTTATTCTCTTTTAATTTCTTATAAGGAAAACCCCACAGGCAGAATTTTCATGGGACTTCGATTTTGATGATTTCTTGTGGGAAAGCTTTATGATCTTATGAAGACTTTCCAAACATTAAAATGTCTAAACACCATAATTTGGATAAACGAGAATAAAACTTAAACCAAGCAAAAAATCCAAAAAAGTCACTACCGGCAAAAAAAATTCACAGTTGTTCAACTCAAAGCTGTCATCATAGCAAAACTGCACGCCAGTGAATGTTCATTTCTTCTTGGCTGTTTTACTTATCGAAGTCCCTTACAGCTACCTTAAGACTAAGATAGGGACCATCCAAGGAATCAAACTTCAATTAGAACAGCCCTACTCTGCTCCTTCCTTTGAAAATTGCATATAATGACACATTGCTAATATTAAGGTGTAGCAAACCTATCCAATTGAAAGTTCAAAAGCTACCTATTTTGTTTTTTGGCAACATGGGCCAAGGATTTGGTACTGAAAGTCTAACAAGACTTTCCCCCCCTGTCAATTAAAATAGAAAGGAAAACTAAATTTCATTTTAATTAATGGTGTTTAAATTAAATTTGTTGATATATTTTGTTCTCATATATATATTTTGCCTTCATAGGTAGAAAGAGCTGCAATTGCTAATTCTGATATTCATTAGGCACTGGTCTACTGCATAACAAATGGAATATTAAATTTGCTCCTGAAGAAGAAGAACCTAAATGGATTGGGTGCGATTTCTCAATCAGGGCAAGCTGTATGCAGAGAGTGACGCAAGTTTGATTCTTAGCAATCCCAACGCGGTTTAATTAATACCCCAAACAGCTAATTGATGTTATTCTCTTTTCTAAAGATGTTAGTCCAAAGGGAGGCATGCTCATATATTTTAAAACTGACTACTAGTCCTTACCATTCATTATTAAGCTATATGATTGCTGTAATCATGCTAAAAGTCAGAAGCAGCCAATTTGGTTAAGTAATCTCAAGGATTCTGACCGTTGACGAACTCTTGACCATATTATCCATCTTTTAATCTATTAGAAACTTTTATCAAGTTTGATTAAATATTGAGAAGCACGTAAATAATAAATCATTGGATTCACCCAGCTTCCTTAAAATATTAGACTGTGACATAAACATATATACAAGCACAAGAATGATGAATAATATTGTGCACGCAAGAATCTTGAGTTTAAAGATTGTGGAAGCATACATTTTAGTAATTTGTGGTTGATTTGTTTTAACAATGCTCGAGAATATTGTTATATGCCTTCTCTCATGCATCTCTCAAAGGCAAATATTCGATGAGACAAGCCATACCAGGATTAGAGAATATATAGGATACATATGTATTATGTACTTAAATAAAGGATCTCTCGGATATTGTGTTAAGTCCTATATTTTGTCACTCATATTACACAAAATCAAACAAATAGGATGTTTAGAGTTCATAAACACATGAATCATTGAACCCAAAATATCATATATAGTAGATCAACTTGTGCATTACAAACTAAAAACCTACAATTAATAATAGCCCACGCTCACAAAATTCCCTCAATGATATGATCATTCCCAGCTTGCTACTAACGTCAATGACATGCAACACTAGGTATTTGTGTTTCAAGTTTCAAGACAACTTGAACTACACACTCACTAATCTTAATGAATCTTTCACTAATAATTTGGCATTCTAGCTATCAGGAACATAACATGGAGTAATAAAATGTAACCCCAAAGCCCTATGCCAAATGGACGAGCCATGGTATTCAAAGTCAAAGTCTCAGCACTAATACACCGTTTACATATCAATTATCAGACATTACTCACGCATCATTAAGCTGTCCAGCTGTTTGGTGCAGTATGCATGTAATCTCATGGATTCCCAGCACATATTTGTCAAATCATTGTTATTTGGGGATTTAAATCTCCTGTTTTATTTTCTTGTCTCCTTTTTTATTCTTTAAATTTTTTTTTAGTGTAAATTAGAGTATTCTTTTATCTGAAAGACAAAAGACTAATTTTATGGAGTATGGTTAGACACGTGAAGCGGTGACTCCTCTTAACAACGTTTTCTTCATCTACACAGTCCTAAAATTAAAATTCGGAACAAGATACTTAAGGTGACCGAGTCCCTTCAACTCAAACCAATACAAATTAGTTCTATTCCTCAATTAAATACTAATAATTTAATATAAAAAAAACCTCTCTTTAAATTAGCAACAACTTCTCTTTTAGTTTTCAATTTTTCTGTTAAGTATCAGCATTTAATTAAAGTCAAGAAATGAAACAAGAAAAAAAGACAAAAGTTTTGTTTCCATCATTTTGCTGCATAAGGTGGCTAGGTGAGTTATTAGTCAAAATCTTCATTAATTTTGTGAGAACTATGTAATATGTCTCTTCTCAATGTTAAAAAGTCCTCCTATTTTGGGATCCATTCATAACCTTTGATCTTCAATCAGAGCAAATTCGGAGTTTTGTAAAACTTATTTTTATGTAAAAAGGTTTAAGTTCAATTTTTGTGAACTTTGCTTTGACTATTTTTAATTGTTTTTGAGACACTAACCATTGTAATTTAAGTTACTTATCTACTTCACATTAAAAAAAGAAAAAAAGAAATTTCCTTGCCACTTGTTCCGTTATCATATTATAATATTTGTTAGTAGCGTGTTAAAAGTGTGTGTTTTTGTCTTCTCTTTTTCTTTTGACTTAGTACAATTTAGTCTTTATAATAATTTCACAAAACTTTAATCCCAGTCTTCTTAATTTTACTTTTAGCAATATTTCTCTTATATCTTTCAAATTGATAGAAATCTAGCTCTTTCATCAATTTTCTACTGATGTGGAACTTGCCACATCAGGGGGGAGAAAAAGAAACCGAGAAACAAAGCCACATCAAATTTTTGTAATAAAAATATATTTAATAATGGTCTGCGGCTGGGAATGGAATGGCCAGTGTAATGAAAAACCAACAAATGTGTTGTGTTTCGATGAGAAATTAGAAATTTAAAATAAATCAGTCTTTGTGTTGTTAATTGAGCTTGGCAAATTCTTTCTCACATTTACTAGTATCCAAACAATGGATTTGGATTCTCTAAAAAGATGGTACATTTTAGAAGGTATAATGCAAAATTACAACTATTAATGAAAAAATTAAAAAATTAAATTATTACATATTCATAATTTATTATAAAAATACTTATATTTTATAAAATTAAACTTTTGATTTTCCCATCCACAGTTATAATTTTATATTTTATTTTCTAAAGCACACATTTCATTTTAGAAGATTCAAATCTCCAAAAGAATTTATTTGATAAATTCTGGTATCTCCATTTTAATCATTTTAATTTCCTGGATTTTAAAATACTTCATCCAAACACTTTATAAAGGAAATTAATGAGAAAAAAGAAGAAGTAATTTAAAAAAATACTTACAAACGTATAGTTTATTACAGTGTAGCTGGCGGGCCGCAAGCCTGGCACATTTGGCATGAGAATTCGACTATTTGAGGTCAAAGATTAATCTCTGAATATTTATTGGATTTTTTTTATCTATGTGAATCTTTGTATAAATATTTGGACATATTAGTTCAATAGATACAAAAGGATAAAGAGAAACCATACCTGCAGACATGAAGAGCACAAAAACTAAAATAAAACACAAATACCTTATTTCAATTCTCAATAGCTAATTTACCCCTATTTTTACCCAGGTAATTCAAACGTGACACGCTATCCCTAGCTTGTTTAGAAGCTTACAATACCTTCACCTTTCATTCTGGTTCTAATTTTTGGGTTCGTGAGCTCTTGATTTCATTGCCCAAGTTGTGAGAATTAATAGAGATCTCCTTTCCATGACAAAATTGGTCTAATTCCATAGCCAGCACTTCAAGATTTCGTTTTAATTCTCCATTGCTAGCTTCCAACAGATGAACTTTATCTTCAAATCCGTTAATTCTACCTTCTACATCTTGGCTACAAACCAGAATTGGTGTCTTCAAACCAGAATTGGTGTCTTCAAATCTGTGTTAAGATACTGCAAATTATAGACTTGTGTCTTAAGTTCCTCCAATTTTGTAAGGGCAACCTTATCCTTTTTAAAGTCTACCTTGTCAATCACCTTGACTTGAAAATTTAGCCTCGAAATGTTAGGAAAAGATAGCTCTATTCTTACAAGCATTTTGAAAATATATAAAGCAGCTATAAAAATTGTCAAATATTTGAAAGTGAATGTCAATTTAATGACTTGTGTTGGGTGTATCAGTAGATTCACTACTCTGGAACTCCAAGCCTAGAATTTAGTTTTTGAGTGTCAGAATTTCTCAGTGGCCATATGCTTGTGAGGGTTTTTTTTTCTTTTTTAACTCGATTGCTATTAAATTTTTAAAATCTAAATTCATTGTATTTAGTTATATAATTTTTGGAACGATAGTATTCTTACTCTTTCTTTCACATAAAAATTGGTTACTGCACACATATAATGAGTCTTTCGTGCCAAAATTAAACTAATTCTTGTACAAATATTGGATTAATGCAATTCTTAAATAAAATAAAAGTGTGAACGTATTATTTTTCTAATTTTGACAAACATGAAACACAGCGGCATACCCAAAAAAATATGGCAAGTTTTTTTGGAACTTATAAAAAGAAAAGTGGTAACTTGTTTTAGGGAAAATCTTCTCATAATGTTGAATTACAGCCCACAGCCCACAATAGGTTTCATTGTTATATGATTTCAATTGTCATAGGCTGGCTATAATGGGGAAGGAAATGAGGAACCCATACACACAGATTCGGATCCTTCAATATTCTAAACAATAATGGACGATATATATATAAACAATAGGAACAAGGATTTTCTTGTTTAAGCATATGGCATATTTATGTTCTCTCCATGAAAAGATCCGAAGCAATAGCATCACATTAATGGTCGCATCGCATAAGATCACTTCCCAATTTCCAGATTTCCTTGAATACGGGTAAAAGCATGTGTAGAAATTATTGGCACTTGAATGGCGTGGGAGGCAAAATTAGTATCCACCCAGCACTGCACGTGCAATTATTTTTTCTTCTTAGACTCAATATCTCAACAGGATTGGCGAGTCCCCACCAAAACTGAACCATCTTTTCCAATAATAGTGCTACCTTAACGTGTACAACTCAGGTAGGCCATTTTTTTTTCTTTTTTGCCAAAACAAGTACCAGTTCTCTGAGAATGGCATTGACTCCATAGACATCGATTGCCCATCTGTTATTTTTAGTTTGCTTACAATCATAATAGGTTTGCTAATTGCAATGGCTTCTAGGAACTGCTAAAGAAAGAAAATGAGCTTCTACTAAGATGAGGAAAACCGTGGCCGGTGCAACCTTTCCATGAGTTCTAAATTTGTAACTGATAAAAGCATATTAGGTAATGAGCATAAAGGAAAATAAAAAATATATTTGTTTAACAATCGTTATAATTTATATAAGAAGGTAAAAGAGATCAGAGTTGAGAGTGAATGAAGAGGCTGATTGGTGGGAAGGGTCAAAGAGTTGAAAGTACATGCCATTTCCCATTATGCCAATGCTTAAAATATATCGAGGCCACTCCTCATCGTTACAAAATACAGATTCCTAGAGGGTGAAAAGGATTATTTGATAGGAATGTCATAATAAAAGAGGGGAAGATAGTAAGTTTTGACGTGGGATTACATTGATGAATAAAGTATAATTTATAATACATTATTTATGCATATATGAAGATTTCACCCACTAGAGTTTAGACTTTATAGCAGCCTTTTGTCTGATTAGTTCACTCCTGAATTTCCTCTCATGTTCATTTCATCTGGAATTACCATGAACTGATGAACAGAATCCACGAATGTGTCCTCCTTTTATACTCCCACAAGGCCAGAACTAGCAATAGCAGTATAGTCCTATAGCCTATTTAATGTTCCTAGTTATTAGACCATAAGAACTACTACTTTGATCAATAAAACGCAAACTAAAACAAAGAAATGCAGGAGACAAACGCAATTTGCAAGCGCCCCTGAACCATTTCCTGACAGTTTTTGTATTCCTTGCATGTAACAAATACAGTCACAAAGATGATAATCTGTCTAGAAAGATGATACCGAAGAATCGATTGCATTGCATCATTGCATGGGTACGAAAATTATACCGAATGTGGTAAAAGCAACGTTACTCAGCAGCAAATAAGTCATAAACAATCAATTCAAGGCAGTATGCTTACCATGCCAATTTGAACTTATGGGTTTTCCTTGATTAAAACAATGACAAATAATGACATGAATTTGAAAGATAAACTGAAGCAAACTAAAGTTTACCAATGATGAGAAAGAAGAAACACAAAATAAAAATAAAAATGAAGGTTCTTCAGTTCATTATCAAACTAGAATGAAGGTACTGCTCATCATGTTCCCACCCCCCTAAAAGATTACACAAATACCGCACAGGTTCTCCCTCTATTTCGTTCCTCTCCATTGGTGTTGCCATTGCTGCCGCTTCTTGTCCTATTGGCTATTGTTGCTAATATAGATGATGAGTTTTACAGTGGCAATTCCCCATCCAACATTACAACATCGCTCTCTTCCAATTCACTAAACATCTGCAGCTGAAAATTTGAGAATTGCAAGACCCCATTTCATTGCATCCTTGACTCAATCCCATTTATGTACATTGACCAACATATATGACCCTAAACAGAACTTTCCCTCGTCTCAGATGGGGGGAACCCATAAACAAAGTTTAAATTTTTAGCCTTCCCCACTTAAGTCACCATGCTCTCATTCCACTGTTTACATCCATAGACCAAGTCCTGCGCGAACGTGGAGAAGGATCCATATTCGAACGGGATGAACTCGCCCTTAAGGATTGAGATTCTCTAGTAGAAGTAGAGCGCTGAGGTCGAACACCACCTCTGAAACAACCAAACAAATTGCGGAACATTCTATGCAAACCACCACTCTCCCTCCCTCTACTTCCTCTAGAAGACCAAGAAATCCTCCTTGGCTCACCACCACTGTTAAACCCACCATCCATTTCTGTGTAAACAACAGGAAGTTCCCTCTCAGCACCTCTTCTTCCACCAGAAAACCTTCCCACAGCAAACCCACCACCTGGTAACCTCCAAATCGTCAACCCCACATTCTCTTCTTCATTCAAGGCAAGGGACTGCCCTGCTGCGGGTGGATTCGGGGTATCAGCAGGCAATTCATGGCGACAAACAGGACAAGAATTGTGAAGAGCAAGCCATGGTAGTATACATTCCGGATGATATATATGCTTACAAGGCATTTCTCGAACAGCAGTGCCCAATTCAAAAGGTTCCATGCAAACAGCACAGTGTGATTCCATGGTCAAATGACTCTGATCAATCTCAATGGTGGGCAAAGAATCAATAGCAGCTTTTGAAGCCGGAGGTTGCTCGTATCTCCCAATACCATTGATTTCAATTTGAGAAAGCTGTTCCAAAAGCCTATCAAATCCAGATCCCAGAAGAAACTCCGACATGCTGGGAGGCAAAGGCCTAAGTCCAGAACCAGCACCGTCATCGTAGAAAAGCTCAAACCCACGACTCTCTCCACCCTCGTGACCCGCCCCATCCGAAGATCCACCGCGGAGCACGATGACCGGATTGAAAGGGGAACGGTCACCGCCGTTCCTGCGGGTCCTCCGCAGAGCAGGGCGAGAATTCTGATCAGAACCGGGGCGTTGCCCAATCATGTACATCGCCGCCGCGGGGAACCGCCGCCGCCGACCGTCCACGTGGACAGACCGAGCAGGATGTTCGATCTCCTCGACAAATCCACTGTCACAATCGGGACAAACCACCATGTCCTGTCTCCATACCCTCACAAACCGACTGCACCTGTAGCACCAATACGAAGATGATGTCCCTGAAGACATCTATCTAGATCCAACTCAACGTTCCCCGCAAAAAGACCCAAACTTGATCCACACCCAGAATTCAATTTCGAACCAGATTATTGATTTCCTACAAACCCAGAAAAGTAAAACAAATTTGAGAGCAAAAATTCAGAGATTCAATATTGTTTTCCTTCCAGAAAGAAATGGTTGAACTTCAAAATCAAATCTTTCCTTGGAAATTCAGAAACATACCAAGTTGAATCTCTATGTGAGGGTTTCCATGGGAGACACAGAGAGAGGGAGAGGGAGAGGGGAGAACCAGAGAGCGAGGGGTGTGAATGGGTTGCGGGGGGAACACAGAAAATGAGGGCGACGCCAGATTGATGTGTCGCGTGGAACAAGATAACAGCGAAACCGCGTCGTCTTAGTTAGCGTGTCACCAACGCCTTTTAAATTATACGTCACGTGGCTCAATGTCGTTGGACCAAACCAAACGACACCTTGCTAAAGATAAAACGTCGTGAACGAACATCGTTTGTTTCCGAGCCGAATAAGCCGTTTGCGAGAGTGAAGCCGGAGGGAGGGGCTTCGTTTTGTTATAGTGTTTTAAAATTACGCTTTTGTACCTATACCTGGTGACGTGGCCAGATTGTAATCGATCATTGTAATAATTTTTTGGGTTTTTCTCTAAAAATAGAAAAAAGGTTGAAAACGAATTACCCGAAGAGGGACACGCGCCAAATGTGAAGCACGCGTTACGAACCGACGCGATGGTCTCATGAATCATTTCGAACGAGGTGGACCAGGGCCACGTTCTTGTCGGACACGTCATCATTTGCTCAAAGGAGCGCTTTGGCGAGCATTTTAGTTTCCTTCCTTTTCTTTTTCTTTTTCTTTTTTCTTTTGTTCGGTCTGTGTTTGGTTTGATTACTCGTTACTATTCTAAAAATATCTAAAATAGGCTTACGTATATATATTCGTTTCAAAAAAAAAAAAAGGCTTACGTATATATTATATTAATAGAATGTAGAAAATTCTTTTCTCTGCTAAATTATAATTAATACGATGTGACATAAGTAATAAATATTTAAATTTTTTAAATATATAACCAAATATTTTATTTTTAATTTATATGTATAAAAAAATATTTTTTAAAAGAAATTAACCTTTTAAATAACATTTAATATTTTAAAAAATTAATCTCTGCAATATTGTCCAAGAATACATTCGGAAACTAACAAAAATTATAAGTTTTTTTTTATCATTAACAATTTACAATAATTGGATTTAAACTGTTTGTCTTAAACGAACCGACCATCCGATTCTGCATTAATAATTATGGATTTTGGTGCCACATACTGCCCTGAATTAAAGGAGAATCTTTTAATACATTGATGAGTTGCTAATATTTGTTTTTAAAAAATGCCATAACATTTGTGCTTACAGATTAAAATATATTAATTATTTTGTTCCCGCCTTTGTATGTAAGCGAAAGTTCAAAAATTTTGTGAAATATTCATATACTTTATCAGAATTCTTTTTATTAGTTCGTTCTGTCATACGAGTATTTTAAATATTTTATTTTGAATTTAATTATTAAAATAATATGTTTGAAAAAAATTATAATTAAGATAGATTTTCTCTTCACCTTAATCGTACTATGTAAAATTAATTTTTCATTTTTAAAATGAAAAGATACCTAGTTTTAAAAAGTTAATAATAATTCGTTCTCTCTTATTGATGTCTTGTTTGTGAGCAACGGAAATAATAAAAACGAGAAGGCAGGAAGAATGCATAATGTGACAAACGGGCACATTATTTAATAAGATAATATAGTGGATTGGAAGATGGTAGTATTCGATAAAGAGAATACTTATCACAGTAAATCCTCTCAAGGGACACTAAGGCCAAAGTAAGAAAAATATGAAACTAATGAGTAACTTTCCGCTACTCAGAAAATTTATGGAAGGGTTCGAGTATACTCCCAGACTGCTAAATATCTATAAATATCGCATATCTTATGTATAAAGTTATACGAGATATGTATAAATTTTGAATTATATATATATATATATATCAATTTTAATTTTAAAAATTATCCTAAATAGTACAAATAATGCATCGGAACAAACAACTTGATTTGTAAACGTACCCATCGATAATTATTAATTAAGTAGTGGTCATGTAGGGATTCAAAATTTTTTGTCTTTAATTTTTAAATTAAATGTTGATAATTTAATAAAAAAATTATTTTTCTTAATTGTCATTTATTTTATTAAATTGTTAATATTTAACTAAAAACAAAAAAATATGATAGAAACTTGTTAATATTTATTAAATACCATGCTCATGTTGGAGAGTGTAGCATGGTATTTATCCTGTCTTCTAACGTTCCTTTTCTCTTCAGTGATAATTTTTTTAACCTTTTCGAGGGGTTTGATTCATGAATTATTTTTTTATGTTTTGAAATTCTGATATGAGAATATTAGATTCTTATATTTAGTATAAATTTTGAAAGAATATTTTATCGTGAATATTTTTATTTAACATTATCACATTTTCATTTTTATGAAGAGAGGTGAGTTTACAATATTTTAATGACATAGAAATATTTTTGTCATGTGAAATGTCTAAAATATTTATCTTTCGATCGTCATGTCATCAATTAATCATTGTCACATCATTATTGACGACTATCATTGACCACCATCCACAGAGACTAATTACTAGAATTTGATCACTCCCGTTGCTATCGACAATTGACAGTGCAGATAACTTTGGTTATTACGCTAGTCATCAGAATCCGACCACCCTTGTTATTGTTGGCGATTGACAAGTGACTTCGATTATCATGTCAATCACTTGAATCCTACTACTCATGCTGCTGCCGGTAGTTAACGGCTAGTTATCAGAATTTAGCCACCCACCAACGTCAACAATTAAAAGTTACTAACTTAAACCACCACTAGTTTACCGGCAGTTAGAGTCATTTTCGAAAATATTTTTTATCAACTAAATATAGTAATCATCATTCTTAAAAATAACATTCTTAACAATATCATTCATAAATATGTTATTCTTACTCTTTTTTTTTTTCTTCAAGAACTAAACGTCCCAAGTTTTCAGTTAAAAATTGTATCATTGGTAAGTATGCATGTCTTTTACGACCTGATTATAGCATTTGCCGCTCATGTTTTCTTCAATAAATTAAAAAAGAATCTAGGAGCAGATATTAAAATTGAAATTTAGTTATGTCTTCTACTAATAATAATAAAAACAAATATTAACATTTACTATTAATTTTTAAAATTTTAAAATTAAGTAAATATACAATTAGAAATATAAACCGATTATAAGGAGACACTGTCTTTTGAATAAAAAATTAAAAAAATTAAAATTTTATTTGATATATTAATAGAAACAAGAAGATTTTATGAGCCAAAATAGGTAATATAATTACAAACATATGCACGCTCCATGTCTAGATACATAATCAATCGATGATTATTTTGATATTCATTTCTTTTTAAATATTATTATTCAGAATAAATTTTTAAATATTTATTAATTATTATTTATATTTAATAAAATTTTAAATATTTATTATAAAAAAGTAATTAATAACTCACTTACTGCATCAAATATTATTATAACTCCCTAATTAATTTAATCGGATTTGGATCCTCTCTCCTGTTATAGAAAAGGTCCCATAAGAGAGAAAAAAAAAAAACATAAATTACATTTTAAATATAAAAAAATATTTGTCTTTTTCTTTCTCCACTTTTCCTGTAACAGGAAAGTATCCAAATCCAATTCCATCCATCCACTTTTCTGTAATCCTATAATTCTATGAAGCATACATATACGACAATCAATCTTGAAACTTGCTCATAACTTTGGTTTCGTCGTCTCTTTTCGCCTACGACTTAGGCTAGGCTAGGATATGGTAGCTTGCAAGCTCACCTCCCTTCCCTTTTTCTAGAATAAGGGGGAAATGACAATTGACAACGTCAAAGTTTCCTTTTAGCTTGCTTGCAAACCACAAATATATCTGCGAAGTTCGGAGTTCCTATTCTAATCTGCCAATACCAAACTAAAGGAATTAACCATATAAATATTCACTTGCTGCAGATATGTATAAATTTAAGTATGAATGAAAGAAGTCTCATATAATTAATTAAATAAATTAAAATTATATAAGTAAAAGGATTTATGAGCTTAATTTTTAAAGTTTTTGATCAATATGTAATTTCAAGTCTATTAGTATGATTTTTCACTTAGTCAATAAAAGAACATAACTAAAGACTTACATTTGAAAAAAAAAAAAAAGTAAAAAATGAATAAAATAAGTAAGGATGATATAAGGTGAAAGTCGTAAACCTAATATCTTAAAGATCTTTTGTCAGAATGCATCAAACCCACTTAGCACATTGAAGAATATGTAAGCCCAATAAAGATCTCGGTGTGTTTAGCTCGCCTTACCCGCCATATGAAAGTATAGACTTAAGGGTCTCCATCCAAGGCTGTGCTTGACCTTGAATCTTGTATGTGGTGACAGTTCAACCAAGGCTGTGCTTGAATCTTGTATGTGGGGTCTAGTCTACAACTCTGCATCGCATGTACAGGAATTGGAAAAAAAAATGTAACAGAAAACATGCAGTATAATTGACACTTCAACTTTGTATAAAGTTTGACGTCAACAACACAATTGCAAATTAATGACTTTAACTTGGGGGCTTTTGTAACCAAGAAAAAAATAAAGATAAAAAAGAGAGAAAAATTTAAGTTCATGGATGCATTTTTTTTTTCTAATTTATTGTCTCTGCAAATTCTTAATTGGTTAAAGAAATGCCACTATACTCGACCACGTTGATCTTGATCACCCTTTTATTAATTTGATGATTAGCTTTACTAATGATGTTATCTTTTCAAGTAAGAAAAGAAAACCAATACATGGCAAACAATAACCAGATACCATAGAGATAAGAAAGGAAGGCAAGCAACTGAAACCACCAGTATTAACATCTTAGGATCCAGAACTATCTAATATCTGTGCCCCGAAAAAGCTGTCTTCCAAAATAGAAAGGCAAATTTATTCTCCTCAGTGCTCCCACCTGTCTAGTACCTAGTTCAGGTGAAAATTTAAATCCAACATTCCTTTGGGGCCCAATTTGTTCCCTTTTTTTCTTCTTTATTTTATTTTCTTTTTGTTGCTGAAATCTCCTAAATTTTCTGAAGTTTTGCTGAATGATCTGATAACTATCTCAGGCCAAAAAGTGGCCCATCTAATACTATACACAACAACTTAGAAAGCCCACACGAAATTGTAATTGGTCCATGGAATGATTTTAGTAGATTGACCTATCTTCAATGGTATAGCTTGTTGGGCTTCTTTGCAGTAAAAGCCCATCTGACTGATATCGTTTTTTTTCCTTGTAGAAAAAAATGGAGACATTAGAATCGAAAATAAAAAGGAAGAAAGGGTCCTCTTCTTTAATAACGAGCTTTTTGGTACATGGTCTAGGACCCAAAGGAGATAAATGATGATAAAGAAAAAGAAAACTACAAAATAGGTCCAACGGGATTATCGGTGAATCAAAGATTATTTATATATTTAATTTTAATTCATAGTAAGTATAATAATATTTTATATTGTCATCTAATCATGTTTAAACATATCATTTAAAAAGTTTGAATATGATAACAATTATATTTTATAAAGTCAAACTCTTTTAATAATATATCATTATATAATTTAATAATAGTATAATTTTGTTGACACTTAACGTGTATTAAAATTAAACTCCTATTTATTCACACCCTTTGTTACCGTGTGGTTGATAATTCAATATGTAGCATTGGTTTTACGAAACAACAAATAACAAGCAAAAGAAAAAAAGCCTCCTACAGTCCTACGTTTCATATAATCATAATCAAATCCCTTTTGCTTGGCCATGTCGTGAAATGAGTACTGGCTGTACTGCTGTAAATTAAACACGCACTTATTTATTTATTTTCTTTTGTTACAAGGATGGGCAAAAGATCCCTAAGAGACAACTACACTACGAGATCATCACCAAGGATCATTCCACATCCTGACGGAGGAGCTCAAGAAGGTGCACCCCAATAGTCCTAGAGTGAGAATAGTTGACGAGCCAATCAGCTGCTCTATTAACGCTACATGCTACATGCTACACATATTAACCATATAAGGCATTAAAGCACCTCCACATTTTAAATTTTTTTGAATACTGCTTTATTTAATTTATACTCTTCATCAATCTTAGAAAACTGAATATATTTATAAGGTTCTAATTTCCACATTATTTTGTGACTTTTTCTCATATTTAGAGTCATGGAGTACTAGCTAGCTGTTATTAAGAAATTGGAGGTGGCAAACATTTCTGGAATCAGCTTGAAACTTTTATCTATATTTTAGAATTATAGAGCGTACGTAATGTGCAATAAAAGCATTAGAAGTGACCAATATAAACGATATGATATTGATAACTAGATAATGGCCGGCGATATTCTTGTAGATTTATTTAGTAGTTCCAGGAAATAAATAATAATCCATTAAAAAAAAAAACCAAAGAATCCAAACAGATCAATCTACAGGGGGAAAAAAAGATGAAAAACATAAATTTATGATATTCAACATACCAGCTATAGCACCCTAGCTAGACGATACAAACAAATTAAAACAATTGTTTAATTTTATTCGCTTTTAATTAGTTCCGTTTTTACTGTAAAAATGGCTTGAAGGTGCTCACCACCTTCATTATCCGATCAACCAAGGAAGTATAAGACACAGTCCCATCATTCCCAGCCAATACCCTGTACTTGTCTTTCCGAGTAAAGTTGGTGCACTCAAACCCTAGCGTCGCCGCCAATATCCTCTGCACGTAGTTCGCCACATCGTGTGGGCTTTTCCCCGACGAGCACGTTGCTTCAACCGGCAACTGGTTCAAGAAAGTAACCTCATACACTGGCCTTGGGTTCATGAAGAAGAAAATGGGGTCCAAACCCTTCCAACCCCTAGCAGTGGTTGCATGGAAGAACCCTACCTTGTAGTTCATGGCCACCGGGACTATCCGATCAGTTAGCTCCGCGAAGAGGGCACTGAACCTTAGTAGGAAAGGTTCACGACAAGTTGTTCCTTCTGGACACACCACCAAATCGCCTTTGGATAATTCACGTTTGATATTTTCTGCATCGACATGTCGTATCCTTGTTAACCTAACTGTGGGGATGGGAGAGAGAATCTCCGATAACCGGGAGATGGAGTACGTGACTGCCGGAATTTGACGTTGAAGCACGGAGGAGAGCACGACGGGGTCCATGAGAGTTCGGTGAGTGCACACGAATAGCACGCCGGAGTTGCCACCGGAGACAGGTGGGGGTGGTCTTCCCTTCACAATGACCTTGCCACCAAATATCCTTGACATGTAAGGGATGGCCCAAAAGGGTAAAATGAAACCCACAATGATGCGGATTATGGCAAGTAAAATGCCCAAGGGCATCCATAGGAGGATTAGCAGGGCGGTGGAAGGCGTTGGTCGCTTGACCAGGCGGCCGTCGTGGAAGATCACCGGGAGTGGGCGGAGCAGCTGGTGGTGGTCGTACTTTTGGCTTGTCAGATATGGTGGGTGCATTTGTTCCTGCATGTAAATATACATAAAATATTGTCACCCCTGATCAGTACCCTGAGAAACTTTTTTCCAATTCAAGAAAATGGGTTATAATTTCCCTCTTCATTTATATATATATATGTTGTGGTTTGAATTTTGTCTTGAGAAATTACTGTAACTTGACTTACCTTGCATAGGCGCAGGAAGGAATTATTATAGCTCAAAGTAGTAGTAGCAGGCTTTCCCAAACCCAAAGTGGGTGCATCTTCGTTAAAAAGCTTAGCAACCCTTTCAGAAATGGGGTCCATTGAGTCACCTTGAACCAGCCCTGTGGCGAACCCAAACCTATTGACAGAGAGCTCGCTCCCAATTACCACATCTGCACGTAAATGCTCCTTCACAAACCTGTCCACCATGATCCTGGGCATCTTGGTGACCACAACCCTCTTATCCTTGGAGCTAAATACCTTCCACACGTCCATATCAAGATCATCCATGTAGAACTTTGGCAAAACTGCCCTGGCCACCGATTCAATCTCAGACTCTGGAACCCCTGCTACAGCCACAAAGACCATCAGCTTGAGCCCTGCGTCCCCCATGCCAACCTTGTCCAGCATCCGAATCACCGGCCACAGAATTAACAACAACGCGAAACGAATCAAACCCGATGCTTCAAAAGCTACTAACATGAAGTAGGAGAATGCATCCGAGTCCTTCAGAAGCGTGCCTTCTAGCTCAGAAACAACAGACTCCATTAGGATTTAGGAGGCTGCTGAATTTTAGGTATCTTTTTTGCTAGTTCAACTGATCTTTGCTGTTTTGCTATATTGTTCTCTGTTTTGGAATTGTTGTTGAGTTTCAAAATGTTTCGCTCTTGCTGCTTATGGATGACATGGGTATTGGGCTCAATATATTTGACTGGTCTCTAATTCTTGGGACAATAAGACAGTTTATCAGTTTTACAACTACCCCTTTCTCCCCACATTATATACTCCATTTGGCTTATTTTTTTCACTTTTTTTCCCTCTCTCTCTCTACGCTTTTGGGTGGATATATCTGTGAAGAATAGAGGATTATACGCCACGTTAGTTGGCAAAGATTGATTACTTAACCCCAACAACTTGGGGGGCTAACATGTATAAAACTGTAGGTAGACAGCTACGTTGGACACCTAAAATTGACGTCTAACATGAGTATATTTTGGTTACTTACCTTTAATGGAAGTGAAGCGTACGTATGTTTGCATGCTATATGTATAATAACAAATATATATCTCCTCGTATATATGATATTGTCTAGAGATTAATTACGAGGCAAAACACAATATGCTAGTCATCCAATACGATAATCTATAAAGTATAAAGTACTGTCACGTTATTAGGTAGATGCATGGTTAAGAAAATCGGATCGGATAGGACTGAACCAGCAGGTTGGACCGGTTGGACCGGGAACCGGTCACCCCATTGGTCTAGTCCGCCTAGAAACTCGCCCAACTTGAAAATCAGTCAAAAATCGGTGAATCAATCGACCTGAATCGGTCCAATTAGGTCCAATTGGTCCTTTTTTTTTTATAAATTTTTTGATAATTCAAATGATGTCATTTTGATCTAAAAACTGAATGTAAGTCAATCTAAAAAAAATTATATGAAATCCTTAAACTTAGATTGTATAGAAGCTTGGAAACTGAATATATAATTGATTGTATATCTCTTTGAATTGGAATTGAATTTTTTTAAAAACAAAAATAATTATAATACTATTATTGAATGTTTTGGGCTCTCAAAAAACAAGTTGTAAACTATTTTTTATTATTTGTGTTGTTTTTTTATAATTTTTAATTTGTTTAATTAGTATAAAATATATATATATATAAATTATTTAATTATATTCCGGTTCGACTATGGTTCAACCACGGTTAAACCATTGAACCTTGAATCAGTCATCTGACCAGTTCAATCACCGATTCGATTTTTAAAACCTTCGTTAGATGAAGGTCATGAGTACAATTCCAAAAGAAATTCATTTATGATAAAATAAATAAATAAATAAATTATTAATGTATGACAACACTGAGCCAGGTTATTACGTTATTTGATATCATATTTATGACAAAACTCTTATACCATGTTTTACCTCTCAATCCACTCTGAAGTTTTAAGTTTTATATATATATATATATATATATATATAAAACTTCAGAGTGGATTGAGAGGTAAAACATATATATATATATATATATATATATATATATATGTTAGCAACGTATGTTTATTTATTTAGAGCGATGAAAGCAAAATGTGTCTCAATAAATATTCACTAAAAGTGCGGGCTTAGGTTTCATAATCCTCAAAATTTTGTAATGTTTTAATGAGCTTTAGATAATTTTAATTTATCTTAAAAGTTATATATTTCATACCTTAATAATATATAGAGAAATAATAATTCATTTACATTTTTTCTTTATAATATTTTTTTACATCATTTTCCTTGTATACGGAGATTGGTCCCCAGCATAGGATTTCACATATGGTGGGTTACTTATGCAGAAAAAATTGTATAATATTTACACCACAAAAGTGGTGTGAAAATAACAATGCTCGTATGTAAAATTATTAAGTTATAAGATTATTGATAAAAAAAAATTATATGAATAACATGATATGAAAACTCTCTAACATTACCCGTGATTCTCTTTTGTCTCGCTGCTGGGATTAAAAGTAACCAATGACTTAACCATGGATATGATGTTGCTTTACCTTGTTTCTCTTTATATATGTCTCCATCCGACAAAATTATTATGCTTTAATATTATATGGTTTCCTTCCCCAGTTGATCCCCAGAAGCTCGCCACGTGTCAGCATCATGGAGCGCACTAAATACTAAAGTTTTTGAAGTCTAGGACTTTTGTTGATTCGACAAATTAAAAAGTATAGTTGAGTAGCAGGCATCTGAATTTGATCCCTGAAGGGTCGTCGTCAAAATGATGACACATCATTTTCCGAACTGTGTTTTTAACCATTGCCAGTTGCTATGCCTATGCACTCACCCATTAATTTGTCAATTGATTGATCTCATGTCTGTCGGGTGCTATTTTGGTTCACATTGATAACTACAGTTATTCAAATGTGAGTAAAAAGAATGGAAAAAGTGAGTACCAATGTTTTAAAATGTTTTAGTTTTTAGTTAAGATGTAGGTGGTGTCAAACTTAAGTTTATTAGTCTGGTTTTTCGCTCATGTTGTGAAAGAATATTTGTCAGCATTTCGGCCTTCCCCTAATCATATTTTAATTTGATTAATTAAAATGAAAATTTTCATTTTTAGTTACTAAAACAAAATTGTGCCCGAAATCAATATATGCTCGCACCAAAGTCAAAGTGAGTTGGAAATATACATGTTGCTGCTCAGAATGGCTTAAGCAAAAGCAACAAGTTTGGTGTCACCACGAAAAAAAAGCGTGGAAGAGGAATTGAAAGTAGGTCAGAAAATCAATCCCGGTACTTTGGTATGAAACTTGTTAAAAAGTACGGTTGCTCAACCTCCTGGTGACCCTGAACACTAATTTATTTGTGTTCAATCAACATTCCAAAATGTGCAAATGTATTCATATTCCATTTGCATGGAAAACTTCTGATCTCTCAGGTAGGTAAAGGTTGGTTAGAAATTGAAATCGTAGACGGTTTTTATTTTATTTTGAGAAAGAAACTATTGTTCTTTTTCTTTTGTTTGGTGCCAAAGGTTATTGACAAATGAAAACGTACATTTTATACACTCTCTCTGCCGCAATCCATTACTCCAAAGTCTCCAAACACAATTGGCTTATAAGACAAATTTTTATTGCAGCTAACCTCGTTTTATCGGCTTGTGCGCTTTGTGTGCTTGAGTTGTATATATGATATACAGACTCTGATATTCACGTAGCTCAAGCTCCCTGCTTGCTAGCTTCTGCATGCGTAATGTATCCATAATCTTGAAAGTTGAAACCGAACGCAATTACACATTCAAAGGGTTTCTGTGGTTAACCGGTCAACACAAAACTCTTAACAATGCTAATCTTGGCTACGTAAGTGTCTTGATCAACTATCACACTTAATTAGTTGAATTATAAATTTTATAACTTGCTTCTTTGTCTAAAACTTTGCTACTTCTGATGATTAAGTATGACTCTATATAATCTCTAAAGAAATTTCATGATTCAAGTTTGAACCTAAGTAATTAACTACAAATGGAAAAACATATAGTATAGTTAAGCTTATTGATCAATCAATTTGAGACACTTATGTTAGCTTTGTATTAGGCATTATTAGATGTTTATTGTGCCCAATATTAGTATTTTAGATAAGTTTAATGTTGTTGGGCTTCATTGGGTTTTAATGTAAATATTGGATAATTTTCGGATTTTGATGCATTTTGACCTTTCTTCCTTGGTTAGGTCATAACTTGGGACTCGGTGATCCAATTGAGGTGATCTTGGTGTCTTTGGAAAGCTAAGACAATGCTCTACAAGTTTCATGAAGAACTCAAGAGTTGGATCGGAATGCTAAGGGTCCAAAATATCCCTGCAATGCAGAGTGGGTTTGCTGTCACGGAACCATCTCGGCAAGAGTGCACATATTGGACTATATAGTAGGTTATAGGCCTCCTCTTGGGCTGAAACTTGGTCACTTGAAAGATAAGACCCATATCTCCAACTTCAATGAAGACCATTTTGTCAATAGATGTCGTTTTAGGCATGCTTCAGAAGCTACAAGTTGGTCTGAATTTGGAAACACGTTCTTCCAACCTAACTTGAGGTAGGTGAAGTGTTTTTGGCATTTCTGGAGTTCTAAAAGTCCAAATGACATGATTCAAATTGGAGATTTTCAAGGAGACAACTGGCTACAACTTTGATGAAGACATCCAAGCCAAAATGCACCGTCTAGGTGATGAATTTGAAGCCAGAAGTCAAATAAGAGTTGTTGACTAAAAGCCACCAACCATACACCAACCCACCTACCATGCACCAACCCACCTACCATGCATCAAGTTTCCATTTTTGACAATTTTCAGATTCTTATAGCTTGTATTCAGATTATGTACATGTACAAATTGGCTTCTAGGATTAGTATAAATAGACCCAACCTCTTTGTATTAATGCATTCAATTTTGAAGTAAGTTAGAATTCAATTTTGTAGTAAGTTTGAGTATTTGTTAGTTTTCTTTCTCTTCTTCTCCCTTCTCTTTAGAATTTCATTTTTGTTCTTTATTTTCTGAGTTCTTCCTTCCCATCCATGGAAGGCTAGGCTCTTATAATCAATCCAAGGGATTAGCCATCTTGATGTTTAATTTGGAGATCTTGTTTAGCTTGTTCATATTGCTTAATTGTTATTCAAGTTTCTTCTTCCTCTTTTGATTTTGATCTAGATTGAATTGCTTAATTTGATTTGGATGTTTATGTGATAATAGCTTTATTATCATGTATTCAAGAGGATCACATAGAATAAACAATTTATTAAAGCTTTTTGATAGATTGTTTAGCTTGGTTAAATTCTTGATCTTAAGTTAATCTATGTTTGGATGGTGCTTACTTTATCTAACCTTGGTTAATTAAATCCTAGATGCTTATCTAGTAGAGGATTCTTGGATCATGTTGAGGCGTCTTTGATATGATCTAAGGCCAAGAACATGGTTAGCAATTAAGTGAATTCCTTGTGATCAATGATGAATTAAACTCAAGACTCCGGAATTTCCTTGGATTGGTTGTTTCTTTAAATTTGTTAATTACTTTCCTTTAATTCAACTAGTGTATAATCTTTTCCAATCATTAAACCCCCCCTTTAATTATCTTGATCTGATTAAATATTTGTTCTTTTTGGATCCTTGAGAGACGATTCTGCCTCATGCCTATACTACAAATTACCATGAACCTAATTTTTATTATTTCGACGAGGTCTCGACAACCTCTTGTCAAATTTGGATACCAAGTGCCGGGATTCAAAGGCAACTATTTGATCATTTCATCTAACTCTAACAATTGTGTTTGTTTTGTTTTTGAAGCATTTTGAAGTGGAATTCGGCTGAAATTGGGTAAAGGGCATTCTGTCAAGATTTTGGTTCGGTAACGTATCTCTGATTAATGTGAATTTTGGTAGACTAATGAAAATCGTGATTTTGAGAAAGGCTTACTACTTGTAGTAAGGTCACCCTTATTTTTGCCAAATTCCATCGTTTAGACCACTTTTTCAATTTTTTAAGATTTTTTATTATTCTGTTAGATAGAATTTTTGTGTAGATTTCACTGCGGGTAGTCCCATAATTTTTAAAAATCTGTAGATATGTTTTCTGTAATTATTTTGTGTGTATATTTAGACTTGTTTTTGTGATTTTGTGTTTTTGTGTTTGATCTCTAATCTGATGGAGCATAAACTTGATGAACTGGCTTATCCATGGGGCAAATGGCAGTGGAACAACATCACTTACCTCGGTAAGAACCTCGCAAGATTTTGTAGTATATGCCGTAGTTCTTATCATCCCACATATGCTTGCACCACACTACAATATAATGGTTCTCAGATTTCATGACCATTCGCTGATGCAACAGTGTATTTTCTTGGTGAACCACAATACCAAAAGCTTGGATATGATCCTTATTCTACCACATATAACCATGATTTGGGAGATCATCCTTGGTTCGAACCTTATGTTGAACCAATCGGGCCTATACCAAGAAATTTATGCAAAGAACAAACAAAGAAACCCCAATAAGCATGGAATCCGAGCTCACACTAGAGGATTTGGTGAAACAACTTGCTCGTAATAACAACATCCAATTCCAAAGAGAATGTAAGCTATAGTACAAAACGTGAAGACCCGTTGGTCAACTTACATCTTCATTAAGTCACTGAGCAAGAATGATGCGGTAACTGATTCTCGCAAAACATGAGATCATTGATGAGAAAAAATCAATTGATGATTTGTGTGCCAATTTGCTAGTTTTATCGATTTTGATGATTCCGCTTTGTTGTAATCGGGTTGTGATGGTGATATGTTGTGTAATGACACGCTGAGATTGCCGCTTTTTTGAAACATTTTTAATCTTTTTCAAATAGACATGCAAAGAATTCAATCTACAGAAGTAGTGAAGCCAACAAAAGTGGAGTCCATTGTGGCTAAAAACCTCCTTACTGATGAGGAGGAGAGGTTGCTACCCATTTTGAGGGAGAATCAAAGAGCCATGATACTTGCAGACATTCCTAGCGTTAGCCCTTCCATATGCATGCGTAGGATTTTACTTGAAGATGGAGTTAAGCCAATAAAGCAACCCTCGAGGAGATTAAACCCTCTGATTCTAGATGTGGTGATCCATTACACTGGCTATGGTGTGGCCGCTGGAATTTTGTTGCTTCTGCTATCCATAGGGAGTTTTCTTTCCACACTTTTATTTCATTTTTCTAGTTGTTTTCTTTTTGTTTTTACTGTTTTGCTATTATTTTTAATATTGTTTCTATTTTTATTTGATTGTTACAATTTACTCTTTCTCGTCGTTGTTTTCGCCGTTTGCGCATTCTGCTTCTATTTCTCGCTTCTGCTTTTGCATCAGCCGATGTTTGTCTTTTATTACTTTTTTTTCTCGTTTCGCTTTTATTTTTTGTTTTGACTGTTGTGTTTATTTTCTGCTTTCTATATAAATCTTTGTTGAAAAAAAGAAAAAAAGAAAGCAACGTTTAAGGTCAATGGCCGTAAATTGAATCATTATCGGCGGTGACCCATCAATCGTGAAAATCTTCAATCACGCCTAACAAGACAAGCAGTTAGCGCGCATCCCAAGTTTTCTATCTCTGTCCTCTTCTAACTTTGACTTATTTGTTATCACAGAATCGAGATAAAAAAACTATGCCAAGTGAGAAAATCTATCAAAGTTTGATTTTTCTGTCTTTATTTTGTTTGTTTTTCTTGACAGATGATTTTTCACCTAAGAATGGCTGAGCAATCTAGATTCCGTGAAAATCTTTTTCGGCCCCTTCAAGCTTACTCCACAAACACCGAAATTTGTATATAATTTTACTCAATTTTTTTCTCTCTCTTTCTTCTTTCTTTCGAAATGGATAATCGCCTTTTTAATCTCCGCAGCAATTCCCTTCTCTCCCTCAAAATGCTTTAACTAACATTTATCAGGCAAGGCTTGAGAGATTAAGGATGCTTATGCACAAAGGCATTCCTCATGCGGATATACGCTGGCTGATCAAGCAAAGGTCCGACTCGTAGGTGAATTTTCCGACGCTCTTATTTCATATATGCCAGGCTAGGCAAAAGTTCATATGCAAAGAAGAGAAGAAAGCAAAAGGTTACAGGTGTCCGCATAAATGTGCAAGATGGACTCAGTAACACAAAAATGCAAATCAATTTGAATGACGCCTTATAAACCGAGATGATAAAATTAACTTCATTAAAGAGCATTTAGTAAGGAGTCTTTAGATAACATTTTATTGACTCTCGAGACGCATCCTAGTGGAGATGTGCAGAGAGTACTTCTCGATTTATGGCCAATATTCCAAAACGAATACATGAGCGTTATAGCCTGAATCGACTCAAAAAGACTCCTCGCTTTGCCAATTTTTAAGAAAATTGGATGGGAAGCTTCCACCATCGGCCCATAGAGAGCTTCAAGACGCTATCGACGTGAAACCGTGAGGAAAATGTGAGCCACAATCACACCTCCTGTAAGTATTTTATTTATTTATTTATTTTTCTTTTTTTTTTTTTTTCCTTCTTGTTTATTAAAAAAAAATTCAATTCAAAAAAAAAATCAAAAAAAAAAAATCAAAAAAAAAATTAGCCGTATTTTTTTGAAATATGTGTTGCGTATTTTCAAACTTCTTCTGACACATATAGATTAGCCTTTTATCTTTTTCATATAGCTATTATCATTTCTGTGCTTATTTTTCAAACTTATCTGACACGCAGATCTACCCCTCCTTTATAGGTGTAATTATTACCTTTGAGTTTTGATGCCTTTAAATATTGCACTTTGCTCTCTTCAGATCATTGATAAGGTGAGAGTACAAAAACAAAGAGAAAAAAAAAATGGAAGTCACTTGGTCATTTGATCAAGAGTGCTTTCGGGCTCTTTTGTGGATCTAATCCGGGAAAGATAAAGAGTTTGTAAATATTGCACACCATCTTGGTCGAGTGCTAATGAGAGAAAAATCCATTTAGTTTATGGAGGAGGTAGTCTTGGGTTAATGGGTTGTGTAGCAATCGCCGCACATTTAGAGGTGGCAAAGTCCTTGGTGTCATTCTCACCCTTTATCTACCAAAGAAGCCCATTGGAAAAACATTGGGGATGAAGTAGTGGTATTTTGCATGCATCAACGCATGAACATTATGATAGCAAATGCCGATGCCTTTATTGCCCTACCTGGTGGTTTTGGGACTTTAAGAGCTCTTTCAAATTATATCCTGTCACAAGCTATAACTTTCACCAAAACCCATAGGTATATTAAATGTTAATGGTTTTTATGACAATATTGTTTTGTTTTCTTGATCACGTCAGAAAAAGGTGGTTCATCTCACAAGCGACACGTCAAAGTCTTGTAATCACGCTGCAACTCCCGAACAATCGCTCGATCAACTAAATGAATTTGTACCACAACGTGATCCAAGAATGGCTCCACTAATTGGGAACAAGGTAAAGAAGAAAGAAAAAGCCAAAACTTGATTTGAATTTGTCTTTGTGAATTTTTGTTTTCTCTGCTCGGTTTTTGTTGTTTTTTTGTAATTTTTCTTATTTCAGTCGATTTGCGCTTTCTCAGCACCTTCTACACTCTACCTATCTTTATTTTGACATTGGGGACAATGTCTTTAATTAGTTGGGGGAGGGATAGTTGACATTACCATGTACATAGTTTAGTTAAAAAAAACTAACCAAATTAATCTTTATTGTTACTAGCTTATTAGATGTATGATGGCAGTAAGGAGTAGCTTTTGCTCTTGAGACGCATCTTAACTTGCATTTCATAGTATGTCTTAAATTATTTTGTTCTTGCATATAAACAAAAAGACAAAAAAAGACAAAAACAAAAACAAAATTTGATCTTTTCAATTAATTTTGATGCAAGCATGTGTCAACTGAGCTTAATTGATAATAAAAGTATGCAAAACAATTTATAGTTGAATCATTTTCATGATATACATGTGTATATGATTGTGGATATTAGGAAGAAGGCATGGTTGAATTGAGTGAATGTTTCATACCTTTGTGAGTTTTGGGCTTTTCCAAGTTTGATACTTACACTTGGTTATTTTCTTTCATGAGTGATGTCAATTATGAATTTATTTTCTAGAACTTGCATTGAATCGATTTGAGATTACATTGGTCTCAGATGTTGCATGAAAAATGACAGAGGCATTTTTCTTGACTTAGCTGCTTTGGCCAAATAAACCTACCTTGCATTTATCCAAATATTAACTCCCTCTGAGCCTACTTGCCTATTCTTTGTTCTTAGCTCATTACAAGCCTTGAGTGAAAAACCATGTTTTACCTTACCTTTGGGAATGGGAGAGCATTGATTTTCTTATTAGAGGAGTTCTTTTGCTTGCAATGATTTAAGTGCGGGGGAATTGGTGTGCTGATACGAAATGCTTGGTACAAAAAAACAAAAAAAACGAAAAAACAAAACAAAAGAAAAAAAAAGAGAAAAAAGAAAGAAAAATAAAAGAATAGAAAAAGGAAGGAATGTGTGAAGAGAATGAGCATTTTATGGTTTTGGGTAAAAATTTTATTCTTTCTACTTGAGTTACTCCTCAATGCTCTTTTATTCTCTTTGGTTTTAACCTGCTATTATCTATATTGTTCCCTTCCTTCACCTTATAAGTTCCATTACAACTTTTTTTGAAAGACCTCTTGATTTTTGCAATGTATTTGATCTAAGTAGTGGAGAATTGATGTATATGCAAGCCTATGGTAAAATACTTTCATAATTTGACTGAGTTGAGCGTAAACAGTTAACCTAAACACCTTGTGTGATTTGAGTGTCACTTGTGAAGAATTTTACTCAATCCAACATGTCTATTTCTCATTAAAGCATGATTATGCTATACTTTATTCTCAATTGATTTGATTCAACTATTCTTTGTTAAGCATACCTTGACTTATTAATTATGGTTTATATTTGATACAATGCTTGTATTTAAAAATTAGTTGAATTGATTAAATAAAAATATTACATGTCATGGTATCATCCTGGTAAACCCTCACGAGACTATAACTCGTCCACTAGGGACACCTAGGGGTTTAAAGGCTTGTGGCACATGCTAAGTGCCATCGTGTTTTCCTACGGAAGTGGATTAGATTAGGTACAATCAGCTTTTATGTTTTTAGTTTAATAATATGATGTTTCTTGTTTTTCTTTAGTTTCGTTGTTATGTGTTTTGCCCAGTCAGCAAAGCTTAAGTGTGGGGGAATTTGATCAATCAATTTGAGACACTTATGTTAGCTTTGTATTAGGCATTATTAGATGTTTATTGTGCCCAATATTAGTATTTTAGATAAGTTTAATGTTGTTGGGCTTCATTGGGTTTTAATGTAAATATTGGATAATTTTCGGATTTTGATGCATTTTGACCTTTCTTCCTTGGTTAGGTCATAACTTGGGACTCGGTGATCCAATTGAGGTGATCTTGGTGTCTTTGGAAAGCTAAGACAATGCTCTACAAGTTTCATGAAGAACTCAAGAGTTGGATCGGAATGCTAAGGGTCCAAAATATCCCTGCAATGCAGAGTGGGTTTGCTGTCACGGAACCATCTGGGCAGTATGCACATATTGGACTATATAGTAGGTTATAGGCCTCCTCTTGGGCTGAAACTTGGTCACTTGAAAGATAAGACCCATATCTCCAACTTCAATGAAGACCATTTTGTCAATAGATGTCGTTTTAGGCATGCTTCAGAAGCTACAAGTTGGTCTGAATTTGGAAACACGTTCTTCCAACCTAACTTGAGGTAGGTGAAGTGTTTTTGGCATTTCTGGAGTTCTAAAAGTCCAAATGACATGATTCAAATTGGAGATTTTCAAGGAGACAACTGGCTACAACTTTGATGAAGACATCCAAGCCAAAATGCACCGTCTAGGTGATGAATTTGAAGCCAGAAGTCAAATAAGAGTTGTTGACTAAAAGCCACCAACCATACACCAACCCACCTACCATGCACCAACCCACCTACCATGCATCAAGTTTCCATTTTTGACAATTTTCAGATTCTTATAGCTTGTATTCAGATTATGTACATGTACAAATTGGCTTCTAGGATTAGTATAAATAGACCCAACCTCTTTGTATTAATGCATTCAATTTTGAAGTAAGTTAGAATTCAATTTTGTAGTAAGTTTGAGTATTTGTTAGTTTTCTTTCTCTTCTTCTCCCTTCTCTTTAGAATTTCATTTTTGTTCTTTATTTTCTGAGTTCTTCCTTCCCATCCATGGAAGGCTAGGCTCTTATAATCAATCCAAGGGATTAGCCATCTTGATGTTTAATTTGGAGATCTTGTTTAGCTTGTTCATATTGCTTAATTGTTATTCAAGTTTCTCTTCTTCCTCTTTTGATTTTGATCTAGATTGAATTGCTTAATTTGATTTGGATGTTTATGTGATAATAGCTTTATTATCATGTATTCAAGAGGATCACATAGAATAAACAATTTATTAAAGCTTTTTGATAGATTGTTTAGCTTGGTTAAATTCTTGATCTTAAGTTAATCTATGTTTGGATGGTGCTTACTTTATCTAACCTTGGTTAATTAAATCCTAGATGCTTATCTAGTAGAGGATTCTTGGATCATGTTGAGGCGTCTTGATATGATCTAAGGCCAAGAACATGGTTAGCAATTAAGTGAATTCCTTGTGATCAATGATGAATTAAACTCAAGATCGGTAAATTTCCTTGGATTGGTTGTTTCTTTAAATTTGTTAATTACTTTCCTTTAATTCAACTAGTGTATAATCTTTTCCAATCATTAAACCCCCTTTTAATTATCTTGATCTGATTAAATATTTGTTCTTTTTGGATCCTTGAGAGACGATTCGGTTCATGCTCTATACTACAAATTAGTTTGCGAACCGGTAATTTTTATTATTTGACGAGGTCTCGACAACCTCTTGTCACTTATGATGCATTTATTATATCATAAATAAAATAAGAAATTTTTAGATGGTTCAAGTACACCCGATATCTTTGCGGACCAATCAATAAAAATGCAACAAGGTAACAATAAAATCTCACTATTTAAAAATTACACTTAATTAGCTTTAGGTTTAATGAAAGTACCCTGACCTCTCACATAAGTTAGGATCTTTTTCATTTCATATATAACTGCAAGAGGGAAGCTTTGCTTTTAAAAACAAAAAGGGGCCCAAACTTCACAGGCTAAGGTATAGTACATGAAATCTTTCATGGCAACCCACGGTGAAACGAGAGCTTATTGGATTGGGTTGAGCAGAGGATGGAGACGGATAACACTATTTCAATGGTCCAGTGTGTATTAAACCTGTGCTTTATCCATTGTCAAGTTAAGAAACTATCACATAAAAAGTGACATATTAGAAATAAAATTATACGTCAACTTTAATATAATAGTTTAAAATTTTGCCATGCTGATATTTTTTGGTTTACAACAGGAGGTTCCTATTAGAACCTAAGTATGGGGATAATGGGGAGGGGTGCGCGGTATCGAACGCAGGCTACACAACAGGGCAGGGGGGAACGCTACGTCCCCAATGGCATTGGTTCCTCAAATATATTACTGTTAACTCCTAAATTAGATGCACGTGAGCTTCATTCATGATTCTAATTAAGTAGATAATTAAGTTCTTGACCGCTACTGCCTATGTAGATTTAATTAATTGTCGTTTATTAGAGCTGATAGAGATTTGGATTCGAATAAATTTTCACTTCTTGAACTGATGATAGGAGAGTTAGGAGAGCAAATAAAATAGACACCAGGGTCCTGTTTGGGCATAGTTATAAAAATCGGATCGGTAATCGATTCGATTAGGGTATTGGGTCACTAGTTTAATTAGTAGGTCACTGGTCGAATCACATAAAATTAAATAAATATTTAAATACATATATGTATATATAAATACACACTATATATGATGATATTTATCATCATAAATAACTAAAATATATTTATTTTGAGAAAAAATATGACTTATAAGAAAAAAAAAGAGTTTAACTCTTAATTCATAAAAAAAAAAGCCTTAATATTTTTATTAAAATGCTTATAACTTAGAAAATAAGTTTTTTTTTTTGAAAAATTAAGACTACTATGATTTAGATATCAAAAAGTTATATGAAATGGACATATAATTAGTCTAAATTGAACAAACGAGTCAAAAATTATGATTTTTCAAAGTTTAAATTTTTCTTTTAATTTAGTGACCTGGCCAGTTCCGGTTCAACCAACCGGATCACCGGTTTTCATTCAAAACTGGCCGGGTCTTACCGGTTCTGAAACATACCCGATCGAACTAACCACCTAGATCGGTTACTTGGCCGGTTCACCGGCCCACCGGCCAGTCCAGTTCGATTTTTATAACACTGCATTCGGGGTGGTTGTAAGTTTTTTATTTTTAGTTTTAAAAGTTAAATTTGATAGTAAAACATGTTCAGGTAAAATAAGATTCAAATTGATTTTTTACTTAATTTTAAAACAGTTTTCTTCTAAGGCGCAAAACCACAAAAATAAGTTTTGTGATTTTTGTTTCAGTTTTTATCTTAAAATTATGTTCTCTCTCGTACCCCTTTACGTCTCTCTCGTACTCTTCACCATCCCTCTCTGCCCGTTCACTATTTCTCTCATGTTGGTAGCTCTTATGCTCTTAACTCTATTACTTTTATGAAAGTATTTTCTCTTATTATTCATTCTTTTCTCTTCGCTGACTAATTTTTTTCTATTTTTTGTCTCTATTGTATTTTTTTTCCATCTTTTCATTTTCTTTATAAACTCTTCTCATCATTTCTCCATTCCCTTCTTAACAAGGTTGATGTTGTTACAGTTATGATTTTGATTTTGCTCGTTTCTAATGATGTTAATGACTCATGATATAGATACAATTAAGTTTCATTCACCAATAAGTTTTGGTTTCTAATTCTATTGATGTAAAATGACTCACAAGATAATAATATCAATTCTGGTAATTGTGGTTTCATTAACATTTATTGCATTTTCCCGCAAATTGTGAAATTGCTTATCTCGTAGTAGTTAGGAATATTATTGATTCATTTAACGTTTTTGTTTCGTAATTATTAGTTGATTTATGATGTTTGTGCTATAATTTTCATTCCATGAAGTACTTTTATGTCAATTAGTTTGTTAAATATAAAAATAGCTTGCATTTTAAGACAGCTTTATTATATGGAAAATGAGAATGAAGCGGTTAGAGATGACGTGATTGAGATTATAGCAACTAAAAAAGATATATAGCCACAAAATGTTGAATCTCATTTCATAATTTTATTGGAGGAAGGAGTTAAGAAGAGTAATAGACAGATAACTACTTTTACAAAGGCATCATATAAACATACAAGGAAGAGCTAAAAATAAAATTTGACAAGGAATACACAATGAAGCAATTCAAGAATAAATACAACCAGTTAAGAGGAAGATGAAAAGATTTTACTAATTTGATTAAAATGAAGACTGAATTAGGATACAATTCACCCATAGGACAAATTATTGCCTCAGATGATAAATGAAATAAGTTATGTGAGGTGTGTTATAATTTGATATCTACATATTTATGGTATGTTATGATTTTACAAAATACTAATAATTCAAATATGATCTTGCTGAAGTATAAGTCAGCAAAGCAAGTTAAGAATAAAGTATGCTTTCATTATAATAAACTTTGCATTTTTTTGGGGACACAACTATCTCTGGTGCAAGAGAAAATGATTTTGATAAGGAGAATCATAGTTATCAAACAAAAAAGAAAGCAAACGTTGGTTCAAACTCCAATAAAAGGAAGCAAGAGAGAACATTCAAATAACATTTCCTAATGCTTTGACAATTATGGCAAAAAGTTCCAAAAGAAAAGCTAATATTTGGGAGAAGATGACTATCAGCCAGGTTGTAGGGTCTTCTTCTAATGCTACGGGGAAGTAGATGAACAAGACAATGAAGCAAATAAGAAATTGATGACTTATTTAAAACTTATGCATTTTTTTCCTTTTTGTGGTTTAATGAAATCATACGATACTTTTAATATTTTTACTACTTATTCATGTGTAATTTTCGTTCAATAGAAGCTGATCACAAATTATATAAACATTATAATTATTTTTATTATTATTGTTGTTATCGTGGTTAGTCCTATTACTTATGATTATCATTTTTATTATTTTATAGTTTTATAATATTTCTTTTTGTTGTTAAAATTTATATTATTTATTTTAATTTTTTAAGTATTTTTATTTTTTTCCAGACTTAATTGTTTTATTGTCATTTTTAATTATTTTTATGTGTCAATATTTTTTTATATTGAATAAATTTATAATGAGGTAAAATAAAGAGAATGACTTAATTAAAAAAAAAAAACCAAAACGCGAAATTAATACTAAATTTAAATTTTAAAAATTTCAAAACATAAAATAAAAAATCACCCTTTAACATTTTAGGGAGCTGAAACTAATACCTAGCTACCAGAAATTTGCTGTGTTTTACTACAAGTTGATATTCAAGTCAAAGCCCACAACGTACTACAAGGTAGGTCTGTAATTAATTACTAATTAAGCCGGCAAGTCCTATAGCTTCTCTTCTCTTTTCATATCTAACAAGTCTAAGAAATGGAAGTTAATATATTTTTGTCATTCTCATGCATGCTCTTCATTTTATTGCCCCTGCTATATATAGGATAAGCCACTCAATCTCTGGAACAATTTTAAAGTTGAATATGGAAGAGGCTGACCACTATAGGGAAACAGCTTAGACTAGAAGTTGTCCAATATAGAGTAGTAGAAGACAATAGATTTGCAGTTCACACCTCAAAAGAATTAGGGTATGCTAAAGGGAAATGATTAATTAATGCCCCCTGCCCCTTGTGTTACATCTTGGCTTGGCTTCTGTGAGTCTATTCTAACCCACACCGAACTTAAACTCGAAACAAACGTGCTCAACTTTCCCTTAGCATATGGTCCCGAGACTGCAGAGCTGTCCCATGCGTTTTCTGGTCTTCTTGTGTCATAACTCACAACTGAATTAGGCAAACACCAACGGATCCATAAACCAATTACTAAACTAAGCCGAAAGAAAAGGGTGGGGGAGAGAGGATCTTCAGAACTAGGCCATCAATCTTGGAGGGTTATGATAAATCATTTACTAAATGGGTCAGTCTAGCCCAACCAATCAGAGGTTAGGTTTGCTTATTTTGATAGTTATAGGTCTATCTTATTTGTGGTCTTGGATACACAGATGGGCCAAAAGCCGAAACAAACACAAACAAAAGACAGCTCTCTCAAAGTGGGGGAACTACGTCATGGGCTCGCACGTCTAGTGGGAGAAACAATGCAAAATATCTGGTCAAGGCAAATTATGTGAAATTGCCAGACTTTTACGTAGCATCTTCAAAGAGAAGAGAACTTAATTTGCCAATTAGCCGTTTAATGTAGTTAATGCGCAGGTCCCTACATGTTTAATGTATGTGTTTAATTTTTTTTAATATTATATTAGTTATTTTTTCCCAATAGAGTGTATTAATTTAATAATTTTGTTTTATCAACATAATTGTTCTTAATATTTTAATTTGAGATATTTAATTGATATTATACTTACATAATGATACATTCACCTATAATAATTGTGTTTTTCTTTTTTATTTTAGGAGTTACAGAGAATGTGAATGATTATTTATCTGTAAGAGGGCACATTGGTACATGAAATAATGTAGAATTATATGCTTATACATATTAGCACATGAGTGATCACATCCTTAACTAAGGTTATTTATTTAAAAAGAGTCCACATCAACATTTATATATTTGTAAGAGGCAATTTTATTTCAGTACCTGGACTACTAAGAATAAGAGAGTTCCAAAGGAGGAGGAAGATAATGGAATGGAAAAGAAGAAAAGGTTATGCTATCGCGGGATATCAAACCCGCTGGGCACTACAAGCATCAGCGCCCACTAGCTATGTGAGCTAAAAGCTCAGGACTGTAAGAAGCAATTTAATATGTATAGTAGATAGTTAATTAGATAATAGATGGGAAGGGCAGTGTGCCACTGAGAGAGGTTAATCTCATTAATTATATGAAATTGTCTCACATTAATTGAGATTATAATGTGACAAAATAGTTATCAAAACTTTCAGCAATTGAAAGTGTGGGTACTCTAGCAATCAGTACGTGGTTATGGGCCTTACATATTGACTAAACGAGTGTGCGCATGTCCCTCATTAATTAAATCGTGAAGATAACCATCCATTAGTTGTAATGAAAACATTAGACATTAACTGGAGGAGATTAATCATTATATTTAATTTCAAGTTCAACATTTGAAAAGAAACTTGACAGTGATATACATAAATACTTAAGAGTTAACTTTTTAACTAACATACGTGATTATATCTATCGTAATATTGTTTAAAGCTAATAAAATTTGGAACGTGACATTACCCTATACCAATTAAATTAATCTAGATACATCAAATAAAACAACAGAGGTATAACCATTTAGTTTAGACAAAATGCAAACTATTGACAGATGTAATTGTACAACATTGTAGCTAAACCTAAATTGTTGTTGAATATTTTCTAATGATAACTAACAGGCAGAGGGAAGGGTGACCCCCTCCAATTTTGATTTTTTTCCAATTTTATTTATGTATAATTAGAGATTTTTTTAATTATATTTTTCTTTTATCATTTTATATTACATATGTCTTATGTTTAGTCTCCTTTAATCTTAGCCCCACTCACTCAAGATTTCGGGCTCTTCCTCCTAGTAACAGGGGTGACTCAATAAGTTTATAAGCCTAAAATTAAATATTAAAATGAGACTTTTTTTCTATTGAAATTTACGCAAAACTTTTTATTATAATTTTTTCTTCTAGTTTTTTTATGTAAAAAAAATTATAATTAAACTTTTATAATCAAATTCTTCCAACATTTCTTTTTTAATTGATAATATAACTCATTCATTTAATATTTCTTGAGATATTTATTGTTGATTTTAAATAAATTTTTGTTAATTTTAATTTTAATTTAATATAGCAACAATAGTTAACATTATTTTAAAAGTAAAATATAAATTATAATTAATATTATTATAAAATTATACGATCTATAAAATAATAAGACCTAAAACATGTGTGGTTTAGTGAAGACCAAGGAGCACCCTAGCTAGTTTAAACGGGCAGCCAATTGTTAAAGTTTCAATATATATGCTCGCTAGCAATTAGACCTTCCGTTTATCGGTAGCTCGTTCATATATTCTAATTTAAAGTGGTGCAAGTTTTAATTTTCTTTCCTCTCATTCTATATTATGGAGTCACATGGATCCTACTTAAAAAAAGAGAAAGATAAAGAGCGAGTGGGGGATAGAGTCACATGGGCACAGGAAACCATTAAAATGGAATATATATGCAAAGCAACGTGCAAACTGTTTCTTGTTCATAAATCACAAAATTTATATAGTTTCGCGGCACGGTGTGGTTGAATGTGGTTCAGACACGTTTCTATTAACAAATCTAATGCCAAGATTTATAATAAAGCTTAGGTAAGAAAAGGCAATTAAGCTGACACGTGAACAGTGGATATTTTAAACAGGGCAACTTCAGAATCTGATACTGTTTTGTTTACTTTGGCTTTATCATTATTAAACAGTATCTTCCGAACCTGTTTTAGATATTCAGCCGGCGATTAGTTCTGCTCGAAAATTAAAGCACTTACACCACGCCCGTTCGAATCGCGTAGATCCATTCTTTGTTCAAATCTGTTGATCGTCGCACGGATCATGTGCCAAGTTATCGCTAGCCGTTCGTGATTTGACACGTGCTACTGAGAGAAGTGATTATTTCATTTTCAACGTCTGCATTAAACTTTTCGTGTTTACACTATCATTCAATTATATATTGAAATATTATTAAAAGAATTAGACTTTTTAAATATTTGTTGTGATAGTCAAACTCTTTTAATGATTTAACAATATATAATTAAATGACAGTATAAATTTTTTTTACACTAATAATGAATCAAAATTAAACTCATGCTTCAATTGGGTTTTAGCTTAACATAAATCTAAGAGTAACATACTTCGCAAATTTATATTCAAATATAATATTATGTTCTTATTATAACTTTTTTTTCAAAGAATTTAATTTTAAGTTTAACTTTAATTTATTATCAGTATAATTTTTTTATAATATTTTCATTCAATTATATGTAAATACATTAATAAAAGAGTTTAATTATCACAATAATTACTTAAAAAATTTAATTTCTTTAATGATATGCTAACACATTACAATATGACAGTATGAAGTTTATTTACACTGATAATTTATCAAAATTAAACTGTTTAATTTTAATCAATTATCAGTATAATGTAATTTTATATTATTATCTAATTATTTGTTGACAAATCACTAAATGAGTTTAACTATTACAACAATTACTTAAAAAATTAAACTCACTTAATGATATGTCAACATATTATTATATAAAAGTATAAAGTTTCTTTACATTGACAATGAATCAAAATTAAACTCTTTAAATTGTTCAAATTATACACATACCTTACATAATTTATGTAATCTTTTCCCTAAATCTAAGAGCATGTTTGGTTTTGTTTTTTTGTGGGGAATAATGGATTTTTTTTCAATTAAAAGTTATTTTATCTAAAATTTATCTTGTTTGTTTAAAATGTGTAAAATTAATTATAAATTAAGATTATTTTTTCATAAATAAAAATAGATTTTTTTAAAAAGCTATTATTTTAAACTTTTAATTATTTAATTTCATATTATTTCAAAAGTTTTAAGAGATAAGTACCAATTTGTACTCAACCAAATAACTTTTTCAATCATTTCATATATCTTTTAGTAATTTAATACATAAAAATGATTTTTTTATATAATCCAAACAAAACACTTTATCATAAAATCGATTATAAATTAACATATCCAAACATAAATTAATTTTTTCATAATCAATTTTCAAGATTGAGATAATTGATTATACACATAATCAGTCTTTTTCCACAGCTAATCTAAACACATATTAAGTCAAATTATTTTTCTAATTGTGATTTTTTCAGTTTCTTTTTCTTTTTTAACGTGTATGATTATAATATAAAGAGAAAATGAAAAATCTTGTATTTTTTTTTAATAATTGACGTTGAAATGAGATAAACACAAATAAATCAATTGCAAAAATTGCCTCCTACCCCAATTTTTTGTTTTTTGTCGTCTGTCCTTATACAATAGGCTTTTTGTATTTTGTTTCTCTCCAAAAATTAAATTTACATTGTCAATATTTGAACTCTAGTTTACACATATCCTAATTAGTTCGTCTTATTAAATTTATTAAAAAAAATAGTTCAAGCCTAATTTTAAAAATTTAAAATTTATTAATTATGGAATTTAAAACACACACACACACACACATATATATATATATATATATGTATCATGTACCTCCAAAACCCAAAAAATAATTGGCTATTATGTGAGAATAAAAATAATGAAATAAAATAGTTTGATTTACTTCTTACTATACAATATAAATTATAATATAGAAATAAAAGCGGAACTTAATCGTATATGTTAATAATTAATTAAATGTAAATATTCGAAGAAGTAAAAAAAATATGGTAATGAAACAAGAATTTAAATTTATACCAAGGATACCTCAAAACATATTTGACAGATGGGAAAATAAGGGAGGAGGAATTTTGTTTTCTTAAATTATGATTTATAGAGGTGAGACACTTAACCATACTCAAGTCTAAACTCACGCATTGGGCACTCCTATGACTTCTGTGGTATATATATGACCACAATATTGAGGTTAACGTGAGAAATTTGTCATCTCAATCTTAATATAGTCATATAGAAACCATTGACTTTGAAATTTCAACAAACCTGCATGTACAATTTCTTGACAATATTGGAAACTCGCTCGTGTGTTTTGAGATTTCTTTAGCGTGGATAGAGGCATATATGAAGATTTTTGTTTTTTTTTTTGTTTTTAATTACACTCTTTTGACTTTTGAGGCAGTGTCACTAACTCGAGAGGCGAATAATCGTTATCATTAATATGATACCATTATCAATAACAAAGGATAAGAGAGTTGTTAGTTATTATGATATTTTAATAAGTATAGTATTTAAATTAAGTTGTAAGTATTTATTATTTAAAGAAAAATCAGAGTAATATCTTGAAGAATAATTTATTTATTTTAAGTCATGTGTCATTATATTAATAATTGATAACCAATAACCAATAACTAATAATTGAATATTTAAAATGATAAATAATTTTAATTTCAGATGTTAAATTAAATACATTATTTTTGATTTTTTTATTATTAAAAAAATTTATAATCATTGCACTCTTAAAATTAAAAGAAATTAATTTTGTATTCAAAAAATATAAAAATACTTATGATTAAAAAAAAAACTGATAATTGACAGTTATAAAATTCAATAACAATTAAAAAATGTGAGACATTATGAAGATACCAATGTAAAAAAAAAAAATGCAGCAATTTCTTAATCTTAATTATACTTCTAGAAAAATTAATCAGATTATTTGGTCAAGTACGACACACGCCATATAGGTGTGTTTTTGACTTTTTCGTTCGTACGAAGGAAACCAAATGTAATGTAGATCTACCCATCAGTGTTTGGATTTTGCTTTTAAAAATACTTAATAATTAAAAATATTTAAGGTGGGGTTTATAATTGAATTTTTTAAATGTAAATATATGTTAATCTAAACATGCAGCTAATGCAAAATCGAAATATTGTGATACCACATAAAAGCTGTTTATTTTCATGTCTACCATATATTTAATTGCTATTATCCTATATACACAGTTATTAATTTATTTATAGTAGCATGACGCAGCTCCCATACTTTTTTATTTTTATTTTTATACAGGACGTACGCAACTCCCATGCTCTAGTGCGAATAAAATATATATGTTTCATTAAGATAACATTGATTGCAAGCACTCGTAATAGATATACCAGCTCTCCTTCTCAAAGTGACTCATTAGGGGATTTTTATTGGAGTTATACGTGTGATAATCTCTATTATTTTGTTGTTCTTCATTCATTTAATAAATATATTTAATTCTTCTAATTTTAGTTTCAATAATATTATTTTTGACCATAAGTAAGAGAATATCGATTAATTATAACAAAATGCATAAAATCAATCTTGAATAATAAGAAATAAAAAATCCAGATACAAAACGTCATAATCTCAACGTTAATCATGACTATGAGCATGAAATCTTACATATAAAACCCTAAAGACATGAATATAGTAACAAATCTTGTTGCACTCAATCTCCACCGTCCAACTCACATCCAACGGTCCACAAGGATTCAGAGCTTGTGCTTATCACTCCCCTCTCTTCCACTCTCACTCTCTCTTGCCTCTGTTCTCTGCCAACATGGACCAACACGAATTCATGGTCGATCATCTACGTTGTTATTATCTCTGAATCCGATCCTTATTCTAACCCACGATCGCAATCTCCATGCTTCACAGTAGTATGTGAAGTTTTGATTTTGACTCAAGAACATGTGTAATGGATTGGTGATAAATAATAATCCTCTGAAAAGAAAAAGTTTATTTTTATTTTAATAGCTTTAGAGAGAAAAAAACTTCACGCGTGAACGATTTTATAGCTGATTCTGTGCTCAGAGTTGAAGTCTATGTGCAGTTTTGAGCATGTATATTTTTCACTGAGCATAGCATATAGTATCTAATGGTAACTGATACACACGCGAAGATGATGTCAGATGTGGCGATTCGATCGATGGTGAAAAACCGAGATTATGGCGAGCAGAGGCGGCAGCAAGAGGGGAGTGAAAGGGAGAGAGAAGTGAGCAGGTTGCGGAGTGGGTCGGCGCCTCCCACCGTGGAAGGGGCGGTGACGGCGGTGGGTGGGTTGTTGGAAAGGGGGTTTGTGAGGGAAGAGGGGCTCTGTGGTGATCGAGCGTATGTGAATTATTACTATTCGAATCCGAATCTGAACCCGCGGTTGGTGTCCAAAGAGGATTGGCGTTTCAAGCAGAGGTTGAGGGGTGGTGGGAATGGCTATGGGTATGGGGATAGCTCCCTGTTCACTGTGCAGCCTGGGTTTGCGGAATTATTTCAGGTCAGTCGTGGTCCTTCACTCATCATTCGTTCCATTCTAGCATGTTTAATGTGGTGTTTGTAAATGGGTTATTTTTTATTTATTTATTTAATGTGTTGGAGTTAAGTTAATATATCCTCTCTCATGTTTCAACCAAACGATGGTTTCTAATTCTTTCATGTTTCTATTTTTCTGCTTTTTTTTCTTTCTCTTAATGAATACTTACTTCTATACAAGAGTCTGCTGTAATGGTTTGGTAGTATTTGAGCGACTTTATCCTTATAAGATGGAAAGCAATGCATAACACATTCATGCTTTGTGTTTTAGTGACTTGCTGGTATTCTTTGTGGATTAAGCTGAGACGTAACTGGGTAGTAATATTTATAGATTGTCAATCTGGGGATAGTCGCTCCTTTTATTTTGTGGTTTTCTGATTATTATCTATCTCAGATGGTGCTTTTGATTTATCTATGCACGTGTTTTAGGGGGCTTTCATGTCCCTCTACCTAGCATATTTCCTGTTTAGTTTTTTATTTTCAGAATTTGTTTTTGGCGAACTAGTTATTATTTTCTAATTCGAGTACAATTCTAGGAGTTTGCAGATAAATCTTGAGGATGCATTGGCATGTCCTATGAGTTTTAAATTTTGTCTTCACTAATTATTTTCGTGATAATATACTATTATTACGTTTATTATGAGCTGAAAATTGTGAGTTATAACTAACTATGTGCTACACATTGCTTCTTATAATTACCATTTTACTCACTTACATTGTTTCTGATGTTTTCTTTGTTATATTTTCAAAGCAGGATGAGATAAACAATGCAGCTTCTGCCTCTAGGAACCCTCATCGTCTGCCTAGCTGTAATGCATTTGACAACATTGCCGAAAACTCAGAAACCCATTTTGCTTCTCTGCATCAAGAATTGGATGCTTTGCGCTTTGGTGGAAATAAACAGGGCATATCTGCTGCCCAAAACCTTGTTCGTTCGGCTTCTCAAACTTATGCTTCTGCTTTAGGAGACTCCCTGTCAAGGAGCACCACACCTGAGCCTCAACTTCTAGCTAGAGCTGCTAGTCCTTGCCTTCCACCCATTGGTGATGGGAGGTCCAGCTCTGCAGATAAAAGAAGTTTTAATGGTCAAAACTCATTTAGTGCTGTCTCATCTAGTTTAAGTGAGCCTGAGGATTTGGTATCTGCTTTGGCTAGCATGAATCTGTCCACAAATGATATAGTAGATGATGAGAAACATCCCCAGTCACCAAGGCACAGTGAGTCTGATTATACTCATAATATCAAACAGCACTCGTACCTAAACAAGCCTGATTCTTTACCTTTTCAGCATCATTCTGCTCCCCAATTGACAAAAGGATCACATTTGAAAGTGAGTAAAAGCAGCGGTTTTGGATTGGATCTGAATAAGTCTTCAGTATATGCAAACAAACAGTTAGAACCTCATAAATCTGGTGGAATATCTGTTCACTCATACTTGAAAGGACCTTCTACACCAACTCTTGCTGGCATAGGTAGTTCACCTGCTCACTATCAGAATGTGGATGATATAAATATCTCATACCCCAACTATGGCATGAATGGGTATGCCGTTAACCCTTCATTGCCATCCATGATGGTGAGCCAGATTGGGAGTGGTAATTTGCCTCCTTTCTTTGAAAATGCTGCCGCTGCATCTGCACTTGGAGTGAGTGCCATGGACTCCAGAACCTTGGGAGGAGGTGCAGCTTTAGGACCTTTGTTGGCTGCATCAGAGTTACAGAATGCAAGCAGGATGAGAAATCATGTTGCACATAGCACTCATCATCAGCTGCCCTTGATGGACCCTTTCTATCTTCAATACTCAAGATCAGGTGAAGTTGCTGCTGCACAGGTTGCAGCCATCAATGAGTTGGCAATAAATAGGGAATGCACAAATAATTCATTTACAGATTTACTTGGCCTCCGAAAAGCTTATGTAGAGTCATTAGTTGCCCCTCAGAAATCACAGTTCGCTGTTCCCTACCTTGGCAAATCAGCTAGCTTGAACCAAAATTATTATGGAAATCCATCATTTGGTCTGGGTGTGTCATATCCAGGAAGCCCACTGGCTGGTTCCCTTTCTCCAAACTCCCCTTATGGACCAGGTAGTCCTATGAGGCAAAGTGAGCAGAACATGTGTTTATCTGAGATGAAGAATGTGGCTGGGGGTTTCATGGGAGCTTGGCATTCAGACAGTGTTGGTAGCTTGGATGAGAATTTTGCATCCTCCTTGTTGGATGAGTTCAAAAGTAATAAAACCAAATGTTTTGAACTTTCAGAAATTGCAGGCCATGTTGTTGAGTTCAGGTGCATACTGCTGGTCATACTATCTTTTGCTTCTTGACTTTGAACATTTAGCTAATTCATGTTTTTATCTTCTTTCTTAAACAGTGCTGACCAATATGGAAGCCGTTTTATTCAACAGAAACTTGAGACAGCCTCGATGGAAGAGAAAAAAATGGTTTTCCTTGAAATCATGCCTCAGGCACTCTCTCTAATGACTGATGTCTTTGGTAATTATGTGATTCAGAAGGTAATTTATTCTTTTGTTTATATTTACACAGAATCTGCTTTGATGTGTTTTTTTAACTTGTATAATGTGTTTTAGTATGTTGAATTTGCATAAGAAATTTCTTTTAGAGAAACAAAAAACCTTCCAGTTTGTTCTATACATGCCTAACTTATTCCAGTTCATATTTAGTTTTTTGAGCATGGAACTGCAGCACAAATAAGAGAATTGGCAGACCAGCTTAAAGGTCATGTTCTTACCTTAAGTCTTCAAATGTACGGCTGCCGAGTTATCCAGAAGGTATGCTCATCAATTTGTCCACCTTATGGTTGTTTCCATTACACACACTGCTTGTTTTTATGTGTTTTACAATCTATTGTAGCTTGTTATATGTCAAAATTTGTTGCGGGGAGCAATTATTTTAAATGTTTTGGTCTATGTGGAAGGCTGAGCTCCTGTCACCCCAACATTCCACAAACTGTTACAGGAACTGTGTTCGTACACATCTCTTGTGAACAAGAGAACATCACTTTTGAAGGGTTGTCAAGTCACTATGTTGAAATCACCACAATTATCTAATGTTTATATTATTTGATATAAATTGTCAGGTATTTTTTGAAACATTTCATGTTTTACTGAATGGGGTGGGGATAGGTGTTTGAGAGCAACCCAAGCAAGTCTTTTAATTTCTCATTTTCCTGATGTTAGAACAGCTATAGTGCCTAACAGTTGTCTGTCTGATGTTTTAAGTGAGACAATTATATCTTGGGTGTTTGGGGCTGATGTTTTGATTTATTATTGTGCTGTGAATGATAAGTTATCTGGGTTGATGGTAAAATGACAGGTTTTCATTCCCCCCCCCCCCTCTCTTTTAACTGTCTAGGCTATAGAGGTTGTTAATTTGGATCATAAGACTAAAATGGTTATGGAGCTGGATGGTCATATTATGCGTTGTGTACGTGATCAAAATGGGAACCATGTCATCCAGAAGTGTATTGAATGCGTACCTGAAGATTCAATCCATTTTATTGTTTCAACATTTTATGACCAAGTTGTGACATTGTCAACTCATCCATATGGTTGCCGTGTTATCCAGGTGATGGATGCATCTTTTGCTTTAATGCATTTCAACACATATTTGCTGTATTGATAGCTTGAAAGATAAAAATTGCAATTCTAAACTAGATAACTTTCAATGAGCAGAGAGTCTTGGAGCACTGCCATGATCCCAAAACACAGCAGATTATGATGGATGAGATGTTGCAGTCTGTTTGCATGTTAGCACAAGACCAATATGGGAATTATGTTGTACAGGTTTGTTGTACTTAATTTAGGCTTTTTGCTTGCTATCCCATTGGTTACAACTTGTGGTCTTATTTTCTATATGTCCACAGTCTCATGTTCTTGCAGATTTAAGTATTATCCTGAACAATTTTGGCCTTTGGGTATCATAAATCAATTATGAGTGTACATAATATTGAATCAATGATGAAATCTCTTGGAGGTAAAAACTAAAAGATAGTAACACTTTGTCCACACTGTGAATTGAGGTAGGAAGGTAGATAATGAAATGCTGGAAGTCTTGTGGCTCTAATTGAATGTTTTATGATTTGATGGCTTAATATTATATGAAATGGAGGGCAAATGCACCCGCATGTGGATTTTTTTAAAGCTTAACCACTGGCACTTCCTGTGTGCTTGTTAATTTTTTATCCTGAGTTTAGCTAATTAGGGCATTGTGTGCTTCTCTGGGGGTGATTCATAATTTTGTCTCCTATGAAATTTTTTGTGTGGTTGATTTGTTTGTTTTTATTGCTTGTTTAGCTTTAGCTCATTTGCCCTTAATCTTTGATTGTTGTGCAAAAATTTCAGCATGTGCTGGAGCATGGGAAGCCACATGAACGTTCAGCTATAATAAAGAAATTAACTGGGCAAATAGTACAAATGAGCCAGCAGAAGTTTGCCTCTAATGTTATAGAAAAGTGTCTAACTTTTGGAACACCTACAGAGTGTCAGGTCCTTGTTAATGAGATGCTTGGTTCCACTGATGAAAATGAGCCCCTACAGGTTGGTACAAGATCAATGATCCCTATCACTGGACAACTTGAGCGATCTTCTTTCGTTTAGTTGCATTATGCTGCTTTCAGCCATCTTCTCTTATCTCCTGCCTAAAGGACCTCTCAAAATGGTTTTATGAACATTTCATCCCTCTTTTCTATTCTTTGTCCATTTATCATTTTACATAAAAAAAAGTTTCTTTTATTCTGGCTGAAGCTTGGAATTTAAAAGAAATAATATGTGGGACATTATTTTGGATTGCTGAAGCAACGCATTTGATGAGTTCTAGTTTTTATTGGCTCTCAAGTTTTGTGCTTGTTGTAAGAGTATTTGTTATGCTAATTCTTCTTGACTATGTTTTGAATTTATAAGCTCAGCTAATGCATGCTGTATCAGTTAATGTCCTGAGAATTTTGCATTATGTTATATTTCTTTTGTAATCTGTTAATCCTCAAATAAGAGGCCAGAGTTTTGTTGGGGGAACGGGATTGACAGAGTTAGCTCTTGTTTCCATAAAATTAAATCTGGTTTCCGTTTGGCACTGTAATTCTAGTTGCTTGTAGTGTTGCAAGTTTATCAATATTTCTGCTTTTCTTATATTTTGCTTGTTTTTGTTGGTTTTAGGTTATGATGAAAGATCAGTTTGCAAACTATGTTGTACAGAAAGTGCTGGAAACCTGTGATGACCAGCAACTTGAGCTAATCCTTAATCGAATAAAGGTTCACCTGAACGCCTTGAAGAAGTATACCTATGGGAAGCACATCGTTGCACGTGTAGAGAAACTGGTTGCTGCTGGAGGTACTCAGTCTTGTAAACCTTACCTTTCATTTTGGGTTTTATATATATATATATCAAGGTTGTGAATGGCGGAACGCGGCGCGGAGCGCCCACCTCCAAAAACGCTATCGCGGCATAGCGGATCGCGAAGCGGCCGCTACACCGAAGATAGCGGATGCAATTTAAAAAATTCACAAATTTGTAATACACATATAATTAATACTTAAAACTTAAAGTACCAATAATAACAAGTCTAATAAGCATAATCAAATAACAAGTCTAAATCAAATACAATTAGAAACAAGGTACAACACCAAATCCTAAACAAGTCTAAGCCTCTAAGGCATAAGCTAAGCATTAAACAAGAAAGCAATCAATATCAATCAAAGTCATCATCTTGGTCCTCCAAGTTCTCTTCATCATCATTGCTTTCATCACTACTAGACTTGTAGGCCTCTTCCACTTCTTCTTGGCTTTCTACATCATCCATCTCTTCTTCCTCTTCCTCTTCAATCCTTATCCTAGAGCTTGAAGGTCTTGAAGTTGCTTTCTTCTTCATTCTTGTTTGCTGCCTAGTGTATGTTATAGGCTCTCCAACCCCAACTACATTAGCAACATCTCCCCAAGTCAAAGTATCATCATCAAAGACCAACTCTTCAGCAGCAACTTCATCTCCACCCATTTCTCCCACTAACCACTCATTACTTTCATCAATGTCATTTAGGACAATGGGATCAATCACGTCACGGTTGTCAAAACGCTCTTTAAGAGCTTGATTATACTTGATGAAAACCAAGTCTTGCAATTTCTGATGTTCAAGCCTGCTTCTCTTCTTAGAGTGAATCTATTGTATAATTAAAACATAAACTATTGTGTTAGTTTCATTTCATGAAATGAATTATGAAACTAAATAAAATATACTATCATTTAGGATCATCTACTTACATGCTCAAAAGTACTCCAATTACGCTCACATCCACATGCACTACAAGTCAAGCTCAATACTTTTATAGCAAAGTATTGCAAATTTGGAGTACTTGATCCATACATCCTCCACCACTCAGCTGCAATGCCATAAGCAATTACTAATAAAATGAATTGTTGATGTAATTTAATTTATCTAGAAATTCACTTTTACTTACCAGGAGCCAACTCTTTCCTTTGTCTTACTCATGAATTTTCATACCAAAGATGCCTGCAGCTCTCTTATATAATGGCAACTCTTTTGTAACATTATCTACCCCTTCTTCCGTTGGTATTAGCCTCTCAATGCTCTTATAAAGTCCTTCCATCACCTGTGAAACAAATTCAATTTGAGGATTTGCATAGAAGAACTCTGGGTTTAAGAAGTTGACCCGCATGTAATGGATGATGAAGGCAGTAAGTCCATCTTGTATCAATGATAGAAAATATCTCCTTGTACTTGCTTTCATTTCCATTGAAGGATCTTTGCATAGCTTCCTTTGCCTTTATCCATTGCTTCATATATATAACCCATTCTTTGGCCTTTTTCATTATCAGCAAGTCTAAGAACACGCACTAGGGCCCCATGACTTTGAGAGTATAAACAACATGATTCCAAAATGAAGTCATGAAAGTACGGTCTCATGTAGCCCTTTTTCCTTAGCATCTTTAGATGTCTTAGATCTCAACCATTCTTCCGATGTGAACATCTTTCTAAGGTTATTTTTTTGTTTGTGCGGCCTTTGTAATGTAAGGAAGGTTGTTGCAAACCTTGTGACCCCATACCTAACCAATTACTGTCTTGTTTGTGAACTTCTCATCGCATTTAAGGCCCATGTATGGTTGTAAATGAATCCTACAAGAGATATGCCTCTTGTATTGTCTTTTCACTTGGGGAAGCTTTCCAATGTCTTCTAACATCAAGTCCACGATAATGTGCAGCACATGGAGTCCAATAAAGATGCTTTCTCTTGGCTTGTAATAATTTACCTAAGACCAAATTAGAGGAACTTCAATGAATGGTGAATGGTTGAAGCAAATAAAATGTTTTTAAGCAATGTAATTATGAAAACCTTACCAACACATAGTTCTTTGCCATTATGCATTACAATTTGAACAACATTCTTCTCTCCAATTTCCTCTATAAAAGCATCTAACAACTCATATAGCTTGTCCCGGTCTTTACAAATCCGGAAAGCATCAATGGTCTTTACAAACATAGTCCCAGGATGGACAATTAACCATGAAATTGATCAAGGTCCTATTCTTCCTATCGAGTCACGCATCGACATAATTGAACAACCAAATTTTACCCATTCTTCCTCGTGACCCTTCAACATTTCCTTTGTGTGCTCCAATTCCTTTTAAGGAGTGGAACCCTCGTTCATGATAACTTGGAGGTTTGAGGTGTCGGCCATAGTTTCCAATAGCTTCAACCATCAACTTGAAGCATTTCAAATTGGCTACATTGAATGATATTCCCGCTCAGAAAAAACCGAGCTATATAATTTGAATAGTTCTAGCCTAGCTTCTTTATCACATGCATCATTGATGCTTGTTTGCCTAACTTTTTCAAATTTTTGATAATTTAAGAGATTCTTACGGTCTTTTTAAGAGGAGTAAATCCATGGGGCCTTTCACATTTTTTCCTTTCGGTAGTGGAAAGGGTGTCACTTGATGATGATGCCTTTCTTTTTCCACTTCTAATACTGCAAATTTGTTGCAACTCATCCTCTTCAGCCTCCTCTTCTTGCAACTCATCATTATATGCACTTTTGTCACTCTTTTTTTTGTTAGCAGCATCCAACAACAATTGCTTAACCTCAGGTGGACATTTTCTACAAGCATTGACATCACCTTTCACACCAAGTTGATGTTTCTTTGCTTTAGTAATCCCACCATTGGTCACTTTAAGACAAAAATCACATGTGACAGCCTTTTTATTGTTTATATCTCTCAAACTATTCCACTGCCATCCAATATCAACATGCTCACCAGTGGGCTTTACCAATGAGGAAGAGGAAGTGCTGTGCAGTGGTGATTGGGATGATGCCATGGATGGGCTAGGCCAAGAATCCCTTCTTGGCAGTGGAAGCTGTCAGGCCGTTTGGGCAAGAGCAAGAGCTTGAACAAAATGATTTGAAACAGAGCAAAATCAAGAAAGTGGAGACAGCAAGAGCTGGGGAAGAGATGACAGGAGGTGCGAAAATGGTGAGAGGACCTTCTGTGGGTGCGAAAATGGTGGAGCTGATCGATGCAGAAATCCCAGCTTCGTGATGGATCAATGGGTGCGAAAATGGTCAGAGGACCTCTTCTGTGGGTGGATCGGCGCTGAACAGAGAGAGAAAGATGAGGAAGAGGCTTTGCTGGGGTACCCTAAATCTGGGTGTTGCACGATGGGCCTGGGAGACAAAAATCTCCCTCAAACGGTCCATTAAGTGGGGGCAAAGAGAGATTCACTGCTTGTTTACAGGCAATGGCCGCTTATTTCATCCGCGACGGCGCGATAGCGCGCTCCACCCGCGACGATGAATCGCTCTCATGACGGCGACAAGGGCGTTTGGGTCCGCTCCGCCGCGATAGCGGCCGCTCCAGGCGCTATTGATAAGCCTGATATATATATGGGGCATATCTAGTGAGAAGAGTGGTTTATTGTGAGAGTGAGAGGAGCAAATCTTGGCCATTGGATCATCCATGTATGGTCAAGATTAAAACATAAAGTCATGTGACTTTTTTAAGTGGTCATGTGACCTTTAAGTAATTTCTAATCTTAACCATCCATGTAAGATTTAATGGTCAAGATTAACTCCTCTCACCTCTCACAATAAACCACTTCTCTCATTAGATGCGCCCCCTATATATATATATATATATAGTTAGATAGATATTTAAAATTGTCTTCAAAATTTGTATTCATGAGATTCAAATGTGCTTATTTTATTTCCCTCTAATCCTGTTGCATGTTCTATTTTGATTTAACAATGGAGATCCCTTAATATTCTTCTATGCCACTTTTACTTGACATTCTTTACAAAACTTGCATGTGTGTATTTAGCAACCTTTGAGGAGAAAGTTTCTTCCTCATTCAACCATGGCATTTGATAATCTGCTTGTATCAAAACTTTTTATTCAATCAACTTTTATCATTGGTAATGGCTTGATAAAGTTTTATGATACAAGCACAGGCTGACACTTATACATGAGGCAGAAGCTACTGACATTCTTTGTGTTGTTGTTTTAATATTTCTTAAATGCTTCGTTATGTGTATATAACGTATATCAAATTTTGTATTCGATGGTATGCAGAGAGGAGGATTAGTGTTCTGACTCTAAATCCTGCACAGATGGTATAGAAAATGAAGTTTTGTACAGCTAACTGACGATAATACAAGTGCCTTCTCTTCTTTGTTTTCATATCTGGTAAGTGGGTGCTGTCTGTATTCAGATAGACAATAACTGATTGGAAATAATAAATTGTTGGTTGTACTTGAAACTGTACATTTGCTAGTGTATGGGTATACCTAGAATTAGGATAGCGGAGGCTGAGGCCTAGGTGCTAAATGACCCCTGATGCCCCATATGGAAGAGATATATTTATGTACTAATTTTAAAGTTGTAAAGGATGTGTTTTTTTTTTTTTTCTTCACGATTGTGACTGTACAAATGTTACTAGGTTATGAGAATCCTTGTTTTCGGGATCAACGAATGTTTTGATCTATGAGATTTTTACTTTTTACCCTTTGTTAATCTACTTTTTTTCGCTTTTCCTTTTTGCCACATATTTTTGCCTCGTGCTTGAAAAATACTTGCATGCTCATTTTCCAAGCTGTTATTCTTGTTAATCGCTAGTTTATGCTTTGTCAATTTGTAAAAAAAATTTGAAGTGTATATTTGCTCGAGGATATGCTCTTTTGTCTTGGAAAAGAGACAGCAGAACTATTAGCTAGAAGCCTAGAAGTAGAAAATTTGTGCCATTGGGAGGATCCTGAAGTAAAACACAAGCCTCTGGGCTAGCTGTTCCTTGTTTTACGAAAAAATTCTGCACAAAAATTTGCTTCTGTGAAAATGTGGTAGAGAATCTTGCCACTTGTTACACTGTAGTAGACTGCGAATACCAAGAATAATTACTCCATGAATATGAAACTCCCCCTTTGTTTCCTTTTATCAAATGAACAGCTTCTGAGGAATCTGACTAACGAAGAGACTTCTAATTCGATGATTTTAAGCAACCTCAAGTCTCCATTTATTCATTTACTACTTTTCTTTTGTTTTTGAGTGGTTTGAATAACCGATACGTGTGACTGTTTGTTTTGGTCATTTGGGGTAACATTAAGATATTAACTTGTTCAATTGATTAGTCTCTTTAAAGTGGAGTACTGCTTATTAGTTCTGTTTTGCTAAATATTCTTAAGCAGTAAATACTTATTTTGATTTTTTAAATATATAAGTGCTGTTAATTACGTCTTTTAATGATAAATACATTAAAATAGTCATTCAATGTTAATTTTTTTACATCAAATTAATTATTTAATGCTATTTTTTGACATAGATTGGTCTTTTAATGTTATATTTTATATCAAATTGGTTTTTTAAAAAGTTATTGGAAGTCTAAATTGATAACACTTGTATTTTTGGATGGCTAAAATGAGTGTTTATTTTATTATTAAGTAAGTTTCTTTATCTCAAAATTCCCTTTGTTTAATTGCAAGAACCACCATATATTTGTTTGTAATTCTTTTTAGGGTCATTAGTTAAGTTTTTTGTTGAAGAAGAAAGTTCAAAAATACGGTCCACTTTACATTTATAATTACTTTTCCAATGATAAAAATAACAATTATGAACCCAAAAAATTCCTTACTTAATTACCCGGGGGTAATAGTATCCAGTTTGTTCAAAATTGATCATATTCAATGATGAAAATGTTTATTGCGAAAATTTTATTATATGAAGTAATCATTTTGTTTTGGAAAGGATAAGGTCCTAAACTCATTTTGACGACTTGTTTGTGAGAAAACAAAACATGTCAAGTTGAATTGAAAGTTCTCCAAGCTTCCCAAACCGTTTTTATTGTGGTAATGAATGTTGGGCTTAAAGAGATGAAAGATAGAAGAGAAATGGAATTGGCTTTATTTATTGAAAATAGACAAAATGAAATATAGATTGACATCGCCTAGAGTAGTTGGAAAAGGAAAGTGTTTAGTCCTGCATATATGCCTTCATAGCTCCAATGTCTTTGACTTCATGTACATCGTGGTTGATACTTGTCCTTGAATTGCTTCAGCCCATTTAATGCAACTTAAGATACTTGAGAAGCCTGCAAATTAAGCAATATATTTAGTTAAAAAACAATGCTAGAAGAAAGATAAAAATGAATTATGAAATTCAATATATAATATTCTATATTATTAACTTCTAATTAATTTTAAATTAAATATTAATATATCATTTCATCATTTACATATATTTTTAAAATAAATAAATAACTCAAAAATGGTAAAACTCATGATACACTTTTTTATCGTTTTCCCTTATCTTTCTCCTATTTCTTCACCATTTAACACACAAAAATAAAAATAAAAATTCTTAATTATTTTTATTACACACATTTGTGTACTTTTTTTCCTAATAATTAATAAAAAAAATTGGAAGACGACAAGAGAAATTAATTGATAAAATCCAATCTTTTAAAAAATCGTGGCTATAAGCCATTTTAATATTTACTTTTTTTCTTTCGAAAGAAGCTATTTTCATTATTTTGGTATATTAGTTATATAATGATCTTAAAAGCCAATTTTTCTGCACCCTATAAGTTAAGTACCGGGCCCTCATCTTCTATTTAATCAACATCCTTGGGCCATTCCTACCTTCTGCCTTTAGATTTATTTGGTATTGGCCCAAACAATATATGGCTTTACTCTTACCTCAAAATTTTATTAGAAATTAGAAATGGAAAACTTTATGTACCAATTTTTTTTTATTAAAATAAAAAAGAATGGAAAATTAATAAAAGAAGACAAAGGGATTTTAGAGTTCCTACCCTTTAATATTGCTGTCATCAAGCAAGAGGAAATACTAATCAAGCTTAGCCATAGTGTTACATCAGTGATATATAGCACAAAGGATTTTGACGAAAGTTATGTGGCACACCCACTTCACCTTTATTTTACCTAATAATAGCAAACAAAAAATTAGAAAGAAAAAAAATCATCTGAATCATTGTTGGAGTACATTTGTAACTATTTTTACGCAAGTAGTTTCGTAACAATTTTAATTTTCTCATTGTATTATTGGCGATTTAATATGTCACTTATTTAAAATATGCAGTATTTAAAATATTCAGTATTTTACTAATTTTCAATTTCAAAACAAGTGTCATGCCACTTATATGGTGATTACAGAAAAGAATCGAATTCAAAACCTTTGAGTGAACAGATAGATCAACCTAATTGCAAATGAATTTGAAATTTACATAAATTCCTTAAGTTTTTCTATTCCTATGTTACAGCGTAGGCATACAAACATTAATTTTCTTTCGCTTTTACTTTTCCTCCTCTTGAACTATTGCAATAGCCTTCCATAATAAGAAAATGGTTGAACTTGTTCATGCACATTAATATGTAAATAAATAAATGCAAGGGAGGTAAGGATCCATAAGCACTGCATGCATGAGGGGGGGAAAGAAAATAGCAAGAGAATAGGTAGGAAGACGTGAAACCCAATCTGTAAATTGAAATACTGAAATCTATTGGTGTTTTGATTAACTTCAAAGCATTACCTCTCTTCTTCAGTATTACTGCTGCTTGCTGTGGACTTATACTTGGGAATTGGAACACGCCCAGATTCTATATGCATAAGATCCTCTAAAAGGATTTCATAGTGGCTCTTCACTTCCTCAGCTGATTTATCACCAACTGCTTTGGCTATATTTTGCCATCGATCTGGGGTGTCTTTGTCATACAACGCAAGTGCCCTTTCAAATTGCTTGTTCTGTCTGGGTGTCCAAGAGGAAGAGCTTTTTTGGATGTTGTTGAGGGAGTTTGAAGCCATAAGTGAGCTCAGGAGAAGGTACTTGATTAAGGATTGCTTATTATGCTAGTGCTGATGGAAGGTTCTGTTTGCATGCAATTTGTGAGAGTACAAGAAGAGAAGAAAGGAAGACGGAAAAATGGTGTTTTTTTTACATGAATATAATTAGAGGTGGATTTGCTTGAACTTGAAGGAATGGTAAATGCAAGAGATTGAAAAGAGTGCTCTGTTTATAAAGGCTAAAGGTTGGTGGATCATGGCTAAATGTGACCCGTCTCTTTTGCAACGGTACAGTGGGACAAGGTACAGCCAAATTCTGATACAATTGCATTTATTATTATTGGTTGGAAAATTGCATTTTGTTTTTGTCTTTGGAGACATAAACCTCCAGTAGATGTCCCATCTAAGAGATAATCTTTGTTTGACATTTATCATGTAAATATTTTTCAGATAAATGCATATATAAGTAGTTAGAGCTTGTGAATCTGATCAGCTGTTACAGTTTAGGATAATTACAAGCAGTACCTCTTATCTTGTAATTCTGTATGTGTACAGATTTACGTCGTTTGAGGCCTGAATTATGGTCAACTCGTTTCATGAATCATGAGTCATTACTGAAGTTAGTTTTGTGATAAAGACAAATATGTAATGCGTAATTGAAGCGCAAAATAATAAATTTGAATTATAATATCTCCAATTTTTTGAGCTCAAGTTACAGGAAATTTTCTTTTGATATCCTATTCCTAACGTGGATAACATGATTTCGATCATATCTAAAAGATGAATTAAGGTACATCAGACACCATTTATTTCTGCTTGTTCTGTTACTTGTGGTGGTAGGATAGGCTAAATCGTATTTTACAATTTGCTTAATTTAGCTTTTGATAATAACTAATTCCCTATTTTATTTATTCATTCAAGTTCTATAATCTTCTTACCATAATAATCGTATAGAGTTTCTGATCTTTTAGGTTCGTTGGAGGCTATCCAAAAATCTTGGGATATAGGAGCTTATTCCTACGGTATCCTACCATAAATTATACCCATCATGTTTTTGAAACCTCTGAAATGAAATATCATTGAGGAGTCCATTAAAAACAGAAAAGATATTCTCAACTGTCAACAGGTTGGAACTGGTAAGTATCCAAATGAAGAAGATACTCATAAAATAAATAATATTCTTTTGGTTGGTACTGATGAATGATGTTTTTAAATCTCCTTGTGAAGATCTCTCAAGTACAAAGTATATTAAACATTTGTGTGGCCAAACTGAGGCGAATGTTGGTGTGGATAATATAAATTTAACTGGAAAGAACCAAGCAGAGGGACCAAAGTGAACTGCGAAAAGGAAGATGAAACAAGGGGGAAGAAAAGGGAAGAAACAAAATGAAAAAGAAGTCATATCTATCAAAAGTCGCCGAAAGGCTGAAGGACAATCACACAAGAAAACAAGGGAAAAGACAGTTTATTCCTGTAATGGGTCAATTCACTTGGTAGGCTGGCATGCAAGTTTTCACCTTATCTATTAATAATAGCTACATCGAAACTCATGGTATTAAAGTACAAAACATTTCAATCAATTGAAGTGAATTAACATTTCTTATTTATAGGTGAATTTCTTGAGGTCATGTCAAGAATTTTCTATAAATCTTCTAGACTTAGCGAAAGAGGAGATGGACTAATTATCTGAGAAGCGAGTTTGGATACTATTTCTAACAGAGATGGAAACAAAAAAGAGCAAGAAGAATCTTAAATCATAAAACTCTTTAGGGGGAACCTTGAGAGTAGTAGTACAGAGCATGACATGCTCTCTTTTATTTATTAAGGTACGTATCCTAAAATCAAATTCATGATACTATTTTCTTCACTCCCCTTGATTTTCTAAATCACATTCAAATGCTGAGCGTCAATCTCAAAGGATCCTTGGTACATGTCTGTCTATTTAATACATCACATTGTCTTTCACACAATGTGGTGGTGATAACTGACATACTTTCTTTGGCTGAGAAGGTGCCAAGAGGAGAGGGCAAGGGAACTGGCCAACTGGATCTTGCAGGTTAATTACTTTATGAAGATTTTCATATCTTTCAAATTGGGCTTTTCGGATCTTCGTTTTGAACTACGTTCCAAATGTTTCTAGCTGGCTACCTGTACGTTATAACATGATATATGTGGGTCTGTGTCTTTCTCTGCATGCTTTTGTAGCCACTGAAGCAGCCAGTTTTATATGTGCTTGGATAAGACGAGCACTCACTCTGTCGGCTAATTGATGGGTGGGTTAAGCTTCATTAAATGATGAAATTGTTGGATAAAACGCTTAACACTAGGCCAAAAGCTATAATAGATGACAAGGATGTAACTTTATTTCCTTATAACTTCTTAAAAGAACATTAAGCAAAGGAGTTGCACTCATTACAGGTTCTATGGGCAAGGATGTTAAGCCCACGAATTTTAAGGGAGACGGTAACCAAATAAAGCTAACAAAAATCTATCTCTATCTCCTACCATAGATAAATGTCCTTTACTAAGCTTGACTCACTTTGGCTCCTTTCTTTCTTTCTTTCCTTTTTCTTTGTTTGATGAGGGTAAACAGAAACACAGAAACAAGTTAGCTTTTTTAGTTACATATCCCAAGTTTCCAGGCAGGGAATTATTATAGCCAAATCCTTGTGGTCGTTTTCCTTCCTTTTCTCTTTCTCTTCCCCTGAATAAAGAAGAAAACATCTCTGATTATAATCAAAATGTCTTTTGGTCTTATTACTTTTTCGAGGAATAAATAAAGCATGGCTATCTTGTCACCGTTGGATAAGAAAGCTACCAAGCAGAAAAGAATGGATACCATACAGACAAGGGAAGGCAACTTGATTTCATGACCAAGACCATACATGCCCTATTTTATTGATGAGTAATGACACTTGCACATACCTACATTCACATACTCCTTCACAAGCCATTAAATAACACTCTGGCTGCAACGTTTATCTGACTGATACAGATTGTGTACATACCTCACATGGTATGTGCAACCATCGTTTTCATAATAATTTCAGCTAAGGTATTAATGTTTCCATTGTTGGAGTGTTGTTCAAAAATCTTTGTCATAGTTTGTGTGTTTGATACAGATGCCGTACAAACAAGGCAGTGATATTTTTTTGGTTGCAGTGGTCCAGTGGCCCCTTATGATATGTGATGAAAACTTCTAAAGAGACTCGTGCAAAATGCACCAGCCTTCCCCAAATTCTCATGTTCTGTTCCTATAGACCAGGAGTGTCAAGTTTGAACAGCTCAAATCTGCCATTTGACTTTTATCTTCATTATGCAGAATGCACCAGATAATAATTTTAAACCATAAATTCCTAATATTAATGCCTTGATTACTATGTCAACCCCAAACTGACTAGGGAGAATTACGATTTAGGATATTCTAGTGAATATGCTTCCAATTTAAGATGAATTAACCAAAAGAATAGTTAATCAAGTCAACATATTAAATATCTTTTAATGTTAATCACTCTTTTAGTTAATCATCCTAAATTTAAAATATGTTTACTAGGATATCCTAAATTGTAATTCTTCAATTGACTACAGGGTTAGCCCAATATTGTGTTGAAAAAATTTCGTTCCCACTGCTTTTATAAGCTTCATGATTCTGATAACAGAATTCTATTTTTAAAGCATATATAAAATAGGTTAATCTAGATTCACTTTCTGTATAATATCTGAAGAAGTTGATGGTTTTCTGGCTCTTCTCATCAGAGTTTATCCGTGAAAAACAGTCATAGATGAGAGAATGGTCAACAAGAGAAACTGATAGGAATGAATGCTTAATATAATAATATGGCGCTGGTCCAACAATGGTGGCTATCTGAAATACTAGTCAATTGCATGGCTGCATCACAAGCAGGAAACTGAGATCTAAGTAAAATACATTTACCAAACACAATTTTGGGTAAGGCCAAATGTGTCTTGTAGCTTAATATTAACCAGAGTTTCCCAGGTATAGAAAGTTTCGAAATGAGATTGGGCCAACCTTTGGTTAGCTACATGGTTACCTAGCCATGCCATTATTCTTCATGATAAGAAAAGGAAGTTAGTGGTGATGCAAATGTGATAGCCCCTTTGGAAAAGTTATATACAAGGACTTGTCCTTTATCTCCCCTTTCAGAGAACATTTCTCCTTTGGCCAGTGGTCCTTCCTAAGATTTTGGATAACTACTGTGGCCATGCAAGTTCCTATATAAGCTCAATTTTGTAAAGATAGGTCCCATATCCTTGCTGCCTTTGATTTTCCAAGAGCCCCAGAAGTCGACCACACATATAACTGGTCCCTAGCCCTTCAATCTTTTGCAAAAGCGTCAATGTTAAAACTTAAATATGTCATGTAAATGGTAAGATTCCAAAGTGGAAATAAATTCCTTTTGGTCACATGATAAGCTTGTGGATAAGCAGATAAAGGAACAAGCCCAAAGTACCAACCAACGGAAATGTTGGCTCTTGTTTCATACCATACATGTCCATGTGCAAGTTGGACATGGATGTTTTCACGTTTAAAGAGAAAGAACGAAAGAGAGGACTCATGTGTAAGCTTAAAACAAAGCACTAGAAAAAAATGTGTTTGGGATCGATAATGTATCTGCCTGTGGCTTGAAATAATTTCAGAGAGGAGATGTGTTGGGTTTTAGGTTTTGAGATGTTTAAGTTTTGAGCATATGAGATTTATTTGATTTAAGTTAATTGACGAGTTGTAAATTTCAATATCCTTTTTTTAATAAGATATTTGTATTCATTAGAAGGTATTTGAATTGATATGTGCTTAATCATTGATTAATTATGTGATTAAATAATTGAGAAAATTATTTAAATTGAGATTATAATTGAAGAAAGTATTTTAATATTAATGTGCTAAATTATTTGTTTACCTCAATTAAGCTTTTGATTTTGTTAATTAAGGTAATTGTTATAACACATTAATGTTTTAGGCTCCTATCAATCATGGAATCAATTTTGAATTTGTAAAAGCATAGAGATTCAATTTTCGTACAACAACACAGAATAAAAGAACAACATATTTGAGCAACATCTAGATAAAGGAATGATAACTAAAGCTAAAAGAGCAACCACCGGAACAAAAAGAACAACTTGTTTGAATTAATAGTGAGTTGCACATAAAGCTAAAAGAGTAATATTCTCTTGACTCCAATCACTTCAATAGCTAGCCAAAATCAAGGAAAACAACTTAGCTACAAAAGAGACGTCTTTGAAAGATCAAATGAATCAATCTTGTATGAAAAATAGAAGAACTATGACATCATTGCAATTCTTTGTTCTTCACATTCTTGTGTACTTTACATTTGTTTATCTACTCTAGAGAGAGTGTGCTATTTGAGTATCATTGTAACTCATTCATAAGAACAATCAAAAGAAAGAAAGAGACTCTTGTTCTAGTGAAAAAAAAAGAGAACATGGGTAGTATTCCAATTTCTTTCTTTGATCTAGGTTACTCTATTTCAGGTTAAGGTAGAAGAATGTTTCTTATGATGTTCATAGAAGAAATAACGTCACTAAATACTCTACTTTGGGCTAAGGTAGAAGGAGGTTATGGTAGTGTCATTGTAAGCAAAAATACTATAAATTGAAAAAAATTTCAAACTTGTTTAAAAATTAGATGTAAGTCACGCGTTGTAATTAAATCAGGATAAATCGCTCATGCACATCTCTCTTTCTATCTCTTCATTTTAAGTTTATCATATTATTTATTTACATTGCATTTGAGTTTTTTGAGTTTTTAATTTTGACAAAATTCTTTCATTTATTCATAGAACCAATTCACCCCGGTTCTATCAATGTGGATCAGAGATATGATAATTCAATCACCCGACTTTAATTTCATCAGATCCAGGCACTTGGGGTACTAGCCATTCAAATGATTGGAGGGGATAATGCTCTGACCTTTGAGCACTTGTACTGTAGGGACCTGTTTACTTGAAAGTTTGTATGTTTTACAAACTTTTGAAAGGAATTAAAACAAAGACTTCAAAACTACTCTTTTCCTTAGAATGCTGGTTCCTGGGTCTTACGGGTCTTTTCTAATTTTACAATTTGCCTTATCAAGTACAATTCCAATTTAAAGCTTCCAGTTCTTCACTGGCGAAGTCCTAATAGTTTAAACCAATAAAACTACTCTTCAATACCCTCTGGTTGTATGCAAGTCCAATAAGATAAATGTACACAACCAGCCGGCAGAAACAACAGTAACACGGGCTCAAACCAAAATTATAAAAGAGAAAATGGCTCAAAAAGTTAGCTTGGTAAAAAAATATTTTTATTTAATTTTTAAATAAAAATAATTAAATATTTAATTAATTTAATTAATAAATTATATATAATTAAATAATAATTTATTTTTATTTTAATATTTAATACGTAATTAATTATATATAAATTATTAATCAAATTAATTAAATACTTAATTAATTTTTTTCAAAAACCAAATGAAAATATTTTTCTGCAAGTCATTCTCCCACCCCACTATAAAAAGTTTAATTTTAATTTACAATCAGTGTAAAATTTCTTTACACTGTCACATAATCATGTATTGTCAACTCATTAAAAGAATTAGACTATTATAACAACTATCTCAAAAGTCTAACACTTTTAATGATATGTCAGTACATGATTAAATGACATTGTAAAAAAACTTTACACTGACAATAGATTAAAATTAAATCCTTATAAAATGAGAAACAGAAGTAGCTGGGGAAGTCAAAAGGTCATGCATGTATAGTTAAAAAAATAGCCAAAAGCCAAGTCAAAATGTGACTCAGATGATCAATCGCCTCCTTGTTTTGTTTTTTTTTAGGTATAGATCAATTGCCTCCTTTTAGTTAGCTTCACCGCTTACTTTTTATTTCAGTAATGGATGCTATCCCATTGTTATCTACATCTTACAATATCAAAATCTAATTTTGATGTTTGGTGTTTTCTTATTATTTATCAATTTATATACAAAACTTGTAATTAAGAAGATAATGATTCTATTTTTATTTTTGAAAAAATAAAATAATTCTTTATGAATTATGTAGTTATCTAAAATTTAAACATTTATTTTTATTATTATTTAAATAAAAAAGAAATTGACTATGTCAAGTATGTTAGCGAAGGATAATTATATAATTATTTAAAAAATAATAATTTATTATTATTTTAAAAATAAATTATAAGATAAATTGATAGGAAAATTAAGAGGGGCTAATTAGGTAAAATGAAAGAAATTTTTTTGTTGAACTAATGTTTTAATGATATGTTTGATTGTTCTTTGTATTTTGGAAAAATTATATTCACCTTCCCTGAAGTTAGCACTTATTACATCTGATATCTTTCTTGTTTAAAAAATGACACCACCCTACCTTAATTTATGTGTTTTTGTTACATACCTCCCTTGTAACTAACATACATTTAAAAAGCAAATGATTTTACTTAATCCCTTCTACGAAATGATATTTTTACCTTTTAATTAATTAAATAATATTATAATATGTCATTTGAATTTTCCTTGACAAGGAACCATCAATTCCTCCCTTGTTTGATACTGTTACATTATAGCTTGGGTTTCCAAGCTCCAAATGGCTCACAGAAGGAGATCATTCTGCATAAAGACAAAAACAAAGGCCGCGAACAATGAACTTGAAACACTGAAGGGGATGGTGGCATCAATGATGCTCTATTTGGGTATGGTTAAGTTATACTAATGTCAGCAGGTGAATAGTAATGATGAACAATGAGGAAGGTCTGGTGAAGTGGTTGGCTTGCAGGAAAATTATGAAACAATTGCCGGTAATGGGTTTCAGTATTTGATGCCCAAAAGTTTTCAATACTCAAGTCTCAATGAGTTAATTCGTTTACTGTAATGGATTTGAACAACGCCAAAGAACAATGGTTAAGGGATGAGTTGATATTTTATTGAATAAAAAAATGGACTGGGTTAGAGAAGAGAAGAGGTTTTCTTTTGTTGAGGATAAATGTGGTATTTCATAATTCTTTTAACATTGTTAACTGTTATTTTAATTAAGGGTGACTAGTGTCATATTTCAAACAAGAAGGATATCAGTGGTGTAATCAAGGTAGACAGCGAGTCAAGTAGACCCACAAACCCACACGTTTTTACCCAACTCAACCCATAATTGACAGGTTGGTTTGGGTCTGTAGGTTGGGTTGAGTTTAAAATAGTCAAACCTACGAGATATGGGTAGGGTAGCGAGTTGAGACTCTCCTAACCCGCACAAACCCAACCCAACCCAACTCACTTAATTAATTATATATATATAAGTTTATAATTTCTTAGGATAATTAATTTCTTGAGAATTTTAAATTAAAATTATATTGTATTTAGTATTGGAAGGCGAGTTATGGACTCTTTTTGTAGTTCATTGCAACCTGTGAAAATATGTTTGCCCCAATGGTTTATTGTATTATGTTTTGATGATGACAAATACATTACAAAAAGGATTACAAATATGTTACATATGTGCGTGATGAGCTATATGGGATAATGCATGATTATATATTATCTTGTTGTTCCTATTATAAGAATCATGCGTTAAGTTTTGTGTAGCATCATTGATAGGATATATCCAATATACTTGATAAGTGATATAATTAATTATTGGATATGTGTCTATATGTGAATCATATATGCATGAAGAACTTTATAAAGTTATATACATGTGAATCATGCATATTTAGTTATTGAGTTATGGATTTGGACTAACCATGGTTTTCAAGTGAGTTATGCTTTGTAGGATAGTCCAAGTATCAAGAGTGAGTATTGGAATAAGAAAGTGAAAGATCCTATTTATGCTCAACTCAAGAAGAATGAGAATGAAGAGATGAACCAAGCATTTAGAAGATTTGAAGAGAAGAAATCTTAAAAGCTTGGATTGCATCAAGAAGCCTAAGGACTCATTTTGGGTATATATTATCTTATAGGCTATTCTTCTTTGTAAGGATAGGGGTTTTATATGAAGAGAGCTCAAATATCTTTATTCAATCTTGACAAATGTTTTTAACATGGTAAAATGCCCAACAAACAAGTTTTGAGAAGTTAGTCTTGGTGGTATTTCAAAACTATGAAAAATAGCCAAATCTGAATTTTGAAAGCTGACCTATGGTCACTATTTTTATCATAACTTTTAAAATACTTTGAGTTTTGATCTGAAACTTATCTCATATGAAAGTACACTCAAAGAGCTTTCCAACGCATGGTCATTTGCTTAATTTGGATAAGAAACGAAGAAGTTATGATATTTTTAAGAAGACTACTTTTCTGATAGGAATCGTAGTCGACTACACAAGACTTGTAGTCGACTACAAGACCTTGAAAAACTGACATATGGTCACTATTTTTATCATAACTTTTAAAATACTTTGAGTTTTGATCTGAAACTTGTTTCATATGAAAGTACACTCAAAGAGCTTTCCAACGCATGGTCATTTGCTTAAATTGGTTAAGAAACGAAGAAGTTATGATCATTTCAAAACGACTACTTTCCCGAGTGGAATTGTAGTCGACTACACAAGACTTGTAGTCGACTACAAGACCACCAGAAATGGATTGTAGTCGACTACAAGACCTTGTAGTCGACTACAAAGTGTCAGAAATCAAATATATTTTCCAGAGATGAATGGTAGTCGACTACAAGGTATCTGCAGTCGACTACAAAGTGTTAAAACTCGAAAACTACATTCCAGGAATGGATTGTAGTCGACTACAAGGCTGTGTAGTCGACTACAAAGTGTTAAAATTCAAAAACTACATTCCAGAGAGGAATCGTAGTCGACTACAATTTATCTGTAGTCGACTACAACGTGCTAGAAATGCTTATAATGGCTATAAACGGCTAGATTTTGAAATTAATCATTCCTAAACACCACCAACGGCTATTTTATCACTTGGGCTATTAATATATGCTAAGATTGAAGCATTAACAAGTTGATGAACACCTATTTGCAAATCATTATGAGGATTTGATCATTTTCTATCAAAATCAACATTTGAGCTCTTCATTTTCATAATCCCTCTATCCATTAGTTCTTCAAGTTGTATTATCTACTCTTTGAGAGAGTTTATCATTTTCTATCAATCATATATACTTGTAAGAGGGTGGATAATCCCTCAAGAGAGTTCAAGGGTAGACTTCCCTTGAAGAGAAAAGAAAGAGGCTCAAGCATAAGGGTGGAGGATCCCAAAGTGTGAGGAGTGCTGCTTTTTGTAAAGGTTTCTCAAGCACCTAAGTTACAAGCTTGAAGAATAGTGGAAACCTCAAGTGGATGATCTTGGGGCTGGATGTAGATCACAAGAAGTGATTGAACCAGTAAAATATTGTTTGCATTCTCTTATCCCTTAATCTCTTTACATTCTAGCAATTTACATTTGAGCTATCTAGAATATTTATATCAATGATATTGATTGTTCTTGGTTAATCACATTATGATTAATATTGTTATATAACTTTAATGTGATTAGCATAATGTTTTGAATGTGAGGTTAATGTTCTTAATTGTCTCCAAGCATGATTTGTGTTTAATGTATTTATTCCGCTGCACATATTGATTGAGTGCATCAAAATGCACAATTGCTTAAGTTTGTTTTAAAATTTGTGATCACCCAATTCACCCCCCTCTTGTGTGATGGTTGCCCTTGGCTAACAAGTGGTATCAGAGCTTTGTGCTCTGTTTAAAGCTTAACCGCTTAGAGTTAAAGATCCTCATATAATGGCAACCATAGAAAGTTTTTCAAATATGGTGGGTTTTGAAATTGATAAACCACCATTCTTTGATGGTGTGCATTTTGATTTTTGGAAAACTAGGATGGAATGTTATTTGCAATCTATTGACTTAGATTTGTGGGATATTGTGCTTGATGGTTTTTCCTCTAAACCAAAATTGAATTGGGATTCCTATGACAAGAAATGTTTTACCTTAAACATTAGAGCAATGCAAATATTGAGATATGGTTTAAATGATGATATTTATGCTAGAATTAAAAATTGCTCTAGTGCTAAAGATATCTGGGATACCCTTGATGCTATTTATCTTGCTAACAATGTTTTTGAGCAAAATGCTGTATCTAGAAAGCAAGAAGACCAAAAGCAATTGAAGGAAGCCAATCTTGAAAAATTTGCTCAAGAAGATGTCCAAAGTTATAAAATGAGCTTAATGCAAATTGGTGGTAATGAAGTTCAATTAGCAGAAGAAGCACACCCAAACCAAATTGAAAAGGGACATACTCTTGAAGCCTTGATGGACAATCATGAGCAAGATGATGATTTCCATGTAGAGCCAATCATGCTAGATATTGAGATTACCTCCCACATAGCTCAAAAGGACTTTGAGGTAAATGATGATAATATTGATGATAGTCTTTCCTATGATTTACTACAATGTGCATATAATGAATTGAATGATGGATTGATGAATTTAGAAATGAAAAACTTAGCATGCTTGCAAAACATTTCCTCTATTGAAATTCAAATTGAGTCTTTAAAAAATGAATATGCTTTTCTTAATGAGGAAATATTGTTGAATTGTGAAACCTCAACTAATTGTGAAAATTGCATTGATTTAGAAAATCAAGTTGAGGACTTATCTTCCAAACTTGCCCAAATTGAGAGTGTCACTGGTTTTCATTCCATGTTTGATAATGAAAGGAAAAACAATGATGTTTTACATGGAAAACCAAGAAGTGTTTTTGGCAATAATATTTTGGAAGATGATCACACTAAAAGGCATAAGTTTTTCGAAAATGATCTTCAAAAGACAAAATCATCATCAAATTCAATTATTTGCAATTATTGTGGTCATCTAGGTCATATTTCTCATTTGTGTAAATTTAGAAGAAATTCTTATATGAAAAATAACATGGCATGGGTTCCTAAAGGTCTTAAAGGCTTAAACACTAACATTCAAGGACCCAAGTCGAAATGGGTACCAAAGAGTCCTCCTAGTGCTCCTATTATGCAGAAAACTCTTCAAAAGGATGGACAATTTGATCAAACCAAAATGGAAACATCAAGGAAAACATTTCCGAAGCCCAATGGTAGATATTTTGGTCAAAGAGGCAAGAAAGCTTCAACTAAAGCTTCTCATATGCATGATGTGGAACTTGCAAAGTTCAAATATCCAAAGGAGAAGCAATGGGTAAAGAAAAATGTTCCCTTAATTTCTAAGGCCATGGTATCATATGATATTACCTCTCATACTAATTCAATTGCAAAATCTATGAATTTGAGGTATATTGCTTGTAGGCCTTGAATAATAAATTAAATCATGTGTGCTTGATAAAATTTGAATATTGTGTTTAGCACATGATTATGTTCATTCTTGTTGTACCATTTGCTTATTAAGTTGAATATATCTTGGTACACAAAGGTCTATTCCATGCCTAGATATGCTTGATATGCTTTAAATTGTCTATATATCATGAAAAGAAGCATGTCATTGGCATTATGCTTAATGCTAAATTGATTATTGAATTATTATGCTCAACTAGCATATTATGGCTAAATTGATATTGTAAGAGCATGATAGATTAATTATCAATGACTAATCATTGTGGATCCAAAATTTGTTGGATACCAAAGAAATGTGCTTAAATTTAATTGTAGGGTGACATCTACCTCAAGTATTCATTGAAATAGAATACAACTACTTTACTTGAGGTTAGCATAACTTAAATGGATTCAACTTCTCAAGAGGGATACAAACTTCATGAAGAATCTTTACACCCTCAAGGAGACTTGAAGCATGGAAGTTAAAGTCACCTATACAAATTCAAGGAATACTTCTTTGGTGATATCAACCTTATCCCTACCTATGCTTTAAATGTGAAATACATGATATCTTAGGATTTGGAGAATTGATTTATGCCTTAGTATGTCTTAAATTGTGCTTCTCTAGTAATGTGACTTGAACATGTGTTTGCCTATGCTAGTATGCTAGATAAGTACACTTCTTGATTGAGATGGCATGATAATCTTTTTGTGTTGAGCTTGTGACTATACTTTATTGAACTTACATGAAAAGTTCACATGCTCAAAAGAATTCTAATCCTCTCTTATTTGCTTGAATGATTCAAATGCTTACTTAGAGATTGGATGGTTAAGAATTAGATATCTTCTTCGTTGAAATTGCTTGATATGTGAATTTCCTATAAACAAGAAGAAAATGATTCATTTGTGCTTTAAACTTGCCTTTGAACTTCAATGATTCTTACATTGAATCTATCTCTTGAAATGAATCATAAATAGTTTTCAAAGATAGAAGTTCCATGGTTTTTCAACTCTTGCATTGCAAAAGGGAACTTTTACTCTTGATTGGCATGTGTGCATACTTGAAATTCTTACATCACATAACATGCATTACATGATCATTGTTTGCCCCAAAGTGCTTATACAAGTTTTGATGATGGTCATGTGTTCTTAGTTAAGCTTGAATCTTGTTTTGAAATTACTAAATCTTTGCTTTGGATTCAAGTGCATATATACTTCTCTTGTCATTATTAAGTGGTAAAATTGTATGGTTGATAATGTGATACATTCTTGATATTTTATATCAACCAAAATTATGCTTGTGGATATGCTTAAATGATATTTGATGCTAACTTATGATTTGGAGAGCTTTTAGAATTGGATTTGCAAGTATCTCCATGTGTATCCAAATGTAGCCATCAAATATTGAAATACAAGCACAAGTAGACAATGAGAAGAATTGAATGAAGAAGAGCTTGAGGAGACTTTCTTCAAATTCTAAGAAATGAAATACTTAAAGGAAGAAAGTTCAAATTCAAAGGTTCAACAAATTGAAGAACTTTCTAAAGGAGCATCACACTCTCTCGAAATCAATAAGTATCTCTATCCCTAAACTTTTATGATATTATATTGAGTGATACTTGTTGATTAAATGCTTTTAAAATGATTAGATGCTATCCTTATATGAGAAGTATGTTTAGCAATGACTTTGTGGATAATTAGCTCTAATATTCTTAATATTGTCATTGCATATAGGGTTATGTTATTAATTTAAATATACCTTGATCCCTATGGCATATTTCATCATGATGAATGTTTGATATGATTCTCTTGATTCTTAGTGCTATAATTCATGTGAGAATCATGCTCTTGTTTGAAAAGAGATTTTGGTTTAATTGAAAATATTTTTCATAATAAAACTCCCTTATCTTGTTTGAAATGAGCTTTTCAAATTCCATATCCTTGAGAATTATTTGAATTTATTTCAAGACTTTGAAAGTGCTTTTCACCTCTTACTACTTTTCAAAAATTTGGAAAATGGTTTGGATATGAATGAAAAACTCTCAACATGCTTTCGAAAGGATTATCAAATCTTGAGAGAATGCTTAAGAAAATTTCCAAACTCGAAAATTTTGAACTGCTCTATAATGTATATTTCTTTTGAAACTTCAAAAGATAAAGCCTTGCTCTTCAAAGTGATTTTATTTTCCTAAGGCTTTTTGTTATAAGAGAAAAAGGTGGAGATATACTTTCAAATGAGGAATAGGTTTTCAAAGAAAAACTCATACTCTTCTTAAATGATTTTGAAAAATGAAATGTATATTTGCAACATTATTTTTGAAAGGGGGAGAAATTTCTAAATCTTTTGTGGAAAATCAAATTTTGTTGATAGTATGCTTAAAAATATGTTTACCTTGCTTTAACTAGTGTATCATCTAATTAGGAGCCAACTTATTATTGTTTTTGATCTTAGTGGCTCAAACTCTTTTTTTAAAAAAAAAGAGAAAATCCAAAATCTTGATTTTCAATAAGGGGGAGCTCAACTTCTCTTTAAATACCTTATAACTTCCCTTACTTAAACTTTTAATTAATAATGGATTTAAATATCATGCTTGTTTGCTCTCGTTAACTTTGGATATATGCATGACTATGTTAAAATAATATATTGTTGATATCTTGATGACATGCATATTTTGAGGGGGAGCCTAGCTCTTAATTTGTCATTATATCTCTTGGCTTACATCTTTGCTTGACATAAAGTGATTCAATGCTAATACTCTCAACATGTCAATGAAGATCCTCTCTTATTGTCTTTTCCCATCAATGAAAGAAGGTAAATATTCTTCACTTCTTCAATCATTTGATTCTTTCATTGAGGAATGCTTGATATATGTGGCAAGGTATATGTTCTTTTACTTTGAAAAACTTTAACACCATGCCAGTATATGACTTATTTGTGACATGCATCAAGTGGTATCTATTTAACATGTGGTAAGCAATATTTTATACTTTTCATAATCTCTTATTAATGCTATCACATGATAAATGGAAGTATACTATAAGATGACAAACATTGCATGCATCATACTTGATATCTTGATAAGCATGCTTGTTCCATATCTCCATACTTGAATCCTATGCTAAGTCAAATAAAGAGGAGATAGCTATGTTTTTATAAACATCAAAATCATTAATTTTTATGATCCTACATTTTGGCATCATGTGTTTTATCTAGGGGGAGCAAGTTCTATTTTGATAACATGAAAAATAAAATTCATTATCATATTGTCCTTTCTTTCTAAACCTTTTTGTTGATGTCAAATAGGGGGAGAGAAAATAGGAAAGAAAAATATGTTCTTGTGATTATTGATTGATATGATTTCTTGAACATACATTTACATATCTTATCAAACATATTTTTTCTTGGGTGATTTGTCATCATCAAAAAGGGGGAGAATGTGAAAATATGTTTGCCCCAATGGTTTATTGTATTATGTTTTGATGATGACAAATACATTACAAAAAGGATTACAAATATGTTACATATGTGCGTGATGAGCTATATGGGATAATGCATGATTATATATTATCTTGTTGTTCCTATTATAAGAATCATGCGTTAAGTTTTGTGTAGCATCATTGATAGGATATATCCAATATACTTGATAAGTGATATAATTAATTATTGGATATGTGTCTATATGTGAATCATATATGCATGAAGAACTTTATAAAGTTATATACATGTGAATCATGCATATTTAGTTATTGAGTTATGGATTTGGACTAACCATGGTTTTCAAGTGAGTTATGCTTTGTAGGATAGTCCAAGTATCAAGAGTGAGTATTGGAATAAGAAAGTGAAAGATCCTATTTATGCTCAACTCAAGAAGAATGAGAATGAAGAGATGAACCAAGCATTTAGAAGATTTGAAGAGAAGAAATCTTAAAAGCTTGGATTGCATCAAGAAGCCTAAGGACTCATTTTGGGTATATATTATCTTATAGGCTATTCTTCTTTGTAAGGATAGGGGTTTTATATGAAGAGAGCTCAAATATCTTTATTCAATCTTGACAAATGTTTTTAACATGGTAAAATGCCCAACAAACAAGTTTTGAGAAGTTAGTCTTGGTGGTATTTCAAAACTATGAAAAATAGCCAAATCTGAATTTTGAAAGCTGACCTATGGTCACTATTTTTATCATAACTTTTAAAATACTTTGAGTTTTGATCTGAAACTTATCTCATATGAAAGTACACTCAAAGAGCTTTCCAACGCATGGTCATTTGCTTAATTTGGATAAGAAACGAAGAAGTTATGATATTTTTAAGAAGACTACTTTTCTGATAGGAATCGTAGTCGACTACACAAGACTTGTAGTCGACTACAAGACCTTGAAAAACTGACATATGGTCACTATTTTTATCATAACTTTTAAAATACTTTGAGTTTTGATCTGAAACTTGTTTCATATGAAAGTACACTCAAAGAGCTTTCCAACGCATGGTCATTTGCTTAAATTGGTTAAGAAACGAAGAAGTTATGATCATTTCAAAACGACTACTTTCCCGAGTGGAATTGTAGTCGACTACACAAGACTTGTAGTCGACTACAAGACCACCAGAAATGGATTGTAGTCGACTACAAGACCTTGTAGTCGACTACAAAGTGTCAGAAATCAAATATATTTTCCAGAGATGAATGGTAGTCGACTACAAGGTATCTGCAGTCGACTACAAAGTGTTAAAACTCGAAAACTACATTCCAGGAATGGATTGTAGTCGACTACAAGGTTGTGTAGTCGACTACAAAGTGTTAAAATTCAAAAACTACATTCCGTAGAGAGGAATCGTAGATCGACTACAATTTATCTGTAGTCGACTACAACGTGCTAGAAATGCCTGTAACGGCTATAAACGGCTAGATTTCGAAATTAATCATTCCTAAACACCACCAACGGCTATTTTATCACTTGGGCTATTAATATATGCTAAGATTGAAGCATTAACAAGTTGATGAACACCTATTTGCAAATCATTATGAGGATTTGATCATTTTCTATCAAAATCAACATTTGAGCTCTTCATTTTCATAATCCCTCTATCCATTAGTTCTTCAAGTTGTATTATCTACTCTTTGAGAGAGTTTATCATTTTCTATCAATCATATATACTTGTAAGAGGGTGGATAATCCCTCAAGAGAGTTCAAGGGTAGACTTCCCTTGAAGAGAAAAGAAAGAGGCTCAAGCATAAGGGTGGAGGATCCCAAAGTGTGAGGAGTGCTCTGTTTTTGTAAAGGTTTCTCAAGCACCTAAGTTACAAGCTTGAAGAATAGTGGAAACCTCAAGTGGATGATCTTGGGGCTGGATGTAGATCACAAGAAGTGATTGAACCAAGAAATATTGTTTGCATTCTCTTATCCCTTAATCTCTTTACATTCTAGCAATTTACATTTGAGCTATCTAGAATATTTATATCAATGATATTGATTGTTCTTGGTTAATCACATTATGATTAATATTGTTATATAACTTTAATGTGATTAGCATAATGTTTTGAATGTGAGGTTAATGTTCTTAATTGTCTCCAAGCATGATTTGTGTTTAATGTATTTATTCCGCTGCACATATTGATTGAGTGCATCAAAATGCACAATTGCTTAAGTTTGTTTTAAAATTTGTGATCACCCAATTCACCCCCCCTCTTGTGTGATGGTTGCCCTTGGCTAACACAACCCACTACTGTAGATACATTGATTTGTACTCAGAATTAATTAAAAATTCTTGATAAACACATTGATTTATAGGTTCAAATGGAGAAAATTAAAAATATTGAAGCGAGTAATGTATTATATAGAATTTGCTTAATTTATTTAATCAATTACTAATAGTTTAATCATTAATGCTTGTTAATACTTTATGATTCCTTTGTGTTAGATGTGTTTGCTTCTAGAGATGAAGTTATGAATCATAATAATTGATTTTTTTAGATTTTTTTTCATTTAACTGGTTAGGATTTTAATTCTTTTTAACTTTCATTATTAGTTTTAACTTATCTTTATTTTGACAATTATGGTTAATGTTATAGAGTTATTAACTTATAAGAAATCAAAGAGGAGAAAATGTGGTGATTATAATATCATAGGTTAATTGTATTACATATGTATCTATTATTTGTTTGTATTGATCGTAATTTTAATCACAGAATTATAAGTACTTTGAAATTATATTTTATGATATGTCATTTTAAAGTTTATGTTATGTTATTCGGAATAAATTTTTATTTTTATTTTAGCATGGTAATTTTTTTTTGTTCAAGTTCAATACACTGGTTGAATACAACCCAACTCAACCCACATATAAGCGGGTTGGGTTAGTTCAGGTCAAAAGGAAAAAAAATTACAAATCCAACCCACTACTTTCATAAATAGTTTAAGTTCAAAATTTCAAAATTACCCAAACTTAACCCGTCCAACCCGATCATGTCCGCCAGTGTAATAATCACTGACTTTTTCCTTTTACTTTAAACATAGAATTCGCCAATGAGTTGGGTGCTGAATTCAAAGCAAAAAACGAATATTTGTCCTTTCATTTTCTCTTTTTCCCACTGAAATAATATGCAAATTGATGGATTTGGCAACAAAAAGAAAATGAAGGTTCAAATTCCATCCACCCTATTATGTACATCCAAGTTTCTAACCATCTCATCTTCCTGAAATAAGGCCCTGGATTTCCCTACATCACCAATTCACCATTCACCAGGACTCATGGGCCTTGCACACAATATGGGTAACCTGGGTCTGCTGAAATGGGCTAAAACTAATTTTGTTCAGTGTGACTTGTAGCATATTATCCCACTTCTGCATATTAATGGCAGAAATCGGGCAAATAGAGAATTGTGAGTGCCGTTGATTGCCTTTTTTTTTTAACATCATTTTTATTTGTATTTTATAATAATCTATTTATAATATATAAAAGCAAGCTCACAAGCTGGATGAAGGACATCTCAACTAACTCAAATCACCCACATCAGATATTTCAAATTCTGTTCAGTTGCCACATGGCCTACATCAATTTCACAATTCGGCCAAATCAACAATTTCTGATGAGCTTCTTAAGTGACCTTTCATTTCTCTTGCTTACTTTCAACCTTCTCTTCCTCTTCATCTTCCTTTAGGCCATCACCAAACTCCTTCGGTTACTCTTCTTCTGCCATAAATACCTCCACCCATTCTTACCCTCCCTTGCCATCTCCCAACAAGCCAACCTCTGCAAAATGTACATCATCCTCTCCCTTGGTTCCCTTCTCATCCCAAGAGCCACCTCCCCAACTCCTCTTTTTCTTCCTTCCTCCTTAGTCTTTGGTTACTGAAATGAACGACCACCTGCGGCTTGAATGGTTATAAGTTGACGAAACCGTTAGAAGCAAAAGCTTCAAAATGCTTTATTCTTTGGCCTGAATTCGATGCGTTTTTTTGGAATCTAAACAAACTCTTCACATCGGAATTCTTAGGCAAAGGAAAGAAAACAAATAACCACCTCTCTCTCTTTCTCCTTCGCAGTAAGCTCCCTGATTTTGGTTTCAAGTCACTACTTAGAGAGAAATATTTATTCATCCCATCGAAATCTTCTCAGACAATGAAAGGTAAGGTTTTCTTATTCATGTCATTATCCTTGTACGCTCTTGAACTTCAAGTTTACTCTTTTAGTATAGGTTTTTTCCAGAAAAATAATGATATTTGAGAAAGTAGGTTCTCCTATTGATGGTTAAATTTGTGATCTATGTATGTTATTTTGCTCAAGTATCTACTATCAATGTTAATTATTACAGGTAAATGGATTTTCTGTTGGAGGCTGTGTAGTTGATGGAAATGAGATGGAAGTGGAGGGTGTTAAAATTATAGTGAATGTTCATGAAAGGTCTATTACTGACAATCAAGGATATTATAAGCTTGATCAAGTATTAATATAGGAAGATGTGCTTTATTTAACACATTCGTTGGAGAGTCATTCTTTTTTAGTCTATGGATAAAAGTTCCTGTAGCTTCATTTAACTTATTCATTCTAGAATTTTTGTTTAAAGTTTATCTCAATAATGTTTCTCCCCCCACCTCTCTTTCTTTCTTTCGTTAAATTGGTTCTTTCTGTCAATTTAAGCATGTAAGAATTTTATTTTATATTCCTAGATACTAATTAGGGCCTAAGCCGTCATGAAAAAACTTTTAATCATTTTAGATTGTTCTGAGATCTTTTAATTGATTGTAGTTTCTTTTATATTACGTTTTATTTTACTTTATCTTATTTTCATGTTGAATTTGTTAGGTTGCATCCAAGCACTATACCATAGAGGACAATAAGAAGCATTACAATTTTAAGAAGTTGAAGAATATGGTAAAGTATATTATAAAAATCTTGGCAGAGTTATGTGAGTTTAAGATATTACTCTCTTACCATAATGATAAAAACTTGTCAGATAGTTGAGAAAAGCATAGAATTTTGCGTTGATACTTACTTTGTAATAATGAATAATGTTGTTGTCATAGCTCTTCTTTAAAACTTTGTTTACTTGCTCTATTATTGCCCAATATGGCTTCAATAGAAGACATTAATGACATTTCATACGATCTTTTGTGGTTTAGTTAGGATGTTTAATGGTGGTCTGAAAGCAAAGGTATGCATCTTCCCTTTCATGTAATTAGCTTAGTAATATTTGCATATTAATCAAAGTTGATCTTTTGTTAATTGTACCAGGTGGCTAACTCATGGACCTGAGAATGTGAAACCACAAAAGAAACATGGAAATGGGAACTTCTGCTTTGAGGTAAAAAAATTCAAGTTACTTTTTTCTTTTTTATTCTTTTGGTCATGCTCTATTCTTTATTCAAAGTATCATTTTGTTTGGCTTTCTTCTTTGCTTTTTATATATAAAAGAAGTTTACTTCTTAATGTAAAATTCTTTTTTGGTACCTGCTTGTACTGTTATAAATAGTATGGAAGAACTGTGAGTTATAAAATCTGAAGTGCTGGTGCCTCACGCTTGTATAGATTTGTAGCCAAGAATAACATTTTGACTATTGTCACTAATTTCTTGGTACCAGCTTGTACTGTTCTGAATAGTATGGAAGAACTATGAGTTAAAAAATATGAAGTGCTGGTGCCTCATGATTATATAGATCTATAGCCAAGAATAACATTTTAACTATTGTCACTAATTTCTTTTATTGTTGTTTAATAAATGATACAACCATACATATTGTGTTTTTCCTTTTGCAGTTTCTTTATGATGACAATAAATGCTACTTGAAGATCAACTAAACTTTTGATATTAGGAAGGATTGGGCTTGAACATAGATGGAGGCCTTCTCAATCTGCAGTTGCAATAGTAACTCTCCTTCATTTAATCAATATTTTTTTATTTCTATTTGATTGATTTAAGAAATTTAGATATCTTAGGTACTAAATTTCGGCTTGTGTACTAATTTTTTTTTAGTATGGACTTAAGGAGACAGAGAAAGAGGATTCTTTGATAATTTTTCCTAATAAAAGTGTCTTACATGTCTCTTTTATGACTCTCTTAGCTCTACTATTTTTGCCAATCTAAATTTGGAGATAGTAATCTTTTTGGCGATCAGGTTGTTTTGAATGTAATTTGAAGTAAAGACGTGGTATGTGGGCTTTTCAAGCAATTAGAAGTGAAATGGAAGATGAATCCTCTTTTTCGAATGATAATTTTCCTCGCTGCTGTGGTCAACTGATTGTGGTCTCTTGCCTTTTTTGGTCATCCATGTCTCTTAATTTTTGGTTCTATCCTCACATTCTTTAGTATCATTATTGTAATTTATGAAAGTTTGCAAAGTAGTATTCATGATTATGCCATTGATAGTTGCTTTTTTTTTAATACTTATTCATAAGTTAATGGCCAAAATGTATTTTTAAAAAAAATTTGAAACAACCCTCCAACATATATGCTTTTAGACTCTCAAAATGCAGTCCATATAAAATTGAATTATAATACAAAATCCCAACATTTAAGAGTCATGTTTCTAAAACTATGTTATTTGTAGAACGCCATAAGAGGAGTTGTCATAATCTTTAGTTTTGTTTTGGGGGGATAGAAAGAGATAAATCTGGGAGGCTAAATTTAATTGAAAGATCAAAAGTCACTATAATTGCTATAGAGAAGAAAGAAAATTGTTGTACAACCTCAACTATATAGGAAAGCTAAGCATCTTTTCTTTGTTTATTCAATTCATTTATTTGGCTGCTTTTGTTATTTGGATATCAAATCTAATTACATTATTTTTGTCCCTTTGTGCAGAAAATACATCTAATGGAGGATTTCTAGACAGACTTGAGCACTTGGAAGACCTGGCCCAAAGTCTTGGACGGCTACACAAACCTATTCAATTTAATAGGCTTGCCCACTATGTGTATCATTCATTTGTAAGATGCTTCTCCTCTATGCAACATCAATATTGAATTGCAGCAAGGTTAGAGGTTTCTCCATTTTGACTGGCATCTAGATGATTATTGAACTTTTTCAATATTCAAGATTTGGTATTTGCTATATTGATTATCAAAATCAATGAGTACTGTTATGTTTACCTGTCACATGTACAAAAATTAGAATATGATGCATACAATTGAGTCGATAAAATAAAAAAACAGAGGCTTCTTTTTTCCTTGTGCTATTGCTTACAATAAGTCAGAGATGGAAGAACATATATTTAGTCCAATCTAACTTTTTATGTACATTGTCTCTTTGCATATGCTAAAGTATCCCAGAGAAAAAGACAAAAAAGGTCTATATCATAATTAAATGCTTATTTGATTTTCTTCCACTCGTGTAGCAGTAGCTAATTGATTAGGACAAGTTATTTTCACATTAGTACGTAGATGGAAAAGATCTAGATTGTAAAACAACAAAAGTTGGAGAGTGAATCCAATTAAGGTATACATATTTATAGGTATACACTTATATAAAAAACACCAATCAATTAGCTAAACATTTTACATTTTATTCAGATTGATGCTTGCTGTATACCCCACTTGTGCATTTGGCTGTCTTAGTAGTTTGGTTCACTAAGGTCGCCCATGGAACCCAATACCTTGGGTTAGAGGGAGCTCGATCCACCATTAACAATTTAGTGACAGGCAAATGTGGGTAATGGGTATAATGATTACAACAAGTTTTATAATATCATTCATATATAACTTATACTTAACCTGCATTCCAAAAGAACTGTAATCCAAATCTAAAAAAATTATAAAATTTTACGCCCGCGCAACGCGCGGGTCATCATCTAGTTAATAATTTATGCTTAACTTATTAGTAGTTCACTTTTATGTTGATAATTTTTTTAAAATTGATAACTTTTTTGATTACTTTGTAGAATTGAAATTATTAACATATTTCAAAAGTTTGGCATAAAGAAGTGCACTAATAGGCGTAGAAATGGTGTGTAAGCAGTATTTTCCTTTCTTTTTTCTCCTTTTTCATTTTTCAAGGAAAGTTGTCTTACAAGTTGCCATTTCATACACTAAATTTAGTACATGGGCGACAACATATGGCCTGAAGCTAATTAGTAGGCCAATGGACTCCAGTTCCACACTGAATACAACTAAGACATTCAACTAACATTCTAATAATTGATATAATTGCACATCATATACAATCACAGTTCCAAATGATTTCTATGAATTTCTAACCTTGCAAGTTGCCAAAACTAAAAGAAAAGAGAATCACAACAATCAGACTGAAGAACAACAAAACACTGAAAACACATCTCTTCATCACGTACTACTACCACTTTTTATCTGCCAATACCATCCATCAGTTTGGAGGGCAAAATGTAATGACATACCTTGGTGCCTTGCAAGTCTTAAGCCCTGCAGAATCATCATAAGCATAGCTATAAGCCTGAGGGCAAATGGTCTTGAAAAGACTAGCAAACGCAGTTGGCTTGCAGCTTTTTGGGTTAGCAAACTCCCCAGTGCAACAATACCTATCTGATTTTGCAGCCAAGCAAGCACTCTTGCACCCCACTACCTTCCCTTGCCGCTGCACAACCAGTGCAGATGGGCAACAAACATTCAAGTCAGCCTCACAGGCTGCAACCCCACAACCTACACCACTACCCACAGGCTTCATGGACACTGGAAGGTTAAACCCATCAACCAAACTAACATCATAGAAATGCAATGCTGATTGAGAGGTTCCAAGGGTCATTTCAACAAGGGTAGCAGGAGGGACTCCCCCAATGTCCCTGCACTGCAAAAGGCCTGCACAATCCCCTGTCTGACAAGACCCTCTGCCGGTTTGTTCATCGAAGCAACACCCTTGTCTACCCCATATTCTTCCTGACCATCCCTCAGGGACTTGGAGAACTACCTCTTCGCCGCTGGAAAGGTGAAAGCCACCATCTTTTAGAGATGGCTGCCCTGCACTGCCAAGAATTCCAGGCCATACACTCTCTTTGCAGTTGTTTACCATTATGAGTTGAGTCCCATCTGTAATAAAACATCAAGAATGTCAACTACTGTAAGACAGAAGATGAAGCGAAGAAAGGAAGCAGAATGTAATGCAATGAGACAGTTGAAGTATTAACGAAGAAAGTGATGAGTTGAGAGGCTTTCATGGCTTCTGTGTGAGAGAGCGAAGAAGAGTACCTATGAGGGAGATGGGGATGAGAATGCAGAAGAAAATGAAGTGATATAAGGAAGTAGGCATTGGATTTTGGAATGTGGAATACTGGAACCGTTTGTGCTCTTCCTTCCCTTTTTGTGGGAGTGCCTCGTGTGAATGTGATGATGGTGCAGAGAAGGAAAAGGGGAAGGAGGGTTCTCTTCAGTTTCCTTCTTTTTAGCCATTTTCAACTTTGCATAAACGGAATGTTTAAAAACGGTTTGCTAAAGCAGAGACTAAGAGCACCTTGAACGGTTTCCTCCAACCTTGCTTCAGCATTTCAAAAAACTATGTAATAGTTTTATTTATTATTTTATTATATTTTTAATTAGAGATGAAAAAAGTAAAATAATTATCCGTAATTTATAAGTCTTTGGAAAAAAAAAACATTGATCATGAAGAGAAATTTTGTTTTTTTCATTGGATAGCGAGAGTAGTATCCTTATAAAAATACTAATGAAGTTTTATTTTTCTTCTGACAAACATAAAGATAGAAAAAAGTCATCGCTTTAGCTCCTGCTCATTCATGTCTATTTAGTAAGAGATTTATATCATACCTCTAATTAATGATACTTCTCTCTATTTGAATTACTACAGACTTTTGGATTTTTTTATTTAAATTCAAGAGATATTCTTTACATAGATTAATCTACATTCTACACAGCCTGAACCAAGAAAAAATTATCATGTCAAATAAACTCAATTTAAAATTAATAAAAAAATAATTGAAGTGGGACTAATTATATCTAAATAATTATATATTTTATCTGAATTTTTTATTTTCTATTTATTTCTAAATGCAATTGAGTACCACTTATATTTTTTAAGGTTGAATTTCGAATTAATTAAAAATGAAATTGATTTGATTTGATTTAAAAATTAAATTTTATGTTTAAAACTTATTATAAAAAATTAGATTTAAATTAATTTAGAAATTCATTTTTATATTTAGAACTCATTAAAAAAGGAATTGATTTCATTTTATTTTACCATTTTACCTTTTTATCTTTATATTATTATAAAATAATATAAATGTTAATAAGGATAAAATAATCAATTTAAATAATTAAATTTAAAAACAAATCAAATTCTAACAAATCTTACAATATTTGATAAGATTTATTAGTTTCATAAAGCTTCTTGGGAACAAATTTTTTTTAAAAAAAGTAACAATAAAGGGGTATTTAGGAAAACAAGAAAATTGATTTAAAATTGTTCAAGTTAAAACTAGTCATATAAATCAATATTAAACAAGTTTAAGAATATGTTTAATTTTTCTCTAAATTTTGATTTAGAACTAGTTTACTATTAAATATGGTCAATCTGTTTGATATTATACAAATACAAAGTAGACCACATGAATCATAAAAAAAATGTTGAAATTGAGATGTTGAAATTAAGCACTGAAATTGAGATTAGAAAAAGGTTTTGGGGTTGAGGTAACAGTAACACTACAAATACAAGCGACAGATTCCGGCTCCGGAGGAGGATCGGCACGAATCTCGGTTTTTCCAACAAACCGGTCCGGCTACGAGTTTGACCGGGAAAACCGGATCCATTAAAACCTAACTCAACCGGTTCCTCTCTCTGCCCTAACCGGTCCGTCCGGTTACATCTCGACGGTTCTCTTCTTATAAACTCGGCTCTCTTCTCCTCGCCCGCACATAATCCTTCAAAAGCGATTCCAGAACCCAAAAACCGAGTAAGCACTTTTTCGAATCTCTCTCTCTGTTTTCTTCAATTTTTTTTTTTTTATGAGCAACTGAAATTTTAGGATGCAAAGTTTGAAACTTTGGACCAATTTGGCACTGAAAGAAATAGGCGTAATTTGGGTTTGTTCAGTTTGAGTTATATATATGAGAAAGTGCATGTTGTTGTTGTAGTAACAGGGGCTGTTAATCCACACTGGTTAATGTAATCATAGGAAATGGCTTCAAATCTGGAACTGGTGCCAATTACATCCCAAAAACATGACCCAGCATGGAAGCATGTTCAAATGTTTAAGAATGGGGACAAGGTGCAGCTGAAATGCATATATTGTCTCAAGATGTTCAAGGGTGGTGGGATTCATAGGATTAAGGAACATCTTGCTTGTCAGAAAGGTAATGCATCTACTTGTAGTCGTGTGCCGCATGATGTTAGGCTTCATATGCAACAGAGCTTAGATGGGGTTGTGGTGAAAAAGAAGAAAAAGCAAAAAATTGAGGAAGAGGTTATGAATGTTAATCCTTTAGCTACTGTTGTGAACACAGTTGGCAATCAGGTGGATGTGAATGAAGGACACCAGTCCATTGGATTACAGAATTTGGTGGAGCACAATTCAAATCTGGTAGTGAATCCTAGTGAAGGAATGAGTAGAGGTCTGGAAAAAAGGAAGAAGGGAAGAGGCAAGAATTCTATAACTAATTATACAAACTCTGAGCGTGTTGTTGCTATGGAGAAAAGTGTATTGTTTCCCAAAAAGGTGGACAAGCACATTCATATGGCAATAGGTCGGTTTTTGTATGATATTGGTGCACCTTTTGATGCTGTGAACTCAATCTATTTTCAGCAAATGGTTGAAGCAATTGCTTCAGGGGGTTCAGGATTTGAATGCCCCTCACATCATGAACTTCGGGGTTGGATCCTAAAAAACTCTGTGGAAGAAGTGAAGAATGATATAGATAGATGCAAGATGACATGGGAGAGGACTGGTTGTTCTATTTTGGTTGACCAATGGAGTACAGAAACAGGTAGAATATTGCAAAGTTTTTTGGCTTATTGTCCCGAAGGAATAGTCTTTTTGAAATCCTTGGATGCATCGGACATCTTAAATTCTTCAGAAATTCTATATGAGTTGATAAAACAAGTAGTAGAAGAAGTTGGAGTTGGGCATGTGCTGCAAGTGGTAACACCTGGTGAAGAACAATATGCTGTTGCTGGGAGACGGCTGACTGATACTTTTCCTTCACTTTATTGGAGTCCTTCTGCAGCTCATTGCATTGATTTGATACTCGAAGATTTTGGAAATCTTGAGTGGATTAGTACAGTGATTGAACAAGCTAGATCTATAACAAGATTTGTCTACAATTATACTGCAGTCTTGAATATGGTTAGAAGGTATACTTTAGGGAATGATATTGTGGATCCCTCTTTCTCACGCTTTGCAACAAATTTTACAACATTGAAACGAATGGTTGATCTTAAACACAATTTACAAGCCATGGTTACTTCTCAGGAGTGGATGGATTGTCCATATTCAAAGAAAACAGCAGGTCTGGAAATGTTAGATTGCATAAGTAATCAAGCATTTTGGTCCTCATGTGACATGATTGTTCGTCTAACAGTTCCTCTCTTGCGAGTTCTGAGAATAGCTGCTAGTGAGATGAGACCTGCAATGGGATACATTTATGCTGGAATGTACCGGGCAAAAGAAGCAATTAAGAAAGCTCTCGTTAAGAGGGAGGATTATATGGCATACTGGAATATTATACATCACAGGTGGGAAAGGCTGTGGCATCATCCTCTTCATGCTGCAGGCTTCTTCCTTAATCCAAAGTTCTTCTATAGTATTCAAGGGGATATGCACAATGAGATTCTCTCAGGGATGTTTGATTGCATAGAGAGATTAGTAACTGATACAAGAGTCCAAGATAAAATCATCAAAGAGATAAACCTATACAAGACTGCTGCAGGAGATTTTGGGAGAAAGATGGCAGTCAGAGCTAGAGATAATCTGCTTCCTTGTAAGGGCCAATAACCCATTCTCTTAGATAGGATTGGTATATTCAGTCGCCATGTTGTGATTTACCTTTGCCTACTTTCAAATAACTTCATTGAAAAAATCAATTAGAATCTATGGCAGTATTTACTTAAAATAGTAATAAGTGTAGATGTAAAAATGATAAACTGAAAAAGGGCATAAGTTTCCTTGTGTAAAAGGCTTATGCTTTGACATGATGACCAATGTCATATGAGTTGAAGTTGAAAATGTCTTTGTCTGAATGTATTGGACAAGTGACTATGACATTGTGGTTGGAAGCTTGTTTAGGTTCTAGAATCACCGTCAGCATAATTATTTTCGAATCCTGCAAAGGTGGACATAATTTTTAGTATGACCTGTCTGGATTACACAAACAATGGTTGGGTTCTTTAAATGAGACTTCTATACATGAAAATTTAAATTTGCATTACTTAAGACATCCTATTTGAGTATTTCCTTTCTCTCATGACCGCTTATTAAACTTTCTTTTTCACTTACATATGCTATTTTTCTAGCTGAATGGTGGTCAACATATGGAGGAGGCTGCCCTAACTTGTCGCGTTTAGCAGTTCGTATTCTCAGTCAAACAAGCAGTGCAATGGCCTGCAAGAGAAATCAGATTCCTTTTGAACAAATAATGAATACAAGGAATCATATAGAGCGCCACCATCTTACTGATCTTGTCTTTGTTCATTACAACTTACGATTAAGACAAATGTGAGCATGAACCCTTGGATATTGATAGATTGTGTTAATGCAGTTGGCAGTTGAAGGGATTTTATATTGTGTTGTTTGATTTACTTACAGGTTTATGAGTAAAGAACAAGATTTTAGTGATCCCTTATCATTTGACAGCATTAGTAATGTTGAAGACTGGATCAGGGCAAAGGATATGTACTTGGAAGAGTATGGGAACTCAGATTGGATGGCAGTGGATCCATCTTCTGTTAACACAATGCTTTTAAGGCCTTTAAATGATGAAACTGAAGAATTGGGTGAAGGTAATTGTATGTATTTCATTGGATATAGAAACAACACTGTAGAAAATGTCTTATTAATTATCACGTTTCCATGTTTGTAGGGTTTGATGATCATGAGATTTTCAGTTGTGCGAAAGATGGTGGTGATGAAAATACTGGAGACAAGTTGGTAAGCCATTAGCGAATGATCAAAAGAATCATGCTTTTCTATGTAGAATCCATGATGACAGCTTTCTTCATTATTTCCTAATGCAGAAAAAGTGTAATATCCACATGTTTCCCAAATACTGGTTGGTAGAAATTAATCTTGAAAATAAAGGGAAACTGTGGGGAGGGGCTTTCTGGGCTGGTGAGGGCATCCTAGTTATTGTTAGATATATGTACTGGCACAACTCGCACTGTTCTTGTACAGTTGCCTCTACTGTATTTAGTAGTTTGCAGTATTTCTTGCACCAATAGAGTGTACAGTTCTTGCAAACTAAAAATAAATGGCATGAAAGGGGGCCAGTGGAATCTTTAATTTTTCTTCTTTTGTTAAGATTGTTCATCTTATGAACTGATATAGTTTTAATTATAAATGTACAAGCTCTTGTGAATTGCTGATATTCTAGTATTGATATGCATCATGGCCACTTGAAGATTTTCAATGCAGGAGGTCTTTTAAACGCAATTAGTTTGACAATTTCTTATGGCATTTATGTTTTCTACAACCCTTTTCTTGCTTTATTGTTTCATTGAAGTATCAATATTTAGTCAGTCTATTTCTTCCATTATTCAATGCTTCCGTTATTCAATTATGCAACCTTACTTGATTCTTTTGTAAAGGGTTAAGCAATAAATGCAGATGACATTATGAACTCAGATGTTGAAATATCTTAAGCTTTGAGGCTTTCAAGTCTCCACATGGTTCATGGGAGCAGAGTAAGTAGATATGTGATTATAATCTATTTCATTTAGCTGAAAGCTGTTTCATCCTCAATTTACTAAAGCAGAAAATTAGGTGCTATAGCTAAGAGTATTGAAGCTTTTATGGTGGGAAGACCTTGGTGATATCTGATTTTTAAATGCAATAGGATAATGAGTTTCACAGATAAGGTGAAAGTGCTACACCAACTTCATTTGAAAGATTGTTTCAAATGACCAGTACTCATTCCTTAGGAAGCTGTGGATAGTTATAGATCATACTACTTAACGCTTTTTCAGTCGCTTAACCCAAAATGATATAGAACAGGTTCTGAGAGATTTCTATTGCTTGGATGCCACAATTCTAGGCGGTAAATGTGTATCACCATTTTTATAAGCTATAAACTTCAATTTTTGTGGGATTACGTGACATATAAGATATGATCAGAGCGTCTGCTGGCTTAAAATTTCCTCATAATCCGGGTGTGTAAAGTTAATTTCCTGTTTTCGAAATCATAATGTGCTTTGCTTTCTATGTACATGGAGATCAAACAAAACTTTCTGAATTATTATCTGCCTCTGATTTCCTCTTTAGTTTCCTATTTGGATGAATTTTCGGGCCTACAATAGGCTTGCCAAGGTTTCTGTGTAGTGTAACCAGCTTTCCTATTCATCACTTTCGAGGTAAATCATTGTATCTTCTTTGTTTTGGTGGAAAATAATTAATTGTATCTTCTGATATAGAATCGAATTCATAAGTTCATCCTAGTCCCAGCCTTGATTATGATATGAATTGAAGGGATTCTTATGTATAGAGAATGTACACATTAAAGATAGTGTACTGACACATTATTATTTTATATTAAATAATTTGTGTAGACGTATGTGTTATATAATTATTTATATTTAAATTAATGATATATTAGTTATTTATTAATTTACTATACACAACTTATATACACTTTGTTTACACAAAGTATTTTTCTAATATGACTCGCTTGTTAAGTGCCTGCTTGCATTATATTTAAAAGAAATTATAATCAAAATGTTGCAATTAAACAAAACGAAACATGTACTAAGCTGCCAATTATGGATGATACAGCATACAAGGGAGGATGTACAACTTGTCACAAATGGTGTGATCTTAGTTCACATTCAGGTCACGTAAAAATTTGAATTTTTAAAACCTTTTTTCTTATTTTTTTTTAATCTCAAACCAAACATTGGGTAAAAGTGCATTTTTCTTGTAAGGAAACAACACTTTTTCATGTAAAAAAATTACATCCAAACGGCGTTATTAGACCAATGAGTCATTGATCTTCATAATGTCAATATTGACTCTTATATCTGATATGTATGATTAAAGTACACAAAAGGAAAAATGTCTTGTCTGGGTATCAAGTGAAAAAATTAGTAACTAGTCATAGGGGCACTTCAACTTGTGCTCGTTTTGACATCACTTGTGCTCGCGTGCAGAGATCTTGTTGAGGGCAATGCAGACACCAGTGGCAGCATATCCTTGTCGCTAACATTTCCATTTTGACAGAGAAAAACGCAGTACAATTGGTCATTAACAAAGACAATGACAGGACAGCTCTACCTAGACTTAATTCATAATCACCGGCGGAGCTTCATCGGCTGCCCCTCGAATTTTTTTCTTTTAAAATATAATATTGATGTGTGATAAGAATTTCAACCGTCTCACAATTGATTGATCATTAAAGTAAATAGGTTCTTTGCACCAAGTTAAATTCTTCGACTTTTTGTTGTCTCTATCTTTTTATTACTTGTTGTCACATGATATATTAAGATTTAATTCTTAAGTATTTAAAATTTTAAATAAGTTATTTTTATCAGTTACTTATTTTAAACAACTGTGATATTTGAATCTTGCTAAAAGTGATATTAAAAAAATTCCAAAACTCATGCAATTGCAAGTTTTGAATTAGATAACTATCATCTTCTTTAAGAGCTACCTCACCACATTTTTTTTACTTATCAACTTAGACTCTTTTATTTGTCCCTTCAAAATTTTCAATCATGTTTCGCCACTCTTCATAATCCTCGTGAAAGCATGGACAATATTACTTTCAACTCGTATATTCATAAGTATATAAAGTTACTAAATTATATATAAATTTATATAAAATATTTAGATATAATACTATGTAGATATTAACAAAAATCATATTTTTATCATGACGAGAGGACAATTTCTCTCTCTTGGCCCCTTCGCCTCCCTCTCTTCGACCCAATACTGTAATAGTTTCAATAGTTGTAAAAAAATAATTACACATAATTCCTGAAATGGTTGATTGGAATAAATAAATAAATAAAGAAATAGCTGCATCTAAATTTTGAATAATCTCACTTAAGCTTTTTCTAACAAGTTCAAAAGAGTTACATGTTAGGTAAACATAAATGCAAGAATTATATAAATATCATTACTTGAAAAAGAAAAATAATATTACCTACATAAATCTTTGTACAAAACTATATCAAAGTACTACTTCAAAGTTTAACAAACAAATTAATTGAAACTAGCCACAGTTTACAGAATTGTGAATGAAGATGCTTTTGGAGAAGTAAGAGTTTGTTTTTGGAAGTTGATTCCTTTCTTTCTGGTGACGACTTACATGCACCTCAAAGAATAAGGTGCATCGATAAGTCGTGTAATATGAATTATTGATTGTAAAAACTTTTAAATCAATGGCTGAAAATTAACGCTTGCAACCTATATTATATGTATCATCAATATTTAAAATGGTGGCCCTTGCAAAAAAAATTATTTCGATAAGTATAAATCTTATTCAATTTTTTTAAAAATAAATTGTCAGGACATTAAATGGATATTTGCTTATTAAATCAAAGCTGGTAGAGCTAATTATCTTGTTTTCCTTATAAATTTTAATTATGTAAGTAGCATGAATTATTCAAATAATATATATCTAACTATTTTAAGAAAATACTTCATATTGGAAAAAAAAAACAGTGCATTATATTAATTTCGTACTATTTAATTTATTTTGGTTCAACTACATATCAATATCTTTAAGGATATAATCAAAATAAGTTGAGGATTTTATTTAATTAAAATATAATGAATTTGTGCTAGGAATTATAATTGCTAATAATTAGTTACTATTAATTAAATAATTATTTAAGTAGTTATTTAGGTTAAATCATTTGTATAAATAAGACTTAAAGTTTCAAATAATTCATTAGTTAATTGTAATGTGGAATAACATTGATTATTTGGATTTTTTTCTTCATTTACTTGAACTAAGGAGGCATTAAATATTATAAATATGAAGTATAGTTATATATTAATATATTGTACAAGTAGGTATATCTATTAAAAGGTAAATTTTAATTATTAAACATTTATATTTCTAATTTATATAAGATTAAAACGAAATATATATAAAAATGATATCTATTAAAAGACCAAATATAATTAGCAAATAATAATTTTTTTAATATCATTAAATATAAAAATTACATATTTGCCATCATATTTACATGAGTATTTACTTTATTCTTAATCATATAAAAATAAAAAAATACATTTTTTTCCTCACGCTTAATTCTTACTAATTGATAAATCTCGAATGCTTGAATTCATTCACTATAAGTATGGAAACACATTTTTTGATAATTCATTTCATTTATAAATAAAAAATTTTATCTAAAAATTTATAAAATATGAATTGATTTGAGTTTTAAAATCATTTAATTTTTTATTGATAACTTTTTTTTTAATTTAAGTTATATGTATGTGAAAATCCACTCAAACTTAATTCAATTTGAGACGAATTTAATTTGATTTTTGTTATAATTATTATAATTAACAAGTTTTCCTTATTAATTCATCGATTTTATCTATTTTATTAAAATTAAAAATTTACCAATTGAATTAACCTTTATTGACTTAATTTATTTTAAGCTTCTAAGGTAATGACTTTCATTCCATGTTCATCATAATTCAGACGGATGACTTAAATGAGAATTTGATTCGATTATTGTTCTATCTTCATAGTAACTATCATAAACATGAGACGTAAAATATTTTTACTGTGTGAGGAAATATAAAAAGTTTCTTGGACTTTTTTTTTGTTAAATTCATACTTAGATGTGTTAAAGTACAATATAGTATTCCGACTAAAAGTTTTGGGTTGTGAGTGCTAATATTAAATAGTGCATAATTTTTATGTCAAGCACTTTTGTCATTGAAATTTATATATAATATGAAGGAGCTTGTTAATTGCCAAAGCTTGACATTACTTAAGGCTTGTTTGAATAAGTTTTTTAAAAAAATACTTTTTAACATTTTTTTAAAAGACCTTTTATAAAAAATAAAAATTATTTTATGTTTTCATGCAATACTCAAAGTACCTTTTCATTTTTTTGTTATTTGAATGTAAAAATACAAACGTACTTTTTCTTACTAATAAGATTACTTAAATGGGCATTCAGGAACTGTAAAAATATAAAATTACTTTTTTATGAAATAATTGAATTGAAATAAAATAACGAATAAACGAAGAGACGTGTATTAATCACATACAAAAAAAATAAATGAAGGGACGTGCTTTATATATATATATATATATATATATATATAAAAGTTGAAAACAATAATCAAAGAGACGTATTTTTTATTGAAATATATATAAAAATAATCGACATATCTGACAAAAATTTTATATTATAAAGGATTTTTTATCAATATTTAACATATTTAATTTTAATTCATTGTTAGTGTAAAAAAAATTTATATTACCATTCAATCATATATTAACACATTATTAAAAATATTAGAATTTTAAAATAATTATTATAATAATTAAATTATTTTAATAAATTAATAATATATAATTAAATAATAATATATAAAAAAATTTATATTCACAATAAATTAAAATTAAATTCGTATTTAATAGCCGGTACTTGCGTATAAATTTTTTATTTAAATTAACGAGGTGTCAAAATCCTATGCAAGAGCGTTAATGCACCTTCTTAATTCAGGTGCAACGTAGAATCCTCCTTTCTTTCTTTGCAGTATCATAAAGTCATTTATGATGAATACATATACCAAGTGGAGGACATTATCGACAAGTTCTCTGATGCATATATCATCATAAAATTTGCATGGATTCTTGGAATGCACAATAGAGCCGTAAAAGTGGATTCCAACTTTCGACCAGCGCGACTCAATCCATTCAGATGGTGAGTTGATTTATTTAAAATTTAGTTCATAAAAATTTAAGTTAAATTTGACCGCATTTACTTAATTTACGAATTAAGTAGATTAATTCGTTTATTGTTTATTTTATTTTTAATGAAATTTATTGATTTATTAACTTAATTTTTATATTTACGTTGATAATCATAACATATAACATATAATTTAAGTATAATGATTATTATATAATTTTAAATATTTTATTAATAATGTAACTTAAATTTAATAAATATTTTACGCTTTAAAATTTATTTAATTTATTTATTTATTTATTTTTTAATAAATTAACTCATTTAACCCACTAAGAAATGAGTCAAATTACTTAATTTTTAACCCATCACTCAAGTGGACCTACATAATTCAACTCACTTTTCTTCCAACCGTAGTGGGTTAATTGGCGCTCTATGCACCAGCTATAGGACGAGTCTTTCTTAATACCAATGATGCTGCTCCTGGTTGTCCAGGACAGACTAGTTCTGATGGAATAATCAAAGATTCAAAGGGTCACAAATGAAAATGGTTCGCGGAATACTAGGAGAATGTTAGTTATTGCAATGCATCACAATTGCATTATGAGTTCCTTTTGAAAGGACCATATACCACACTTAAAAAAAGTTATAGTTATTAAATTCGTTAGTAATTATGAAGTTGCATAAAATTAAATAAATATATATTATATATAATAATATTTATTATTATAAATAATTAAAATATTTTTATTTTAAGAGAAATAATAATTTTTTTAAAAAATTTAATTCTTAATTTATAAAAAAAGTTTTAATATTTTTATTAAAATTTTCATAATTCATAAAATAATTTTTAAAAAAAATTAAGACTAGCATGAGTAAATTTTAAAAAATTATATGAAATAAATATATAATTAATTTAAATTGAATAAATAAATTAAAAGTTATAATCTTTTAAGTTTAAGAAATTTTTTATTAATTTTATGACTCGACCGATTCAACTGACCGAATCATTAATTTTTAATCTAAACCAACCAAATGAGATGAAATAGGAACATACTTAATTCAATTAATTATTCCAACCGATTACTTAATGATTTAGTACTTAACCAACTACGCATATTCCGGTTTTTCTAAGTATGGTTAAAGTTTACAGGGAAGAACAAATGTGGCGTAGTATCTCTCTATTCCTAGTAAAAAAAACAACTATCAAATTTTAAAGGAGACAATAATACATAACAAAAACAAAAAAGCAAAAGAGAAAAAAAAAGTTTGGGAGAGAGCGCCAGAGGGAATCTACTGTAAGCTTCGGCTCTGGCCAACTAACTACCTACCCTCCCGTCCACCGGAAAGTGAAAGAGACGAAGCAGAAGCAGAAGCAGCTTCCACATCATCGCCGGCCGACGACCAAGTACTCGCCCTTTCAAAAAACGACGACGTTGGATATGACTGCACGAAATCCTCAAACTTAACACCACTACCCTTCTTTTTCCCATCAAAGGCGTGCAGTGCCGGCAGCTCCACCTCCCCCTCCAAGTACCTCACGACCTGCCTCATACTGGGTCGTGCTTCCAGAGAGTCATTGGAACACATCAAACCCAGTTTGATAACCACCACAGCCTGCACCTCATCAAAGTCACCACCCAGCATGGGGTCCACCACCTCCAACACCGCACCCACCCGCCACCTTTCCCAGACCCAGTCCACCAATATGAGCTCCTCCTTCACCGCCTTCGGCTCAATGGGTCTTCTCCCGCATGCCACTTCCAGTAACAAAGCACCAAACGCAAAGACATCAGAGCTCGTTGTGGGCTTCCCTGTACGCGTGAGTTCTGGTGCCAAGTAACCCAGTGTCCCCACTAACCTTGTCGTGCTTGGGTCTGAACCATGCTCGCATAGCTTCGCTAAACCAAAGTCACCCAACCTTCCATTCATTTCTGAATCCAACATAACATTCCCTGCTTTTATGTCTCTGTGAATCACTGTTTGTTCCCATTCCTCGTGCAAATATACAAGCCCTGAAGCTACTCCCTTTATGATCTTGAACCTCTCTTCCCAGCTCAATATTGCTTTGGGTTCATCGAATAGGTACTTGTCTAAGCTACCATTGGGCATGAAATCATATACTAGTAATAGATCACCACGCCTTCGACACCAACCTAGTAACGGAACCAGGTTCCTGTGACGAAGCCGACCAATGGTTGCTATCTCCGACACAAATTCTTGCCACCCTTGTTTTGATTCATGGGAGATTCGCTTCACAGCGATTTCAATGTTGGAGTTTGGCAGAACCCCTTTGTAAACTCGACCAAACCCACCACACCCAAGTAGCTGTTTGTCCTTGAAGCCCCTTGTCGCTTGCTTCAGCTCCTGGTACGGGAATCTGTGGGGTCCAACATCAAGCTCCCAAGCTTCAATAACATCAACATTCCTCATCTTTCTGATCAGATAAAATGCTAACCCAATTGAAACAATCATTAGAATGGTAGCAGAAAGAGAGACTTCTACAATGAAGGCCCTTTTACTCTTCTTAGGAGCAGGGAGTGAAGGCAATGTTTTCAAAGACAGGGTTTTGGCCTCTCCATTCATTTTGAAGCTCCAACCCAGGATATAGTGCCAGCTTGCGAGCAACCCAGTTGAAGAAGAAAACCCCACATACATAGAGTCTTCAAGAATTGGTGAGAGATCCACTTTATAAGACAAGATTGGGGAACTGGGTTTTTCAGAAGTTGGGGAAAGTCGAACTTCCAAAAGATTCCTAGAGGAATCGTAGTCAACCCATGCCTGAATCACCTTACCACTCTTCAAATTGAGGTCTTGCTTCGTCGACCCATCAGTGAAAAACGCAGCATGAACCGATTTGTTGGATGCCATGTTATTCAGGTTGACACCCACATGGTTATCATTGATGTCACCAAATTCGAAGTCCTGGACAGTGTCAAATTCCACTGCGAACAAGTGATTTGAGAAATTCCCTAAATCGTTTGGATTGAGAAGGCCCAGGTACTGGCTAGGATACGCACCTGGAAGCACTTTGGAGTGAGAAATGGTGAAGGCGAAGCCATGGCCACCCAGTTTTGGATACTGAGGGATGATTGCAAAAGCGAAAGCGGTGGAAAAGGAGTAAACTTTGCCATTGGTGAAGTTCTTGAACTGGATTGGGCTTGAATAAAACGCATGCCCAAGTACTCTAAGAGTGTCGTTTGTTAGGCGAAGTATGCCTTTGTGCTCAATCACTGAACCTCCATTTAAGCTTATGTTGCTGGCAGCACCATCAAACCCATCAAAGAACAGCTCGTCATGCTGAGATTTTACAGGGTTTGATGCCAGAAGGAGAACCCAGAGAAGCACGAGTGTTTTTGCCATAACAGAGCTGAACTTGAGGCAGAGGATTAGCCAAGTGCAAGTAAATATGGTAAAGCAGGGAACTTGGTCTGAAACTGTTTGAACAACTCTCATCTCATGTTACATGCTTACGCCACCTTTGTTTGGATGAAGTCAACAAGAGAAAGGAAAGAGAAACAGTGCAGTGTTCTTTCCAGTATGTGGATTATAAAATGAAGCGTGGATGTACCCAAAAAAAAATGAAGCGTGGATGTTTGATTTCACATGGGTTTTTACAGATTACGACTGAAAACAACTTTACCAATTAGCACTAGTCCACTGAGCACTCCACTCCATGTTATCATTATTATTATTTTGACATTTTTTTGTTAGTTATTTAAAGTGTTGCTCTCTCCTCATATTGTCCTTTTCCATAAAAAATTAGTGTCATATAGTCATATTAATTTACCAGGAGGATTGTCTGGCTAATTGTGGTTAGCATCTGCATCTAAAACAAGTGGTTCTTTCTTTACAATTTACAGGGCCCAAGCAATTTAAAACAAAGTTGTTTTTAACAAAATTAAATAATTGAGAGTCAGAATCAACTCTTAAGTTTTAAGTGAGACGATCAACATCTGACTGAATATGCAGGTAATATAACATACGGTGCGGATATGTTTGGCTTTTGGAATGTACAGGTACATTGATTGGCTTGTCGAATAAGGAAAACCGACTTTTAGGTGATATATTGGAGTTGGGATAGACACAGGTCATCGAGATTATTTTGGGTCAAAATTTTTTGGTGGATCTGCAGGGTACCACCATACTTATTCATTTTGTATTTTGTTTACCAAAAGACTATATTCATCGAAGCGTCTAACTTTATGGTGATTTCGAATAATAAATAATGAAATAATGATCATAACAAAAATCATGGATCTGAAAAAGTAGAAGACAAGTTTAAATGTAATTTTAAAGGAATTATTTTTATATTTATCCTTTTTTAAAAATATTGGTACTCAAAATAGTTATTAAATATTCATTAACTGTTTATATTTAATTAATTTTTAAATATATATTATAAAATTAACAATAAATAAATAAAGAAATAAATAATTCACCCTAAACACGCTAGCCATCAAGATTTTACAACAACTCCTAATTTTAAAAGCTTAGTACTAAGTGGGCGAATGAATAAAGACAGCACAAAAACAGTGAGCTCAGAGGCCAGAAAGTTAATTAAAAGTCTATGGAAACTAAGATGCATTAATTTGGGCAAATTCCAATTATATTTAAGTTGGTACCAATGGATGGTCTAATATACCGTTGCAACGTGTGCTTGCAAGTTTTTCGTTTCATGTGGATTTTAAAGTATATACCCTGTTCAAGTTAGGTTGTTGTCACATTTAATATAAATTAGTTGTAAGTATTTATACCATAGTTATGAGACTTGACATATAGTGGACTCGTTCACACTATTACATTAATGAGTCATTGATATTGATTTAGGTAAAATTGTATAAAATTAAATAAATATATAAATATTTATTAAAAATAAAAAAATATATAAATATACATTTTATATATAATGATGTTTATTATTATAAATAACTAAAGTTCTCTTATTTCAAGAGAAATAAAAAAATTTAGGATATGTTTAAAATGGATGAGTTTGAAGTAGAAGAAACAATAAAGGTAATTTTTTATTTTTAAATTGAGATGATTATAAAATATTTATAAAAATAAATAAGGAATGATTAGAATGTTACATTATAACCTCTCATTTTATTCTTCTTATTTTGAAATTTTTAAAAATAAAATGAATGTTCATTTAAAATGAAATATGATCCATCATTCCATTTTCCTCCAAAGCCCTTCATCCAAATATATCCTAAGAAAAAAAATAGGAATTTAACCCCTTATTTCATAATTAAAAAAAATTTAATTTTAATTCATTGTCAGTGTAAAGTTTTTTTACATTATTATCTAATTATCTGCTGGTACATCATTAAAAGAGTTAGATTTTCTAGGTAATTGTTGTAATAATCAAATTTTTTTAATGATTTGGCAATACATGATTGGATGACAATGTAAAAAAAATTATATACTAAAAATAGATCAAAATTAAACTCTAAAAAAAACCCTAATTTTTCTCTAAAAATCCTAACTCACAAAATAAGAGTTTTTTTTTTTGAAAAACAATTCGCTTAAGCCATTTATGGTAGTTTTTATCGCGTAAATTTTGAAAAACTATGTGGAATAGATATATAATGTGTAGTTTCAGCACCCTAAATCAACATAATTTCATCATTTTTATAGTTTTTTTTTAAATTGCATAACCTTACCAATTTAATAAAAAATGATCAAGTCGATCAAATCAATTGAGTTACGACTGAGTCAGGTGAGTTTTACAGATTCACACATATAACAAATCTAATAACTAACTTGGACTAGTCAAATAATTGATTCACTAATCAAAGCCAATTTTTATAAGAGTGATTTATACTCATATTTATTATATATTTCTTTTTAAATTATTAAATAATATTCTCCAGTTGAAAACATATATATCCAACATTAAGAAATCCAAAATTCTTATGTTTTGTATAATAAATAGATCAGGTAATCAAAATCCTAATCTTTTTTAATCAATGATGAGAGAAAAAGAAGAGTATGTTCCTCTCTTGCCATGCCACTTATTTTGGTCTAACTTGAATCACTTATATGTTCTATCCCCGCATGAAGCATTCAAACTCTTTTTTGGGACATAAGGGACAAAAAACCTTTAAGTGGATTGGCTTAATGACTTTGGACAAGATTTTGTACTCCCCAAATATATGGATTCAAATTATGCCTTAGCGCCTTACCAGTAATACTAAAATAATGTATCCTTATCAGTGGTTGGATTGATTAATTGGTGAGCTGGTAAACCAGTCCCTTAATTGGTCCGACCCACTAATTGGATTGGATATAGTTAACTATTTATTATAAAAGTAATAATAAATAAAAAAAATTATTATGATAATGTAAATTATCAATCATTTATTAATTATTAATTTCATAATAAATATTTAAAAATTTATTAAATATAAATAATAATTAATAAATATTTAATAACTTACCTTAAATATCGATACTCTAAAAAAAATAAATACAAAAATAATTTATATAAATAAATAATTAATAATTTACCTAAATAGCATATCCATCAACATTTTATAACAACTCTTAATTTTAAAAGCTTAGTACAAGTGGGGCGAATGAATAAAAACAGCACAAAAACAGGGAGCTCAGAGGCCAGAAAGTTAAAAGTCTATGGAAACTAAGATGCATTAATTTGGGCAAATTCCAATTATATTTAAGTTGGTACCAATGGACGGTCTAATATACCGTTGCAACCTGTGCATGCTTTCGTTTCGTGTGGATTTCAAAGTATATTCCCTGTTCAAGTTAGGTTGTTCTCACTCACACACATATATATAAAAGTTAATATCAAGAAATAAAATTTTAACATGTGTCACCTTTAAATATGTTAATATAAGATAAGTATATTATTTAAAATTTTGACACATATCACTTTATAAGTATCAATATATATTGATTATTAATAAACGAGTAATGTCTAAGGAGATTAAGACTAAACAGACAGCATTTAACATAGACAATTTTGATATCAGCATAAATGAAACTAATAATTTTCATTCCAAAAATTCTTAACCTTGAAAAAATTATATCTTTACTTCAAGCTGATTAGTTGCTACTTCTTCAATAAAACCATATCCCAAATATATGTAAATAGACTCAAATATTTTATAACATTTCATTTCCCAAAATCAAAAGCAAAACAAAGTCGCTTGGGCTTAGTTTAAAAAATTAGGACAAGTGAGTATTATATTAGAAATTGTAGGTTTAAGTCAAGTAATAATTTTTTAATGTAAAAACAAATGAGGTTAAAAGAAATTAACAAATGTCACTTAGAAGAAAAGAAAATCTTGATAAGTGTCACTTAAAGTGATAATTAAAGAACAATTAATAAAAATTTAATGGGAAAGTGGAAAGAACTTTGGAAGTGAACAAATCTTCACAAGTGTTACTTAAATATGTTTATGCATTTAATATAATTGATACAAATTTATGTTAAACTTTAATTTATGCATGCATATTGAATATTAATTTATGATTATATGAATTCATGTTAAACATTAACTTTATGATTAATTTGGGATTATATATATGCATATTAAATAGTATTTTGTGATAAAAAAAAAATTAAGACCATCGAGATAAGCTTTTGACATGCGTCACTTTTAAAAAAATGTTGACAAATGTCATTTAGAAATTTTGACAATAATTACTTAGATATGATTATACATTTAATTAAAATACATGTTAAACTGTAAATTTTGCATATATGTTAAACTTAGGTGGAATTTTAATTGTCAAAGTTAATTATGCACGAATTTTATAATTTATTTATTACTTTATTCTTACTGTGAGTAATTGAAAGAACTCTTAATATTTGATGGACAACATATTTTGGAATTATAAATATCGCCAAAATATGTTATGAAAAGACAAATATATGTCACATTGTATGAATGTTTTATCTTTGGTAAAAATAATAAGAAAAAAATATTTTTATAAATTTTAGATTACTCAACATTCAAAGCAATTATAAAAGATAAGATGAAAGAAATTGAAATTGAGTAACAACGAGATGCGTACAAAAGTATATTTAATTTCTTTGTTCTTAAACGTGTCAATCCTTATAATTGCAAATTTGTGTAAAAATTTGTCATCTTGATAATATTTTTGTGATTCAAATGATTAATTATTTAAATTTTTAAGCTAGCATAATATATCTATAATTTTTATGTAGGATTGTATGATATAAAGTTATGTATTATTATGTTCTTATATTATTATTTTTTTATTCTAATAAAATTTACGTTAATATTAATTGGTTTGATTTAACTTGAAAGATACATGAAAGTTAAATGTGTCTTAAAAATAGTACAATAATGTTAAGTTGCATTTGTTTTTTCATAATTACATCCAATTACTTAACGCAATTATGTATTCTAATAAAAAAAATATTGTTTCTTATATATAAAATCATAATTGGATGTATACTATATATAAAAATGTTTTTAATTAATTTACATAATATTTAAATGAATGAAATTTATTAACTTTTTGAAATATTTTTATAATTATCATAAGAATAATTAAGTTAAATAACATTAAAATAAATTATTTTTTTAATAAAATTATCATTAATTATTTTAAAATTTTTTAATTTATATTAATCATTCTTTAATTTAACAAAAAGAAATATATCATTAAGCTTATTTTGGAGTATTTGAATTTGGGAGTTCAAGTCATTTTATGTATCATATGAAATATTTTATTTATTAATTATATTTTGTTGTCATGTATCATTGATTCAGAGTACACATCAATATTTCATTATAGTTAAGACATTAAATATTTGTAATTATGTTCATGTAAAATTCTTCTTCTCTTTAGTCATAACATGTATTTTTTAAATTAGAATTTCTTATTCAAATTTAATATTTCACCATAAAATGATCTCCTATATTTCATATAAAAAATTCAAATAAATAATATTTGATAATTATAATGTTTATATACACATAACTAATAATGTTCCAAACGCTCGGGTTATATACTAATTTAATATAAACTAGTTGTAAATATTTATCTCATGGTTATGAGACTTGTACATATGATCGACTCGTTCACCATATTAGATTAATAAGTCATTGATTTAGGTAGAATTGTATAAAATTAAATAAATATATAAATATTTAATTATATATATACATTCTACATGTAACAATATTTATTATTATAAATAATTAAAAAATTTTTTGAGAGAAATAAAAAAAAATAAAGTATGTTTGAGATGGATGAATTTGGATAAGAAGAAATGAGAAGGGAAATTTTTTATTTTAAAATTAAAATTATTATAAAATGTTTATAAAAATGAATAATGGATGATTAGAATATTACATTATAATCTCGCATTTTATTTCTCTTAATTTGAAATTTTTTAAAATAAAATGAATATTTATTTAAAATGAAAAATTATCCCTCCCTCATTTTTCCTCCAAAGTCCTTCATCCAAATATACCATAAGAAAAGAAAAATAGGAATTTAACCCTTTAGTTCATAATTTAAAAACCCTATTTTTTCTATAAAAATCCTCCTAACTTGTAAAATAAGGGTTTTTTTTTTCTAGAAAAACGGTTCACTTAGACCATTTATCGTAATTTTCATTGAGTAAATCTTGAATAGTTATATGAAATAAATATATAATGTGTAGTTTTAGCACCCTAAACCGACATAGTTTCATCTTTTTTAGAGTTTTTTTTTTTAAAAAATTGCATGACCCTATCAATTCAATGAAAATTGGTCTAGTCAATCAAATCAATTGAGTTATAATTGAGTGAGGTGAGTTATACTAATTCACATATATAACGAATCTGATAACTGATTCAGACTAGCCAAATGACTAGTTCACTAATCACAATTTTTATAAGAGTGATTTATACTCATATTCATTATATATTTATTTTTTAATTATTAAATAATATTCTTCAATTAAAAACATATATATCCAACATTAAGAAATTCAAAATTGTTATGTTTTGTATAATAAACTAGTATAAAACACGTATAAAAAGTATAATATTATAAAGTAATAATTCAATAATTATTAAACATTATTAGTTATATATATATATATATAAACATAAGGTTACGTTTGAATGAAAAATCGCAATTTAAAAAATATATGTTATGATTAAAAGAAATTTTTTTTATATAAACATAACTACAAATATTTAATGTCTTGACTATGATGAAATATTAATATGTACTTCGATACATGACAACAAAATATAATTAATAAATAATTAAATATTTCATATAATACATAAAATGACTTGAAGCTCTAATAAATTATAAAATGGTTAACAGTAAAATAAATTTTTTTTAAAAGAATTAATGACAATTTCTTTAAATTGAATTTATTTTAATATAATTTAACTTAATTATTTTTATGATAATTATAGAAATCTTTCAAAAAGTTAATAAATTTCATTTATTTAAATATTAATAAAATAATAATATTATATAACTTAACTAAAAACATTTTTATGTATAGTATACATCCAATTTTTATTTTGTATATAAGAATCAATATTTTTTCAATTAGAATATATCACTGCGTTAAGTAATTGGATGTGATTATACAAAAACAAATCAGTTAATATTAACGTAAATCATATTCAAATCGAAAAATAATAATATAAAAACATAATAATACATAACTTTATATTATATATTATGCTAGTTTAAAATTTTAAATAGTTATCCATTTGAACTACAAAAGGATCATCAAGATGACAAATTCATATACAACTTTGCAATTATAAGGAAAGGCACATTTAAGAACAAAGAAATTAAATATATTTTTGTATGCATCTCATTGCAACCTAATTTCACTTCTTTTCATCATGTCCTTTACAATTGCTTTGAATATTGAGTAATCTAAAATTTATAAAAATAATTTTTCTTATTATTTTTACCAAAGATAAAACATTCATACAATGTGACATGTATTTGTCATTTTAGAACATATTCTAGCATATATTTATAATACCAAAGTATGTTATCCATCAGATAGTAAGAGTTCTTTTAATTACTCACAGTAAAAATGTAGTAATAAATAAATTATAAAACTCATGCATAATGAACTTTGACAATTAAATTTTTACATATGCTTAACATATGCAAAAATTACAGTTTGACATGTATTTTAATTAAATGTATCATCATATCTAAGTGATCATTGTCAAAATTTCTAAGTGACATTTGTCAACATTTTTTTTTAAGTGACACATGTCAAAAGTTTCTCTTAAAGGTTTTTATTTTCATTACAAATTAATGTTTAATATGTGTGTATATAATCACAAATTAGTCACAAAATTAATGTTTAACATAAATTTATATAATCATAAATTAATATTTAATATGCATGTATAAATTAAGTTTTAACATAATTTTTTATTAATTATATTAAATGTATAAATATATTTAAGTGACACTTGACAATATTTACTTTCTTCTAAAGTTCTTTCCATTTTCTTATTAAACTTTCATTAATTGTTCTTTAGTTATCATTTTAGGTGGCACTTGTCAAGATTTTATTTTTTTAAAATAACATTTGTTAATTTCTTTTATCCTTATTTTTTTTTTTTACATTAAAAAGTTATTATTTGACTTGAACTTATAATTTCTACTATGATACTTATTAATTTTTTAAACTAAGCTCAAATGACTATGTTTTGTCTTTGATTATGAAAAATAAGAGGTCGTAAAATGTTTAAATTTATTTATATATACTTTAGATATGATTTTATAAAAGAAGTTACTAGAATTAATCAATTTGAAGTGAGAATAATTTCCTCAAAGATAATAACTTTTAAAATGAGAATTATTATTTTTATTTAAGCTAATATTAAAATTGTCGCGCCTTCAAAATGCATTTTGAGTTGGATTGCCCACCCTTAGGCCGCCAGGCCCCATTCATTTGAAACCCTCATTTTACAGAGGAGAGTTGCATTTTGAATTGACGCAGAGCCGCAACCACCGCAGGCAGCAAAGCCACCGTGTTACGTACTATTGTCATTTGCTTTAAAATATAAATACCATATCGCTGCTTTTTTTTTTTTTTTTTGGTTTCTTATAGTATCTCTAGGTGATTTGTGGAGGTTAATTCATTAAAATATATGGTATTTACTTAAGGAATTGATCTCTTCCAACAAATATTTTTTCATATACATAAATCAAAAATCCTGGCCTCCCGCTGCTTTGTTGATTCTCACGTCGTCTGCTTCTCATTTGAACTTGGAACAACAGCACTCCTAGTGGGGCTGTGCTGTGATTTGCTTTGTTGCTATTTTAGCTATTTGGCCTTTTGAGGGTTGTTTCTAACAAGGAAAAAAGGACGAGAAAGATGACTGGGGGGCAAGGGGTTCTTTCCTATTTTAATCGAAGTTTCTTCTTTTTTTTTTGTCTTTTTTATTTCAGGGGTTTTTTTTTGGGAGTAGTTTAGTTTTTTGGAGTGATTTTTTTTAGGGAGTTGCATTTTATATGTGTGGAGTGATTTTTTTGTCGTTTCTATTTTAAGGGGTTTTGTTGCTTTGTTGCGATTTTAGCTTTTGGCCTTTTGAGGGTTGTTTCTAACAAGAAAAAAAGGACGAGAAAGATGACTGGGGGCAAGGGGTTGTTTCCTATTTTAGTCGAAGTTTCTTTTTTTTTTTTTTATTTCAGCGTTTTTTATTTTTTGGAGTAGTTTAGTTTTTTGGAGTGATTTTGTAATACCTCAGTTTTGCATATAGTCATTTATGTATGATCATGAATGCTTAAGATTACCATATGAGCCATCTTTATCATCCTTTAGTTCTATGAGTTACAAAATGATTCATAATGAATTTTGTTAGAAATTTGAATCTAAGTGAGTGGTATTTCCTTAAGTATAGATATGTTTAAAGGTTATTGGTGGGACAGGTAACTGAACGTACTGAGCGATTAAGCGCTCAGTTTTTTACCGATTAATCGCCCAACTATGTTTTGCCTCGGTACCTTACCGATTAAGCGCTCAGTTTTTCACCGATTAATCGCCTAATATTAATAACTAAGTTTTATCCTCTGTCATTGACCGATTAAGCAGTCAAAAGTGACCGATTAAGCGCCCAGTATCAGTAACTTCGAAATAAACTTATGTTTGACACAATTATCTCAGAACCAATCTCATTTTTCTCTCCTTCTTTCTTTGTTCCCCCTCTTCCTCTTCTTCTCACCCACCAAAATCACTCATTTCCTTCAAATTCTTGCTTCATCCTTGGGTGTTTAGAGCTTCTAGTAGGATTTTCCTCTCCTTGCCACTTGCTACTTGCCTTGTGGATCTCTAAAGGTGGAAGACTTGCTTGTTGGGTGAGAATCCCAACTTACCCACTCCTCATTGTTCATCTTCTTAGCTTGTAAAGGTAATCCTAAGGCTCATATATTCTTTATTTGTAGTATGATACAAGTTTTGAGATAAAAATTAAGATTTATAGGGTTATAGGAACCTAGGATTTGATTTGGGGATTTTGGAAATCTATGGTATCTTTAGCTATATGTTGAGCTTTAATGTTGTTGTGGATGAATGATAGTGATGGGAAGGGTGTTAGAACACAAAAATTTTGTGTTAGCTTTGAGAAGAAATGATTGCTCATTAGGTGTTTGATAAATTGCTTGAATGGGATAGAATCCTTAGTTTTAAGTGTTGATTTTTGTTTTGGTTATATTGTTGTGGCCTAGATTTATTGGAGGATCGTCCTATAGTCCGTGACACATAGCTTTTGGATTCAAGGAGTCTCGCCCTTTGAGTGAGTTGATAACATGATTTATAAAATATTTTGTACATTGATTTTTAAAGTTTCTTGTTGAAAGACTTTACAAATTCAATTACCTTATTTGTTGTTGAATATAAGAAAGCTTGAGACAAGTATTTGAAAAGCCTTTCATTTGACATGTTGATAGATGTTTGGTATAAATGTTTATCATTTTCCATGATTTTTGAATATGCTTCGATAAATTGTTTTGGACTATGAATGTATGTAAATCTAGATTTGTATCATTATGTTTTTGTTGGGAGGAAACTTTAATAGAATACTGTAGCTAACGGCAGTAGACGTTAGCCTTGGTGCACCTTGGTCCGAACTTCAGCTAGTAGGGGTATTGCTAGCCCGACGTGTTGGCCTACACGATCAAATCTGTTTGACTTAACAGGTGGATTTGACCCCTGTGCCCTGTTGGTGGGCTTTTGTCGAACCTTCAAACCATGTGTTCGTGGGTGAGATCTCTGTTTAATTCTAGATTAGAGACCTCCCATACGATATTTGGCAATTGGATATTTGATTATTGATATATAAGGAATTTGGTATTTCAAGATTTATTTACTTATCAGTTTGATTATGATTATTTGAAATAACGTATATCTTTCGATATATGAATGTAATTTCAATGAAAACTTGTCCCCATTTCATTATAGCTTATGTTGTCTCTCACTGGGTCATATGACTCACTCCTATATCTTATATGTATTTCAGATACAAATACTGAGCCAGGTCTGGGTTCTTCCGATAGGTAGGAGTTGGTCGTTTTGGTGAGCCCAACACCTTGTCCGTGTGGGCATGTTTGATTTGTTCCTGTTGTTTGGTTTCTTGCACATATTTGATATATAATTATCTTATATATCCTCCATAATCCACAGGCAGGATCTAGCTTCCACTGTGTTTTGTCTAATCTTATGATATACAGTTGTTTGAATTATGTATATCTAGGCTTGTGATTGTACAGGTTGTGAGTTGATATTAAATTAGAATGTCAAATTTTTAGGCGTTACTCTATTAAAATTTCGATAAATTTAGCATATTGTCTTAGTATGATCTTTGGTCCGTTAGGCTTGCTAGGTTAATTAGTCCTTCCTATGCGCCGGTTAAGGCCCTCTAAATTGAGTCATGACAGATTTTTTTAGTGAGTTGCATTTTATGTGAGGTGATTTTTTTGTGGTATCTATTTTAAGGGGTTTTATTTTTTTGTCCTGTATGTGCTTTTTTTTTCGTACTCATTTTATTAGCTATAATTTCTTTCTCAATTTTTATTAAATACTTATAATATTTTTTTATTTTATGTAATTTGATCAGAGCTGATTCACCTAGTACCACGGCCAACTCAATGACCCGTTCGAGTTTAAAAACAGTAATTCTTACTACCATTTTATACATAAAAAACAAAAACAAAAACAAAAGGCTTGTGCTTCATTCCTAATCAGTTACATCTTCCAGTGCCATGGTCAACCTCCCGAAGAATTGGTGATTGTATGCAATATTAAGCATATAATTATCCTCTTGACAAGGTCATCGATGCTTTTAGAAGTGTTATCTGACTTAAATACACCAGTCTTATTACCCAAAAAAAAAATAAAAATACACCAGTCAAGAACAGCCCAGCAAGTAAAGTTTTTTTTTTTTTTTCTGTATTACATTCTTTTTCCTGCTTAATGACTGACTCAATCAAATAATTATGATTCCAAAGGGGTGAAATTAGAACATGAGCCGGTTTGCATGTGCTTTTTTTTTTTCAAAAAAAAAATCATTATTTTTTTGAAAAATATTTTACTAATTCTTTTACAAATTATTTTTATATTTGAATAATTTTTATGTTATAAAAATTGTTTTATTTTAAAGTACCAAAATCTAGCTAAAAAATATGTACAACATGTATTCTTTTAGTGATTCAAAATTTTTTAAAAAAAAAAATCATCTGGACACACTAAAATATAATAAATATATTTTTAAAAAGATATATTTTTATGTATAAAAAAAAAAAAGCACATTCAAACAAACATTTTATTATTAGAATATTGTAGGCGATCTTTGAGCTTAAGCTGCAATCTTTGCTCTAGATTTTGAAGTTATAATTATGACCGGTCTCTGTATCTGGCGTTGATTTAATATGGACCTAATGTTGGTAAGCATGCATATTGACATGGACCAAACTCTGCAGCAACTTGTTCAAGGTCATAAGTATATGACTTCAACTCAAATTCTATTATTTTATTCCGATCTTAAGACCTTAAGTTTGAATAATTCATCTTATAAACTTAAAGTATTAAGTGTAAGACTAAGTTAGTTTAAAAAAATAGTATTTTACTTTAGCATACTCCATCACTATTTTATATATGGTTATGTTTAAATAACAATGAGAGTATGAAACACAAATTTGCTCTAATCTAAACATTATAGTTGTGCTTGAGTTTGAGATTCCACCTCGCCTACTAGGGGTCTATTTGGTTCAAATTATAAAATGATTAAATTAATTTCTAAGTTCTTATACTATTTGAGAATTTTTAATTAGGTTTCTATATTTTAAAAGTTTATAATTAGGACTTTATAATTTTAAAAAATTAATTAAATTTATCATTAGAGTACTTTTTGAAATTTCTAATGATAAGCTAGATTTAGAGACCTAATTAAAAAATATTTGAAATTATAAGGACTTAAAAAGTTTGTAATTAGATTCTTATAATTTTAAAAAAAAATTAATTGGATCGCTACAGTAACTATTAGGTTGTATTTGAAATCAATTAAAAATGAAATTGAAATGATCTAATTTGAATTGAAAATTCAAATTATATATTTGAAACTCATTATAAAAAAATTATATTTGAATTGATTTGGAAATCAATTTTTATGTTTGGAACTAATTAAAAAAAGGAATTAATTTCATTTCATTTTATTATTTTACTCTTTTACCTTTATATCATTGTAAATAATATTGTTAGATTATTGAAGTAAAATAAAATATTTAGTAATGATAAAATAATCAATCTAAATAATTAAATTTAAAATCAAATCAAATTCTATCAAATCATATTATATTTAACAGGATTTCTAAATCTAAATAATTAAAATTCATGAGATTTTAAAAATCAAATTATTTCCTATTTTTTAACCTTTCAAACACAAGATTTAATTTACAAATCAAATCTCATTTTTTTTTTTACATTCCAAACAAACTCTTAGAATATGTTAAAAGTAGAGACCCAATTAAAAGATTTTAAGACTTAATTACAAATTTTTAAAATATAAGTACCTAATTAAAAATTTTCAAATAGCAATATAGCATAAGAACTTAGAGAGTATTTTAACTTTATAAAATAATTTCTTTCATGAGAAAAGCTATCTTCTTATTACTTATTGTTAACGCGATTTTTAGCTCCAAAATGACATTCATTTTATTACTCAAATATAATAGCTACAGTGACTGAGACCCGATTGCCTCTTCAATGTAATTTCTGCCTATCGCAACACCAAACGAAATAGTATATTTGTTTTACAGTTGGAAGAAAGGCAAACAGGCATTTCAGAGAAGTAAAAAAAAAAAAAAACTTCAGTTAACCCTCATAAAAAAAATGAGAGTCCCCTTTGCGTCAAGAGAAATCTAAAATTGTGTTTAAGTCGTGAAGAGAAATGCTAATTAGTACGAATTGCAAACTCGCGAAAAACATGAATGGGCACCGCGTGTTTTGAGTTTTTTTTTTTTAATTTTTATTTATTAATATATTAGCTGATGAACACGGCTATTTGATTAACACGTCATTCGTAAACTTTTTTCGTGAGAACTTTTCGTACTATATAGCATAACTCTTAAGTGAATTGGATCTACGTAAATCATGCAGGATATAAGCTTCTGTTTTTCTTAGCATTTGGATCAGGTCCATTCAAACTATTGGGATTAATTTGAATCATATGTTATCTATCGCACGATGGGTCATGACCAATGCCTATGTTATTTGTTTGGAAGAGTTACATTTGGAATCACATGTTATTTATCCAACTCGGGGGAAAATTCATTTTTTTACCAAAGAAACTAGACATAAGTCTTGCATTATAGGTTTTGAAGAAACTCAGGACAACTGTGTTCCTTCTCTTTTTTACTCACTAGATCTTTTAACTTTCTCGCATTATTTTTGTGCATGAGCTTGATATTCTATTTCACTGCTGAGTGTTTTTCTTTAGCTAACTTATTGTCTGTTTTAACCTATTCACTCTATGGTCTTAGTTTGTTGTTTTCAGTGTTATATTTCACTTCTTCAAGTTTGTCAATTCTAAAAACTTATTTAAAGATTGAAAGGATTCTTAAATGGTTTTTGTATGGGTAAAGTAAGATTTAAAGCGCACAATTTACTCTCTCGTTGCCATTGCTTTCATGATATACTTGAAAATCAACTGCTGAGTTTTGCAAATGATAGTTTTAGTAGCAATATTCTCTTTTTAGCAGTGACGTTTGGTGATCATGATCTCAGACTCTCAGTGCATCATATTTGAAGGGAAACACCTTCCTAGTAAAGTTTTTTGGTGGGTTTGGAAATTTCAGAATATTTAGGTGATATATATATAGAACAACATTCTCTTCCCATATGGATGAGGACCATGAGGTAGTTTGCAAGGTTTATGATATGGTGTCCGTTTGTCATTCGTCTTTGAGCTCTGAACTTGGCCTTTCAACTCAAGCTCAGGTTGTTAGCACTTAGAAAACGCTACGAAATTGGCCCGATAGGCTATTAATATCTTCATGTCAAAAATTTGATCAAATCTAGAAAAGCAAGAATCAGAGTATAGGCAGAAAGAGAGGGCATCAATTCAATTTAAAATTGTGCACAACACAAATCAAAATTATAGAGGACAACAATCCAATATAAAAAAGATAATAAAATTATTCGATTATCTCAAACTTAGCATCTTCTCCGTCCACCTAATACATTGAGAATGCTTAGGATGTTCATCACTTCTAGCAGTTGGGTCGAAGTTTGAGGCATTTGGATCAGTACAACCTTCAGGAACGGGAATATTTACTTGCTGGGCTGCTTTGCCTGCACAGAAAACAACCCAAGATTTTAGACCAAGTTTTATTTGAACCTAATATACTTGTTTAAGACTTTAAGTTGGCGAAGCATTAAGGTAGATGGAAACCTCCAATCAAGACCTCTAGGATAAGGGGTCTAACTAGAAAGTTCCTCTCTTAATAGCATCTTGGTTAGCATCACCAAGAGCAGCCTCGTTCAAGTACTTGTCTGCCAATTGTACTCTCTTCACATTCTCTTGCTCTTCGACAAGCATGTTACCATACTCCAAGAGCTTGGCCAGAGTCATCTTGGGCTGCTCAAAGGTTGGAGGTCCTTCCTTTGAGTTCACTAGTTTCTTCCCAATGCTTTGAACACCAACACCAGAAACCCACTTCCTCACTTCATCATCATATACTCTGGCCCTGAGTGCACCAAAGAAATCTGCAATAATACGTGGGATGGCATCAGTCTTATTGTTCTAGACAGTACTTGTCTCAAAAACCAAATCTTATTTGCAAAGTTTTGAACTTTCGTTGAAATCTCAACTGGGTTTCTCAATTTCTAGCTGGTTACTTACCGATGGATTGGCCAGGGAAGGTGTCAACAATCTTGACAATGTCCTCCTCAGGAACATTATCACTGCGGAAAATACCCTTGCAGACACCAATGCGATCTTCCCTTGTAGGTGCCCAGTAGAACTTCTCCATACGCCCATCACGGATGAGAGGAGCATACAATGTTGAGAAGTCGTTACCGGTGACAATGATGGGCACACGGGGGTTCTCTTCCTTGTTGTACATACCAGGGAGCTGAACATTTGTGGGGTTATCAGCAATGTTCATGAGGGTGGCATTAACCATCTGGTTGTTGACAGTGTATTGGGTGGTTCCACCTAGACGACCAGCTCCTGCATCAAGATCATTGATGAAGAGAGCGCTCATCTTTCCCTTCCTGATTATATCAGCAGCTTCACGGTATCTTTGCCTGATCAATTTTGCAGGCTCTCCTGCATTTCCACTTTCCAGCTCTCCAGCACTCATCATGATGGGGCTGTAATTACAACATCACACAGGAATAAGAAGTTAGGCAGCGTATTATGTAGCAGAGCAATAGCACATATTTAAGGAAGATTTCCAATTTGGCGATCCCATTGGAACACATCAATTGTTGAGTGCTGGTTTTCTAACTAAAGTTATAAGGTTCAAATCTTTGTAGAAGCACGTGAATGGAATTCATGGGAGGACATGGGTAATCCCCTTGTATAGCTCAAATTCTAATGCACAAAGAGACTTTCAATTTAGAATTAGTTGCCAATATATATATATAAGTGATGGGTACTTTCCTAGTCTAGGTCATTTAGGAGGGGCTAGTATAGCAAGAACTCACTTGATTCCCATCTTGGCTAATACAAGCTCACATTGGAAAGATTTTCCCTGACCTTTGCCTCCCCAGATACCAAGAATGAGAGGAACCTGTAAAAATAATTGAAGTATTGAGTGTCTCTCCCTATTTTACTCAAGTCTAAGGGCAGTTTATGCAGAAATCATATATCTATTACATGCCTTGATGTTGGGCAGGGTCATGAAGTTCTTGGTGATGTGAACAACAAGCTTGTCCATAAAGGCGGGAGCAATGTAAAGGCCGTCCATGTTGTTGTCCAAGTTGTACCTAAAACACCATCATCACCAGCTTTAGATCAAAAGGGACTTCATTTATCAACTCGTCATAATAAAATCATTAGCAAACACTATTTGGTTTAGAATTCCCAGTATGTCTCACTTACTGGCGAAGTCCAGTGCTAAGGTACTCATAAGAGCTCATGACTGCGTAGTGAGTTCCAGACTCCATTGGAGCTTGGAAAAGGGAATCAACCATACCCTTCCCCCTTGTGATGTCTTGCTGGTCATCTGAAATATCTGTGGCCAGACCCTTCCATCTGTCTTGGTCGGTCTGCTTGCTTTCGTCAATCTCTGCAGCAACAATTTTGAAGCTTCCAGGGGAAACCTTGGTGTTAGGGAGTCTTGAGGTAACCTTCTTCAAGCTGCTGCCCAAGAAGGCTGAGGTGGGAACTAAAGCTCCAGCTCCAGAGCCATTCAAGCTTGGCTGCAATGTCACAGTATCTACTCTTACACACTATTCAAACTAATTTAAAAGTTCAATTACTTAAAGTTCGAGCTCAAACAAAACCAAATAGTGAGAACCTCCCCCGTCCTCCCTTCTCTTTCTTTCTCTTCTACATCATTCTTAGTTTTCACAAGCTTCCAATTTCCAATTCTGTTTTATCATGCATCAGGTATGACAAAGCACCATGTTTTTCTAATTTGGTACCTATATATTGGTTACTAAATTGCACAATGCCAAGGTGCCAACTTAATGGCACCAACCCATTTGATCTTACCCTGTACTACTGCTGTGGAAGGGAAATAAAGTGCTATTATAGTTAAAATATTTATAACTTAAACCACTTGATTTGGAGTATGTGATTACTGATACACACCTGTGAACTATATAAACATGCATTTCAAATAAGACCTTAAGCACAAGAGTAATTAATGAAGTGTAACAAAGTGGGAAAAGCATCTTACTGGAATTCTGTTGACAGCTCCGACAGTGGAGAGGGAGGCAGCCATGTTTGTGTTCTGGTGGGAGTTTTTGGAGAGAAGGAGAGGTACTTCAAGCAAATGCAAAGCAGGCCCTTGATGCGAGCAGAATGACCAGAGGGGAGGACTTATAGTAGTTGGTTGGTTGAGGGTACAGAAATTCATATCCTGAGGATTGGTTGTAGAATCCTCGACGTCCACACAATGAAGATTGCCCGGCTGCCACGTGGCAAGCATATGGTGCCTGCAGGTTCTCAGTCACTCTTAGGCCTAGAGGCCCTAGACCCTGAGGTTGGCATTGAAGCTTTTTCCTGCTCCACCAGTATTAAGGAGAGTTTATTACCACACAAGCATAGGAGGACTTATCTCATCTGATTCAAGCATTGGTTACTGTTGTTTTATACGAAGAAAATAAATGTTCTTGATAATCAACAATAATATTAGTATTTTTAACGGTCAATTATACTAATATTTGAGGTGCTGTTTAATTTTCACATATGGTTATAGTGACCCGCACAAGCCAACAGATTCAATTTTCAGTTTTCATGAAATTATGTTGAGTACTCTCACGTGGAGAAAATTTGGGTATGCATTATGATTGAATAGAAAGAAATTAATTTGATGACTGTGAGATAATTTCCCAAAAAGGGGATTAGCACTCACCACTCCCGGTCCAGAAGGTGGGTTCCGTGGACCCAACGATGCAAACGAGCTGCTTGTACAGATACTAGTCTCTCTGCCTCTGCCTCTATCCCTCTCCTTGTCTATATTACGTGCTTTATGTGGCTATAAGAGCTCCTACCGTTCCTCATGCTGCAATTGGATGAAATTCAGAACTTTTTGAGTTTCTTCATTCTTATGCTTCAGCTTCAGAAGGATGTATAGATAAAAGCTTTAAAAAGTTCTGTACTGGAGATGATGTGGTGAGAATAATTATTACATCTGTTCATCAAGTTCTTACAGAAGAACCAGCACTGATTGATATTTATATAAGCAAGTTTAAAAATATGCATATTTCAAATCAACCAAAACCATTTTTATCTGATCTAGAAAAAATTGGATTCCGAATCAAAGAAGTTCAGCTATATATATATATAGGCTTTTTCTTTTTGAAAGAGAGATATTCTTGTGCATAACTTGGCACGTGTATACCTTAAGACACTGTTAATAAGAAAGAGACACAATATCTAAGAAGTTTATATATAAGATTGCACCATGCACATTTATAATTCACAAGAGAGGGATTGAGTTATCCTGAAAAGAATGTTATTTTTTAACTGATATTGATAGTTGTTTTCTAGTTGTTAAAGTCCTAGAAGGAAAGTTATGCAGGTTTTTGCAATCTGTCTCATTTTAAAGTTTTATCACTCTTTTACCTAAAAAGTTTGAAGCAAGTTTTATGTAAACAAGCTAGCCTAAATGGTTCATCATCCACTCGAATAACAATATATATAAAGTAAATCTTATCAAGATTGAAATACGAATGACAGTGACTTCCATTGCCAATAAAAAATGACAGTGTCTTCATTTTTATCTTTTCTTAGTTTTTTACCACACACACGTCTGTGCTTTAATTTATTTTTTTTTCCATGTATGTAGAGACACACTTTTTATTTATGTGTCCTCCAGTTTCATTGTTCTCGAATCCCCTTTATATTGATGATATACTAACTAAATTGAGGTCAATAACAATTGTTAACGAGACTGCACTTGGCCTTTCAGAGAGAAAGAAAGAAAGAAAGACTGCGCTTTTCTTTTGTTTTTTTTTTGGGTTATTTGAGAGACCGCACATGATTACTTGAACTATATACAATGCAAGTGGCTATGGTAGACCACACTGATGAAGGGTTAAAAATAGTTCTCTCAGAGCCCGTTTAAACCTTAGTATATACAATATACATATTAAAGTGGGCTAGTAACAATTTTTTTAGCCCATTTAGAAGTTGGCTATTTAACCAACAGATTAGAACAAGCTCCTTAAGGAAAAAGGTTTTGCATTTATATAAAAATAAACTTCAAATAAAAATATAATATAAAGTTATAAACAGTTAAGAAAGTGATGTTTAGAATTAATAGATTACAATTAATTGATAGTTTAAATAGTTAAATAAAAATAATTAAAAGGCAATGCTAATTCCTTCACATCTTTTCAAGCAAACAGTTCTCTGATTTAGAGCAACACAATCACAGTAGGGAACAAAAGTTGATTCAACACGAAGAAAAAGGCTGAGTATTCTTTTTTAGGAAATGAATTTTAGTACTTTAAAAGAAAAATTCCTCACTTTTTCTTTTTTGTCATTTATGTTTGTTAGCCCTTTAGACTGAGTGGCACCCCAAGATATTCACACGGGTTAGGTTGTTTGAGCCTCCTATGAGACTAAATTCATGATTGATAGCTTAAGACACAAGGATTTTTATTGTTTCTTAACTAAAACAACTCTCACTGAAATTTAAACTTACATCTTATATTCTTATCCACGGGAATAAGCTTACTTAACAAATTGAACAACCCTCACTTCGTGCCTCACTTCTTATTTAAGGATTAAAACTATATTAGACCAATTTCTATATAAAAATTAAAACTACATCTTTTATACTATTAAAATAGTGTAAAATCGACATCACTTTTTCCCCCCCTAACATTACCTCCATAATAACCTATATCCCATAGAATGGTCTCTACCAAAACAAAACTATGAAATAAGAATTATGGCTACAAGAGAGGATCAGAATGGAATTTGAAATACACTGCTTCAAGAGATAACAATACGTACATGATAGAGAAAGGGAAAGTCACTTTCGTCATCCAACTCGAAAGCCCAAAGTTCTTCATCCGCCATTTCACCTGTCTCCCTTCCCATGCATGTTCATGGTCAAAGACAAAAAAGTTGACAGTTTTGAAGTGACAGAAACCAGAAAGTCGTGTAAATGTGAATGGCATTCTCCACCAACTCCTTTCACCTTTCTTCCTCGTTAGCACAACCTTACTTTTCTTCCACAGCATTGGAGAGTATAGAATAAGTTCAACATCCTGCAACTGTTGCTGATTGCTACACACACAACACCCACGTATATATATGAGCTTGCATTATTAGTCTTTTTGGTTTAAAAGAGTCAGAAATGAACACTTCGGGAATGACAGACTATAGTTAAGTGGCCAACAGCTAAACTTGAATTAAGGTGGGATTAAAATAAATGAGATTAAATTAGGCGAATTAATGGACCATTAACAATATCCAGACAAAAAGCAGCAATGAATCATGCGCTCATAAACCGACCAAGCGCTTTAATTATTTAGGTTGAAAGCATAGTATAAATTTTGGAATGAAGCGCGCTGCAATTACAAAAGGATCTAGGAAAGAGATGACTCAACAGTTTTATTCTAATTAGTAAGCCTTGCATGGAATAAAGATGTTCTCTCATTTGATTTGATTTGCTTAAATTTAATTTTTTACGAGTGTTTCATTGAGCAAAAATTTTAAAATATGATCAAATACTTAGAGATTCCAATAATTAAGCTCTAACATAAGAATAAAAATTAATTATAATGTACAAGGATTTTCAGATTAATTTAAAATTTAAACTATTTACCAAAATAAATTAAAATTTAAACTATTAATTTTTCTTATAAAAGCTTTCTCTCATAGAAGAACAATATCCTCTCCAAATTTGTTGAATTACATTAATCTTTGTGCATCAAATTGGTTAATTTATTTTAATTATTTTCATGAAGCACACCTGACACGTTATTTAATTTCTACAAAGTACACATTGACAAATCATACTTTACACTTGTGATCACTGTAAGCACAACAAATGATGATGATTGGGTATTCAATGACAGTTACGCTTGGGAAGAGACATTATGAATCAAAGCCCTTTTAAGGCATAAAAGAGGAAAATTTGTTCTAATTGACAATGACAATGTAGGCCACAAAAGAGACCCAAAAGAACAGACTTTAAACTGAAGTGAGACTGTCCTTTGGACACAACAAAAAGAACTCGCCCTCCCAAGTGATGGATGGCTATAAAGCGTTCGAATCTCAAGTTCTCCTCAGACAAAACCAGTACAAGTCTTATACTACTGAAAAACCATTGAAATAGACAAGTACAAACTCAAGTCAATGGCGGGGTTTGGCTCTTCATGTGGAGCATGCAAGTTCCTAAGGAGAAAGTGCACGAGTGATTGTGTATTTGCTCCTTACTTCTCCTATGATCAGGCTGCAACCCATTTTGCAGCAGTGCATAAGGTTTTTGGTGCTAGTAACGTCTCCAGGCTGTTGTTACACCTTCCAATGCAGAATAGAAGTCATGCTGCCATCACCATATCTTACGAAGCGCTGGCTCGTATGCAGGATCCTACATATGGTTGTGTTGCTCATATCTTTGCATTGCAGCAACAGGTTCTGTGACCCCAGAAACTGCTATATCACACCATAATTTAGTTAAGTTTTGTTTCATATATAACTTTAACCTTGCTGTGGGCAGGTTGCCAGCTTGCAAAATGAGATAGATATTCTAGGAAATCTAATGGCAAATTCCACAGTTGGTGTTGACAATTGTGGCAGTGTCCAAGCACTGACGAACTCAAACAACGGAATAGAATATGTTTTGCAGCAAGATGCCACAAGGACACAATATTATCAAAATCAACTGGCTAATCTACTTTCTCATGAAGGAAGTGCCACAGGTTACCAAAGCTTGAACAGACAGATGGATATAGAGCTTCCTTATGCACATGGATCGGAAGACCATTTATTTGGCGAGCCAAACCCCAATCCATTAGAGAAGTTCCTATCTGGAATTGACCAGGAGGTCTTCCTGAATCATCCATGGTTCAAGCATAATGCGGACATAAAAAACTAGGAATATCAAAGCTGCAACCAAACTTTTGCTTACCACGCTAGTGCAAGATGATTGTATAAAAAATCAACTTTTGTGTTGGCGTTTATTTAACAAATATAATTATACAAGAAAGACTAATGCTAAAATTCATTATTATGTCTATAGACCATTGGATATGGTTTACTGTTTATCAAATCAACGGCCTGTAAACATAGTTGTGACCTGTGATGCACCGATACGCCATTTTTTGCACCGTATTCGTATTGTATGCGTATCCAATACGAATACGCATATTATACGGCTGCCTTTGTTTTTTTGGTGAGGAGGTGAGGAGAGATAAAAATCACAATGAGAGGGGAAAGAGCTGGGAAAAAAAAGAAACAGGGTATGGAGATGGGAAAGATGAACAGGGATGCAGGGGGAGAGAAGAAGAAAGCTGCTATGATGCACGAGTCGAGCCAAATATGAAAAATTAAAATTTAAAAATTTAAGGAGTTACGAGACATTGTTTATACATTTTAACTTTTAAAGTATTTTTTTATTAAAAATTTAATATCTTTATATTATTTTTTCAATAGGTTGCAACATTATTAATATTTTTTACGTATATAAATATATTTTATTAATATATATTAACGCACTCATATTTTATTTTTTTTTTAAATTATTGTATTTACATATCCTATCATATTTAATAGCCGTACCTGTTTATCAGTTTTGCCCAAGTTTACATACTAGTTTGGTCCCCTAAATAAAGTCCTTTGCACAAGCATCTATCTGCGTGTATCATGTCTTAACAGCCTACATAGTAAGCAGATGACCATAAAAACCACAGGCTATGTAATTAATTTCAAAGCAGAGATGGTTACTTAACAAGTGGAGTCTCATTGTCCTTGCTTAAAGCAAAATCAACCGAATCAATTGATTGGCAGCGATTACGTAGTAACCAGTAGGAGTCAGCTTTGGCAATGTTGGATGGATTGGCTAAGTGCAGTAATTGATAATGTCCTCTGTGCTAAATTGCTAATGGATTATGGATACGATCATTGCTTAAAAGCTAAAAGCTTCCATAGTTGGGATAGGCAGTATGTATACACAAGTAGGCAAAGAGACATAAAGGTTGCTTTTTACTTTTAGACGGATGGAAAGAGGGGCTTTAGTTTGGTATCTATATTTTTTTTTTTAGGATCCTGGTACCTAAGGTTTATCAATTATTCATTAGTTATTATTTATATTTAATAGACATTTAAACATTTATTGTGAAACTAATAGTCAATAAGTTATTGATAACTCACCTCAGATACCAAACTCATCAAGGTACCATAGCAACTCCCTAGAAAGAGAAAGAGATTTGGAGGGGATTCAAGTAGGGCCATCAAAAAGAGTCAAACTCGTTGGGCTGACTCATTTACTCATATAAATTATGCGATTTGGGTTTCAAAATTAATGACCTGTAAAAACGCGGGTAATTTTGAATCAACTCATTTAATCCGCGAGTTAAACAGGCCAACCCGCATGGACGGCGGGCTGCCCACATAAAATTTTTATATTTTTTAAGTTTTAATTTGTTTGTATCCAAAAAAAAATTAATTTAAAATTTAATTTAAAATTTAATTAATAGTCTTTTCTCAAACAAAAATACAAAATGTACGTAGTGTACAGGTTAATAATGGCACAACTCTCACACAAACACATTTGTCAAACTTCATAAGTTTATGTTATTTATTTGTTTAAATTATCCTTTAACTCTTTAAATGAGATTAAAGTATTTAATAATATGTACATATAACGTAATATTTAATTTAAGATTATTAAATTTAAATTTATTTCAAAATTTATAAGTAAAAAAAAAAGATTTTGTGGGCTGCCATTTAAACCTACATATTGATGCAAAACAAATAAAATTGACTAATTTAAAACTCGTTTAATTACAAACAATTTTAATTTCATTCGAGCAGTCCTACTAGGGTGAAATTTGTGGAAAGGGTGGGGTTGGGAATTGGCCCACTTGGGTGCGTTGAGACTTGGCCTACTTTGATGCACTGTCCACTTGGGGTTTGGGCCACACACTGCCAGAATTGGGGTGTGGGTGACTGGGCATACAACAGCACAGCCAAAAGCCCATTTGAAGTGCATGGGGGCATTTCGACTGGCCCGGTCTCAGACAAGCCTGATTCAAGCCAGCTTATATTCAGCTTGAGCCGGATTGAGAAAATGACGTTTAATTTGGTAAAAAGTTAAATAATTTAATTCATTTTAAAAATTAACTAATTATTTAATTAATTTAATCAATAATTTACATATAATTAATTAATAATTTATCTTCATTTTGATACTTAATATGTGATTAACTATATATAAATTATTAGTTAAATTAATTAAACAATTAATTAATTTTTAAAATGAATTAAATTGTCCAACTTTTCCACCAAGTTAAACTTTTAAGTCATTCCCCTGATCAGATTTACTTTTGAGCTAATAAAATGCTAGCCAACCTTATCAGGTTATTCAGGCTCACCCCAGTTCGACAGCCCTACTAACTTGCCATGAAATGGATGATGGAGTGTATCAGCCTTGACAAGACTACTAATCTTCAATGCAGTCAAGAAAAATTGAGTCTCATCAGTGGAGGTTACCATGCCCCTTAAAAAAAAGAAAAGGAAATGATCCAAAACATTAGTTTATAGAAAAGTATTATCATTTGATTTATGAAAAAAATTAATTAAATATTTAACTATTTTAATCAATAATTTATATATAATTAACTAATAATTTTTTATTTTAATACTTAATACGTAATTAACTGTATATAAATTATTAGTTAAATTAGTATAATACTTAATTAATTTTTTTACGAACCAAATGACTATACCTTTCTCCAAGCAAACTATACAGGTCATTCTTTAAAAAAAAAAAATCACTGGTGCATTATGCGTGGTCTAAAAGTGGATAATCCTCTTAAATGCGCGAATTTTTAGTATGTAGTATAAAAGTTCTTATAAGCCAACAGTCAGGTGAATTTATTGTAAAAACGTGATTCATTAGTTTAATCAACCTCAGAATACAATTTATACTCATCAATCACTTTGTTCAACAATGGGTACTACTTAACTATAAAACTATCCCCAAAGTTGCTACTTAACTTTCAAGGACAATAACATATAATTTGAGTAAAAGGGTTTGAGCCAGACTGTATCAGATAAATATTTAGTTCATTTTCAGAGTAAAAGTGAGCAACACTTGGACACCATAAATCACATCAACAAAGGTGTGGAACTGACTTAGTTGAGACAAAAATATAGAAGGGTATTTCAAAATTATGAAACTTTCTACTTGAAAACTAAACATCTTACAGATGAGTTCCATAGAAAGCAAAATGCAAGAGTTTAACAAGTGCAAACAATAGAAGACCTTCAAACTTGTGACCTCATTCTTGCTTTTCCATTGTTGAGTAACCTGTCCATTAATTATTGAAGGAGGAGAGGGATTAGTCATCAACTAAAGCAAGGGAAAGAACTTCAGAAAAGGAACTGATCATCTCAGGAACACCAATCTCTTGCATTCTGGAACATGCGCAACCATGGACTAGGCCCCTTCTTGTCCACATCCCACCGCTTTGGATACCATGGGAACTGCCACATTAAGAAGCAACGCTCTGGATGAGGCATAATGGCAAGATGCCTCCCATCTGGAGAACAAATAGCCGCTACCCCTAAAGGAGAGCCATTCACATTGAAAGGATAGGTCTCTGTTGGATTGCCACCATCATCACAATATCTTACAGGAGCTAACTCTGAATGAACTATACGTTCCAAAACACCTTCATCTGGGAAATATGCTCTTCCCTCACCATGAGCAGCCCACACCCCCAATGTACTACCCTCCATACCTTTGAACATTATAGCTGGTGAGTCCTTTATTGTCACACTTGTAAAGCGGCATTCGAACCGCCCTGATTCATTGTGAATGAACCTAGGTTGTGATAGGTCGCCACCAGCACCAAGCACACCCCCGACTTGTGGGCCTGGTACCCATCCCAACAAAGCCATTAGCTGACACCCATTGCATACACCAAGACTGAAAGTGTCAGGACGCTTGTAAAACTCCTGAAATTGTTTTAAAAGGGGCTCATTGAATCTTATGCAAGCAGACCAACCTTTCGCAGAATCAAGGACATCAGCATAGCTAAATCCACCAACAAACACAATTCCACGGAACTCTTGTAAAGAAATCACTCCATTAAGAAGGTCTGACATAGTAACATCCCATGGGTCAAAACCAGCAGCATGAAATGCTGCAGCCATTTCTCTGTCTCCATTGCTTCCTTCTTCTCTAATCACAGCTACTTTAGGTTTTAAAGTTGCAGACATATACTTTTCATCAGTGAAGGAAGGAGTAAAGGACAGTTCCCAAGAGGGCTCATATCGTTGCTTTAGTCCTTCTCTCTCCATATCCACGCAAGATGCCAATCTTTGGAACTTTTCCAGCTGAAAACTGGTTTCTTCCCACATGTCCCTAAGGATAGTAGTTTTTTCTTTTAAATGAGTCAACCCATCAACCTTAACTTCTATTGATGGAGTGACAGTTACTTGACCTATGATCTCAGCCATAACACCCACACTGTTCAATTTATCCATGACAATATTCAGATTTTTCTTGCTTACCTCAACAACTAACCCAAGCTCTTCTGCATAGAGTGTTTGGAAAAGGCTCTTCCCTTGTGAAGTCAAGTCCAAAATAAATCCACGATTCCCAGCAAATGCCATCTCTAAGGCACAAACTAGCAGCCCACCATCACTAATGTCATGACCAGCGGAGATCAGTTCATCTGTAAGAAGGTCTTGAACACCTTCAAAGACCTTTTTAAGGTAAGGAATATCATCAAGATCAGGACACTCATCCCCAACTTGGTCAAATGCCTGGGCAAGAGCAGATCCACCTAATCGTCGCTTTCCCTTTGACACATCAATATGAAGCAAAATACCATCATCTTCAAGTTTTAAATCTGGTGTCACTGTTTTTGTTATATCAGGACAAGTAACATAAACACTGATTACAAGATTTCCTGGAGCCTTGACAACTTCTCCTCCAGCATGGGCTGCCATAGAAAGGCTGTCTTTCCCTCCATCAATAGCAATACCAAGTTCAATCATTGCTTCGGACAAAGATATAGCAGCGTCATACATGGAAGCTCCTTCCCCATCAAGCTTGGCAGCATACATCCAATTACCACTTGCCTTGACATCAGAAAGGGAAGTGACCTTCGCCCATACAAGATTTGTGAGTGCTTCTCCAACAGCCAACCGTGCCATTGCTTTGGGGTCTAAAAGACCTTTGATTGGTTGTTCCCCAATGGCACATGCACCTCCAGTCACATCAGTAAAAGTCTGAGCAGTAACAGCAACATCAGCAAGGGGAATCTGCAAAGGGCCAACGGTTTGCTGCTGTGCCACAAGACCAGTAACACACCTATCAACTTTTGTTGTCAAGAAACGTTTTGAACACACAGATGGTAAACTCAATACCCTCTTCAGAGATTCTATTACTGTGATCCCAGGGGCAATATCAAGTGGCTCCTGCTCATAAACAACCCGATGAAATTCAAAAGATTTCTGAGGCATGTCACCCAGGACTTTCTCCAGTTCAAGATCCACAGCATGGGGAGGCGGAGGGAGTCCATTTGAGAGACACTTCTGAGTTGCTAAGCTATCAACTAACACGGCACGTCCATCACCACTAATAGTTCCAATCACAGCCATTGAAACCTTTTCCCTATCACAGATTGATTGTAAGAGCTCATGACTTTCAGGCTTCACCAAGATTGCATCTTGCTCCTGATACTCTGCACCCCAAATTTCTAGAACAGACATTGTATGATCACCAACCACAATTGCTCGGACATCTATCTCAGCACCCTTTGGGTATATAATTTCCTTTACAACATTGCAGTTCCCACCAGCTCCCTGATCATGAATGCTGATAATTGGATTCTTATCCCCCATCTCAATACAGGCACGAACAAGACGATATAGTTTTTGTGCCATCTCAGCATCCCCACGTTGTACAGCATTGAAATCAAGCTCTGCATCATTCTGCCCACTGACCATGCTTGAGGCTGCCCCACCTCCCATCCCAATACGATAAGCAGGGCCTCCAATCTTAACAACCAACATTCCAATTTCAGGCTCTCCCTTTGATATATGGCTGTGATCAATCTGCCCAATGCCTCCACTAAACATGATTGGCTTCAACCATTCCCGCCTATCCCCACTAGGAAGTCTCATTCCAAAAGTTCTACAGAAGCCCTGGATCAATGGTTCTCCAAATTTATTCCCATAGTCAGATGCACCATTACTAGAATCTATAAGGATCTGCAAAGGTGATGCCAAATTCGATGGATAAGTAAAGGATGTATCTTCCCATGGAGCATAAAACCCTGGCGTGTTGAGATTCCCAACACAATAACCAGCTGTAGCTGCCTGGACAAAGGAGCCCCTTCCTGTTGCATGTGTATCCCTAATGCGACCTCCTGCACCTGTCTCTGCACCAGGATAAGGCGCCACTGCACATGGAAAATTATGTGTTTCAGCTGTAAATAAGATATCTAACTCACGTGCTGTCATGTTTAATGGACATGCTGAACCAGGCTGAACTGGTCGCAACTGCTTTACTTGGAAACCCCTGATTGCACTTGAGTTATCCTTAAAGCCAATAACTGAGTTATTTGGATTTGCCTGTAAAGTACTTTTCACAATTTGCATAAGAGTCCTATCCATGAGCCGTCCATCAATGAAAATCTTTCCAGTAAAAAACCAGTGCCTGCTATGCTCACTGTTGGATTGCGCAATATCAAACAATTCCACATTTGTTGGATTACGCTTAATATCTTCTCTGAAAAGTTTTGTGTAGTATTCTATATCCTGGTCATCAAAGGCTAATCCCATCTCCAGATTGATCTCTTCTAATGCCTTTCGTCCCCTCTCCATGACAGGTATATAACGAATTTCCTCTGGAACTACACTGGTCTGAAAGGATGTTAGCTTCTGAGTATAAACACATTCAGTCATTCTATCGTGTATCATAGATCCAAATTCATTGATTTGATAATCTTGTAACTCAGCCGTGGTGTGCAACAAATACCTCCTTGATCGTTCCAAACGGGTCACTTCCGTCAAACCACAGGCTTGGCAAATTGCCACAGCATTAGCAGACCATGCTGTGGTAAATGACAACCTAGGACCGACCTCTATTATAAATGTCCTCAAACCCTCTTTCCTCTTCTTCTCAAGAAAGCTCTCAGCTCCCAGATTCTCAGGCTCAAATGTTTCTTGAAGAAGCCATTTTAGGACTGAAAGCTTTTTGCTTGAAAGTTGTGAACCAAGGCCAATATTATAACATTGCTCTGTTTGTAGGTCCACAATCTGATTAGAGATTTTTGTTTGAGCTTCCCTAAGAAGTTCAGCAGCTGCACTTTCTTGAATAAATGGGACACGGTATAAATGAAAAACTTCCACGGCAGGCTTCTCAACCAAGCCAGACTGCTCGTCTACTGAACTGCTCACGCCCCCAGAAACAACAGCCCTGGGATTTTCTTGAGCATGGCACCTTAAAGACAAGGCTTTTCGAGTTGAGCCCAGTACCCGACTCCTATTCCAAAGTGTACCCCAAAGCAAATGACTTCTCTGTCTCTGAGACTTCTTCGCCAAAAACAAAGTTTGCCTGCAGGTACCCTGAAACCAAAATCACCAAAATACAAACCCCATAAACACAATTGCATTACGTTTGCCAAATTAAACATGCTGCACCAATTGGTCAATGAGAAACGGCAATAAGGCAGAAAATGAAAACAAACCTATGCCAAAGCTGCAAACTTTAAAATATGTTACTACAGCAGCAAGATGTTTCAGAAAATCAAGGGAAAAAATCAAAAAAAAAAAAAAACCAATTTTATCTTATTATGCTTTGTGGGAATTCATACAGAAGGAGTAAAAAGCAAACCTGCAGGAATTCGGACACCCCAATTTCCCTAGCAGCCGCCATATTCTCGATAAAGTCTCTCAAAACTCTAAATAGAAAAAATAAAAATAAAAAACTTAACTTTGAGAACTCAACATAATCAGATACATGTATGTATGATATGAATCAATTACAAGAACCAGAGAAGAAGAAGACAAAAAAAAGCGTGACAGTACCGTGAAATGCAGAAAGGGTTTTGGCACAGAATAAAACCCTACTACTCTCCCTGCCAATGAATAAAGTTCTCAACTTTTCAACTATTGGCTGCGTTGGCGCTGTTTTTTATTCCTCCATTTTTGCTTTATATGTGTGATCTCTCTTTTTGCCGATGCTGTGTCCCTTTTTTTTTTTTTTCCTGAATCTGATGCTTTGGGATATTTCACGGTCTGCTGCTTTTGAGTCTGGTTGATCCAGATAAATTTTTTTACACTAATTTAAAAAAAAAAATTGTCCAATTGATTTTATGAGTAAAATTAACCCAAACTTTAAAATTATATAAATTAAGCAATTTAATTTATGTATTCCAAAAAATGTCAATTTTGATGTTATGTAAACGACACATATTTGGCTCCGAGTAAAGTGCACGGGAAATGGGCAATTTGGCCCAAGTACACCAAGTTAAGGGACAAATTATTGAAATGTTACTTATTTGAAATATATTATTAGTATATTATTGTTTTTGTTATGTTGGTATATTTTTTTTTAATATTTCACGTGTATCACGTTAAAGCGATAGGCGTGATACACGTCATCACGCCAACACGAGTGACGCGATACACGTCATCACGCCAACATGAGTGGCGCGATACACGTCATCACGTCAACACGGGTGGCATAACATATGTAGACACGCTGAAAGTACTAGCGTGATATACACAAAATTAGAAAAAAAAAATAGATTAATACAACAAAATATATATAACCAAAGTCAAAACTTTGAAAAGCCATAACTTTTGACTCGTATGTCCGATTTAGACACACTTTATATTAATTTCATATAACATTTTTTGAGGCCAAGTGCAACGCAAACCGCCATAGGCTGTTGGTCCACCGGAATTCCAAAAACCCCTTTATTTTGTAAGTTATGAAACTTTTTATGAAAATTATATGGGTATTTCATGAAATAAGGTTAAACTCATTTTTTTCTTCTAATAATTTAATTTTTTTCCTTTCGTATTTATAAATTTTTATTGGTATGGGTTTAGGGTGTAGGAAAATTTATAAATGTAAAAGGAAAAAATTAAATTATTGTAAGAAAAAAATGAGTTTAACCTTATTTCATAAAATACCCATATAATTTTTATAAAAAATTTCATAACTTACAAAATAAAGTGTTTTTTGGAATTTCGGTGGACCAAACCCCCTATGGTGATTTGCCTTGCACTTGGCCTCAAAAAGTTATATGGAATCGATATAAAATGTGTCAAAATAAGACAAACGAGTCAAAAGTTATGGCTTTTCAAAGTTTTGACTTTGATTATATAGGTTTTGTTGTATTAATCTATTATTTTTTTTCGGTTTTGTGTATATCACGCTAGTGCTTTCAGTGTGTCCACGTATGTCACACTATCCGTGTTGGCGTGATGACGTGTATCACGCCACTCGTGTTGATGTGATAACGAGTATCATGCCTACCGCTTTAGAGTGATACACGTGAAATATTAAAAAAAAATATATCAACGTGACAAAAAAAATAATATGTTGGTAATATATTTCAAATGAATAGTATTTTAATAATTTATTTCTTAATTTACTCTACTTGAACCAAAAAACTCGGAAAATGACTTCAATTTATTTATAAAAGTGAATAATTTAGTTTTTTTAAAATTAATTAAATATTTAATTAATTTAATAAATAATTTATATGCAGTTAATTATATATTAAATATTAAAAATAAATATAAATTATTGATTAACTATATATAAATTATTAATTAAATACTTAATTAATTTTTAAAAAAAAACTAAATTATCCACCGTCGTAAACAAGTTAAAACTAAGACTCATTCACCTAAAGCGTAAGTAAATTGGCTGGCTCCTGAGTAATGCGTAAGTCGAATTGGCCCCTGAATGAAGCGTAAGTAGGATTGTATTGTTAAAATTTATATATACCACTAAATTGTGAACGGATTTATTATCACTTTTATTTATCTATTGTTATTCTTCTCTAACCAATTTTTATTTAATTTTTATAAAACACCCTTTATTAAATAGTTACCCATTTAATTACTTAATTATTGTCATATTTATTTCCTTATCATTACTATAATTTTGAGTTCATCTTACTAGAGTCAATATTTATAACAAAGCTTTTTTTTTTGTATAAACAAAGTTTGATTTAATTAGAATTAGTAAATTGAATATTTAATTATATTTTTCCTCACATCAACTATCACATGATCATATTTTCACAAGTTAAAAAATTTATATGCAACAATTTCAAAATTTTCAATTTTCAATTTTCGTATCAACAAACAGACCATTCATAAAAAAATAAAAGTATAAGATAAATATTAAATATTTTTTATGTAAAATTAACAAATCTTTATAATTAATAATGATAGTTTGGATAAACTGAAAGTGACAGGAGACAATTAGTTTGAATATAACTACAATTTAATTAATAGTATTTTGAGGAAAAAAAATAAAAGATCGTAGATGAGGACTGACAATAGACTAATAACACTAGCAATAAACGTACTTATAATGAGTGACTCAAGTAGTAGGTAAATTTAAACTTAATGGTTAAGGTTTTTTTATAATATTAAGAGTTTGAACTTGTAAAAAAGTACTTATCGGAAAGAACAACCCTAATACTCTCGAACAAAATTAGTTTTACACTTAAATAGTATGGAAATACTCAGGTAAGGACCTAAAAACAAGTGGGAATAGACACACCCTCAAACAAATTGTTTGTATTTTATAAAAATTTAAACAATTAAACTTTAAATTAATGAGTTAAAATATTTTAATCCAAAACCTTAATTTTTGTAAAAAAGTTATTTTATGTTTGAGGATGGCAATAAATAACAAATAAGAGTATAAAACTAGCGCTTACATTTAGGAAGAAATTTTTTTCTAAAGATACTTTTTATGTGAAATATTTGGAGTATAATCTAATCACAAATTAGAAGAGAAAATTATCATATCGTTTAATCATAAATCATAACATGCATAAATTATATTAATTTAAAGATTAGGTTCTAGGATTACCTGGATAAGAAGACGACGATAAGTTTATAACCATCCTGTGATCAAATCATAGATAATTGGAAGGGGAAAAAATTATAATCATCTTGTTAATTCTCTGTGTGAGTGAAGAGAGAAACTATCATCTTTCCCTATATGCATTGAAGCTTATGATTTTAACGGAGCAACCATAATACATATAAGATAAGAGTATGTGTCTCTCCTTGTGTTTATAATATGGGTTAACCTACAAATAATAAAAAAACTCATATACAAGACCCACATATCATCACAATCCACAATAAGTTCAAGTGCTTATAAAAGTTTAATAACAAAAGTGATCACAAATATGTTTAACCAATATATGCTCAACAAATATAACATTCAATTAATCTAAGTCTTTTAACAAATATGTGACTATATTAGTCCACATAAAATTAAATAATTCAACAATTTGTACACATAATTTGTCTTTCATAAAATTATAATGGGAATATAATGACTTAAAATGAAATATTATTCATGCTCTATTATTTGATCTGGAGAGTGTGTAATAGAATTTATTACTTTATTTTTTTTCATTGTGTATCTATACTTTGTATTTGCAATCAATATAAAATGGAATTATAATTATAACTAACAAAAGTATATAAAAACAAGATAAGCATTAAAAATTGCCGTTCTTAACTCTCAATGATCATTCTTGTGTCTGCCGATTCAAAGTCTGAAATGGTTGACTCAATTTTGTCCCATTCGTTAAAAAATTAAAATGAAAAAAAAATACGAAAAGGAAAATTTATTATAATGAGAGTCTAAAATATGATTCACTATCTTGCTTTTAATTGAAACTCCTCGGGTTAAGGAAAATTATTCTTACATATTTTTTAATATTATTTTTACACTAAATTAATAATAAATAATTTTTTTATTAATATAATATATTATTTAGTTAATAAATTTTAGTAATTAATTATTTACATATTTGATTAATAATAACAAATTCTTAATTAATTCAGCATATCATTTAGTTAATAAATTATTAATTTATAAGTGTTATTATCAAAAATCATTAACTAAATAATATACTATATTAACAAAAAATTATACTTATCATTAACTAAAAATAAAAATAATATAAAATTTTAATATACAAACATCATTGTTGAATCGTCAATTACTTAACTCATTGGCCTAATTTTTTTTTCAGAAGCTCATGTAAACTCATTAATTTGATTCATGACGTCACTCTAAAAACTTTAACTCACATTTATAAATAAGAAAATAAAAGGGTGGCTAGAAAGCAAGGAGATGCACACTTAACCTTATGTTTGGTATGAAATAATTTAGAAGAAAAAGAAAGGAAGAAGTAATTTTTAATTTTTAATTTTAGAGTATTAAAATATTATATAATAATTTCTCATTTTAAATATATATTTACTTAAAATTAAAAAAAAAATTGCACCTTTTCTCCCTTTGGTGTTGTTCGAACCGAGTGAAAAAGCAAGGGGTAGGTAGGGTTTGGAAAAATTGTGAAGAAAGGGGTAAACTTGAGAAGGAGAAGGACTAAGGTCTTGGGACAATTTTGCCTCGTAGCTCAAATTTGCATGCACCGACTGCATAGAGAAGCCACTGGTAAGTACACAACTCTTTTTTTTTTAATTCCTTTTTGTGTCAAAGTTAAGCAATGAGATGAATGTGTAATGCCTATTTTCTGTTAATGACAATGGATTGATTTTGAAGCCACTGGTAAGTACACAACTCTTTTTTTTTTTAATTCCTTTTTGGGTCAAAGTTAAGCAATGAGATGAACGTGTAATGCCTATTTTCTGTTAATGACAATGGATTGATTTTGTCTGATTTTGTTAGCGGTGGTCGTGTGATGATTAATCTTACTTCTTGTATGTTTTTTGATTTATGGTTGAATCCTGTGAACAGTTTGATATTACAGTTTTCTTTGGATCCGACTGCCCATAACCTGCTTGAGGAAAAGACTGGGTTATGAATTCCTAAGTAGCCTTTAGCCATTGATGACTTTTTTTATTTTTATTTTTATTTTTAATCATTTGCTGTAGATGATGGAGTTTTTTAATTGTATTGTTGTCGATGTTATTTTTTATGATTGAGTTAGGCCTAAATTCAAATTTTAAGATGGTATCAAAGCCTATCCAAGATTTGTTAGCACACTCGCAAATGTCTAGTTTTGTAAACTTTATACTCTAAATGTCTAGTCTTGGGCGTGAGGGGGTGTGTTGAGAGTCTCACATAGTGATATACTAGTTATAAGTGGAGGGACAATTCTCACTACATGAGCTAATTTTTAGGTTGAGTTAGGTTTAAACCCAAATTTTAAAAGGTGTCTAATATGTTGCAAGATATAAAATAGCTATGAAATAAATTATTTAATAATAAAAATTGAAGGATCAATGTAATAAACAATAACCCCTTTGAATACTTTAGTCTTTGCAAGGTGTATCTTTATGTTGTGTTAGTTAAAATTTAAGAAAGAGACAAAAGAATGGCAACATAAAAATAATTATAAATTTAAAAATTTAGAAAAGAGTAGTAATAGTGTATTTGGATTAGTTTTTTTTTTTGCTTCAAAATAACTTATAATCAAAATGTCCAAGAGAGAGATTTTAAAAAAGAAAACTATTTTTGAGTGTAAAATAATCAAAAACAAACATGTACCACTACAAAAAAAGCTCCGCTTTATGACTATCTTTTTGCGGCAGTTCATTATAAACGCCGCAAGTGAATTTTGTTTGTGGCGTCTGTGCAAACCGCAGTAAATACAATAATTTAGCGTCGGTTTGTTGTGTTTTTGTGGCGGTTTCAAATAAAAAAACACTTAAAACTCTTCGCTCTCATTGGCTCATTCTCAGTTCATGCTATTCCCCAACCTCGACCTCATTTTTCAGCCAAATCTGAACGCTCTCACTTTGTCTCGCTCTCGCCCTTACTCTCTCGCGCTCTTGCTCTTGCTCTCTCGCGCTCACGCTCGTGCTCACACTCGTGCTCGCACTCTCGCTCGCGCTGGTGTTTCATCTCTGTTGGAGAAGTTGTGTCGCCCCACTAGTAAGCTCTCTTTCTCGTTGCAATCAAGCTCGAAGTAATCTAACACAAAGGTATGCCCTAATTTGATAATTTGGGGATTTTTGAGCTTTGAAAATTGTGATTCACATTAGCGATTCTGTAGTTATAAGGAATATTTGGAATTTGGTTATTTTCTCTAGTTATAAGGAATATTTCTCAACTGGAGCTATCTTTTGAAGTGTAATATCTTGTTCATTTCCAACAAAAGAATGGAAAGAAGTTTCTCTTTTTTCAATTTCGTGGACTGGTGATTTTAGGGGATGAACTAAGTTCTTCAATGTGGAACAATCATGTAGTGAATTGTGTTGGCCGAGATATCCTGTTTCATAACTTCTCATTTGGACTGTGTGAAAGAGTATATATGTCCGAGTCTCTTTCTGCAATTTGACAATTCTGTGCTTTCTTATATGTTTTTCTGATGGTTGTGACTTGTGAGGGCTTCAAGTGTTCTTTTTCCAACAAATAGAGAATGCTTTACTTGTTTTCTTATAACTCATTTTTTGTTTTATATTAATATTAGTATATGCTGGTTTTATCTATTTGCTAAGAATTTCTCAATGGAATATTTGTTACTATTTGGTGGGAGATATTTATTGCTTGCAAAAACTAAAGGTGAATTTTTAAGTTGCCTGCGTTCGTGTTATGGTTGAGAACTCTTAAATAAGGCCTAGCCCTGTCTACATGTTCATGGTAATAATGAAAGTGAAAAATCAGACATGAAATGCATTAGTCAATTATTTATAGATATGATTAATGTTTCAACAGGGTTTATGCTTTTGATCTCCCTCCATCTCGTGTTAGGCTTAAGGGTTCTTGAGTTGAAAGAGCATCCTTTAGTGAGGAACAAGCGATGTATGTAACCTGAATTGGTTCCTGAGTCTGTTCTCTCTGCAATTTGTTTTTCCATTTTGTCCTCTAATTGTCACTTGGATTTTTTGCTTCCTAGATGGAATATCTAGCAGAGAAGAAGGAAAAGAAGAGAAAGCATATGCTTCAAGCCGTTACAAGAAGGTCTGTGATGCCGACAAAGATGGCAGGATCGATTACCATGACTTCCGCTGTTACATGGACGATTAGGAATTGGAACTTTACCGCATCTTTCAAGCTATTGATATTGTACACAATGGCTGCATTCTCCCTGAAGAGCTTTGGGATGCACTTATCAAGGCTGATATTCTTTTTTTTTTCTTTTCCTTTAACTCTCTAATTTTATGTCACTGAACTTGTTAATTATGCTATTTGCTATTAGTGATATAAGTCTGTTGTTGGTTGTTGCTTACTATTTTCCTTTTTTCGTGAGTGGACCAAGACAAATTGATATTTGATGTTACTCCTTAAACTTGAATTGCCTGTGGTTGTGGCTGTAACAACAACCATGCTCCAAGAAACTTACAGGGTAAGCTTGTTTTTAGTAGTTTAGGATCACTGAAAAGTGGCACTACAAAAAAAAATTGATAGTTTGTGGTGTTTTCTTAACGGTGGTTTTAATGAACCACCACTAATGAATCTTTTTTACGGCATTTATAATAACCGCTGAGAATTAAAATGGTTTAATGGTAGTGTTGCAAATAAAAAAAAATCTAAACCACTGTCTGATTCTCATTCCCTTAACATTCTGCAATTCTTACTCTCACGAGTCTCTCTCTCTTTTTATTGCTCTCTCCCTCTCTCTCTGTGTAAACTGGGGAAGATAAAATGGACAAGACAATATTACACAAGGTTATGCAAGTCAAGCACTTTGGTCGTAGTGGAAGAACTAAGTGGAATCATCTTGTCAATGAGGACACTACTGATTGAAACAACCCATAAGTTCACTTTCCCTTATATTCTATATCTTTCAAGAATAGTGGTAGATTATCTGTTCTATTCACTGGTATTACTTTTCTGTTCACATTTACTTCTGAAGTTTATCTGCTATGACACTGGCCCAGAATGGTCTTGGACATTGCTTTTGCATTCTTGGTATGATATTGAGAAGCTCAGGTTAAAACTGAAATGCTCATTTATGATTTCTTTTTCTCTTATAAAATTGTGCTGCTTATAAGTCAGTAGAAGAGTGAGACATAGTATTTTTATGAAGGATGACTTTGTTTATTATGGAATTTGATTTCCTTCCCCTATATTCTGTCCCTAGACAACTTGATTATTTGCATTTTACATTTTGTTGTCCTATCTCTTGTTGTAGTGTTGAAAGATTCCTGGAGAAGGAATCAACATCAGAAGTACAAGCTTTAAATTAGAAAGCTCAAATTATTGTTGTGTAAATTCCTTTCTATTGGTTTAAATCTGCAATTATATGACTTCATTAGAGAAAATTTAGTTGTGCATGCCTAAAGAAAGTTCTTGCAGAATAGTTCAGTAATTAGTTTCGCATGATTTTTTAAAAAATAAATTGATTTCAATTTCTCTATTTAGTAAATTTTACTGCTTGAGCATGTAGCTGTATGCTGCTTTAAACTCTTAAGACTTGTGAGCTGATGAAATGAGGTGCTCCTTACAGGCCTAATTTGGATATGCGATTTGATTTTTTGGAAACATGTTATACTCTCATTAGCTTTTTGTGGCCATTATATCTTCCTATCAAGGTCCATAAGTAGAATTTTTTCCATTAATTTCTTTGAACAAAAACGGTATGCTGCGCATGAGAAAAGAAGTTATGTGAAGAAGAATAACAAAATTTAGACATTATTGTTGTAGTAAAACTTATACTAAAAATGCTTAAGATTGTCTTCTAGAATTTTACTAAATTCAATATATGGGATGGACATTTGAAAAATGAGTTTGAAGACTAGTGAAATTAGTGTAAGACAAAATAATTTTGTAGAATGATAACTATACATTTAAGACTAAAGATTACTTACTAAAAGTCGGCATTTTGTAGAAAAAAGGAAACTGCAATGGGCATGATATTCAAAGGGAATGAATTTCCTTTTATACTTGTGATATCACAGTGAGTCGCCTACATACAGTTATATCTATTTTTGCCATTGTTGTTCTTCTTCTCAATGTTCAGGTTTGTACAATTTGTGGGGAAGGTATATTGGAGGAGCTGCAGCTTGCTGGATTCACAGGTCATTGTTTTTTCAAGGTTCTGTACTGTACTTGGCATAGCAAAATTAATTCGTGTTTAGAATTCAAATTAAGGCTCAAAACAGTGAGATTATAATAAAAGTTCCACATTCTTTGATTTTTATTCATCTTACAGATTTTGGTTGTGTCCGCTAGAATCTTCTTGTAATTGACAATAGCATTTAAATCTATCCTTGTGAGTTAACAAACTTAATCAGGGGATGATTCAAAAAATGCTGGTTCTGTGAATGGGAAGTGATATTTAGTTGGGTCAGCATTATAGTTTTGGTTGTAGTTGAATTGTTTGCCTAAGCATGTGCTTCACATAGCAATATATAAAGGAATTCAACTTTTAGATTTTATTGAAATTGCCAAGTGCAGTGTGATAAACTACAAGATAGTATGGAGTCTAACCATTTATGCTCATGGGAATTCAAATTGGCATTGGTTGTGTTTGGTGTTGCTGACTTCCTGTCATTTCCAATTAATTTATTGGGCACTTCATTACATATGTTCTTTTATTTATCAGTTTTTTCTTTGTGATCTGTAATAATATTTCCTGTGGCTAATTTATTTTGATTTCTGACAGGCAAGAAGCACATGAGAGTACTTTGTCTTCATACCAGGCATGTATAGTCAAGCATCCAGTTTCTCACAACTGACAATCATAGAACTGACATGGATATGAGCTAGATATATATATATATATTATAACTGAAAAGACTCTTTATCATTTCTCTTGTCCCTTTGAAGTTTTTTCCTTTTTCTATCAGATGAGTATCGATAACAGAACTTGAACAATTTTAGTACCGGGATGAAAATAGGCATGGAATTTGGAATAAAAAAGACAGCAGTATCGCATACTGATCAGTATTGGGAGAGGGCATAGCTACTAATAGCCTCATCAATCATTAGCCCAAGCCCGCGAATTGACTTAGTTTAAGGTTTGATTCAACAATTCCAGTCCAAAGGTTTCTGCTTAAGCTTGATCCGTCAACTGATAATGCACTAGCTGTTTTGTTGACAAAATTTGTCTATATCTCAAAATGGCATTATTGGAGGTGGGAGTCTTATTGAAGATCCTTGTGGTTCCTTACTGTCAGAGGAACCTAAGATGGTTCATCAAGAAAAGCCTGCATATGCTGACGAACCAGGAAAAATACAAGATGTTGAATGGCCTTCTCAAGAATGCAGAAAATTAGACTCCAATTTGTCTGCAGACGTTGTTTTAGATAAACAACATTGTCATGATTCAATTGCCCAGGTAACCATAGGTTCTTGATGTTTATATCAATAAAGTGATATATTGGTTCTGCTGGTTCAGAGGCTCAGGTTGTGGAACAGACTGCTGAGGTCAAGAAGACATCAGAGAGGTGAATTTTTGCACTTCTTGGTTATGGCCTCAGTCTGTTTGTGAACATTTGAGATTGTTAGTCATTTGGCACTATATTGTTAACTTCCTATTTGATTTATCTTTTTGGAAATTGTGTAGGAAGAAACCCAAATCAAAAGAACCTAAGGCAAAAAGGACCAAAGTTGATAAGGGGAAAAAGGTCAAGGATCCTAACATGCCCAAGCGTCCTATGACAACCTTCTTTCTTTTCCTGTAAGGCTTGTTTTTCTTCCCTGTGCGTGTACTGTTAATGATGTTGTGTGTTATATTGATGTGATAATCTGTTGCAGGGATGATTTTAGAAAAGCTTTTAAGGAAGCAAATCCTGATTCAAAGGATGTTAAAAGGGTAAGTGAACCTTGTTAAACGAACATATGCTTTTGGTTTTATTAAGTGAGTTAATGTCAGGATTCATTGATTAGCTTACTTGTTGAAAATAAATATAGGTTGGTAAAGAGGCTGGTGAGAAGTGGAAGTCCATGACTGAGGAAGTAAGTAAAAATATATATTATGCATTGGTTCAGGCTTTTGAACTGTTTAATAATGTGATGTTGATCAAATGTCTTGATATGGCATCACTGGTTCAGGAGAAAAAGCCTTATTTGGATAAAGTTGTTGAACTCAAGTCAGAATATGAGAAGGCTTTGGAAAGCTATAATGTTACTGAAAATAAAGTATGCTTTTCTTGCTTTTGAATTTATTTTATTTTATTTAATTGTCTATTCTTCTCTCTTTTAAAGCTGTAGCTCTCGTGCATTGCATTTATAGTAGGGGTTACTTCCATGGCTTGAGTCATACTTTTCTAGGATAAGACGCTTTAAGGTCTTTGGTGATATTTGCTCACTTCCACACAAGCGCCTGATTATGTAATATTTTCAAGTATATGCCCTCACAATATAAGCTTTCTAGTCTATTTTGATCTAGAATCTAAAGCACGTTGTAAGATGTGGACGTATTTTATTAAAGCACATGCCCTCACAAGATATTGTAAAGTTGGTTTGTTATCTGCCTTCTTTTATTTGTTTATTTAATTAGTATATTACTTATGCTGATATATTGCCTTGATATTGTTTAATGTATGTTTTAGTTTTGAGGCAGCTTGGGCTTTGACAAATATAGCTTCTTAAACATCTCAAAACACCAAGGTGGTAACTGATCACGAGGCTGTCCCAATTTTTTTTTTCCAGAAAATGCCGTTTAGCCGCGGTTTTAGAGAAAACTGCGGCTAAACGAATATTTTTTTAATATTTTTAATAGTAGAACCGCCGCTAATACAAAAAATCTATTAGCAGCGGTTAGTAAAAACCGCCGCTAATCGTTTTGCGACCCTCTTATAGGCAGCGTTTTTGTCGGTTGAAACCGCCGTCAAACCTAAAATTCAACCGCCGCTAAACACATTTTTTTTTTGTAATGACTAATACTTATTATCATGTTATTTTGAGTTTTCTTTATTATTGTTTCATATATTCTCTTATTATGTTGAATTGTTTTCATATACTTTGAAAATTCTTTATTTACTTGTTATCTTCTTATAATTTTAAAAACAAATTCAATAAGGAATAATTATTCTTTTAGTAGGTGTCAAGTATTCTTTAGCCAAATTTTAAATTATTCAATAACTTTATGTCATGTCCAATTCTATTGAGAATTTAAAATAAATTAAAGTTCATTTAGGGATTTTAAGGAATCATGTACTTCCTTGGACAAATTTTGAATTTGTTCCAAACCTATTTAAGATTTAAAATAAAATAAGAATGAAATTTGGTTTCATTCGCTTAGTATCCTTCAAGAGTCATGTACTTCTCTAGCCGAACTTTAGGATTGTTTTATGACCATATGTCATGTCTAATCCTGCTTAAGATTGATCCATTAATAAATTTGCTTGCTTACTCAAATTAAATTAAACATTTTTTTGGAAATGATTGTCTTTTAAATCAGTTAAATAAATTACTCATTTTTCTTCAATTAAAATTACCCAACCTGTAATTTTTTTAAAAAAGAACTAAATGATTTTGATTTTTTCATTACACTTTGAAAGATACGTGAGCATAAAAGACAAGCCAACCTTGTAACTATTTTAATTTATTTTTTATCTTTATTTTTCTCTAAACTTGTAAATATTTTAACTTAATTTTTTTCGAACTTATAAATTTTGTAATTTAATCTTTGATCTTTGCTTTTTATTATCTCCCGTTTTTTAATAGTTTAATTCATTTCTATCTTTATTTTTTGTTTTGCTTGTAAATATTTAAATTTAGTCTCTGATTATTATTGTATGCTTGTAAATTTTGTAAATTAATTTTTTATTTTTGATTTATTTATTTATTGTTGGCATTGTTTGTTTATTTTATGAGATAAATTAAATATGTTCACGTGATCATTAATTCACACAATTAATTTTAGGTAACTATTTTATGATGGATGTATTACAAGTATATGAAAAATTAAGTTTTCATTATTCTTTATACATAAACAGACTCTTTAACTAAATTTTGATTTACTGATTGATTAACTATTTTCTAATAAACAAATAATTTTTTAATTTTTTTCTAACAAAATAAAATTATTGATAATTCTTCTAAATTTTAATTTTAAATTCAATTACTGTGTTCGTGCCTGCGTCCCTTCTCAAAGGAAAGTTGCCACTCGCCACAATGGTTATATACCAAATTAATGAATCATTATTTATATATAATAGAGAGACAACTGAAAATAATGATGCTTTCACGTTTATATACCAAATGTGCTCACTATAAAATCGTCATTTGTATTGTTTCTATTTTTTAGTATAAACACCATATGTCTACCAAGAAAAAAAAGTATAAACACAATATATATGTCCATATGATCAAGCTTTAATAAGGATTTTGGATTTTCTAAAGTAATGAGTATATTTTAGAGAGTAAAGTGTGAAATGATATATGCTGATAAATAAATCAAGATAGTGAATTTTTACATATATATGATTTATTATATGTGTGCTTGTATTTTATAAAATTATAAATAGTTAATTTTTTCTTCAACTTTCATTCTGCACTTTTACTAAGTGCATCTCTTACTTTAAATAATCCAAATCTCTTTATTAGCTATATATTTAATAAGAGACACTTAAAAAGTGATTAAGAAATGATAAATGCTGTAAAACATCTTATCAATTTCTTAAATTAATATTGAATATTATTTAACTTTATATTCTGTATAATCTCATTTAATTTTTCGTTTTTCTTCACAAGCAAATATGAAGGGGTGGGGGTCTCGCATTAAAAAAAGATCTATAAACCAGCCAAAAAAATTCTTTTGTTTTTGTGAAAAACCATAACTGTAGGGCGTAAATAGTAGTTTATTTAAAGAATAAATTATTCTTACCTCCTTCATATTCATAATTATGCAATCTATGTAAAACTCCAATTATCAAACATTGAATAGTTTTTTTACTGCTCATTTGGTTAACTTAATTAGTACGATGAAATTACGTCGACTCAAAGATTTTAAGTTTAATTTTTTCTGTTTATTTTTTTATTACATCAACTCAAAGTATGATCAAATTAGGTTTGTAAACACCATTGTAAATCTTCACTAAGACTTGTTAAACTAAATATAATTTTAATCACATTTAACACGTATATGTATGACATTTGTATGTGACACATAAGATTTGTAATGTGTAAAATTCAAGAAAACACACAAATGAATGAATTACCTTTCAAGTGTGTATATAGGAAAGAAATAGAACTGCGGAGTTGCTATGCTACTCTGATAGGTATGACACTTAGAGTGAGTTGTCAATTATTTATTGATTATTAGTTTTACAATAAATGTTTAAAAATCAATTAAATATAAACAATTACTAATGAATGCTTGACAACTTCAGTATTCAGGAAAAAAAAGAGTACTAGAATAATCTCTATAAAACTATTATCTAATAGGGCAATATGAGTACTAGAGTAATCTCTATAAAACTACTATCTACTAGGGTAATCATAACGCGCGTATGCATACATAGACAATTCTTTTAATGATTTAGCGGTACAATACTGAACGAAAATTAAATCATTTTATGAAAGTGTAAGGAGTAAATCTAATTTATTGTATCTTACATATGTGATCAAAATTGAAACACAAGGCCATATAATTTTTTAGGCAATTATGTAACTTGTAAATTGTTTCTACTCCTAATCATTCATTATAATCCAGCGTTCATAATTTACTCATCTCATTTTCGTAGTACTAACATAAAATTCAGTGTGACGATTTGAAAGAATCTTTAGAGGCAACCTCAGTTTTTCTTGTTTTCAAATTTCATTATTCATTGTTTGTCACTTCGCCTTTAGGAAAAAGGAAATAAAAAAGAATTATTTTGTAGAAACTACAGATTCAAATCAAACCTTCCAAGTGCCACTAATAAATCTTTTTCTTATCTCAACCACCCACTCCCACACCCACACCCATACCCAAAGTCAATCGGTTGTTCTAAAGTCTAAACCGCCCAATATCACCTCTTTTTATGAACCAGGCCTAAAGCTAGCCACCTAAATTAATGTGTATCTGCCAACTGTTAAAACCCACCATTACCTTAAAGCCAACGAGATAATTTAGCTTAATACCAAGTTTTTTTTAGAAAAAAAACAGACAATTTAGCCAGAATAAAGAAAATGGCCTTGTTTTTTGTGACATGAAAATGGCTAGCTTATTGGAACAACGAATCCTGCAGCAAAGTTATTATTATTTTTGGCCTTGGCACGCAAAGTAAATTGGCACAGCTCAACTTTTGAGGGCAAATTATTTAAAATCATCGTTGAAAAATTATAAAATCAACATATAAAACCTGCATTAATAAACTATTTTATAATAGTCATTAATTTATACGTTTTAAAACTATCTTCTTTACTAATCAAAATGATGAGATTATCTGGAATTTCAGTAAGGATGGCAGATATTCTGTTAGATCTTCATATCATTTTATTATGGAAAATTTAACTGACAATACAGCCCTTAGAGTGCCTGGTCAATGGATGAAATTGTGGCAACTTCAAATTCCTCAAAAGCAAAAAGTTCTTCTCTGGCGTATGGCTCGAGATTGCCTTCCAACAAGGCAAAGGTTAGTAGAAAAAGGTGTTCATTGCTCGAGTTTTTGCCCTTTTTGTGAGACTTATCCAGAATCAACTTGGCATATTTTCTTTGCTTGTGATCATTCGAAAACTGTTCGGATGGCTGCTGGACTTTGGAACGTACTTCAACCTATTCTCGACAGTGCTGAATCTTTTTCAAGTGCCTTCTTCAAGCTGCTGGATGTGCTCTCGACAAATGAAAAGCAAGACATAGCTATTATTTTTTGGTGTTTATGGAGGAGATGCAATGACAAGGTTTGGGAATGTATTCAGCTAGATCCTCACATTTCAGTCAGCTTTGCTAGGGATGCTTTTTGTGAATGGCAAGATGTACGCATGGCAGAAAGGCTAAGTTCTACAGACCGAGATCCCCCTCAGCAAACACGTGATCATATGTGGAAAAAGCCTCCACAACGGTATTTTAAATGCAATATTGATGCAGCTTTTTTCACAGACATTGGTTCGTTTGGTATTGGACTGTGTTTATGGGATTCTGGTGGTAGTTTCGTCAAAGCAAAAACGGTGATCCATCAAGTTGTGCCACCAGTCCACGAGCAGAGGCAATAGGCTTATGGGAAGCTATTGAATGGCTAAGGGAGCAGAACTATCATAGTGTTATTCTGGAGCTTGATTGTAAACATGTCGTTGATAGCATTCACTCAACACATCAAAATACTACTGAGTTTGGTTCCATTCTTCTCAAATGTAGGGAGGGTTTAATTTCTCTGTCCAACCTTGTAGTTGGTTTTGCTAGGAGACAAGCTAACCATGTTGCTCATACCCTTGCTAGGACATCAAGGTTATTTGCTAGTCACCATGTTTTTCATTTGATTCCTACTTGTATTGAGTCTTTGATGTTGAATGAAATGATATAAGTTATCTTCTGTCAAAACAAAAAAAAATATTTTTTATTTGACATCAACGGTAGTAAAACACCTATTCTCTCGTTGAGACCTAATTTGATCTTCATAGATTTTTCGAGATATTTTCTTACGAAGTTTTGTTATAGCATCTATAATGGCCTCCGGTTTAGGTGGACAGCCCGGCAAATAGACATCCACAGGAATTAGCTTATCCACGCCCCGAACAGTACTATAAGAATCGGTACTGAACATCCCCCTTAATTGTACAAGCTCCCATAGCAATAACATATTTTGGTTCAGGCATTTGCTCATATACATCTAAGCAAGTTTGTTCACATTAAAACGTAATAAGTTTATTCTACCAAAAACAAAAAAGTAATAAGTTGAGTAAATCGGACATCATTACCCCCAAGAGAATTCACAATTCACATCACAAGCAGTTAGTCATGACAGACTAAGATGAATTCAGAAAAGAAGATAATCCCTAGAGAAGTTTATTGAACCACAACTACTAGCTAAAATAAGCGCATACTCAACCTTACGAGAATCAAGAGAACCCAGCATGCTCGCATTCATGTAGAAAACATAGACATGTAAGTCATATATGCAATTAAACTACTCTTCTTTAGTGACCATTTCTTCATCATTGTGATCACTAGATTCCTTAATTAATAATTACTATGTGCAGAAGGTAAAAATATTCAACCAGGCATTACACACTACAAATGTACACCTTCAATAACAAAACCGTACGCAATTTCCGAGATGATCCATAGAATAATCACATTTGCATCTGAAAATCGTATAGATAAAAGCAATATAACGTATTTGCTGAACAAAAATGTCCTTCTACCCATCAGAAAAGCTTTTGCATGTCGGTATCATGGAAAATTCTTGATAAAGAAGAGTTTCCATTTAGCTAGGGAGTTGCAGATAGGTATGGTACTTAAGGTGAGTTGTCAATTATTTATTGATTATTAATTTCATAATAAATGTTTGAAAGTTAATTAAATATAAATAAAAACTAATAAATGATTGACAATTACCAATACTTAAGAATAAAATATGAATACCGGAATAATCTCCTTATAACTAAGATGTTCATCTCAAGTATCCTACTATGCTAAAATGGTTTATCTTCATCTAAGTTCTTATTAAATAATTAATAAATCTCCTACATTGGTTTTCTATGTTCTTAATGTTAACACACGGCGCTTTGTAAGGTGTGTATGCAATACATAAGACAATCAAGCATTGTCTTAAACAAAATTAACATGGACCATCGTTATGCATTCATATACAAAATAAGTTATCCTGACATTTGGTTAACATGAAATAACACTAAACATAAATTCTTACTGGAAACTTATTTTTCTATCATTTTATTTAGAGTAATGCTACACAGTCAAAAAAATTTGACAAAATTTCAGCTAGAATTTGTTAAGATTCAAAGGTAGTTGTTGGATAAGTCAAAGGGGTGAAAACCACTCATCAATCCAAGAGTCATGAATAATGACAACTCATTCTGTCAAAATAATTATAGCTATCTAGTATTTTTCTTTTATTTATTCACATTTATAATTTCTTAGTTTATTTTTCAAGGGTTTTATTTATTCACATTAGACAAACTTAAGAGACTAAGATTTGCTAATTTTACATTCTTAAATTCTCAACTTCAAGATTTTTGTGTTTCCTTCTCCCTTTCCCCTTCCACTTTGATAACCTACAAGGCTAGAACAAACACCTCGGACACATGCTACGTACATAAATCATAACCACTTGAAAAATGAGAAAGGACTTAAATGTATCTTTGACAATAAAAATTAAACCATGACCAATTATTATTCATATCTTATGCTCATCAAAGAACTGTACACAGATATACTTACTCCATTAATAACTAGAGTGGCTCCTTAAATTGTAGAATCCAATCATATTACTCTCAAATACAAAAGTTATGACAATAAGACACTACAAAGTGAGACTGAAGGAATAACACCCTTCTAAAAGGCAACGAGAATCCCCGTAACTAAATTATTATTATTTTCATTAACAAAAGTTTAGGTAAAGTTAAGACTCATCCCTAGTTTATAAACAGGACAAACCATTAACCTTAGCGAGGATTTATAATAGAATTACAGATCGCCTACTAACATGCATACCATGAATTCGAACCCAAGTCATATAGCTAACATAAGCCGAAGGTCTGACCAGGTGAACCAACACCCATTGGCCCCCATAACTAATTAAACTGCATCACCCAAAAAAACTACAAAATGTGAAATGTTTCCTTCTACTATTTCAGAAATGTTTAAGAAATATGCCGAGAGATATATAAAAGACGAAATAACAAGAAGCCAAGTACAACGGAATCCGAATCTTCAAATATTTCAACCACACTGAAGATAGATGATAGAAGAACTGTCATATTAAAATTTCCCAGTTTCATCATCCTCCAAAACAAAGGAAAAGGGGTTTAGAGAGTTTGATTGATGACTGAATTGAATAAGTACCCTTTTTGTTATTTTATCAAGCACTCTGAATTTGATCATCTAATCCTAAAAAGGGGTTTAGAGAGTTTGATTGATGACTGAATGGAATAAGTACCCCTTTTGTTATTTTATCAAGCACTCTGAATTTGATCATCTGATCCTAACAAAGAAAGCTTTAAGAATGAACCTAAATGGAAGTTTTAGACTTCTATCCTGCTTGGTGGACAAATCCCAGACATTCAGTAATATTCTTCCACGTACATTAATTTGCCTTCTTGTACTAAAAAGGAAAGAATGAGGGGGAGAAACAATGGCTTCATGGAAATGAAAATGAACTATATTAAAATGAATACCATGCGATCCTTGATGTCGACCACCCTTAATACAATACCAAGCAATTATTAAATATAGTTTTCACAATTTGTCTGCTACCCCTCCCATCCTTCATGTCTATCAAACCTAATTATCTCACATAAATTGATAAAAAGATGTTTGGCTGGATGAGTTTTATTTTTTTTTACAACGAAAATTTGAACTTATGACTTCATGCATACTATCCAAACCCCTCACCACTAACCCACCCCTAGTGCCTTTGGTTGGATGAGTTTCTAAGCACGAGTAATACAAACTAAGGGCGAAAACCATATATTGAAAAATTGACCCCGCGCGGAAAACCTAGAAGTCTAAAGCAACAAGGACTTGAACCAGAAGAAGCATAATAATAATAATAACTGAAACTTAACCAGCGTGGTCTAAATGGCCTAATTCAGGGAAGGGGAGATGAACCGACCCGTAGCATCCTTCACCTCTCAAGGTTATCCCATCGCCCTCTACTATCTAAAGGGAGTTACTCTTGATATCTGTGAGTATAATATTCAGAGTGAAAAATCTATTAAATATAATTAATCAAAAAAATACTTGACAACACATTCCTATATCAATATCTAAAAAGAAAAAAAAATAGATATAAGAGTAATGTAAAAGCAAAACTATTCAATGCGCTACAGTCCAATACCATTACTCACATTATGTCTATCCAGCAATTCCGTTATTCGATTAAGTACTAAATAGACAACAAGGTAAGAGCCAAACAACAAAGTACGCTTACCATAAATTCCTGCATAGCTCCAATCTTATTCCTGGACCATTTCCAATTTCATCCTCCCCTACACAATCGTACATGAACTCTCCCACAAAAAAAGCAGATTAGACAGAAGACAAACAAACTAGTACAAAGTATCTAAAGATAACAAGTTAATAACATCTACTGAGATTTTCAGAAGCAAAACAAATGAACCAAAACGTCCTAACCTCGCTATGCTTACAAGAAACCATCAGAACATACTGCACAAGAACAAGTCAGTAAGATCAAAGATCATTGACAAACCACTCGTCCTTCCTTTTCTTCTCTCAGTAAGAAGGAGGAGGACGAGGTGGAGGTCCCCAGAATACATCGTGGGGCATCTGACCATTGGGCAGCAAATTTGGAGGCAAATTATAGATGGGCATTGAACCCTGTTCACCCAAATCTTGAGAAGCTGGAGTTCCAGTAGTTCCTGCAGAATTCACTCCTGACTGCTGCTGCACTTGCATTTCCTCCTCAGCTTGATCATCCTCTATTGGCAACCTCTCGTAAGTAGCATTAGCAAATGTAGCTGCAATCACCATCACAGGCCCTGAAGCCACCAACGATCCCACTACGTTGCCACCAACAACCTGCCCTTGCCCACCAGCCAAATACACAGTAAGCCCAGTGGCCCCAAGTGGCGAAGGAGCAGGCAAGAAGGCACCTGAGAGAGACAATATCTCAAACCTTCCATGAAGAGTGATGACCCCACCAGGCGCAGCCGGTTGCCGAAGCGTGACATTGGTCACAATGCCACTCCCACTCAGCACGGATACCCCTCGATGCCTGCGATTTGCGAAGGTGGCAATGCTCTCAACCACGTCGCTGCCGCTGCTGATTTCCAAGACGTGGCTTCGGAATGCGTTGGGACTCTCCTTCGTTATAACGATCGGTGGTTTTGGCTTGTTCTTCGATCCCGGTGGCCGGCCACGGGGCCGGCGGCCGCTGCTACCAGGCTCCGCCCCTTCGTGGCTACCTGGGTTTTGGTCATCACCTTCAGGCCCGTTGTCTCGGCTCTCATCATCCTCGGCGTTCGGGCTCTGCGAGGTGGTGTTGGTGTTTGCGTTAGTGTTGCTATTGCTGCTATTTGTTGGGGTGGCGTTGTTGTTTTTGTTGTCCATGAATTCTTGCTCTCGTCTAGGCCCGAGTTGATTCAGTCCACCATGGTCGTCTTCTGGGTTCCTCAGCTGAAGTGATGGAGATGATGACAGTGAATCTGTATGTCTCATAGCCACATTCCCAGCCCACCAACGATTCGCCATGTTTGAAAACCTTGTGATAGTGAGAAATCTAGGAAGCAGGTATCAACTTTGCTTTCAATCTCTATCCCTGGATGGTTATTAACTGAATTGAATAATGATAAAAACTCAACACCAAAAGACAATAATCTTGAATTAAAACTCACCAAAAAAAAAGACTATATGAATTTCAAGTCTCTAGCTTTACTTACTTCTTTGTTCCTTGTTTGCTAAATATTCAGATCTCTATAGTTGAACCCCAAAATCCAACAGATAAAACCCTAAACCTTATCCAACTTATCTCAACCTACCCTACCAAAAGAGAAATCTGGGTTTACCTTGTTTTGCATGTAAACCCTAACTACATATCTCTTATCCCTCCGAATTGGAGAAGTCACATCCACCTAATCGCGATTTTGACAGAAAATCCACTTCTACACAGACACAGAAAAAAAGCTCAAGGATCCAAAACCAAACTGGAGAAACCGTCCTGCGGCTCAAGTACAAGAAAACCAAGCAGCTTAAATGCCTTCTGATTTGTGCTAGAAGCACAAACGTTGTTTTATGGGATGTTGTTCCACAAGAAAAGCCGAGAAAAGAATACGAAAGTATGCTTTTGTACCTCAATCTATGCCGTTAAATGGGTACATACGGTTGGTACGTTGCAGCAGATGTCAACAGTGACTTCAAGGTGGCGGCGGGGTCCCCCGGTATTTTTCCCGGAACTGATTGTATCAATGTCTATCTGGGCATGTGAATGTTCCACAAAGGAGGTTGGCACCATCCCTGGAGTTTCAGGGTGATCTCCTTGTATCACTCTCTAATCTCTATGTATCAGTGAACATTTTAGCGGTCATCTGCAATGGGGGATGGGGGAGGTTTTCCTTGTCTCCCTGGGAACCGGTTCTTGTATTGTGTTCAAACTTCAAAGTTTTCAACTTCCCAAGTAAGCAGAGCCCCCATCCACTTCTTGTTGTGTCACCTACTCACCCAGCCTCATTCAAAACAAGATTAGACCAACTTGCGCAAGTGACCATTACTGGCGAGAAGAAAGAGAGAATTCCACACACACTGTGAGCTCGTGAGATTACTGTTGTGCCCTCGCGGCGATGGCTTAGTCAGTTTGTATCAAAAGTGGCGTTCATCATTGAGTAGTTTGAAAGGGTATTGCACTGCCTAATTGTGGATTGACCCTTGTGTCCTCTTGCTCGAGGTCAGGTATTGTGGATTGAGTAGATTGACCCTTGTGCATGTGAGACTATGGAGACGATAGAGACATTACTCGAGGGCTTCTTGAGAGTTGGGCTAGCTCCTCTATCTTAATTAAGATATGAATAGAGTTGTTACAATAGTTGAAGAGTTTGATATTTAAGAACACTAGTTAATTATTGATTTTATAATAAATATTTAAAAATTTAATAAATATAAAAAATAATTAATGTATGTTTATAATTCATCTTGAGTATTAATATTTAAAAAAATGAATATTAAAATAATCTTTAAATAAAAAATGACTGAAGAATATAAGAAAATAAAGAAAATTAAAAGGTCTGATGGGATGGCATAGGTATGGGGAAACGTGTTGATGGGGTAGTGGGAACACGTCACTGTCTGCAGGACACGACAAAGAATCGAATGCCAATGTCTGGAACGTCACCGCCAAAACATGAGTCATTGATAGGCAGCCACGGACCCCTCCCTCTTCCCATTTGGGCTCACTTCTTCATCCACATTGGTTTGGTCTTTGCTTGTTATCGCTCGTCATGTTGAATTGTGGAATCTCTCTGTCTGTGTTGCGCGTAGTCTCCTGTGCGCTATGTGACTACTGTCTTACTTTTGTATCAAGTTTCAAGTTTCAAGTTTCAACCCAATTTTCGGCATACTCTCAATAGGTATACCTTTTTTCTGGTGAGCATGGGATTCCCAACGTAACGAGTAATGCAATTGCAAACTGCAAAGTTTGCTGTGGGTCTACGTGACTGTGACCGACATCAACAAGTTGGACAAGGAATCTAGAATTTCCCGGGAGTTGGGGGTAATTAGCCATTTCAAGAAATGGATGCAGTAAATGCACGGCCAAAAAAGGAAATGAATGACAGAGTAGCAGGATTTTTTTAAAATTATTTGTTAACGAGTGCGATTGTGATGCTGGTGAAGAAAATATAACATTTAATATTTTAAAAGCTTAAAATGTATTTAATTTTTGTATTAATAATAAGTAAAATTTATTAAAAAACATTAAACGATTCTTAAAAGTATTGGTGAGTAAGTCTTTTTTTAAAAGAAAATTTTTATATGTTCTAATTATTTAATTAAAAAATAATTTAAAATATTAAAATATTAAATATTTTTACATTTTTATTTAATGAATAATAAAAAAGAACATAGTATAAAAAGAATAATGAAACGACCGACCAATAAAATAACCAAACGAATATCTTGCTTAAATTTTGAACTCAATAATATGTTATATTACTATTTAATTTTATAAAGAGTAGTAAATATATAATATGAAGAAAATACTAAAATTTTGTTGAATTGACCACGTGGTTCGTCTGTGTGATGTAAATATGTGTATTAATTAATATTAATATTCATAATTAAAATAATTTAATCATATATAATATTTTTAAAATTCATATTTTTATATATAATATACATTTAAATCCTCTTGTCTTGTGTAAGGATAAGGATTGTGGATTTTTTGTACAATTTGTGGGCCCTATCTAAAGAGGCTTCATATGTACCTTTCCTTTTTTGGTAAATAACTTGTCATACGATTGAAGAAAATCTACACCAAGATACCAATTTTTGCGCATCCCTTATGAAAGCAACATTTCCCTTAATAATTGATCAAGATTCTCCAACAAAACGTTGGTTGGATTCGAACTTTGAAGGACATGTATTTTTTCCCCCCTTCATTTTTACACATACAGTTAAAAGTTATATTTTTATTATAATTTTTTTAACATAATTAGTTTAAACACACTAAATTTAATTACGTGAATAAACTAAAGTTAACTCAAATGAAATAACATATGAAGATTTGGCTATTTGTACAAAGAATAAATTAGTCAGTCGTGACGGTACATACTTCACTTCATTTTGTACATCAAAAAAAATTTAAAATATTTGTCAAGATTTCTCAAACCGAACGATATATCCTTAAAGAAACATGAAGAAAGAACAATCACTCTTTTTTTCTAACTGATGCAACATGAAATCGAATAAACTAACATTTTTCAACATATGAAATGTATTTCATTTCAGGCTTTCAGCAAAGCCTAATATTATTCAAACTGCGAACTTCCATGATTCATCCGTTTGGTTTATGGTTCCATGCCATAAATTGAATGCTCTCTTAGAAAATATATGACCATGATAGCATGAGTACCTCAGCTTGTTTCGTTTGTCTCCAGAATTATTCCAAGAAACAAAGTCACACACTGTAATAGCAATTATCTTTAAAATATTCATAAGAAAAAAAATAAAAGCTCACATAATATTTGCTAATTTTCTTTATTTAATTAATTTTATAAAACTGTCAAATAAAATAAATATGAGTTTAATTTTGATCTACTATCAGTGTAAAAAAATTTTACTCTGTCATCTAATCGTGTATTATTAAATCATTAAAAGAGTTTGACTATCACAACAATTATCTCAAAAGTTTAACTCTTTTAATAATATATAGTATATAATTAAATAATAGTATAATTTTTTTACATTAACATTAAATTAAAATTAAATCCAATAAATATTTAAAACTTTCTCTTGTCTTTTATCTCATTCTCCTTCGTCCAAATATCTAGACACCACACAACCCACAATCATAAATGAATCCCTTTATGTGTGAACTCTCCTTTGTCCAAATGTGTGTGTGAACCAATGTTTTAAGAACCGAATTAAATATTGAACTAGCAAGACTTCTGATTTATGGTTTGATTGGTTGAACCAGAGATCGAATCAGATTACATTATAATTATAATTATAATTATTTATATACATATAAGTAAATATAAGAACATGAATAATAAAACTTGACTACATATGATAATATTTATTATTGTATTCAATTAAAATAACTTTATTTTGAGAGTAACAGGGATTTAAGAAAAAATAATTAAGGTTTAATCCTTATTTAAAAAAATAACTATTATTATTTTTTCTAAAAATACTCATAACTATGAAAATAATAATTTTTAAAAAAAATCACTTGGTCCAACTTCATTTGATCATTTTTCATTGCATAGATCTTAAAATGTTACATGAAATCAATATAAATGCATCTAAATCAAACGAACGAGTAAAAAGTTTTAGGAGATAGATAGGAAAAAAATCCTAATAAACTAATTTAAAAATCTGAAAAAAATATTCAAAAAAATTAAAATATAAATTTAGAGAACCAGTTAGTTTTCAAGAACCAGGTCTGGTTCATCCGGGTCACCGATTTATTTCGATTCTTCTCAATTCAGACAGTTTTTAGGCGATTTAACCATTCAAACGGTTTTGAGGGCTAAGCGGACCGGCCAAACATATGAGTCATGGTCTAACTGACTGGTTCAGTCTGATTTTTAAAATCTTGTTGTGAACATTCTAGTGTTTGACTTCAAAGCTCATTTAATTAAGGGTATGAAGACAAACCTAGTATCACTATTTGATTCTCTAGCAATGAGTCGATTATTGTCTTTTCTTTGTGCCCCCTACCCAATACTTGTGTTTTTGGGTCTCTTTGTTACAGATTTAAAAAGAAAATTTTTTACCTTTAATAATTTAGAGATTATTTTTTAAAAAATTTAAAAAAAAAAACATAAGCTATTTTGTGTTTGTTTACAATTATAAAAATTATTTTTTAAATGAGAGTAACTTATTTCTCTTCTATTGCAAGAGATTTTTTTCAAAAGCTAACGAGAGTAACTTTTCATTTTAACCATAAAAATAATTTTTTTAATAAATTTAAACAAACACAATTAAAATGATTAAAAATAATTTTTTACTCAAAAAAGTGATTTTTCATCAAATAATCTGTAATAAACGGACTCTTTATCACAATTCGCTTTATGGGCAATGATCGCTTGATCAAAAAATTAGAAAAAAATAGCATGTACCCAAAAAGAAAATAAAAAAAATAGCAGACATGGATATGTAAAAAATTAACGTGCTAAAATCTTTTATTTATATATTTCAAACTTTTCATATTTGTCATTATACATGTATGTAGAGTAAATTATATTTTATTGCCAAGAGGTTTGGCAAAATAATAGTAAATTTTAAATTTGGTCATAAAATTACTTTTATCCTAATTTTTATTTGATTAACTATTAATTTAATATCGTTAAATATTTATAAAAAAATCACTTATTATCATTTATTAATGAGCTCTGTATTACAACGATTTTTTTAAAATATTAGTCTTACAATTTCTTTGTAATATAAAAATGAAAGTGTTAAAAATTGACAAATGATACAAAGAGTATTATTTCATTCATATTTATTTTTTTTATTTTAACAAATAATTTATTTATTATGTATCTTTATTTTGTAAAAAAATTGTACTTAGGTGATTAAGATGAGAAAAATATTCATTCAGGTGTGTATTTACAATAGTGCCTTCCAAATAGATAAATATAGAGACAAATTTTCTTTATATAAGATAGAGAGAAATTTGTCTTGTCTACTAAATTGGGGAAGGAGATGAGATCATGATCACCATCTCTGAGAATACCTACTAAATAAATATAAAATACCCATATATATGTATATAACAAATATTATATATTCCCTGCCTTTAAAAAAACCAAAATATGTAATATACATAATATTAATTAAATATTTCAATTTAAATTTATGAAAAAATATTATTTCATTTATTTCATTTTGTTACATGTTGAAAAAAATATGTAATTTTAAAATTTTATGTTTTTAGATAAGGTTGTGGTTTGTGATATTAAAAAAAATCTAAAACCAACAAAAAAAAAAGTAATTAGAAAAATGATATTTACTTAGAAGCAGTTGAGTCAGATGATTTAAAAGAAAACAAAAAGAGAAAGAGAATACACTTTTTTAACTTAATAGGCATATGTGGTATATCAATCCTTTGTTAAAAATTAAATAAATACATATATGAATTATATGTCTCTTCATAATATTTGTCAAATTATACTTCTTTAAGTTTTATATTATAAAGCCAACTTGGTTTTGTAAAAAGAATTCATAAGGTTAAGCTTAAAAAGCTTTTGATACAATATAGAGCTCATTAATAATTAATAATAAGTGAGTTTATTTTCTAAAAAAATACATAATGGTGTTAATTTAATAATTAGTCAAAAATAAAAAATAAATTAGAGTGTAATTTATGATTAAGTTTGAGTGAATTTACTCTTGTTTTTACGTCGCTATCTTTACTAATGGGATTGGAAAAAACATTTTACAATTTTTATATTAAAAAATAAATTATTATTTTATCTAAATATTATAATTTTATTTGAATTTTTACTTACTCATCTACTAAGTTATGAATAGCATACATTTATAGAAATAGAATTATTTAGGCATAGCAAAAATTGTTGGAATAAATCAATTTAAATAAAAGTCTAAAATTAAATTTTAATAACTTTAAAAAATATAGTAATTGTATTTATGAGGTAAGAATGATTGTTTACTCAAAGCTTAGCCAACAAAAACAAATACAAAATTATCTCTAGCTCTTCATAACTGGTGGCTGAAATTCAAATATGATCAAATTCTCTAAGCTAGAAAGCATACAAAGGGGTGACTGCTACCAGGATTATCACCTTCGAAAGTAACACCAAAATCGTTATCCATTTTCACAATACGAAGAAAGAGGACAAAATGAGGAACCAAACGTTTTTCAATATGATAATGGCACGAGTAGCAGTTGAAGTAAATATTCCTTAGTTTACGTTTTCTTTGAGAACACGGTAGATTTTGGTAGGAGGGACTTCTGGGTTGGATAGTTTGAAATTAGAACAAAAACTTAGTCAAACCCCTTGAACATGTGCCGCATAACAAAACACGGTGGATAACCTGATCTTGTAGGGGTCCTTCAAGTTGGCAATAGCGGTTGAAGGATTTGGTTTTAAAAGTATTCTTATAAGCAAAAAGTCTTCAAACTTGGTGAGCCAAGCCACTATCACTATATCGAAAATCTTCTCAGCCAAGAAAAAAAAAAAGTCTTCAAACTTGATTAGCCAAACACTATCATATCACTATATTAATAGTAATATCATATGGCCCGCGACTCTTGTCGAGGACATGTCCAAGTCTGTCCACAGCAACCAATTGGGTCTTAAATCTCCCTAGGTGGTCTGATTCTTATCCTTCGTTCTTTTTATATTTGTAAGGCTAAAATAAAAAGCTATTATCTCTTTTTTTTTTTTTTGGGTACAATAACAAGCTATTATCTCTACTATTAATAAAAATGATTTGAATAATTTTTAATTTTACTTTTTAATCTAATTTTTCGAAAAAAGTTATTATTCTCTTTCAATGTTTGTTTAATAAATTAATAAACATATAATATTATAGGTATAATTGAATTATCCAAATAATAAAATATATCATTTTAAAAATATTCTATACTATATTTGTTTTCTTTATTTTTTGTAAATTTTTTAATTTTAACACATTTTATATAGAGTAGTGCTATATAATATGAATGGAATTTCACGAATTTCATTTACGAATGACATAGGGTATATATTAGGTTTTTTCTCAAATTAAGTATAACAATTAAATATTAAAAAAAATAAATCAAAACTCATAATGGCAAATAATTGTTAGTCGGAAGTCTTTTTACGAAATCAATTTCGTAACAATGCATTTCCCTTTTATATATACTTTACTTCTAATTGGTACTATACAAACAGATTTAGAAGTAGAATTTCAGAACTGTTCACTAACTATAAATGTATTTCTATGCCCAGTGAATTAGTGAATTGAATGCAAAATAAGTGCAAAAGTAGAAAATAAATACTTATTTGATTATACGAGCTTGTTATAAGATTCATTAATGAAAAATTGACGAAAGAATAGAAAAAAAGCTTATTTTATTGCATTTGCAATGACCAAATGTTTAAAAACTTATTAGTCAACACACATGAACAATGAATAAGGCAAAAACGATCAATTGATTTTATGGGTTCATGTAAGCGACGTTCGTCAACGTCAATTAGTGACAATGCGACTCAAATTATTTACAAGTAAACACTCATTTTAATCTTGTAAAATATAAAGGTTTGTTTAGATGATATAATTGAAATTATAGTTTAGAATCTTAATTTTAATTTTATTTTTGTTAAAATTAGAATTGATAAAAATCTTAAATTTTATGTTTAGGATAATTAAAGAATTAAGATTTTGAAATTGTAATTCTAAGCTGAATTGAAATTTTATCATTTAAATAATTTATCAATAATTTATAAATATAGAATATTTAAATTAATAAATAATAATTTAAAATTATGAAAAAAAATCAATATAGCTTGCATTGTTAGATTACAGCAGTTGTAATAGATATCAAACTAAAAGACGTCGTTAATGATGACGAAGGTGATTGCAGGACACTGACACTAGTGACTAGAAGGAAGCATGGCAATTTGGTCATTACACGTGTGACAACGACAATGATCAGAGGCTAGCATGTTAGAGGCATGATGGATAACGTGATCGAATCACACCGGTAGCAACATTATCGGAGCACGTTGGCGACAACGTTGTCGGACTATGTCGATGTTGCAAGCGACAATAGTATTTGGTTAGTTTTTAACTTTTACCTTTTAATATTTTAAAAAAATCTTGATGCTTGGAATTATATTTTTTAAGGTTTAAGCTAAAAATTAAGACTAGTATAAACTAGTTAAGAAAATTAAAATTGAGAGGTTCAATTTCAATTTCAAGCTCAATTACATCCTTCAAACGAGACCTAAGTATTATCAGTTAAGTCTTCAAATAAATAAATATATTAAAATTATCCTTTAATATTATTTTTTTATATTAAATTAATCCTTTAATTTTATTTTTTAACATCAAACAAGTTTTTTAATGTTAATTTTTATATTAAATTAATTAATTATTTAAAATAATTAATTTAATATAAAAATTATTAAAACTTTAATTGATGACATTTATATATTTAAACGACTAATAAATATTTATACTATGATTTATCGTCTTGACAGCTATATAATTTTAAATTCTTTAATTGTTTATTATAAATTTATTTCAGTTTACGTTATTATTTTTATAACAAACTTTAAATAACGATAAGATATATTTGTGTCTATTTATTAGACATTTTTTTAAAATGAAATGAAATGTGTGCCACAACAAATCACATCACACATTATCAAGTACGTGATGATTTTGCACAAAAAACTGAACAGGCCTGTTAAATCGTGAACTATTACATTGACTAGTCGGGTCAGTACATCAGAAACCGGTCAACGTGTTAAATGGAGGAGTTATGACTTCAACTTGGTCGTTATTTTGAAACAGTAAAACAATACCACTATTTACCAAAAAAAAAAAACCACTAAACCTTTAATGTTTATTTGTTGATTGTCTTATATTATATTTTTATTTTTATTTTATTTTTATATACAGAAATATAATGTAAAATATATTTAATGTAAGATACATCTATATTATAAAATATATTTAGATAATGTAAGATATATGTAAAAAATTAATATAAAATATATTTTAGTAACTATAATAATTTGTATTAATAATATTGTAAAAAGTTATACTAATTCTTCAATTTTATTTTATTTATTTTAATACTTTATTTGTTATAATGTTACTTATCAACATTCTTGATATTAATAAAATAATATTTTTAATTTTGAACATATATAAAAAATACTTAAAATAATAAATTGTTATAATTTATGTCTAAGATGATTAATAAAATTAGTAATTTTTAATATATATAATTATATTTTGATTCAATTATAATTAAATCATTAAATCGTAAATTAATTTCTTTAATAATTTAATGATCGATCTAATTTTTAGGACATTTAATAATAACATTATTACTCTCCTAGATATTATCAGGAAGGGTCACGTGCCAGTAAAATTTTAAGATTTTATTGGATTGAAACACATGACTTTATGCAAAATGGTTACATATGTTCAAGTAAAATTCATTACATTCTTTTTTTTATGGTCTTTTAAGGTATTTTATCATTCGGAAAGCGAGATACTAATTCTTCAAAGTATTGTCAACTCTCAAAAGCGGAAACTACTCCTAATAGTATTTTTTTCATACACACTATTCAAAAAATCAAACATAAAATGAAATACTTAAGAAACCCGAGTCATTTCCACTCGTACCAATGCTAGTTGGTATTCATTACATTCTTAGACGAAATTCCTATAAAAGTTGACACTATTTACTAAGGGCTAATCTAAAATAATTATTAATCATTTATATTTTTAAATTAATATTTTCTCACCCTAACAAAAAGGCTGCATAGCTCAAAAATTTTGAAGTATTATTATCTTTTAGAGTGATTTATGATTCAAGTTAAAAAATTTACACTTTCTCCGTAGCAAGAAAGAATGATTTTTTTTTTAAAAAAAAAACATTCAAGAGGAAGAGGAAGCTAGTAGGCTCCTAAAAAAAACATTAAATAAAGTTTTCTTAAACTGAGCCAATCTATATGCAACATTGTGCATATCACTAGATTAAGCTAAAACACCATTGAGTTTCTATTGACTTAAGTTGAAAGCAAAACATGAAAGTGTCATCATATATATTGCTGTTGCAACCGATTTCTTTTTTTCTATTTCTCCAGTGGTGACCCTTGCGAATTAAGGGCTGCCACCTTTCTTTTGGCATCAAACCCCCCCGAATTTCGTTTGTCCTAGTTTGGTAGTTTCGTATTCTATTTTGTTGGCTTTTAAAATTGATTTTGTCTCTAATAGTTTAAGGATTTAGCTCATGCATGTATATTTTTATAATTTATAAATATAGTGCTTGTTTGAGTGTGTTTTTTTTTATAATTTTTTTAATATTTTAGTTATATTTTAGTGTGTTTGAATATATAGTTTTTAAAAAAAAAGTAAAACACTAAAAAAAGTACAAAACTAAATTTTGGTGCTTTTAAAAAATATTATAACATAAAATAAGATTTTCTTAAATATTGTGCCTAAACATAAAATAGGTTTAATTTTTTATAAAATGTTTTTAATTTTTTTTTATAAAAAAAGCTCGTCTGATGTAGGAATCGAGATTAATGTAATAGGCGAGAAAGTCTATAAATTGATAATTCAATTTATTTGTTCGGATTTTATTTATTTCCTATAAATAAGGTATTATTTGAATTTTGAAGTTAATTGCAATTATCGATGATAATCGGTTTTTTCAAGGAATGACATATATCAAGTAGATTAATTGACATTAATTGTTGATCAGCATTGCTATGGCTCGTTCGAACAAGTTATGAAAAAATGATTTTTGATAAATATTTTTTAGTATAATTTTTTTAATAAAAAAATATTTTATATTTAAATATAATGTTTAAAAATTACTTTAAAGTAACAAAATAACTTTTAAATTTATTTAGATAAAAAATAACACAAGGACATTTTCATAGCAAAATTATTGAAAATGTCATTTAGAAGCACTTTTTTAACTGTTTGGATAAAAGTATTTTTTTAAATTTAGAAAAATTTAAGAATTTTAAAAATTAAAATGATGTCTTTGTTCAATCATAACAATATAATGCTAAAATAATATTAAAAAAATTTCCACTTACTAATAAAAGAAAAAATCAAAGATGACTAAAAAAAATTTGAATAGATGTTCGTGCTGCTCTGAACCAACTCTTTTTTAAAAATTGTACACCTACTATGTATTATAGAAACTGTTTGTAAACTACTTATTATATATAAATACAACTTTTTATGATTATATATATATATATATGTTATTGCCAAATTTTTAAAACACAAAATTATATTTTTATCTATTATATAATATTATTACAAATAATAAATTGTTCAGGAGTTTACATTTTTTAATTTAATATATATTATATATATGTATATATAAGTTTACTACTAGAGTTTCAAGTTTAGTTCAACTTTTGAGGAGAAAAGTCCAATGAATTTGATAAACATATTTTATATGCATAATTTAGCACCTCTCATTGGTCTATTCTTATGAAATTATTGCATATATGAAGTGAAAATTTCATAATTCCTCATATATTGGTTATGTTGTTACAAATTGAGCAGAACACCCGAAGGACTATTCAATTGTTGAACCAAAATATCATGAACTTGGATGTTGATATCAGTATAGCTCAAACAGAAGAGAAATGAAGACCTAAACTCAGTGAATTTTGGATTACATCAAATTCAGGACAAATCAGAAAATTCCTGCTCAAACCTATACTCGGTTATTTGGTGATTTCTCAAGATCTAACCGTTGGATGTAGCTGAAATTTTTGACATGTTCTTCATGACTGCATGTGCTACAACTTTCATGAAGAGAAGATTTCCAAATTATGACAGGAGCAATGACGAAATTGGTAATCTTCGGAGCTGAAATTTCAACCCATGTGCAAAGAGATTTGACAAAATTATAATTGAATAGTTCTAGCCTTTGCCTATAAAAGGAAGGCATTTGCCATACTTAGGGGCATCCAATTTCTGAATTCTCTCATTGTAGTTTGAGTTAGGGGTGAAACTTTGATAAATTGTGAGATTTATACTTTGATTTCAAGGTTAGATCTTCCAATTTGTTTAAAGGAAATCCCAAAGCTCTTGTAGTTTGTATAATATAATCTTCATCTTATTCAAGTTTCTTCATCTTGATGTCTAGTTAAGGTTCTTCCTAGAGTTAGGGGTGAAGCTTTCATAAATTGTGAGATTTATACTTTGATTTCAAGGTTAGATCTTCCAATTTGTTTAAAGTAAATCCCGAAACTCTAGCCCGTTGTGTTCTTGTTAATACCAACAACCACTTTCATTTCTATCATGCTTTTCACTTGTTCTTTTGTTTCCTTTAATATAATGAGTAGCTAAATTTCTATACTAGGATTGCAATTTGAACTCACACGTAATTTGATTCGTTTATCATATCCAATAGTAGGTTGATTATCTTGAATTGTTTATCTTACTTATTCTTAATGCTTTTAATTAATTGGCCAATAATTAAATTGAATTGATAAACCTTAAGCAACTTGACAAAGGGATTTTGGTTTTAGATCTAAGTAAGATAACATATGATCTTTGTGCAAAAGCCTTGAGTTCATATAGGATAGACATATACCTATATGACATATGTAACCATTAATGAAATCGGAACTTAATGAATTCTTGATTATTTGATAGACATAGACATATAGTTTATCATTAATTAAGGATATTTCTATTTGACCATCGAAAGAGGCTTATAGATAAGTTAAGGATTTCTAGTTAATAATTCAGATAATTAATTGATCTTAGATAGAAGTAAGAGAATCAAGTAAAGTGTGAGGAATAATTGCAATCCTAGGCTTGGTTAATTTGATCATTAAATTCTTCTTCTTGTATACTTTAATTTTTAATCTTTCATAACACTCCCTCTTATTAAGTTGTTTAAATAAGATTGAGTTTTGTAAACTTTTAATAGATAGTTAAATTTAGAATTAATCCCTGTGGGTTCGACACTTTCTTACTATTATATTACTTGATTTGCGATAACGTATACTTGCGTTCTGATTTACCACATCAAGTTTTTGGCGCCGTTGCCGGGGATTAATCCTTTATTTTACTACTATTAATGCTAGCATACTTGATCTTAATTTAAACTTGTTCTTTTATTTCTTTTTAATTTTTCGAACTGTTTTATGCGCAGTGCTCAAGACAAGGAGTTGATTCCTCTTAATCCTGAGATTGAGCGAACTTGCCGCAGAAACAGAAAAGAGCGTCGTCGAGAGTTATTGCAACAAAGAAGAATGGCTGACGATAACAGAAATCAAGAACTTGGGCTAGCTAATCAACAACCAAGAACTCTTAGGGATTATATAATTCCTACTGCTGATGGAGTTCATTCAAGTATTGTCAGACCTCCAATACAAGCTAACAACTTTGAGATTAAGCTAGGAGTGATCCAGATGCTGCAAAATAATCAATTTGGGGGTTTGCCTCATGAAGACCCAAATGCTCATATAGCAAATTTTCTGGAGATCTGTGACACTTTCAAGCACAATGGATGTTCTGCAGATGCTATTCGGTTAAGAATTTTTCCCTTTTCACTAAGAGACAAGGCTAAAAGTTGGTTGAATTCTTTATCCGATAGCTCTATCACTACTTGGGATATGTTGGCACAAAAATTCTTAGCTAAGTATTTCCCTCCTGCAAAGAGTGCAAAGTTGAGGAATGAAATTACCTCTTTTCAGCAATATAATTCAGAATCATTGTATGAGGCATGGGAGAGATTCAAGGATCTACTTAGAAGATGCCCTCATCATGGGGTACAAAAGTGGCTTCAAGTTCAAACTTTCTATAATGGCTTGACTAACTCTCTAAGGTCAACCATTGATGCTGCTGCTGGTGGTGCGTTGATGAACAAAACTGTTGATGAAGGTTATGATTTATTGGAAGAGATGGCTTCCAATAACTATAAATGGCCTACTGAAAGAGCATCACAAAGGAGAGTGGCTGGAATTTATGAAGTAGATACTTTATCTGCTTTATCTGCACAAGTAGCCCGACCAAGAAGCTAGACTCAATTGGGAGTCAATCCAATCAACAATAATACATGCTATTCGTGAGCCCTTTCTTGATCTCGTGAGTATTGCTCGACCTCATTCTGTTGATCAATGCTCTTTTAATTCTGAAACTGCTAATTATGTGGGTAACTTCAATCGGCAACAACACAACCCAAATTCAAATTTCTACAATCCCGGTTGGAGGAATCACCCAAATTTTTCTTGGAGAAATAACCAAGAAGCTTCATCATCAGCTAGACCGATGGGACCACCTGGGTTCCAACAACAAGCTCCACAACAAGAGAAGAAATCTGTAATGGAAGAAGCCATCTTACAATTGACTAAGAGTACTCAACAATGTATGAATCAACTTCAAAGTCAAGGAGCTTTTATCCGGAATCTTGAGGTTCAAATAGGGCAATTATCTGGTTTTATGAATAATCGCCCTCAAGGTAGTTTGCCGAGCAACACGGAGACCAATCCTAAGGGAGGTAATAATGAACAATGTAAGGCTGTTACCCTCAGGAGTGGCAAAGAACTGGATGAGCCCATTCAAAAACCTAAAGAAAATGAAGATGAGAAGATTCATGAACAATCAAAGAGCAATTCTGAAGAGCCTTTTCTATTGAAGAAATCTGATAAGGAAGAACCCCCTCCACCTCCATTCCCACAACGATTTCAAAAGCAAAAGATGGACAAGCAATTCAACAAGTTTCTAGAGATATTCAAGAAACTTCATATCAATATTCCTTTTGCTGAAGCTTTGGAACAAATGCCGAGCTATGTCAAGTTTATGAAGGAAATCTTGTCCAAAAAGAGAAGACTTTGAGATTTTGAAACTGTTGCACTTACTGAAGAGTGCAGTGCCATATTACAGAAAAAGCTTCCGCCAAAGCTAAAAGATCCAGGGAGTTTTACTATTCCTTGTACTATTGGAAACAAATTTTTTGGTAAAGCTTTATGTGATTTAGGAGCTACTATAAATCTGATGCCTCTTTCTGTTTACAGGCAACTTGGATTGATGGAGGTGAAACAAACCAATCTAACTCTATAATTAGCAGACAGATCTCTCACCTACCCAAAAGGAGTGGTGGAAGATGTTTTAGTGAAAGTTGACAAATTCATATTTCCTGCTGATTTTGTAGTATTAGACATGGAGGAGGATCGAGAGGTTCCAATCATTCTTGGGAGACCTTTCCTAGCTACTGGTAGAACTCTCATAGATGTACAAAAATGTGAGCTAACTATGAGGGTACAAGATCAAGAGGTAACATTCAATGTCTTTAAAGCTATGAAATATCCTCAAGAATCTGATGAATGCTTCATGATTAATGTTATTGATGATAGCAAATTCGAATTAAATACTAATGGTTTTAGTACTGATCCTTTAGAAGATGCTATTATTAATCTACCTTGTGAAGATAGGCATGAATCATTTGAGTTTGTGCAATGGCTTAATGCATCAGCATCTTACAATCATGTCGGAAAACAATTTGAGGATTTGGAGTTGTCCATGAAAGATGAGACTACAATGAAATCCTCAGTTGAAGAACCACCAGAGTTGGAGCTAAAGCAACTTCCTGATCATTTGAGGTATGTGTTTTTAGGAGAATCTTCTACCTTACCAGTTATTATCTCATCTTCTCTTAATAGTGTGCAGGAAGAGAAATTGCTAAGATTGTTGCGAGAATATAAGAAAGCCTTGGGATGGACCATAGCAGATATCAAAGGAATAAGCCCATCTATCTGCATGCATAAGATTCTCCTAGAGGAAGGATCAAAGCCCACCATTGAACATCAAAGGAGGTTGAATCCAATAATGAAGGAAGTAGTCAAGAAGGAGATTATTAAATGGTTGGATGCTGGAATCATTTACCCCATCTCTGATAGTTCGTGGGTCAGCCCAGTACAATGTGTACCTAAAAAGGGAGGTATGACTGTAATTACCAATGATAACAATGAACTAATCCCCACTCGAACTGTTACAGGTTGGCGAGTCTGTATGGACTACAGAAAGTTGAACAAAGTAACACGGAAAGACCATTTTCCTCTTCCTTTCATTGATCAAATGTTAGACAGACTTGCTGGTCGAAGTTATTACTGCTTTCTGGATGGATATTCGGGGTACAACCAAATTGCCATAGCTCCTGAAGATCAAGAAAAGACAACTTTCACATGTCCTTATGGGACATTTGCTTTTCGAAGGATGCCATTTGGATTGTGCAATGCACCTGCAACTTTTCAACGATGCATGATGTCAATCTTCTCAGATATGGTGGAGCAGTCAATTGAGGTATTTATGGATGACTTCTCTGTATTTGGTGATTCTTTTGACCTTTGCCTTAATAATCTTGCTTTAGTGCTAAAAAGATGTGTAGAGACTAATCTGGTACTAAATTGGGAGAAGTGCCATTTTATGGTTCAAGAAGGAATAGTCCTTGGCCATAAAGTTTCTGCTAAAGGGATTGAAGTTGACAAAGTAAAGATTGAGACAATTGAAAAATTACCTCCACCTACTTCAGTGAAAGGCATTCGCAGTTTCTTAGGGCATGTAGGCTTCTACAGACGATTCATTAAGGATTTTTCTAAGATCTCTAAACCTTTGTGTAATTTACTTGAGAAAGATATTCCTTTTGAATTTGATGAATCTTGCCTTGAAGCTTACAGGATTTTGAAAGAGAAGTTGATTACAGCACCAATCATTGTAGCACCAGATTGGAATATCCCATTTGAACTCATGTGTGATGCTAGTGATTTTGCAGTGGGGGCAGTTCTTGGTCAAAGGAAAAACAAAAAGATGCATGCCATTTACTATGCAAGCAAGACCTTGAATGATGCTCAACTTAACTACACTACCACAGAAAAGGAACTTCTTGCTGTGGTATTTGCTTTTGATAAATTTCGATCTTATTTAATTGGAACAAGAGTAATTGTCTATACAGATCATTCAGCAATCAAGTATTTGATTTCCAAGAAAGATGCTAAGCCGAGGTTGATCAGATGGATACTCTTGTTACAAGAATTTGATCTTGAGATTCAGGACAGAAAAGGAACAGAAAATCAAGTGGCCGACCACTTATCTAGATTGGAAAGTGACAATAATGAAGGAGGTAAAGTGCAAATTAATGAATGTTTTCCTGATGAACAACTCTTTACCCTTCAAGGTAATATACCATGGTATGCTGATTTTGTTAATTATCTTGTAAGTGGTATTTTACCTCCTGAGCTTAACTGGCAACAAAGAAAGAAATTTTTGCATGATGTAAAATACTATGTTTGGGATGAACCTTTCTTGTTTAAGCAATGTGCAGATCGAATTTTAAGAAGGTGTATCCCCAGTGAAGAAGTTGATAACATCTTGCATCAATGCCATTCATCTGATTATGGAGGACACTTTGGAGGAGAAAAGACAGCTGCTAAGGTGTTACAGTCTGGTTTTTATTGGCCATCATTATTTAAGGATGCTTACTCCTTTGTTGTAAAATGTGACAGTGCCTACGGACTTGAAATATCTCTAGAAGACATGAGATGCCCCTCAATAACATCTTAAAAGTGGAGATCTTTGACGTATGGGGTATTGATTTCATGGGTCCTTTCATCTCATCTTTTAATAACCTCTATATTCTTGTTGCTGTTGATTATGTTTCTAAATGGGTTGAAGCAACTGCTTTACCCACTAATGATTCTAAAGTGGTGTTGAATTTTTGAAGAGAAACATATTCACTAGGTTTGGAACTCCAAGAGCAATAATAAATGATGAAGGGAGTCATTTTTGCAACAAATACTTTGGAGCCCTTCTTGCTAAATATGGAGTGACTCATAGGGTGGCAATCGCATACCATCCTCGACTAGTGGCCAAGTTGAGGTTTCTAACAGAGAAATCAAGAGGATCTTAGAGAAAAGCGTGAATCCCACAAGAAAGGATTGGTCCAAGAGATTGGATGATGCATTATGGGCTTACCGAACAGCATACAAAACTCCGATTGGAATGTCACCATATCGATTGGTGTTTGGCAAAGCATGTCACCTTCCAGTGGAGCTGGAACATAATGCATATTGAGCTATCAAAAAGCTCAATTTTGATATGAAGCAAGCTGGTGAGAAACGTTTCCTCCAACTCAATGAGATGGATGAGTTCCGTCTTCAGTCATATGAAAATGCCAAATTGTACAAGGAGCAAACAAAAAGGTGGCATGATAAGAAGATTGTCAAGAGAATTCCAGTGGGGCAAAAGTCTTACTTTTCAACTCGAGGTTGAAATTATTTCCTGGAAAACTTAGATCAAGATGGTCAGGACCGTTCGTGATAGTCAAGGTGTCCCCATTTGGAGCAATTGAAATCAAAGATGAGAAAACTCAAGCCACGTTTAAGGTCAATGGTCAAAGATTGAAGCATTATTGGGGAGGATCCATCGATCGTGAAAAATCTTCAATCACGCTGGCTGACAATGAATGATCTTTGACAGATTACTTTTCACCGATTACATGGCGGATAACGGTACTCCGTGAATTTTGTTCGGTCCCTTCAGTTACCCACAAATACTGAAATCTGTATATAATTTTACTCATTTCTCTTTCCTTCTTTCTCCCCAAATGGATAACAGGCTTGTTAACTTACGCAAGCAATTCCCTTTTCTTCCTCAAAATGCTTTAACTAACATTTATTCTGCCAGGTTTGAAAGATTAAGGATGCTTATGCACAAAGGCATCCCTGCTGATATACGCTGGTTAATTGAAGCAAATGTCCGATTAGCAGGTGAATTTTCTGACGCTCTTATTTCATATATGCCAGGTCTAGGTAAAAGTCTATATGCAAAGAAAAGAAGAGCAAAAAGGTTACGGGTCTGCTATAAATGTGCAAGATGGACCTGTAACACAAAATGCAGATCACTTGGAATGGTGTCTATAAATCGAGATGACAAAATTAAATTCATTAAGGATGGCATGAGTAAGGAGTCTTTAGATAACATTCTATTGACTCTTGAGACGCATCCTAGTGGAGATGTGCAGGGAGTACTTCTTGATTTATGGCCAATATTCCAAGCTGAACATGAGCGTTATAGTCTTGGGAATCGACTCAAAAAGACCTGTTTGCCAATTTTTAAGAAAATTGGAAGAGAAGCCACCATCGGCCCATAGAGAGCATTGAAGCCAAGTATCGACGTAAAACCAAAGGAATGTGTGAGCCACAATCACATCAACTGTAAGTATTGCTATTTTGTTTCTTCCCTTATTTTCTTTTTGTTTAAAAAATAAAAAAAATAAAAAAAAAAAAAAAAAAAAAAAAAAATAAAAAAATAAAAAAGATAGCCGTATTTGTTTGAAAAATGCTTTGTATATTTTCAAACTTCTCCTGACACATATAGATTAGTCTTTTATCCTAGTTGTATAGCTATTGTCATTTCGGTGTTTATTTTCAAACTTTCCTAACACTAAATCTATCCCTCATTTATAGGTGTAATTATTAGATTTGAGTTTTGATTCCTTTAAATATTGCACTTTGCTCTCTTCAGATCATTGATAAGGTGAGAGTACAAAAAAAAAAGAGAGAGATGGAAGTAACTTCAGTTCGTCGAATCAAAAGTGTTTGTGTCTTTTGTGGATCTAATCCTGGAAAGGATAAAGATTTTGTAAATATGGCAAACCATCTTGGTCGAGTGCTAGCTGAGAGAGAAATCCATTTAGTTTACGGAGGAGGTAGTCTTGGGTTAATGGGTTGTGTAGCTACTGCTGCACATTTAGGAGGTGGCAAAGTCCTTGGTGTCATTCCCAGTCCTTTAGCCATAGGCAATCCCGCTGGAAAAACCGTAGGGGATGAAGTAATGGTATCATGCATGCACCAACGCATGAACATTATGATAGCAAATGCTGATGCCTTTATTGCTCTACCTGGTGGTTTTGGAACTTTGGAAGAGATCTTTCAAATTGCATCCTGGTTACAGCTGAACTTTCACCAAAAACTCATTGGTATATTAAATGTCACTTGATCATGCCATGGAACAAAAGTTCATCTCACAAGCGACACGTCAAATTCTTGTAACTGCTGCGACCCCTGAGCAATTGCTCGATCAACTACACGAATTTGTCCCACAACGTGATCCAGCAATGGCTCTACTGAATTGGGAACAAGGCAGCAACAGCAAAAAGCGAAAACTTAATTTGACTTTGTCCTTATGAATTTTTGTTCTCTGTTATGGTTTTAGTTTTTTTTTTGTAAATTTTCTTATTTCAGGCTCGATTTGCAGTTGTCTGGTAAGATCTTCTACACTCCACTTATCTTTATTTTGACATTGGGGACAATGTCTTAAATTAGTTGGGGGGAGGATAGTTAACATTGTCATGCCATGTACATAGTTTGTTAAAAAAAAAAAAACTAACAAGCTAATTTTTATCGATACTAACTTATTAGATGTATGATTGCAGAGTAAGGAGTAATTTTGCTCTTGAGACGCATCTTAATTTGCATTTCATAGTAGGTCTAAAAATAGTTTGTTCTTGTATATAGATATATATATATATATATAAAAAATAAAAAAACAAAAAAACAAAAAAACTACAAAAAAAAAGAGATTCATTTTGATCTTTTCGATTAATTTTGATGCAAGCATGTGCTGAATTGTAGCTTAGTTGATGATAAAAGTATGCAAAACAATTTATAGTTGAATTATTTTTCAAAATTCGTGATATACATGTATATATGACTGTGGATATTATGAAGAATGCATGTTTGAATTGAGTAAATGTTTCATACCTTTGTGAGTTTTGGGCTTGTCCAAGTTTGATACTTATGCTTGGTTTATTTTCTTTCATGAGTGATGTCAATTATGGATGTATTTTCTAGAACTTGCACTGAATCAATTTGAGATTACATTGGTCTCTATGTTACATAAAAATGATAGAGGCAATTTTCTTGACTTAACTACTTTGACCAAATAAGCCTACCTTACATTTATCCCATTGTTAACCCCCTTTGAGCCTACTTGCCCTTTTTGTTGTTCATAGCTTTTACAAGCCTTCAGTGAAAAACCATGTTTTACTTCACCTTAGGGAATAAGAGAGCATTGATTTTCCTAATTGGAGGAGTTCTTTTGGTTGCAATGATTTAAGTGTGGGGGAATTGGTATGTTGATGTCAAATGTTTGGTAAAAAAAAAAAGGAGAACAAAAAGAAAAAAAAAGAGAAAAAAAAAGCTAAATTTAAAAAAAAAAGAAAAAAAAAGAAAGAGAAAGAGAGAAAATAAAGGGTTGTTAAAAAAAAAAAGAAGGGAAGGAATGTGTGAAGAGAATGTGCATTTTAGAGTTTTTGGTAAAAGTTTATGATTCCTACTTGAGTTACTCCGCAATGTTTTTTATTCTCTTTGGTTTTTAACTTGTTATTATCCATATTGTTTCCTTCCTTCACCTTATAACCTCGTTACAACCTTTTTGAAAGACCTCTTGATTTGTGAAAGTTATTTGATCTAAGTAGTGGAGAATTGATGTATGTGCAAGCATATGGTAAAATACTTTCATAATTTGACTGAGTTGAGCGCAAACATTTAACCTAAACACTTTGTGTGATTTGAGTGTCACTTGTGAGGAATTTTACTCAATTTGAATATGCCTATTTCTGATTAAAGCATGATTATGCTATGTATATTTTACTCCTAATTGCTTTAATTCAACTATACTTTGTTAAGCATATTTAAATCTGATACAATGCTTGTATTTAAAAATTAATTGAATTGATCAAATGAAGTATTACATATTTGTGGGTATCATCCTGGTAAACCCTCACGAGACTATAACTCGTCCACTAGGGACACCTAGGGGTTTAAAGGCTTGTGGCACATGCTAAGTGCCATCGTGTTTTCCTACGAAAGTGAATTAGATTAGGTATAATCAGTTTTTATTCTTTTAGTTTAATATTAGGTTGTTTCTTGTTTGAGGACAAACAACAAGTCAAGTGTGGGGGGATTTGATAAACATATTTTATATGCATAATTTAGCACCTCTCATTGGTCTATTCTTATGAAATTATTGCATATATGAAGTGAAAATTTCATAATTCCTCATATATTGGTTATGTTGTTACAAATTGAGCAGAACACCCGAAGGACTATTCAGTTGTTGAACCAAAATATCATGAACTTGGATGTTGATATCAGTATAGCTCAAACAGAAGAGAAATGAAGACCTAAACTCAGTGAATTTTGGATTACATCAAATTCAGGACAAATCAGAAAATTCCTGCTCAAACCTATACTCGGTTATTTGGTGATTTCTCAAGATCTAACCGTTGGATGTAGCTGAAATTTTTGACATGTTCTTCATGACTGCATGTGCTACAACTTTCATGAAGAGAAGATTTCCAAATTATGACAGGAGCAATGACGAAATTGGTAATCTTCGGAGCTGAAATTTCAACCCATGTGCAAAGAGATTTGACAAAATTATAATTGAATAGTTCTAGCCTTTGCCTATAAAAGGAAGGCATTTGCCACACTTAGGGGCATCCAATTTCTGAATTCTCTCATTGTAGTTTGAGTTAGGGGTGAAACTTTGACAAATTGTGAGATTTATACTTTGATTTCAAGGTTAGATCTTCCAATTTGTTTAAAGGAAATCCCAAAGCTCTTGTAGTTTGTATAATATAATCTTCATCTTATTCAAGTTTCTTCATCTTGATGTCTAGTTAAGGTTCTTCCTAGAGTTAGGGGTGAAGCTTTCATAAATTGTGAGATTTATACTTTGATTTCAAGGTTAGATCTTCCAATTTGTTTAAAGTAAATCCCGAAACTCTAGCCCGTTGTGTTCTTGTTAATACCAACAACCACTTTCATTTCTATCATGCTTTTCACTTGTTCTTTTGTTTCCTTTAATATAATGAGTAGCTAAATTTCTATACTAGGATTGCAATTTGAACTCACACGTAATTTGATTCGTTTATCATATCCAATAGTAGGTTGATTATCTTGAATTGTTTATCTTACTTGTTCTTAATGCTTTTAATTAATTGGCCAATAATTAAATTGAATTGATAAACCTTAAGCAACTTGACAAAGGGATTTTGGTTTTAGATCTAAGTAAGATAACATATGATCTTTGTGCAAAAGCCTTGAGTTCATATAGGATAGACATATACCTATATGACATATGTAACCATTAATGAAATCGGAACTTAATGAATTCTTGATTATTCGATAGACATAGACATATAGTTTATCATTAATTAAGGATATTTCTATTTGACCATCGAAAGAGGCTTATAGATAAGTTAAGGATTTCTAGTTAATAATTCAGATAATTAATTGATCTTAGATAGAAGTAAGAGAATCAAGTAAAGTGTGAGGAATAATTGCAATCCTAGGCTTGGTTAATTTGATCATTAAATTCTTCTTCTTGTATACTTTAATTTTTAATCTTTCATAACACTCCCTCTTATTAAGTTGTTTAAATAAGATTGAGTTTTGTAAACTTTTAATAGATAGTTAAATTTAGAATTAATCCCTGTGGGTTCGACACTTTCTTACTATTATATTACTTGATTTGCGATAACGTATACTTGTATTCTGATTTACCACATCAGAATTCAAGTTTATATAGTGAAAATTGTATCCACTTGTTCATAATAAAATTAAAAAAAAATCTCTAGTTGGTTTCAAATTCTCAAATTATTACTATGTTCCATAATAAAGAAAATATCAAATTTTTTTGTTAATTACAACACTAATTGATCCTTTATTCTATTCTTCATTTTTTCCATTACTCTCACATCTTGAAGTGAGTCATATTTTGCAAAATACTCTACCTTGTTTTGCTGGCTTTTCTTGTATAACCTTTTTTGGAGTTAGTTTTGGAGGCATGCTATATTCCCCCAAAGAGTAATGAAATAAGCAAATATCAAAACATTAAATAATTATAATGCAATAATATTTTTCTCTTTGTTTTGTTTTGCAGCTTTATAATTGAGATAATCTTTGGCCATATACAACATCTGGTTAAGGACAAAACCTTTTAAAAAATTTCTAAAACCAAAGCAATTAGCCTTTATAAAACTTCTAAAACCAAAGATTCAAACATGTATAACAAAAGAAATACAAATTTAAAATCAGAGTATTATTGGCCCAAATCCAACGACAACAAGAATGAAATGATAACATATGTATCAACAAAAAAAAAAGTAAAATATCAACAATTAATGAAGCATATTTATAGATAAACAGATGTTTTGAGAGACTAAACTAATTCAATTAATCAACACTAAATTCAAGCAATGCATTTAAAAAATTCATCTTAATATAGGAAAATCTAGTTTTCATTCACCATCCAAACTTTACTTATTGAATATGCATGACAAAACTAAACCATAAAAACACATTGAGCAATGCATCCAACATTCCACGGGACAAAAAGATACTAAAACCTTCCTAGTAATAACATATCCATACATCACTCACTTATCTGCACAACACATACACACACACCGATATGAGATAAGGTGAAGTTGAAAGATGAGATAAAGCAGTCAAGGGAGGCGTTCGTAAATCATAAAACAAACGTCTGAATAAGAAATATGTTCGTGTTAGGATTTGCAAGGGAAAAAGGAGAAGACATAAGATGAAAATTTTAATAAAAGTAAAAGGTATTTTTGTGAGAAAATTATACTGAAAACAATTTCTCCTTTTTTTTTTCTCCAGAAGATGGAATTATTAGAGAGTGTTTTGTTTGTTTGTTTTTTTTCTTATAATTATAAAAATGTCACATTATTTTTATTTTATTTTATATTTTCAAAATTTTGTGAAAAAAATAATAAAAACAAAAGTTTTTACACTTTCTTTCACAAAATTGTAAAAATAAAAAACAAAGTGATATTTTTATAATTATAATAAAAATATATCAACTAAAAATAAAAATAGATAACAGACTAAACATACCTTTAGTTTAAAAAAAAAAAGTGATAACTAAACTTTTTTAAAATTACATACAAACACACTTACAAACTTGTATAAATAGTTTTTTTTTTTTAAACAGTCAATGCAAACACATTCTATATCTCACGAATGAGAATTCGTGAAATGCTTCACGAATGATGTTGCTAGCCACCCACTCTGCCCGATCCAATACAAAAGGTAACAAATTGAATCAAGCAAAAATTAAAATAAAAGAAAAAAAAACTATCTCATAACACTAGTAGTCAATCGTTACCATTTCATTTCGTAACAATTAGCATTTTTCATTGTTGATTACTAAAGTTAAGAAGTCATTTTCTTCACCATGTTAATCATATTATATTAAAGACATCTTATTTTGTATTTTGATTATATATTTCTCTTCTTAAATTAAGAAATTTCACAGTTAATGTTAATTATCTTATAAATCTCATTTTATTTTATATAACTCTCCTTGATAAATAATAATAATAAATGGTCTAAGAAAAGCTACTGCTCACTCCACAAATATTATGGAGATCATCTATCATTTGGGGATTGAAGTAAGAATTTGTCTGGAAGGAGAGGAGAGGAGAGGATAGATAGATCAGGCTTATGTAAGAGATTCAGCCCATTAATCTGAAGACAATGGATTCAAGACTCCGATGGTATAATAGTTTTGTACCGGAATACTCATAGGCCCAACCCAAAGTCACCGTTATGCTCATCCCATCCCGTGCAAACTGTCTACGACATACGAAGATATTATCATATTATTATCCAAAATTCCACATCCACATGGTCACGGTGGTAGCTGTCACGGACACAGTTTGTGAGTTTCGTCTGTAACTGTAAGGAATGGCTCTTCTCAACGTCTCATTGTGTTCCAAACTCCCACCTAAACATCATCATCTCTTAAGCTCCCCTGCGCCTCTGCTTCTGGTTCGTAAACTAGGCAACCCCATCTTACTTTTCTTATTCAACTTCAAGAATTTCCCACTCTCTGCTTCGTTTCATTTTGCTGATCTTGGCTTTCCTTCACACTCATAGGGACTCAATCTGAAGCAAAATCGACAAGCCTCTCAAAAACTCACATTTTCATTGGGTGAATCCGTTTCTAGCGCTACCCTGGTTGCTCTCCTCTCTGCTTCTTTGTTCTTTGTTGATCCCGCACTTGCGTTCAAGGTAATAATTTTGATCACAAAATGCAAGCTTTTCTAGTTCCTAAATGAGAATTTCAACCCTGGTTGTTCAAGGTAATTAGTTGTCTTCAGTAAGGAATTGTGGGTTTCAATTTTTTTGTTAATGGATCTGGTGAATACAGGGTGGAGGCCCATATGGGCAAGAAGTGACAAGGGGACAAGATCTCACTGGGAAGGATTTCAGTGGCAAGACTCTGATCAAGCAAGATTTTAAAACGGTGTAAAATTTTCTTCTTTTAAAATTTTTTTAAGTAAATTTGATGGTATCAAATGTAGTGCTTTTGATGAAAGGCTAATAAGTTACCTGTTACAGTCCATACTGCGACAAGCCAATTTTAAAGGTGCAAAGTTGTTAGGTGCTAGCTTCTTTGATGCTGATTTAACAGGTGTGGCTAACAGCAGATAATATAATGAATGTAGCATACTGTAGACACATACCATTTGCAATAATAAAACTTTTCAATTTCTGCACTCTTATACCTATTTATATTCATTATTTCCCTACCTCTCCTATTGTCAGGTGCTGATCTTTCCGATGCTGATCTTAGGAGTGCAGATTTTTCCTTAGCAAATGTGACCAAGGTAACTCTTTTCCTGTATTCATAGGGTGATGTTGTGTGTTATAAAAATTGTAGAGTTTCATTTACTTAATTTGATAGGTGCGGTGAAGAAGAACAGGTTCATTATCCTAGGAACTAATGGAATTTAATTTCAAATAATTTGTTGGAGCCCTTACTCCACTGTGCAGCCTGTGCTACAGTTCTGTTCAGTTCCTTAATTTGAAAAACTTACTTCGTTCTGTTGTGTATTGCAATCAACTTCAAAATTTTGCATAATGGCAGTGGCCATACATGGGGAAATTGTATGAGTGATTGTACAAGAGATACTTGATAATTAATGCATCATGCCCTGATTTGATCAACTGTTGTCTGCCCCTTTGTTAAATTATTTAAAGAATGCAGTGTCAATGATTATGACATAGAATTTGCAGTCAAGTTACCATAAAATATTATGATGGATAATAAACATAATTTTTAGCCAGCTACAATTAAGCTGTATGGTAAATTGCATATAGAGATTATCAGATGGGAAGGGATGTAGATTATTTGGTGCTAACAACTTAAATATTTTAGTCAAAGCTGAAAATGTGCCTCAATCCACTGTAATTATCGAATTTTTCTTCTGCCATTTCACAATATTGGTCCTGTTGGCTTCTGCATGCATGACCACTTTCTGCAGGTAAATTTAACCAATGCTAACTTGGAAGGCGCACTTGCAACGGGAAACACATCTTTTAAGGGATCAAATATTACAGGCGCTGGTATGTAGTATTACCACTTAACTATTATATGCTACGGTTCGGCTCATACAACTATGGAATGAATAATTAACAAGTTTTTATTCATCCTCATTCCAAGAAACACTAATTTCATCGAATTAGGAGCCCTGATTGAACTGTATTTGTGGTTATGTATATACTATACGAATAACCCTTATTAAAATGATTTTTGTGATTATAATATAAAACCCAGATGCGTATTCCAAAAGTAATTGCAAATTACTTAAGAATTAATAATTTCCCTTCATATTTTTTTTTACCTTCCATCACTAATAAAATTGCAGTAAATTTTGAACATACTCAACATGCAGTCCAGATGTAAGAGTATAGTTTAGTGTAATAATTAGTGCGATCTACCTGTGTAAGTTTGGTTTCTATATGCTTGGATGTACGTAGTCATGAAAAGATATGATATGCTTGAGCAGAATATACAACAGAATTAATATTTGTAATGGTAAGAACGTTAAATAGAATTATTACTTATTACTAATGCTAACTAGTAACTACAAGTAGAAACATGAAGCTTGATATTAACTGAATGTCAGGATACTACCACCATAAGAGTGAAGATTTAAATATTCATTTAAGAAATTAAAAACTACTCTTTCCTGTTGTTACTAGAGGTAATTCTTATATTATATAAACCTATAGTTTTATTGAATAGACAACTCAATTTCATTTCAATTTTGTCCCGGAGATGGCTTTGACGTTTGATGTTAGGCAACTTATGCAATGAGTTAACAATGGTTTGCCTATTATCTTGCATGGAGCCAGATTTCACGGATGTCCCACTAAGAGATGATCAACGTGAATACCTCTGCAAAGTTGCAGATGGGTAAGATTACATCTTTATACTTTACGCTCATTTTATTGTCTAAATATGCTTCATCATTAACGAAGTTGTTTCTGATATCAGAGTGAACCCAACAACTGGAAATGCTACACGCGATACATTGCTGTGCAATTAGTATTCCATTGCTGAGGAGGATATATTGTTCTATTGAATCAGAGGCTAGATAGAGATGCTGCATCTCAAACTGCAATTTTTGAATTTATTAAATAAACTCCTAATACTTACATGCTTTGTACATTAAAGTCGTGTATACTGTATAGCTTGTCATAGGTAAACTCCCTTTCCACTCTGGAAGAAAAGGAAATATTTTGTTGCACACTAGGTGTCACTTTATTCTTTGATCAACAACCTCTGTGATCTCTTTAATGATTTGTCATCTTTTTTTTTTTTGGTGGCTAATCACCTTATATGATTGACAATTGGTTATTTTATATTATTAAAATGGGAATTTTAACACAGCATTTTTGTAGTTCGTAAAATTTGCATTTTAATACATATGAAAGGAGGAAAGTGGCTACTCTGTTTGGAATATAATTAATGCCTCAAAATAAGTAGTTTGATACTAAGATGGTCTGCGGTTTTCTAGAGTTAATAGATCTTCAAGTTTGCTGCTGGGAATAAAATGGAACAAAGTCCCAAACTCGTCTCAATGCAACCTTTAGGTGACGACGGTTAGATTAGCATTGCTGAATGGCGTTTATTTCCTCAGGATTGACGACCCTTGCTCGTCACAATTAGCAAACCAAGTCCTGCAAACACCACTGAAGAAGTTGACAATAGCAGCCTAACTCAAAAGCCTTTTATTGTATTCCATCCCCGACTTGATCTTTGCAAGTAGCAGAGCAATTAGTCTTGGGATGAGCTAAACTCATATAGCCATTAATGCAGAGGTTGTGTAATCTTTGGCAAGAGAGAAAGAAATGACATTTGCAAACTGCAGCATCCTCTTCTACCTTTTGGTTTCATAAGGGACCAAAGCTTATTTTATTTCCACCAATGTTAGTACAGCTCAACTTTTACCTTTTGGTGTCACAAGGGAAAAACAGTGTTATTAACTTATTATGATGGCAAAAAAAAAAAAAAAACTTATTATGGAAACACAAATGGTGGGAGGAAGGAATAAGAATGAGACAATAGGAATAAAATATTTAATATTTTTAATATTAATTAAATTACATCCTTTTATCTAAGATGCTCTTTGTTTTCTCATCTTCATGCCCACCTCATTTTAACCTCATCTCTCTCTCTCTCTCTCTCGGTGGAAATCACTCTAAGTCAGTGCAACTTTCTACTTTTTTCTTTTTTTAGAAATGATAATTGTCTATTCCTCAGCTATACCTGATAAAAGAAAAAATAATAATAATCTGCGTTACAACTTATTATTTCTATATCTTATTTCATATTGCACGATGCAAAATTAATGATAAACAACTTAAATTTGGATAATAAAAATGCTGATTTTTTTTTTCGTTTGGCCATAGTGTATTTAGTTTTCATAGTACCTACCATTGTCTTGGGCAAATATTTTTCTTAAGGGTTAAGTATGTGTACTAGAGACAATTCTTTTATATGAAAGTCTTTTAAAATTAGATTACACAACTTTTTCTTTTCTTTTTCCTAATAAAAACCACATATAAAATATAATGATACATTCATTTCTACGTGTAAGATGTTTTTTTTCATACCTAACTATTATGAGACTATAATACCACATAACCTTAATTATTAAAGAAATTTCTACAATTTCTTAAACATGGGATGATGTATCTATAATCTTTTGTGTGAAAATTTTGAAGAGACAGAGTATAACAACACAAAATTGCAAACTATGTATGAATATGATGTATGAATTACGGTGCAGTCATACATAGGCGACATGTCAAAATAGAAAGAAAGTAGAGTATTGTAGTAATTTGAGGTTACTAGAAGGGTATTGAAACAAATTCAATTTCGAATAACAGCACAGAAAAAAGAGAGAGACAAGAGCATCGAGGGGAGCTTCTCCTTCTCGGCAACGATTTCAATTTGAAGGTAACAAGTGGCACTGAGTTTCACTCTCCAACCAATGTAACCCCACTAGTTCTGATTTGTGCCGTAAACTCAGTATCTCGGTAAGTTTTCCTTTTTTCATTTTCATTGTCAATATTCGTGTTTTTTGTGTTTAACATAGTTTTTGGGACCCCTTTATATTGAATTTTAGTTTAATTCCAAATGGGATATGTCCAATGGATTAGATCATTGTTGGTATGCTAAGAGGATTGTCAAGGAAATGGGTTCAATCAGAAGGGTGAGATTTAATGCTAGATCTAAGTTTTTTTTTTTTTTTTGTTGATAATTTGTGGTTATGGGTTTAAAATTTTATTATGGTCCCATCTGGATTAATTTCCATCCTCAAGTATGTTGTTAATTTTGTTTTATTTTCTATTTTTCGTATTTGTATTTGCTCTTTCTGTGTTTCTAATGCTCTCTTTCTATGTCCCATAAAAATTCAGTGTGCTTTTTGAAAAGAAAATGCCATTGAAGTTTAAGTCACAAATGAATTTTTTTTAACTTTGAACAAAAGAAACCAAACGATACTGTTAATCTATTGGCCTTGTAGTGTGAGCAGTGGCAGGAAACATTAACCATCTACATGATTACATGAGTTATTGTACAGCTTAAATTCTTTTTAAAATTTTAAACTTGGACAAGTATAATGATGGAATTGCTGGATTTTACTTGGTGGTGGAGACTTAAAATATTACTGTTGGTTATAAATTGAGATATACTGTTAGTTTCTGCAATCGATCTATTCTATGGCCCGAACATTTTGTGTCTGCGTTAAGGGCAAGGCATGAAAAAGTTGTTTAGTTATTCTATTGCTTTGGGATTCAGCGTGAGTCAATTTCCTTGGAATATGTGGTTAGAGTTCTTTAGTAAGCATTCCTGTGCTAGGATAATTTTTAAAATGTTTTATACAGCTTTGTTACTCTAAACTCTAAAGTAAGGCCTCTTTCTGGATACCTCATCTGTTATTATGTTAAAAACTTAGTGTAAATAAATTTGGGATTTTCTATCTGAGATTGAATTATGGGGTAGGAATTAGTGACAGATAGTTGATGGTTATAGTAGCTTATTCAATTTGGCATGAATATTAGGGAGGTGGAGTCATAATTCAGCTACTGAGAAAGAGTATGTAGCGTTCTTTGACTTTAACATATCTACATGTAATTTATCTTGAAATTATAGGATCATTTTCAAGGGGATCAATGATGAAGTTGGATTCACTTATGCATATAAATTTTTTAAATAGCCTCCCTCATCTTCCCAATTATATGTGCCTGTATGTGTGTTTATTGTTTATATGGTCTGCTTATATGTTCACCATGTGTATGCTACCTTGATGAATTTTTCTGGAGTTCTAGTAGATCCTCAGGCTGTGTTTCATATGTTTGTAACTGTGTTGAAGTTGGACTCTTTGTGTTACCCATGCTTCATTGGAGTCATTAGCTCGTGGAAACCCTTATCACTGTATTGATTGTCTCTTTCAATATTGCTTTTCCTAGGGCTTTTTCAAGCAGATTCGTTTGTCAAAATGGGACATCTAAAGTTGCAAATGCAAGCTGGTCTCAATGCAACAGAGGAGGAATTTGAGAATTGTGATGCTGGATATCCTAACAAAATTACTGTAGCATGCATGGTCAATGCAGAAATTGGTGCTGTTTTGGCAGTCATGCGAAGAAATGTTAGATGGGGAGTTCATTATATGTCAGATGATGATCAATTAGAGCACTTTCTTGTTCAGTCTTTGAAGGCATTGAGGAGGGAAATTTTTTCATGGAAGAGTCAATGGCACGCCATCAACCCTACCTTGTATCTCCAGCCTTTTCTGGATGTCATTCGATCAGATGAAACTGGTGCACCAATTACTGGTGTTGCTCTGTCATCTGTTTACAAGATCTTAACTCTGAATGTGATTGATGAAAACACTGTCAACATTGGGGATACCATGCACTTGGTGGTTGATGCTGTCACGAGTTGCAGATTTGAGGTGACTGATCCTGGATCAGAAGAAGTGGTCTTAATGAAGATATTACAAGTTCTTCTAGCATGTGTGAAAAGTAAAGCATCTGTATTGCTGAGTAACCAACACATTTGCACCATAGTGAATACTTGTTTCCGTATAGTTCACCAAGCAGGAACTAAAGGTGAGTTGTTGCAGCGGATAGCACGGTACACTATGCATGAACTTGTTAGGTGTATATTCTCTCACCTTCAGGATATTGACAACACAGAGCGTGCATTGGTAAATGGGAGCACTACTTTAAAACAAGAGGTATACGATTTGTGTACCTTTGTCCTTTTTGGTTTCAATCTTCACTTTTTCCATGTGATTATTTTTGTCAGTTGCTAGGGAGGAAAAAAATTGAAAGGAAACATGGGGACTTTGGGGGTGGGGGTAAGGTTCTTATTTACGCTAGGATTTTTGTTTTGCAATTGTATGTTATTCTCAGCTTACAAAATGTGAAATTGTCGAAAAGGAAAATTTCCTTAACTTATTTACTCTCTGCTGACATTTCTGTCTATTACTTATATAAAATTTTCAATTTCCATTAATTTATATTACCCAAAAAATTGTATGCTGCCAATTTTTGAGTGTTAGATACCATACAGTATTTGACCAGCTGATTATATACCCGGTTTGTAAGTGTACAGCCTAAAATGAACTTAGACCTCCCTTCTTGCTTTCCCTTCAGATGCAGGACAGAAGTGCGAAAATAAGAAAGGGGGGCTAGGTACATGACCTAGAAATCTTTTAGGTAGATTCTCTGGAACTTACCAGGAAACAAGGAACTGTCCTTGGAATAATACTTATTAGTGAAAAAATAAGTTGTACCAAAAATCAATATATAACTATAATTGACCCCATGCTGTCCTGCACCACCTTCTTGCATTTCCAATAATAATAATAAAAGAAAAAAGCAAAGAATCTTTACAGGCTGTGTATGTGTTGTTACTAGTTAGGGGTAGAGAGTTTGTCTTCACAGATAATTACAAATACTGATATGTTTATAGTCAAATCTGTAAATTCTCAAAGGGAATATTTTAATTGTTCTACTGAAATAAACAATTTTTCTGGTGCAAAACTGAATTTTGAGAGTCAGGACATGCATAAATTTGTAATGTCATTATTGATAGTTTTTTTTTTTTTTTGCAGACCGGTGGGCTGAATAATGAGCATGCTTCGGCAAGCACACAATTGGAGAATGGGAGCAATTCTGCATATGATGGTCGACTATTATCCACAGGCATTGCTTCCAGTACTGCAAGCGTTGTGACAGCAACTGTAACGGATGAAAACACAGCTATTGCTAGCAGTGGCAAGCAGACTGATACACATGAATTGCAGCTCATGACTGAACCATATGGGGCTCCCTGTATGGTGGAAATATTTCACTTCTTGTGTTCTTTGTTGAATGTTGTTGAGCATATGGGAATGAGTCCTAGATCAAACACAATAGCATTTGATGAAGATGTGCCTCTTTTTGCCTTAACTTTGATTAATTCAGCCATAGAGTTGGGAGGGCCTTCCTTTCGGTGTCACCCTAGATTGCTGAGCTTAATTCAGGATGAATTATTCCATAATCTTATGCAATTCGGTTTGTCAATGAGTCCTCTTGTACTTTCAATGGTGTGTAGCATTGTTCTCAACTTGTATCACCATCTTCGTAAAGAACTCAAATTACAGCTAGAAGCTTATTTTTCTTGTGTAATTTTGAGGCTTGCACAAAGCAAATATGGGGCTTCATATCAGCAACAGGAGGTTGCCATGGAGGCCCTTGTTGATTTTTGCAGGCAAAAAACATTCATGGTGGAGATGTATGCTAACTTTGACTGTGACATAACTTGCAGTAATGTCTTTGAAGACATTGCTAATTTGTTGTCCAAAAGTGCATTTCCTGTGAACAATCCATTGTCTTCCATGCATATTCTTGCTTTGGATGGTCTTATTGCAATCATGCAGGGAATGGCTGAAAGGATAGGCAATAGACCTGTAAGTTCAGAACATTCTCCAGTGAATCTTGAAGAGTATACTCCATTCTGGCTGGAAAAGTGTGAAAATTTCAGTGATCCAAATGATTGGGTTCCTTTTGTCTGCCGAAGAAAGTACTTCAAGAGAAGATTGATGATTGGAGCTGATCACTTCAATCGTGATATTAAGAAAGGTCTTGAGTTTCTCCAAGGAACACATCTTTTGCCGGACAAACTTGATCCCCAAAGTGTTGCCTGCCTTTTCAGATACACTGCTGGGTTGGATAAGAATCTTATTGGTGATTTCCTAGGAAATCATGATGAATTCTGTGTTCAGGTTCTTCATGAATTTGCTAGAACATTTGATTTCCAAGACATGACCTTAGACACAGCCCTGCGTCTATTTTTGGAGACTTTCAGACTGCCTGGAGAATCACAGAAGATACATAGGGTGCTTGAATCTTTCTCGGAGAGATATTATGAGCAGTCACCACATATCCTGGCTAATAAGGATGCTGCTCTCGTGTTATCATACTCACTTATAATGCTTAATACAGATCAGCACAATGTGCAGGTCAAAAAGAAGATGACAGAAGAGGATTTTATCCGAAATAATAGGCGAATAAATGATGGCAATGATCTACCTCGAGAATTCCTGTCAGATATTTACCATTCAATTTGTAAGAATGAGATCACACTCTCTGAACCAGGCTTTGGATTTCCTGAAATGACCCCAAGTCGGTGGATTTCTCTGATGCACAAGTCAAAAAAAACTGCTCCTTTCATTGTATCTGAATCCAGGGCATACCTTGACTATGATATGTTTGCTACATTGTCAGGCCCCACAATTGCTGCCATTTCTGTGGTATTTGAGAATGCTGAAAATGATGAGGTATACCAAACATGTATAGATGGATTCTTAGCTGTTGCAAAGATATCAGCTTACTATCATCTTGAAAATGTACTGAATGATTTGGTTGTGTGTCTCTGTAAGTTCATTACTATTTTGGATCCATTATCAGTTGATGAATCAGTCCTAGCCTTTGGAGATGACACAAAAGCAAGAATGGCAACTGAGACAGTTTTCACTATTGCAAATAGGTATGGTGATTACATTCGCACAGGGTGGAGGAATATTCTTGATTGCATCTTAAGATTGCACAAGTTAGGTCTTCTTCCTACTCGTTTGGCCATTGATGCAGCTGAGGAGTCTGAGCTTTCTGCAGAAACTGGGCATGGGAAGCCTAATTCAAATTCTTTATCATCGACTCATCTTACATCTATTAGTACTCCAAAGAGATCCTCAGGATTGATGAGCAGGTTCAGTCAACTGTTATCTCTTGGCACTGAAGAGCCAAGATCAGTACCAACTGAAGAACAACTTGCTGCTCATCAGCACACCTTACAAGCAATTCAGAAGTGTCACATTGACAGCATATTCACTGAGAGTAAATTTCTGCAAGCTGAATCTCTATTGCAGCTTGCAAGAACACTCATTAATGCGGGAATGCGACCTCAGAAAGGGAACAGCACATCTGAGGATGAAGATACTTCAGTTTTCTGCCTGGAGTTACTGGTAGCAATCACTCTGAAAAACAGGGATAGAATTGAACTTCTTTGGAAGGGTGTTTATGAGCACATATCCAATATTGTTCAGTCAACTGTGATGCCTTGTGTACTGGTAGAAAAGGCTGTTTTTGGACTCCTAAAGATTTGTCATCGCTTACTTCCCTACAAAGAGAACATTGCTGATGAACTTTTGAGGTCTCTGCAACTTGTCTTGAAGCTTGATGCACGGGTTGCTGATGCATACTATGAGCAGATTACACAGGAAGTCAGTCGCCTCTTGAAGGCAAATGCTTCTCATATTAGATCTCAGTTAGGATGGCGGACAATTACATCACTGCTTTCCATCACTGCTAGACACCTGGAAGCATCTGAGGCTGGATTTGATGCGCTGTTGTTCATTATGTCCGACGGAGCCCACTTGCTTCCTGCTAATTATATTCTATGTATAGATGCTGCGAGGCAGTTTGCTGAGTCTCGTGTTGGGCAGGTAGAGCGGTCTGTAGTGGCAGTAGATCTTATGGCAGGTTCTGTCAATTGTTTAGAAAAGTGGACTAGTGATGCTAAGCAAGCAACGAAAGAAGAGGAAGTGGAAAAGATGTCGCAGGATATTGGGGAAATGTGGTTGAGGCTAGTGCAAGGACTAAGGAAAGTATGTTTGGACCAGAGAGAGGAGGTTAGAAATCATGCGCTGTTATCTTTACAGAAGTGCTTGACAGGAGCTGTTGGGATTCATCTCCCACATGCTTTGTGGTTACAGTGTTTTGATCAAGTGATCTTCACTGTGCTTGATGACCTGCTTGAAATTGCTCAGGCACACTCTCAAAAGGACTACCGGAACATAGAAGGAACACTTATTCTTGCCTTGAAGCTCTTGTCTAAAGTTTTCCTCCAGTTACTCCAAGACCTATCACAATTGACAGCCTTCTGCAAACTATGGCTGGATGTGCTAAGCCGAATGGAAAAATATATGAAGGTGAAAGTTAGGGGAAGGAGAAGTGAAAAGCTTCAAGAGCTTGTGCCTGAGCTTCTTAAGAACACTTTGCTTGTTATGAAATCAGGGGGCATACTAGTGCAGAGCAGTGGCTCAAGTGGAAATAGTTTGTGGGAATTGACGTGGCTACATATGAATAATATTGCTCCGTCATTGCAGTCTGAGGTGTTCCCCGAGCAAGATTCTGAGCATTTGCAGCAGAAACAGATTGAAACAGTTGGAGGTTTGGGACCTGATGTAAACATTTCTGTTCCTACAAATGAAACAGCGGGCCACGATGGTGCTGGTATTGGTTAATCCTAGCTGTGGTGCCTTGGCTACCTGAATTGGTTTTTCTGTGTCCCTATGAAAGCACGATCTCAGTCCTTCATTGATTATTTTTTATCATTTTGAGGTTGTCTGGGTTCTCAAACGATTATGCAGAATCTGACAGATCTCATTCACATCTCTATTGTGGTTGGAGCGGGTTGATCTGGTTAAATCTGAAGTTGCATGTCATTTGGGTACTCCCTCTTTCTCATATTTGCCCCGGGGACGCTTGTTACTCGTAAGATTTTTGGTTGGAGATATGTTATAGCTTGAGAACTATTAGAGTGCTTCCCATGTTGGGTGCTTATAGAGATCCCCTCTCTCTCTGAGTCCACGCCAGAGGCAGCTAACTGCAAATTATCCTGAAGTATTGTCTTGCTAAATTGTACAGAACTCTAAATTGTTATCTCTTTGCTGCGAGATGCATTTTACTCGGTATGATGCAAACAGCAAATTTTTTGAAATGATCATAAATATATATATTTGAACGTCCAAGGATATGTCTTCATTCATTTGGTTCTTTACCTCGTCAAAAGGTATGGTTAGTTATTAGCCCTTAGCACATATACCTATGAGTAATCTCTGCCATTTGAGATTTAGATGAATAATTGTATTCAATCAACTTAAGCTAGTTTAGAATTCCAATTACAGTTTGATCATTTTGATCTTTAATCTTTTTGGTTCATTGCCTCAGCTTCATTTTAAGACAATGATCATTAGCTTCAATGATGCTATTTTATTTATTTATTAGTACATCAAGAATTAAACTTATCATATGTACTCAAGTTTTCACTCACCCCAACTACTCGATTCAAATTTAGGTGGGTTTAAAGCTATCATTTAGTATCCTAGGCGTTGGCTCAATGGTAGATGAGTAGTTCACTTTGTTCAAAACTTGAGTTTGGATTCTACCTATAACCTTTTTCGGGTGGTGGCATTATCTATATCCTCCAAGTACCAACACTAGTCCTTTATCGAGTGAAAAATAAGATAAATGCGATATAGACAACTATAAAAGAGATAAAAGAAGACAACTAGCATGTATAATTGATGGATTGTATGTGAATTTGTGTAAAAAAGTTTGGATGAGATATTGCAAGGGATAAATTTAATGGTGCAAAAAAACAGTGAATTTTTGTATATGCAAAATTTTGTTTGTATAGCATCACTGCCGGAATAATTTAAAAAAATGTCTGATTTTAATTATTCATTAAATAAAAAATTTATTGAAAAATTCTTATTTTAAAAAATCTTATTATAATATTAATAAAGTATCGTTTATATCAATGACAATAAGTATGAATGTTTCTCTAGTGTCTCATTTCTTCGTACGACTTATTATACCAAAAAGAAAAGGACAACTCATCCCTTATATAAGTCAAAATATAAGGAAAGAATAATATATTTTAATAATTTATTGCTAATTCAAAGGCATTAAAACATAAAAGAAGAGAAAAGAAAACCATTTTATTCTTGTGATAAAAAAATGAAAAGCAGGAAACAAAAGTTCCTGAAAGATTCAAAACCCAAAGTGGTGGGTTGTCTTTCCAGCAATGACATTGAAATTAAAGTTCACAAGTGAAATTTTAAGCTTTCAGTAAAATTAAATTCACCCAGCTGACACTATTGATGTAGTAGCTTTACGGTGGTCATTGAACAGCGTCACTTAACGTTAATGTTGTTAAAATTAAATCAAACAATGAATTGACAACATTGACAAACACTTTCAATTAAGTTCAACCGGTATGACCTTTTAAATTTGTGGATAAAATCAAATGATGTAGTAATTATGTCATATAATTTAAAACGCATATGATTCAGAGTGTTTGTACTTAAGGCCGAGATAGCTTAAATATATTTAAAGAAATTTATGAACCCTATTTATTTATACGAAGAATAATTCAATTTCTAAATTGTGTATAACAAAATAAAATTTGAAAGTCAAGCAACATTTTCCTTCTTTTACGAAAACTCGGCTTGAATGAACATAGTTAAGAGGTCACGTAGCATACTAGATGGTAGCAGTACCCAATTTCCAAATTGAAGAGAAAACAGTAAGAGCTTGCTCAACTCTATCACCTGCTCTTGATGGCTATGGGCTCCGAATTGCGGTGGTAGCAACGATCGAGTTTCGAGTGAGTGATGTCTTTTTTTGCCTTACCTGATTCTTCCTATAATTTTCAGTGAGTGAATGTCGGAATCGTTTTTTGTGGGTTTTACTCTTGTGTACTAGATTTCAATGTTATGGAAAATTTTGCATTTCACGCTGCAAATGCGGTGTGATGCAAAACATCAAGATGGAAGCGATCTAAATTGGATCAATGTATTGTATGTGCATGATTATGTGTGTGTCATGTAATGTTTTTATGGTCGTCTTATGTATTCAACATGTACATGCTGTGTTCATGAATTTGGAACATTCTCAGCTTGTGTTTCATATGTTTATTTATTTAGTTTGTGGAAATCCTGATCTTGTTCCTTGTATTTAAGATTGTCTCTTTGGACTTCAAGTATGTTTTTTTGTTCATCTATTGTTGAACCTCTTATCAGATTGTTTGTGTGTGAGAATGGGACGTCTAAAGCTGCAAGCTGGTATCACTGCAATAGAGGAGGAGCCTGAGGAGTGTGAAGCTGCGTATCCTAACAAAACAACTCTAGCATGCATCATCAATTCAGAAATTGGTGCTGTTTTGGCGGTTATGCGAAGAAATGTAAGATGGGGAGGTCGTTATATGTCAGGTGATGATCAGCTCGAACACTCTCTGATTCAGTCTTTGAAGGCATCAAGGAGACAAATCTTTTCATGGCAGCATCAGTGGCATGCTATCAACCCTGCCTTGTATCTCCAACCATTTCTAGATGTGATTCGATCCGATGAAACCGGTGCACCGATTACTGGTGTCGCTTTGTCATCTGTTTACAAGATCTTAACTCTGGATGTGATTGATCAAAATACTGTTAATGTTGAGGATGCCATGCACTTGGTGGTTGATGCTGTCACTAGCTGCAGATTTGAGGTGACTGATCCTTCTTCGGAAGAAGTTGTTTTGATGAAGATACTACAAGTTTTTCTAGCATGTATGAAAAGTAAAGCATCTATAATGCTGAGTAACCAACATGTTTGCACCATAGTGAATACTTGTTTCCGAATAGTTCACCAAGCGGGAACCAAAGGTGAATTGTTGCAGCGGATAGCACGATACACAATGCATGAACTTGTTAGGTGCATTTTCTCACACGTTCAGGATGTTGACAACACAGACCATGCATTGGTAAATGGAAGCTCTAATTTGAAACAAGAGGTATAAGATTCATGTTACCTTTATTTGAAGGCTACATTTTTTTTTCATGATTATTGTTTTAGCTGCTAGGGAGAAAAGTAATAGAAAGGGGAATTAGAGAGAGACAGAAAGAGGGTGTTGCTTTCTTATTAATTTTTGTTCCTATTATGCAAGAATTAGGGATATACTATCGGTTACTTGTCTCCGTTTGCGATTTGATAAATCATCAGGGGAAAAAAAGTTGACTTGTCTGTTCTCTGGTTAGAATATTGCCAACTCCCTATTTAAATTACAATTTCCATCAGTTTATTATTCGAAATAAATTGTATACGATGGATTTTTGGGTGTCATATACCATTAATAGTGTTTGATCTTGTGTCGCTGATTATAACTGGATCATAAGTATTTTGTACATACTAAGATGGGACTTCACAGACCTCCCTTTCCCTCTGTCTCCTCATCCCCAACAAGAAGAGAGTATCTCTACAATCAGTGTATGTGTAGTTGGGATGGTAAGAGAGCTTGCCTTTGTGTATAGTTACCAATAATGACACTTAGATAGTCAAATCTGCTAACATTCAAAGGGAATCTGCTAATTGTTTTGCCTAAAATGAACAGCTTTTAGTGGTCAAGAACTTGATATTTATGACATCTCTATATGAGTATTTGAATTTGTCGATTATTTGTGCAGACTGGGGGCCTAAATAATGAGTATGCTTTTGGAAGTAGACAATTGGAGAATGGAAGCATGAGTTTTGAATATGCTAATCAGCCATCATCCACAAACTTTGCTCCCAATGCTGCTAGTGTTGTGACAGCAACTGTGATGGATGAAAACACGGCTATTGCTATTAATGGCAAGGAGGGTGTACCATATGACATGCATCTCATGACTGAACCATATGGAATTCCCTGCATGGTGGAAATATTTCACTTTTTGTGTTCTTTGCTGAATGTTGTCGAGCATATGGGAATGGGTCCTAGATCAAACACTATAGCATTTGATGAAGATGTGCCTCTCTTTGCCTTAACTTTAATTAATTCGGCAATAGAACTTGCAGGGCCTTCTATTTGCTGTCACCCGAGGTTGCTGAGTTTAATTAAGGATGAATTGTTTCGTAATCTGATGCAATTTGGTTTGTCAATGAGTCCCCTTATACTTTCAATGGTGTGTAGCATTGTTCTCAACCTGTATCATCATCTTCGAACAGAACTCAAATTACAGCTCGAAGCATTTTTTTCTTGTATCATTTTGAGGCTTGCACAAAGCAGATATGGGGCTTCATACCAGCAGCAAGAGGTAGCCATGGAGGCCCTTGTTGACTTCTGCAGGCAAAAGACTTTTATGGTAGATATGTATGCTAACTTTGACTGTGACATTACTTGCAGTAATGTCTTTGAAGACCTTGCTAATTTGTTGTCCAAAAGTGCATTTCCTGTGAACTGTCCATTGTCTGCCATGCATATTCTTGCTTTGGATGGTCTTATTGCTGTTATACAGGGAATGGCCGAAAGGATAGCCAATGGATCTGTAAGTTCAGAACATTCTCCAGTGAATCTTGAAGGGTATACTCCATTTTGGATGGTTAAATGTGAGAATTATAGTGATCCAAATCATTGGGTTCTTTTTGCCCGTCGAAGAAAGTACATCAAGAGAAGATTGATGATTGGAGCTGACCACTTTAATCGTGATCCTAAGAAAGGTCTAGAGTTTCTCCAAGGAACACATCTTTTGCCTGATAAACTTGATCCCCAAAGTGTTGCCTGCTTTTTCAGATACACTGCTGGGTTGGATAAGAATCTTGTTGGTGATTTCCTAGGAAATCATGATGAATTCTGTGTTCAGGTTCTTCATGAATTTGCTAGAACATTTGATTTCCAAGACATGACCTTAGACACAGCCCTGCGTTTGTTTTTGGAGACGTTCAGACTGCCTGGAGAATCACAGAAGATACATAGGGTGCTTGAATCTTTCTCTGAGAGATATTATGAGCAGTCACCGTATATCCTAGTTAACAAGGATGCTGCTCTCGTGTTATCATACTCATTGATAATGCTTAATACAGATCAGCACAATGTGCAAGTCAAAAAGAAGATGACAGAAGAGGATTTTATCCGGAATAATAGGCATATAAATGGCGGCAATGATCTGCCTCGAGAATTCCTGTCAGAGATTTATCATTCAATTTGTAAGAATGAAATCCGCATGACCCCTGAACAAGGTGTTGGATTTCCTGAAATGACACCAAGTCAGTGGATTGATCTATTGCATAAGTCAAAGAAAACTGCTCCATTTATTGTATCTGATTCCAAAGCCTGCCTTGATCATGATATGTTTGCCATTATGTCAGGCCCAACAATTGCTGCCATCTCTGTGGTATTTGATCATGCTGAACATGAAGATGTATACCAAACATGTATGGATGGATTCTTAGCCATTGCTAAGATTTCAGCTTGCCATCATCTTGAAGATGTTCTGGATGATCTGGTAGTGTCTCTCTGTAAGTTCACTACTCTTTTGAACCCGTCATCAGTTGAGGAACCAATCCTTGCCTTTGGAGATGACATGAAAGCAAGAATGGCAACTGTGACAGTGTTCACTATTGCGAATAGGTACGGTGATTACATACGCACAGGTTGGAGAAATATTCTCGATTGCATCTTAAGACTGCACAAGCTTGGTCTTCTTCCTGCCCGTGTTGCCAGTGATGCAGCTGACGAGTCAGATCTTTCTACTGAAACTCTGCACGAAAAGCCTATTACGAATTCTTTATCCTCAGCTCATATGCAATCTATTGGCACTCCAAGGAGATCGTCAGGATTGATGGGGAGGTTTAGTCAACTCTTATCTCTTGACACTGAAGAGCCAAGATCACAACCTACTGAACAACAACTTGCTGCTCATCAGCGCACCCTACAAACAATACAGAAGTGTCACATTGACAGCATATTCACTGAGAGTAAATTTCTGCAAGCTGAATCTCTATTGCAGCTTGCAAGAGCACTCATTTGGGCTGCAGGGCGACCTCAGAAAGGGAACAGCACACCTGAGGATGAAGATACAGCAGTTTTCTGCCTGGAGTTGCTGATTGCAATCACTTTGAGTAACAGGGATAGAATTGGGATTCTTTGGCAGGGTGTGTATGAGCACATATCCAATATTGTTCAGTCAACTGTAATGCCTTGTGCTCTGGTAGAGAAGGCTGTTTTTGGACTCCTGCAGATTTGCCAGCGGTTGCTTCCCTACAAAGAGAACATTGCTGATGAACTTCTGAGGTCATTGCAACTTGTCCTGAAGCTTGATGCCCGGGTTGCTGATGCATACTGTGAGCAGATTACTCAGGAAGTCAGTCGCCTTGTGAAGGAAAATGCTTCTCATATAAGATCTCAGTTTGGTTGGCATACAATTACATCACTACTTTCCATCACAGCTAGACACATAGAAGCATCTGAGGCTGGCTTTGATGCACTGTTGTTCATAATGTCTGATGGTGCCCGCTTGCTTCCAGCTAATTATGTTCTCTGTGTAGATGCCGCAAGGCAGTTTGCTGAATCTCGTGCTGGACAGGCAGAGCGATCTGTACGGGCACTAGATCTCATGGAAGGGTCTGTCAATTGCTTGGCCCGGTGGACTAGTGAGGCTAAGGAAGCAATGGAGGAGGAGCAAGTGTCTAAGTTGTCTCAGGATATTGGAGAGATGTGGTTGAGGCTAGTGCAGGGTCTAAGGAAGGTGTGTTTAGACCAGAGGGAGGAGGTTAGAAATCATGCTTTATTATCTTTGCAGAGGTGCTTGACAGGAGCCGATGGGATTTATCTCCCACATGGTTTGTGGTTACAGTGTTTTGATCTTGTGATCTTCACTGTGCTTGATGACCTGCTTGAAATTGCACAGGGACACTCTCAGAAGGACTACCGCAACATGGAAGGCACACTTATCTTTGGGATGAAGCTCTTGTCCAAAGTTTTTCTTCAATTACTCCCAGATTTATCACAATTGACAACCTTCTGCAAACTATGGTTAGGTGTACTGAGCAGAATGGAAAAATATATGAAGGTGAGAGTTAGGGGAAGAAGAAGTGAGAAGCTTCAAGAGATAGTGCCTGAGCTGCTTAAAAACTCCTTGCTTGTTATGAAGACAAGGGGTATACTGGCACAGAGGAGTGCCTTGGGCGGTGATAGTCTTTGGGAACTAACATGGCTACATGTGAATAACATTTCACCGTCATTGCAACTTGAGGTATTCCCTGAGCAGGATTCTGAGCATTTGCAGCACAAACAGGGTGAATCAGTAGGAGGTTTGGTACCTGATGAAATGGGTTCTGTTCCTTCAAGTGAAACAGCAAGCCATGAAGATGCTGGCATTGTTGGTTAATTATAGCTTCAATGTTATTGCAACCTTAACCAGTTTTGCTGTGTTCATGCCCATGATCGCTGACCTTGATAGTTCTTATTCAAGGCTGCCTGGGTTCTCATACTGATTATGAAGAACATTGTGGATCACATTCACATCTAAATTTTGTTTTGGCGCTGATAGATGCAGAAGTATTACAGGAGGAAAACCATGTAATTTTCTCAGGTGAAGACGCAGCAAGTTGATCCTTGTTAAATCTCATTTTCACGTGTCAATTGGCATTCACCCTTGTACCCCACGGAAGCTTCTTGTCCTGTAATTTTTAGATGAAAATATACTCTAGCTTGAGTTAGATTTCTACCTTTTAGCAGGGTGCTATGGGGCTTCTCTTTCTACCCATGGGGCTTCGTCTGGGGTAGTTAGCCGCAAATTTCCAAAAATATTTTTTGTACAGGATGCTTTTCATAGGGTATGACGAAAACAACCAAGTTCTCATTTTTCAGGCCTTCATATCTCTCCAAGTGTGATAAACCCTGACGCATTAATGCAACGCTTTTGAAACATTAATGGCTGGATTTCTGGTGTATTTGCAGCTTGGTATTTGCCTTTTTTCCCAACAAAAAATTGTTCGTTAGACTTTAGACATGTAATGCACAGAATGGCATTCGCTTGATATTATTTTACATAATCTTTCCATTTGCGAAAAACGGGTTCTTTGGAATTGGATGATAAACAATGGACACTGGATAGTGTCATTCCTAACAGAATTACAGATCACTTTGTATATCCAGCCTTTTGAGTATCGTTGTACTAAATTTTGCTGTTAAAATAGTTTAGAATGGCATCAATGCATGACCTAAGGGTTGTAGCATAACTTCAACTTTAAATTATGGATGCTTACTAATTGACAATTGCAATTTCCATTTTTTTAAGTGAAAATCAAGTTTTAGATGCACCACTAAAGAATGACAGAGTTCAGACTCTTCATTTCGGTTAAAATTGCTGTTTTCAAATGTCACTCATTTGAGTGTGTTTCACAGGAACTTGCTCCTGGCTGCTGCTTAAAACCTCAAAAAATCAATAAAGCACCCCAAGTATACACCACATATAAAAGCCAAGAGGTGGCCCTTCATTTCTGATTTATATTTAAGTGTGTTTTTGTGTCTAACTTCGTGTAGTTGAGACCAAATTGCTCTGTCCAACTTTGTATGGTTGAGGCCGAATCAGAATTTGTTTATTAGAGAAGTTGGTATTTGGTAATGGAATGGTGTCATTATCTATAATGAAGTCCTGGTATTGTTTGGGTACTGATAAGCTATAGTGGGTCTTTACAACAAATGTATCAAACATGTTCCTATTATCCATGGACTTGTGATGGATTCGGAAATCGATATCCACGTGAATGTAAGTAAGCAAGGGGGTGAGATTTTGCAAAATACTATCATTAATGGCCAAAAAAATAATGTTCCGCAATTAACATTTCTGGAGAAAAAATAGTCACTCAAATTTTAAAATTGTCTTTTTTACCAAACTGTAAGATTTGGGAGTATTCAAATGTTTAGTTTTCTATTTAGAAAGAAATGGTATATTAGAAAATAAAGCACATACACCGATACACGTGTATATGCTTTTTTTTTTCAAGAGATACACGTGTATATGCTTATTATTATGATATAATTGATAAGTATATATTCATAACGTCCCAAGCATCAATAACTGAAGATCGTTATTGAAATATAATTAGTAGGTATTTGATTGTATAAAAATACCATTAATTAATTTAAGAGTGCTTAGGGTTGTGATGTACACAATTTTATTCTTTAGAAATGCACTTTAAAAAATCTAAATTTAAAGTTTTATTATTTGAGAATCTGGAGTTATCGGAACAAGTGACGTTTATGAGGAAGACAAGTGAAGCAAAGAGAGGGAGGGAGAGAGGCAGATAGACAACGTGTAGGCTTTTTTGTCTTTTTCATTTTCTTTTCCTTTTTTTTTTAAAGGTGCAAGCTTAGGCAAATCAATCCCTGACACAAACTAATATACATCAACATCATCTAGCGTTAGGTAAATTGCCCTCTTTTACACCAATATGTTAAGTACTCCTTATCAAATATTCCATTAACAAATACCTACATAAGCAAATTATCATATGTAGTATAACTTTTAAAAATATACTAAAAATATTGAGATCTTAGATTCTTTAGTATCCAAATTCAGAAAATTTTGGCATTCCAAACATAGACATATCAAGTGCAAGATTTCTCATTAAGTCTCCATGTCCGATGTATATAGTCAAAATCTAACAATCAACCTGAAAAGGATTTCGAGAAAATACGACAGAAAAGAGTAATCTATAGCCTCCCCTTCCTTTTTTTTCCCCCTTTGTTTCTTATAAAGGTTCAAAAAGCCATTGTACTAGCAATACGTGACAAACGAATAATGCCGAAACGCATATCCCTGAGACAGTCAGGTACAGAGGACGCAAAATAAAACTGGTATTTATGAAGAACAAAAAAATCAGGAATCACTTTTAGCCACAAATTAAGGTCTCAGTCACCACATTTATGCATGTGAAAAATAAGAGAGAACAAATAACACCTTTCCAATTTTTCTGCCTCTTCAAACCAATCTTCTAACATGCTTCAAGCTACGTCCATTGGTGCTTGTTTATCCAGAACCTGTCAGATGAAATTCTTTATAAAGTCAGAAAGAATGTGACTGACAGGCATTCCTTCATTAATAAAACAATATGAAGTTCAAAATAGAGCACAAACAAAATTGGTCTAGTTTTATGTGGTGCTGGTGTGGTCAAGTTGCCTCTGGGAGCCATGGTCTGCAGACCCTGCATAACAATATTTAAAGATTTACCAAGTCTCCAATTCAGTTCTCAGCATTTCAGCCTGCACGTAAAGGCTCATCAATGTAAAATGAAATTTTAAACAACATCAAGATAGAAAGAGGTATGAACATTGCTATTGCTGGGCGTGGTAGCGCAATTTCTAGAGTCTTAGACATTCACATCCAATGTAGACAGGTCTCATGAGGGTGTAACACAAAAAAAATGTAGAAGCACAAAGAGGGAAGTCCATCCTGGAGTCATAAAAAGCGTGTGCTTGAATGATTGAAGAGGGAGGTGAGAATATGGAAAAAGGAGAGAAAAACAACATATTTCTATAATAAAATTAAGGATACATCTAGATATTTGTGGCAATACATACAGGTGGAAAGCTTCCTGGGACATTTATTTATTTAAAGTAGAGATTATATGAATATTTTGACAACTATGTATTTACAAAGGTGGAAATGTTAGTGGCCAGACCTATAAGACTCACTTTATAGTAACCTACTAATTATGCCGACCAACAAAAAGAACTGATCCCTAAATGGTAATTGTTTCTCGTGGTCTGCACTTCCTAATCCTGATCTGCATACTGCCATCCTTTATGCTTCCACCATCCATAATTTGACAGCACTGCCTACGTGGTACCTGGTTCAGTACAGCCAAATCAAATGATCAATTTAAAAGCCATATTTAAACTCCAAAGATACAGAGATTTCAATTCTATTCAGTCATATTAGTCTTAAGAGTATCATGACAAGCTAAGAAGTTCTAAACCTAATCATGTTTTGAGTGTGAGTGTGTGTGTGTGTGTGTGTGTGTGAGAGAGAGAGAGAGAGAGAGAGATACATTCTTCCAATATTCTGGGTCTAGCTTCAAGGCAGAAACCTTAATTCTCTGCACTTCCACAGTATTAATGTCTGCTCTCATGCACTTCTTCACTTCCTTGGCTGCAAATCTCTTATAGCTAGTGAAACTTCCACTTCTGCCCACCTCTTCAACCTGGTCCAGGAAAAATATAGCTGGCTGCTGGCATGGGTCAGAGCTCATAGGTCGAGTATTAAATGTGAAGGGGCCATCACTCCAACTTCGCCATGTCTTAAATGTCTGCAATGGCATCTGCAAATTCGCAGCTGCCAACATAGTTGGATAGATTTGTATTGTGTAACCCCATGCAATGGATATTGACCATCTATGCTTAAGATCATAACAAAAAGTTTGCTGCACTATCCGGGCTGGGTCAAGGTGGTATGCACTGATGAGGTTCTTCAATGACTCTATTTGAGTCTGGTTGGAAAACACTGGATTCAATTGGTCAAGGTGGTGGAGTGATACAAGTGGTGCCAAAGGGTGCGCTGCTAAAAGGCCATATGGATTCCCCCTTATATCAAGCTGAAAGAAAAGGACAAAGAAACACAGTCAATTTCTTATAGATGGACAAGCTGTTAAAGATAAACTATCACTTGCCTATAAATTATAGTTTTTTAAAATCAAACTCTTTCTCAAGTAATAAAAAAAGGGCCCAGGTTGGGGGGGATAAAGAGAAACAAAAGTAGAGACATAAAACTACGTCACTTCTTGACTTTCCATTCAGTTCCTTTATGTTCCATCAAGAAACTACAAGTCTATATTGGCAGAATTAAAATTAGCAAGAATAGAGAAAAGATGAAATGCAGTCCTCAATATGTTAGGTAAATACATAGAGTATGAATTTACAAAAATTGGAACATGCAACACGATTCCTTGTTCATTTCATTGATAACATGGCTATTGATTAACTCCATAAATCAAAAAAATGCAAGGCCAAGTTTCATGCCACAAGTTCTTGATCAGTATAAATTATGAAGACCTCCATTCTAACAGTGATACAGATGGTTGATTGGCACAAAGATTCGGATGTGAGTATGAACAAATTCATGGTCCATTGAGCCGGACCAGGACAAATCTTGTTGTAGCAAGTATAATTACAAGCACAAAATAATAAACCAAACTTACAAATTTAGCACCCCGTTGAAAGGCCAACTTATGGAGTAGGATGGCCATTGAAATAGCTGGGGGTGAGGGGGTGGCTACGTAAATCCCTACTTCAAGTCATAACCCCATCACAAACCCTTAAGCAAGATTATAAAGTATATACTACCTATTGCTGAAACAAAGCTCACCTGCAATTGCTTCATAACTGTCAAGGACAAACTTTGCTAAAAGTTTAAGCTATTAGGTGGGGGCCCACAAATGATTTTATATCTCTAACATGCCTCTCACACCATAGCCCTTTGGGCTTGAAGTGTAGAAAATGCACTAAGTCCACTTTTATCTTGTGCTAAAATTGAACTTAAATTATGAAGAATGGGGACAACAAGGATCGAACTTCTACCCGCTTGGAGATAGAGGATCTAAATACCAATATACCATGTCAAGGACCAACTCTTTTAAAAACTTAAGCTGTTAGGTGAGAGAGAGAGTGAGAGAGAGATCAAATTATGTATATACCAACAAATACACAAACCTAAAAAGTTGAAACAGAGTATACCTGGTGGAACCCACTTTCTTTGGTAAGAGGCACACCAATTTCGTTCACACAAGCCCAGATCCTTTGATCAGAACCATAAAAATAGAAGTATCTATGAAGACAGCCATCCATTATTTTGGCTAGTTGAGCTGCTAATGCATAACTGACTGCAAATCCACCACCACCAAAAGCCATGTCATAAGAATGCATCACATCTTGCTCCACACTCTCAGAATTCCCACCAATATAATACATTTGATTGTGATCATATTTTCCCAACACAGTAACTAAGTTCTTGGTAAAAAACACTGTATCATCATCTCCCATTACAAACCACCTAACATTTGGCAAACCAAGTTTAAAGCTCTCATAAACTATCCGAGCTATCCGAACTGCAGATTGTGAGTGCAAGTACTTGAACTGTGTCCAGCCCTGTGAGATTTGATATGGCATTAGCAATTCAGGGTGTAAAATATCATATTCGGGTTTCTTGTCAAGCCAAACAAAACCTCGAGTGGTGTTCGGATTCCACCAGAGTTTACTGTAATTACTACGATCATGCCATGTGTTTGCCGAACCACCAATGCCAAATAGAATATGTGAGATGTTTGTGGGTGTATCAATGACTGAAGCATTCTGGAAGGCATGTAAATGCTCTGGCAAAGGGAACCACCGGTCTGGTTTAGAGAATGCCGAGTGGAGAGCAAGTGAAATGGATGCAATAAGGCAGACAAGTATGCCAATCCTTATTAAGATTATAACAATATCACCCAGTTTTTCAGGGACAACAAAGAATCTGGATACTTTAGGTGAGTCATGACAAGGTTCCAAGCGACCAAGATTCATCTTCTTCTCCCTGTTACATTACATTTGAAATAAGCAAGAATTTAGACATGTATTATAAGAAATCATACAATTATTTTATTTACTGAAACTGAAAGCGACCATAAGATTAAGAAACAATGTCATCACATTACTGCTAAGGATGCTTTAAGCCTTGAAAAATGGTGTTCTCTGATCTTGCGTGCCCAGAATATTCAAACAGTTTGCAGGCCAGGAAAATTGATCTAACCAGTGAATGCGCCAAACTTCCTTATTCAGCAAGCAGAGAATCCTGAACCCTGAACCTGAAGAAGCTATTATCCCTAAAATTATTTTTAGGTGCTAAAAGATCAAAATTTCACCATTACCCAGAATAAGCAAACTCAGGTCCTTTTAATCAATTACTTTCATATATTTCATCATCAATAAGTGGTATAGGAAACTCATTAAAGTAGGTTCTTTGAGGAAAAGATGCAAAACAATTAGATTACAGGGGGAAAAAAAGAAACACACGTGGTGAAATTGTGCTATTAGGCAGCCAGCTTGCTGGTTTGTTAATGCAAATGTTATGAATTTGTTGATTATGTAAAGCAATAGATTATCTAAATTATCATTTCAGACTTATCACATCTCATAGTTGCTCAACTAAATAGTGTATTAAGCATGCCCTTAAACACCAAAAGAATTATTGTCAAATTACTTTGTTTTTGGTTTGCATTGCATATGTTAGGATTTTAATTTGTAATTACCACCTTTCCCTTGAAAGTGTTTTTTTTCTTCAATGGTTTAGTTCTAAAGAGATAAACATTTAATTGCCAATGAATATCAGTGATACGAACCATAACAAATATTTTCATCTTAATAGTAATAATTAAGCTTCCCATATCTTCTATTTTTATTCCTTTTTCTTTGTTCTTTTTATGGGTGAACAAAGGGAGCCATTCTTTGTTCTTTTAAAACAACATGTAATCCTCCATAGTCCATACCATAATTACATTTGACTCTGCTATTGATATAAATTTACTTTTATATAAAAGAAGAAATAGCATAAGGATTCACAATGTTTGTCAATGACATTTTATACAGATCTCTACAAACTAAAAAGCATTACAATATTGGGGTTTGTATGTAACAGATTTATTAGGTTTTAAATCCAAAGATTTTTAAGTAGTCTCTCCGAGTAAATAATGTACAAAATATTTTTTTTCAAGAGCATTGACACCCCTTTTGAACCTACACGCTGGAACTTATTCTAATACAATAAAATTCAATTGATTAAAAAAATAAAATCTTCTTCCTTATTCAACCCCAAAAAATAAAAAACCTTCTACCATAAATAACAATCAAAATTACATAATTACTCAAATTTCCTAACTATTATCAACCCCCAACATATTGATTTGTCTAATTGAGAGATAAGTTAGACAAGTGAACGTAGGAATAGCATATTCTCATCTTTCTAAATGGACAATCAATTTTGGGGAATAAAGACTAATTGCATTATTGACAATGGTGAGGACATTTAAGCTAAAATTTGTTCATTATCTTTTGTGTTGCTAAAGATTCCTTGTCTATCTATATGAGAAATTAAGAACAGAATGCAGGCAGGAAAAAAGATGGTAAGTTTACAAAAAAGATTTTTTTTTTTAAAAAAAAAAAAACAACAAGTCCAAAACATTCCTTGAAGTACAGAGCGAAATCTGGGAATTTACTGGAAAGAGTTCATGAAGGCTGCATAGACCAAGAAGAATACTGTACCAAAAAAAAAGACCAAGAAGAATACGCGTCAAACCACAGAATCAAATGAAACGCGTTTATAAAACTTTTCAATTCAAGGGTTATACAAGCCAAATCAGGATTTCCATATGCACAGCTTGATCAAGCTTTTTTTTTTTTTTTGTATCATCTTAGATTATCACGTTAAATATTCATGAAATTTGCTTAAACAGCACTATAAAGCTCAGTAAATTTAAAAAGGAAAAAAAAGAACTTAAAAGTAATAAGATAATATGATAATTTCGCATTAAACATTAATAGAAACAAAGATTTTACCAAACTAAAATAGACATGGGCAAGAGAGAGACATAGAAATGAATTTCCAACAATTAAGGCAAACACAAAAATCACAATCCTTGAAATAATTGCAGTCTCACATCATACCTCGGTTTAACGATCAAATTCTCACACTTTTTTTCTTTGATATAAGATTCTGCTACTCCTCTTTGCACTCAAGTTATGATCTTTTTAATTGCAACCTGTTATGGCTCTTAGTCCTTGGACAATTCCCTGCAATAAAACAGAGGAACAAGATAAATAAAGAGGAAGAAAAAATCATAAAGGCGAAATCTTTAACATAAAAGGATGAAGATGACGATGACCCAGATGAAGAATAAGAAGGATATGATGATGGTGATAAAGATTAAGATGAAAAAAAAATGGTGCACAGAGATTTTCAGCGTAGTTCATAAGCAGAAATGGGTGGCTTCCACATTACTAAGAAATCGCCTTCTCTGCTACTTCCCACCTTGAAATTGAAGAATTAATGGCGAGGAACCTCTCAACGCAGATGATGGGACCTCTCTTCTCCTCCTTCCTCTTCTCCCTTCTTTTATTTTTTGTTTTGTTTTGGTTTTTGCCTTTTGATTTTCTTCTGCTGCAGAATCCTCACATTGGCCAGTGGTTATCATTCGTTGTTTATTTATATATTACACATAGAAGGAGAACTTTGCACACACACAGGTGAGGTCCATGGTGCCAGGAGTATGGTACAATTTTCTTGGGGAACAGTTAAGGGATCATCATGGTCATGTAATGCTTGCATGCATTCATGCACATGCATACAATACAAAATTGGAACTTCAAAATTTCAAGACCAAAGAATTTCCTTCTAAAACAATTGAAGGGTTTTTTTTTTACTTTATTATTCAGAATATTTATCAAAAAAGTCGAAAGTGCTATTTCCACCACTAATAATAATATATGGTACATATTCTAACGGGTAAAATGCTTTCTTGTATAAGTGGTCTTAATCATGTCCACATGTCAATTTGATTAGGGCTATCTAATCTACCTCTTACCCAACGTCGATCCATGGCGCCATACTCCATGTAAATCAAAACAAATAGACATTAAAATGTAAAATTTTATTTTAAATTTGTAAAATACTTGTTTGAAGTTCAATTTTCCTTGCAACTTTACAGAACATGATTGATCATATGGCTTCAAGGTCTACCTTATTCCATTTAATTAGCATACATACACGATTCAGATTCATACTTTAACTTCGTTCTTTCAAGTTTCGACTTTGATTAGCTTCATAAGCGTTTGGATTTTTTTTATTAAAAATTTATTTTTATTAAGAAAAATTAAAGCATTATTTTGTATTTTTTAGTTAGAATTTGATACTTTTAAAAAATGAATTTTTTATAAACATAAAAAAAATTATTCAAACATAAATTTTACTTTTCATGAAAAATAATCTTTTAAAAATTAATTAAAAAAAACTCTTTTTAAAAGTTCACCCACATCAGTGCTTTCAACAATCATGAATATGCAAATTAGTATTCGAATTTCGAAACATGGCTTGCATTAAAACCAAAAACGTTTGGCCGAAAGGTTAGTATTTTCAAACTGGATTTGCATTTGATTAACGTCCAGTGATAGTAAGGTGTGAAATTTCGAAAAAAAGGTTGTCATATCAACTGGAATGAGTGGGACCCAAAGCTATATGTTATGGTGAGACTCGGCGAAAGTTGATTGGCTAGTCCAACCAGCCATTAATTCATCCACAATAAATAAAAATAAAAAAAAAGTTACGTAGAGTTTATCAACCATAACTAATTTAGTAAATAGTTAATCTGTGTAAAGTTATTTGTTAAAAATAAATTATACTTATGATATAATTTATATAACTTAATATATGTTTAATATTAAATAAAATATTTATAGTATACTGTATTTATCCAAAAAAAATTCTTACCATAAGACGAGTCAGAAGCACTTCTATAATACGTAAAGAATGAATTTTTATATCTATTTTTAAATTTAATGGTGTAAATTTATTTGGAGAAATAATAAAATTAAGTAATTTTTATATCAAAAATAGAAGTTAAGTAGTTTTTAAATCAGTTCATATTATATAAGATAGATTTGAATTATTAGAGTTAGAAATTAAATATGAGTTTAATTTTTTATTTATGGATGATATAATTTTTTATATGTTATTATCTATCCCATTTTAAAAAAAAGTAATTTAAACGTTGAAGTGGCATTAGTCCTTTGTAAACAGCTTGATCCATCGAATTTTAATTAAGTCTTTTTATTTACACTTTAATTTATTATCTCTTTTTACTCTAAGTTATACATTCATATTAAGTCATAAACTCTTTTATAAATAAAAAATAGAATTTTATTTAACTATAATTTATAACAATTTTAAATGTTTAATTTTTTTAATAATGTAACAATATATTATTATATATTTGTATAAAATTAAGAAAATAAATACTTATTTTAGTCATCTAAATATACAAGTGACATTAATTTAGTCCTTTAATAATTATGTGACATCAAATTTATCTTTTTAGAGAATTATTTTATGTTATTGAATGGCTAATTTAATGTCTAAAAATATATTAAAGAATTAATTTGATGTAAAAGATTAACATTAAAAAATCAATTTAATGTTATTAATTATTAAAAAATTAAACTAATGTCACTTATATTTTTAAAAAATTAAAATAAATATTTACTTAAATTAAAATTATTATAATAGTTATAATATTTTTTAATATCAATATTTTGATGAGTTATGAAATATTTATTACTTAATAATTTTTATAATAAATATTTAAAAATTTATTAAACATAATTAATAACCAATGCACATATTTGACAAGATATAAAAAACTCAGTAAGCTAAAAAAATATAATTACCTTCGTAACTTTCATTAATTAAAATCTTACAAAGTAAATCAAACATCAAACATCTGGCATTAATTAAATAAAATATATAAAAAAAAGTTTGGCAAATTTCATTTCAAAGTTATAGGATCCAAGACTTTTACACGTGTTACAAAGTCTGAGTAGGCGACAAACGAGGCAGTAAAGTAGGTTAATGAGCGGCAAGAATCTGGAAACAGGTGAGCCAATCATAATCTGCCACGAAGCCCGCGCATTTATAATGTTGCAAAGCACCGTGATAATGTTGCAAAGCATAAAGTCTCCTCGGTCATGGTTTTGGAAAAGTGAAAAAAAAAAAACATTGAGAAAATGAACATATAGGTCGTTTGGATTTTAAAAATTAATTAAGAATTTAATTATATTAATTAATAATTTATATATAATTAATTAATAATTTATTATTATTTTGATATTTAATATGTAGTTAATTATATGTAAACTATTAATTAATGTATTTAAATATTTTATTAATTTTTAAAATAAATTAAATAGTTATTATTTTTTACAAGCTTAACATTTTTATCTTTTTTTCAAAAATATTTAAAATATTCGAGAAGAAAGTATTTAATTTTAATTTTAAATTAAATTAATTAAGTATTAAATTAAATTAATTAATATTTTATTTTTATTTTAATACTTAATATGTAATTAATTATAAATAAATTACTAATAAATTAATTTAATTTATGAATTAAAATAATATATATATATTTCAAATTATACTAAACTATTATTCTTCTACTTTGTTTGGATAAAGAGAAAAAATAAAAAGAAGAAAAAATATAGAGAAAAGTGAAATAAAAAAAACAAAAAGTAATATTTTTCATATTTAGTTGTATTAAAATTATATAAATTTTTTTATAAAATGACATTTATATCCTTATTATATATGTAATTAATTATAAGTATATCTTATTTTTCATTTTACATTTATAAAAATACCTCTTATAAAGTACATAAATAAAAAAATTTAAAAAGAAGATATTGATACACAAATTATAAAATTTAATTTTAGATAACTTGTTTATTTTTTTTATGTGTTAGTAAATTAGAAGCTAAAAATAAAATTTCAAAAACTAATTATAAATATCAGTCAATGCTAACACATGACCATAAACTGAGAAAGCATTCATACACATAAATCTTACTAAAAAAATCAAAGTATTGTGAAAATAAAAGGAAAGAAAATGGAAAGAAAAAAATAAAGAGAAGAAAAAATGAATAATAATATGATATTTTCTTTTTATATGTTTAGATGAAAGAAAACAAAAAGAAAAAAATAGTTGTGTAAGATAATGAAAGAAAAAATATATAATTGTACAAAATGACATATATATCCTTTATTATATTTGAGATATAAACCTGTTATTTTTTATTTTATATCCCCAAACATATTTTTTATAAATTATATAAGTAAATATATTTTATAATAAATATTAATTTCAAAATTAAGCTGTTAACATCTAAAGTATAAAATTTGATTTAAAATTATGTTTAATAACGTTAGTATAATTTATAATAAATAATTATATTTTATAATATATAGATTAATGTCCTTTTTTTCTATAATCAATTCTTTTAATTAATACCTGGCCATGATTTTATTATTTTTGCTAATGATATACAACCTCAATTCCAAAAATAAGGTTGCGGTAAACTTAGGTAGCTTAGGTAGGCTTCCTTATCCAAGCTAATATTGTAAGAGCAACTTTACCCTGCTTGTTTTCTTTTATTTGTAGTTTCTTTTTTTTCTTTGAGCCTTTCCTTATTGTGTCCTAAAAAAAAAAAAAGGAAGAAAATGATTTAATAGTGTAACTTGTAAGAGATAATTATTTTTTGGTTTGGTTTAAAAAATTAATCAAGTATTTAGCTACATTAACCAATAACTTATATACTATTAATCATGTATCAAATATCAAAATAAAGATAATATATTAATTAATCATATATAAATTATTAATTAATATAGTTAAATACTTAATTAATTTTTCAATCCGAACTAAGATATTATCTTTTATAAAAAAAATTAAAGAATTATTCTATAAAAAAAAAGCCAAGCCGAGGAACAGATCATAACATAACGTAGACGTGGGCCCACTCTCTTTTATAAGAGAAAGGTACATAAAAGAAGTGCAGATGGCAGCATCAGAGGCGTCGAAGCGAATAAATTATGGGTGCGGACAGTACGGTTTTTTATTGGCATTTGGTACTAATGCTGGTGGATTTATTAAAAAATTAAAATAAAAAATATGAAATATTTTTTTTTATTAAATTATTATTATTTAATTTTTAATAATTAATTGTTTTATTTTATTATATCACATTTTTTTATAAATATTTGAGACTTCAGGAATTTTAGAATATAAGAATATAGTGCTGTAAAAAAAAACTGTCAAAAAAGAATATAAGAATATAGTTAAAAAATAATAATTAATATTTTATTAATATGTAAGAAAATCACTTATAATGAATTATTTTTTTTTAAAACGATACTTAAATAGACTAAATGAAATATTTATTAATAGGTGTCTCAAAAATATTATTTAAAATTTAAATAATTAAAATATTAAATATTAAATATAAAAATAAAATATTTAATAATTTTTAAATCATATTCTTAAAGTACTAGTTATCGATACCTATAATTTTATTATTAAATAATTAGGATACTTATTAAAAAATATGAAATATTTCTTAAATAATATTACTTATTAACAATATTATATTTTTATTAATTATTTTTGAAATTTTCATTTCATAATTACTTTATGTGCTGCCTGTAGTGCGTTAACTTTAGGCTATCAAGAAAACCGCCGATACGGTTACAGCGCAACAAACATAAGATGGATGGGATCATGCAATGTAATGTAATTTTGTTCATGCTCATGCCATCTCCATCATATTGCATAATTATGGGCTTTTCTTTCCCGGGGTTGCGCTCGACTCTAGTTATTATATAATGCTTATTTAGATTATACTAGGACAAGGATTTATAAGCAAATTCTTTAAATTAAATCCATCAAGAGCTAAAATACAATTAAGGATAAACATTAAAAATTGCATACATAATATGCATACATTTTGCTGCCATAAAATTTGGGGCATATATCTATATGCAATAATGATACTTATATAAAAAAAAAAAATTCACAAAAGTTCATATAAATTATTGGATTAAGTTTAGGTCCCATTATAACTTTTTTTGACTTGATCCAATACTTGTATGAACTTTTATGAAGATTTTGTGAGGAATTTTTTTGTGTAAGTATCATTACTCATATATATATATATTTTGAGACATGGGAAGAATGAATCATGATTGTTAAATTTTATATGAGTAGTCAAAATTAAAATATTAAGTCATGTGATATTTTAAAATAATCACATAACTTTTTAAAAAAATCATATAATAATTATGTGATATATATATAATCTTTTAATCTTCGCGATTTCATTTCTTTATACTAGTCATGACATTATAAATTGTTATGAAATAACTTATAGACAAGTATATAAATAGAAGTACGTACAACAATCATTACTTTCATAATAATAAAAAGCATTGCTATTTGCTACGAATTGCACGAAAATAATTATGAAAAGCCAATGACCAATCACCTCAAGGATAATGTACAAGAATGATAAGAATATTAAACAGTTATATATGTAACTGAATGTCACGTTGTTTCGTATTGAATTCCGTGACAAAAATCACAATATTTAATATTTTCTTAATAAAATAAGTAAAAAAAATAGTTGCATGTATAATGTGAGGTTTGTCCACAATTTAAACTATTTAGAGAAAGTGACAGATTTACATAAAATTATATGAATATAGGTATATGTAAGTATTATTATTCATTAAATAAATTATACTGTTGTTTAATTTATACCATATTGTAACGAATAAATAAAAGGTTCGAATGGTTGGTGTCTTCCCGCCATATAAATTTTACTCTAGAAAGTATAAATTTATAACTAGTAGGGTAGTTATTCTTATATTTTTATTTAAAATAAAAATTAAGAATAAATTAATCTCTATTTCCATATGTGGTTTTTTACATATAAATTTCTATTATTATGAATATATATATATATATATTAAAAAAAATTGAGTGCTATGAGTACATCTTTATTAATATTTAATATATCATAGCCTTACACATACACAGATATTAAAATATATTTAATGAGGTAGATGATTTATTGTAAAAAATGTCATAATAAGATAATAATCGCATATTATATTTATATATATAATATGAAAGAAAAATTATTTTCCTTATTAAAAATATTTATGTCATTTATATCAATTTAAATTTTACTTTATATTGTATCCTATGTTCCAAATTGCAGAATTTCTTTCCAAGTCATCTTATTTTTAATCCCACCAAATTGTGAAATTTGAATAGAACTTTCATTCCAATTCATTGATTCTTATTTTTATTCATATTCTTATCATATGAAAATTAATTATTTGCACTAAAGGTGTCATAATATTTTTAAATGGTTTAAATTTTACACATTTAATTGAATATATCATTCATCTTTTTTTCTTTTCTCATTCATCGGAAGGGGGTGATTTGAATCATTTTTTTGTCTAGAATCACCTATCTATATCGTTTTTTCTCTCATTTTATCTAAATAAGTGATTTTCTACATAGATTTGAGTTTTCTTTCGTATTTTTTCATTTTTTTCGTCGTCAAATGCGGCAGTGTTTTGTTCTTCGTCTTGTTGCGGCGTCGTTTGGTTTTCCGTGGGGTGGTTTCTCGTCTTGTTGCAGTGTTCGATTGGTTCAAATTGATAGATTTGCTTCGATCCAGTACAGATTCAATCAAGAATTGGGCGTCAACTTTACAAATTTGGAGGCATGGGTATTCCAGTCACTATGATTTTGTCACATTTATAAACATTTTGCCGTGTTATGCTATTAATCTAGGTGTTGTGAGTTTGTTTACAGATTCATCCTTTTCCGTTTTTAGCGATGTTGAATTTGTGTTATTCTCAATGTATTTTACTAATTTGAATGAATGAATATTTTTTTATTAAAAAAAATTGAATATACGTACAACTATTGTGTTTCTTATTATTATACCTCAATTAAGTCCCTTCTAAACTATTCTCCAACCACATTTAAGCAAACTGCGACTACTGTAGTCTTTTATGGAATAAAATGAATGCCTTTAAAGACTGAGTGATGTATCTTGACTTATTGACCATTGCATCAGATTTCCATTTAGATTTTCAACTTTTTTTTTTAATTCCATATTTGGCTCTTCCTTACAAATGCTGCAATCATATTGACCTTTGAAGATAATTAACCGGAATTTGTTATTTTATTAGAAGTCAATAATGATTGATATTAGCATATTTAAAAAGGTGATTCCTTCAATTAAAAATCATTGGTTTTCCTTTTTCTCTGTCAGCTCAGCTGTTGTGAAACTACATGTTTTCCTGTTGTTAGGGACCATGTTGCGCTAACGTTTCGAAAGGGTCACTCAATGTTGATCATTCGACATTATTTTATTCAAAATTTTAAATTCAAATTCAATTGAAAGTGTATGGATGAGATTTAAAAAAATAAAAGGATAATAATCATACTCTATTTTACCTATGACTTCTTGTAATTATTACTCTATTTTTAGTGGCTCATTAAAACTAATATATTTAATTATGTAATATTTAGTCCAAGTTTTTTAATTAAAGTGAAACTAAATCTTTTTAGAGACTACTTAATTTTGAGATTAAATCTCACTTAAACGGCTCTACCTATACTTTAATCTATCATTTCCTCCTCATATTGTTCTTAAACTTATTTTGTAATAAAAAAGAAATGTGATATTTATTAATAATTTATGCCACAATTATATTATATATATATATCATCATTAGTGTAGTTTTCTTATAAAATTAAAATTAAATTATATATGCATATATAAAATATATATTCAGTAATACTAAATAAATAACTATTCTGTCCTATAATTTATGTAAAGTGACACATACCCAAAGACTTCAATGTTTGGTTGATTTGTAAAACAAATTACCTAACAAAAATGGACATGATTGTTCTTTGGTCAGCGGGTCCATCACGAAATCGCAACAACAGCGGTCAGAATACCCTGTGGGAACTCCCAATCCCAACTACAGCCATGAAATCGCGTTTCACTCTGTCTGGAGTTGATGCTGAGAGTTGAAGGCAAGTGAAACCCATGCCATGAGGCAACTTGTGCAGGCCACCAGCTCTCCCAACATCACATGACTTTCACTAGGAAACGATTCAACAATTTGGGGTCTTGCTTCAAGTGGGTCACCACTTCGTCCAGTTGCTTTTACTCTCTTATATTTATGTTAAACATCACCTAACTTTTTTTTATTTTTTTTTTACTAAAAAAGATATTCATTCGTTCAAATTGATAAAATACATTAAGAATAATACGAATTCAACATAACTAAAAACATAAAAGGATGAATATGCAAACAAACTCACAGCACCCAAGTTAATATAGTATAATACGGCAAAATACCTATAAATATAACAAAATTAAAGTGATCGGAATACTCATATTTTTGGATCTGTAACGTTGACGCTCAAGTTTTGATTGAATCTGTAATGGATTGAAGTTAATCTACCAATTTGAACCAAATGAATATCGCAACAAGACGAGAAACCAAACGATGCCACATTAAGACGACGAACAAAACACCATTGCACTCAGACGATAAAAACATGAAAAAATACTAAAGAAAAATCAGATATATATGGAAAAATCACTTATTTAGATAAAAAAAAATAAAAAAAAATGTAAATGGATAATTCTAGACCAAAAAATTAGCCCAAACTACTCCCTTTTAGTAAATGAAAAAAAAGAAAAGATGAGTAGGTGAAAGTTTGAGAAAACGGCTAAGATTTTGTTATTGTTCCAATTCAAAATACATCACCTAACTTTTAAAACTCAAGGTTTGAGAAGTAATTCTCATAGATTAAATTCACTGTTGCTGGCCAAACTAAATTCGAGCATGACCAATTTTGTTTTGTGTTGGGAAATTGTTAGTTTAGCCAAACTTTATGCGGGCTGCGAGTTATTTGAATTGGCTTGCTAGCTCGTATATCATTTACTTATTTTTATAATTAAATTAAAAAAATATAATGTTAAATAATTAATTTAATTAACTTGCATTTAAAAATTTCAAATTGATTGTTATTAAAAATGAATAAATGCTTATTTTAAAATAACATTTGTATTAAGTTTATGGGCTAGCCCAACCCACATTGAGCCAATATAAAATTGGGTTGAGCGGCCAACAAGTTCATATATTTTATTGAATTATTTTAAATGGTTTATTGGATTATTTGAGCTTAGCTCATTTTGACAACTCAATACCTAAGAATTTCCCAACACCAAACAAGTCCAACTTGATGACATTTCCTTAATTCCATAATCAAACACTACGATTATAAAATCTCAAACTTCACTCAAATGTTTTCCAATTGTGCCAATTCCATCATAGGGATTTCATTTGCTGATAGCACATTCCTTATTGTTACAAGAACTCACATCCCTTGTGCGGCATCATTGAATCATTGCACAAATCATTAATTTGATATATTGTTAGTTTGATCATTTGCACAGATTATTAATTTGACACATTATCATTACTAGAGATTCACACCAGTGTAATTTTCTGTAATAAAATGGGTATGTGGGTAGCATGACTCTCATTTGCTTATTATTCCGTCTTTTGGTTTCATTTAGTCATACACCAGGACACACAGAATATTGCAGCGTTAAGTAAGATATTTACATTGATCGCGCTACGCGTTTCCTTTGATATGACAATCGACGCCATAACACAAGTCACGGAAGAAAACTATTCTTCTGGTTGATAGTTGATGCAATCATAGAATCAAAGCAAATTATCAAGTCAGCGTTTGAGGAGAGGAGCAATAACGTGTAAGCCCAAGACAAAGAGAGCTCGGCAACGTGTTGAAATCTTCTTGTGGTTTTATTATGGAGGCCCTTAATGCCCCAAACAGGTCGAAAGTTGAAAATGCCCTTGAGTGCTAGAAGTTAGGGCCGTTTGGCCATCATCAGGACAGCTTGGGCTATAAACCATAACCATAGAGGGTTCATCCCAACTCCCAACACCTGATATGAGTATCTTAAAAACTTGCAACCCATTTTTCCAATTGGGCCTCCGTTACTGCCATTTGTACTCAGTTGAGTTCTCAGTGTCTTTCATTCAAATAGTGAAAAGGCCATGTTGTTGGCTTGTTGCACATCTTTCCTTTCCTTTTTTTTTTGCTGATATCTTTCCTTTCCTTTACGCTGCCTGAGATTTGGAAACTGACGGCCATGTGGGTAGGGAAGGACAGGTGTAGGTATGTAAATAAAACTGTCCTGTCCCAACTCTACAGACTTCGATTTTTTTAAAAAAATAAGTTACTTAGATTTGAATATTCCATTCTTTTTTAAAAAAACATCCAACTGACCCTTAAAAAATATTTAGCTATAATTAAATTGTAGCATGAATAGTACTCGTACTTTAATAGTATGAACAATAACTGAAACTTTTTATATTGCTCGCACATCAATAACCTTTTTACGAAGTTGACGAGCTCGTAACTAAATTAGTATCAATTCAAGTTTTTAATATTTAAGTGTAATGTTAATGTCAGATATTTAATTTTTTATTATTATTTTTTTCTTTCTTTTATCCTAAGTGCTTACACCTTCTATATAATAATAATTAAAAAAAAAAAACCTTAGAAGGGGAGAAAATTGAGTCTGAAGAAATAATGAACCGTTCAAGTTCAACTCCTGCTCCAAAACTCAAATACTTTTTGTTGGAGGCTTCTCAAACCACTTGATGGGAAATCGGTATATATTGATTCCTTTTTTTTTTAAACCATACTTTCGTTATATCAATAACCTCTTCAATTATCTTGTTATCTTTAATAGGTCAGGAATTCTGGCTTAAATTTTTGTGATTATGACGAAATTATTGTCTTAAAAATTGCCATGGTGAGATTGGTCTTCATATACTTCGAGGTAACTATTTCTTTGCGCCCAGGGTTTAGGTACTCTGTTAATCTTCCTCATGCCGATCTATTCTGTAAGAGTATCAGTTATAATTTAATGTAAGATTGAGCCGGCTTGAAGCTAACTGGAAAATCGGAAAAATGAGCTTTTAGTGCAGCTTGGTAAAAATAGTGTCAATTTGGTTCGTTTTGAAAATTAATTAAGTATTTAACTACATTAATCAATAATTTATATACAGTTAACTAATAATTTATCTTCATTTTGATATTTGATACGTGGTTAACGATATGTAAATTATTAGTTAATATAGTTAGATACTTAATTAATTTTTAAAATAAATCAAATTAATATTATCTTTACCAAGTTGACTAAAAATATCTTTTTTCCAAATTTTTTTATCAAACTCTTGGATGTTAAACTTCATCATTCTTTCGGGGTTTTGGGTGTGAAAAGCACTTGGGAATGCATGTCTTTCGCAAAAGTACAAGTAACAAGTGTGAAGAGTAAAGTGATAATATTAATGCATTTAAACATAATGCACATACTTGATATATTGTAAACTCAATTTTTAGCCCTTCTCCCTCTGATCTTCTCATCTCCCCCCCCCCCCCCCAAATAGCAATTACTTCTAAAATATAATGTACACAGCTACCCTACATCATGTTATAGAGTATTGTATCGGTTGTTTTTATTTGCGTTTCATAATTAATAATTTAATTAGGGTCTGTTTAGATAAAATAGAATTAAAATTTAAAAATTTAAAAATTTAATTTTAATTCTATTTCTGTTAGAATTGAAATTGACAAGAATTTTAAATTTTATGTTTGAAATAATTAAATAATTGAGATTTTAAATTTGTAATTCAAAATTGAATTAAAATTTTATTATTTGAATAATTTATCAATAATTTATAAAAATATAATAAATTATTTTAAATTATTAAAATAATAAGTTAAAATTATAAAAAAAATTAATAGAACTTGTGTTGTTGGATTACAATAGTTGCAATGAATGTTAAACTAAAAGACGTCATTAACGATGACAAAGATGATTGCAGGACGATGACACCTGTGATAAGAGGAAGTGTAACGATTTGACCATTGCATGCATGACAATGACAGTAATCGAAGGCTAGCACATTAAAGGCGTGGTGGACAACGTGACCAGAACACGTTGGCAGCGATGTTGTCGGAGTACGCTGGCGACAATGTTGCTGAAGCACGCCGAACTATGTTAGTATTGCAAGCGACAATGATTGTTGGATAATTTTTAACTTTTACTATTTAATATTCAAAAAAAATCTTGGCGCTTAGAATTATAATTTTTAAGGTTTAAGTTAAGAATTGAGAGTAGTATAAATTAGGTATTTTTCAATTCTATGAAATTGGACTCAAAATTTGAATTTTAATTCTAATATACACACTAAACAAGATAATTGAAATTAGGATGTTCAATTCCAATTCCAAGGCTTAATTTCAAGCTCAATTTCGTTTGCCAAACGGGGCCTTAGTGATTTGTTTTTTTTTTATGAATCAAGGAATCATTACTATAAATTAAGTTTGTATACATTTATTGTTTTTAGTCAATCACTTTAATTAGCCTTGTGGGTTGTGTGGCGCCCTGCGATATCTCTACAAGTTAGGTCATTTGGACTTTCTGTAAGACTAATCCATCATCGACATCGTGATATTCCTACAAGTTAGGCCATTTGGACCCTTATAATATTAATGCATGATCAGCAACTTAAAACACAATGATTTTTACTATTTTTTAATTAGAATGACTCTCACTAATATTCAAATTGCATCCTATTTCATGGAGATGAATCTATTTACCAATTCGACCAATTTACAGTTGTATATATCTATTTAAATATTTACTCATAGGTGACGCAATTTGGTTAGTGATTAACTATTGTTTTTATATCATATATATCATTATATAAAAGAACAAAAGAGAAAAGAAGAGAAGGAATTGTTGAAGTTTAGCCGGTTGGGATATTTTAAGGTATCATATATATTTTTTTAAATTGACCTAAAAGGTTGTATTGAGAAAAAGTGGTTTCATTTAGTTCGTTTTTAAAATTAACTAAGTATTTAATTAATTTAACTAATAAATTACATAGAATTAATCACATATCAATTATTAAAATAAAAATAAATTATTAATTAAATATATATAAATTATTAGTTAAATTAATGAAATTTTTAATTAATTTTTAAAATAAATAAAAGAATAATATTTTTTTCTTAGCCAACCTTAGGTCATTTTCCCTATTTTCTTTGTGAAGAAAAGTCAGCTAAAATAAAATACTTATGAATCAAGAAAACATAATAATATATTGGCTATTTTCTTCGTGAACTAATGGTTATTAATTAGATGGCAGAGTATGTGGTTGAAATCTTCACGTAATGATTAATTGTCTTTTTTCGTGGCACCACTCGAAGAACAGTTAACTAAGCTATATAGTTTATAGCACGATCGTGAACAACGTTATCACATACTAATTAATCAATGGCCTGGTTTATACGGCGGGAGAATCATTTTTTATCTCATTTTTTAAATAAACTAATCTTTGAGTTTCTTACATTAATTCCAACTGACATTATCTACTTGCTTGTGTGTCAATTACTTCTACTCCATTCCATTTCCTTTTCCTAATAGAAAAAGTTTACCAAAATTTAATTACATTTTTTGGTAATAAAAATTTAATTACATTTAATGGTTGATTACCAAGTGTCATATCACATCAAATAAATGTCGAGCAGATGCATACATCACTAACCTATTCATTTTCTTCCGATGGCACTTATTAAATTGATCTGACAGTGCTCGCAGTCTGCTGACTCAGCACTATGTAGTTGGGTAAGCATACTAAATTAATTTCTCGGACTTATTAATTTAATTACTAGCTAGTATATGATTATCCCATAAGAAACCATTCATCTTCTAGTCTTATTTATTAAGCCATCCTGTTGTTGTTTTGTGTTCAAGTTACAAATATGCATATAATTTTCAACTATCCTTCCACAAGTTGAGAGTGAAGACATTTTCACTAGAATCTATCTATTAGTATTATTTTAGTCTTCACGAGTCAATTAATAACCTTGACATTTAAGTATAATTCATTTCCATTCCATTATTGTCTATGCTGTTGGCATAATGTACTTTAGCATTATTTTTCCTAACTTTTTAGAAATGGTATTCAGTTTATATTTTCTCTCTTCATTAACACAGTGCTTGGAACTCCATGAGATTTTCAACTATTGAATTCATTTTTTCTTTTTGTTGGACCAAGCCTGTATTTATGAAATTGACGTCTGCAGTGGTAAAATTTTGTGATGAATAAAAACTGGATAATTCTTTTCCACCAATACCAAATTATCACAAAAGTTCTTAAAATTAATCTGAGATTAAGAAGCATCGTACTTAGAATATACCTCAAGAAAAAGAAGGTACTTGATCGTCGATTACTAGATTAATCATCGTACGTACTTTTTATCTTTTAACTATAGTTTGTACATATACTATTGATTATGATAGGCTTGATTTGGTCCCCAATTTCATGATCAAGGATTTTTATCCAAATTTTGTCTTTATATCTTAATAGCACTGATTGACCATAAATTTTCAAAAAACAAATACATAATATGGCCTTAAATTATGTTGGTGCACGGCTGTTCAAATTCAATTTTAATTAAAGATCATACTTGTCGTATATTAATTGGCTTCTAGATCCATATGCAGGAACACTAGCATAAATACACAGGTAGCTCCATTGCCTTATGTAAGCACAAATGATAGGCACATCCTTTCTCGCTTGGTCACACGTACAAGGCACTTGTTCTTGCTTAAGTACAAGGATTAGGGAATAATATATTTGAGTCACAAGCCTGTAGGGCTCGGAGTCTAATTGATTTAGTCAGACCAATTCAACAAAATGGTTCTTAAATAAGCCCTTCGCAATAATATTCCTCCCCACAAAAGTTCACTAAACATTGAAAAAAACTGACACGGAACTTATTACCATTTTGCTCTGGATGATGTTACAGATAATTTGTTTGAAAACACAAACACTGAATATTAATTAAGCATTTAAACCCTGAAATGAAAACCATTCTAATTGTATAGCTTAATTGAAAGAAGCCAATCCACCACCAAATATATATAAGAACCCAAATGTTCAAAATTACAAACAAAAACTTCTGTTCAGTTTCCTGGGTGGATATAATCTTCTGCCTAGTATTGAGTTTCTTATAGTACTCTAGAAGTGAGTGAAATTGGGAGACAGTTAATTAACACCATACAGGAAGGAAAGCTTGGTACCATTACATATGTGCTTTGGTTGGGCAGCGCGTGTGTTTGTGTGCCTGTGAGAGCGATTTCATCCAGCATTAGTTTGACTTATAAATTTGACTTGTTAGGTTAACGTGATATGGGAGGAAAAGCCTAAAAGATTCCGCGGGTGTTTCTGAGCGACACGTGCAAAAGGAAAAGGCGTTTGACATTATCTAATTAAGGTTCACGCTTACAGAGTTACAGTGCATAAATTTTAGTGGGCTAGAGGCTAGTTTTGATGAGTTTTTTTTTTTTTTTTTTTTAATTTGAGATTATCAAATTAAGGCTCACGCTTATAGTGCATAAATTTTAATGGGACAGTTTGGATGAGTTTTTTTTTTTAATATTATTATTATTTTAATTTTTTTATAAAAATAAATGTTATTTTATGTTTATATGTAATATTTAAAAATACTCTTATAATTTTATTATTGTTTAGATGTAAGAATATAAAAATATTTTCTTACGGTAAAATTACTTAAAAAAGGGTATGAGAATAAATTTTGGAATTTTTTCATTTTACATTCATAGTTTCACGTTTATTATCATTTATGACATTATCACTCTTAATATTTATTTGCTTGAGATTTTTTTAAAAAAGTAATTTTGAAGTTATGTTATAATTTTAAAAAATTATATCAAATTAGAGAAATGAGAGATAAAAAAATATATTAAACCATAGTAATATTTTTTGAATATTAGTCATGCAAGTGAAGAAGAATAAAGGTTATCACAAAAAAAATTAACGAATCGAATGGATGTTCTTTATGTAAAAGAATAGATTTATATATATATATATATTAAAGATCAAAGCAATAACTGAAGGGGTGTGCTTTTCGTTGGAAAAGAAATTAAAGGTAATATATATACTTGACAAAAAGAAAAGGGAGAAAATGATGAGGTGAGCTGTGCAACGTTACAGTAACAAAGAAAAAATAAAAACATATGAGAAAATAAGATATTAATTGGTAGAATTTAAAAAATAAAAAATAGTTAAAGAATTATATTTTTGAAATTAGTCAAGGATATTTTGTTTAAAAAAAATTTCTAAACAACTTCTCCATATTCTAACTAGAAAATATCTTTTTTTCAAAAACTAAAAAAATTATCTAAAAAAAGATTTATTTGAACTTTTTTAAGTTCTTTAACTTTTTTTAAAAAATTATCTAAATATACTAAAAAATATAATTTTTTTTTATATATAAAAAAAACTCATCCGAACGATCACAATATATCATTTCTTCATGGACGACAAAAAGGAATGACTTCAACACTTTGAATTGCAATTATGCACTTAATGTATGTAAATGGGCTTCACAACTACGCAGTACGCACAAGTAACTTCGATGCCTTTTTTTTCTTTCTTTGGCAATTAGTGAGTTGAGGCAATTAAATTTGTGCATGTTTTGTGGGCGGGAGAAGTACTTGATTTGAAAATGCTGCTTGTTGGTTTAGTTAGGGTGTACTTCCTGTAGTTCTTTTCCTTGTTTATTTTTTTCTTTGGCATTAATTTATCAACAATGGAATTGACCATTCATACAAAAGACATAATTGCTTCTCTTTAATTTGGTACCTCTTCACATTCAATTTTGTATATTTTTTAAAATTTAAATTACCAAGCTCGGAGAAGGAATAGTTAAGACTTCAGAGGCTAACATACTATAACAGATTAGTTGCTGTAATGGAACAGAAATAATAGACATGAGTTTAAATGACATGTGCTTTATGTACATGCTGCATAGTAGAAGTTATATTGGCATATGCGAACAGTATTACCATATAGGTTTGGTGGAAGCTTCAGAGAGCCAGCTTACTAGTATTTTCTTACTCTCATTACCGTTATCTCCTTCATCCGGGTGAATCAAATCTGATGCAAGACAGTTGCTTAAATGGGACCCCCCCTCCCCCAAAGACCGTGTGGCAGACCAAGCAAAAAACAACAGAATAGCTCCACTACAAAAGGCAAGACGCAAAGCTTATAACAAGACCTTTTCAGCTAACCTTTTTCTCTTCCCTCAAAGATTCTTAAGTTGCTTTCAAATATAATTACAAGGACATGCAACCCTAGACCATTTATATTCAATTCTCTAGCTAGCTTTTTTCATTATATAAAGCTTCTTCCATCAGATCTGTATCTTACTCTCATTCTCAGCTTCTGCCTTCTGCAGTTTTTCTTTGCAAGTCATGAGCATGGATGAATCTCAGTACTTGATGTGGATGAAGAGAAAACAGATCTTGAAGTCAAATCTTCAAGCACCATTTGGAGCCTGCAACAACAACTCATGGGAAGAAAGGGCTTTTGCAGAAGACGCGGCTAGGATACTTGGGGGGTGCATATGGCCTCCAAGATCTTACTCATGTAATTTCTGTAAAAGAGAGTTCAGGTCTGCTCAAGCACTAGGGGGCCACATGAATGTGCACAGGAGGGACAGAGCTAGGCTCAAACAAAGTCTTAGCCCTCATAATGAAACCCTTCATCATCATCACAAAAATGATTGTAAGTCATTAGGTGCTCAATTTTCTGCAGAGAACTGCTCTCAGCTAGATACTTGTCTTAATCCTTACTCTAGCCTTGCTGGTATAATTACAACAAGCAGACTCTCGCCTTCTAGGCCCTCAACTATATCCACACAAGAAAGTTGTGGTCAGCCTACCATGTCTCCTTATTCTTCTTCAATTAGCTGGGGACAGCAGATGGGGTCTCCTGATTCAGAACCAAAAGGGGTAGTCAATGCAACGGAAGAAAATTTTGAAGGCTTGGGTTGTAATAATAATTATGTTGAAACAAGTTTGTCTGTGGGACTGAATTCGATGTTCGGCCAAAAATTACCACTTGGTTCAGGTGGGGACGAATCCATCAGTTGTAAAAGACCAAAGACTTCCATTTCTTCGCTGCCTGTTTTCCTCAAGCCATGTTCAAATGATAGACGCCTGGCTTTCCAGTCTGCAGAATTCGTACTTGGACTTAAGCCTGGAATGGAAGACTTAGATCTTGAACTCAGGCTGGGGAAACCACATAAAGTTAAGTAGTAGATAGTACAGACATAAGTTGTAATGGAATGTCAGTGTTGTTATTGCAATCACCCCACCCCACCCCGGCAGCCCTTGCCTTTTGTTTTTTTTCCATTTGGGGATGATAGAAAATAGGCAAGAACTTTTCTTCGCCTAACTAAACCTTGAATAGAATGATAAGGTTTATTTTCTTGAAACGTTTGAATACTAATTCCATCTCTAGTTGCATATTACTATTTTTTTTTCTTGAATATGTACTTGTTTATTACATTTCCGTTTTTAAGCATAGAATTATCAGTATGGTAACTGCATCCAGCAGTTCATTGAAGGCAAATGACAAAGGAAGGTATAATACTATATTACTTTCAAGAATATGTAAATTTCGCCTTCTCATTGTGATCAAGTTGGACAAACTCTAAATTATTTGTTAGTGGGAAATGAAATCTCTGGGCTACTAGGGCAAGGGTTTCAGAATGAAGGGTGATGCAAAGAAAGATGAACAAATAGAAATATTCAAATATAGAATAACTTTCAGATAACCCAAAGTCAAGTTTTTTTTTTCTTTCATTTTTATCATTATTTCTTTCTTCTCTCCTATTTTTCGGTTCTCAAATCTCAACTATAGCTTACACTTACAAATTTGATGCTCCAGTTTACTGCAAGTTTAGACAGGAACCAGAGGGGAGGAAAATTTAACCGTAAGGTATTAAAGGGGTGAAAGAACTGACAGGAACTGACAATTGAAACTTCAAAGCTACATATATTGATTATATTCCAGAGAACTAACAGTAGTCGCATATAAAGTCATAAACCTGCACAAAATTATGAATAACCTTTTTACCCGGATTATTATTTATTACTGATCAGTTACCCTCTTCTTACTTCACCAAGCACCACAACATCTCCATAAATTCCAAAACCCTTCAGTTTTTTCCACATCTTTCTTCCTAACAGTTCCAAAAATCTGACCAACCACACGAAATCAAATTGAATATAATACAAGAGAGCCAAATATTAATTTAGTTTGGCAGAGAGAGAAAGGACAACATCACATCACTGGCCTTATTAACGCGTCATTGTTTTTTACTCTTGGTACGATACATCCATGTTAGCTATGGCTATTACACTTCAAAAGCCGGAGGGACCTCCTGCAACCCTAACTACCTACGAGCCTAAAATAAAAAGAAAAAATGACTTAAATGTTAAGTTTGATAAATAGTAATCATCATTTCTTTCGTTTTAAAAATAAATTAAATATTTAATTAATTTTTATTTTAATATATAATTAATTATATATAAATTATTAATTAATATAATTAAATATTTAATTAATTTTTAAAATAAATTAAATAATGATTATTTTTACCAAATTGATCATTTAAGTCATCTTTTCAAATAAAAATGTCCATATCTCCCATCTATTTCGAAGCCCGAGACTCTTATGCTTATAGTAACACAAAAACAGTGTTAGCCACTTTTTGTGACACCGACGGTTCCTCCAGAATACACGGCGACGTCATAGTCTCTGCTTTTCCACCTTTCTTTGTAAGGAAATTTGATGAAATATCGCTTTTGACTTCGTGTTCTTTGCAGTCCGCGGATAGAAACAACAGGCATTGCTGTATATGAGGGGGAATTCCTGCTACCCTTTACACAAAATGTTCCCATTATGGGCTGGACTTAGATTGGTTCACTTTCTTCTACTTGGGTTCACATAGTGATAGGACACTAGGATAAAGAGAGAGTTATTAATGAAGAAAGGGAAGTGGGGGTTAGTCACTCCTGTTGCTATGAGAGAAGCATCTGACTTCATGATTAATATTGGCTTTTGCTATGTATGGGAAGTAGTTGGTTCATGGAATGATTTTGATTAATGCAACATTTTGATTTTGGCAAGGACTGATCTGGCTCTATATCTTATGTATAATTAATTTGAGGATATGTGCAGAGAGAGGTCACATGGGGGATGGTGTGTGTGCTTCTGTGTTTCTTTCGGGTATTTATTGTGGGATTTCAGATATATGCTCTCTGCTTTATCAAGTTTCTTTTCTTTATTAGGGTGCTTTGATATATGCATTGTACTTGTAGTATTTCTCTAGCTATTGCTATTACTATATATATATTGTTCAAGTTTAGTGTTGTTCATAGTTGTTCATAGTAGTTCAGAGAGTCTAGAGAAGGTTTGACAATTGTAGCTACCTAGCACGTGTGTGTCTATGCATTAGGAGTTGTTCTAGCCTTTGGTAGTGAAAACAACTTCACAGACATTTCGTCGTATGATTAATCTACTCATTTGTTGTGAAAGACAGTTTGACAAATGACACTTTAAGCGTATTCTCCTTCCTACCATTTCTCTTTTCTTTTACCCAACTCAAATATTTTGTTATAACATGTCCCAAGTAGAGAAACCGCGATCCATTTTTTTTTTTTAAAAAAAAACTTTTGTCAAAAGGGAAATAATCTACATGCACGTGATGGCAATTGTAAATTATAATGAATCTCACCCGTGACTAATTCGAATGTGCCACATGATTAAAAGTTTTTCTTTTTTTGTGTTCATTGCAGTGAGGTCATTTCCTTCCTTGACTTTCCCACACGAACGACTCAATTAATTAGAGCACGTTTGATTTATTTTTTATTTTTATTTTTATTTTTAATTAAATATATTTATTATAATTATAAAAATATTATACGATTGTTATTTTGTTTTCTTTTTTAAAATTGTGACAGAAATAATACAAATAACATTTAGTTATTTTTATAATCTTTTTTACAAATTTTTAAAAATAAAAAATAAATAAGATGACATTTTTATAATTATGATACAAATATATCTAACTGAAAATAAAAATAAAAAATAAATCTAGACTCAAACTTTTCATATATGTAAGACAAATCTCATAGGATTAGTAAAGTTATAGTTGGGACTGTAACTCAGCTAAGTATTATTAGCTACGCACCCAAAAAGCCCAATTTGTGTCACCCTCTTATTAATAATAATAAATATAAAATAACTAAAATATATTTTTAAATAAAATACTCCTCATGTTGACTTCTCATTTCTCCCAACTTCTATTTTTTCTCTTATTTATAATTTTATATACACACTCGTGTACGAACTTTTTTATATTGATATAGTAAAAAAAATTTTAATTTCTTATTCTTTGAAAATTATGTATTAAAATATTCTTTTTTTACTTTTATTAGGAAGTCAATTTTCATGAAATTCACTTTTTAACGTATTTTTTTTAATTACATGTTGAGAAATTAATTTTTATGAAACCGATTTCTCAACGTAATTATTATTATTTTTTACATGAATCTTAAATCACTTATCTAAAATCTTATACTACTCATTTAAAACTTTATACCACTCATTTAAAATCTTAAATCACTTATTCAAAACCTTAAATTAGTGAATCAAAATCCAAAATTACTCAACCAAAATCTCAAAATACTCAATAACTTAAAAAAATATACAAAAAAATTAAGAAGTAAAATCGACTTCTCAACATGATTTTTTTTTTTAAAAAATACCTAAACATATTAAGAAGTCGATTTTATTGAAACTGACTTGTTAACGTAAAAGTAAAAAGCTTAATTTATAAAAAACATGATTCTGATAATTATTTTTTTTACTATTTTAATATAAAAACTCCCTCGTGTATGTCACTTTCCAATATTAAAAAAAAAATGCTTCATAATTTCCCTTGTCTCGTCTGCAGTGACAACGGAGAGAACTATAGAATGGGCCCATGTGGAGATCCGGAAGATAGTAATTGGGCCCCAACAGATGATACGTCAAGTTGGGCGTGGGCCCAAAGATAAAGGAGCACAGCATCACAAAACGACGTCGCTTTCTGATATGTTCTTCACCGAACCAAAGACCACGACGCTGGTTCGTAAGATATAGGAACGAACAGGGACGCAAAAGCACGCTCAGAGAAGCAAAAATGGCGAACCCAGAGAGCGGTGCCAGAGGCTCAAGATGGTCCCTCAGGGGAATGAATGCTCTTGTCACGGGCGGCACTCGTGGAATCGGGTTCGGTTTTTTCTTCCCACCCACTTTCTTTCCTCGGACTCCACAGTGTTGAATCGTGTATTTTCTGTGGATTCCTTTTGTTGCTTGAAATGAAAGTCGTTTTCTTCATTCTGGGGTTTCTTAAAATCGCTTAAAGTTATGTTTTTTGTGGATGAGGTGTTCAGGCACGCTGTGGTGGAGGAACTGGCCGAGTTTGGTGGCACTGTTTACACTTGTTCTAGGAATGAAGCGGAGCTTAATAGATGCTTAAAGGAGTGGCAAGATAAGGGCTTTTTGGTTTCTGGGTCGGTTTGTGATGTGTCTTCTCGATCCCAAAGAGAGAAGCTTATTGAACAAGTGGCTTCTGCCTTCAACGGCAAGCTGAACATACTTGTGAGTCCCTTCTTACGTTTCAAAAAAAAAAAAAGTTTATAACTGAAAATGTGAGATGTGCAACTTATATATTTGTAATTATTTGATGTTGGCATAAAACTGATAAAATTAGAAATGTTCAAATTGCTAGACTTGTTTCTCTTGTGAGCATGACTCCAGCACTTAATAAATTTTGTTTATTATGTGCATCATTCATCTTGTGAGCTTAGATAAACAATGTTGGAACAAATGTGAGGAAGCCAACAATTGACTATAGTGCTGAAGAATATTCGAAATTGATGACTACTAACTTGGATTCTGCATACCATCTATGCCAACTTGCATATTCTCTTCTCAAAGCATCTGGAAATGGAAGCATTGTGTTCATTTCCTCTATTGCAAGTCTGACAAGCATAGGTTCTGGAACCATTTATGCAGCGAGTAAAGGTGAGTGGATGTTATAATTATGTCATCTTTTGCTCAAACATGATAGATTACAAACTATTTTGAAATATATTGACTAATAAGATTCGATGTGCTGTTTTTTCAGCTGCAATCAATCAGCTTACCAGAAATCTTGCTTGTGAATGGGCAAAAGACAATATAAGGAGCAACTGTGTTGCACCCTGGTATACAAAAACATCACTTGTGGAACCTGTAATGCTCTTTCATCCTGTTAATTTTTTATACAGTTTATTTTCTATTCCAAGGCCTCATCATTTTTTCTTCTCATTTTGAGCTAAACCACGATATGAAGATTGGTTAAAATATGTACATTGGCTTTTTGAAAATTTGAGTTGGCTGGAACACTGAACTAATCTGTCATTATTTAATTCTGTGCAGATAGTATTCTTCTATTTTGTTAGTGTTGTCTTGACTATCTTCATCAGTTCAGTCGTCACACTAAAATTTAAAATATCAATACATAATCTGTGCTTTGAAGTTCTTACATTCATGCTCCTTTTTAGGATCATCATTAGTGTAGGAGTATTCGGATAAGAAGTGTGTTTCTAATAATGTCTATCAGTGTTTAAGATTCTTTATTCCTTTAGATTATTGAGTAGGAAAATCTAAATTGCCTACATATGGGGATGGCTCATAGTCATATACATTCTGCTACATTGTGATTTGCTTTGGTCATTTTGTTCCATGTGGTAGTATTCTCCTGTATTACACTATCACAAGTCTAGTGATTTCCATATTCAGAAAAATGTATTTTGTAGAGATTTTATTTTGCACATGCATAATGGCTACCAATAGGTCATAAGACAAAGTAAAACATCCAGTAGCAAATTTACAATATTTGAACCAAGGGAGGGACTAGTTTCAGGCAGAACCATAGAGGATAAATTGGTTATTGCTTTTTACTTGTATTATAAAATTCATTTAAGTATTGATTATTGGCTGACTTGCATGAAAACTATTCTAAGTAATCTGACAGTTTTTCTTCTCCTTCATCTTTTTTTTTATTTTAATATTTACCTGCTGCAGTCTGTTTGATTTAAGTGTGCATATGACTCACAAAATATAGGCTCATGTTACTCAGGTTTCCATGTTTTGAAGGTACCAAAATTATGTGGTTCAGTACTACTGTTGACTGGACTTTTCTATTTAAGGACTCTATTTCTGGACTATGGACTGTATGTCTTACTAAAAAAAGTTCTATTGACCCACCATGGTTTTTACTTCTCAGTTCAATTGTAGTTAGTAGTTCTTGTTGGTTGTGTAGAATATATTAAATAATTAAATTAATAAAAAAATGTGTGAAAAGAAAATTAACTGGCTGAGAGCGCGGCAACATAGCAAATATGGATGAAAACAATCTTTCAAAAACTTTGACTTCACCCCCTATGTAATCTGCCTACCATCACATAATCTTTACTTTACCTAATGATGACATCTAATATTCATTTTCTATAGAGGAAGACTCCAATAATTTTTTTACTCCTCAAGGACCTCTACCACCTCTATAACATATTATTCATAAAGAAGCTTTTGTCTAAATGTGGAGACATTGGAAGGTCTTTTCTTTTGAAAGAGGAATGTTATAGTGCAAACTCTGGCTACATGGACTTGTGTGTTGGGTCATATGGGGTTGACGTTGTAGCTTCCTGGCTGGATCTGCATATGTTCTTGTGTAGTATGTATGGAGGGCTTTCTGCACACATAGCCTTACTTTTTAAGTGCAAACATTGTAGCCTTTTACATATTTTTGTATGCCAGAATGATCTGTGTTATTAATCTTCAAATGATAATATTATCTCCATAACTTGGGTTCCAAATTGTTTACCTTTCTAACAGGTGCTTGCTAACAAAGAGTTTGTCGATGCGATAATATCTCGAACACCGATAAAGCGGATAGCAGAAGCACATGAAGTCTCATCGTTGGTGGGTTTCCTTTGCCTGCCAGCTGCCTCATATATCACTGGACAGGTTGTTTCTGTTGATGGAGGAATGACTGTGAATGGATTTCAACCCAGCATGAGAATAACCTAAAGCAAAATTGTCATTTTTCTGGACTATATGTACAAGACAAGATATTCATCAACTCGTGTTTACAGGGTCTGGCTAGTGTTTTTCTGTTTGTCATGTACAATTTTCTTGGTAGACTGGTATTGTTGATTGTATTCATCAACTTTTACGGTGAATACAAATAAGAATTTCTAGTCTTATCATTTAAATGTTTGTTTGCTGTTTATTGAATAAATTGAAGCTTAAATTTCTTAACTCATCAAAGGGGTGAAATAGGGATGCATAGTGAGAAGAACTTAAAAGAACTCACTCTGACAGAACCCATTTGCCCCAACAATACGCTATCTCATAGTGTGCCTTGTATTTCTATGCGTGGGTTATGTTATGTTATGTTTAAGTCCCTTTAGATGAAAGTGAGACCATGTTTCTCCTTGTGAGCTCCGACCTGAAGTAGCCAAGATTATCCTTTTCCAGTAGTAAATTTATTAGAATAAATACTCGTGTTGGTAATCCAAACATATAAATGTCATTACTTAGGTTTTTTAACAGATGAATACACTAATGTAAATTTTGTACATTAAATTAGTTCTTTAGTATCATTTTTTTTTTATCAAATTAGTCTTTTAATATTAATTTTTGTATTAAATTAATTTTAAAAAAAGACTAATTTAATGTAAAAAATTATTAAATAACTAAATTAATAATATATGTATTTTTGAAAGATGAAAATGAGTGTTTATTCAATTTATTAATCAAAATGATGATTATAGATATGTGATTTAAGGTGGAGATATTGTCTCACAATTATTTATTTATTAATTGTAACTTCTAAATTTTTAAAACCTAATAATTAAACTACTTATTCTAATCTTTAAATTAAGTTTTAATTATTAATCTTAAATATAATAAATTTATATTTTTTGTGATTATTAGAATTAAACAAAAACCAAACAAAAAAACTGCCCTTTGCAAAACACAGTAGCAGCAAAAATTATCTGCTAGCAAAGATGGATAGGTCTATCTCTGCCGGCCGTGCATCTCAGAGTCAGACCTGTCATTCTTTAACCTGATGCAATATATGGATTTCCTTAACTCAGAGAGTACGTACATGGTAAAGCTGTGAAAACGGGTTGCATATAAATGCGTAACTCATTTAATTAAATAAATTATGAGTTAAATATATATTTTATTGATTTATATAAACGTGAATATATTTAAAAATTTATTTTTTATTTTTTTTATTAATTTGTAACTTGATGTGATATAATGATTATTTATTAAAATTTGAGACTTGTTTTATCATCAATTCTATTTTTTTAATAAAATTATTAAAAAGGTCAAGTCGGATTAGTTATTTTACAGTTTGTTTAAATGTGAATAATTTTAGTCTAATTTATTTAACCTACATCCGTCATAAGCTGGTTTGACAACCCTAGGTGGTGCACCTCGTCAATTATCAAGTGTTGTGTTGTGTTTGTGATATTCCATCTCAGGATTTTGATCTCTTAAAATGTGAGGTTCACTTTAGAGAGTAATAAAGTACAGAATTATGTCACGTAAGCTTAGTTCACTTAGTAATGAGCATTTGATATTAGTGTGAGGTGTGAGGTTCAATCTCTAGCGAGTGCACACCCCTTTCTCCTTCTCTTCTTCCTCCTCCTTTCTTGAGACTCCCTTTAAGGGTTGTCCCTAGATCCCACCCTAGAGGTGGGGTCAGTGGGCCCCAACAGGGGCCAGGTATAAAAAAAACAAAGTACAGAATTATAATCGTTAATGAAAAAATTAATAGATTTTATAAAATACATGTACTTGCATAATAGATCATGGATATGTATGAATCCAAACGCTTAATTTTCTCATCAATAATTATAATTTTACATTTTATTCTCTAAAGTGAACACCTCTTACTTTAAACAATTCAAATCTGCCACCTCGTTAGACTCAACCAAAATGCAGAGCTTCCAGCCAATTTGATTTGCATTGCACATGGAGCCATTAAATTAACTTTTAGTTTTAAGTTCACGTGAAGTCATTAGGGAGTTGTTATAGTACCCTGATAAGTTTGGTATCTAAGATGAATTGTTAATTATTTATTGGTTGTTGATTTCACAATAAATGTTTAAAGTTTATTAAATATAAATAACAACTAATGAATTCTTGACAAAATAAAAATAGATGCCAGAGTAATTCCGAAATCATTGTCCAAAAATAGTAATATAAGTTAATAGCTCATGGCGCCATTGCCAATAATAATAATAACCCATGGAGCCATTAAATATAATTTTTGCATGTGCATTAGACTATTGGGAGGCGTTGATCGGATGATTCTAAACCCTATTGGAGTGTGGACGAATTGTCAAAACATGTCTCAAGCAGCGTCATAAAGGAAAGATTTTTTTGAATGGAAGAGTGAGAAGTGAGTGCAAATGGCAGAAGCACATAGCAGTAACAGAGGACCAAGATGGTCTCTCAATGGAATGACAGCTCTTGTCACTGGTGGCACCCGTGGGATTGGGTTTTCATTTCTTCTCTCAATCACTCCCCATTTATTTCTGAATTTATGTTGTTGTTTCATTTTATCATTTATTGATTATTTCTGATTCATTTTTGGTTTGAACCTTTGAAACTCTGTTTAGGCATGCCATAGTGAAGGATTTAGCTGGGTTTGGTGCCACTATACACACTTGTTCGAGGACCGAAGCAGAGCTCAATAAGTGCTTAGAAGAATGGCGAAATCAGGGCTTTGTGGTTACTGGGTCGGTGTGTGATGTTTCATCTCGAGCCCAGAGAGAAAAGCTCATTCAGGAAGTAGCCTCCACCTTCAGTGGCAAGCTTAACATTTATGTAAGTACTAATAATGCTGCGCATATAAAGGTGTACCATGTATCTTTTTGTGCGGACAAAGCCATTAGATTGTATATAGATTTATGTAGAAGAGTATTAAATCTAGAGTTTAATTTTAATCTACTTTTGAATGTACTTTTTTTTTACACTAACATCCATTTATACTTCATTAAAAGAGTGACTACAAAAGTTAGGCAGTGCTGAGAGGCGCTTGAGTTGTGCATCAGGCTGAGGGGCGCGAGTATCAGCAAAATCCAAAAAAGTTTTATATTGACAATCAATGAAAAATAAATTCTTAAATCTAATAATGCAGAAAGGGATGTGAGAAGAGCAAAAAAGACAGGGTTTGTAAAAGAACTCTAATATAACTAAAAGGGAAATACACTTTTGGTTTCCGGTAAATGGTCTCGTCTAATTTTCTTTGTGCTTACTCTTGAATCGACTAGTACTTTGAATTCAACTTGACCTATGAAACTTAGAATTTATTTTAGTGCTAACATGAGACAAGGATCGCTTTCACATATACAAATGGATCTGTCTATGCAGTGACAGGCAATACTTGTCCTCCCGTAACAACTAAAGTGTTACCACATCTATTTTCTTACAGTTTTATCCATTTTACGTACAGCCCGTTAGTAAGGAATTGATTAGAAATTGTGCTTGTTGATCAGTATTTCAGAGCTAACGTCAACAATGTTTCTCGCTTCATTTTTATAGCTTTACAAATTCATTCATTGGAGTTAGTTAATCATTCCCCAAAGCCATTGACAATATTTTTATAAGTACATTGTTTATAGCCAGATTTGTTTCATTTAATATTAATTAGACTTGAACAGTGTGTGCAAATGCTCCTTATGTGAGATTATAAGCTTCCATCACAAATTAATGAATGGCTTTCAAAGTGGTCTCCTTCCTTCTAATTTACTTGTCATGAAGCATATAACATGCATGACTTTGTGCTTTAGGTAAACAACGTTGGAACAAACTTTAGAAAGCCGACCATTGAGTATACTGCTGAAGAATATTCAGAGCTGATGACAATTAATTTAGACTCTGCATACCATCTGTGCCAACTTGCATATCCTCTTCTAAAAGCATCTGGAATGGGAAGCATTGTGTTCATTTCATCTGTTGCAGGCGTGGTGAGCTTAGGTACTGGATCTGTCTATGCAGCAAGTAAAGGTGAGTTGCCATACTCATCAGGCTTTCATGTAGATGTTATTAATAAAATGTTCGTACGAACCAAGAGAGACAATTATATATTGTCCACTGCTATTTTCAGCTGCAATTAATCAGCTCACAAAAAATCTGGCTTGTGAATGGGCAAAAGACAACATAAGGAGCAATTGTGTTGTACCATGGGCAACCAGAACCCCACTTGTAGAACATGTAATCTTCTTGTTCCCTATCTTTATTTCTTTTAGCTGTCTTCCTTTCTACGAAAGCCTTAAGAAAAAACAAATTATTTAGTAGCCAAGACATTAGCTAACCATCCAGATCCTGCAGGATTGGGAAGATGTTTATAAGAAGCACTGAACTAATTACCAATCCAAAAAATATATTTTCAATTGACATTCATAATAAACTTCACCAAAATAATTGCATGTCATCGAAGTGAACTCCCAAAATTAGAACCAATTCACACATGTCTACATAATACTAAACCACTTCCTCACCAAACCTCATGCTAAATTTTTAATAATCTATAAGGTCTGCTTGTGCATTTTGATGGATTCTTGAATTCTTTTGGCGATCAAGTATATCTCCTGTCATGCCCTCGGAGGTTTTGCTTTCAACGGTTATAATTTTTTGCTACTTATAAATTTTATTTCCCACCAACTTTTTATGGACCAGCAGCAACATAGGTAGATTAACATAAAGTAAGTGTTTCTGTATTTGATTGTATTTAAATTTGTTGTTACTTTAAAAAAATTTAATTATTTCCACCTTTATATTAAGTGCTGCTAGAAATACCACAGCGTAGATTTTGGAAGTCTATATTTCAGAGGCAACCCAGCAGAATTTTATAGTTTTTCTGCTTGGGAATTATATGTATTGACATGATGGACTTGTGCATTATCAAGCAAATCTTTTTATTCAACGTTTTGGCAATTGAAGTTTGATTCTTAATTTATTTGGATTCAATATTTGTTAGATTTATGGATGTCTATGTAAAGAAGCTATCCTTGAGCTGAATTTTGCATCAACTTTGTCACAGATTCCAATCCTATTTACTGGATTGTGGTTAGACCCAACTTTTTTGCTCATTGTTTTGGCTTTTTATAGTTGTTTCGGGACGAGAAGTTTGTAGAGGAGATAATGTCTCGAACTCCTATTAAGCGCATTGCAGAACCCGAAGAAGTCTCATCATTGGTGGCTTTCCTTTGCTTGCCTGCTGCCTCTTACATCACAGGACAGGCTATTTGTGTTGATGGAGGATTCACTGTGAATGGATTTCAACCCAGCATGAGAATTACCTGAAAATGCATGTATTATTCCTTAATTGCTTATGTATGGAATAAATTATTCTCAGTTTTTTCTACTCTCCCGGTGGCTATGTGTGTGACGAGACAAGTGACGACCTTGATCTGCAATTTCATTTGATCTCCCTTTTGAGTTTTAATTGCATATGAGAATGGTTAGTCCTATTTAACTTAGTTGCAGCTTTTATCATTAACAAAGGAACTTATTCAGAAAAGTATCTACAAATATGGATTAGAGAATTCAATTTTAAAAAATAGTTTTAGTTTATGCTTCTTTATAATTTTAATGCAAAAAAATAAGAAAACTAAACACAGAAATGTCGTGGAATTTTCAGTTGTAAAAGATTTGGTCTTTTGAGGGTGAGTGGGGAGGGACTTGGTTGCTGTTATTTTCTTCTCCAAAAAGGATATTCAGAGACGTGGAAGGACATGCATTGTTATTAAAATTAGACTATACATTGAATTGATGAGATTATCCATTTAGGTTTAATCGGTTGGTGAAATTAAATGATGTTATAAAAATAATTTTTATGTAACAATTTAAAATATATATAAATATTTATAAAATATGAAAAATAATTTTTTTCAAATAATAATTAGTTGGTTCAACTAATTAGTTTTAATCATTTTTAATTGATTTAAAGTAATATGATAAAAAATTTAATTATAAAATTGAATTATAATTATCTAAGTGTTCACTGATCAAACTAATAGAACTATTTGATCTCAATTCTGACAACACTACTATAAATTGCCACCCTACTTAATTTGCTAGAGCTAACCATCATGATGATACTTTTTTTTTCCATTCCTTTGTGAGTTAGGTGGATTGGCTTAGTTTTGCAGTTAAATTTGCTAAAATTATAATTTTCATAAATTTTTAGTCGTGATTATGATCATTAATAATTAAGTTTGAATTATTAACTAAAACTTCATAATTTTAATTTATTTTTCTATTTTTAGTGAGCCACCTATGATAAAGAGAATGAACATTTTTATTTGAATAAAGACTTATTTTGATCTTCTAAAAGATATATGTGTCATTAATTAGATCATTAAATGATAAATACATAAAAATAGTTAATCAATGTCAATTTTAATATAAAATTAGTCATTTAATATTAATTTTTATATTAAAAAAATAAACTAATATCACTTATATCTTTTTTTTATAAATTTCTCAAGGGTATTTTTTGCGCGCAACTGTAAGAACTAATCACTCAAGATACTGAGATTCATTTAAGGAATTAACCTCTCCCAACAGATGTTTTTCTATACATGAGTCAAGAATCAAACATTTAACCACATGCGTAAGAGGCCAAAATTTCTACCACTTATACTACATCACGTTGATAATATCACTTATATATTTAAGGTACTAAATTAAATGTTTCTTTCTTTTTATTTTTATCACGTGAGAAATGGGAATTGAAAACATGTCTTGTTTGGGATCCGGGCAGCTCTATTCCTGGGCATGCCCACATGTTTGTAAACCCTTAATTGAAGGAAGAAACCTGTGGTGTGAGGAAGGAATTGTGGTACCTAAAATGTACAAATAAATGAAATGGCAGCAACAGCAGAGAGCAGCAGTACCAACAGAGCCTCAAGATGGTCCCTCAACGGAATGGCTGCTCTTGTCACTGGTGGAACTCGTGGGATTGGGTCTATTTTCTTTCTTTCTTTTGGAAAGTCATTCTTAGAAGTTTATAACTCTTCCCATTTGATCCGTGGCTACAAAATTTCTTCCTTTGACCATAAAAATTTGATCTTTTTGTCTGAACCTCTGAAACTGTGTTCTCTTTCAGGCATGCCATAGTGGAAGACTTATGTGGGTTTGGTGCCACCGTCCACACTTGTTCGAGAAACGAAGCAGAGCTCAATAAGTGCTTAGAAGAATGGCGAAGTAAGGGCTTTTTGGTTTCTGGGTCGGTGTGTGATGTGTCGTCTCGAGTCCACAGAGAGAAGCTCATTCAGGAAGTGGCCTCCATCTTCAATGGCAAGCTTAACATTTATGTAAGTTAAGTCACTATTCCAAACTTTACACTGTCATCTATCATCCAATCATATGTTGAAAGTTAAAGTTTCTTTGGATTAAAATTAAATTCAAATACAATACACTTTGTCCTCTGGGGGTGTTGATCTATAGAACGTTTATCGGTAACTTTCACAGTGGGGATAGATTATGGCATTGAGTACTCATTTAGTTAGTTAAGTTATTACATTTTTCTGGGGATGAAAGAAGAAATATCATTAGAGAGAAGAAAGAAAGAATGCTGAAAAAAGAGGATATTAGCAAAGACTCAAAAGAAGAAATGCTGAAAAAGCAAACAATTTCTTTAATACATCAAAGCTCTCCGCCTCCGGTATTTAAGTTATTACATTTTGATCTCATGTATTTGATTTTAATAATTCAAATAACCACTGCATCTGCATGCATGAGTTGTTCAGTTCTCCGATGCAAGTTTGATGACTATGGTGCTACTGCATTTCTTTTTCCACAACTTTATGCATTTTACTTGACCTCTGTTTGCAAGGAACTGATTAAAATTTGGCCTAGTTGGTATCGCATTGTCAGCATTCCAAAGTTCAGAATCTTCAGATCACTAAGACCTAAGCCCAAAAGGCTTGAGGTAGACCTGCTTCTAGCTGTTTAGTCTTTCCACAATGTTGGTGACATTTAAGTGGTTGTAGCTTGATTTGTTTCTTTTAATATTAGCCTTGAACAATAGGTGTGAACGCTAAAATTATAAGCATCCATCACAAGAATTACTTTCCAAAGAGGTCTTATTCCTTCTAACTTGTCATAAATCATAATGCTTGACCTCCTGACTTAGGTAAACAATGTTGGAGCAAACTTTAGGAAGCCAACCATTGAGTACACTGCTGAAGAATATTCGGGAATGATGGCAATTAATTTAGACTCTGCATACCATCTGTGCCAACTTACACATCCTCTTCTAAAAGCATCTAGAATAGGAAGCATTGTATTCATTTCATCTATTGCTGGCCTGGTGAGCTTAGGTACTGGATCAGTCTATGCAGCAAGTAAAGGTGAGTTATCATACTCATTAGTTGTTTTACTTGCTTATAATAAAATGTTGGTGTGATCAAGGAAACTGAATGTTTCCTGTCCAATGCTATTTTTCAGCTGCAATCAATCAGCTTACAAAAAATCTGGCTTGTGAATGGGCAAAAGATGGCATAAGAAGCAATTGTGTTGTTCCTGCGACTACAAAAACACCACTTGTAGAACATGTAATGTTCTTGCTTCCTGTTTTTGTTTGAGTTAGTTTCTTTCCTTTTGACTGAAAGCTTCAAAAATAGGATTATTAGACTGGGACATTGAACATTGGCTATCCTGTTCAGTAGGACTGTAAAAATTAGTTCATAAGAAACGCTGGACTAATGGTACCTCTAGTGACCTACCATCTCCACCAAGGTTAACAGTAATAAAAAGGCCAAAGATAAAATCTGACAGACTTGTTACTTAGGACTGAGCTGAATCTTAACATATTATAGTAATCCGCTACAGTATTGCACTACACTCCAATAAATTTCATTTCTTGAATGCAGAATATATTTGAGCTTCTTTTCAATAAATATCTCATAGACTGCATTGTTTATGCTCTACCCTCTATTATCTGTTGAAATCTGAAATTTCAAATGGGTAATTAATGTTATTGGTGTGGTCACAAATTCAGTTCATCCTCAAGTCTCGATGCTAGAAAATTAATTGATAGTCATGATAACTAAGATATCATTGTCATGATAACTAAGATATCATTTCAGGATATAGTAAATTGTAGTCCTTTAGAATTCAGTCATAGTACTGGTCGATGTCAAATACATAACCAATATTAGTATGTTTTAGTTCAACAGCATGTAATTGTTATCAAGAGTGCTCAACCTTTTGAAGAAAATATCTCAAAGCATATGTACTAGGAGATATTTGTTGAATCAGAAAGTGTAGACGACAACTGACCTGCAAAATAGGGTAGAAAAATAAAATAAAGTGAAGGCCTGAGACGTGTGGGTACACACTGTCCTTAAGGATTTATTCGGCTAATGCGAAATCCCCCAGGATATAACAGGCTCTTCCCAGCTGGATACGGCTGAGGTTTCAGATCAGCAGAGAATATATTTTTAATCAGTTAACCCAGAGGAAGAAGGAGAAGAGAACAGATGAAACTGTGAGGCCTCATTATCATGCGCGTGTGGGGGGGGGGCAAATCAGATGATTTGCACTACTTGAGCCCAAACTTGGGCGCGCGAGCCCATTCATCTCACCAGTTCATTTTACAAGCCCATATCACAAGTTACTTTATAAACCCTTTAAAAATTTGAAGACTAAGCAATGTGGGACTTTGAACTTTTGAAATATTACAACACATAATACAACAATATTCACCCTCCCCTTCTATGTTTCTTGCATTATATTTTGTAAAGTCATTAATAAATTTGACTTCGTTTTTTTTGGTACAGATAAATTTGATTTCTTTAATATGTATTTCAACAATATATATGTATATATATATATAGATATATATTGTTGAAATAATAGCTGCCTAGTTAAGAGTATTTATTGTATATAGCTGTACTCTTATACTACACACTTGTTCTACAAGCAGTACATAGCCTTTTTCTCTATTAATAAATAACACTAAGACGCACTCTCACAGCTTGACTTAAAATTTCAGTGGCATCTGGACTTGACAACTTCTGCAGATGCAGTTGACTTGATATACCATCAAGACTAATTTCTTTTAAGGGTTACCACACTTTCTGTTAAAAGAAATTACTTAGTTATAAAAGAAAAAGTAATGACCTCTGAAATAGAAATCATGCATACTGGAACATTAGTGAAAGTCAGATCTTCAAATTCTTTGTTAGCTTAAAGATCTTGCATAACTTAATCTATCTAGAGTTTGTAGTTGTTTGGTTCTTGCACTGTCTGGGTAGCTGCAGATAAGACGAGATTTCAAGATGCCTTGAGATTGGATTTGTATGGATCTTGAGATAAGAGACTTGGGGCAAAGAAGCTATGCTTGAGCACAAATTTGCAGAAGGAAGCAGCTTTGTCATAAGCCTATTCATATTGGCTGAATTTATATGTTTAGACTGATACAGCATTTTTCATAGATTTCAAAATAAATACTGCTTTTATTATTTTGGCAACAATTCTTGCTCTCATTGTTTTCTATTTTGATAGTTGCTTCGCAACAAGAAGTATGTAGATGAAATGTTGTCTCGAACTCCTCTTCAGCGCATTGCGGAAGCTCAAGAAATTTCATCCTTGGTGGCTTTCCTTTGCCTGCCTGCTGCCTCTTACATTACGGGACAGGTTATTTCTGTTGATGGAGGATTGACCGTGAATGGATTTCAACCCAGCATGAGAATAACATAACATTCACGTGCATCTCAGTTTATTGTGGATCATCTTTGGAGTAAAGGATCCTCATTCTTTCATTTAATATTTTATTTAATTTCATCGTTGGTGGTTTTGCTTTGCCTGCCTGCTGCCTCGTACATCACAGGACAGGTTATTTATGTTGATGGAGAACTAACCGTGAGTGGATTTCAACCCAGCATTGAGAATAACATAAGAGATTCACGTACTTCTCAGCTTATTGTTGATCAATGATCATCTTTGGAATAAAGGATCTCATTCTTTCAAATAACTTTTCATTTTTACTCTCCAGGAGGCTATTTATGTAGTTGGTGTGCATTTTCTTCTACCGTTTGCCTCTGGGGTTGAACTACTATAGTTCTATTGTGAATGGGACTTGTGATTATAGTCTTGGAAATTTGGATCAAGAAATAGTGGCTTGGTTGCCTTTTCCATTTTGAGATATGATATCTGCACGCTTGCTTATACACACCAGCAAAATCTGAGTTACACCAGACTCACTAAAACTTTAACTGCACCGCACAGATTTTTGCATACCACTTAATGTGCACCAAGTAGAATGCAACTGGTTGCAGAAAGCATTTCTCTTTCAATTTCTATGAACCATTCGCACTAGCGATCTGGTATACATAGGTTTGAAATTGCATTCAACCCTTACTTTAACTTCGAAAGTAAGATTGTAATAGTTCGGCTAGACAGCACTAGTTTTAAATATGGGCATGACTCAAAGCGAACCTAGATAAACTGTTGGATAATTTTTTTTATTTTTTCTTAACGTCGCTAGTTTGTTAATTTAAAGATGACACTGCCTGTGACAGATTCATATTGGATATGCTGTCAAAGCAGTGATCAATATCGCTTGGGTCAATGATAGTGCACTCTGCTTTAAAATGAAGCGAGCTTTGAAGCCAGTGAATTTAGGCATGAACAAGGTCATGCACCTCAAATATCATTGACAAGAGATCAATTGAACAGAACAGCGACCAAACACACTCCTCTATTTTGAATGTATCGTATGACACGACATCAGGAAACAATATGCTGTCTTTATCCGTACAGCTATTGGCAAAGCGACAAGTAGGAACCTGGTTTTTGTTTTCTATAGACTTACACTTACTCTTTTGCTTTTTATCTTTTCTAGTGAGTAGTTTTGGATGAGCGCCAACAGTATCAGTACGCTGATTGCAATGCAAGTGCAACTTACTCAGCATGCACGCGTCTTTGGGAGTATTAATTTCAGTGAGGATGGATGGATGATAACGAGGTGCCATTTGCCAAAGGTATAGTTGATTCATATTGCGGCCGCTGAATCCCGGAGAGTAGCACCAAAAATATCTCAGGCATGGCTTGCGCGTGTCATGCGCATCCATTTAGCAACCTCGCCACGTACCTCTGCAATTTCCATAGCTGGCTAGGAACAGAACCACGATACTTCAAGAAATTGGAGCATGCATGTTTGACACTTCAGATATTTTTGTCCACATCTTATATTTTATGTCTTGGCCGTGACAACATTTTAAATTTTGATCGAACACTTGTGTTGCAACATAGTAGATAGCTGGCACTTCCCTCGCCCCGCGAGACAAAATCCAAATTACGATGAATCTTTTTATGCATATATTTTATCTTAATTTTGGTTGTCATATTCCTATAGGATGAGGAAGATAACCTACCTGTGCTTTATTATTTTTATTTCATAAATTTTAGGATCTTTATGAATGAACATCTATTCATTATTTTTCTATAAGCTTAAAGAAATAAAGAAGAAAAAATTGTACAAAAAAAAACCTATTAAGAAAAAATATTCTTTTTATCATTGATACTTTTATAGAATATATTTATTACTTTTTTTCTTTAGGAGATCAAGCATATTTTTATAATTTTTTATTCAAAAATTGATTGTTAAGACTTAGTTTAACTTTTCTCGTTTTTATTAATTACTTGAAATATGCCTGACAAATATATTTTTACCATAGATTATATAAGTAGCTTCATACGAAAATAACACAACAATAATAATAATAATAATAATAATAATAATAAATTACTATGACTGTATGACATGAATTATAAATAAAACGTACAATAAATAATAAAAGTGTGTAACCGATAAAATAAAATAAAAATGTACAAAAGAAAATTATAAAAGGATAAGATTAAAATATATTGATATTTATAAATTAAATTAAATGATCCAACCAAGAAAATAAAAGTTATAGGACCGCATATAATACAATTATTCAATTTAAATTATAAGCTAATAACCATATTTTATAAATAAACTCGTAAATATCATCAAAAATTGATTATTCATTAAAATAGGCACAACTTCACTGAATTTGGTACATTAGGTTTCAGTGAGCCTTTTTGGTGAAAACTGAAAAGGTCAGGTTCTGAGTCCCAGACGCAGACGCTGACTCAACCTGTGGCGTTGTTCATCACGTGGTGGACTTCTTGTCACGTCACCTGTGGCGCTGTGGCAGTGAGTTGCGGAGTTTGAGAAGTAAGTGCTTTTCACTGCACAGCTTCACAGCTGCACTGCATGTGTTTATTAAACGTAACCTACTTATCTTCATCCTCTGATCTACGCGTGTAAGTTCCCCCCTCTCGTGGCGAAATCACAGGGATACAAATACAAAATGAACTTTGCTGGAAGGAGGTTTCTAAGGTTTTTTTTTTTTTTAGTATAATTATACATTTTATCTTTTTATTCTGTATAAGTATTTTATTTTTTATTTTTATATATTACTTTTAAAATATAAAGGGCATAAAATGTTCATTTATGACGTACAAACATAGTATTTGTTTTTTTTTTAAATAAATAGTATTTGTTTGTGACATAGTTTTATTATGTTGTCCGTTCCATTATTTTAAATTTCCCAAAATAGTGACAATTAATTCTAAAATTCTAGAAAAAGCACTTATTTTACAAGGATGATATACGATGACATTCCAAGAATAGATTTTGAATTGAAGATAAAAATTAAATTTTAGGAATAAACATACAATTTAGTTTCTACATTATACGCGTTAAGTGGATCATTTCATGAATATATGTACTACTAATTAAATCATTTAAAAATTTAACTTGTTAGTCCTTAATATTCCGCGTTTGGTTCTTTCTATTTAATTAACTAGAACCCGAATGTTATTTGATGCATAACAAATATAATTTATAAATTAAAATTGTATAACTATTATTAATTAATGTATATATAAATATTATAATTACTAAATATTATTTGTATGTATATATTTATATAATTTTTCTTCTACCCTTATATATGATAAAAGGTTAGGTTGAAATAAAAATTATTGATTTAAAAAGAATAAATTTCACATGAATATGAAGTTGTAATTAAAAATAACATGTGTAATTACGAAAAAAATAAAATAACATGTGTTATATTTTGAATAAGATGAGAAATTATTATACTCTAACTTATTATTTATGATAATTAACTTGTAATATATTCACTCTTCATTATTTATTTTTAATTGTAACTTCTTAAATAGTAATACTAATTATCATGAATGATTTCTTAAAAAATTGTTCACAAAAGCAAAATGCAGTTATTTTTTTTGTTACAGTCAAATGTAATAAGGTAAAAAGAATATTTTACAAAACGTAAACACACTTATTTTTCTTTTTTTAATTTGTGTGTCGTTAGGAAATATGTTTCTTAAAATTTACATTTTTCCTATTTAAATATGTAAATAGAAAATTAAAAATATAATTATTTGAGACTTAACTTGAATATTAAAATTCTTCAATTAATCATGATATAGGAAATTAAAATAAAAATAATTAGTGAGGAATGCCAATAGACTATGAGAAGTACCAATATCCCAACCCTTCACATGTTACATAAAATGAATAAAATTACTAAAATAATAATAATAATGTAATATTTGAATTCCAACCTAAACATTACATTAGTTGCAACTAAAAGAATCATTTGTCCACATGTTTTTAATGAAATTATATTCACGTGAACAAATGAATTTTTTTCCTTTTTTCCTTTTTGGTTCTTTAGAGAAAAGGGGGAATCAAACTTATTTTCTCACCTTTTAGTGGAAGCAAGCCCATCATTATTGTTTCAGTAACTATGAATAAATGATTCAATTCATTTATAGCTTGTATGATTTTTAATTCTAAAAGTAAAAATGATAATGAATGCAAATTCATTTTTAAATTTATATGTTAGTTATAAGGTTCAATGCACATTAGTAATTTTATTTTTTGTTTTTTTTTTATATTTTTATTACTAATCAATTAATTCAGTCACTAATTGAATTTATTTTTTTTATAATCAATTAATATATATTTTTTATGCATTAATTTTTGTATATTTAAGTGACACTTGTAAACAAAATTAACTTTATATTTAAGTATACTTGTCAAAATTTAAGATGAGACACTTATCAAGATTTTAGATCATTATAAATGATATTTGTTCAAAAGTTTCTTTCATGATCTTAACTTTTATATAGATATATATGGATAGATATATTTCCTTTGAGGTAATTAATATAATTATCTTTGTTATTTTTTATTATTAAAACTATATTTCTCTTACATTTTGTCATTCTTAGAGTCATGAATTTCCATTTTAGAGATCATTCATATGCTTATTCATTAAAGACTATTATTTACGGTAGTTAGAAATTAAATTTCATTTAATTAGTAAGAATATTTAAAATATTTCATTATTATTTAAAGTGTTTCTAAAAAATTATTCCAATAATCATTTATTACAAGTAATGCTTGTTAAATATTTTATGTGACACTTGTCACATATTTTCTTTTTTAAAGGGACATATAAACATTTTGTTTCATAACTTTTATATATATATATATATATAGAGAGAGAGAGAGAGAGAAAGAAAGAGAAAGAGAGAGAGAGTTGCTATGATACTCTTTTAAGTGTAGTGTGTGAGTTTTTAAGTATTTATTGATTTTTATTTTTATAATAAATATTTAATTTTAAAAAATATAAAATTAATAATTAATGAATACTTAATAACTTATTTTAAATATTAAAAATAAATAAAAAAATAATAAATAGATAGAAGCTTGTTTGTAGATGGTGTTAGGTGTTTGTTTGTTATCAATGAAATTCGGCATTTTGAGTAAATTCAAGATGTGATGCTTCATTGTCATAATAATTTGTTGTGTAACCAACACTTTGTTTTTTTCGGTAATATGTGTAACTGACACTTTAATTTAGTTTAAAGGGTTAATAATTTATAGTATAATATAAAAGATTAAGTGCAACTCTTTCACGCCACTGATCTATCTTTCACAACCGATCATTATTATTATGCTTATTTCCTGCTAGTCTAGATTGGCTAACTTATTCGACTGTTGTAGTCCTACCCGAATCGATTACGGAATTTCCCCCACAACACTTGCACGCAAGTACACAACCTTTTAAGCAAGCGTGGTTGCATCTTCTGTATTTTTTGTTGAGTGTTGTTAACAAAAGGTTTAAAGTTTTATTTAGAAATTATTTAGTATTTTTTTATTAATTAAATATTTAATAAATAATTATGTTAAAAATATTTGAAAATTTTAAATTTTAAAAATTTCATATATTTATTTTTTATTTAATATTAAATATTTTAATTCCTTAACTCACACCATTCGTTAGGAAATGCTTTTTTTTTTCTTCACGTTGTTAATGTTTTTTCTCCTGTGATCCTCATGCGTGTCTCCGTTTACTACTCAAAATCTCAAGTGACTTATTACGTGATAAGCTATATGATAGTTAAGGACGAACCAAAATAATATAATAATAATAAGCTATAAAAAAATCTGGTCATCGATTATTGCGCATAAGCACAGAGAGAGAGAGGGGTCAACCGTCAAAGAGGGAGAACCCAAAGGAAATCATAAAAATTAGATGGAAGTAGGGTCAGCTTAATTGGAAGAAGGAATAGCAGAGGGTGACAAGTGTCATGTGTGAGGCACTTTTGAGGATAATGCGATGGAAGGTAAAAGGTTGGTGGTTTTTGCATTTAGTTTTTTGAAAATGGAGGGTGGGTGGATACGTGGTATGGGGGAGGAACGAGGGGGTTTGCACTTTCGGATCCACGTAAGTAGTTGCCACGCGTCCACTATACAATTATCAGAACCTCAGATATTCTGCAAGCGTCAATCGCCTTTGACATGCGGTCCCACACGTGTCCAAATTTCAATTGTTACGTATATCGCTTTCATTATACAACTGGAACCCGCACAATAAAAGCGAACCTTCTCACCACTCAACTCTCCAACTACCACCACCACCTCCGTCTCTTCCACGCTCTTTACTTTTCGTTTTCTTTTTACTTACTTTAATAATTGTATATTGTAATAAGCTAGAACGAAAATTATTTATGGCAACCAAATTTTAATGTATTTTAAGATTTTAAATATTGTATTAATTTTTGTTTATTGAAAAAATAAAAATAACATCAATTAAAAATAATACTTATTTTTTTTATTAAGATTATGATATGTTTTTATATTTTAAATGTGTGGCTAATTTTTATTTATACATTGACTCTTGTTATAAAGATGTTAAAGTATCTCACGTAAAATTCAATTTATTAATTAAGTCATAATTTATAATTAAATCATACTCATTTTTAAAAAATAAATTTATATTCTTACACATTTCTCACGTTACACTTTTTGTTGTTACTGAGACAACATCATTTTCTCATTTATACATCTACTTCTAATATAAAAAATAACTACATTAAATGCAAAAATAAAATATGAGAATTGACGAGCACATATGCTAATATAATTCAGCGTCAGGTTGTCAAAATGATTTATAACTAGAACAATAGGTTTTTAAAAGACTTACTAAGGAATAGTTAAAAAATAAAATAAAATAACGAGTGCAGCAAGACAAAATGACTTTGCCAAAAGCAGGTCCTGGAAAAAGCGCGTGTTGTGTCCATAGATGGGAGGGAGCGTGGAGAGGAGAATCGAACAAGAATCTCGTATCCTACGATGGAGCCACGTGGTGACATCCTCCGGCCGAAATTTTTTTTATTAAAAAAGATATTTATTTATTCCAATTAACAAAATAAGTGGAGAATAATATAAATTCAACATAGTCAAAAATAAAAAAAAGATGAATATACAAATAAACTTATGTTACTCAGATTAATAATATAATATAACAAAATATCTTTAAATATGATAAAACCAAAGTGACCAAAATATCCTTCTAGCCGAATCTCCAAAAAGACCGAAAAGAGAAATACAAAGAGAAAAAGAGAAAGAGAAAGAGGTGGGAAAAATATTTTGCATTGCGGTGAGAGTTGAGAGTTGAGAGTTGAGACTCAAACCAAACCAGAGTTGGAATTGGAATTTGAAGGTTAGAGAATAGGGAGGTGTCGAGGACCACATGCGTGTCAGAAAAGGAACAACATTTCGACCTACCGTGTATCCAAATGATTGGGCCACGTACACCTTTTCAAAAAAGGCTACACCACGTGTTCCATAGCCAACCGGACCGAAATCTGATGAACGCTTCAGATTGCATCTTGGTATTCAATGGTTGGACGTCATACCAAGTGTATGTGTCGGATCATGCCCGTGATGACAGTGTGGCCCCCAGGTGAATTTGTGAGGGACTTCCCCTCCCTCACCCTAGAAAAGCTTCTCCCCAACCCAGTTTCATGGGTCCTCACACTGTGCCCATTCGCAGGGTTCCCCTTTTCTCCTCTCTCGTCTTCTTGATTTCCCCCCCTTTTGCTTTCTTATTGATTCATAGATAAGAGCCTTGTGCTTGAGATTCAAAGAGTGGAACGATAGAATTGCTAAGTAGTTGAAGTTCAGAAATTCGTGGGTTCTTGTTGGTTTTGAATTTAGGAATGGCTGGGATTTGCTGTGGTCTTGTTGGAGAGGGAGAGACGCCGACTCCAATGGAGCCAAGCTCACGACCTTCTAGGCGCCGGAGTTTGGACCTCCTTCCCTTGAAATATATTGCAGACATGGCAGTGCCGCCACCGGAGAGTACCCGGAAACGCCAGAAGCTGGATCTCTGTGCGATTCCGTTGCAGCCCCGGGAGAGTGAAAACGCAGTTAAAAATTGTGAATCGAGTGGTGGCAGCGGACACAAGGAGCAGCAGCAGCAGCAGAAGGAATCCAAGGGAGACGAAGTTGTCTCTCTTTCGAAACGTTCGACGGTTTCTCTGTTAAATTCAACGGCGACGGGTTTGGAAAATGAGGTTGTTCAAGACCTTCCAAAGTTTGGGGTCACGTCGGTTTGTGGTAGAAGAAGAGACATGGAAGATTCGGTTTCAGTGCATCCATCTTTTTACGAAGAAGAGGGACAAAATCACCAAGGGTTCCACTACTTCGGTGTTTTCGACGGTCACGGTTGCTCCCATGTAAATTCTCGATTCATTGCTTCTTCACGCCCTTTCATTTACATGTTTTACTTTTATTCGTATTGGATCTGGTTCTTACTTCTTAGCCTTGGTGTTCGTTTTGTTTCTATCTACAGGTCGCAACCATGTGTAAGGATAGGCTACACGAGATTGTGAAGGAGGAGATTGGTGGAGCACGAGAGAATTTGGAATGGAAATCCACCATGGAACGGGGTTTCGCTCGCATGGACGAGGAGGTAGATAGCTGGAGCCAAAGCAACCAGACCTCCACTTGCAGGTGCGAGCTACAGACACCTCACTGCGACGCCGTGGGATCCACCGCCGTCGTCGCCGTCGTCACGCCGGAGAAGGTCATTGTCTCCAACTGCGGCGATTCGCGCGCCGTTCTCTGCCGCAACGGCGTCGCTGTCCCTCTCTCCTCTGATCACAAAGTGAGTGTTATTTTCTTTTTCTTTTTCCCTAGTAACAAACACGTTGAGATTCGATTTGATTGGCGCGTGGTGTGCCCGTGTCCTAACTGTGTTGGTATCCATTTCGTGCAGCCTGACCGACCCGACGAACTGCTCCGGGTCCAAGCCGCTGGAGGGCGCGTGATCTACTGGGATGGTCCCAGAGTGCTTGGAGTGTTGGCCATGTCAAGAGCCATTGGTGAGTGCGCACGATAGCACCATGCTGTTCTTAATTCGCGCCACCGGCTCATTCTAGTAAAAGCGGTTCTGTTATGAATTAACGTTATTTGTGCGCGTTTGCAGGTGACAATTATCTGAAACCGTACGTGATTTCGGAACCGGAGGTGACGGTAACGGAGCGGAGGGACGATGATGAGTGTTTGATATTGGCGAGTGATGGGCTATGGGACGTGGTGTCAAACGATACCGCATGTGGGGTGGTGCGGATGTGCCTGAAGGCGCAGAGGCCGCCGTCACCGGTGGGGTCTCCGGGGAGCGACATGGCGGTGGGATCGGCGGCGGACGGGTCGGACAGGGCGTGCTCGGACGCGTCCATTCTGCTGACCAAGTTGGCGTTGGCGAGGCATAGTTCGGATAATGTGAGCGTGGTGGTGGTTGATTTGAGGAGAGAGCAACAACATCGTACCAATTCGGACAACAACGTTAATTAATTTAATGGTGGCGAGAAAAAGGAAAAAAACAAAAAATCATCAAACTACCTTTATCCCAAATGGGGCAATGACTAGTCCTCCATTTTTTGGGATTTGATTAAGAGAAAGGGAAGAAAATGGAGAGGGTTTGGCATTTGCTTATTCAATGTGATTTGTAATGGTATTTTAGGTGTGTAGTTTGATCTAAGGGGAGGGAAAAACGTTAAAGAGAGTCTGAGGAAGGAAGGAAATTGCAACTTCTGAAATGAACAAATTATAGGAAAATTAGTGTAGTGAAAATTAGTGTCAACAAAGGCTTAAATCAGCCGGTTGACACACTTTTCTTTGTCCATGATCGGATCTATAAATTGGATTATGCTTTGGTTCATAATTGCGCCCGTTCTGTTGTTTGGTTTGTTGGTTGAAGACTTGGAAGTATGTTTTTGCTATGGTTGGAGTAGATGAAATATTACGAGTAACAACAGATTACTCCCACAAGGGTGTAAGAACACCTACAAAAGTTGGGATTTGCTGGATTTTTTAAAACTGAATGCTTCTGTTATGGTCAAGGATTTAGTCGTCTCCCTTTTTCGTTTATGTTGTAGTAATTAATGAAAAATGGGTTGAATTTAGATTTTTTGGTATAATTTTATTTGTAGTTCAAGAATTTTTTTCTTATTTTTTTGGGTTCTTAAACTCAATTCAATTTCCTTCTCATCCACATGTGAGATTACACGAGTCATATATCCCTTCAATTTTTTTTTTCCAGTGCAGTACCTAAAAGCTATGATTAAAACTTGAAACCATTAAACATAGCTATTTCCTTTCAAGAACTGGCTTGAGAAATTCTGCTGATTGCTGAATGAGTTGACAGAAAATTGTTCTCCCCCCTCCTTTTCCATATTCAAATGTCGTCCCACAAATGTAATGAATGGATGAAAATCATTGTAAGTTCTTAACCAAGCCCATTACTGCACCTAGCCTCCACAATGGAAATAATCAGCTATTCTACCTAAATTTCCCACAGCCCTCCTTGCTTCTTGCAATAAAGGACTTATTTTCTCAGACGGATGTTCACTTTCGTAGGAATTAAATTAAAAAACAATGAGAAAATGAGAATTAAATAATAATTAACTATTTGGACTTTTAAAATAAACAAGGACAACAAAATTAAATATTAAATAAAACTAAATTACTAATTACAATAATTTCATAAAATTAAAATTTGACTAAAATTTTATTTTACTCTCTCACATTTGATTTAATTATTATTTTTATCTTGGATATTTTAATTTTTTTAATTTAGTCCTTGACAAATATAAACTCACTTCAATTTGGTTCCTTAATCTATATCTTTGTTATTTACTGAATGAAAATGATGTTGTGTCACTGTTAAAGGTAATGCGACATCCTTATTTTATCAACGTGACATTGAGTTAGTAACTAACTAGATTATTTTACTAAAAAATAACGTCATTTTCATTCATAAAGAGCTAAATGACATCTACTAAAATCATTTTTTTTGTGAAAAAATTCAATCGGCTACTAATTCAGTATCATGCTGGCAAAATAAGGATGTCACATTACCTTTAACAGTAACACATCATCATTTTTATGTAGTGAATAATAAACACACAGACAGAGGAACCAAATTGAAGTGAATTTATAAATGTCAGGGACTAAATTGAAAAAATTAAAATGTTAGATAAAATTGATAATTGAATCAAATATGAGAGACTAAAATAAGATTTTAGTTTTAAAATTTTATTATTAAAAATATTATATTAATATTATATTTTTGATTTTTTTTAATTGAAGTGCACTACTCAAGTATCACATCAATAATATTATTGTAAGATTTTACTGTTAGCCTCAATAATTTTTTCATAAAATTGTTGCTAATACTTTTTTATTTTCTATATTTGTTCAATAATATTAGGATGTTACAATAAAATACAATTTTTTAATAAATATTAGGATGTTCAACAATAATTTGTTTTCTTTCAAAAACTAATTATATTTTCAGAATAAAAAGTTTAAATATTTTACTATAGTCGAAATTTAATCCGGGAAGATGAAACTTTATATGCGTGCTACATGACTATGGGGTATGGGGATCACCAATCTCATTACTTTTGTTTTTGAATTTTGGGAGTTATTTGACATTTGTGATTTGTAGCAAGTATGAAATGTGTTATTTATTTATTTATTTTGTATAAATTAAAATAATTTTTTATTTAAAATATAAGATACGTGAAGCAAAAATCTCATATTTTTTTCATACAAACTTTTTTAAAAATCAAACTTAAAGTAAAATATTTAAAATAATCAAATTCCACCTACTCAAATCCACGCAAATTAATTATCAAATGTGATTATTACTATTATTGAAAAAGGAAACTGTATTAGAAAAGGCCAAGCTGCGGTGGGTAAACCGTAACAATAACAACCACGACACAGGTGTCACATGTCAAACTCGGCAATAGTTCTAATTTTGATGACAGTGCTCTTTATTTGGGACCCTTAAATGTCGTGGATGGATAGATGCTATTGCTCTCTATGTTTTATTTTATTTGATTGGTAAATAATGCTATTGCTCTCTATAGTTATACCTCAAAAGTTTCTTTTCCGTACATGAATTGGGCAAGCAGAAAAAACAAGACAAGAAATTAAAATTAAAATTCAAATAAAAATATTTATAATATTTTATTATAGTTCTTCTTAATTTATTTAATAATTATCTTATAATTATTGATATTATTATAGAGTAACACATAATTCTTAAACATAAAAGAAATGAAAAAGATATAGATTTAATTTCTATTAATTATTAGTGTAAAAAAATTTTATATTGTCATTTAATTATGTGTTGACACATCATTAAAATAGTTAAATTTTTTAAATAATGATTATGATAATTAATTTTTTTAATAATTTAATAATATATAATTAAATGACAGTATAAATTTTTTTACATTATCAATCAATAAAAATTAAACTCAAAAGATATTTGGGTTTGAGTTCATTACAGTATTACACCAGTTTTCATACAAATTCCACCAAACAAACATGTGGGGCTCACCCGCTCACTTAATCAAAGGTGGACACGTAGCATTTGATCCTTTGTTTTTATGTCACTATCTCTTAGCTGGACGAGATTTGCTTGGATTTGATGCTGATTGCTTGCTAGTGCCAACCCTTTTGGTTGGGCCATGGCTAGTTACATCTAGGAATCCATTTTCTTTCTTTTTCACTTTCTTATTATTTGTGGGGAAAAATTGAATTTGACCTTAAACTAATATATAATCATTAATGTTCTGTAAACACGATTAGCTTACCGAATTTGGAAATTAGGATAAATGTTTTGAAGCTTTCTTGATATGGTAAAGGCCAAGGGACCAAGTCATGCTCTGCATCATGACAAACTCATATGGTGCTTATGAGGCTGCAACTACTACTTTGTAAAATCTATATATATACGAGGGATAAAAACGTTTGGGGCATTATTAGAGGCGAGCAGAGAACAAAATCAGACACGGTGTGAGTAGGTTGCCACCCAAAATGTTCTCATAAGAGATATTTTTTAAACTATTATTGCATTAGTCAATCCCCACTTTCATAGTTCAACTGGTCAGCCAATGCAGCTTTTGGACATGCAGTTTACATTAATCTGATCCAGTCCACAATTTTTTAGAGTATAAAAAATTAGTTCTATCCAAGCATGCAGAAAAGATACAAAATGATATATTGTGGGATTCATGTTAAATTAATCTATATGAATTTATTGAAATTTTTTTTAACTGATGCTACTTTACCTAAAATGGAGCCATTAAAAGATACAAAATGATATATTTTTTGGCATTCATGTACATTAATCTATATGAATTTATTGGGAAAAAAAGGTGATGCTACCTGTGTTGCATAAGTATGAGTATGTGATACGACATTTTTGAAAAAACTAAGGTATGAGTACGTTAGTGTAATTTAATATATATATATATATATGTTTTTTTAAAATTATACTAAGGTACCCGTACCTTTTATATATATATATATATATATAAGATTAGAAGATTTATAGGTATCATATAACATAAAAAAGAGCTTAAGTTGTTCACATGACAGTATAGCATATCACAGAAAGAAATTATACATGTTCAACAACATAAAATCTAAGCATGAATATAAAAATCATGATCTAATAGTCTTAATATCATTATTTCCTTACCCATCATCAGTAAAAAGAACAGGTTCCAAGTCTGACTTATCAAGAGAAAGATCAGCCGTACCCGATCCGTACTCAAGCCGTATCCCGCCATACTGGAGAAGCGTACCCAATATGAATTTCAAAAACAAAAAAATAGATATGTACCCCGACATACCTGAGCCGTACCTATACCCGTACCCGATACGGGTACTTCTTCAGAAATTGAGTACCCATGCTTAAGAGGATGCTACTTAAACTAAAATGGAGCCATTATGCAGATATGACTGCAATATTATATATATAACATTATTTGAAAAAAAATTCTAGATTACAAGATTTGATTTTCGTGGCCTAATCTTTTATTGTTTTTCATAGGACTTTAGTCACTTTCTCTACAAGATTTCTGATTCAAGACCTGCTGGCCTGACTTAGAACCCAAATAATCATAACCATATTTAGCTATTGGTTTGTGCTGGTTTCACATATCAGTTTTAATTTTAATGTCTCCTAAAATGATGTTTTGGTGCGTCGAAATTTGAGAGGATAAGATTGAAACTAGAACAGAAGTTAAGCTAAGGACATGAATAAACCACATTCCCATTTTGCGTTTGGCATAGAATCGGATGAGATATAAGTATATAACCCACAATAATGTTATCCTATCCAAACTTTGGCACAGAATCAATTACAATGCTTTATAATTTTCTTCAATGGGTCACTGCAAGATATCCCAATCAACAGGCCAAAATGGAGAAAAAGGGGGTGATAAAATCTGTGTGTGTAAAATTTAACAAGAACCTGGTACTGTTTGAGAAGAAAATTACAAAATGAAGCAGCATCCACATGTTCTAATTCGAGGGGAAAAACCCACGCTGTTGTAATAACATTGTCCTTAATAAATTAGAGACTGCAGAACCATTGGATATATTTTTATTCCTCGAAGCATGCTGTTACTAATTCAACCACAAATCCAAAATTTTCCACGGCTTTATGCTGAGATTGACAGTGAATGTTCCACTTTTGAGATTTCCTGAATATAATATCCATAACGAATAATGTCATAAGAAATGCGCGTGTGGGGAATAACAGTTGAAAAACCACTCATCCAAAATTAGATAATTAATAATAATAAAAAAAAAAAGCATTTGACGACCCATGTTTGGGACTTTGGAGCATCAGATTCTGGCAGCTCTAACCGACCTGACCCTTGCTGCTTAATCACTTCACTGGCATGTCTTATTATATATTTGAATCTATCACTTGTTTTTTGTCTATTGCTATAGGTAACAAAATAGAAGTGTTTATGGTTAAATTTGGTTAAGACAAATTCCAACAAACAAGTATTTACCTTTGAAAACCAACTGAAAGTAAATAGCAAAAAATTGTAGAACTTAATGCAATAAGTAAGAAGAAAGAAAATGAAAGTTCATTAAAAGCTCTACAACTTTAAAAGGAAAATAAATAAACTGGTTTATAAATTGCAGAAAATTAAAATGTAGAAAGCGTAAAGTACAGAAACTTAGAGGAAAATAATAAGATAAAGCATGTAAAAGGGAACAACAAATTGCAACAAATGAAAGAACTATATCAACATTGTATTAAAGTAAATGACTTGAAATGAAAATACGAGACATACTTGGATCACATCCGTTAATCTGCTCGAGTAGGATATTATGATTGTACATCCAGCAATCCTTAGTACATTGTAAACATTGATATTTATAGACAAACTATGAAAATAACTAATTTCTAAACATTAGACACGTGTACAGCAGTTATGTCACGCATCTAACACGAATATTTTGCTTAATTATGAGAGCAACTATGAATCCTTTGGACAAAAATTAAAACCTGACAATTAACACTTGTGGCAATCCATACTTAGGAGAAACTTCTCCAATATCATCATCTAACTGTGGAAAGTCAATCTGTTCATTCCTTCGTCGGATTAGAACTTGCAATTTCACCCCAACAAGAAGACAACACTGTCATTACACTTATTGCAAAAATATTCATTAACCAAAGGAACTGATACCCCCCCCCCCCCCACACACACACACACACACACATGATCATAAGCTTCACGCCAGAAACAATATTTTGCCGAGTCGCTGGACACTGGGCATTCAGTTAAGGAATTTGGGCGTAAGAGACTAAGACTATAGCCCAAGGAAAAGGGTAGGGTATGAAATACACTGTACTATGTTATACTTTGGGCTTAGTTTAAAGTTTATTGAAAAAGACCGATCTCACCCAACCGTGTTCTCTATAATATTACTATACTTTTTTTATATTCATATTTTTTTTTGTCATATTAAAAATAGAAACTAATACATACTAGCATCTTAACATCCACATACCTAGTGGGGAGATTGATCACCAACCCATCCCAAAAAAATGTATTTATCTTTATATCCTTTTATTTTCCTTTGTAATCTTTGTTGGTTACCTTCACTACAGTGATGCGACTATGTGAATAGTAAACAAAAGCAAATCAACTAATCCGGTTCATATGCAAACTCTTGCTTGCTCTAAATACCATAACAGCAGAACCGAATCCAGTCATTACATGTCTATTAATCCCCACCAGAATGTCAAGTAATACTCCGTACGGTTAACCATTTGAAGAAAAGAGACTCTTCGATCCAAGAGCAGAAAAAATCATGCTAATTATCTTGTAACACAAGAAATCCCATTATTCTAATTACTTGTATTAACAACAATGTCGAAACATAGTCAAGTTACAGGTCCACCATTAGGTTTCAGGAGTAGCAGCTGGTAACAAAATACCAACACATGCATGTCTGAAATTATAAAGGATACCGGAATACATCCCTTTGAATAGCACTACGATGATGATTGATAGTGAAGAAGTTTCCATGACTGCATAATTGGCATGTAGGCAACATTGATAAATGAACCAACAAAATATCACATAAATCATGTCATGTCATGTCATCTCAATTTTAATACTAATGGGTCAGCTGATATGTTTTGATACTCTGCACAGTTACAGTACGCCAAATTTCCAGGTAAAACCAATAAACTGAAAGGCAACAGTTAAAACCTGATGACCAGCTAAACCCATGACGTTTTTAATGCAATAGATATTCCCTTTTGTTTCCTGGCTGGCACTTTATCTATTGGATCTTTTGCCTCCATATCTGCTGGCCTTGATGTACCTGCACAGGTCCTCTTGAAGTCGAACTGTTGGAGCTTGTTCCTTGACTGTCATTTTGAAAACGACGCTGTGGGCGTGGGGGTGGGCGAATGGCTCTCTGCACCTGTGGCTGAGTTGGATGATAGTAACCACCACTGTAATTCGGAATACCAGGTGTTGTAATAAATCGTAACACCTGTGGTAGTGCTAAGGTGGTCAGGAGAGAACTTCGATTCTGATTCTTTGAGGTTAGTATGCTGTATGTCTTGAGAAATGTCTCGGACATCTTTTTCAGTTGTCCTGTGCTGACAGATCTTGCAGTATTTTGTGGCTGCTCAAAAGGATCCTCAACCTAACCAACCAAAAGTCAGATACAAATATCAATAGTAGAGCAAGAGAAAGTACGCATGATAGAATCTAGTATTTGCCACTAGCATTGGCCCAATGGTAGGAAAGCCCAAAAGAAACCTAGCAGTCTTGTGGCAATAATTAAACATAGCCTATCCCACCCAAAACAAAACCTTAATATCACCCCAGGAAATATATATATATATATTGTTCCAGTGAGCAGAGTATTACGAATATCGCATAAGTCTTGGGCAACCATCTCATGTTGTTCTTTATCTGTTCCCATTGTCCAGTATATGGGCAAATTCCCAGCTCTGAGGCCCACGAATCCATCTGAGCAAACTGCAGAACATACAAAATGCTGTAATTATTACTGTAAGTAAATAATGCCTAGAGAGCCATAGTAGATTGAAGAAATACACTACCATAGAGAGCCTCAACAACAAACCCATATAAAGAAGTTTGCTTTTCAATAAAAATACATGAGATCCATCACTACAAATGCTCACTAGTATTAAAAAAATTAGGGGAAAAAAAGACATTTAGTCTTCAATTATCAGCTATGAACTGTATGGTCAAGTGCACACAAAAATACCAGATTTATATGGAGTGAACGTACCAATCTCTTTTACCAGTATCAATTGAAAGTATAAAATCAAGAAAAGAATGACTTACTTTTCTTAGGAATTCAACAAAAAGTTCAGGCAAAGATTTTCTGTTAATTGGCCTGGACATGTTTGATATGAACCGGGTTATGTTAGCATCACATGTTTCTGCAATAAGATTTTCTGCATCAGCCCGAACACCTGCATAAATTACATCAAGATAAAGGTTACACATCTCTTGTACAGGTAACATGACAATTCTAAAGGTGGAATCAGCCTTTTTATTATATACACGTAAATTGACATTTCTAAATCACATACATTTTAAGAAACATTCGAAGCACAGAATTTCAGAAGAAAAAAGATAATACGAGGAAACTTCAAGTTCAACCCCCAATTTTCAAAAGGCTCAAAGAAACATGCATAAAAACCATACATCGATGTAGCAAACTCTACAGTAAATAAAAACAGATTATTCTGGATCACTGCATGTTCTAAAACCATGAGACTAGCAAATGTTTGATTAAATTGGTATCAGAAATATAACTTGGTCTCTCCATCAGCATCCATTCAACAATCACCCTCCTGTCTCTTATCATAGACAGGAACTTGGATTGCAAAGTTCCAATGTCATATGTGTGTGTGTGTGTGCGTGTGTATCCTCCTGCATCTACCTCTTCTCTCTCATCAATGGACATGAATAAATTTTCTGAAAAACAAATTCACATCTAATATTTTTTTATTTTGAACCAGCAGTGAAACCTTCATAGATATGAACAAGTAAACACATTTTGTATAAATTCTCATACCAAACAAATGGCCAAAAATCTTAAGACAGCATTAACTTCAATTTTGTAAACTACTACAATACTCCAGTTTCTCCTCATATATTAGATATGAACAAGTAGATTATTAGTTTCAAGCATACAAATACATATATATAGGCGACTATTGATAAGTGATAACACTCATGGCATTGCTTTTGTTAATTCAGAATAATAAAGTTCATTAAAAGGACAAGAAGGGGAAGGGGAAGAGGAAGAGGAGACAGAGAGAGCAAGAGAGACCGCTCTCATAACCCTAAATGGAAATCTTTACACCATTACATGGCCAATGGGCAAAAAGTCATAAATTCAAAGAGCAACTGGCAAAGGAGTGTTGCCTGGTAATCATGTTGAACAAGTTTTTTCCACCTTGCCCCCAAGCTAATCTCAGACAACAGTAGAATTTCCTTGAGGGAGCAAAGGGTAAAGGGTAGTCAAAAGGAGATCATCTTAGGAGTGCAGAGGGTCCCTAGGGTAATGCCCATCCATGAACAGCCACCAGCAACTAACAATTCCCCAGAAAACAAAAGGAAGCAAAATACAGCACTGCCTATGAGCCTGCGGCCAGACAGTCTGTCATCAGAGCTGATTGTTTGTCAACCCCAAGCCTACAAGCCACTATCTTTTTAGCAAATATTAGACAAAGACCCCTGGAACCAAAATCAATTCCATCAAATTATGTAAATCACAGAAAGTTACAGACTGTAGTGTTCATGACATTTGTAACAGAGGCTTAATTCTTCATAGTCATTTAAAAAAGAAAACCACACAAAGACAGTATAAGTAATGTAATGCGAGGAGAGAAAAAGGTAGCAGGAGTATGTTCAACGCTAGAGTCTAGGAATTGCAATAAGTTGTATGAATTCACAGAATTCTAAACATTGAACGCATGCACACAACATGAACATCCAAAAGAAAAGTAAATATTTCAGCTTTCAATAAACAGGTTCAACTTCTGCAAAATTCACCTCAAAATCTCAAATTCTAGAAGAATAATGAGAATAATGATGCTTCATGCTTGAAATCAAAGATGAAATGTACCTATAAGATCATCAACCATATTGGCAGGGTATATATCTTTAAGTGGTGGCAAAATTGCAGGACGACATGTCTGAAAATGAAGGAAAAAGTTGCACCATCAGAAGGATGAAGATCCATCTATTAATTTTCAGAGAGAAGAAAACTGACAGTTAAAACAAAATATAGCGGAGGTGCCAACTATTTTAGGTAGTGACATATCTTCAAACTGAACTGAAAACCTGGCATTTTTTTCAAGACTAGGAGACTGAAGGCACTATCAAATGGTTGAAATTATTTCATGTAGGAAGATGTAAAAGAAAGTACAAACAAAATGCATATGACATGTCTGAAAACTTCCAGCAAAAACCCAATCCAAAATAAATAACATAGATGATGACATATAAGCAGAATCAACAAAATATTTCCTAGCGTTGGCTAGAGCATTCCCCCCCGCCCCCCTCTCCTTTCCCAAAAAAAACCAAATAAGTGGAAAAAAAAATTAACACCACATAAAAGAAATATGAAAAAGGAAAAGTACCTGAAAGTGAAAGATTACAAGTAAACAGAGGGAATAGGAGTTGAAAGTTCCAGCTCTAGAGCTATTGATTTTATGTGCTTTGGCCCATTCCTTGACCTACACAAACTAGAAAGAATGACTCAAACAGAAGCAATTCCTCACACAGAAACCATACTTCTGCCACAAGAGTGTACCAGTAAAACCATATCACGAAAGCGGCCATCTATCTTGTTGATCCAAAGAAAAATCTTGGATTTCATTTGGCCGTGCAGGTTATTAATTGAAATATCACAAGATATACCCTGTCGATTGCTTTTAAATTTTAAAATGGGAACTCGTGCATGGGAGATGAACTGCAAGCTGCTCCATCCACCTGAAAATTAGTGTTATTACAAAATATATTAGGACATACGAAATAAACTTGCAAATTCCATATGCTCTTTTTTGCTTATTATGGTTATAACTACCTAGAAAGATATGATAAGTTCAATAAGCACTACTAATGGAACTCCAAAATCTCAAAGGAAAAATCTATTCAATGCAAACAAACCACTGAAAATCAGTACCAAGATTGACGTGGAGTGATAAAAATTATTAAATGAACTGAGTGGTCCCCATCATAATGCATCACCCAACAGCATAAGTGATTCCGTGGTTTTATTATGTATGAAATTATCATGCTATCTAGCATGATTCAATCTTAAGTTTCAAAAGGATATTACAAAGCAACTCCTTGACCATATAAGATCATTCATCCATGTTCTTTCACCAGTTTCTGAAGCATAATTGTCCTTCTCTTTTAAAGCAAGTCAATTAAAAAGACATATCTGTGACATCAAACTGGTCAGAATTTCAAAGAAAAGTCACCTCCTCATGTCCTAATCTTCAACATTTGTCGTATAACTACATTAACCTACCAATTTCAATTATATTTGCAAAATTACATGAAAATAACAATTTCCAAGGTGACATATAAAACCAAATTTGTAACCTGTACAAGTCAAGAATAAGTGCTCTATAAAATAGCTAAATAATACATCTATGGTAACCTAATTGGTACTTATCCTAGTTGTATCAGTAAATCTAGGAGATTATCTATAATAATCATATGATGACTATACAATGGTTTGCGTCCCTTACTACAACTTCTTGCGTGGCTATTTGATTAAACTCAACTACGCCTTTCTATTTTCATTTCAATGAAACAACTCAACTAAGTTTTACACCCTATTGCTTGAGCTATGTGAAGATGAAGAGGAAGAAACTGTCAAACTGAAAGAGAAATAGATCTTCTAGATGGTTAACAAATAAGAAGTTTTTGTACCAAGTGACAGAAGCTTCAAGTATAAGAAATTTACCTTTCATTTTCAAAGTATTTAAAAGTTCCCCCAATAACATTTGTTTGTGTTTTTTCCCAGCAGATGAAATATGTGAACCATGTGATAACTCGATTGAAATATCCAAGTCACCCCATCGTGTGAAGAGATTAGAGACAAATGATCCAAATGGCTCAACAGTTGCTCCTGTTCCAAAAATTGAGTAAAAGTACCACTTTAAGTACTTGAATTTCATAACTAATGGAAATAAACGTTCGCTCATTACTATAAGATACAGGAGCACAATCCATCTTACAAGATGACTTTATATAGAGTGGAAAACTTCATGGTAAGTCACTAGAATCCATTTGTTTCTACATTTGTGGAACTGAAGGTAAAACGGTAAAAATTAAATGTTTAAAATTGTTATGTAAAACATAATAAAATTAATCTTAGTTTCCGTTATTTATTAGAGAAACTTCAAGCTAATGTGAAGCTTGCACCACATATTTAGCATCTTTTATTTGTCCTTTCTTTCTTAGGATGAGGAGAAAGAACAAGCTAGTACAACCATGTAATAGTAATAGAACCTTAAGATAGCTTGAAACAAGATTAAAGACTGAAGTACTAGAAAATAATAGAAACAACAGTAACAAAGATGGATGATATGTTCGAAGAGCAAGCTAAATTTTCAGCCTATAAAATCTCCCAGAACCAGAAGAACTTTTCTTATTTTAACGTTAAAAAATGAATAACTATACAGGATGAATGACTCAATCAATTTAAATGTCAAAAACCTTTCCCCATAAGAAGAAGACCAGGCATGCTGATCAGGGGCAGAGCTGGAATTAATTTACTGGAAGGGCAAAAATATAATTGATTAACCAAACTTTTGGATGTGGCCAATTCTATAAGCAAAAAGAAAAATAGAGGCTTTAAAAAATTTGGGAGCCTCCCCCTCCAAAAAAATACATAGGTCCGCCCCTGTTCAGTGAGATTCAGTAAAGTAATTTAATGAATCTTGTATATTGGATAATAAGTTTAAGGAGAACTAATGCTAACCAAAACATTTAGATGAATATAACTAGCCACTGCATGGATCTTCATTCAACATATGCAGAAATCCTGCCTTTAGTTGCGCTAGAACAAGCTATGTTAGGTTATGTGATGAAACCATTTCCTCCCTTCAAAGCTTTCATGGTTCAAGACAGTAAATGTATTTATATATAGAAAATGTAATATAATAAAGGAGAATCCTTCCATTGTTATGGATTATCCATAAATTTATTAACTTCTTTTCCTTACTCTTAATTAGTCTTAAATCAACACCAATGCAAGTCCGAGATAAAAGGGAAAACCAGAGAAGAAACAAAACTTGTAGAAAGTTCACCTCTCAGGTTTTCCACAGATTCAGCAATTCTTCGTAAATCATTAATAATCGCAAACCGTATCACCCAATCTTCTTGTATGGGTGTGATCACCTGAAGTATATCATTTAAAACTCGATCCAAGATACTATTTGCACTCATTTTTGTCTTTCAATAACTCCTAATAGCAGTTAATGTACCAAAGAAACAACTGCAATAGTGGTTTGCAGCACTAAATGGAAAAAAATGAAGACGAGGATCACAATCTACGAGCAAAGGCATCTTGGAACACACACCAAATCCTTGGAGCAGCATCCATGACCTGATATAATTGTTCATAAAGTTAAAGACTGCAATGTGGATCTATTCCATACAGCATATAGTTAAATATAGACATGACACAAGTATTTATAAAGTGATAACATACAGTATAAAGATACTTGACCTTTAACTTATGAAGGCTGATGATTTAGATGGATGAGAATATAAAATCATTTTATGAAGTGATAATTCATAAATTTCCTTCAAGAGTAAATCTTTTTTGTCTCCCATCATGATACTGACACCAGAAGATATCCAGATGTAAGAAGTTTAAGAGACAAACAATTCATAGTTTGCCTTGTTCTTGTTTCATGGCCTAACCGCCTAACTCAAGCATCAGACACAATCACAACTAGTTATCCATATAAAATAATTGATCTACAATGGAATTCCATAATTGACAAACAAGCTAACGATATCTCACTCATCCAACACAATGTTACAGAAGCTTGGAAGCTATCAACACTCTTTCGATGTGTGTCTGAGTGTTCCCCAGCTTTTTTCTGACGAATAAATATTAATTCCCAAGCCTATGAAAGCAAAATCTCACTCAAATTCATACCAAGAAGAAAAGCATGAGCAGAATTTTGGAATTCGACCTCTCTCCAACCTTGTACACAAACTCAACATGTTCAAGATAAAGAATTTCACAAAATCCATTCACATCACATCTTTTTGTTTTCCAATTCAAGCACCAAAACCCATGAGTTAATAGAAACCAGCAAGCACAAACCAATCAATGAACACCCAGGTAATAAAAACCAAAAAAAAAAAAAAAAAGTAAAGAATATAGAAAGAGACGGCACTGAAGAAAACGCACAATCAAGTAAAAATCTTCCCCTCTTTCAGACAGGGAAAATTGAAGGATATTGAGTTGGGAAGGGCCAAAGAAATAAAGGGTCGTTGCTGAAATTCACGTTGCGTTTGTTATGTGTGAGAAAGGAGGCAACTTTACTGAGAAGGGAGTGAGTAGGAAGTAGCAGTGGGTATGAGTACAAGTATAACTTGGCAAGAGGGGTTTTCTTCGAAGACCCTTTTTTGGATTTTGTGGGACAGGTCGTAATTACATGGACGCAATTACATGGACGCGGGAAAAGGGTAACGCGTCCATGCGGGTCCTAGCTTCAAAATAGCAGTAGAGTAGAAAATGTGATTTTCATGAGTCTGCTAAGTGAGACCCGAGCATTAGCAACAGAACAGAGTGGAAGAAGTAGAGGTGCTGACTCGAAAATTCATAAGATGGTATTTGGGTCAAACATTGATTTTTTCAAAAAAATTATTAAACACTAATTTTATTAAGGTGCTGCTACCCACTCCTTAAGAAATATTTAATGTTTTTTAATTATTTAATAAAAAAGTATTAATATTTTTAAAATATTAAATATTTTATTTTTATATTTAATATTTACTATTTTAATTCTGTAATGGACACTTGTTAATAAATATTATTTTATTTTTATACTTGTTGCCCAATTTCGTAATCTACATTAATATATAAAGACAAGTTTTGATATTTTTTTATAGTTATACAGTAGAAGTTTTATATTAAATTATAAAATTATATAGTTAATAGAATTATTTTTTATTTTTTATTCTTTAAATAAAATAAATTAATAATAACATAATTCTATAATTTTTAAAATTCTTATCAAGTGAATAAAATAAAAAAAATTGAGGGTATAATTCTTTATCATGATATAATTAAAAAAATAAAAAATTTATATTTTTTAAAGTGAGAGATACACTTTAAAGAATAAAATGTAGAATTATAATCATTGATTAAAAAATTAGAAGAATAATAGATTATCACATATTCATTATCTGTTATGTAAGAACTTGTATTTTATAAAATCTTAAACTATTGATTTTTTCATCAATTATTACAATTATATACTTTAATTTATAAATTGTTTAAAGTATATCCTTCACTTTAAAATATTCAAACCCAATATATATATATATATAACTGTTGATTATTCTCTTAAAAATTTAAAATACAAATATCCATAAAACAAATTATATGAATTCGCTTATGCTATGTTTGGATGAGAAAAAAAAGGAGATGGAAAGATAAGGTAAAAGTAATCCATGCTAAGAAGATTTTTAATAAGAAGAAAGAAAATAAAATTTAAGCCACTAAAATTCTTCTCCTTAAATTAGGGGATAAGGAAGGTAAAATTATTTATTTTAAATAAAATAAGAAGAAATGAGACTTAATTCTCCATACTTCAACTATAACTATTAAACAAGGAGAAGAAAATCCATATCCTTTCACCACGTAAGCATCTTCTTCTTCTTCTTCTTTTTAGTTATTGCTTGGGAATCTCACATCCTTTTAGGTGTGAGATTAACATTGTTTGGGTTACTAAAGTTGTTCATCTCGTAAGTGTTTTTTCACAAACTCAAACTTCTAATATTATAAAAAAATTTCAACTGTTAAACTCAAGTTTCTTACTACTTGAATCACTCTTTATAGGTCCTCACTTAAACATCTAAACTAGGGAAATTAAGTTCCATTTGATCCCTTTATTTTTTTCCTTCCCTCTCCTTTCCTTCTCTTCCCATTCCTTTCTCTTCACTTAAAAATATCCAAACATAACATTAATGATTCAAAATGTCTATTTGATACCTTGACTATTTGGGTTAGAACATTAAACCACCACTTAAGATAATTAATTAATTAATTATTTAAATACATAAATAATTATATATTTTAAACGTATCAAAATGATATGAGAGATGCGCTTGTGACTTTAAAATTGTACAAAAAGAAAAAAAATCCATAAAATGCATAGAAATAATCATGGCGAATTATGCCCATGAGCTTCCCGTTGGTTTGCATTGTTTTGAATCTTTCGATAGCCTCCTTTGGGCTGTAATTTTCTCTTACAGGATGATGCTGTAGGGTTTGTGTTTCCTTAATCAAAAGATATCATTTTCTTTCTTAAAAATTGAAATTTTATGGGCTGTATGAATAAACAATTTAAATAAGTATTATGTGAGTGGAATTTGTTAAATAAATTTTACTGTTATGTAGTTTAAAACAAGTTAAATAATATTTAAATAGAAACTTCAATAAGCATTTATATAATAATGAAAATTTGACAATTCAATAAAATTATTTTAGTTAAAAATTATTATAAAAATAACTACCTCATAAGTTATTTTTAATTTTCATAAAGACTTATTTTCATAAGCTTTAATTTATAATTTATGAAAATAAGTCCAAAACAATTTATATAAATTTTAAAATTTATTTTAATAAGTTTATTCAAACATAACAAAACGAGATCAAATAAATTCATCAAAACGAGACCAATTGTATATGAACAATTATATATGATGCAAGTACTCTTAAAAAATGATAATGCATAAATACATAGAAATAATGGTATGACATCAAATATTTGTGGGTCAAAAGTGCGACTAGCAAAAACAAATATAGAATAAATTATTAAACTTAATGATTTCTCTCTTAAAAAATTAAAAATTTAGCAACTTGAAGCTCAATTGATATCATCAAGTCTTTAAACTTTGGGAATGATAATGATGTTATGTTGAAGGTTCAATTCTTCACCACACTACCTATTCTCCTTCCCTATTTAGATACTTGCACTTACAATGTTTTGTTTTTTAAAAAAGATACATATATTGCATAGAAATAATTGTATGACACTTATAACCGTTTGTCTAAAGCGTGACAATTAAAAGAAACTATAGAATGAACTATCGATCCATCTCTTAAAAACTGAAAATCCATACAATGCATAAGAATAATTGTACGATATAAAATAATCGTCTCTCATAGTCATATGCGCAACTATCAATAGCAAATATAGAATGAATTAATGATATCTAGAGGTGCTACTATCAAAAGAAAGTATAGAATAAAATATTGATTCATCTCTTAAAAAATGAAGATCAATATAATACATAGAGATAATCGTATAATGTAAGATACCTGTATGTCATATGCAGGATTATCAAAAGTAAATATAGAATTGATTACGATTTCTCTCTTTAAAATTGAATATTCGTACAATGTATAGAGAATTGGAAGGCGTAAGAAGGAAAGATAGCTACCTACCAAAGACACGACTATCAAAAGTAAATGAGTGGCACACCAAACTCACCGGTGTGATACATTATTGGTAGATCCCATCATCAGGGTCCTACAGTACTTGGGACTCACATGGTAAGACTCACCAATCCGATCAATTCGGTAAAAGCTTCATCCTGGTTGTGAAGCAATTTCAAAAGTATATATAAAAGTATTATTGTGTTAGAATCAAACTCATTATTTAAAAGATCAAGAAATCCCATTTAGGAAACACAAATCAACAGGGAAAAGTTTTAAAAACGTACGTATCGGATTTGTAATATTTGGAGTAAACATCAATGAACAATAATACAATATAACAGATGTTCGGCGTAAACCTTTGGAATATACAAATAAATTGAATTTTACAAATAAGTTAGATGATGCACTAGACCTATCCAGCTGTTGGGATCTTATGTATAGTATCAATGAATGAACATTTCTTCCAGAATTCACCACCTCCTGAAGCTTGTAAGGAAGTAATACTTGCACTTGCATCTTCCGGTACTTGTCAAATGACTAACTTACCTGTTCTTTTGACTTCCCACTTGCAGGATCAAAGAAAAAAACATGTGTTATATACCCCATTGCTTCAAGCGCGTAGCAGGTGCTTATCGCAAACCAAGATCCTATAACTTGCATGAGGCCCCTCAGCTGTATCTCGCAATGTCACATGCCAGCCCATTGCCTTGGCAATCTCTTGAAGTTCATCCATGATGGCAAGAGAATCACGGATGTATACTCGTCCACCAGGTCTTAGTATCCGATCCATCTCGAGCATAATTGATGAGACATTGCATCTGATAGAGAGAAATGCAACAGATAGTACAGAATTAAGGTTTTTTTGTTCCCAAAAAGACACCATAGAAGCACTCCCAACATTACAACCAAAAACACAGTACATCTGTACAAGTTTCTTATTCACAATAAGCACTCATAAATTCATAATACATGTTCTAAATGAACAATGAAATATGAAATTACAAATATGATTTGTTTCATGATGCACAAATATTGAGATGGTAGATTCCTAGGGAATAGCAGTTTTAAAATTTAGTAACATTAGTATATCCAAACCACATCACTTTGCTCGAGAGAAATGACAGGCTAATATATCCAAACCTATACTCATTTTCTTTTTATCAGCACAAATACGATAACAATTAACCGGGAATAAGAAAAAAGAGCTGACAAGTGGAGAAAAGGGTACCTTTTCCTCTCAACAGAAAGCAGGTTTGCTGCATGCAGAAAATCATAGGTTCTCGGATAGGTGTCAAACGGTTCACACCTGAATTGTAAGTCACGAATAGTGAAATATTACTACATGCTGACAAGTTCAAAAAAGACATTGGGAGGACCTCGACAAAGGGGAATTTGTTTTAACATTTCACTTTTAGAAGGGCATAATCATATAATATTAGTGCAATTTTTAGTACGTGGAATTAACAAACACTGTACCACAACGAGAACACTTGTTCTTAATATATCTTAAATAAGTTAAGTAAAATACCAGTCATGCATAACTCCAATCAATCCCCGGTCGTATATAACCGGCAAGGTGTTTGGGCCACTAACAGGAACAACATTCATAACCCAGCTGTCAAGTTTCTGATCAATCAATGCAGCTGCAAATCTGTAAACACTCAAATATATTGAAGATACTAATCAGAAAGTCCTAAACGTATATTTATAACAAGAAAGTAAATAAGATAAAAATAATACCCTCCAAAACCAGCTCGCATGTCCATAACATTTCTTAATCTTATCTTCTTCCAGCGTAAAACACGAACATAGCTTTCTATTATCTCATTCCAGTATTTTGATTCTGCCTTAAAAAGCTCTTTTCTAGATATGAGAGCATCAAGTTGTATGCTTTGAAGCCTATCAGGTGGAGTTTGCAAGCGTGTAGGCCATCTTGTGACATTTGCTCCATATCCATTCTCAGGCAATTGAGAGATGCATGCTTTTAGATTAACATACCTAGATTAATCAAGCAAATAATGAAATCACCAACAATGAGCCAGTAAATTTTTGTAATAACACTAGGATGCATGAAAAGCTATGCTTCACCAAAAATTGTTCAATTACTAAAAAAGATATCACTTATTCACTTATCATCAATTTTCTTTCCCATGGCTGGCATAGGGTTAAGGGTGTTTCCAGAAATAGTATTCTACGAGATTGTGGATAGAAATCCAAAAAGACATATATAACCAGGGCACACTGCCAACTTTTTTTTCACTTCCTTTTTCTTTTGCAGAATTCCACACTGGGCAACAACCACATTTTATTATGAGATAACATAATCTTCTATAAATGAATAACCATATTTACAGTGAAATAACCATTTCTGCATCCTTACATATCCATCATTTAATTTCCTTTTTCTTTTTCTTTTTCTTTTCATCTCCTTTTGTTTCTTTTTGTCCAAGAGGGTTAAGTGGAGAAGGATTAACTTGCCCATAAATTTGGCACATGCTTCAGTTATTGACCTAAAAGGCTAAAATATTAAAAGGCAGTATAGATTGAAAATTAGAAATTGATTATATAAAAGGTTCTATTAACCGTTGATCATGGTCTTCTAGAGAGTTCAGTCTTTTTTATAGTCTTACTTTTTTAGCTTAGAATTTATAGCTTCAACAAATTTATCTTAAAGGAAATTAGGTTTCTCTCTCTCTCTCTCTTACTCTCTCTCTCTATGAAAAAAAAGAAGGTAGTTTAACATTTCAACATCAATGAAGGAACTGTCCTATTGTACTTCTTTAGGGTATTTCAACCTACATACTGGCAAAATACACCTATTTTCTACTCCCTCATTCTATCCTGGAAAGCTCTATCACATATAACAGTGATAGTAAATTTACATATCGTGTGGCAATAATCATATAATTGCATGAAAAGGTCATATAATCATTCAAATATCAGGAAGGCAAGAACACAATACCAAACATTGTCTGGGTCATCACTCGAGTCACACAGTGGAGGTTTAGTTCCTGCCTCACGGTTTTGATAGCAGCTATTATCAGAAGGTTTCTGCCATATCGCAATGTACCCATCTTTTTTCAAAAACTTCCAGCAGAGACGAGTAGTAAGATTAAGCATGTCTGAAGATAACAAAATCCAATGTTACACTCATCATAGATGCAGACAGCATTCTTAGTAATAAAGAGTTAGACCAACCCTAATAAATTATTAAATATTCAAGTCAGTTCAAAACAAATAGTAGACGTGACTGTCTAAGAATGAAAATGGGAGCAGATAATCAGGTATTTGGCACCATCACAGTTTAAGATGCTTCTCCTCAAACATCTTTTTAAGCAAGGTTCTAAAAACCGAACCAGTCATTGAATCGGTCAGTGAATTGATTCAAGGATCAAATTCAACCGTGGTAGAATCGTGGTCGAACAGGAGTATAATTAAATAATTTAAATATTTTTTATTATATATAATATAATTATATATATTATATACTAATTAAATAAATAAAAATTATTATAGCCTATTTTTTGAGTGTCCAAAGTATTCAGTAACAGTATTATAGCCTATTTTTGTTTAAAAAAATTCTAATTTTAGTTCAAAGAGATATGCAATCAATTATACATTTAGTTTCTAAGCTTCAGTATAATCCAAGTTTAAGTATTTCATATAAAATTCTTTTTGAATTGGCTTACATTTAGTTTTCAGATCAAAATGACGTTGTATGAATTAGCAAGAACTAAAAAAAAAAACTTGGGCGGTTGAACCAAATTGGACCGGTTCGAGTTGACCGGTTCACCGGTTTTATTAGGCTGACCGAATCGGTAGGGTGATCGGTTCTCGGTTGACCCGGCTGGGCCGGTTTTATTAGGCTGACCGAACCGGTAGGGTGACCGGTTCAACCGGCCGGTCTGGTCTAGTTCGGTTTTCTTAATAGTGTTTTTAAGTCATAGCATACAAGAAACTGAAGAAAGAGAATAGTAAATGAATTATAATAGGCAGGAATGTGCAAAAGGTCAAACTTTTGCTTTGAATAACATTCAAATCATTGAGAGGGTCTAGGACAAAGGTTGATCATTAACAAATTACATGTTAATTCTCACTGTCATCCTGAGACACTGATGGAAAACATGGAAATAAACAATTTGGTGCATTCATCCTGTCAGAAAATGCTAATATTAAAACAAAGATATAAAATTGAGCAATCCCTAAATACTATGACTCCATAGCTAAAAAGCTTCAATAAATTCAATCCAAATGGAAACTCATTTCAGTGATACCTTCCCATTGTTCTTCTAAAACTTCCTCATGCTTATAAACTGGCTGGGCAGCCCAGACAAAGTACCCTCCTGCCCTTAGCATCCTATTAACTTCAAGCAGCAATATCCCATCTTCATCACAAGTAAAAAAGAGAAGCAGGAGTTAGAAGAAATTCCATGTGAGCAAATAACACAAAGGTGGGAGGGGCATGATGGAGTTTAATTATATACTTTATACAAATAAGTGAAATAGCCCTCCTTTAATTTTCACTAACATAATTTTTTTAATAAGATTTTCCTTTCTTACTATTAAGATTGGCATTGAATCTTGCATCTACAGTTAGTAGTTTTCCCAATAATAAGACATCTAACGGGAATGAATTCAGGCACCAAGAAGATATTCCAATAATAAAAAGAGAGACTACAGGATCTTTGTTCTGATTGTGAAGAAAAAAGTGCATATGAAGATTTACAGCATTTAAATACATAGCATTCATATCATGAAAAATAGAAGCTCAAAATTTGTGTGTGTGTGGGGGGGGGGAGAGATAAATTTTAAGCATCATAATGCAAATAATGACGTTTACATTACACTAGCGAGAAATCTGGCAATTCCAACATGCACTCTACCGGTTGATTAGCTGTTATAGACCTCACCATATCATTTTTCTCCCCATTATTACCAAGAACTATTGCACATTATACAAGAGAGGAAAACATATGGATTTAATTTTAATTCACTGTCAGTGTAAAGTTTCTTTACACTGTCATCCAATCATATACTGATACATTATTTAAAATGTTAGATTTTTGAAGTAGTTGTTATAATAGTCAAACTCTTTAAATGAATTGGTAATATATGATTGGATGATATACACTGGCAGTAGATCAAAATTAAACTCAAAACATATACCATCTCGAGTCCAATTAATTCTACAACGCGAACAATGTATCAAGTCAAAAGCTTGACTTGAATATAATAAACGTCTAGTTGCAAATGCCGCAGCCATTGCTGGTACACCACGCTCAAGAGCAAATTGGATCTGATTCTCATGAACATCCTTGGGAGCAACTGACATGGTGATGACATTCCGGGACAGTAAGTATGCACCAAAACTAGCTACACCACAGCCAACATCAAGAACAACTCGTATATGCTGACCAAATGCAATTTCAGGAACCATCTACAAATGCAGATTTTTAACATTAGATTCCTAGAAGATGCACCTATACTGTCTGAAAAAGTGAAACCAAAGTATATAATAACCTTAGAAATATGGTCCAAGTATTCATCTGCCCCATGTATAAATTGCGTACCACCTCCTGGAAATTTAAACTTATTTTTATCTCTGAAAATCCAGTTTTGGCCACCTTTATCTTCGACAAGACGAGTGTGAGGAACATTACTGTACCATACCTACATGAAAAAAAAGCATAACCTTGCATTAAGAAACCACGAAAAAGAAAAAGAAAAAAAAAAAAAGAATAAAGGTAATGTTTTTAAGTTAAGCTTTGATTGAATCTTTTCAATATTCAAATAGCAAGGATTTCAAAGGCAGCAAGTACCTCATTTCGGCTTCTCGGCCATGGAATTGGGGTACGATACCCTTTGGGAGCCGGAACCAAGCAATTCAATCCTCGACCTTGCTGAGGACAATGCCTCTCGAACCTTTCCCCTTTCTCCGTGGATTCAAGCTTCCGAATTGCCTCTGCATTATCCAAACAAGGTATATACTCACTCATGCTGCGCGGGCATAACCCAAATTTCTTAATGGCGAATTTGGGAGCAGAAACAGAACCACCCTCCGTCTCAACTCGGGTCTCGTTAACCCAATCGTCGACCATCCCCGGATCAAAATCCCCAACCTCGAATTCCTCAGACATCGTGCCATTCTCGTTCACGATCCCGAACTTCTCAATCGAATCCCGGGGCGGTGGCGGTGGCGGTGGGGAGGAGGGGACTGCTGTTAGGGTTTTGTCCGGCGCCGTTTGGGTGTGGGTCTGATCAATGAGGGCAGAGACGTTGAAGAATTTGTTGTAATTCGGGGATGTGGAGACCACCGGGTTCGGGCTCGGGTTCGGGTTCGGGGCTTGGCGAGTGCTGGTGAAGAAGATGAGTTGCTGGTACCCATCGGACCAGTGCTTGCCCAGGTAAAAGCAAGTGATAGCGACGAAGAAGAAAGCAGCGACCTTGAGGGTCACGGGTGTTCTGAGCAAATCGCCATTGATAGGGGCTTTCATGCTTCGGCTTTGGGAATCCACCAATGGAGGGCACGAGTCAAAGATCTTCCTTTTCTCTTTACTTAACCAATCACCATGTCTGAGTCTGAGTCTGAGTCTGAGTCTGGGGTTGAAGTAGAGAGAGTGAGTGTGTGTGTGTGTGTGAATTCTGGATTTCAGCTAATTACAGAATTCGATAATGACATGAACGGTGGTGGGTGTTTTCATTTTGTTGTGACGCACCATACACCTGTAAACGAAGTTTCATTTTTAAATATATTAAATCTTCTTAAAATATATTAAAATTAAAACTAAAAATAAGTATGAAAAATTATTAGGTATATATTACCTATTATACCTATTACATTTAACATTAAATATGTATAAAATTATGTAAAAAATATAATAAATATATTTATTTTTAAATAATGTTTTTACATATGTAAATTATTAAATATAGTGCCTATTTAGACCCAAAAAAAAAAGCTAGGTAAGCATTGGATACCATAAACATTTATTTAACATTAAACATTTATAAAGATAAGAGGGTTATACTTGTTTTTAAAGAATTTCATTACATATGTCAACTGTTAAATATAATAAATGTGTAAACAATATTTACTTAAAAATTTCCCGTACTGCCTAAGTAAGAATTCCTATATATGTTATTTTGGAATCGCCAGACTATAATGGATAATAATTTATGTAACATGAATAAACACAACAGCAGATAAAATAGCTTCTTGCTTAGTGCCTAAGCAGATTTGAGCTTCTGCATTCGTTTATTTTGATAACTTCAATTTGCAGTTTAATCTAAGGATCTCATTTTTGGTGATGACAATGTTAAATGGACACAGTGACTTTGAAAATTGAAATTGTGATATTCTTACTAACTTCTAGCACTTCATCTGGCTTTGCATTTGGGAATTCAAAAGTTTTATTGAAATATCGTGTCATAAATGCTTCAAAAACTTGTGTCACTACTCACTGGATCAGACTTCAAGGATGCTTTGCATTAAGAAAGTAATCAGGGTATTCTATTGCATGCCAAATCTAAATAGCCCACATGCCTGTAGGGCCACTTTTAACAAGATCAAAGAAAATTTCTCTTACTCCCGAAATCTTCCTCAATTGCATATTCCTTGAAAAATTGCTGGTCATTTTCACCATATAGACCATTTGGCTTAGTAGAAATCATATCTGAATTCACAATCAACTCATCATCATATATAATCTACCAAGAACAATCATAGTTCATGGCCAAGGCTGCAGAATTCTGGAATGCAATTTATAGTAGCATACACACAAGAACTGTTTAACCAGGTCTTATTACAATGGTTACCTCCAGTATGGATATGTAAACAATGTGGAAAAAACTGAAAGCAACTTCCCATGAGATGAATTTAGTACGTGACTCTTTGGCTTTATGAGAATAGTTGTTCAGCCTCTTCTATTAAGACCATGGGCAATTTGGGATGATTTACTAGTTACAGCTTGCTCAAGAAAGTTAAATGAAGTTATTATCATGACAAATGGCCAGCTTGGGGTAAAACTCTTGTATGGTCCTTAAGCAGTTAGTGCATTATATTATGAGAGTCTTATAGATGATGACTACAGTGCAGGTATGCATCAGCTCATGGACTGCCAAATAAATCACATTTAGAAAATGGCCAATCACCTTGTGGGTGTCTTAGCATTATAGTCATAAAATTTGGACCGACTTAGTAAAAAATTTGATGATATAGCCAATTCAATTGAAAATATTAATTATTTTGTAGTCGCAAAATAAGTAAACATGAAAAAGGTAATAATATTTGAATGGATTTTATTCTCACAAATTCCTCACTCTATAGTGGATCTTTTGGACCATTACAAAAAAAAGTTATAATAAGAATAAAGTATTATCCAATGATTTTAAAAAGTGTCTGGAAGAGATTTGTAAAAATAAAGTAGAAAAATTGGCCAACACTTTAACCGGTTGGACTGGGTTTTACAACTACAATTACCTTATGTCTTCAATGGCTCTTTACAATTTTACCTCGTTGGAGCTACTTCTTTGCAAGTATTTGTAGGTATATCTATAATTCTTTTGGTGCTAAGGTATACACACACACATATATATATATATATATATCATTACAATTACATTCTGCCACATTAGTTATGGTATGTTTGAATGAGGAAACCTCCTTTTCATCTTGTAAGCATGTTTGTGAAAGATTAATTCTTTTCTAAAATAGTTTTTTTTATTAAAAAAGTTATTTTATCTAAAATCTATCTTATTTGTTTAAAGTGTGTAAAATCGATTATAAATTAAAGATAATTTTTCTATAATTAAGAACAGCTTTTTAAAAAAAGCTGTTATTTTAGCTTTTAATTATTTAATTTCAGATTATTTCAAAAGTTTTAAGAAAGAAATACCTATTTGCCTTCAATCAAATAACTTTTTCAATCATTTCATATATCTTTTGGTAATTTCATACATAAAAATGATTTTTTTATACAATCCAACAAAACTCTTTATCATAAAATTGATTATGAATTAACATATCCAAACATAAATTAATTTTCTCATAATTAATTTTTTTAAAAATCGATTATACACATAATCGATTTTTCACAGTTAATCCAAATACACACTAAATGAGATTTTAAATTTTTTTATTAAGTTTGATTGAAATTTTAGTTAAAAAAGTGAATGAAATTTTTATTCTAAACGTGATTTAGGTAGAAATAATATTTTGTTGCTTATGTAGTAGAAGAAAACTTATTTGAGTGTGCATTAGAAAAAATGTCTCTATAATTTGATATTATATCACTATTTTAATAATATTTAAATAAATTTAACTTAATAATTTTTAAAAATATTATTATACATATACTCAAAGTAATTTTATTACAATACTCCAAGTAAACTTAACTTTGAAAAGAATTTTTTTGTTATCCATTTAATTATAATTAATTTTTTTAATATCAATTTATTAATAATTTAATTTAAAATAATTCTTATCTTTTTTAATAATTACACGTGTAAAAGTAATTTTTATTAATATTATCCAAACAATATTTATATAAAAAAATCAATTTTCAAACATAAATTAATTAATTCAAACTCACACTTTACTAAAATTAAATTTATAAAATCAAACTCATCTCAAAACCAAATCTACAAAATCCAATCTAAAAACGCATTCTAATTAGTAGAATGATGAGGACCAACCTCAATCTTGGGGAAAAGGAAAGAAGAGAAGACTGAGAAGAGGTTGTGTTGGGTGTTCCCCAGTGGTGGCAGTAGAATCCTATAAATATGATGTGATGTTGGTCCTATAAATTAACCTTAACCTTAGCCTGAAGCTACGTAACGTAACGTAACTGGCTACTACACCACTCTATTTGTGTCTGTCTCTGATTTTATTCTCTTCTCTTCTCTGCTCCGCTCCGTTCCTCTCAGCTTGACCTGAACGGAACCCTCTCTCTTTTTCTCTCTCTCTCCCTCTCTGCCCCCAATTCCTTTCCAAACCCTTCTCCTCCAGTTCACTATTCCAATTCCCATTCATGCTCGGTTCCTTGCTCGTTAGGGTTTGGGTGTGGCGCTCATGAAACCCTCGGGAGCCGCGGAATTGGAAGAAAGGATGGAGGATTTCAAGCCGTTTTCGGAATCCCAATCTGGGTCGTCGTGCTCGAGGTCAATTAGCGAGACCGTGAATGGGTCGCACCAATTCACGATAAAGGGGTATTCTTTGGCCAAAGGGATGGGTGCTGGAAAGTACATAATGAGCGACACCTTCAGCGTTGGTGGCTACGATTGGGCCATTTACTTCTACCCTGATGGCAAGAACCCAGAGGACAATTCCATCTACGTTTCCGTCTTCATAGCCCTCGCCAGCGACGGAACCGATGTGCGTGCTCTCTTCAAGTTGACCTTGGTCGATCAGAGTGACAAGGGCAACGATAAAGTTCATAGCCATTTCGATCGCCCCCTCGAGAGTGGACCTTATACCTTGAAGTATAGAGGCAGCATGTGGTATCTATTTTTATTTTCTTCATTCTTTGTTTGTTTGTTTTTCCACCCACTTTCCATAGATAATCTTTGTTGTTGCCATTCTGGACTTGGAATAATGGCTTAGTGGTGGGAATTATGCTTATGATGTGAGAATTTGGGGTTTAGGGTTTTGAGTGAGAATAATGTCTGTGAAGGATGCATTGTATTGTATCTAAATCTACTATCTACTATTCCTTATTTGGATTTTTTTTTTATAAATTTTTTGTGCTGATGGGCAGAAGTTTGGTTGTTATCTATATAGTCTTGGTGTTTTCCTTCAATTGACCTTTCCGTTTTTATTTCAGGGGTTACAAGCGTTTTTTCAAAAGAACACTGTTGGAAACTTCAGAGTATCTGAAAGATGATTGCCTCCTCATGCGTTGCACTGTTGGTGTTGTCAAAACTCGTTTTGAGGGATCTAAACAGGGTGTTATTGTACCGCAGTCAGATATGGGCCAAGATTTTAAGGACTTGTTAGAATCTGAAGTTGGTTGTGACATTGTCTTCAAGGTCAAGAATGAAAGCTTCAAAGCTCATAAGTTGATACTTGCTGCCCGATCTCCTGTGTTTAGAGCCCAGTTTTTTGGACTTGTTGGGGATCCTAGCATAGATGAATTAGTGGTAGAGGATATTGAGCCCTTTATCTTCAAGGTATTTTTTAACTTTAATTACTCCCATTTGTGATGTCTGAAGAGTGAAATTATTAGCACTAATAAACACATTCTTACAGAATAAGAAATAGTTATCCTTTAAGGCTGGCTCTTTGCAATTTGAATATACATAATTATTTTTTTCTTCTTATTTTAGTTTTCAGTCTGTCACCCATTTGTGTTTGCTTTTGTTTGTGAAGCAACAGTTGGAACTGGGTGTATCTTACCAATATAATTGTTTGTGGTGGAATAAAATGGTTTTTAAGTTGCAACTTTTTAGTATGGACTATGGAGAATGTGGCATGTTAAAGAACATGACAAGTTAGCTTGAGTCTTTTATTGATTTCATTCCATTCTGGTTCCGGGAGAAGTTGTGGCTGGTTTTTAAAGATATTGTTCCTACAACCACAGTCGTCACCATGTTATCTGCTTCATGACAATTTCTGACTGAATAGTGAATAGTAATTATTCTTTCATATTCTCATGTTAAGCATATTAATTGAGCGAAAATCCATTTATTTGGCTTTTCAGGCAATGCTTCTCTTCATTTACACAGACAAACTTCCTGACACCTATGAGGTTATGGGCTCAATACCCATGTGCTCATATACTGTCATGGTGCAGCATCTCTTGGCTGCTGCTGATCTCTATAATCTTGATCGGCTAAAACTGTTATGTGAATCAAAATTGTGTGAAGAAATCAATACTGACACTGTGGCCACAACACTTGCCCTGGCTGAGCAACACCACTGCCCACAGCTTAAGGCGAACTGTTTAAAATTTATTGCAAATCCAACAAACTTGGGAGGTGCGTATTATTTTAGACAATGAATGTGAAAGTTCTTGGTTATTTCAACTTAAGATTCTTTTAGCATAATATGTATTGCACTCTTGATGTTTCGTCACGCTTTCCAAATCAATTACATTTTCATGTTTCTTAGTTTCTGTAAGTTGTTAGGATAGATGTTTGGTATGTTATATGGTCAAATACCATTACGATTAACGAGACTGTGTTATAACTTCATTTGGTATACCATTTTTCTCTGTGGATTAGGAGGCTGGTGGAGCACTGATTAATTATTCATACTATTGAGAGGATGCATTATTTTGCTTACATGTACATCTTATCAGGCTTTCTGCTTGTCCTCTTTTGTCTATTGTAAATTCCTTTAGTTTTTATATCATTTTCTTATAATTCTATCTCTGCAAATGATGTTGGTTAACTTACTGTTTATTAAGCGTGATGGATCAGCAAGTTATATACTTATATTAAATTGTTATTTTTATGTGGCCGTAGTCGTAGGTTTTAGGTGGTGGGATGCTCAGGTTTCATTAGTGATTTCTTTTTTTTTTAGAACAATGGATATTTAATGATTTGATCTTTGTATTGTTGAAGCTTTGGAAATTTTTGTGATTCTTGGTTTTAAGGTACTAGACAGTGGAAAGAATTATTCACATCTTTTTTTTCCCTGTGCCTTTCTTTTAATTGGATAACTTCAACAGGTAAAGGAACTATACGCATGTACTTCATTATTTGGAAGCCACATTGAACTGAGAAGTAGCTTGATTATAATTGCATCTTTTGGGGCTTTTGTTCTAAGTGGTTTTGGTTGGCCTAGGAAAAAAAAAGTTCTAGGGGTTTTGATGTGTATGTTATTTCTGGTATATTGTTGGAGCATAAAATTATAGAAATCTCTTTCTTAGTAGTTTTATTTTAAACATCTCACTCACTCTTCCGGGTGCAAACTTTAGAAGTACTGTCACGGAGCTTCTGGGGACAATAACAAAGGGTAATAGGGCTGTAGTGAGTTATAGAGGAATCTCTGAACCATAGGGAGTGTGGCCACAGTTTATTAAGGTATATGGTATTTTATCTGTGTTCTAAGAACAGCCATCATTGAGACTCAGATGCAAATGGCTTTTGGTATTAAGAGGTTGTTAGTCAAGCCGACTTGCCAAGTGAGAGACCTCGTATTATGAGGGTATATTATCGGAAGAAGCTAGGGAAGCCTAGGGAAACTATTGATTGTAATCTAGTTAGTAAAGTTAGTTAGAATAATTGTAAGACAGTTACTAGCCTAGCCTATAAATAAGACTGCTGCAATTGTAATAGGGTTTTTTTTTTATCATTTGTATTCATTTGCGCTGGATGAGTGGACATACAAGAAGAGATAAAATTAGGAATGAGTGCATTCGAAAGAAAGTAGGAGTAGCACCCATTGATGAAAAGATAACAGAGTCTCGCCTAAGATGGTTTGGTCATGTGAGGAGAAGACCAATAGAAGTTCCGGTGAGAAGAATTGATAAGTTGGAGGATAGTCCCTTAAAGAGAGGTAGAGGTAGACCACTGACAACACTAAAAGATATCATTAAAAAAGATCTTGAAATCAATGGTTTATCTGAAAGTATGGTCTATGACAGAGCACAATGGCGTCGTTTGATCCATGTAGCCGACCCTACCAGTGGGAAAAGGCTTTTGTTGTTGTTGTATTCATTCGACTGAGATCGCTTAGTGTGAAGGGGAGTTCCTCTTGCGTCTCGATTCTTGTATTCTTTCTATCCATTATAGAGGTACAGAGGTATATTCATACCAATTTACTCAATTCTACTCTATTCTTTACTACTTTTATGAATCTTGTTCTGCAATTACTACGGATTCATATCAAATTTGGTCCGACCTACCAGATCCGTGTGGAGGAACGTGATGGAGAAGATTGAAGCTCGATTCACTGCGTTGGAATCCTCAGTTGAGTTCTTGAAGAAGGTGACCAGCGAATAAGGAGTATTGAGGTAATTAAGAAGAATGTGAGTGGAATGGACGGAATCAGGGAATTGTTGGCGAAATTCATGAAGAAACAAGGAATTTTGATTGATTCACCTGATGAGGAAGAGATCGGGAACGAGACGAAGATGGAAGCAAATTCCGAAGGTGGAGGATCGGACAAAGAAGAAGATTTGCATCACTCGTGGACGAATAAGGTAGAATTACCTTCGTTTGAAGGTAGCAATCCCTTGGGATGGATTGCCAGAGCTGAGAAATTCTTCGAAGTACAGAAAATAAAGCCTTCGGAGAAGTTACAATTGGCATTCATCAGTATGGAAGGTACGAAGGTGCATTGGTTCCAATTTTGGTGCCAAAAATCCAAGAATCCTACGTGGGAAAATTTAACCACTGCCTTGACGCGGAGATTTGGGGAATTAGGTTGTGGAACGGTGTATGAGAAGTTGGCGTCCTTGTGACAAACGAGAACTGTTGAGGAGTATGTACAAGAGTTTGAGTTGTTAGTTGCACACGCGGCGAATACGTCAGAGGATCAAATGTTAGGGTATTTTCTAGCTGGATTACGTCAAGATATCCAAGGGCAAGTGCGTCCCCATGATCCTCAAGATGTTCTGCGAGCAATGGAGGTGGCGCGTGATGTATAGGAAAAGATGAGAGGGGTTTGGAGCTATGGAGGACATCAGTCCGAAATCCAAGCACCAGATTTAGATACCAAGGGGGAAGCAAGATTGTAACTTGAGTGTGAACGTTTAATGGAGCGAATAACCCACAACATTCGAGTGGAGGTAGTTGCAATTCATTAGAAGGGAGCAAGGTTACCTCAATGGCCTCGGTGGCAAAGCCAGGATATAGTAGTACTTCAGGATCGAGGGGAAAAGGGACACGACACCTTCCTTATCCTGAATTTGTTAAAAGGATGCGTGAAGGTTGTTGCTATCAGTGTGGTTTAGCCTTTGGGCCAGGCCACATGTGTCCTAAGAAAAGTTTGCCGGTGGTCATCCTAGCTGAGGATGAACAATTGAATGATGATGGCGAAATAATTTCTATTGAACCACGAGAAGAGGATGAGGAAACAGAAAAGGCTGAACCAGAGGCAATTTGCCAATGGTTAGACCTATCATTGTGTTCTGTTGGGGGGGCTTTCTCAACCTCAGACTATGAAGTTACAAGGGAGAGTGCAAGGCGAGACTGTCGTAATTTTGATTGATAGTGGAGCTAGCCACAATTTTATCTCAACTAAATTGGTACAAAGATTAGGACTCAAGGTGGATCAGACCATGACATATAAAGTGAGACTAGGAGATGGCCATAGAAAGCAAACCCAGGGATGTTGTAGGCAATTGGGAGTGCAGCTAGGGACTTATGCGTTTACTGGAGAGTTCTTTCTGTTTGAACTAGGAGGAGTGGATTTGATTCTGGGGGTTGCATGGTTAGCTACCCTAGGAGAGGTGAAGGTGAATTGGAGGACTTTAACCATGATATTTCTAGATCAAGGATCAGTTGTGGAAGTGAGAGGAGACCCCAGCCTAGCCAAAACTCTGATTTCTCCCAAATCCCTATTGAAGGTATCAGAGGTGGAGGCATCATCCTTATTGTGGGTAGTGGAAGTTAATAAGGAAAATGAGCAGCAGGATAATGCACAGGCTCTAACGGAATCACAACGGGTTCAACTACATCAGGTGTTGAATGAGTTTGAGTAGGTGTTTGCAATCCCAGAAGGGTTACCTCCTAACAGGGATGTGGATCATCAAATTCCCATTAAGGATGGAATAGATCCAGTGAATGTGAGGCCCTTTAGATATCCTCACTTGCAGAAGAATGAGATAGAGAAGCTAGTAGTCGAGATGTTGTCCACCGGTATAATCAGACCCAGTAATAGCCCGTAGTCCAGTCCAGTTATTTTGGTTAAAAAGAAGGATGGCAGCTGGAGATTTTGTGTTGACTACAGGGCACTCAATAAAGCCATTATACCATATAAGTTTCCTATCCCAGTTATAAAGGAATTACTAGATGAATTAAATTGAGCTGCTTATTTTTCTGAAATTGAGCTGCTTATTTTTCTGAAATCGATTTAAGGGCTGGTTATCATCAAATTAGGATGCATGAGGAGGACATTCCAAAAACTGCATTTAGAACACATTAGGGACATTATGAGTTCCTAGTCATGCCATTTGGCCTAACAAATGCCCTCGCTACTTTCCAATGTGCAATGAATTAGGCCTTAAAGCAGTTTCTCAGGAAGTGGGTCTTAGTATTTTTTGATGATATTCTAATCTACAGATGCACTTGGGCAGAGCATTTGGAACACCTCAGATTGGTCCTGAGTACTTTACAACAACACCAATTTGTGGCCAATCAGAAAAAATGTAGCTTCTGCCAAACACAGATTAGATACTTGGGACACATCATATTGCGAGAAGGGGTGTCAATGGACCCCCAAAAGATAGAAGCCATTCTACAGTGGCCTAAGCCCAAATCCATTAAATCCTTGAGAGGGTTTTTGGGGTTAAAAGGCTATTATAGAAGATTTGTGTGGAACTATGGAAAAGTGGCTAAACCTTTGACAGATCTACTGAAGCAAGGGAATTTCGGGTGAAATGTAGAGAGTGCCAAAGCTTTTAAACAATTGAAAACAGCAATGACTACTACACCTGTGTTGGCCTTGCCAGCTTTTCCCAACCATTTTCCATCAAATGTGATGCTTTGGGCAAGGGTTTGGGAGCAGTCCTGACACAAAACAAAAGACCTATAGCCTTTTTTAGGAAAGCATTATCTGATTCATCCCTCACTAAATCAGTGTATGAAAAAGAACTCATGGCTTTGGTTTTAGCAATTCAACACCGGAGGCCTTATCTCTTGGGTCAGAAGTTCACAGTCTGCACTGACCAAAAGAGCCTAAGGCATCTACTAGAACAGAGAATCACAACTCAAAACCAACAAAATTGGTTGGCCAAGCTGCTTGGGTATGAGTTTGATATTGTTTACAAGGTTGGGGCAGCCAATAGGGTTGCAGATGCATTATCTCGCAGGGCAGAAGACATGGAACTAAAGCTGATTTCTAGATCCTATTGGCATGATATTGTTAAGATTGATGAGGAGGTTAGGAAGGATCCTGATTTATACAAAATCATAGCTGAATTGAAGGACAATCCAGACTCCTATCCCCACTATACTCTGGAACATGAGCATTATATTATAAAAGGAGGTTAGTGCTAGCTGCCTCTTCGAGATGGATTCCCAAACTACTTAATGAGTTTCATGCTTCTCCAACAGGGGGTCACTCGGGGGTTTATAGAACATACAAAAGAGTTGCTCGGTCTCTTTATTGGACAGGCATGAAGGGCACCATTTCTACCTATGTGGCTAGCTGCCATGTGTGCCAAAGGAGTAAATACCAGGCTTCCTCACCCGCAGGCCTGCTGCAGCCATTGCCTATCCCTCAGGCAATCTGGGACGAAATCAGTATGGATTTCATTGTGGGTCTCCCCAAATCCAAAGGTTTTGATGCAATTTTTGTTGTAGTAGACAGACTGAGCAAGTATGGCCATTTCATATTGATCAGACATCCTTACTCAACTGGGTCAATTGCTGAAGTTTTTGTAAAGAAGGTGGTCAGGCTCCATGGGATTCCTACTTCTATTGTTAGTTACAGGGACCCTACCTTCCTGAGTCATTTTTGGCAAGAAATTTTCAGGATGCAGGGAACTACGCTGAAAATGAGCACTATGTATCACCCGGAATCGAACGGGCAGAAAGAAGTGTTGAATCGCACTTTGGAGACATATTTGAGGTGTTTTAGCTCTAAGCAGCCAAAGGCTTGGGCAGAATTCATACCCTGGGCAGAATACTGGTATAATACCAGCTTCCAAAGCGCAGCCATTGCACTCCATTCGAGGTAGTCTACGGCCGAGCTCCTCCTTCTTTGGCTCACTTTATACCAGGGGAAACTTTGGTTGAAGCTATGAGGGTATATTATCATAAGAAGCTAGGGAAGCCTAGGGAAACTATTGATTGTAATCCAGTTAGTATAGTTAGTTAGAAAAACTATAAGATAATTACTAGCCTAGCCTATAAATAAGATTGCTGCAATTGTAATAGGGTTTTTTTTAATCATTTGTATTCATTTGACTGAGATCGCTCAGTGTGAAGGGGAGTGCCCCTTGCGTCTTGATTCTTGTACTCTTTCTATCCATTATAGAGGTACAGAGGTATATTCATACCAGTTTACTTAATTCTACTCTATTCTTTACTACTTTAGTGAATCTTGTTTTGCAATTGCTACGGATTCATATCAGAGGTGGTCTTTTAAAAGTGAGTTATGGTTTATGTTGAGTTTTTTTATAATTATGCAGGGCTTTGTTTTGGTAGTATAATGCTGGGCTTTCATCTTTCATTATTCAGTAATTAATATCTACACTAACATTCAAAATTAATTATAACTTGAAATCCTTAAAATCTCATTGCATTCATGGTTGTCAAACTCTCGTGGTAACTCTTAAAACTCTTACTAGTGGACACAAAACGAGTAAAATCGCATGTAAACTATCTTTTTGTTAAACTCGTACAAGTTCAAAGTATACTCGGACAGAATCGGTAAACTTTTGATTCTACTAGTGAGTTTTCAAGCCCGGATTTACACATGATTTTGGCCTCAAAACACACAGTTTTAGTTGATTTTGTTGGGTACTTAGTTGAATTTCCTCTGTTCTGCTATATATATTAGGTTTATGAAGCTAATTTTATGTTATTATTATTATTATTATTGTTTTGTTTTGTTAAACTACAAAATAAAGTGCTGGACTATGATGCACGGATACTTCAAAATTAGTGACGTATCCGTATCGTATCCGTATCTAATACCAATACTCGTATAATACTACTGCATTCGTATTTTTTTCGTATCTATGTGCTTTTTTTTTCTAAATACCTACCACCCTCAAGATACTACTACTTGAAAAATTTGGGATATGAATTCAAGCTCCGTTCTTAGTTACCTTCATTAAAACATATTCTCACTCTTAAAATCTCGTCATCCTCAAAATTATAGTAAATTGGTAAGGGATTTTACTGATTTTAAAGTTTATTTTCTTTACATTTATAAATATAATTTATTTTATTCACTATGCATTGCCGTACCCGTATTTTTTTATTTTTAAAATTGACTTATTTACATATCGTATCGGATACTTGTACTCGTACCTGTGCAACATAGGTGCTGGATTATGTATAATATAACAGTTGGGTCAAGTATTGAGTTATGTTTTGACTTTCTTATTTTTGTTTACTATGATATGGTATTGGAACGTTGAATATTACTTATGGATATGCTACTAAATTATGTTTGGGTACTAGGATTGGTTTTTTGAATAATATTTTTGAAGTATGTAAACTCTTACGAGTTTATGATTTGAGTTTACTAGGGTTCCACAAATTTTCCTAAACTCTCTAGTTTGACAACCTTGATTCCATCTTTCTGTAAGCTTTGGTTTTAGACTATTATTTTTATTTCTGTTCTTTTAGAAGATTTCTTTCCATGAGTGTCATGGTTATCTCTGTTTGAGTTATTAACATAGGGAAGAGGGAAAGATGGAGGTAAGGGAACAATTGAAGTAAGCGTCATCGTAGATATTTTGTGAAAAAGATGTGGCCATCATTGATGCTTTTTTCTTTGTTTGTTATTGTGTTTTGCTCTTATGTTAAGGAGGATTCCTTATCCTCCAAACTCATTGTAATTGATTGTCTTTGTCCTAATGAATTTCTTCTTTTATAAAAAAAAAAAATTCTTCCTTCCCTCATGTGCATTTGCATATGTGCACAAAATACAAGATTCATGTATCAATATTTTGTGCGAACTGTTTTATCACCTTTTTTTTCCCTTTGCACGAACTAACAATCAACATTGATGTGTTCAGTTTGCTCGAGTGAAATGTTTTGTTTGGCATATATATATATATATATATATATATATATATATATATGTTGACACTTGACATCCAGTATGGCAAAAAAATCCATAGCTCGTCAATGGAAATAACAATCATCCAGAGAGATGTGTACTGTTTGTGGCATTGCCATACGGGGCCATGTTCTGTGCTGTAATATTTACATGACATAAAAACAACTTTTCTCATAACAAGATTACTTCCTTGTTTCTTCAGTGTGAAGGATGTACATAGCTTTAATATCCGAAGTTTATTAAAGAGAAATTCTTTTAACCTTTGGCTCCCTTATACTCTGAAGTAGTTTGAGAAAGTAATTCTGTTTATTTGGACATACCCTCTTATTTTTGCAGCATCTGTCAATTTACTTTTGTGTAGTGCAATTACTTATGAATTGGGGAAGAGTATCTTGCTTTTGACACTTCACTTGAACTTATCCATACCCCCCTCTCTCTCTCAGGAGAATTTTGTGTGTGCCATCCCGCTTATTCTATTGTATTAGTATTTTCTTTATTTAAATTCAGTAGACTTCTTTAATCTCTGTTGTTCACTGTGCCTTTTCTTTATCACGTATCCTATGACTAACCCATGTCATTCCATTTTTTTTATTATCTATTAATTATTTTATAATAAATAATTGATGTCATAAAGATAATAAGGAAGTGGTAATGCTGTCAAGACTTCAGAATTTATAATTTGTGTATTGATTGGTTTTGAATAGTTGGTTTGTCAAGTGAACTTATCAAGCAATTGCTATGGGGCTCATTTTGTTGTACATAAGAGAGTCTCCACTTCTAAACTTTTCATTTTTCTTTTGTTTTCTTTCCATGACATCTTATCATGTGTCTGGATGGAGCATTTTCAGATGGTAGTTCTAAATTCTAATGTGTGAAATATCAAGTTCATGTACGAAGTTGGAGGATTTTGAAAACTGTCTCGAATTCGGTATGGAATCTCCAGTACTTGAAATAATTCTTAAATGGGGTAATTTGAGGTTTCTGCCATTACAGAACTCCCTAAATTGGCTAAAGCTAGTCACTGGTTTGATGTCTGTGGATATCTTCTTGTTGGCATAAATGTTTTCTTGTGTTGTCCTTCAGAAACTTGATATTTTTCTGGTTTTTGCAACTTGTCATTTAAAACTTGCTTGCTGCATACTCTTCAGGAGTTTATCCCCTTACTGTTTGTGCCTTTTGGAACTCCTCAAATTTCAACTTTTGAAGACTCATTGGTCTTTTATTATGCCTTGTGCAGCTGTAATGCAGTCTGAAGCTTTTGTGCATTTGAAAGAGAGCTGCCCCTCAATGTTGTTGGAATTGCTGGAGACATTTGCATCAGTGGATGATAACTCAAGCCAGCCGTTGAGCAGGAAGAGAAGTGGCAGTAGCATATATGGGCAAGATTTAGCAGATGGGGCAGCTGCTGAATCAGTTAATCCAAATGGCAGGCGTATCAGGAGGCGGACATAGGAGTAGTTTGCAGTCTGGACCTGCAACCCTGAAAGTGTGATATAGATAACCCCCTAGTTATGAAACTGCCTGTCAATATGAGTGATTCACCATTTTCGTTTCACCTGCTCTTATATGTGAAGTTTCTGGCCTTCCCACCTTGTTGAAAATCAGTCCTCAAGAGGCTACTTTGGACAGCATTTTCAATGTTAGTTTGACATTAGAACAGTTCTAATGTAGGGTATATCACGTTTGATGTCTTTAATAAAAGGTAAATAGCTGATATATTTGTTTTTTCAATCATCTCTTGGAAAAATATAGTTTTCCTTTTTAAGCGATATAGATGAATGGTATAACTTTTCCCATTGTTTCTTCTCGGTGTATTTTTGCTTCGGCTTGGCCCAACGAAAAGAAGTTTGTTACCTGAAGGGGCTGGGCTGGTCGGTCCTATTTAGACTCTGCGGGTAACCTGTTTGGCCCGGTAAATAAATCCGACCCGGCCAATTTTTGGTAACCCATTCTTTAGTCGGGCCAGGCCAATTTTTGGGAGCCCATATTCATGTTCTTCGAGACTCAAGCATGTCCTTCCTGGTAGTCTTTTTGTGGATATCTATCTTGATTCTTTAGGGTAATGAAGTAAAGAGGCGTAAAATATGATTATGATCTTTTTGGGGTTTCTCTTCAGCCCTTCTCAATGTGCGTTACGCTTACACAGTTGGTAGGTTCTGCCTATGTTTTGCGAATTTTCCGCTTTTCAATTCTTTCAAGTTTGGGGTTGACAAGATAACATTACATTTGACTGCCTGCCATACTTGTGCTTTCATCGAGTAACTATTTCGACTGTCTACTTTTAAAAGGACAAGACCACAATTCTTCAAACTCTATTGATACTCCTTGAAACTGATGGAGTTTTGTTTTTGGGAGTTGTTATGGTATTTTATATTTGGTATTTAAGACGAGTTGTTAATTATTTATAAACTGTTGGTTTTATAATAATGTTAGAAAGTCTATTAAATATAAAAAATAATTAATGAATGTTAGATAACTCATTTTAAGTATCGGTATTCTAAAAAAAAGATGAGTATCAGAGTAATTCTTTGTTTTTATTTTTATTTGTATACATACTTTTGTTATTTTATTTTATTTTATTTTATTCAATTTGTTTTAGAATATATGTAAAATTGTAGGCTTTTTTACTTACTAGGCCTAAATGGAAAACAAAATTCATCTTTAGTGCACTTTTGAAATTATTTTCTTCCTTAGTGTAAAAGCTGTACGACTTTAATAAATACTGTAAGTCGAGATTTATTTGAGAAGTACACTAAGCCTCTGTTTGACAAATAGAATTGGGTTAGGAATTAAGTTTTGGAATTAGAATTGGATCTCTTAATTTTAATTATTTTATTTGATGTGTATATTAGAATTAGAATTCTAATTTTTAATTTAATTTCATGAAATTGAAAAATAACTAGTTTATATTACTTTCATTTCTTAACTTAAACCTTAAAAATTTCAATTTCAATTTCAATTATCAAGATTTTTTATTTTTTGAACATTAAAAGGTAAAAGTTAAAATCTATCTAACAACCATTGTCCCTTACAACATTGATATAGTTTGGCAACGTCATCGTTGACATGTTCTGGTCATGTGATTCGCTAAGCGTACTATCTGCCAATGGCCTCTAATCATTGGCATTGTCGCAAGTATAATAGTCAAATTGTAGTGCTTCTTCGGATTACTAGTCGGCGTTCTGCAATCACTTTCGTTATCGTCAATGGTGTATTTTAGTTTGGCATTCATTGTTATCGCTATAATCTAACAACAAAGCTCTATTGATTTTTTTTTATAATTTTAAATTATTCTTTATTAATTTAAATTTATTTATTATATTTTTATAAATTCTTGATAAATTATTCAAATAATAAAATTTCAGTTCAATTTAAAATTACAATTCTAAAGTCTCAATTCTTTAGTTGTCCAAAACATATAATTCTATCATCCAAATAAACCATAATTGTAACAAGATTGTACCAACTTTTTTTTATACATATTCACATATAATTTAACGAGACACGGCAATAGCTATGAATTTTTTATTACAAATATTGTGACCCTAATATTTTTCAATCTATAAACCATATGAATGTATATATGACATTTTCTCCAAAACTCGTCATTTTCCTTTATTTTTACTTCAATCTTTCACTTCTTATTGCGGGAGATAATTTTAAATATGCAATGACTTTCTCAAACAATATTTGACAGTTGACAGTTGACACCCATCAATCAATGATAACATGAAAAACACCTCGTGTTACGTCACTACACCCAATCATTTGCCCACACCTCTTTCTCACCACACGATCTCAAACCCCAGAACATACTAACCCCATCAAATGATTGTTGAGAGAAACATCCGGCGGTTCTAACTGAATGGGCCTTGATCTGATACTCGAGGTCCAGCAAAACCATAATGTATACTGCGTAAAATACGTCATTAAATTATTATGTATTCTCAGACTAATATAACAATTCAATTAAAACATTATATGTGATATAAAATTTGAATCTATGCCGTCAAATTATTTTTATAATATTTTATGATAAAATATAGGATTTAATTTCGATTATTATTAGTGAAAAAATATAACACTATCATCTAATCATATATTATTAAATTATTAAAAAATTTAATTTTTATAATTATTACACAAAAGGAATAATTCTTTTAGTAATGTCAAACATATTATTACAAAAAATAGTTTAAATTTTTTTAGATTAAAAGTAAATCAAATTTAAACTAAAATATAACAATTCAATATATAACATTACATGTGATATAAACAAGTTGAATTTGTGCCGTCAATTTTTTATATAATATTTTATGATAAAATCTATACCGTTGAATGTAATACTGTTAAGAGTGTCTAAAATTTCAGTAACCTTGAGGCCCAAATCAAATGTGGAACCCTTAGTAAACTTCCCATGATTGCTGCCTTTGACATTATGAAGTCGTACTTGATAGATGACGCAGTAGTAGTTATACATCGCCTTATCCTGGGCCCGACCACAGGCAATTATTACCCAACCATTCTAAACCGTCGGTTATCCAAAACCTCTGGATCAAGGGCCTATGCCGTACAGTTAACGGAGAGGGCTTGATAGCCACACGATCGGGGGTGGCCCATTCATAAAGAAGGGGCCCATTTTGGACACTGTTTTGGGTTACGGTGTTTTCTGGTAGAGGTGGCTCGTTAAGGCCCACGTGTTGAAAATTGAAATTGGTGTGAGGTGTTTCTTGTGCCACAAAAATTTAGTGGCTTGGAGTGGTGTGTACAGAGGGGAGACGTGTCTGAATGAGTTTTTATTGGGCTGGGTCTATGGGCCTAGTTACGACAAAGGGATCCAATTGGTGGCCTCTTTTTTATTTTTATTTTTATTTTTTAAAATTATACTTCATATATTTTTTGAATGTGAGATTAATTTTCACTCAATTTTTAATTTTATTAAGGCCACAAAATAATTTTAATGAGATTCAAACATTTACATTACAACTAAAATTTATTTATATAAAATTCAATTTATCAACTGAATTAGATTTGACATCCTTTTTAATTGAGGTGCTTTCCGTTCATCCACCAATTGAAAATTCTGTGGCTGTGAGGGTTATGTGGATATGCTTTTAAGTTTTACCAGACTTTGCCGCTTCCATTGATTGTTGTGTTGTGTTGTGCTTTAGACTTTAGAAGTGGACAATGGACACTTGTTGATGTTTAAAGTATACTAGGTGGGTGTTATTGAATTTGACGTAGACCCAGCTTGAGTTGCAAGCAGATGAAGAATGGGCCAAAAGTTGGAAATGATCATTTACATAAAGAAAATCAAGTAATCATTTGAGAAATAAATCGTTGAAAGATATGATAGAACAAGAGATTCTAGAAAGTGACAAGAGCAAATGAAGAAGGAAGGTAAGCATGCAGGTTATTCAATTAATATTCTAATGTATAAATTGCATTTTGTGACATTGTATCTTTAATTGGTAGATTTAATTAATATGAAAAACGAGATTATAATTAAAGTACAAACTATATCTTTTAAGTTAAGTCTTAAAATATTTATTTTGTTTGATAGTGAAATTACAAACTATACCTTTGATGAGGGTTATATATAATCTTAGTTATCCACCAATCTCGTAAGTAATATCAACGAAATCAAATTTGACTACACTACTAAACGAACCTTATAGACATACTCTAATTCAATAAAATCTAATTTCAATATAATTTTTTTTAACTCATACCTTTATTTATTATTAATTAAGATTTTGATATTTATAATTATATTCTTCAATAAACTAAGATTTTGCTTATTAAGTAAAATTTAATTCATTTATCTTTTTGTTTATCAGATATATGGTGTATTACTTTTATATATCTGCAATTTCACTTCCTGTGAGCTTGAAAATTATTCATTTAGAAACACTGCAAGAAACCATACCAAGACAGCAGCTTCACATATTTTTCTCTAAGAAATACGAAAGCTTTCTATTTCATTTGATGCTAATTTCTGGTTTTGGTGATTAAAACCTTTGACAATGACAGAAATGGTTACGTAACTAAATCTTATTTGTGGTTGGAGAAAAAGTGGCAACCAATCTTATATACGCCATCTTGTGATTAATAATTCTTGGACCTAACGATGCTTTGACCTTATTCCGTGAAGTACGAAGTAAACGAAACTGTTGGTATTGGAAAAATCTTAACGTATCTGTCACAAAATCTTCGAAATAGAGAGTTGGAGATCCCTCCCCAAAAAATCAGGCATTCCTTTTTGGTGTTCTAAACTCTTACGACAGATGCTGAAAACTACAATCACCACTCAGGCACTCACCAGTATGCATATAGAAGTTGTTCGTGGAGGTGGTGGAGCACGATAAAAAAATGGGAGAGGGGAGAAAAGAGAAAGCGAAAGTTAATAAGGGCATATGCTGAAAATAGCTCAATATATGCTTACAGGGGAAAAGGACAGAAGAAAAAGAAAATTGGCTTCATTATAAGGTTCTTGTGCCTATATTTTCATTCACTATCTGTTTTCCCTTTACTTCACTTAAATTTTTCTTAGTACAAGTGAGAAAACTCACTTTAACTTCATTGAAAATCATGAGCTCCAAAAGGATCCATTCTAAGAAGGAAATGAAAAATGATTAAATATCCAAAAATGGTTCAGTCCAGTTAAACTGAAAAACCATTATCAAGTGCTCAAATTTCCTCTCGAGTAATTCTCAATTTGTACGGTAAATTATATTTTATCACTAGTAAGTTATCATCTAAGTCAACCTCATGCATTAAAACTACATATATATTTTAGTCTTTCATGTTTTAGTAAACATACATTTTATTCTTTTGAAGATTCAATCTATATAATCATAAGTAATTAAATCACAAATGAAATTATAATAAGTCTTAAGATTAGAGTTGTTGAGAATTAGGTCAAAACTTAGTTTTTTAATTGATTTAGATTTAATCTATTTTATATTACGTAACGTGTTTAATTTTAATAACTAGTATTTGCACTTTCCAAAAACATGCTGTCTAACAATCTAATAAAGCATAGGAAAACAAGCAGAGATATACATTTGGTACAAGAAATTTTGGTTACGTAAGAAGTATCACTTTTCAAAATCAATTTCGTACTAACAAGTGGTATCTACCTACCAAGAAGCTACACCAATCAAAGTTGCATGCTTCTTTCCTTGGTTAATTACTATTAAACCAAAGAAGTTACTAGACTTTGGTGCGTAAGGCACACTGATTTGTGAATGTAATTGACATTTCATTATTGTTGTCAAACAGTCATATACTATTCTATTCTATCTCTCAAGAAACATGCAACTTCAGTAACCACATCCTTCGTTATAGAAAGGAAAATCATGATTCATCCAAATTTTTTATCATAGAAAAGAGGAATCCAAGCTCTATGTGCTTCCATTGGCTGAAATCTGGAACCCAAAAATAATAGCTTCGCCATCACATCACACACTTCAGTTCACAAAGGCAGTGGTGGGCACAGGGTGACGTGTCATTTGTGTCAACCACCACCTGGCGACAATAATGATTGGAATTTGCAACAAGAAACAACACGTGGCGAGAGATGGCAGCTGATACGGTAGCTCTAACGCACACGGCCTTGGGTGTTTGGAGAGGGTTGACCTTCCAGAAAGTTCAGCGGAACTCGTGGCCAGAAATGGCCGAAGCATCTAGCGGCCACCATCACGACACGTGTACATGGTACCACGTGAGAATCCGACGTGGCACCCCGCATTCCGCTGAAATTGATACGCCGATTTCTAAGCACCAACAGAGATTAATTAGGGCACTTTCAGTAAACTCTTGAGTCCAAAAAATTTCTCTCCCTCCAAACAGAAACCGCCAGAGAAACGAGTTCTGACCTTTGTTGCATTGTGAATTTGATTCTCCAATATTTTGTTTTTTCATCTGGGAATGGCTATGAATGGCGACGGAAATGAGGGTGGGGCGGCATTGCAAGGGGTGAAGGAGAGGTTGGTTTACATGTGGGGTTACCTGCCGGGAGCTCTGCCGCAGAGGACGCCGCTCTTGACGCCGGTCCTTGCTAGGGTTCCGGCGTCTGGTTACTCCTGGAGGGATGTTTCCGGTGGTGGTTGTGGATTCGCCATGGCTATCTCTGGTGCTTTACCTTTTCAATTAATCTTTTTTTTTGTGTTGATTTTCATTTTGTTGGTTTTCAAAACCCAAGGCTCTGTCTTTTCCTACTCTCTCTCTCTCTCTCTCTCTCTCTTTTAATTTGAGAATCAAGCTGTTTGTGGAAAAAAACAACTTTGAATTTTGCATTCGCTTTTTAATGGAAGGAGAAACTCAACTCAGTTCAGTAGCCTGAGCTGTGACTGTGAGCTCGATAATGATGTTATTCTCAGTCAAGTCCTTTTTTTTTTTTGTTGGTTTTCTTTGGCCCAAAAGTTTTTTCTTTTAATTAAAAAATCTCTCTCCGTGTGACGACCAAATAGTTTTTTTTTTGTTTATTAAATTATCCCTTTTGAACTTCAATTGCTCCAGTTCCACCAGAGGTCATTCTTCTTCTTTTCTGTTCCTCTGCCTTTCCTAATTATTTTGTTAGCTTGGTCAAATCTAAGGAGACGAGTTTAAGAGGTTCCTTGCAGTATGTGAGGCTTTCACTACTGTTTTATCAATCTCTTGCCCAATCTCTCCCATGGAATGTATTGTTGTTCTTTATGTTTAATGCCAGTGCTAAGGAAATTTCTTCGGTATGAGTGTTACTTTTATTTTTCTTTAATTATTATATTTGTAATTAAGGCCATGTTTTTCTTTTTACTTATTTCTTTTGAAGGAGTTTTGTCATGTGCATATCTTTCTATCCCTCTGTCTCTCTATTCCGCGCTCCTTTTCTTTTAGCATTTTCTTTACATAAAAGGCTCGTCAATGCTCACGCTTTCTTCCTTAATCAGAATCAGGAAAGCTCATCACATGGGGCTCAACAGATGATTTAGGCCAAAGCTATGTGACTTCTGGCAAGCACGGGGTAATGCATAACCATATAGAATGATACTGATCTCTCTCTCTCTCTCTCTCTCTCTCTCTCTCTCTGTTTTGTTTCTTTGTTGGTTAACTAACATTTTCTAGTTTATTTGTAAAGGAAACTCCAGAGCCTTTCCCTCTTCCAACTGAAGCATCTATTGTAAAAGCTGCAGCTGGATGGGCACATTGTGTTTCTGTAACTGGTAAGCTCCATTTCCTCATCTTGCCTGCCGGGAAAAAAAAATATGATACGATAAACTAAAATCGAACCAGTAGTGTTGTCTTCCTGGAGAAATTATCCAATACTTGTAGTTAACTTTCACAAGTAATGCATCCAAAATGGATTCAAGAAATTATCATCCAACAAGTATGCTTTGCTGTTCCTTTGCAGATTGTGGAGAAGTTTACGCATGGGGATGGAAGGAATGTGTTCCCTCTGGGAAGGTATTTGGTGAACCATCAACAGGGGTAAGTCTTGAAAAAGATGTACCAGGAAGGCAAAGTTCATTCTTGACGGAGCAAGGTATGTTTGACCTCTTTATAATGGTCATTTGTCTACAGCTACCTGTCCCTCCCAGGGAGTGGTCTAAGCTAGCCAAAGTGTACAAAAAGGAGTGGGGGAGGAGGGGAACTGCTACGATATAGGATAGAATGTTTGAAACCCCAAAAGAAAGAAGAAAAGAGTTTTGCCACTTTATGATGAGAAAAGAAGGATACTTATCATTTATCTCTGCTAACTGATGTAGAGTGGTTTTGCTACAGTGAGCCCTCGTTCTCAAGGCTCAAGATCTAATGGAGGAACTGCCTCCAGTACCAGTAGAGAAGAAAGTTCAAAGCGAAGGAGAGTATCTTCAGCAAAGCAAACATCTGAAACCTTGTCATCTGGCGATGATACTCTGACAGCATTGCCGTGTCTTGTCACACTAAACCCAGGGGTAAGGATAGCAAGTGTTGCTACTGGTGGACGCCATACCCTAGCATTGTCAGGTATTGACTTCATTATAGACTATTTGTAAACCTAAGCCTAAGATTTTATGTATGTTATTTTCCTCCATTATAATGTGGTAATCTTTTGGTTGAAGCATCATTTTGTATGCTATAGAAGATCAGTTATGCAGTGACGTGCCATTGATTCTAATTTTCTGGGAGTTTCAGATATAGGACAGGTGTGGGGTTGGGGCTATGGAGGTGAAGGGCAGCTTGGTTTGGGTTCCAGAATACGTATGATGTCCTCTCCTCATCTTGTTCCTTGCATTGATTCCCCTTCTTATGGTAAAGATAGATCGTCATCACTGGCTCGAGGAAGCATGAGTTCAGAGGGACACAATTTTAGAGTTCCTGGAAGTTATGTAAAGGGAATTGCCTGTGGAGGTCGACACAGTGCAGTAATCACAGGTACATATGTGTCAGTCTATTCAGTATCACAAGCGGACATCTTTCAGGACAGTCTGCATTGGTTTCTTTGGGGAACCACAAGTGACAATATCCATGTGCTTTGAAATGCAATTTACCTAGCTGGTATCAGGAAATGGTGCTTAAAGGTGTTTAGAAAGAGAAAACTAGTTCTACATTAGATGGTACGATCAAATCAGGCATTGTATGATTTGATGAGGAGAGGGAGAAACAATATCCTAACAAAAGGTCCATAAATTTGTGAAAATATCTATAACTGGTGTGTCTTTCTGGATACTAGATTAAGAGTTGAATGGTTACAATATGGCAACTTGCTCAGTTGCTTATTTTGTTTCCAATAATTCTTCTCGTTTATTTATGGTCAATTTCATATATACTGATATTCCAATATCTATCTGTTGAACTGATAGATGCTGGAGCTTTGCTTGCTTTTGGTTGGGGACTCTATGGACAGGTAATTTAAGGTGAACTAGGGAATCTGGAGTTTTTTCTCTACTCAAAGTGCATATCCTATTTGGCAATGAAAATTATGTCCAGTTGCCTGCATATTCCCAATTTTTTTGTGGCTACCTAACAAAGGCTATTTTATAGTGGGTCCATTACAAAGGATTACACATGAAGAGCTTTTCCTCTAGGGACAGACATGAAGTTCACCTCCTGTGGGCCTTCAAAGATTGATGGATGAAAAGAAGATTTATCAGTTGGACTATCTAATAGAAACATTTTTAAAATGTAAAAATTGACTAATCCTTTGATGCCGATAGTTTATAAGATTGCCTGTCTTTCCCCTTTGTTGGACAATTATGCTTAATTCCTTTGGAAAGGGTTTATTTCTGATTCTTGCAGTCTTCTGCTTCCTATGCCCCTGTGATAGGGAGGCTTGGCACCTGTAAATAGTTAATAGATGTAAGTTGTTACCGATTATTGCAGGGTTATGGATGCTTAGGAAGTATATGTGTGAGTGACTCAGTTATCATCATATCATAAATTTCTTGTGAAGGACAACATAAAAGTGGGGCATACTATAAGGTTACATAAGTATTTAAAAGACATTTAAGCTAATAATAACAGAATGCAAAAAGAGAATTTTTTTCTAAGGAAAAATATGAATTTGAAAAAAATCAGTTTTTTTTTTTGGTGGGGCATACTATAAGGTTACATTTTTGTTTTGCTCTATTTGCCATTTTTGTTCCTTTTTGGGGAAGAATTTTACTTAACAGGAAATTCATTTTGACAAGAATACTATTTATGTTTTCTTGATATGAGATGTATCAGCACTGCACTTACACCTTCCCTTATCTAGCTTCTCTTAGGTGTTTACTTTATTTTCATGTGAAATGATTTTTGCTTCTTTTAGAGCCATTTTATCATTCAGATCTTAGCAGGTATTAGGGTGACCTTTGACGATAAGGACAATCCCATGTTCAGGATTACTTCAGTTTGCATGTCACCAACATCTTGTTTATTTTGCTAGCTAGTACTTCCTTGATACTGTGAATAATGTGAAGCAACATGTGCATGATCAAAATTGTGAGCTGACTTACCTGAGACTGTGGGAGTCTTTATTGCATACTTCCATTAATTTTCTTTGCATGAGAATCAAACTAAATGATACCTTGCTCAGTTGAAATATATTCATCTACGACACTGCTTGGATATTATCAACTGTTAACCATTCTTTAGGATCAACATGTAGTTAAAGTAGAATATGGTGGGCAAAAGCGATGTAGATGTTGAAGATGAGGTTCACTCTAACAAGGGATAATCTGTTCTATTCCTTTACAATATTTATCTTTCTAGTCACTCTCTTGGTTCATGCATGCTTATGCTTGTTATACTAAATTAATGTCATGTTGTTTTTGTAAAGTGTGGGCAAGGAAGTACAGATGATGAACTGAGCCCAACTTGTGTATCTTCCTTATTGGGTATCCGTATAGAGGGAGTTGCTGCAGGACTGTGGCATACTGTCTGTACATCTGCTGATGGCGATGTATATGTGTTTGGTGGAAACCAGTTTGGGCAGCTGGGAACTGGTGCTGATGAAGCTGAGGTACACCCTAGTCATCACATAGATTGTCCACTCTACTTGTCATTAAAACGAAACATAATGATGTGATTATGTCAGTCCCCAGTAGTGTACTTCGATTATATTATAATTGCTGTCACCTAAAGCTCCATAATGCATGTCGTGCTCATAAATTCTATTGAGGCATTCTGTGATATTAAATTTTAAGTGTTAACTTGAATTTCGAAGCAGACTCTACCAAGGCTACTGGATTCTCCGAGCTTGGAAAATGTGAATGCAAAGACCATATCTTGTGGGGCTCGTCACACTGCTCTAATAACAGGTATAACCTACAGACCTGCTTGTGTCATTTTCACTATTGAAGTCAATGCTAGCCTTCCACTATTGAAGTCACTTTAATGCATCCGTAAACACTGCTATACTTGAATGGGTTGACCATGAATTGTTAAATTAATGTAGTCTCAGCCCACCTGATCGAAAACTTTCTACAGTAGTGTAACTGAATAAGATGGCGAGCAGGACTTCAAATTCAGATTGTACATATTACTGTTTTTACTTTCATAATAGTCATACATATTCTTCCTTTTGGCCTTAGCCACACACACTCATGAGGCTAGTTTCTTATCATTGTGTGTACATTGCTGTTGTATTTTATTTTGTTGGAAGTTAAAAACATATAGAAATTCGCATGCCTATTATTAAGAGATTCTCATTAATTCTCCTTTTGTTTTTTTTAATCTCTTCAAGAGGATGGAAAAGTCTTCTGCTGGGGATGGAACAAGTATGGACAGGTGCTTATATCGCAATACAATTTGCACGTGTCTCCTTTTTATTCATAATTTTAAACAATTAACATTATAGGAATTTCTATCTGACCACATGTATTTTAAGTGATAAGGATAGTCGTTTTGTGAATTAGTGGCATTCTTCTTGTGCTATATCATACTGTTCTAAGTTGTTGTAATTTCTGGGTGTGGCAGCTGGGCCTTGGGGACGTGATTGACCGTAACATTCCTTCTGAAGTCGCCATCGAAGGTTGTGTCCCTAAAAACGTTGCATGTGGTTGGTGGCATACTCTTCTTCTGGCCGAGTCACCCACTTGATGTCATGGCTTCCTCGAGGCTCTTGACCCAATTTTGTTAGTTAGATGTTCTTTTGATTGGTAAATCATATGAAGTCATATGTATATGTACATACAGTAGTGTATTATACATATGCATATATGCTTGTATTCTTTCATGGTGTGAATCGCCATGACTGGCTCTAGCATTTAACAACATCCAAGAGTGATTTCTGGTTTGGGAAGGAAATACTAGGTCCATTTCATCTATGTAACATTTTTCATTGTGTATATTTTATTTTATTATATAAACTTTCCAGTGTAATTAGATGCCTTGGAAGTTGGTATGCTGGCATGTAATTGTGGGGGTAGGCTAGGGGATGATTCTTTAGATTCATAAATATCCATGCAAGTTGGCCTTTGAGGTCCATGTCAAATGTACCCCTAGCGTTTTCTCAATACTTGTTTCTGATTCGACTGACGATGGAAGCATAGTATTACCCCTAGCTTATGTTCGAATTTTCTGATTTCTCGTCTCATTCACGGATGATGTTATTTTGCAATTATTTTGTAGCTCGAATACTGATATATGACCTGTATAGTTCAATAAACCTTGAAAAATGAATTAAACTCCTAGATTTTTTTTAGTAACATCAAGCGGTGTTCTTATATTTTTTAAGTGTCTTGACTCTGATTATGAAGTGTAAATACGTTTACATATAACTTAGTTTGTTAACTAAATTACACTTTGTAGTTATTAAACTCTCAGTTTTGAAAATGATATTTGATACACTTGCTCTTAGAAAATTATTTGTAAAAATGGGACGTGATAGAAGTCAAGATAGCGAGACATACATAACCCATACCTTATTAATGTTGTCAAAGTCAAATATCAGTAGCTGCTTTCCGCTTTTTTTTAGGCCATACCTGTCATCTCATCTCAATGCTCTTCTCTGGTGAACTATACAAGATGTAGGGAGGGTGGACTAGCATTAGCAAGATCTTATCTCGTGAATAAAGAAATTCGCCTACCCCGTTGATTACGTTACGTTCAATTCATTGGGTGATACATATAAGGACAGTTTAATGTATTTGCAAACGAATAGGACAATTTTAAAAGATAAGATTTTATATTAAAAATTAGAGTTTAAATTGTAAAATTTTTTACACTATAATGTAATCATATATTAGCATATTTTTTAAAGAGTTAAATTTTTTAAGTAATTATTATAATAATTTAATTCTTTTAATAATTTATCAATATATAATTAGATAACAATATAATTTTTTTTATCTACCAGTAAATCAAAATTAAATGCTACAAAGCATATGAAAAAACTCATTTTTAATTTTTCACCTTCAGCTGACTCATAGTATAAAATAAAAGAAATATAAATAGTAATGAGCTATTAATGTCAACTTCTACCAAATAAAAGGTATTAATCTCAACTTGGAGGAAGGGTTTTCAAACTTTATTATTGGCTGGTGCCACGTTGTCAGGGGCGTTCTAGATGCTTGGCGGCCCATGGTCAAAGGCCAAACTTGAAACTTCCATCTCCTCCTCATCTGGATTCCTTCAATGCACGTTGCTTTCAACTGCATATCTTTTAAACTTTTCTCTCCTTCCATTCCTTGTCAACCCCCCTTTTTTGAATGTTATTATTTTACAATAACGACGACAAGTTGCTTAGTGGTTTTGCACATAAAAGTTTTATGTGTATCGTTAATGACAATTTAGAGCAGCTGATGTGTGGGTGTGTGGTGGTGGTGGACCTGGAGGTGTTTGGGGGTTGGGGGCTAGTTGTGGTTAAGTGTCATGCATTTCTTCTTAACTTTAAAATGTTTTTAGCTTACTTCAAATTTTACGCACACTGATATAATCGAGTCGATTTTTTCTTATCAAACACTTAAACCAAGGTATATTAAAAAGATTTTTTTAAGTTCTATCCCTTTTCTCGAGCAAGTTGATGCTTCACTTTTTTTTTTTCTTTCTCATGGCTGAATCTAGCTATTATTTTTTTACAAGAACGTTTTGATCCACATGCATAAAGTCAATGTCCAACATTTGATTTAGACTTCAATTTCTATACAACATCTCTGTATGAACTGAAAAATATCAAGTGAATAATTTTTTGGTGGGCAAATCTTCTTTACAACTTATGAAGTATTTTTATTTTAAAAAGAGTATTGTTATATAACTAAAAAAATTTAATAAAATTATATTTAAAAGTAATTATTGAATAAATTAAAATAATAAAAATTACTCATTTATCTAAGAGTTAAATATAATGTCAACTTATTCAGAAAAAAATTCTGACTATTTATATTTTCTTTTTAAAAAGCAAGTTGTGTTTAGAAAAAAAAAAAATAAAGTTTGTCAAATGCCTCAGAAAAATGAGCTGTGTTTGGATCCGACAAATTCATATCAAACCCTCAAAATATACACATAACTTCTATCGTAGCACTATACTTGCTTCTTACTCTGCCACCTTTTTTGCATTTTTGAACAAAACACGTCAATCGTTATAAGCAGAAAGAGAGAAACAAAAACTTCAAAAGAGAGCTCGCTAGACAAACGAAGTTTCCATCTTACATAACCTCCACAACATACATGACATATCGATATTCGAATAATATTTTGATAGTTATTTTACGTAAGCAGCCCAAAAAGTCATCAGGGTCTGAACTCTTTCGGAAGATAAATTATTAGGTTGATACTGTCGATTAATAAAATAATAATAAATGAGTTGATTCTTTGAAATCCCAAAAGTCTGATATATATAATAACGTAATGCCATTATGCCATCATCACCCACCAGAACTCTTATTCTGTATCTGTGCGCTCTGCTCTGCTCTGCTATGCACCCAATGGACGCGGTGCCCAAGCTCCTCCTCCTCTTCGCGGCGGCGCTTCTGCTAACGTGCGCCTGCAACGGAGTCTCCGCCGCACCCTGCCCAGCGTGCGGCAACACCACCGTGCCGTTCCCGCTCAGCACAGCGAGCACCTGCGGCGACCCGTTGTACAAAATCCGGTGCAGCTCCGGCTCGCTCATATTCGACACCCTCAACAACTCGTACCCGATCGAAACCATCAACCCGAGAACCCAGCGCCTCGTGATCCGACCCGCGCCCCTCATACCCAACACGTGCGTGACCACCGATAAGATCCACGAGGGCATCAAACTGAACAACACGCTCCCCTTCAACATCACCAGCGCCAACACCATCGTGTACCTCAACTGCACCCTCACGCTCCTCCAGTCGCCGCTCAATTGCTCCTCCGCCAGCCTCTGCCACACCTACATCAACGCCACCGGCGCCGCCGCCCCCTGTCAGGGAGCGCCGCTGTGCTGCACGTTCCGCGCCGGCGGGTCCAGCAACTCGTACATGATTCGCGTCCGAGACGTGGGTTGCAGCGCTTACTCCAGCTTCGTGAACCTGAACTCCGGTTTGCCGGTGAACCGGTGGCCCGAACCCGGGTTGGAGATTCAGTGGGTGTCACCGCGGGAAACGGTTTGTGGGTCCCAGGCGGATTGCGACGGAGCTACCTCGACTTGTGGGCCCGACCCGTCATCGGGCAATGGGATCAAGAGGTGCTTCTGCAACGCTGGGCTTGTGTGGGACTCCATCGATGGGGTTTGCACTGAAAGTGAGTTGTAGAGGATCACAGCCATTTGGCGCCTTTCTTAAATTGTTTTTATTTTTTTTTAATTTTATTTGTGGGAATCGTTGACTAATGGTTGGAGTTGGGTTTGACTTTTGTTGCAGAAATTACTTGTCAAAACCCTGATGGTTGTGGCGACTCAACAGATCGAACGGCACTAATAGCAGGTATTCCCCGTTTAATTCTTTTTTCTCCTTTCTATTTTATAAAAAAATTAACATGGGTGATATATGTTATGATAGAGTAATGCTTATACATTCAAAATTTACACAATAAGCCTTCAAATTTTGTTAATATATTAAAGATAGTGATTTTTTCGCGTACCGTTATTTTTTCTCAGTGATGTATCAAATGAAAGATATGTGCATTTTCTATTGTAGAAAGTTTTTGTCAATAATGAAGGTCTGACATAAATCACATAGTCGAAAAAACTGATTAGACGAAATCACAAAAACGATTTTATAACTCAATAAAAGATATTAAGTAATTTTGTTTATAAGAAAACAAAAACTAAATATGTAATTGAAGTATGTGCATTTTAATGTGAATGAATTTAGTTCTGAATATAACTACTCTATATTTCATCTATTGAGAAACAATCCAGTTTGAATATGTTTCTGCCAATGAAAGTTTTTTTTTCTCAATATAACAATTTTGATGGTGATTCTTTAAAATTCTAAATGCTGGTTCCTCTAGCCTATTTGTGTCATGCACTATTTTCCTTATAGCCCGTCAATTTTAACATATTAAACTTTGTACAGGTTTAACTTGTGGGATTGGAGCAGCACTCATCCTTGCCGCCATTGCCGTTCTACTCTACAAACGCCACAGACGTATCAAGGAAGCACGAGCACGCCTAGCCAGAGAGCGTGAAGGAATTCTCAATGCCAGTGGTGGAGGAAAAGCTTCTAAACTTTTCACTGGCAGAGAGATTAAGAAAGCCACAAACAACTTCTCCAGTGACCGTCTTCTTGGTATTGGTGGCTATGGTGAAGTCTACAAGGGCATTCTTCAAGATGGAACTGTTGTGGCTGTCAAGTGTGCTAAGCTTGGAAACGCCAAAGGCATTGACCAAATCCTCAATGAGGTTCGAATATTATGCCAAGTCAACCACCGCAACCTTGTCGGTCTGCTTGGTTGCTGCGTGGAATTGGAACAGCCTATTATGGTTTATGAGTTCATAGAGAATGGAACTCTTCTTGATCATTTGCAAGGTCAAATGCCTAAGGGGCGTGGCTTGCTTACTTGGACTCATCGCCTTCGAGTTGCCCATGACACAGCTGAAGGTCTTGCATACCTTCACTTCATGGCTGTGCCTGCTATATATCATAGAGATGTTAAGTCCAGCAACATTCTGCTAGATGTCAAGCTGAATGCTAAGGTTTCAGATTTCGGGTTATCTAGGTTAGCTCAAACTGATATGAGTCATATCTCTACTTGTGCTCAGGGGACTCTTGGGTACCTTGATCCCGAATATTACAGGAACTACCAATTGACTGATAAGAGTGATGTTTACAGTTTTGGGGTGGTGTTACTTGAGCTTTTGACAGGCCAGAAGGCAATAGATTTTAACAGAGCAGTAGACGATGTTAACTTGGCCGTTTATGTGCAGCGGAATGTGGAGGAAGAAAAGTTGATAGATGTCCTTGATCCAATGTTGAAGAATGGAGCTACCACTATAGAACTGGAGACAATGAAAGCATTGGCTTTTCTGGCATTGGGTTGCTTGGAGGAACGGAGACAGAACCGGCCTTCAATGAAAGAGGTAGCAGAGGAGATTGAGTACATCATTACTATTGCCACAGCAAAGGATGTGGAGAAGTAGTTTCTTTGGATGTTGCTGCTGGCAGAGTAAAGTTGTCGACTTTTCTGATGGTGTTTTTAGAATTGTGTTTGTTGTTTTTAGGCAGTAATTGGATGTTAGGCTCTTCATTTGTAAATGCATGTGTATTACCTTACTGAATGAAGAGAAGTTCTTCTGCAAAAAACAATTTGCAAACTCAGTTTTAAATCGTTGTCCCACTAAGCTGAAATATCAAATATTCAAGGTTTTGCAATTGCTTTGACTTCATTTATTTCTCTTAAGTACGGCTGCAAATAATTAGCAATGTTGGATTGCTAAAGAAGTGCTGGCTGGAGTTCAATTTGTCGTCCTAAATTCTATCTAGGAGGATATGCAACTTAACAATTTTCTTAGCTTTAGTTTTGATATGGTTTAGTAATTAATACGTCCATAACAACAAGCTCTGCCACCTGTGTGAAATAACTTCCTTCAAGTTCGTGAGGCCGGGTAGGTCCATTTAGCTTGTAATTTGTAAAATGAACAGAGAAGTACTTGTATGTTATGGATTATGGGCTTCTTCAATAAACGGCCTCGTGTTGTTCCTTCTCTTGTTGGTGAAAGTAATGAGAGCAATTAGAGTCTCATTTAGTTGCTTCCTTTCTTTCACAGAAATTCAATCAGTAACAAAAAGTACGTTGATAAAATTACAGTGAACACTAGAACACATTTTAGACTTTAGTTAGCGAGGAAAACTAGAAGTCATGTTAAAAATAGGAAGATTAGATAAGATTGAAATGTAAATTTGCACATTTATTTCAATGGTAGCTGGATTGAGCTTATAAGCACATTCACAAACTTCCAGTTTGAATTTTGAAATAGAAACAACATTAATTTTGAGGAACCCCGCTTACAAACAAAACAATAATATCCCACTCTGAAAACATAAACCTAATGGACAGCCAAGCCACATTAAACCAACAATGAGGTTTAATGAAATGTTGTAAGTAGCTTCTTTGGCACCCATCGACCAAAACGAGGCAGATGTTGAACAGGTGTTTGGGGTTGTACTGTAATAACAAGCTTCTGCCCAGCATTGCAGTGCTGACCAACACCACATGACATATGTACCATTTTCTTCCAGGAGTTGCTAATACAATAGTATCACTTCCAGTAGACAATGCTTCATTTGCTGAAGGAACCGTGCAGCTCTGGAATGCAGTTCCATTAACTTTGAACACATTGTGTTCTCCAACAGCATACTTGAATACTACAAAAAGAATCGGGTAATACTATTAAGCATTCAACTCGGATTTAGATCCTCTCATGTTAGTAACTAACATGAAAGGGTAATGTGAAGAGAGAGAGACAAAACAAATTATGGTAGGACCTATTATTATTTGTGTGAGCTCCATAAATTTTATTTTGTGTGTTTCTCTCTTCACATGACCCTCTCATGTTAATTACTAACATGAGAACATGAGAGGATCCAAATTCATTCAACTTTTGTATTAATATAAGTTATAACAGAAAAAAGAGTGCATAATTTTTTAACTTGGTAATAATATTTGATGACCTTAATTAGCAGAAGCAAAGTATATATAATTTGATGAGGTGAGCTTACCAAGTTTGTCTCCAACCCGGAAGTTTAGCCTTCAAGTCAAACAACATATGAGCAGTTAAATAATAGTTTAATTTTAATTTATTGTCAGTATAAAATTTTCTTACACTATCATCCAATTATGTATTGTCAAATTATTATAAGAATTTGACTATCACAGCAACTATCTCAAAAACTTAACTCTTTTAATGATGTGTCAATATATAATTGGATGACAATATAAAAAAATTTACACTGAAAGTGAATTAAAAATTAAATTCTTTAAATAATACCCTAAGCAAATCAGCAAAAGTTCAAGCACCAAAATGCATATAGCTTTTATGGTTCGACTACTTGAGGTGAAAGGTACATGAAAATTTTGTGATACGGGCATGGTGTAAACAAGTTTTCGTTCTTTATGTTGGTCTATTGTTTTAAAAATATGAAGTTATATATTATAATAAAATGTTTTAATCGTTAAAAAGTTAATGTATTTATATATATAATAGCCATTCAATTTTTTTAATTGTTAAAAAGCTAATGTGTATATATATATATGTATATATGTATACATATATATGTATATATATACATATATATGTATATATATATACATGGAGATATATCTAATGAGAGTAGTAGTTTATTGTAAGAGTGAGATGAGCAAATCTTGACCATTGGATCATCTATGTATGGTCAAGATTAGATGTTACTTAAAGGTCACATGACCACTTAAAAAAGTCACATGACTTTATGTTTTAATCTTGACAATACATGGATGATCCAATGGTTAAGATTTGCTCCTTTCACTCTCACAATAAACTACTCATCTCACTTGATATGTCTCCATATATATATATAAAATAACCGTCCAATTTTTTTAATTGAAAATTAGTTCAACCATTATAGCCTCCAAGCATAAGGTAGGAATAATTATTAATAATGAATAGTAAATAAGATCTTTCTAATTCTTTCTAATAATAATTGTTAAGAAATTAAGTCAAGTTTTGTATTTTGTAACAATTATAAAAATAATGCTTCTAAGTAAGAATAAGAGAGGATAGTATTTAAGGTTCAACTATGGCTCGTTTGGATAAGTTTCTAAAAAAATGACTTTTTTTTATAGACTTTTTTTTAGTAGAGCTTTTTGTTAAAGAAAAAGTTATGATTAGATGTTACTTAAAGGTCACATGACCACTTAAAAAAGTCACATGACTTTATTTTTTAATCTTGACAATACATGGATGATCCAATGGTTAAGATTTGCTCCTTTCACTCTCACAATAAACTACTCATCTCACTTGATATGTCCCCATATATGTATATATATATAAAATAACCATCCAATTTTTTTAATTGAAAATTAGTTCAACCATTATAGCCTACAAACATAAGGTAGGAATAATTATTAATAATGAATAGTAAATAAGATCTTTCTAATTCTTTCTAATATTAATTGTTAAGAAATTAAGTCAAGTTTTGTATTTTGTAACAATTATAAAAATAATGCTTACCACTAGCTGGCTTTTTGCTTCTAAGTAAGAATAAGAGAGGATAGTATTTAAGGTTCAACTATGGCTCGTTTGGATAAATTTCTAAAAAAATGACTTTTTTATAAATTTTTTTTAGTAGAGCTTTTTGTTAAAGAAAAAGTTATTTTGCATTTGAATGTAATGTTTGTAAAGTAAAAGGATTTGTAAGTTTGTTTGGATAAGAAAGAACAAAATATTTTTTTATAGCAAAATTACTAAAAATGTAAAGTATCTAGAATAATGGAGGTAGGATTTACAAGAGGGAAAAAAATAGAGGACAAGAGATGTAATTTTTAATAAAGACAAAGGGTATTTTTGTTAATAAATTATATTAAAAATAACTTTTCCTTCTCCTTTTTTTAAAAGATGGGGATCACTAACTTTTAAAAAAAATTATAATTGAGTTTTTTTTTAACTTATACTTTTGTTTAAAAGTTTCTTCTAAACACACATAAAAACTTATGAAAATACTTTTTTTTAAAAAAGTGCTTTATTTAAAAAAAAAAAAGTCTATCTAAACGCACTTTATATGTCTTATATAGATGTTTCATTTAACCAATCCATGGTTGGAATAGGTTGGAGTCTTAGAGAGGAAAATTATAATTGCTAATAACTATCCACTCATAAGATACATGTATGAATCATAAAACTAACATTTGAAAAAAAAGTGGACATTTTACCATATACATCTCTATTAGAAAATAAATGTTCATACCTTCTAATATCTCCCTTGTTTCACTATCTGAGATAGAATTGTCGGTTTAACTTCAAAATACCCATAGCCTACAGTGAAAAAAATATAAGCTGTTGACGCTGGAGTAAATTAAGCAAACACCGTAAAGTACATTAAAGCAAACACCAACCCACAGTTATGAATCATAAAACTAACATTTGAAAAAAAGTGGACATTTTACCATATACATCTCTATTAGAAAATAAATGTTCATACCTTCTAATATCTCCGTTGTTTCACTATCTAAGATAAACTTGCCGGTTTAACTTCAAAATACCCATAACCTACAATGGAAAAAATATAAGCTGTTGACACTGGAGTAAATTACGCAAACACTGTAAAGTACATTAAAGCAAACACCAACCCACAGTTTCAATATACTAAACCAAATGACAAGATAAATAGTCAAGAGTCTAAATCACCATCTTCATACACCAAAAATCCATATTCAGTCATTCATTTGCAGGTTTAGTCATTTAAAACCCAGTTGTTGAGATTGAACCCTAACAATTTTGCACCACTAGAAAAAAAAATAACACTAACAAAAGAAGGGTAATAACAATAATTATCAAGTCCTAAAGCAAAAACCAGTAGAATTTCAACATGAAGAAAGCAATGGGTATTCGATCTACTCTAAAAAAAACCAAAATCTACGCAAATTTAACATCATCTTACAATGAAGATTCAAATTATACACAAAAAAAAGGAATGCTTAGCAGAGAGATAGAAGAAGGTTGTTTACCTAGTAGCAAAGAAGATCGTTGAATGCCGATGTTGCCCGTAAGTATGGATCAGAGTAGCAGTTGGCTCAGTTCTTGGCCCGTTGGGCGATGGCTTGCAGTAGTGAGAAGCAGAAGAAATGTAGAGAAAAACCCACAACTTTGGCTAGAGAGTTTCTACCAAAATGAATCATCTTTTTCCTTCAACATCTCTTCGATCATGAATGAGTAGAAAAAAATCAGAGTTACGATTGCTATTACTCAAACAAGACAACTCAAGAAGAAAATTAAATATAATAGGGCAAAAGTGTAATTTTAATAGATGACTCTCCTCCCCACTTTTCTTCGCAAATGAAGGGAGAAAATATTTTTAGTGGGTTTCATGTTTTTTTTCTTCTTTTTTTTATTTTCTCTTCACATCAAAATAGAAAAAAAATTCATATTCTCTCCATTTTTACTTCTCTGTTTTTTCTTTCCTTCCAAAAATCTATTAAACTAAATGATATACATAAACTTATAAGTTATGTTATAAATTTATTTTATATTTAATAAGTAGATATTTAATATTAAATGAAATTATTTATATTTAATAAGTAAATATTTAATATTAAATGAAATATTTATGGTAAGTAGTGGTTAGTAAAGATTTTTTTCCTTTATCAATAACAATAATTAATAAAATAATAATAAACGAGAAATAAGTTGATTTTTTGAAATCCCAAAAGTTTGATATTTATATAACAAATAATTTTAGAGTTTGATTTTGATCCACTGTCACTGTAAAGTTTCTTTTACACTGTCACCTAATTATGTATTGCCAACTCATTAAAAAAGTTTGACTATTATAACAACTATCTTAAAAGTCTAATACTTATAATAATATGTCAGTATATAATTAAATATCAGTATAAAAAATTTACACTAACAATGAATTAAAATCAAATCTATAATTTTATATCCTCTTAATGAATGAGTTTAATAATCATCTTAATTACTTAAAAAGTAAGTATTAAATATTTTTTAAATTCTTAAAATATTAAATGTTTTAACTTTTTTATTTAATATTTTTTATTTTAAGTTGTTAGGAGGATGTGTATTAAGGATATATCATTACTGTTTATATATGATAATGCCATTATGCCATCATCACCCACCCAAGCTCTTATTCTGTATGTGTGCTCTGCTCTGCTCGGCACCCAATGGACGTGACGCCCAAATTCCTTCTCCTCTTCGCGGCGGCGCTACTGCTAACATGCGCCGGGAACGGAGTCTCCGCCGCACCCTGCCCGGCGTGCGGCAACACCACTGTGCCGTTCCCGCTCAGCACCTCCGCCACCTGCGGTGACCCGTCGTACAAAATCCGGTGCAGCTCTGGCACCCTCATATTCGACACCCTCAACAACTCGTACCCGATAGAAACCATCAACCCGAGAACCCAGCGCCTCGTGATCCGACCCGCGCCCCTCATACCCAACACGTGCGTGACCACCGATAAGATCCACGAGGGCATCAAACTAAACAGCACACTCCCCTTCAACATCACTAGCGCCAACACCATCGTGTACCTCAACTGCACCCTCACTCTCCTCCAATCGCCGCTCAATTGCTCCTCCTCCAGCCTCTGCCACACCTACATCAATGGCACCGGTGCCGCCGCCCCCTGCCAGGGTACGCCGTTGTGCTGCACGTTCCGCACTGGCGGGTCCAGCAACTCGTACATGATTCGAGTCCGGGACGTGGGTTGCAGCGCTTACTCCAGCTTCGTGAACCTGAACCCCGATTTGCCGGTGAGCCGGTGGCCCGAACCCGGGTTGGAGATTCAGTGGGTGTCGCCGCCAGAAACGATTTGTGGGTCCCAGGCAGATTGCGACGGAGCTACCTCGACTTGTGGGCCCGACCCATCCTCCGGTAATGGCATCAAGAGGTGCTTTTGCAACGCTGGGCTTGTGTGGGACTCCATTGATGGGGTGTGCACTGGAAGTGAGTTGTAGAGGACCCCAACCATTTGGCGCCTTTCTTAAATTGTTTTGTTTTGTTTTTTTGTTTCGTGACGTCTCCAATGCCTTGTAATTTGGAAGGGTTTTGAAACCTGGTGGCATGGACTAATAATGAAAATAAGACATTTGAGATGAGGAAACCAAAAGTTGCAGGAAGGAAAATAAAAGATGAAATTCGTATATGACCCACGTGTTTTCCAAAATGTGGTCAAACCACATGTCTATTTCTTCAAATTGTGGTAAAAATATATATATGGTGCTAACCACGTTTTTCATATTTTATTTATAAAGCTATTTTGCTGAATGGCTGAAAAATAGGGTTCTCACCGCCGGCAACAATGGCGGAAAATTACCGATCCAATTGCTTTTTTCCTCCGTTTTTGGGTGTTTTCATCATGAAAATTGCTTTAATAATGTGGACAGAGTAGTCCTCGCCGGAGGCTTGTGGCGGTCAGGGGGCCATTGGACATTGAGCTAAGGCCATTCGATGGCGTGGGCTATGACCAAATCTATACTATAAATAAATCTATGTCCTATTCACTGTGAAATGACCAATGCCTAAATTTTTGGACCTTTTTTCAAATTCAAGTTTTCTTTTATTTTCCAGTCATTTCACAGTTCATACACAATGTAATGATCAATGGAACATTTTTTTAACTTTTTTAATTTTATTTTCTAATTTTGTTTTTCATCTTTTCTTATGCAAGTTCTCTCCATAATCATCATTATGACTAATAATAATAATTATTATTATTATTATACTTTACTATTTTCATATTCTTTTCAATAATGAGTAGAAATATCAAATATTCAAGGTTTTGCAATTGCTTTGACTTCATTTATTTCTCTTTAGTCCGGCTGCAAATAATTAGCAATGTTGGATTGCATGACTACAAGTGCTAAAGAAGTGCTGGCTGGAGTTCAATTTATCGTCCTAAATTCTATCTAGGAGGATATGCAACTTACAATTTTCTTAGCTTTAATTTTGATATGGTTTAGTAATTAGTACGTCCATAACAACAAGCTCTGCCACCTGTGAGAAATAACTTCCTTTAAGTTTGTGAGGCCGGGTAGGTCCATTTAGCTTGTAATTTGTAAAATGAACAGAGAAGTACTTGTATGTTATGGATTATGGGCTTCTTCAATAAACGTCCTCGTGTTGTTCCTTCTCTTGTTGGTGAAAGTAATGAGAGCAATTAGAGTCTCATTTAGTTGCTTCCTTTCTTTCACAGAAATTCAATCAGTAACAAAAAGTACGTTGATAAAATTACAGTGAACACTACAACACATTTTAGACTTTAGTTAGCGAGGAAAACTAGAAGTCATGTTAAAAATAGGAAGATTAGATAAGATTGAAATGTAAATTTGCACATTTATTTAAATGGTAGCTGGATTGAGCTTATAAGCACATTCACAAACTTCCAGTTTGAATTTTGAAATAGAAACAATCATTAATTTTGAGGAACCCCGCTTACAAACAAAACAATAATATCCCACTCTGAAAATATAAACCTAATGGACAGCCAAGCCACATTAAACCAACAATGAGGTTTAATGAAATGTTGTAAGTAGCTTCTTTGGCACCCATCGACCAAAACGAGGCAGATGTTGAACAGGTGCGGGTGATGGTGGTAGAGTTGGAGGCAGTGTGTGGGGTTGTACTGTAATAACAAGCTTCTGCCCAGCATTGCAGTGCTGACCAACACCACATATGTACCATTTTCTTCCAGGAGTTGCTAATACAATAGTATCACTTCCAGTAGACAATGCTTCACTTGCTGGAGGAACCGTGCAGCTCTGGAATGCAGTTCCATTCACTTTGAACACATTGTGTTCTCCAACAGCATACTTGAATACTATAAAAAGAATCGGGTAATACTATTAAGCGCCTCTACTCTTGTATTAATATAAGTTATAACAGAAAGAAGAGTGCATAATTTTTTAACTTCGTAATAATATTTGATGACCTTAATTAGCAGAAGCAAAGTATATATAATTTGATGAGGTGAGCTTACCAAGTTTGTCCCCAGCCCGGAAGGTCTTGTCTGCAGCCCAAGCTTTGTAATCACTCCCTATTGTCCATCCATGATCATCCCCAACTACAAATTCCTTGCTCATAGCAATGGATGGGAGGAAGATGGGGGCAATGATCACAAGCATGTTCAGATGTGAAAGAGCCATACCAGGTAATTTAATTCCTCTGGTATGACTTTGTGTTGTAGGTCTATCTTTGTGTTTGTGATATCAGAATACTCATGTGGCAAATGACACTATATATGAACATACTTATAGAGCTTTGAAGAAGATAGCATCCTATATTATAACGTCTATGTTGGAGAGTGCAGACACGGCGGCATGCCGAATAGGAATAACTTGATTGGTAATGCGTGAGAGACTAAACGACATTCTGTGAGGTCGAGTTTCAGCAGAAGATGCATAAACGGGTGGTCGTTTGCTCCAATCAAGATTTTGATATTGGATTGGGGTTTTCCTTTCTGACTTTAGCCCATATTGTATAACACAGCGTTATCACGGCCTGTGCAATTGGATAGGACCTTATTCCAATCCAATTCAACTCATTTTTCACAATTTAATCTTTAAAAATAGGACCATAATATGATAATTTCATTGATACATGGTTGAGATCACTTGGCTATAATTAATAGCATGTGGACAAATCAGAAACATTACCACGATTGAAAGGGTTAAAGCATATATAACATTTCAGACGATATTCATGTTCTTTTTTTTAATACCAATTTCATGATAAGTTGTTAAATATTGTAAGCATGACAATCCACTAAGTATAACTAATAACAAATAAATTTTTAACAACTCATACTAACAACTAATAAATATTTGATATTTTACTGAGATAACGGTACCAAAGAAAAGTGTCATGGTAACCCTTAAAATGATCCATTATTATCATCTTTTTTTTAATGAAGATTATTATAGTATTCAGGCTTTTTCCTGCGTACCAGTACTTTGATTAATGTAAAATATTTATTAATTGATAGTTATATTTGGTAGAACCTATTTACTATGAACTATCAGTAATTAACCAAACAAAATCTGAGTACCATGACAGTTCTCTTACTTCAATGGACTTTTCACCATTTTTCTGTAATAATGGGGTTTTTTTTTCTGTTTTTGGTGAATACTGTTTTTTGGTCAAATTTTTGGTGCACACTAAAACATAACTAGTTGGAATCATCCCATGAAAGCGATGCTGGGCCTAGCAGTTAAGTTATTTTACTCAAGAAATGTTTATTTTTTAATAAAAAAAAGTAAGTATATTCTCTGCGGAAGGTGCTTTCGGCTCGATATTGCTGGTAATTTTCTGATCTCAGTCAATGGCTTCAATAAGGGTGTCTTAGACCATTAATTGGGCTTTGCTTTTCATGTTATCGTTTGTGATATGAAGAGAAAATTGTGGTTCCATTTTGCAGCCGATAAGCAATAAAAAAGAGTAATGATACGAACAAAGAATTAAATGTTTTTTGGATTCTCCAGATTTTTATTTTTTATTATTTAGTAATTTATGTTTTAAGTAATTAAAAAAATGTTAGGAAAAGATTACTTCTCTAAAAAAGAAGAAGATGCAACTATTACTTCTCGTCTCTACTAGAATTCTAATAAAAGATTTAATTTTAATTTATTATCAGTGAAAAAAAAATTTATATTATCATCTAATTATGTGTTAACACATTAATAAAAGAGTTAAAATTTTTAAATAATTATTATAATAATCAAATTCTTTTAATAATTTAATAATACGTAATTAAATAATAATGTAAAATTTTACAGTAGATCAACATTAAACACTTCACATAAATGCCATTGTTCCATCCCTATTGAACGTTGATACGTAGGCCATAATCTCGTGTTCTTTGTGCTCAGTTATGTACGTGATCAACTTTACATAAAAAAAAAAAATGTATGTGATCAACTTCACTCCAGTTAGTGATGGTCTCTAATCAAGTTGGTGAGTAATTAATATCAAAATGATTTTTGTTGGATTGAGTGTGTCAAAGGGTCAAAAACTTTTTCTAATTGGTATTCCATAATTGAAAATATAGTTTTTAAAACGTGTTTTTATATATGCATAAAATTATTACATTATATATAAATTTGTATAAAAAAATTAATGTAACAAACTTAATGATAAAATTTTTTTTTTGGACAATAACGTTTAGGAAACACATATCATAAACTTTAGTAAAACTTACAGTAGTAATTATATATAATTTTTTAATCGATATAATTTGATCCTATCAACTGAGTTATGATATAGAAAATATTTTAATGTCTAAGTAGAAGAACTTTCCATAACCTGCTTTACAATATTTAAGGCATATGTACGTCCTTGACACATGATCATTTTTTAAATACAACATGATTTACAATATTTGCATATTCTTTAGATACAAGTTTAGGAGAGAGTATTTCTGAGCAGAAATAACATCAGTATCTTGAAAAAGTGTGAAGATATTCAAAAATAATTGAAAAAAAAAAAGAAAGAAAAGTTTTGTTAACAAGTACTCTTAGGACATTAATTAAAAAATATTTAATATCTCTTAATAAATTTTTTTAATTACTTAAAAGAAAAATCACTAAATAATATTTTAATTATAATAATATTAAATACATATACTTTTTATTTAATACTTTTAATTTTTTAAAAAAAAGCTCAGAAGAAGTAACATTAATTTATAACGCAGGCGCTACATTACATCAAGTAATTGGAGTGTCTATTTTTGCCAGAACAGATGATGCTGCAGTGTGCACTGAATTCGTAGTTAGCACTTGCTTCAAGTTACTCAAATTAAGTGATTAATCGATAGTAAAGACATCAACACATGAATAAGATTGAGCTGTGGGCTGCGTGACCAAAGCATTTTAATAATAGATGACAGCATATCTACGCCACATGAGATTGGGGATTCAAACCTGTGGCTAAAATAACAACATTTAACATTTCAATTATAATTTTTTAAAATATAAAATAAGTTAATACAATCACGTAGTCAATAAAATTGACTCAATTAACAAGATTGAGTTACGTTAGTATAAATTTTTGAGTTTGATTTATACCTTTATTAATAAACATTTATTCATTGCGATGTGTTTACCTTAATTATAAAATAACTTATCTACTTTCTAAATTTGTTAACTTAAAAAAAAGATTTAATTTATATTCACTGTCAGTGTAAAGTTTATTTACACTGTCATTCAATCATGTATTGACATATCATTAAAATGGTTAGATTTTTTAGGTAGTGGTTGTGATAGTCAAACTTTTTCAATGATTTGGCAACACATGACTGGATGACACTGTAACGAAACTTTACACTGACAGTAAATAAAAATTAAACTCTCAAAAAAAATGACAACATCTACATACACGTTCCTATTAATATCCAAAATCATCCCTTCGTCTTTCTTTTAATTTAGGACCTTAGTTACATTATATATATATATATATATATATATATATCTTAGATATATTGTGTGTTTAAATTAACTTTTTTATAATAAAAATCTGTAATTAAAATTCTTACGGAAAAAATTATAGCTTTAAAAAAATTATTTGAATGCAAATAAATTAATTCAAACATAAAAACTCTGCTCAGATATGCTCATAACAAACCAAGTTCAAATTACTCTTTAGCTTTCCTATTATATATCAAATTCATATAAACAAAAATATTGGAATAAGGTACAAGAAAAACACAGCTCCAGCTTTTTAATTAGACAAGAATATTGTCTTTACTAGCCCTATTCCAACAAAATTATTTATCTATGTACGGGATTACATATAATTAGGAACAACTATAATTTTCGTCTCTTAAACTATCTATCCACAGTATTACATTTAAAATAGAGTGAAAAATAAACTCATTTAACTTTGCTACGTTATTAATATAATTTTTATACATTATAATCTAATTATACACTGTTATATTATTAAAAGAATTTAAATTTTTAAATAGTTATTATCATAATCAAACTCTTTTAATTATATAACAATACATAATTAAATGTAGATTAAAATTAAATCCAAAACAGAACATCAGCACAAATCTCAACTACATAGACCAAAAGAAAAATAGAATATATCAATAAAACCTGAGCAAAGTATTGATCCCGTGAGAGTTAAAAAAATCTAACTACAAAGTACAAACATGAAGAACAATATATTTCCAAGCCAAAACACAGGAGAATTTATCTATGACAGAAGTGTTGGGGGTTAGGGGGAGCCTAAACGTACATAAAAAAGGAAGGTGCTCATGATCTCAATCATTCTAAAATTAAAGGAAAAGAAGCATGAGAATTACTACAAAGAAATTTCTGGCAAAGATATAGACTTTAAACATTAGCGGTACTAAAAAAAAGGATCAGTTAATTAAGTAAATATATAATTAATGAGCTAATCAATCATTCTTCATTCTCATTTACTTTTATCGTTTATATTTTCACCAAAACATTTTATTTAGTAATTCATTCATAAAAAAATAAAATACTCTATTACTTTAACAATCTTAACTTATATTATAACATTAAGTTCACAAGTGTAATTTTTCGTTAAGCCCATAATTCTTTTTAGCAAGGCTTCTATGAGGATTTCCATTATCAAATTAAGAAAGAATATAATGGATTTAATTTTAAACTATTGTCAGTGTAAAAAAAAAATTATATTGTCATTCAATTATATATTCAAAAGTCAAACTCTTTCAATGATTTGATAATACATAATTAAATGACATTAAAAAAACTTTACTTTAACAATAAATTAAAATTAAATTTCAGTATAATTGCCATTCAGAAATTCTTCGGCCCCATATCCCACATGTTCAACATTTTCCTCCAACTCCAAGAATAATCATGAGAGATTATGATGCCCCACAAACTTACATATGTCTAGGTGAAAGGATATCATTCACTTGTCCAACCAACAGTTTATTTTTCTCGCACCTAACAGAAGATTTGCATAGGTTACTTGTTCTACTAGGATCTCATCAACAATTTTCCATTAATATTTGGTATAATTACATTATCATATCAGACAAATTTTCTAAAGTAAATAAATAATAAAAACTAAGCCGGCCAATGACCCAAATTAGCAACATTGCCAGATTCATGGCTTGCTATTTTATCAAAGGGAAAAGCCAAATGTCAACGCTTGTAGTTAGGTCATTTACATGAACCCCTTGGAGGCTTTGACTGCAATTTAAAGAAAACAGAAAAGAAACTGAGCTGAGCACCATTTATTTATTTGCACGAAGTCCTGGTATTCTAATTCTAAATCCTCAGATTTTATTGCAGTTGTTCCTCCTCCTTCTTCTTCTTGTGAATTTCTGAATCGAGTTCCATTATAATCTGAATGCTCTCTCAAACTCCTCGGGTTCATTACTCAGACCGTTATTTATTATTTTTTTCTTAACGAGTTTTTGCTAGTATTTATCCTTTCTATTTTTGGAGGAAAGGTGAGAGATGGGTAATGGATGAATATGACAATAGCTGGAATCTAGATGGTGTACTTGGGACTTGATAATTTATATCATGGATCCTACCTTTTAGGGATCTTGAAGTTCAAGCAAAATCTGTTTGAAGGCATTTACTCAATTTTGGTCCTTGAGAATGTTGAATGACAAAGTTATATGACGTTAGCAAAAATGTACATAATTTTAGTACTGATTTTTATTTACATGTTTATTCATAAAAATCACAAAAAAATATCAAATATAAAAATTTATAAATGTACTTAAAATTTGTGAGTCTCGTAAAACAATAAAAAAAAATCTTGTGATGTGGAAGAACTCGCTGTCATTCAATAATCAATACAGATTTTGCATGCGGCTAAACAAGAGAAAGAACCAACCAAAAACGTAAAAAAAAAAAGAAGGCAAAGCATCTAAAAACGAATATGCTGCTTTGTTCAAAACATACCATTAGGTCAAGAAATAATGGTAATATATGATGGTTTCTTTTCAGTCTCTTTTACCTAACTTAAAATTTCTTTTATCAATCATAATACCATAACTATGCACAGAATGAAAAGGGAAAAGTTAAGAAGAAGAAAATGAAATTTCAACTCAGTATCGTAACAAAAGCACGTTTGAAGAAGCAAAGTACCCCTACAAAGCCACAAATACAACACTACACAACCCGAAGTGGCCAAAGCCGCACCGACGCTTTTCCACGCCACCACCAAACAAGGCCTTAGCTTGAGGGACAAAAAAGGAAATTAAATTAATAATTAAAATAAAAAAAAGTAGTTTGCGTCGTTATAGTAATTGATTGGCGCGTATATAAAGACGATGACGAGCGGTGACCAACGCCATTGCAACAGCTCAGACCCACGACCAGACCGTTGGGTTGGGCGTGTTCTTTCACATTCTGGCTCGCTTCAGATTGGGGTTTAAGCGCGACTCGAAGGTGATTCGCCGACGGAGGAGGGATCTGAATCTTATCTGAGGTAATTCTCATGTTGCGATTTTCGGTTCATGATCCAGCGTTTTTTTTATTTGAGATGAGGAGGTGAATCTGACAATGTGGTTGACGTTTGTTCTGATTCTGAATTATGTGGTTGCTGTTTTGAATTCGTGCTTACTCTGTTTGTTGTTTTCGAATTCCGATGATTTGCGTTTGATCACAATGTTCGCCTCCGCGTTGGTGAGGTTTTGCTTTTTTTTTTTGTTTATTTTTGGGTGTTTGGATTGTGCTTTAATTCCGTTTTCTATTAGATAGAGTGAAAGAGATTATGTGTACTAGTCAGATCTGGTGCTGGGTGCTGTTGTTTTATTTCTTTGTTTTTGTTTGTCTCTTTTCTGTGTTTGATTTCTTTATCTATTCAGTAATTTCACTTGCATTTTCATGGATTTGGACCATTTGGTGCCTCTGCTTCAAGCTTTTAGGGTATGGGGTGAAACTAAAAAATGCTACCGAGATTTTTGACCTAGTGTATGAGATAATACTTGGTTGTAGTGAGCAGTTTTGTTCGGTTTGGAGGTATCCTATGATGCACGGATACTCCAAAATTGATGATGTATCTGTATCATACTCGTATCCGATACCGATACGTGTGATATGCGTATAATACTGCTGCATTAATATTTTTGTGATATCCTTGTGCTTTTTTTTTTTTTAATACTTACTCCCTTAAGATACTACTATTTGAAAAATCCGAGATACGGATTCAGGCCCCATTCTCACCAGTTACCTCCCTTAAAACATATTCTTACTTTTGCAATCTTGCCCTCCTCAAAATCAAAGTAAATTGGTTAGGGGTTTCACCAAGTTTAAAGTTAATTTATTTTTACATTTGCAAATATATTTATTTTATTTAATATGCATTGCCGTACCCGTATTCTATTTTTTTTAATAAAAAAACTGTCATATTTACGTATCATATTGTATCAGATACTCGTACCTATACCCGTACCCCTGCGCAACATAGGAGGTAGCGTAGAACTAATGCTAATAAGAACTGGTGCTGATAAGCAATGCGTAACTTGGCTGGCCTAGTTGGACTTGAGCTCAGTGGATCCTGGAGATTCATACAATACATGTCCACTTCTATCCAATACGTATCATCTGGCCTGACTGAATCTTTTGTGATTTTTTTTTATATTAATTCTGTACTTTTACTCTTTCTAGTTCAAAGTTTGTTGACAGAGTAAGCAATGTAGAGAAAGGTGACTGCTTTGGAATTACTGTTCCAGTACAGATTTCTTTCCGTAGCAGTCAAGCCTAATATCCTTATCTGTAGCATATTTAGTTCTCTAAACGCCGAATTAAAGCAATGCACTTTACTTTGAAGGATTCTCAAGTGGAGATTTTGCTATAATGAAAGCTTTATGGGAAATCTTCTTACATTGATAGAAGGAAACAGCCACGCACTTTAAATTATCTGCAGAATACCAAATTTTTACTATGTACCATGATTCCAGTTTAGATATGATATCATTCATGGACCAACCTTCTCCTGAATTAAATCATTTTGTCGTTCTCATTAAAAACTAGTGCCTGTGTATAGCTGGATTTTGTCTTTGTTTCCGTATCCAGCTAAACCTTTCGCGTCATTTTTTCTTTCCTTTCTAGATTTATGGTTCTTGTAATGACACATGATCTATTTGTTGCTTCTTTTGGATGGCTGTTAGATTTTTGGGGTCTTATGTTTTAAGCTTCTTTGACAGACTGTTTTTTGTTTTTCTTTTTTTTCCAGTTCCCAGCTTTAGCTGCATCCGTGTCACACTCCTCAGAACACCCGTCAGCTTAGGTGCAACTTCTTTGCCATTTGTTTTATTTTTACAAATTCCACTGAAGAGTTCCGTGCGAGTTCTTCTTTCTTTCCTGGCTTGGATATTTATAGGACAGGGTGGAATTTATCTGCTCATATTTGAGTTTGTGTTCCGTTAGCCGTTCTTGATCTGCTTCTAAATTTATAATTTACAGGAAAAGCAAAGGGCATATCACAATGAAGGCGCTGATTCTGGTTGGAGGGTTTGGAACAAGGTTGAGGCCATTGACACTCAGTGTTCCTAAGCCTCTTGTTGATTTTGCTAACAAGCCTATGATTCTGCATCAGGTAAAGCTTTTTGAAGCCTCTTTTCTTGAAGTCTTACCTCCGTTATGCTATATAAGTAAATTATGGATAGGCTTTGTTGTTGAATAGCCTCTATGCAATATCTGATGTATTTTCTTCTAGATATCATGGATCTGTCAAAGCTTTTGGGGGGGGGGGGGGGGAAAAGACATTTCTGTTTTGTATATTCCAGTTATATGATAAGAAAAAGCAACTTCTTTTGTTATTCAAATCAGAATCCTGGTGCTAAGAATGGTTCTAAAACGTGAAAAAATATGATAAATTTATATAGTTTTTCATTTCAGTATGTTAAAGTATAGATTCTCTAAATTTGAGTTAATTTAGATTGCTTCAATAGCTGTTTCCGCCATCATTAATCTGTTTTTGGTGGATAGAGTGTGGGTATTTTTTCGGTATTTGTTGATTGTATCTTCTTCCCCGTTTTACTCACGAAGTGGGAAAAATTGTTCTTGTTTGCTTGAGAAGGTATTTTAAAGATTAAATTAATTTGTAGGTCCCTATACTTGTTGAGGATTTTCAAAGTCCCTATAGTTTAAAAGTTGTGACTGTCCTTATATTTTTCAATTTTATTTCTAATTGGGTCCCTAAATCCAGCACTATAGGGACCCAATTAGATAAATTTTGAAAACTATAGGGACCCAATTACAAATTTTAAATTATAGGGACCTATTTGAAAATCCTCAAAAAGTATAGGGACCTATATATTAATTTATCCCATTTTAAACTTCATCTAATAGTGTATTGACTGCCTCTTCTACTTGTTTTGTGTATTTTGTTCTGCTTACCATCCTATCGTTGTCTGTGAGTATGTGTGTGTGCATGAATATGTATTTATGTGCGATTGTGCATCTTTTGTGTCTGTTTGTCTTAATATGGCTTAATAGACCATCCTACTGATGTACCTTTTAATTTTACTTATTTTACAGATAGAGGCTCTTAAGGCCATTGGAGTTAGCGAAGTGGTACTAGCTATCAATTACCAACCAGAGGTAAGGGCGCCTTTCCTTACCACATTATTTAGTCAATGCTTAAAGAGATTTATGTGGATATAGTTTCTTTATTTTGACTTTGGTAACACTCCTTCCTGCAGGTGATGTTGAATTTCTTGAAGGATTTTGAAGCAAAGCTTGGCATCAAAATCACATGTTCTCAAGAAACAGAACCACTTGGAACTGCAGGCCCCTTGGCTCTTGCCAGGGATAAGCTGATAGATGACTCTGGAGAGCCATATTTTGTTCTCAACAGTGATGTTATAAGTGAGTACCCACTTAAAGAAATGATCGAATTCCACAAAGCCCATGGAGGAGAGGCTTCCATAATGGTGACAAAGGTAACAGAATTGAAAAAAAATAAAATTCTATTGCAAACATGCAAGACTTTTGAGGACAAATTAGAGCATTCAATATCATTTTTTTCATCTACTTGTGTAGGTCGATGAGCCATCAAAATATGGTGTGGTTGTGATGGATGAGACCACTGGGCAGGTTGAGAAATTTGTAGAAAAACCGAAGTTGTTTGTTGGTAACAAAATCAATGCTGGAATCTACCTATTGAATCCCTCAGTTCTGGATCGAATTGAACTGAGGCCCACTTCTATCGAGAAAGAGGTGTTTCCAAAGATTGCAGCAGAGAAAAAGCTATATGCAATGGTCCTGCCAGGATTCTGGATGGACATTGGACAACCAAGGGACTATATTTCAGGCCTGAGACTGTACTTGGACTCACTGAGGAAAAATACTTCTTCTAAGTTGGCCAGTGGCCCTCACATTGTAGGGAATGTCATTGTGGATGAGACTGCCAAAATTGGCGAGGGATGTCTCATTGGACCTGATGTTGCAATTGGTCCTGGCTGCATTGTTGAGTCAGGTGTTAGGCTCTCTCGCTGCACAGTAATGCGAGGAGTTCGGATTAAAAATCACGCTTGCATATCCAGCAGTATCATTGGGTGGCATTCCACTGTTGGGCAATGGGCTCGTGTGGAGAATATGACTATCCTTGGAGAAGATGTCCATGTATGTGATGAAATTTACAGCAATGGTGGTGTGGTTTTGCCCCACAAGGAGATCAAGTCAAGCATTCTGAAGCCAGAGATAGTCATGTGAGGTTAATGTGTTTCAAGTTGTTAGCGTGTGGTTAGGAGGTAGTAAGTTACTGAGTCTGAAATATGTTTGTTCGTTTCGTTTGTTTTCCTTTTCTCTTCATCCCAATCCTTTTCTATTACCTACACATTGTACAAGTCAGTTTCGTTTAGAATGAGCGATGCCATAATTTCCATTAAAATGTTGAAAGGTCAGTGTCTATGTAAAGGGCACAAGTTTGGTCTGCTGTTCTAAAGTTGTGTAATTTTCAGTGTATGTATAGAAATTAAATTATTTTTTATAGTTTTCAGAGTATTTCCCGCACGTGACTGTGGAGACTAATCCTTCAAGGTACTGAGATTTATTTAAGGGGTTGACCTCTCTCAACAGATGTTTTTCTATACACATGAGTCAAAAATTAAACTCTTGACCATATGCTCAAAGGCCCTAAGTATCTACAACTTGTGTCACATCATATTAGTATAGAAATTAAATTATTAAATGGTTGTTTCTCTCTAATTGAGTTAATTATAAGATAATTGGTGGGCCATTGTCACGAAACTGAAAGACACTTAACAGGTAAATTTCCAAATTATGGGGCCGAACAAGTGTGCATGTTGATGCGTTCTGTTATATTTCTTGTGTCAGGACCACCATGTGAAGGAGGGGCCATAGAAAGAAAAAAAAATTCGATACTTTCCTCCTCCTCCCTCTAGAAAGAAATCATTGGAAATAATGGTTAGCAAGGAATATAAATCATGAAAGTGATATTGCTATTTTCTATTAATACCCAAATTCTCAAGATATGCGATTGTGGTTAGTGTTCTACTTTTGCGCACTTGTGGGAGACCCTAATGAATTTCGAATAGAAGAAAACAGTGGCACCTACAGAACGTACAATATGAGCTCATTATGAATGCAATTTACAAGTGTCGGCTTGCAGTAAGGAGAGAAAAATTGAGTGTTATTAATTTATCTCCCTTTTTTTTCCTTCAAAATTTTATATCTAATTGTGTCTCTTATTATATTATATCACCTGAAAACGACAAGAACTATTTTTGGTCTATACAAAGAAGTTTCTCAACAAGACGACAAGAGGCGGGGGCAGGGTTTCCTGAGTGCAGCAACTTTGGGAGCCCACGACACAAGCAGCAAATTGGAAAATCTTGTGAATTTAGTTAAGTTTACAAAATCTTAATCTTAATAGTCAATAATGGCACTTAATATGTGGCTTAAGCTCGTACAAGGATTATTAGGGTATAGAAACAGATAAAGATAAATAGTAGCCCGTGTTTTCCTTAAAACTTCACCACACTTCATCTTTATTAAATTTGTCTTTAGATCCATCCAGCCACATTAATATATATATATATATATTATTTACACTCACTTGCAATTAATAACTGACTTCGTGTAAGTTCATATAGATGTAAAAATGTGATTGCATACTTCCTCCCATAAATTAATTATCCTATCTCTAAATAGAATGGTATTGAAACTCAATTATATTATTCCTCATGTTCACTTGGGTTGTATTGCACACTATCATGATCGTTGACAATGATTATACATTTATAGTCCGCAAGTATCAATTAAGAACGAGAGGATCACAATTAAGAACAAGACTCACAAAAAGCGGGGAAAGAGAACCACAAAACCAAAACCCACATACATCTTGGTTGCAGAAATATCAAACTAGACCATTGCAGAAAAATAGGAACTAGATAAATTAGAAGTGGACGATACCCACTGTGGGTGTAACAAACAACTTTGTTATGATCAATCTGTCATTTCGCCTATGTCCACGTAATAACCATCTGAGACATTGGCAGCAAGACAGATGCACGTGAGAAATGCCTACAACTACATCACATGGTTCCATTACAGCCTACAGAAAATTTCAAATACAGCCTAGTAAGAAGAACCAAAAGATAGTATTGATTGCGCTCCCAAGAGTCTTCTTTGTTTGCCAAGATCAGAATTCATAAATGTCTACCAAGATAATATAACAGTATGATGGTCCAGAAATACAAACTCCGATTGGCCAAGAGAAAAACATCAAACAAGATCAGAGGCATGACCTTGTCATCTCATGCCATCTTGTGAAGGACAGATTTAATTAACAGCCACGTCTGAGCTCTCAAGATGCAAGGTTACCTTCTCCGCAATCAAATGTATTTCTTTCACCCTTTCCTGAACTAACTTCTGGAGTTGCTCTTCTTGATTTGTCTGATGGTCATCCATCTGCACAGTACTAGCTTCATTAGCCTCTGATCTGAACATGACAAATGACATCTCCTGATCAAACTCGCTTGGTACTTCAATAAGTTGCTTCCCAGAAGTCCCAGAATCTTTCCCTAAGATATCATACTTCACACGGTTGGAAATAATGCCCAAAAAGTCCTCCATGTGCTTGTCAACAGGATTAATTCCAAGGTAGATCAAAACCTCCCAACACTGAAGAAACTGCTTCTTGTTAATTTTCAGATTTTTCCTAACATCCTCAATAGCACTAGGAGGTGGCATGAGTCGAGGAGAATGTGTTTTCTTTGATAATTTTCCCTGCTTTAGAAATGAAACAGCCACAGTAATTGAATGCTGGATTGGGTTAAAACGCAGCAGGCGAAGTGTGTCAACACAAGTGCGGACATGTTGGAAGTGATCTAACGGCTCTTCTACTGTCAAGTCAAAAACATTTTCAGATATGGCAACATCATTTAGCACCTCTAAAAGGTACCGACCATAACCCTTGTGCTGGTAAGGAGGCAATACCAGTATCTGCCATCAACAGAAGGTCTCATCAAAAGGCAGCAAGAAGAAGCATTTGAGAGCATTCTAAAGAACATGTTAATAGTTAAGATTGCTTTTGAGGGTCTAGCAGCTATTACTGAATGTCGAGAATATAACAAACCTGACTTAGCCGCAACCGAGAACCATCAGGATAGTGGTAAAATCGATAGACAGCAGTAAAACCAATCAACCTACATTGGATCTCTCCCTGCTGATCAGTTTCCTTCTGAATCACAAGATACAACTCCCAATGTGGATCATTAACATCAATAGGACTGCTACCTATATGACAAAAGTAGGGGTAAAAAACTATATACAAAAGCTGCAATTTAAGCTTCACCTGAAATAGGAGTATACAATACTATGAAATACTAAAATGGGTGAAAATTACCGTCAACAAGAAGAAGAATAAGGGGTATTATACGACTGTAAAGGTGCCCAGAAGCCATGTTGCCTGCCACCATACGAACAACCTGTTCCAGGAAATATACATCAAAATGATATCCCATTTCAAAATATGCATATGCAGACATAAAAGACCTAAATGAAGCTAGAAGGAACATAAAGAAAAATTACAAACTTGTTTCCTAGACATTTTTTTACAAAAAAATTAATTTTTCTTTGGTTGAAGTTTTCATGTAAATGAAGGTCGTTCAAACAAGTTGATCACATTTGCAAAAGTACATTTCATCACTGGCTGTCCAGAATATACAATACTATATACAAATGTATTAGTATTTCATAATTTCCCTGATAGACTCCAGAAAAAGAACCATATAATTTGGACAACTGAAAATTATGGCGATGATTAATTGCACAGATATGAACCTAGCACCTGATTGTACTCACATGTAAAGTTATATTAACCAAAATCATTCTAGACCTAATTTATGCATGCCAAAAGGCCTGTGTATGACTTTGGCATTGAACCACGTAAAAATTTCCATGACCAGCAGGCTTTCCAGAAGCATAGCAGTATCGCGTAACAACATCAGCATCACACAACACAAACATGTATATAGTGGACAGCTAGTCAATGGCAACATTCCCCTCCCCAGGATGCACAGGGAAAGAGAATTTACTGGAAAACCCACAAGACTGCTAAAGAAAATTGACAGAGTAAAGTTAATAACAAAATGCTTGTTTTCAGGGAATCATGGTAAATGCATCCAACTTGAACAGTGGACATTTGATCACTAGCAGGCATAAACTACAACTGCAAAGCACAACTTCATATTCTGCTACTCCCTGCTTCCCATGTCTCAAAACAATAATTCAATTAGATAATGGCGGCTCAGAACATGGTGGAAATTGAGATGCTACATACAAGAGAATGTGGATTTTTCAAAGCATAAATTAAAAATTTGCAATTTCACTTATGCAACCTAGCTTCACCATCTAGAGTACAATATATTGATCCTTAATGTAAATTACAACCTCAACGTTAGAAGTAGCTGAATCTGCTTGCCTATTAGAATCACCAATGTGCCCATTGAAAACTTTGTGCTTCAAAACCTCTCCATTTGAGACAGTTGTTCTGTAAACCAATTAAAGTTGGCATCCACAGTCTTTACAATTTTAAAAATCAAATTTCAATTAATATATTAAAAATGCAAAGAAACAGTGCAAGGAGAAAATGTTGATCTTTTTAGAGTAAGACATAATACCTAACAAAATCTTTATCTGCCAAAAAAGTTTGAAGGAATTCATCTTTGCTCTCAACAAGAGTCTCAGCAAAAATTCTCTGTAGAAAATAACAAAGTAAGCTGCAGAATCATGGGTAAAAGGTATCAAACTAATGGTCTCACAATAGAGGTTGATGCATACCTGAAGAGCAGATTTTAGATCTGTGATCCCTTTGCCTCTCTTAAAACAATTACACAGCACATTTACAGAAAGTGTCAAAGCCATTATGCAATAAGCAAAACAAAAGAAAATACTAAACCAACAGGTAAGGTAAAAGGAGTATATGCATATTATTTTCCATTAGTTTAAAAGAATTCAGCACTTACATCAGATGAACTCTGGAATGAAATATCAGCATATGCATGAAAAGATATGCTGCTAACCCAGATGGTAATCTGCAAAAGAAGTGCAAAACAAGCTGAAAAATAAAAAATTGTGGACCATGAAACATTCAAATACAGTTAATTCAAAACAAATGAATCCCCAACTTTTCATGAAATGAATCGGACCTTCAAACCCTGATAACCATAAATTTTCCCATCGTCGTCGAAAAAGCTATTCAAATCCACAGGATCAATGACAAAACTCTCTGGAGCATGGAATTCCTCTTTGCTTGAAACTGTACAACAATACCAGGCATTATATAAATATGAGAGTCAAGTATAGGCACACTGACAATGAACTGAAAGAAGGGAGGAAATCAAGAATAGAAACCAAGTAATAGTAGGGCACTTAACGAACTTGACCAACCAAAGATTTGCAAGATCAAATCCTTAGAAAACCAATATTGGAAGAATCAAGCCCAGATAATCCAAACTACAAGCTAGATCAACAAAGTCTCTACAAGACCCAGAAATAACCTCTAATTCCATAAGCCGAGCACAAGCTAGAAACCAGCATCTCATATATTTAATCAAAATTTTCAGCCAAAAACAAGCGGATAAAATTCAAAGATGCTATCAAAACAGCTCAGAAGTCAGAACAAAATATTTTTTACTCAACACCGTTCTGGTTACCTACAATGCTGACAACACTAATCTGAGTCCCCTGCAAGTGAGGAGAAAAAGTAGACCCAAAAAAGAAACACAAGTTATAATCGGCAGACAGAATTTAAACCCAGCATCCCCATTTCAAAGGAGAAAACGATAACAAACTGTCACAAGCATACCGTAACTGAGTCAGATTGGTATCAGTAAAAAGACAGCGAAATGAAGAGATGAATAAGAGAAACTGAAATATATAACTAATCAATGTTATTGTGGACAATTTCATGGTACCTAGAAAGATTTTGATGCAATCTTTGGCTTCAACTCCAGCATCTACAAAAGGTGATGAAACATAAACGAGATGAGATGAGATGATGAAGGAGCAACAGTGAAATTTGGGAGACAAGTATCCAAAAAAAAAACTCACCTACGGCGGAGAAGCCGACACGGCGTCGCTTCTTTGTTTCGTTGTTGGGATCGGAATTGGATTGCTGCTTTTTCTGCCCCATTTCTCAGAGGAGGGAGGGGTTAGGGTTTTGCAGAGCGGGAAATGACACCTCTGCGTGCCAAGTAACAAATCAAATGCGAGGGGAAATTAATGTGGGCCTTCTATTCTATAGGGAAAATTCTTTTATAGTGTGAGAGTAATAACTTTTTAACCATTATATTTGATTTAAATTAGATTTATTACTCATGTCAAAAATTAGATTTATTACTCGTTGGATGTACGAGTTTATTATATTAAATGTATATCTATTTTTTGAATTATAATATATTATTTATTTTGATATTTTTTATAAGAACTATTTAATTAAATTTTTGTAAAAATAATAATCTAGTCATTTTTAAAATTAATTATCTTAGGAGAAAAATAAAAAAAGGCTTATACAAATTAAATTTCGTATAAAAAATTTAATATATTTCGTATTTAGAAAGATATAAAGAAAAAGGAATAATAATTATAAAAAATAAAACTTAAAGTATTTGATTAAAGTTTAAAATATTTTAAATTAAATATTAATTAGAGTATTTTTTTTTATAATAGATAAATAAATATACTTGATAATTTAACTTAAAAATATTAACAGTTTGAATATGTTATGATACATCATCTTCATTAATTATATTTATTGATAGGTAAATAAGAAATTAATATTTAAATTAACATCAAATTTAAAAAAATAAGAGTAATTAATTTTTTTACTTAAATAAAATAAAATAACATATAATTAAAATTTGAATTGAAATTTGAATTTTCTTAACTAAATTTTAGATACACAAAAAATGAGATTATATCAAATGAGAAAATTTGAAAAAAAAACTTATGTATGAGTGATACATGACATAAACCCCACTTACATTAATTATATTTTATATAATAGTATATATATAAATTTCATTATATAATATTTCAAATGATTATATAGTGCTACGTGTTATACTTTTTCCTTGGAAAGGGGTTATTAAGTATCTATTTTCATAACACCAAAACAAAAAGTATCTATTTTCATATTTGGGGTACCGTACAGCATCATTAATTTGTGGTATTTATTTATGTTTTGAACATTTTATTTGGGGGAGATGTTGTGGTGTCTATGGATATCATATAATAAATGAGTTATTAATTATTTATTGATTATTAATTTTGTAACAAATATTTAAAAGTCTTCTAAATATAACTAACAACTAATAAATATTAAATAACTTATAATATTAGTAGCCAGAAAAAATGAAGGGGATTCAATACCATACTAGAATTGAATGAAATGGTTCAAATTGAGCTAATCAAAACATTGTTCCACTTAATATCAACCATATCTTGCAGTATAACTACTAAAATTCATTTACTCATTAATCACAAGTTATATATATATATAGACAAACACACTAGAACAATGTTTGCCCATGCAAGCAATTGCCGATGAGACTTCAAATTCTCTGAATTTTCCTAGCATAACGTAATCGCCAAGTATAGCTCCGCAGCCAACAACGACAGCAATCAAATAAGTGATGCCATTTTATTTGTATATAATTGAGCTGAATGTGAAGCTTTTTGTTTGAGAACCGTAATAACTGACATCACTTAAATAATTCCTTAACGTTGGGGAGGAAGAAATATCCCCCCCTCTCTCTCCCCTAATTAAATTGTACAATTTTAGCCCCCACTATAGAATAAAAAGTTAACAGAAAATAATGCACAGAGCAGTCACCTTCCCTGCCTCCCCTCCCTACATTAAGAGTGATGTGAATTTTTACTAGCAAAAACTACAAATCAATTACCAAGGTCTCTGTGGGTGTAGCTAACTGCTTTATCACCATCTACTACTTGTCCACTTCCTTTAAGAATCCTGCACACCCAAATGGCAGAATCAAAATAAAAATTAAAACAAATAGGTGATACCGCATATAACTTGGGGGATTTATTATAAAATGACATTATTATTATTATATTATGCATGGGCAGGTAGAAATCCAACATGAATTAGAACTGTATTGTAGAGTCAGTTATCTTATGAAATATATTTCTTTAAAAACACAGTATCATAGTTTGACTACTTTCAATAATCTTGTAGCAGCAGCCAGCAAGTTAACCAAGTTATTCATATTTAAGATGTACACTATCAGAGACAAATGAAGAGCAGCAATATCAGTTATAATCCTTTACATGCCTATTTGTATGTTGGCTATTCATAAATCTATTTCACATAAATCTTTTGTACCTCATGTAATTGTGATTAGTTAGTGTCATTCAAGAATGGAATTGCAAGTTGTATAGGAAACTAAAAGGTTTGTACTGTTTCCAAAGTATTATAATGATCATCAGCTCGTACCATCTTGTTGTTAACAATCCTTCAACTCCTACCGGACCCCGAGCATGGATCCTGCTTGTACTTATTCCAACCTATTGAGTCCATAAGAGAATTACAAACTAAATCAACAACCTTAACATAACATATTGATAAAAAATAAATGCAAACAATATCATACCTCTGCACCTAGTCCAAATCGTGCTCCATCACAGAATCTTGTACTAGCATTGTGAAAAACAGCAGCACTGCCAATATATAGCAAACAGTATTTACATAACTGCCATTGCACAATGTGCTGAAGTCTTGTAAAGCAGTTAATTGTTTAAAGAAAAAAGGTTTGTTTGGTGATTACTAAGACATAATTTTGTCAAATACCACCAACTAAATTACACAAAATAATGAAATGGTGCCAAGCAGACAATTAAGTGAAATATCTTTCATTTTCCCCCTACATTTCTTTCTGATGATCAGAAAAACAAAGGAAAAATACATGATATTTCAACTATACCTGTCTACTTGGCGTAGAAACACATCAGCTACTTCATGATCTTCCGTGATTATGGCATCAGTATGTGCACTGCCACAAAGAAGGAGAAAATGTAAAATATTAAGTTCTAAGGTCACTGCACGATATAGATGTAATTTGAAATGGAGCAGAGGGAAGAAGATGACTGAAAGAAAAATATGTTTCAACATGTTTCTTATCAAGGAAAAAAGAGTGACATGCCTTCCATAAAGATTTATATGATGAATAGCTGCATAAACATCATCCACAATTTCAACAGTGCAGGCCAACGAACTATACTCATGATGAAATGAATGTGCCTGTGGAATAATTAACAGAGAACTTGCCTTGGGTCCTCCATATAATGTAACACCTGCGTAAGTTTTACATCATGGAGCCATTCCAGAAACCTTACAAGATACACTTAACATTCGGTATAACAGTTCATTTGACTTCAAGATACCATTCTTCAATCTTAAAAAAGATTCCAATCAGATAATTCACCAGTCTAATAATAAGGATGTCCACTGAAGTCAACTTAAAGGACAAACTACAATCAATATCACTAAGTTCTTTTTGAAACTTAAAAAGTTTTTAGTCCAAACAGGATTGCTAATTCTAGAAATATCAACTAGCTAGATAGCAAGTTAACAAACTCCAAACCATTCAACAGTAGCCATTTAAATGTGCTTCTCTTTTGAACTTCAACGCAGTAGATTTGTTCACAATGACTTGGATCTGGAATTCCTAGCACCGTAATGCAACCGTAAGCATGTTTCAAATGACCCTAGGATGTGTCATTAGCACCATAATTATCAAGCTCCATTGATGTTTGTCCTCTCACCTGAATTTGTTGAATTTAAATTCAAGAAGACATACAACAAAGTTCTTTGTCTATGTTACGAAACTCAGTTTTGTCACGTGTTAGGGTTACAACCAGTCCGGGTAGTAAAATCTTCCTTGAGTTGCATTGGGGGCTTGGAATATAAAAAAAAATCATACTTACCCACTAACATCCTCAAACTTTTTCTCACAAAAAAAAACCACCAAATGGATTTATTTGATAGCACAAGAGTTATTAATTTTTTAATCCAAAGGTTAAGGAGTTTAGGCATTTCCCAGTAATGCATCAGAATGAATGCTTAAATTGCCATAAAGGATTAAAGATAGATAAGTATACCTGTAGCAAATTTATCTACTGTGCTAGAGAATGGCTAAAAGCACCAAAGGTGGAAGATACACTTTATTTTCGCTCATTAAAATAGTTTATTGGCTACATAAACATTATATAGTTTATGTCACAAAAATCAAAAGATTAAATAATATATTACTTCCAGTGGAATACTTTAAATAATTTTTAGAGAAACACATATACAAGAAAACCCTCTATCCAGCTAAAGCTACACAAAACCTAACGGGGAGTATTTACTAATACAAATTAAAGAAGCATACTAAGGAATCAGCTATGAACAGAGAATCTAGAATAAGATGAACTGTTTGCCAGAAATCATACCTTCTGTCCGTAGGTCAACAATAATATCATTGAGCCAACCTTTCTCTATTAGGTCCTTGTGAACAAGAAGTGTTTCCTAAAAGTTGAAATTTAAATAAAAGAAAAAGTTATGCATGGCAGTAACAAGTGAGCAAAGAAAAATAGACGGCATTACCAAGCCTGCACTGCTATCCAGTACATATAAATTACCATGGCATTGCAGCCTGCTGGATAATCTATTTTTGCATCCAGTACAATCCGCCTTGCCATCTCCATATTAGCAGACTTATCAACATAGACATGGCAAATTCCATCTGGTTTGGCAATAATGTGGCTTTATTACGATAGTCAATATTAAATTCTTTTAATAAAAGGATTTACCATAATATATCAAGCAGCTTGCCTATTACATTTAAAATAAGCATAATGATCTTACCAGCATGACCCAGAACAGGAATTTTAGTGGAACTCTTGATCTGAGAGACAAGTTTGTTGCTGCCTCTTGGAATCACCAGATCAATTACATCATCCAGCTGAAAGATAAATAGAATGCAGATTCCAGCTTTAGCTAAAGGTGTCAACCTTCAAAGTGAACAAGTTTATAAATCTGAAATCAACCTCTACTGATCTATTCACCTTAAGTAGCTCAGGGATTTCTGCTCTTGACGTCACAAGTCCAATAAGTTTTCCACCAACAGTATCTGGTATGGCTTCAGTAATTACCTGCAATTTCAGAGATGAGAAATTACCCAAAAAGTGTTCATTAATCAGAGTGCCAAACCAAATAAAATTTAAAAAGAAATTGGTTCACAAATTATCATTTCATTTGAAACCAAACTTTGTGCAAAATTGCATTTGATCGCTTAGCCTCCTTGCCTCCTTTCAAGAGAAGTCCATTCCCACTTCGGATTGCCAAGGAAGCTATCTGTTCATATGATATGAAGCCACTGGCTTAGAATGCAGATAAACAGCAAATAATTCAGAGATAATCAATTTAACCACTTTTTAAAGGTAAATAAGTTCATGTGATATAAGAAGAATGAATTCATTTTATTATTTTAAAGAAAAGGCCTGATGCAAAGCTTAGTAATAGTAGGTAATTTAAATCAAAGTTGCCCAAGCATGTCATCTACAAAGCAAACTGAAAAATAATCATCTATAAAGGCAATCAGGAGGGAGTGAAAGTGAGAATATTAAAACTTATGCTTCAAATTATTAATTTATGAAACAACAGGATGCATTAACTTGAAAAATAAAATAAAGAGAGGGTGAAAGGGTGTTCTTCCTTTGAGGAATAATTAGCCAGGTTTAAACAGAAGGTGAAACAAAAAAGAAAAAAATTGTAAAATGTTTAATTTACCTGTACCACGGCATCAGGGCGAGACTCAAAAACAATTAAGAGAATTCCTAAAGGAGATGCTGTTTTCTCTAAAATTAGCCCATCTGCAAGCTAAATAAAAGGGTAGCTGTCAGAAATATTACAGATCAATAATTATCATTAAAAACTCAGTGCAATCAAGAGTGTCCATGAAAATCTTGTTCAAAACATCTTACGACCAAGCAACAATTACACTCACAAACTTTGGACAATTGCCTTTGTTGAAAAAGAGAGAATTAGGGAGAAATTGTGTGTATGATTCTGCACACTTGAGATCTCTTATTTATAGCTTGATTACAATCAATCAATAGAGTAATCAAAGAGCTAATTACGAGCTAATCAGTAGCTAACTTACAGCCTAATCACTAGCTAATAATAAGCAATCATCATAATTACAGTTGACCATATATTCTAACATAAATGCTAATGTTCTAACATAAATGTAAATATTCTAACTCCTCCTTAACCTGAAGCTACTAAGCTCTCAGCTTGTTACAAATAAACACACTTATTTAATGATATAAATATAATATGGGCTCCCTAAACCATGACTGTGAAGACAACTCACAGATGATATAATGATTGTGGGAGAGGTAATACACAAGTTGAGCTTTGCTAGAAGAATAACTCAGCAAGACGGCTGAATGACACATAGCCTGAAAAGCTAGTTGGGAGGAAGATACATTGCTGGAATGATGGGCAGTGGTAATTTCCTGGCAAGCAATCATAGATTGCAAAACCCAGACTTCTCCGAACAGCATTTTCAAGCTTCAAACAGACATCAAACTTGAATTTAGGAGACCCAAACCATAGGAAAATATTTCTGGAATGAAGCACTAACAAGGCCCAATTAACAGACATTTGCTCCCTCTATTGTCTCATGAAATCAGGGGAAGAGTTCTAACTTGGGTCAAAGAACACCACCGGTATGATCTTCGATGGACACAGGAGGTCTGGACGCTGCTGACAGTAGACCCAAAGGGCTGGTATGAACCTCAGCCCAAAGAGTTCAGCACCAGTATGATCCTCGGTGGATATAGGTGTTTTGGATATTGCCAGCAATAGTCCCAATGAGGGCAGGTGTAAATCACTGCCAAGAAAATTCACCACCCATATGATTCTTGTTGGAATAGAATGATAAGAAAGTCACTGGAATGATTCATCGGTGAGAAGAGATTCACCACTAGTGTGATTCTTTAGTGGGTAGAAATTTCATGTTGAAAGAGAGGGAGGATCTTGAAGAAACCCTAATTTGTGAGAATGAGTCAAGTTTTAGAGATAAGGGACGAAGAGATTTCAATCATTGAGAGATGAAATAGAGTGAAAACAGAAGCCATCTAGCAGAGGATGAAAAACAAAGCAAGTTTACTTGTGAGAACTGATTCAGTCTTAAAAAGAATTGGAGAAAAAACAGAGGATGAATATACCACCGAGTTCTATGAACTCAACATAGGAAAGGAGAGTCTCCTCAAGGTGGATACCATGGCTCTGATACCATGTTGAAAGAGAGAGAATTAGGGAGAAATTGTGTGTATGGTTCTGCACACTTGATATCTCTCTTCTTTATAGCTTGATTACAATCAATCAACAGAGTAATCAAAGAGCTAATTATGAGCTAATCAGTAGCTAACTTACAGCCTAGTCACTAGCTAATAATAAGCAATCATCATAATTACAGTTGACCACATATTCTAACATAAATGCTAATGTTCTAACATAAATGTTAATATTCAAACAGCCTTAAACAAAATTGCAAATAACACAAGTCATTTCCTTCTTATCTACTAGTAAGAAGTAAGATTGGAGTCTGTAATTAATACTATAAGTAGAAGGGAAATTGATTGTACTTAGACAGTGGCATCAGCTACTGGTGTTCTAAAACTACCATGAACCATAATTACCAGAATAAACTTTTCATTACCTCAGTTCGTTTTAATACTCGACCAATCGGATCTTCCATGTTCGCAATAATTCGCATGTTGTTTGCAAGGCTTGCAATCTGTCAGTTATCATAGTTTATCATCAGAAATTCTGCAATTTGTTAAAATTTAAACAATTCTATATAAATAATTTCTTGTTTAGGTGCATTGTCTTGCCTTCCCAGGCTTTAAAGCCAGCCTAGCAACCAAGGATTTTTCATATCCCGCTTGTTGTGCAGCAGCAACATCAGCTTCATTTTCAATCCTGATATCTTTTTCATATGCTTCCAGGGCATCAGCTATTTTTAGCAAAATTTGTTTCCTCTCTTCTGAAGATAAGGCCTGTGAAGTAAGATTAAGAGATTAGAATGTTGAACAAGGATCAGTACACCAACAGCTCGGTAATATGAATATCCATGATCCATCACACATTTTGTAAGCATGAAGATATAAAAGAGACCTGAAGCCGTCTGGAACAGTCCCTAGCTGCAACTGCCATCTCACGACCATCAACTTCTTTTACTGGGGCCCACTCATGTGCATCTTTATGGAAGAGAGTTCCAATACGTTGTCCTTGGAGGACTTTAATGATATTTTCCGCTGCAAAACCACTGAAAGGAGAAAAAGGAAATGTGGCAGAAGCAAGGAAAAACCAACTTGCAAAGATGAGCATCGGATAGAGTAGGTAGCATTAAGCCATTCACAATGGAATTCATAGTGCTCTTGGCACTAGAATTTCTGTGAAATACATCAACATTGTAAAGGGAGAAAAAGTTCATAAGTGATCTTCCCAGTCTCTATGCACGCACACATGTTTTCATTTAAATTTACTGACTCAAAGCATCTGGTGGACAAAAAAGACATCCAAAGAGGAAAATAGATAGAGTAAAGAAACAGATAACTGCGTTAAATAGATAAGACTTTTTTCCCCCCATTTCTCAAAATTGCTTGTGGTTTAGTGGAAATAGTGTGTTCACATGTCATGGCCTAAATAAAATATTTCTAATTGAAAATGGCACCGCTGAAAAATGCTTTGATTAAAACCTAAAGAGGGGATACAAATATGACTTCAACAATGATGCTTTTGAAAGATGAAAAAACAAAACAGCAGTATTCAGTTTTAATCTTTCTCAGTATCAGTAACATAGTAGTATGATAGTGCACCTGGTAATAATAACAGGAATGCCAGCTTCAGCTGCATGAACAGCAGCTTTTACTTTGGCAGTCATTCCGCCTCTTCCCACCCTAGACTTGTCTCCAAAAGTAATTTCATTCTGATGCTTTTCCTTAATGTATGTATGAATAAGCTTTGAATGTGGGTCACTTGGAGGGCCACTATAAAGACCCTCTACGTCACTCAATAAAACAAGAAGATCAGCTTTTAACTCCAAGGCCAATAAAGCTGATAAACTGTCATTATCCCAAAATATACCAGAAGAATCCTGCAGAAAATAAGTTGGTGACACTTTAAGTACTTAAATAGTTAGAAATGGAAAGAATTAAGTAACCAGTCCAGGAAGCACAAGCTGAAAAGGCACAAGTTCTATGCTCAAATAAAATTCAAGGGAAAAATGTTGACCTCCAACTCCAACCAAACAAACTAATAAAACACCGGTTGTTTGTGGGTATGGCGGGGAGGTGAACAAAAGGTAAACCTAAGCCGAGTTTAATAGAACAGTTTGAGCAAATGCTGGGAATGCTTGACAGTCAAAGAAGGATCTTATTGAAGAAAAAACAAGGATCAATTTCCCTTATATAGGTTGTGATAGCCCTATAGACAGAATACTAACTAAATTTTTACCACATTACATCAATCAAATAAAACCTTGGATATAGAATCAATATTTAAGTCTAACACATAAAGTTCAGAAGATTTATAAAACAAATATAATTCAGGGTTCTATTTCTTGTTAGCTTAAGCCTAGATCATATAACCTACAAAGAATGCAATTGAATTCATTGGCACTAGTAATGTGCAATGGAGCAAAGTATGAAGTAATTCAGCTCCAGGATTCTGTTCAGCTTTGTTAACAAATCAGACAAGTAGAACAACAAACCTCATATGGAGCTTTCCTAGTACTGATTGCGTCGTTCTCATTGAATATGGGAATTACTTTTAGTGCTAACAATGATTTCACAGTTTCAGTAAGTTGCTTTCTAAAGTCTTTATCTCTAAAATCATTGTCCGTCACGAGAAGCTGAGCAGATGTCACATCTAGCTGCAGGGCAGGTAGAGAAAAGAGTAACACATCAATGTTAACTTTACAAAAATCAGGTAATAACTGAAAATGAAATGGCATAAAGGGGTAACAAAAAAAAGTCTAAAGGAGAATGTCAACTTTAGAATAAGTGTACGCATAAGATGCTAGTTCAGTAATGAACATCAAGTAACAGTAATTACCTGACTAAACAAAGCATCATAAAGAGCCATAAGGCTATTTTGTCCAACGGCAGCACATGCCTTGCCATCAAGTTCAACTTGTGGCTTCTGCAGATCAGCAAAGCTGCAAGTTTGCAACAGTCCATGAAAGACCCAACTAAATAAATATTTCAATTCAACTGGCCTTAAAAAACTGAAAAAAAAAAGAAAGAAAAGGGTATATTAATATACTATATACTCAGGAACAACATGTTACCTGCTGTTAATTAATTTCCTGTATCTGAGCCTTTGGCGACCAAGGCCAACAGCACCCGATGACACCAAAATAATCTCATATCCCAGATAATTCATTTCCTTAATCTGGCATTTGTTTTACAACTCAATGTCACAATATAGTATAAACCATGGAACATGCCAAACACAAAAACAAAAACCCATTTGTTTTTCTTTATTAAATCTTAAGAATAAAAAAAGAAAGAAAAGATAGCACAAAAAATGGAAGTGACCTGCTCGCAAAGCGCCCCTAATCTTCCAACCGCTAATCTTCCATCTGGGCGAGTAACGACAGCAGTGCCAACCTTAAACAATCAAAAGAACAGGGAAACCTTAGCCATATGCATCATCAATCCTATCATCCTATGGTCGGGTACTTGGGCTAGCATTGCGCGCCAAGCATATCAAAAAAACAAAAAACACAGTTTTGGGAGAGAGAAGTGAAAGAGAGAATGCTGGAGCAGGAGAGCAGAACCTTGATGATGATGCGCTTAACGTCTTTGAGGAAAGCTCGACAAGGATCGACGCCGTCCATTTTCCAACGAACGGAGAGTGGTTCAGCCTCGTCGGCAGAGTTGGGCTTAGATAGATAAAACTATGAGCTCGATACAGATTCCGGGGTCCAGCCTGTAGCGGTAGCCGGTAGGAGAAGACAAAAGTATCACGTGGTTTTGTTAGATTTTAAAACCTGCTTGCTTTGATTTGAAAGTTGAAATTGAAATAGAGAAATTTTATTTTTAACTATAAAGGAATATTTTTAGGTGAATTATTTTTTTTTAAGTAAATCGATATTAGAAGCTTATTGTGTAGATAATCTCAAACTTATCAATTTCATGTGATTTTTTTTTTATGCAAGAAAGCATATCATGGAGTTATCTTTTGTATTAAGCGAAATTAAATTCTTTTTTAAACAATTTTAAAAAATTAATTAATTTTTATAAGTATTGTTCTGGAATCCAAATTTGAGTAATATTTTCTGAACCACTATATCATTAGAAATAGAAAATTTGTATATAATTGTTCATCTAAAAGCAAATGTATAATCAATAATGTTTGGAGATTTAAGAGAAATCAAATGCACTCTTTTAGTTTGATGTTTTAACGAGAAAACATAAAATAAAATAAAATTTGACTTTACTCTTTTAATTTTTTTTAATAATTTATCCTTAAATGATGACTATAGAGTATAGACATAAGCGGTAATTATAAAAAGGAACTAATTTAGAAGAAAGATAGTATATAGAAATTACTTTACTATAAGATTATAAAACAAACGCCATGCACCATACTTGGATTTTTATTGAAAATGATACTTCTATCATATCATAACAAAGAAAAGTGTTTTAGTTGTCATGTGCATGTGCCCTTCCTCCTCCAGCATTTGCCTTCCCACCTCTCATGCACGTTGGAAATTAAAAATGCTATTTGCCTATTTCTATCAAAACAACGAAAACTGAAAGAAAGAAAAAAGACAGGCGGCGCAGACAAAGTGGGCAACACGACAAAATAACAACGTTGATTGAAGTGGATCCCCATTCCGTATCACACGGGTGGGCCCAAGTCCAGACCACAAGTAAAGGAGATGATGCATCGTATGTTATCCTTAGTTCAAGATTTGGCTAACTCGGGCACATTTTTTAAATTGTTGCATTTTGCAAAAAAACTGGTTTCCATATTATATATATATATATAAAGGCAGTTTTATTCAACCTATGAAAAAAAAAATAAGGATATAGAAATTATTCAATATTGTTACTATAGGATCCAGTCGGGTAATATGAGGCCAACCCAACGAGCAAAGTATTGTAAAGAAGTGGGTTATTAGTGCATTAATTTTAAGATCTCTTTAATCACATCTAAACAAAGGGTATAAACCAAAAGAGATATCACATCAATAGAATTCTTTTTTTTTGTTTACTCTTATATAAGAAAGAGTCAATCTCACTAGGTAAGAATCACAATCTATTATAATTTATTCATCAACTCATAAAAAATAATTTCAGTGTCAGAGTGTTTTTGCAGGTACTCACTCTACCGTAAAAGAATATCATTTCTACATTAGAGAGACTCAAACTTGTTGGAGCTCACCTAGAGAGATCAAAAGTGAACAAAAATTAAATTGAACTCTTGTCACATAATTATAGTCCACAACAAAAATATCAATTCAATTATCTCAACCCGTAAATACTTAACAACATATTTTTTTATTTTTGGTGATGAAAAATTGTATTTCAGGTAATGTTGTTAAAACCGAATCAAACAGTGAATTAAAAAAGTTTCCGATTTATGTTCAACCGTTTCTACCATTTGGTTAAACCGATGATGTTATAATTACGTAATTTATATATATATATATATATATATATACATAACTCATAACACACATTATCAATAATAAAATGCATAATAAGGTTTTGGAGTCTCAATTTTTAAACCTTATATCACTCTCAGTTGAGTATTCAAATGATTGGAAAATTGAAAAAAAAGATGGCCGATTTACATAAAATCGGTCGGTTCTCTGGTTTAATTTAGTTTTAGCCGGCTCAACTCGATCCAATGACAAATATGATTTTGACAATGAATTATAATCAAAATAAGGATCCGATTCGCAATTCGACCAGTTAACAGTGATTTCATGTCTATAATACTCTTTTTTTTGGTTCTCACTTCTCACACAGCCTCCTGGATATTTATTTTCTCTTTTGCCTAAGCAATTATAGTAGTTGTTAGTTATTTAAGCATGCATGCAGTATTTACACAGCTGTAATTACTGGGCATTTTCGGGGTAAACTCTTGTGGCTGATATTCAAAAATTGTTAAAATTAGATTTTGGGGCTTTATTTTATCTCCTAATAGGTGTCCTCACACATATGCTAATTTTCAATAACGTAATTACTTCAATAAAATTTAAACTTGCGCACTCTCGCTCATATGGGATGCCAGGTAACCACTTCTAACATCGATAGCATGTTTGGATTGAAAGCCAATCCATACATGCTATCAAATCTGCTAAGTTTTGGACTAGATAGCATGGATAAATACCTTAATGATAAAACATAATTTTAAATATTAAATTAAAATGATTAATTATCAGGTCTAATTTACATATTTATTAATAAAAATTATCTTAAAAGTATTCAGTAACTTTTTTCCGTATTTAAGTTTCGACATATTTCATATCCATACACATTCCGTGAGGTAGTAGCCCCTCACCTATAATATAAGATTCTTTGATTTTCTCTTCCTTCTCCACTGCTGTTTTAGGGATACCAACATGCAAGCGCGTCATGAAGGATGAGATACTACATTTTCACTTTCAGAAAAGGGGTGAAATGAGACGGATATGATATTTACAAAAATATGGAAGGAGCTCAAACATTTAGACGCAAATATTACACCAACGATTGTTCTTCCCCTTCCAAAATATTGGTCTTTCACAAGGCTTTGGCCAAAATGATAAGGTCATTCAGACCGAGCTGATATAGAAAGCGCAACTAATTACACTACCTCGTTGTATTCTCGCATCCGTTTTAGTAAATCCAAAATACACAAACCAATTCTGTTGCAGACAGTTCCACTCACGTGTTAAACAAAGTTAGCCAGTGCCCAGTGGAGTGGGCTAACAGTGAAAGTAGTTTGGGCTTTATTCTTCACTACTGCGACGCATTAAGCTATGCAAAGAACCAAACCTTGATGAAGACTGCCAAAGCTATTTGCAAGAAAAATGCAGCAATTATGGCCACTGAAAGATCATTGCCTTCTATGAAAGACCTCAGGTTCAAGGCAACAAAGCTAGCAGAGGCAACACCAGTAAGGATTATTATAATCCACCGAAGAATCCCAACTGGAATAAGCAATAGAAACTGAAAATTTCCCAAGAAGTAAGCATTAGATAGTAACATGAAAGACAATACACAATTAAAGCATAACTAGCTAGCTAATGATAAACTTTTCTATCACAACTGATAAAAGTTCAGTTTGAACTTTGAAAATAAATCACAATTTATGACAAGACAAAATATATGTGAAAAAGAAGTCATGGTTATCTAATCAGGGGCCCAGATATTAAGATATTATGCTGAACAGAAACGTGAAACAAAATGCACTGGCCCTTGATCCATCAATCTTATTACAACCTGAGCTTCGGCTCTGATGGAACCTGAAGGCCATTTGCCTCACTTTATTTAGGCAGTGCCCAAGCCAATTTTCCCCTCTAGGTCCACTTCACCCCCACACCCGAAATTTGTACTTGTACAAAAGAAAAATCTAAGCAATCTAATGTGCAGTACAAAAATCACAATATGTCATATGAAGAAAACAGAAACTTACAGAGGACATGATGAAAATGGTGAGGGAATACCCCCACATGCACCAAAACCGTATAAGGTTAGCATTTGAACCCATATACTGAAGGAAGAAATAGTATGCCATTGGGACCACTATCACATAGCCATAGATAGACCATGCAGCCATATTCACATAGCTGACATCAAAGCTCCAAGAAGTATTGTTATCTGCATGTTTTTGCATAAAGTATGTAGCCAGATTTCCAATTGAGGCAAGTACAAAAACCAATGTCGTTGAGATCCATATAAGCCCATATCTATAATAACGGAAAGAATCGCACTATTAGATACTCATTTAATATGGACCATTGTAAAGGTCGTATTTCATTAAAAAAAATTCCCAAAAATGCCCGGATCATTATATTTGTGAAAGTGGTAGAAATAATTTCAATGTCTGCTTCCATTATATGGGAACAATTTTGTGATAAGGAAGATCAGGAAAGTTATGCTTTTGGGGGTAGGGTGCTGAAAATCTGGCAAAAGTTCGGCATGATTCCCATAACTTGACACAAATATCTCTCCACCAATTTTTCCCACATGACTTCCATTTTCTCAAATTCCCGTAGGAAAGTGAACTATTTTGTGTGGCTGAAAAGAAGGACATCCGGTAGGAAAGTGAACTATTTTGTGTGGCTGAAAAGAAGGACAAGGGACCAAAATGAGGAAAAGAAGAGAAAGGGGTGGGCAGAAGCAAAAAAAGTCAGGTTTTTCCCTATAAATGTTATGGTAACAGTTCAATTTTCAATGAAAGTCTTTCTCTGTTTTGAATATTGAAAGTATAGCAGCACAAGAGTTAAAAAGCAGAACTCACAAATCAGGGTTAGCATCTATCTTGCTGAAAAAATCATCACCGACTGGATTCAAGGAACTTATCAATCTGTTTAGGACAACATCAGTATCCACATTGAAATACTGTGTGTAAGAAGAGACACTAAAGACTCCCCTCCAGTTATTCGTTGGCTGTTGCTCAAATGCTTCTGCATGGATGAACAAGCCAAAGATCAATAATAAAATTACAAAAGGAAACTATTCTCTAATCTGAATACAGAATCAACCAGCAGTGGGACAAAAGATGCAACTGAAACCAAGAATAAGATGTACCTACCAGTTGGAGTTGGACTTTCAAGAGTTTGATATCCGGGTCCTCTGTCTCCTCCTCCATTGTTGGGAGGGAATATTTGCATATTTGCATAAGGGACTACATAATATAAGCAACTTTTATAAGAAAGAACACGCATCTCAACATAAAAGAATGAAAAAGTCAATGCTATAACTTAATACCATCATGGTTCGTGGTATTCTTTTCTCCATCTACGACAGCCTGAGCACCAAGCAGGAATAAGAACACAACCAACAATAACTTTTACAATGTATTATGGGCGAGTAAGGTTTATTATAATCAAAAGGATGTGAAAGATATAGAAATATAAACTAACTAGTGAGAGAAATTTAATGTTGAAATCATAAGCATATTAAGCATAGGTCATACACGTGACATTACCAAGAAAGCAAGGAATCAAGAACTGCACGAACAATTGAACAGACATAAAAGGAAAAAAGAGATAGATATAGTAAGCGCACAGGAACAGAACCGAGCAAATGGCTGGTGGGGAGGCTGGCGGTGTAAGACTCCTCCATCGAACGCAAAACAGAAGAACACCGCTCGGCTCAGAGAGGCATTAGAATTAGAAACTTAGTGAATGTGAATGGAAAAATGGAAGTGCGTGAAAACTGAAAATGTCAGAATCGGAATCAGAATGAAGCTCCAGCCCTAGATTAGATTAGATTGCATAAACCGTTGTTAACTTTTTCCTACTTGAGTTGACCCTCAAGACCGAAACCAAAACAAAATAGCTATGGGGCCAGCCCCAAAATAATCAGACCAACTAAAACTGAAAATAGTTGTTGGGCAAGATTTAAAGTTGGGCCTAAAATGGCCCCGTTTTTATTATGTGGCATGGTGGGGCCTCCCGGATGTAGTTGTCAGGCCCATGAAAAATATATAAGCAAAATTAACGAATCGCGATGTCTGAGCCCGGGTTCGAACCGGGGACCTCTAGTGTGTGAGACTAGCGTGATAACCAACTACACCACCCAGACAAGTTGACATTCTTTTATCACTCATATTAATCATAATAATAACAGTAGTGTCATCTACATATGTCTTCCAATTATTAAGTAAGAATTCATATAGTTGAACATGATGAAGCAAATCGCCACACCACAGTGGTCAAATGCAAAGCTACTAAGTTAATAGGTTAAGTGAAGGAATGATATAGAGATGGCCAGGTTTGTGTATGTGTGGAGTGCAGCACTTTTGAGATAGAGTTTGATCTGTGTTCCTCTATAAACCTCTAAGCAGCATTGTGCTCCTCAAAATTCCCCAATTAGATCTTAGTTTGCACTATACAATGTCAATGTCCATGACCTGCATGACCCTCTATGCACTTTTATGCTCGTCATGGATGAGTTGAGGTGGCAGGAGATCCAAGGGTAGGGGTAGGGAAGGAGTGAAGGAGCTGAAGCGGGTGTGGGACAACAGGAGGAGGGATCTGCACGGTTCCACGGAGGCTGTACATTATTATTGATGCCTAAAAGAATAAAAACTAGCTAATCGCCTTGAGCCAAGAAAATACACTAATCACCATTCAATTTATTTTTTTTACAAATTTATATTTAATTTAATGACTCAATATTTATTGTCTTCTTTTCAAGAGTCATATAGGCTTCTTAAGTATTTTTTTTAAAAGAGGAAAATTCTTGTAAAGAATTGGCATTAGAGATAAAAGGAATCCAAGCAAGTTAGAAAACATGATAGCATGATAGACACATGGAAGTTTAAGCTTATGTGCAACTTCCTGCGTAATAGACCCCCACCTCAGTGGATTATCTTTTATTCATCTCTCTTAATCCACCTTTTCTTTTTCAACTACAATCAAATGAAAATTGAAAGACCCACGAAGAAAGTCACCAGCCTGATGATGAAATGAATCAATGGACTGAATGTATCAAATGTCCAAGACCAAAGGTGGTGTTGTGTTGATAACATTCTGTTATCAGTTTCCGAACCAAGTGTAATAGCACTTCAATGGACTGTGATTGCCACAGAGAACTCATGTGGGATAACGTCAAGAACGCTGGCACTTCACGAGTTCAGAAATCAGAATGGAAGCCAATCTTTAAGAAACTTCAAATTAGTCCAGCGAATCACTTCTTGACTAATTTCAGCACGTCACCAACTAGATGTAAAGAACCAGTTACAAGAACCTGATGTATCAACCAGACAAATTTTGCAGTCAGATCCTATACTTGGCATGCATATATAATTCAAATTGGCAAAGAGCAATCACTTTTAACACAATCTTTATAAATTTCAAGAGCAATTTGTAGATATCCATATCCTTACCTCTTCATCTACTCTATTAGTTGGCCTTTGAGAGAGAACGGATGGAGTCTTACAAGTAGAAAATATAACAATAAAAGAAATCTTACAATCATGTGTATCAACTATAAAGCACACATTCTATTAGATCGTGGCTTTATTCTATCAATCATCAAATATTTTTTAAGTAAAATCTTAAAAAACAACTTGGATTACATTCCTTAAACTGGTCTTTCATATTATTTATACAAAGGCATTCTCAACCTAATAGTCTCAAGTGTTAAGCATATTTATGCGTGTTGCAATCACTAAACTTCTTATCTTGTTAAGAATATTAGATTAAAATAATAGAGGAGAAGAGAGGATGTTGCATCAAAATGAGTTCGTGCTACTTTCATTGATTTTTTTCTGCTTAACTTTTAACCAAATATATACAAGAGTTTTTAAGGGAGTTGCTACGGTACCCTGATGGGTTTGGTACCTAGGGTGAGTTGTCAATCATTTATTGACTGTTGGTTTCACAATAAATGTTAGAAAGTCTATTAAATATAAATAACAACTAATGAACGCTAGACAACTCACCTTGGGTACCGATACCCTAGAAAAAAATATGGGTACCGGAGTAATCCCTTGACTTTTTGGTTAGTACAACTTTTCACAAAATAGGGGTAATCATTGCTACTAACTTACTAAAGTTGCTTTTAACCAAAACTACACACAAACTCAAGTTTTTAACCAAAACAACCCTCAAACTTTGATTTTAACCAAAGCAACACCCAAACTCAAGTAATCATTTCACTTTAAGAAAAGTCTCAACATCTAACATATCTCGTCATATCAGATATTCACAATTCTCCGGTGTAATTAATGTTACCTGAAAACGAATTGACTGATTTTGTTGCACTCTGTCCCTAAGCCATTTGATAGCCACTGGCAATGAGGAAAACACTGCACTGTGTTCACAATTACTGGCACTCATTTCCAAATCATCTTTTAATTCTTCAGAAGCAGCATTGGTACTCTTGCCTGCTAAGCCAAGCGACCACAAACAGATTAAGGCCAGAAAATTTTCTAATACTCAAAGTCAAAAGAAAAAACAAGAGAAGAAAAAAGGGAAAAGATGACTAGAAAAAGACACTCCCATGATGCAGTAAATCTCAATGAACTCATAAGAAGTACAAATATTAAATTCCGTTAGAGTTAATCATGGACCAGGCAGCCAACAGAGACAGAGAAAGCCAAAAATAATTTTAGAGGACCTAGCTTTATGTTATATGCCCAGTGGAATGATGATGAGTGAATAAAACATTAATTGGGCACACCCAACGAAGCTCCAAAGTAATGTATTACTGGCACCCACAATATGTCATCCCCTCTTTTTCTTTCTCTCCTCTGGATATTTTCCCTTGCTTTTCTCTTGAATATGTTGACCCATTTGTTCACCCTAACCAGTTCAATTTTTCACAAAATAAACTGGGCAAGGGTAAGCTAGTGCATCTTAAGTTGACACAGGCTAGAATCTGCCCCCGGCAACATCCATCAACAGTTAAGGTTCTAACTCTTGGCTACCAGAAACTTTAAAAAGAAAAGAAATATATCTCAAATAATCAAATAGATAAATTGAATTCTGGGCACATAATTTGTATGTAAAAAATCAATACCTTTGTTTCCTTGCATGAGATTTTCCCACACTCTTTGAAGAGTGAACTGCCACGACAGGTCAATGTTAGAATCAGTCGGTGTTAAAGCATGAGATCCAACTTTGTAATACACTGATAAACCTGGTACAAAGAGCGCCTTCTTGAAGTAGACACCTATAGTTTTCAATCTAGTTGTTTATTTCTTGTTCAGAAAAAATTGTCAAATAGAAAAAATATTTGGCAATACTTTTGGCCCAGATAGACCGAAACAATCACAAAATTAATTGAAAGACAAAGCTTCTTATTTGCTAAATATTATTAATCTATGGATTTTTTTAATTATTATTGGACTAGGCCGTAATGGAGTAACCATGTTCTAGCAAAGTTCAGAGATTACTCACCATGATCAGCACATGTTTTCATCAAGTGAGGAAGAAGCAACTGAGGATCTCGGACAGACATACAATTGAACAGCAATATCTGCAAGTAATTCAATGACTTCAACTAAAAAATTCCATGAAAAAGCATCAAGATTGATAAAAACATAAGTACTTCCATCCTATCTCACCAGATTTTAATTATTTTTTTTAGAAAGACTTAAAGAAAGCTGATGGCATATGGTTATCCTGATAAGTAAGCTGCAATAAAGCAATTTGTACATGAGTCATGCAATTCGCTTCCATGAGCTTATGCTTATCATTCCTGTTCAACAAAGCAATTTGTCCTACTATCTAACAAACAGTAGTTACTCTTATTTTGTTTGCTTCACAAGTAGTAACATTCTTCAAATTTCTGTGCATGGGACATACTCAACAGACATTGTACATCAGACTTAACCACCTGCATAACTCATAGATATCCAAATCCAACTTTGACTGCTAATTTTAAAATCTGTCCTCTACCTGTGCGGATTGTTTTTGGGCTCTTTCACCATGGTGCATCTTCACTACTTCGTTTGAGAACTTGGAACTATCAGGTTTCTGATGAAACAAGGTCTGGTCCCAGTTGTTTTCTTTAATGGCAAGAGAAAACCACCTTGCACATGCTTCCATGCTTTCAGGACTATGAGCCCCATCTAAAAAGAAGACAGGTTCATTTGATATTTCATTGTCGATGTGTTGATCAGGAACAATCTGAGCCCTTCCTTGAAGACTTGCAGTTGCTAACCCTTTTATGAACTGCTCAGGCAAAGTGTACTGCTTCATGCAAGTAGATGAATCACTTCAGCAGTATGACAAAAACAAGACATAAAAAGAAAAAAAAAGTGTAAAAGAACTACTTTTCTGTTTTCAAATTTAGAAGTTACCGTCTGTTCCAAATATGTGTCTTCAAGATGCCCATTCATCTTCAGCCACGTAGAGCATAGTGCAATGGCAAGACCGGCATTTAAATATTGGTGCTCTCCTTCAAGCCCTAGTCTTAAACCATTTAGTAATTTGGCATCTAATGGGGGTGCCACTCGAAGAGGTACCTGTAGTTAGCAAGATAAGCTCAGCTGATTGAACACAAAGACCAAAGAGTAAAACCAATGAGGGCAGCCAAGAAAGCTATCTGAATTTAATGTTATGTATCTCCAAGATTTCTAAAGATAATTGACAAATGTAAAGTACAGAGTATGAAGATACAACTTGATTGAACGTAGTATGATTATGGCAAGGCATGTTGAATCTGATTGAAGGCATTCTTTTCTTTCCAAGACAATCCATGAGTTCTCATTAATGAAGTTCTCATGATATATCATCCTTTTGACAGAATAAATAGATGTACTTGCACAATCTTAGGACAGATCTTTGGGCAAGGCAATCAAGTAATGTACATATAAGCAGATAGTTCAAGACTCAAGTATATAGAAGAAAAACATTGGTGAAATTTGTTTCAATATTTTGGTTAGGTTGGACAAGCGCTAAAAACAATGCAGCTATGATAATAAACATAATAAATTTGAAATTTTATTCCAAAACAAACACGCACCAACTTGTACCCTCTTATCTGACTTCAACATGCCAATTTTATACAATCACGCAACGCCATGTTATGAGTCATTCAGATAAAAATTCCAGAGGAAGTAAAACAGGCACATGAAAGAATGTACTCACGTTTAACTGAGAAGCTTTCTCTTCAAGTACACGCATTGCTTCGTCAGGCTGAGGCACCGTAAAAGCTGGAATCCGATGCTACATCAAAATAGAAAATAAATAAATAAAATGAATAAAAGGAAATTTTTAGGAAGAAAGGATAGAAAAACTACATTGGGTGTTGCAAGGGAAGACAGGAAATGTAAGAGAAAAGATAAATGTAATCACATTCACAGCTGTGCTACAGACTTCATTGGGTGGATACAGACTTCAAAAGGAATTTTTCTTCCTTTTTTTAAAAAAAAATAAAAGAAAAAATAGAAAGGAATGAAAATGGCACAGGAGCGTGAGTCCCACGTCCTTAAAGTAGAGGCTCTCCCCTCTTAGCAGCTTGGATTTTAGTTGTGGGCTCTCCTCTACATCAGAAAGGAAGAAGAAAATCTTTTACTCCAAAAAATACCTTGAAGATACCAGCCTTCTCACCAGCAATTTCTCCAAGAGTATTCCCTGTTAATAGAATCCAGCAGAAGGAAGTAAACCCAAATGGTTGAACAAACCAGTGGCAGTGCAACATGATGATCAACCATATTCCGATACTTCACGTATATTATTGCAATTAGTTAAAAAAGGTCTATTTTTTTCCCCCTTCTCTCTTGCAGATGGACATATCGATCAAATGATATTTAAACACACTGTTTACATTCACTCAGGTACAAAAGAAGTCTCATCATTTACCTATGTAATATAACCATTCAAGATTGACAAGTTACCAAGTGACATATCTCCTAGTAGTTTATTCAGCAAAATGAGATTACAGGCTGTTTTGTTTTATTATTTTTGTTGTATGTGCAATACATATCAAACTACATATAAATTGGTATCTCTATGTCATGTTATTTCATGATTTTCATTTGCAATAGGTATGCATTAAATTAGCGGCAACCTAGAATACAAAAATAGAACACTAACCAAGAATCTCCATGTGGTCATACCCAAGGGAAGTTATACCACACACAATAGGTGCCCGAACCTGAAATATCAACACATCTACATGAGTTTGTCCCAAGATATTAACTTCGTAAAAAATATCAATATTCAAGCAGTCTTATAGTGGTATTCTGGTAGAGACCAACACGTTTCTGCTGAAATGACAGTTATACATACCACATTTGTTGCATCGTATTTGCCACCTAATCCAACCTCCATTATAGAAACATCCACCTGCAAAAATTTTGAAAAAAAAGCAACTTTTATTCATTGGTAGTATCAGTATGGAAGAAGTCTGCATAGGAATTTAAAGCACAGGGATCAAACCTGCTCTGCTGCAAATATCTTGAAGGCAAGTAAAGCAAGGAAGTGGAAAAAAGTAGGCATTGGAACATTGTCATCAGTTTTTTCCTGTGTAGCACGAAAATGAGAAACCATTTATGCTAGTACTATGAGCAAGCACATCAAATCACAAAAGTTTTCTAATAGTCTGTAAACACAATTTCAAAGTGATCACTGTGATGATCAGGTAGGCATGAACTTAATAATATGGTATTACTGTTATACAACACCAGAATTGTAATTATTAAGATAGAACATCTCATTGGAGAACATAACAGAAGATGATTGTGCTAGAATCACCATATAGACAATTAAAACCATTTTTTTACTGTTCGAGATGACACTCAAATTGATAAAATATTAACTCTAAACACTTCGAATTCAACACCCACAACCTTTTGTTCCTCTTCTCAATTAAACAACACTTACAACCCCTTTTTGCCTTATGCTTTACAAGCTCACACTTCAGTTAAGTGTATTGTCAAAGAAACCACAAGACCTAATTTATTTGCTCTGCCATCACAAATTCACAATTAGCTTCTGAAATCAATGCAATAAGCCAATAACTGAAAAGGATGAAAAATGAAATAGCTCCGAAACTTCAACACAATTAGCAGAGAATATCCATCTTGTCACTGTTAAAAGTAACTGGCAGACTAGACTAGTTTACAGAACTATAAAGCTAAGTTGGAAGAAGTTGTTACCAGTAGTTCAAAAATAGTAGAAAGGTGATTTGGTTCTAGTTCAGAATAAAAATAGGGAAAAGCAATAACCTGGTTTTACACCTAACCAAAACTTCTGCCCATAAAAATTCGATTGAAGTATTTATGCACAGAAATATACCTTCAGTCTATCATAACACCACCAGAAATATGCTAAAAATTTATCTTCACAGATTTCCACACTGCAGAAGCAACAAGAATAATGCTAATAAATCAGAGCACACTAGCTATGTTGCAAAGATGGAATAAAAGGCACCATATAATGTATTTTAGTAGGTCCATGAAATTTGGTAAAAGCATAGAGAAGTACAAGAACGATGATATTGCAGTAGCTACCAATATGAAAGGTTAATTTGTTACGAAACCATTCCAATCCAGTATTAACAAAATAATCAGAATCCATGTTTAATTAATGTGCACCCTTAACAAAGCAAATGACAAACACATAATGTAGATACAACAAATTTCAATGGCCCATTCGTTGACTAATTCATAGTAAAAGGAAATAAAATCAATATATAAATCTGAAATACTCACCCATCTAAACGAAATCTTTCTCGGACATCAATTAGGTGAGGAGAAGTGAAGAGCCCAGTGTGAAAACCACAGTTACGTAATATAGATTCTGTGAAGGTGCATGTAGATCCCTATGGAAGCACAGTGCAAAAGAACAATTTGTATCATTACAAATGCAAGAGTCATATATATATATATATAACATTCTTAAGTCTGAAGGCAGTAATTACTATTTAGGAAATAGCATGAAACTGGAAATCCATAGCTACTCCTCAGTGTAAGAGACCACAAACTACCAACCACATATCAATCATTGCAAAAGTTTGAACCTCTCATTGAGCAGTAAAGAACATAAATTCAGAAAATACATGAAGTTAATTTACAAAAGCAGTAAGTTTAAAGTCTTAGCAACCTTAACTAATACAATACAATACAATAAAGTAGTCCATGTGAACGGCAAGCCAAAGATTCATGAGCTCTTAACATGGCTTCATTTCCAAGCAACCAGCAAAGTTGAAAGAAAGTACCTTCCCTTTGGTACCAGCCACATGAATAATCTTCATATTCGAAATCGGCTCCTCCAAATCAAGCATCTACGGAATCAATCGCACTCCATTGTTAACATCACCAACTAAGACTTTTCCCAACAAAGTGACCAAACATTGAAACCCAATTCACAAACTTTGTACCTTTATGTAATCAAATAGCACGTCGAACCGATCCCCCATATTGACATCACCAACACGAGTGCGTTTAGTAATTAAAGATGACAAGGCATCCAATGCTTCTTCATACGGAGTCACTGATGAAGATTTTGGGGACCCATTACCGCCTTCTGCAAATCAAAGCAAAAGAAAAGGCCCCACAAGGAGAATCAACAGAAAATAAATAAATTTAACTTGAGTTGAAGCACAAAGAACAAAACTTGAAAAGAAGCACCCAAAGAACACCATATTAAAACGACCCAAATGTGAAATTTAACAATATACATAGAGATGAAAGCAAATACCTTCAGCCATAGCTATTGTGGATTGAATTCTGAATCAAACAGACAAAAAAAAGTCTTTTTGTGAATTGTGAAGCAGAAAGAGATGCAGATAGCTGATAGATAGAGAGAGAAAGAGAGAGTGAGAGTTACAGTGTGGGGTGAACTGAAAAATGGAAGGTGGGATTGAGATTGAAGGATTGAAAGGTATGAGAGGGGGTAGAAAGAGTAGTGTTTTGTGGTATGCGTCTTGCGGTTGTTGCAGAGAAGGATAGAGTCGAACCAAGAATCAGTGACATTCTCTTCTCTGTGGGGAGACTAGTGAGTCACAGTGTCCCAGGAACTGCGTAAACAGTGGAATACCTATGACGATGCTCATCAACGTGTGATCTTGATCAACGGTTCTTAGTCTTGCCACGTCATGGAATCTTTTTGGTTAGGTGAGGACTGAGAGCAGCCATTTTCTTATACTTGGATTCATCTCACAGCATAGCTCTGCAAAAGTTGGGATTTTGGAGGCTGCTTGGTTTGGTTTCAAGGATCTAAAATTGAATTCAATTGAATCTTTCTTTAATGCGATTCGGTGTAGGGTTGACGATTCGTGGGTGGAAAATTGGAGTCAAATCAATATTCAAGTACTATAGTTTGCTAAATAGATTAATTTTTCTAGGTGTTATTGTTCATTAAGGAATTGTTTGTTGAATTTGGATACAAAGCTTACGATATATTTTTTTTTTATCAGAATTCATCTATTTTTTATCAGAACAAAACTTATGACATAAAATGCAGAAATACGTTCTCCAAAAATTGCTATGAGAAGTCAAAGTTTCAAAATACAACACAACAATATAAAATTTATTTAAAAAAGTAAATAAATAATTAAAATTTTAATTTTAATTTATTGTCATGTAAAATTATTATTAGTATTATGATTTTACTGTTTTAAGCTTCTATTTAAAGATTCAGATGACGTTTGGGAAATGGTTAAAATATTTTTGTGTAAAATAGTCCTTGATTGAGAGATAAGGGTGACTGTTTATTTACTAAACCTATTTAAGGTATGGAACAATTTCGGGCCTGTGACTTAATTGATTCAAGTAGTGGAAAGTGGAATGAAGATATTATTAATAACTTGTTCAATTACCATGATGTTCAAGCTATTATGTCTATCCCTTTATACTTTCAAAACGGTGAAGATAAGTTAATTTAGAAGTGCAATAAGAATGACTCTTATACAGTTAAAACTGCGTATCATTTTATTATGGAGACTTTAGTTGATAATGATTCTTTGAAAGTACTTGGGGACTGGATGTTAAAGTGGAGAATGAAGATTCCTCAAAGGATGAAATTATTCTTATGAATGATTGCTAGAGGCATGCTTCTCACCTGTCAACGTCTAGTATATAAGGGGGTAAATTGCTCAACTATTTGTCCTCTCTACCAATAAAATTCGGAGCCAGATTGGCACGTGTTTTTTTTACTGCCGTCGTGCAAAGCAAGTTTGGCAACACTCGTCTATTTGGAGTATTATTCAGAATTTAATTGCCAATGCTAAAGGTGTTGTAGAGGTACTCTTCTCCTTTCTTCACATGTTAGCAAATGATGAAAATATATAATTTGTCATTGTTTTATGGTGTTTGAGGCAAAGAAGAAATGATAACGTTTGGGACAATATTTCAAAGCCTCCTATAATCTCCATCAAAACTGCTTGTGAATATTTTCAACTTTGGCAACAAGTTCGAACCAATCATAGTCAGCCCCATCATCTCTTGTTAGCACTACTACTCATTGGGAAAAGCCAGCAATCGGTTACTTAAAATGTAATATTGACGTAGCAATATTCTTTAACGAAAATATTTTCGATCTTGCAATGTGCATTTGTGACAGGGAGGGAGAGTTTATTTCAATGAAGACTTTATGGAAGACTGAACATCCTCCACCTTTTGAAGTTGAGACAGCGACACTTTTGGAAGCTATTTTGTGGATCACTCATCTGAACTTACAACAAGTTATTATTGACCTAAACTTACAACAAGTTATTTGAGTTTAATTGTAAATATATTGTTGACAATTTGGATAGTATCATGCCAAATCACTCGAAGTGTGATTCTCTTATTCACAAGTGCAAAAAATATATCAGTGGTTTATTAAACATTTCGGTGCGTTTTATTAAGTAACAAGCTAATCAAGTTACTCATTCTCTTGCAAAAGCATCTAGATTTTATGCTAGTCCCCATCTTTTTTATTATATGCCTACTTGTATTGAAAGTCTTATTATTAATGAAATGATATAAGTCTTTCTTCTTAAAAAAAAAGCTTCTATTTATGGAAAATATACTTTGCACAAACTTTTATAAAATATGTGTATAATTTGAAGTATTCATAAAAGAGTACTGATATTTATATTTATACTTCATTTCACATATCTCACATATTTTACTTTATGTAAGTTTTTTAATGTTAAAAAGGAAGAGAAGAGGAGAGAAAGGAGAAAGAGGGAGAGAGAGAAAATATAAATAAAGTGAGATAAATATTATGTGCAAGAATTATTTCTTTTCAAAATAAAAATACACAAAAATCATAATATTATCTAATGATTTGCATGAAAATATGTAATAAATATGTAAAAATAAATTTATACAAATATTATTACTGTTCATTTTTAATTAAAAATTTTAGTCAACATAATATTTAAATTTTTTTATGTGGATATCTAAACTTTTAATTTAAAGAGTTAGTCAAGAAGATCAATTTGAGTTACCAAGTTGAGACGAACAACGAGTTAACTTTTTCTCAAAAAAAAAATTGAATTTGAAATAAAAATAACTTTGATACAATACAAATATGAAAATGTAAAAAATGAAATAGACTTCATTTTCACCTGTAATTTATTTTTTACATTCCTATTATTCACCTATTCAATCAACATCCTAAATGCGAGAAACGTTGACATGATGACATTCAATGATGTAGGCAATTAGGCATGGACGCATGATTGAGGAAGCAACTCTCTTGTCGGAGTGAAAGGCAAAAATTAACCACGTCTCGTTTTAAGACAGCAAAATAATAACAATGGAGCGAAAATAGTAGCTCCGGTAGATGGTAGATGCTGATCAATATGAGCTTCACGGCTACTACTGCAAAGGGTTATTTATGTAAGAGGTAGTTTCATGCCAAGAATTCAAATATAAAATATGCTAGATATAGATCACCCAACAAAGAGCTTCCATAATTGGCAAATTATCATCTCTGTACATTTTCAAAACCCCATTCTAGTAACAAGCAAACCTCTCCTTTCCTTATGATATTTTTCTTCAACCACCACCTTCTAAACTACTCTTGCTGATACCTATAGCAGGCCATATATTAATTGCCAATTTGTAAAAGAAACAACAGTCAGATACCACAAGATAGGATAAAGGCACACTGCAAGAAAAATGTTGCAACCTGATTCATTTCAATCACAGCATTTGTCTTAGCTGCTGGTTTTCCTTGCGAAGAGAATTAACTTCTTTCATCAATTCAGCTTGGTTTTCCAGAATGGAGTTCATAATGGTTGACATTTCCATCTGTTGAATGTGACAATTAATTAGAGAGGAAGAGAAAAATTGGAGAAAGGGAAAAATGGAAATGACCATCAGTAATTCCGAATGCACACCTCTTGCAGATGAAACTGTCTTAAAATTTCAATATGAAGGTTCCTCATATCCTCGTGTATGGATTTCTGAAAGGAATCTAGAGTTTCTTCCAGGGTCTTCTGAAAAAGCTGAAGTGTAAATGAAGTTCCATGATGTGCATCCGACTGAGATGCTTTCTGCTGTTGTGAGATTACTCCCTAATATAATTTCACAAATCAATATACAAAACAAGTAAACTAGAGCAACTAATATAAGTATGTATTAAGAGATTAAGTGTAAATGAAGTTCCTCGTTGTGCATTTGACTGAGATGCTTTCAGTTGTTGTGAGATTATTCCCTATTATGAATTTCAAAAATTAATAAACAAAACAAGTAAACTAGAGCAACTAATATAAGAATGTATTAAGAGAATCTCATATTGGATTCTATAACTAATTTGAATTCTAAGTGACACTGCAGAACTAATACAATATATATCAATGAAACCTATACATGGCCTGTGCTTTACTCTGAAGCACAGTAGTGGAAGAATCTAGAATTAAGCAGAGATAAATGTTCTACTCTCTTCTAAAATCAAACACCAATATATGTAATGCAATTGCAAACGTTAGAATGTGTATATATTACATACATTTGTTGGTGGTAGAGAGCCTGATTCTGTTGGAGCAGATGTATCAGACTTCAACAGCAAGCTAATTAGAAGTTCTTCTCTGGTTTCAGCTCCTGATTTCTTAATCTTAGGTGAACCAACTGAAAGGGATACTCCATCACTGAAGGTAGATGTAGTGCTTATTCTTTCTGCATAAGTAGAAAATCTTCGAGGAAAGGTCAAAGATGACATTTTTGGGGAATCGAGGTTTGCCTGTCCAATGCTGGTTTTTGTATTGATGGACAAAGGCAAAGTACTAGAGAACAAGTGATCAGGAAACCCTAATGAAGTCTCCTGGCTTGTAGAGACATCCTTGGCACGTAAATTGGCATAACTGAGGCTTGAATTTGTATAGGAACTGATACCCGCTGATGAGGACGTATCCTGCAATCCAGAAAACATTGATCCTTCTGTCTGACTACCAGAAGCCAACATCCCAAAATGAGATGGCGCATTGACAGGCTGACGTGGGTAAGTATATTTATCAGATAACCTCTCACCACCCCAAGCTTCTGGAGGAGTGATGGAAGAATCTTCATTCTTTGAAGATGGAGGAGTTGATCCCACAAGTGGAAAGGAAGATTGAGTTTCCTACACCAAGTTAGTAGCAATAAAATCATTCAAAATAGGATAATCTACCTTGACAAAAATATCAAATAGAACTTCCCCGAGCAGATACAACAAAGAATACAATTCAAGCCAAGATACATTATACACAAAACCCTTAGGAATGATTTGATGAGTAATACAGAAAAACAGACCTAACAGATGCTCTAAAGCAGTATGCCTTCCCTGCAACTCATAATTAAATCAAATGCATGACTTAAATCCTCCTAAAATAATCTCAATGAATATCTATTTTTCTCTAGGAATTTGGAAAAAGAAGCATAAACCATCAGGAAAAAAAAAGGGACTACTATTGGTGGTGCAAATAAGATCCAGGATACTTAAACAATTTAAATTGAAAACAACACAATCCATGTCAATAGTTTGCGGGTATTCTTGGCTGATAAAGTGTTTAATAATAAAAGAAGGGAAGAGAAGTGATCTTTCTAATTGAAGAATTCCATACAGCTTTTTCAACAACCAAGTTCTCCTTCCATTGCCTATTAGGAAATCAAGTGATACACAATAAATACTGTTTAACTAAATGGCATAGATGGCAGGGTATGAAGATATGTCCCACTTTGAACTGAAGGTTGGAGACAAGAACCTGCTTGGAAGTTGAACCAGATTTCCAATCAAATATTGGATGGTCACTGCTTCCTTCCTCTGAATTTGGAAATCTTCGACTGGATGACGGAAACAACAGCGACGAAGGTTTCCTATCTGCAAATATATTATCCTTCTTTGCTCCATTTTCATCCCATAGTGAGGATGTTATTGGTTGAACATCCACAATCGGGGAGAATACCTCCATGTCATCCTTGAAGTTATAACTAGAACGTGGAGCATATAACCTTGACAGAGTTCCACCTGGCCATAGATGGCTTTGATGTGGTGTTTCCTCTGCAGTAAACACATTTAGTATGCTTGATGTAAATCCACTGCTGGATGTTGTAAGTGAAGATGCTTCAATGGAGGCACCTAGACGACCAGGATTCCTAGTACTGGACACTGCTGTAGATACGGAAAAGCTCGATGAAGTTGCAGAAGGTAAAGGATCAGGCATAAGGATTGAATCTTCAACTGCATCTCCCACAAGAGCAGTCTCAGCAGTGCAATTACTTTCATTAACAATAACAGGTTTTGACCTTTGCCAGCATAAGCTCGTAACAGGCTGTTTCATACTATAAATTATTAGAGTAAATAGATGATATTCAGTTTAGAAACATAAATCGGTAAGCTAACATCAGTAGATTAATTCTCAATTTAAAAGAATTTCATTTTATTCAGTTTTAAAAGATAATTTTTGAATGACTAATGACCATATCGGCACCTTTTAACTACTTAGAAAGCATCTTGCCATAAAAAGAGTTCAATTTTGTATTTGCACAATCAGTTCATATCAGGGACAAAAAAAAAAATGTTCACATCTATATTTCATTAAATATCAGAATCTAACTGTCGCAACCGTCAACACTAACCAATAAGCAATCGAGAAAGAATTCTTCAACCATTCAATAATATATCCTACAATAGGTTGAAAAACGATTTAACGGAGCAAGAAATCTGATTGAAATTCATCCACTTGAAAAACCATACGAATGGTTCAAGGGTTTTTACGGGAAAAGCAATCAATGATTAACCAGAAGGAAAAAAACTCATTATCAAGGCTATTTACGAAGGAGCAAACACTAGTATAGATTTTAGCTATTGGTCATAACAGACTAAATAGCATTGAATAACAAATTTCTTAGTACATGTCAACATGCTACTCATCAATATGACATTCCAATACCCTTACCCATTATATTTGGGCATTATAAATATAGCGTTCAATAAATAGTGGATAGGGAAATTCATAAATTTAACAGATCATGCATATGGAACAAACATAAATAAGGTAGCTTGCTTACCCAGCCAGTAGTATGCATCAATGGCTAATTGTTAAGAAGGCAGTGGAAACCAAAGAGGAACAAGGGAACCAATCTTGTACAGATTTAAATGCCTACTGTGCCCCATCCGGGGTTGAGAAAATGTTCATATTGTAAGTTATTTGGGAAGCTTAAAGTAGCTTCTATAGTTCGATGATTCCATGTTGGTGTTAGATAAAACATATATCAAGCTGTAACCAAGTTCCTCCACTTCCTTGAGTCCATCTTATTGTTAGGTGAGACAAATATCAAATAGTAACTGAATGCCAGGCTTAAATGCATTAAAGATAAACCATGCTGATCAAGATAAAACATTGTAAGTGGGGCCAAAATCTACCTCTGAGCTACCATAAGCATGAAGAACAACAAGAGGTTGCGGTTTCCCACGAACATCATAGAATGCCACACAACCATTGCTAGTTCCAGCGGCCAACATCCAACCATCATCTCTAAAGGCCAATGAAGAGAAAGGTGCTTCATAAGAAATGCAAGATGATGGTCTTCTAGAACCAGAGTCATAAGTGTATAATTTTTTGTCAAGACCCACACTAGCAATAATCTGTCAATGGAAAAAAGATGTAAGAAAGTAAAATAGTTGAATTAATTTTCTAATTACCATAACCAAGGGAGGTTCACGAGTTCACAGCAAGATGAAACAGTCTCCCTATGCATATCAAAATATAACAAGCCATTAGAAACGAAACCTTGTCATTGGATGGAGAGAAGCTAATACCAGCAGTTGGTGCAGAATGCTGCTTCAACCATGAAACCTATTTTTTTGTTTTTTTAAAAAAGAAAAAAAAAAGGAAAAGGAAAACAGAAAATGTATACTGTCAACTCCGAAAAAATCATCTTAAAAGTGAAATAATTAAAAGGAGAAAATCAAGAAAGGAAAAACTTTCCACTGATGGGCCTCTAACCCATGTATACCAGAGAGGAGCAAGGAAGCAAGGAGTTGGGCTGCAGGATTATGGGAGAAGGAAGAGAGGGAAGCTCAAGGGCAGAAATGGGAATGAGCTGGAAAAGGTAGTGGAGGTTTCTGTTCGGCAGACAGTAGAAGGGTCTAACCGAATGGACACCTTGCACAGCAGAGTGGTGTGGCAGATACTGGAATCATAGAGGGGAACGTGAATATGGAGGGGGCAGAGGGTAGTGAGTAGGGTATTCGGTTATCTAGGCAGTGTGGGGTGGCTTAGGCCATTGGGCAGATATAGCAACTTGCTTCTCTGATTATTTTCTTCTGTTTTCCTATTCTAAATCTGTCTCTGCATATCCTGTTCTATCACTGTAATTGCCTTCTGGATCACCTACTATTTTCTCCATTAATAATACTAGAGTCTATCATCCACAGACAGAGGTAATTCTTTGCATCAATGGTCAACTTTGAGTCATACCTTAATACCTTGGCATTGGACGTAATTACTGGGCACAAACCAGAACTAGTGCCTCAATGTATGCCTTTTGCGGATGATATAGTCCTAGTTGATGAGTTGAGAGAAGGAGTAAATTCTAAACTAAGTTGTGGAGAGAAGCTTTTGAATCAAAGGGTTTTCGGTTAAGTAGGAGTAAGATAGAGTATATGAAATGCAAGTTCAGTAAGACGTGGATTAGCAATGTTTTCGAGGTGAAAATTGGAGAACACGTTTTACCAAAAGTTGCATGGTTTACGTATCTTGAATCCATCTTATAGCAAAGTGATTGAGGTCCACTAGAGCATCATTGGACAACAAAATTTAGGAAAAACATACAGTCAACCAAATAAAATGGCTTTTCATTATTGTAAAATGTCGTAGCATACATTATATATTTCTTTAGTGAACATATTGCATACCTTAGGGCTACGACCAGTTGTATCCCACAAATGTACAGTCCCATCGTCACCAGCAGTCACTAGAAGGTGACGACTAATCCGGGAATAATCAAGAACTCTCAACATCTGGTCTTACAATTTTAAAGACGGGAGATTAGTCTGGAAACAATGATTTAAAGTCAAGCACTAAGAATTAGAAGGTTTAAAAAAAACAAAAAGCTGAAAAACCTGTTGATTGGGGTCTTTGAGTTCAGCAGCCCTTGCCCCAGAAGCAAGGTTATGAAGTATAAGGTCCCCACTAAGGCTGATAGAAGCCAAATGTTCATCTTTACAATTGTACATTACACCTGTGACAGTATTAGTATGACCCCTCAGCCATTTAATACAGCGCTTCCTTTGCAAATCCCATATCCTTACAACTTGACCACTTCCTCCAGAACATAAGTATCTAGATGCCTTGTTGCTGAAACTGATAGCCAATATAGACTCCTACAAATCAGTTTAAGAAAAAAAAAACTGCATGAAGTAAACTGAAAAAGAAACAAAAAAAAGTGCTTGAATTTGCAGAAATCAAGTTACTGTCAGGAGCATTAACACCAGGAAGTGACCATATAATTACAGCAAACAAATAAAAAGGGCTTTCTCACGAGGTCAAGTAACTCTAATTGTAATGCAATGCCAGTATGGAATCTTGGTACCATTCTCCTGTCTCATAGCTCTTAAAAGTTGGAACAGATACACCAAAGAAGAAACAGTAGCATTATAAAGAGAGGATTCCCTGCCTTGCTTCCTCTGAAAAAGCTAGAAAGAGCCAACTTTGACAGGATAGTCTTCCCACTCATACATAAATTATTTTTCAAGTTTAACGCTTTGTTTATTGAATCAAAGGTCATAGATTCTTTGAGGTCAATTTTTTTTATTATTAAACATACTATAAAATTTATGCCAAGAATTCCACATGCAAGGTGTATAATATGGAAAGAGTCCAATCTAACGGAGATTATCTAAAGTGCAACTCTACCCTCATCTCTCCAATCAAGAAGTACATGGATACGGAAGATAATAACATAAATTTGATTTTGTTCCCATTCTCAAAAGCTTCCAGTGTCACATGTTGAAGGTACAAGAAAATGTTATTAAAGCACATAATCACAGCTTTTCTGTTGTTTTGGGAGGCAAGGGATAGAAGACAGAACTTTTAATAAACGTTAACAAAACTTTCTTATGTCGTCTTAAAATTCAGATAGAAAATGTCAAGGTTCATAACCATGAAGCAGTAAAAATATTGTTCGACTCGGATAATGTATAATCTTAAACCTCCACTTTTTGGATGCCTTTCATTTTTTGTATCCATACTTTTTGGATGCATTTTGATTTCAGGATAGTGGTAACATTACATTCTTGACTCTTCAGTACTCAAATTTGATCTCACGTGGCTCATATTTTATGTTGATTATACTGATGCATCAAACGCAGTGACAGATCAATGTTGTCAACAGTGGGGGGCACATGCCCCCACTCAATTTTAAAAATTTCTACTACCATAGCGGTAATTTGCCATTTCAGCTCCCCTTGTCTTTCAAACTTTGCCCCCATCATGTGAATGAATGAGTAAATTTTACCATGTTATTTTTTCTCAAGCAAAGAGAGAGATATTGCCCTTGCCCTTACTCCCCACTACCCAAAATTTCTGAGTCCATCACTAATCAAACGTGTCTTAATACAATCACTATAAAAAATGGGAAAGAAGACAATGTTTCAGCAACTATAAAGCCTAGATGAGGCTTTTTAAATTTTGCATGACGTTTTGTATATGAGACTACATATTCCACTCGACAACAGAAATTACCTCAATGTTGTCTCCACTATCAGTACCAGCGACAGGAATGGTCCCCATGCTGTGCCCATTCTTATGCCACAATGAGATCTTTTTATCATCTCCAGCACTGGCCACAACCAAATCTGTGAAGAAACCATATTCAGTTCAAATAAAGAAAATTTGTGTTTTTGACTTTTGTCTTAGAAGCAAACACAATCAATTGCTAAATTTAATTCTACCACAACTTTTAAGAACCCACAAAATCAAATCCACCAAGTCAAACACCCCCCCCCCCAAAAAAAAAAAAGACTCACAAACCGCAAGTGAGAAAATAACTACAGAGAGAATCAATTCAATTCAATTCCATAAACAAGATGGGTATTAAAAATCAACGAAATTCCACAAATGCAAACCCTTCAAAGAAAAAATTGAAAATTTCTGTTCCACAAAAAGGAAAAAAGATCATAGATTGACTCACTGGTATGGTTCCACTTCACTGAATTGACTTGTAAACCAGGAGAGGGGGTGCAGCTCAATGTGCAAGGATCCCCGGGTTTGACCGAGGCATCGAACAACTTCACAGTGTCACCTCCACTTGCCGCCAACAACGCCATTGACGGATCCCCAAAATTCATCAGCCACTTTACCACAAGCTCGTTTCAACTTTCAACAAAGCTTCCGAAACTGCCACTAGCAAACTCGAAATTTTCCCGTTTTGTGATGATTCTAGGAAACGTTTTGTGAGAGAGAAAAAGGGTGGCAACAAAACATGAACATTTCCCGATTTGGATTTGGAAGTGGAAACCCTACATGAACATGATTCAAGTTTGGAGACTTGAGAGTTGGAGTAGGAACCAAAATTCAAAGTTTCAAACATAGAAACGTATAATAAAGTGGGCGCCTTTATATGCCATCAAATATCAATGACCAAGATTATTTATGTAACATTATTCAAAATTGTATAGACAATATTAACAAATTTATAAGTTTAATTTTTATTGTGGATCTAATAATAGAAAAGTGAAAATGAAGAAGTTTTTAAAGTTTTTTTTTTCTTTCTTGTTTTTATTATCACAACCTAAATTTAGAAACTTCAAATAAATTCATACTCATTATAACTTTTAAGTGCAGGTGGTGAGTTTCATTTCAACTTTCAACCTTCCAATAGTTGAACATATTTATGTAAACATATATGAAAAGCAACCGATTTCAAATAAATCACAATACATAACATAATCGACATATAATTTGTAGTCGCCTAGAAAGTATTTATATTATATAATTTATGAGAGGAGTCAATGATGAAAATGTGTTTTTATTTAAATTTTATATATGTATCTATCTATAGGTAAAATATATTGTTAGGTGTAAGTACTCATTATCTTGAAATATATTGCGTAGATATTTCGCTTACAAGTAAAGTAATAGCATAATAAAGGTGAATAGCACTTGGAGAATGGAATGAAATAAATTTTATAAAAAGAAACCATTTGATCTTATATTTCATTGTATTGTGAAAAAGGAAGAAATCATTTGGTTTGATATACACTAGCAATCGGAGTTGCGTTGAATTCTCTCTTTCTATTACTATACGATCCCTTTGAACCGAAGAGGATCGGACCCTAATACCTAATAATCTCTATTTTCTTTTGTTTTTTAAATTGATGAATTGATTGTTTATTTTTATTTAATTATACTATAATTCATTTACACATTAATATTATTCACCAAACATTAAAACAAAATAGAATGTATTTCGGTATTTTCAATCATATGGAAACCAATAATGTGTATAGATGTGATTTGACATACCAAACATGATAATAGAAATGAATTTTTTTCGCTTCAAAATCTGCATAGGAATGGAAATAAGAATATCGTATCGTGATGAAATCGACATAAGGTTTAGGTATCAACTATCAAGGATGAAAAGACATTTCACTCCATTTCTTTTCCATATAATGCAATAAAATCTTAAATACTAATCATAAATAGTGATAAACCGGAAAAGAGTATAAAAGAATTTAATTAACCAAATTCAGTTTGTATGGAATCACTATTCCTAGCATAGTTATAAATATCGGCTTAGTGTATTGGCAGTATGAATAATTAGTTAGATTAGATATATCTTGTACTTAGCATGATTCAATTTGACTCGGTTGGTTTGGGTTGAAAATTGGTGACCTAGTCGGTTAAACCGGTTGTGTCATGAAATTAAAAAAAAAAAACAAGAACAAACTTTAAGAAGTCATAACTTTTGATTCATTTGTCCAATTTAGAGCTTGTTTGTTAGGAATTATTTGATGAAAAATCATTTTTTTGAGTAAAAAATTATTTTTAATGATTTTGATTGTGTTTGTTTAAGTTCATTAAAAAAATATTTGTTTTAAAAAATCATTTTTATGGTTAAAATGAAAAGCTACTCTCATTAGCTTTTGAAAAAAATTTATTACAATAGAAGCTACTATCATTTAAAAAATAATTTTTATGATTGTAAATAAACACAAAATAGCTTATATTTTTCTTAAAAATCTCTAAAAAGTAATCTCTAAATTATCGAATGTCAAAATCATTTTTTTTAATCTGTAACAAATGAGTATTTAGATTAAGTATATGTCCATTTCATATAACTTTTTGATATTTACGTCATGTCAGTTCTAATTTTTTTTAAAAAAAAATTATTTTCTAAGTTATGAGTATTTTAATGAAAAAACTTATTTTCTAAACTCTTTTTTTTAAAGGTCATCATTTCTATTAAAATAAATATATTTCAATTATTTATAATAATAAATATTATCATATAATATGTATTTTTATATATATATATATATTTAAATATTTATTTAATTTTATGCGATTCGATCAGTGATTAATTAATTAAACTAATGACCCATTAATTTAATAACCCCACCGAATCGAATAACGATCCAAATTTAATAATTATGATTCTGAGGAGACAATGGTGATTGCCTTCAAATTTTCCAGAATATATATACTAAAACCGATCAGCCAGAGAGGGCTAACAAACACCGTCTTGCTTATGCCTCCTCGAATGTTCAGTCAATCTGAAAATCCCTTCTAATCTAAGCGAACAAAGCAACATACAGGCTCCCTAATAAGGTAAAAGCAGTAGTTCTGATGACCAGCATGAGGATCTTGACATCAACAGTACAAAGTACATACCCATATACAACCATAACATGCAGCAATGGCATGGCATCTTTACTATCTCAATAAATTTGGCTAAAATCATCACACAAACTGCTTTATCATTTGTAAATTGACAGTCTACGACTCTACTACTCTGGAGACCTTTCATAGCAAAGGAGGTCATTTCCATGGGTCATCTACAACACATATATGTACATATTGTATCATGTAGAATAATTATGATCGAGAAAAGAAAAGGGAAAATAAATAAATAAAGAGAAAAAACCTTTGCTTTCATCGCCATCCTGCACAGCTTATCCTATAACTAGTACATTATGGCCACTGCCTAACTGGATGGATTATAGCATAAAACTTGCTTGTCATCGCCTCAGAATGGATAGAACTTAAGATCAGGCAATCTAAATTATCTTCTGATTTTAACCCGACAAACAGCAAATTCATCAGCACCAGAGAGAGAGAGAGAGAGAGAAAGGGTCAATAACTGAGATTGAACACCTGATATAGTTGTAGCTGGGGTCCATTAAATCGGCGCATGAATGCTAACTTGAATAAAAAAGAAAGAAACAAAAAAGAAAGGAATGTCTTTTAGCATTCCAATAAATAATAGGGGCCAAATGAGGGGATTCCCTACTCTGTGAGACCAGATAATCTGAGAAGAAAATCAATACTCTATACAGCCCAACGCCAAAGAAAGCCTGGAAACATACCGATCATACACCTAACAAGTAACTATATGAATCAAAACCTCTCCATCAAGGGGAGTAGGTGAGGCGTCATATCTTGATGCATTGCCAATTTGCACTCCTACCGAGGGCACCACAAAAGTAAAAAGGCTTTAACTTGTAATTAGAGGTTAAAATAGGCTATATTAAGCTTTAAAGAGTATTATGTACCGTGAAGAATTTGATACATAAAATGAGTTGTTACTGTTAATTTTATAATAAATATTTAAAAATTTATTAAATATAAATAATAACTAATAAATATTTGATAACTTATTTAATATTAATATTTTAAAAAAAATATAAATATTAAAGTAATTCCTTAAACTTTACTTGACCTATTTTAAAAAAAATTTAGCCTTAATTTAACCTATTATTTATTATAAGTTTTTTTTAGACTTAGTATATTCTAAAAGCTTATATAAGAGTTTATATTATATAAAAGTCTTTAAATAAGTTCACAAATTTAAATTTTATAAGTTTTGAATATATTTTGCTTATAACTAAATTATTAAATAAATAAATCATATAAATATTAGATTTTTTTAATTTTTTGTTATTATATATTATATCTTCATAAAGGAACTCCCCTACGTGTCAGTTTCTAATTTCAATTAAGGTAAAATTATTCCCACTCAATTATATTCTTCTCAGCTCTCAGTGCGTTTTCTACTTCCTTTTTATTCGTTTTTGTTCTCTCGTGTTTTCTTAGCTATTGTTGTTGCATTTAGGTCTCTTCCTCTTTGTTTCGATATTCTTCCAAGTTTTCGTTATCATCGCTACGGATTTCTGGTATTTTTCCTTTGTTGTCATGCGACGTTAGATCGATAAGATGCCATGCCTTCTCAATCCTTCATCTTTATCTAATCTTCTGCAAAAATTATTACATTATATTTCACCGACAAATCTCATTCTGAAGCAAACTGCAGGACTCCGATTGCGTGTACACAATCTACGTTCGGATTGGGTCGACCTTGAAGGGAGGAATCGACCCCAAAATGGGGCTCAAGTTGTAAGACAAATATGGCTACTACATCTACATCAAGAACCTGGAGGCATGGGGCAGGTTGATGGGTTTAGGTTACAACTACTTCGAGTGTGGCAACCTCGACATCTTCAGCGGTAGGGGACCGTGCCTCGATGGACCCGTTTGCGTGGTGAATGTGACTTTGGACGGATCGGGTCCCCATCACGGGTAGTACTGCAACTATGTGGAGGTGACGGCCACAAGGCCCCACCTGTCCTCCTCTCAAGAGGAACAGTGGTTGACTCTTGACGTGTCGCCCTATTAGCTTTGTGCCGTGATGAACCTCTGCCATTACAATTTGGATCGAGCACGTGCACGTCTTACTCTTTAAGCTGGTGGTGGTGGCGATTGCACCAGATTTTGATATAAGTTCTCTATTTTGAGGTCTCGTGTCAATGCCCACTGTCCACGCGACGATGTTGGTGGGGGGCGGTAGCAAGAAGGACGGAGTGGGATGAGCTACGGCGAGCTTAGGTCTCTTGAAGGAAGAATTTTTAATCAAAGCCATTATCAGTTATTGGAAACTAAGCAAATGAAATGATTTAGTAATACCACGAATTCTATATAAAACCTCCTTTCATCAATTAAAAACAAAAAAATATTGTTTGACAAGGAGTTGAGGATACATGTTGTATTTTTCAAAATTTGTTATTTAAATAATTTTTACTGTGAAAATATAATTATTTTATTACCAACTTTGTAATTAAATAACTATTTATACTTATTATGTTCTAAATTATAAATTTAATGTTTGTAATTTCTGTTTTTAAATATTTAAATTTATTAATGTTCAAGTAACAAGAATAAATTAGTTGCTATTTATATTTTATTAAAAAATCAGACACTTTTTTCAAGTTTAGCATCTGATTGATATACCAATATCTTTTTTATTATAGAGAATAATTGAAAAACTTAAATTAATTTAAAACATGTTTGTAAAAGAATTTAGTATTTAAAACATCTTTTTGTAAAGATTTGTTGATAATTTATAACAGTTTGATAGTTAAATGGTTGGAGATGTCATGAAAAACAAATTATACTTTGGAAGAAAATGATGGAATTATTGCATTTAGTTGGCAGTCTATTTTTATGTTTTTATAATGAGTTAACAATTTTTTTTTTGACTGAAAAGATTTCAATCAAAGGCCTCTAAAATCAGAGGACCAAAAAACAGCAGTACATTCAGGGATGTCCTCGATCCAAATGGAATCAACATTATGCAAAGCAAACTTAGCTAGCCTATGGGCCAAATGATTAGCATCTCTTTTGGCATGTAAAACTTCTAAGGAAGAGAAAGACAAACTAATATGCTTGCAAGAAGAAAAAAAAATCGTTTCAAAGTAGGACGGAGTTAACATTTTTATTGGTAATGAGTTACTATTTTTTTACATGAAAAATATAATAGATATTATAAGTTTTTATCTATATATCTAAGTAATTTAGTTTTGCATTTTTTACTGTTGCTTTTAAAAAAATGAATGTGTGTTAAAATAAATTGTAATAAAAAGAAAAATTATCTTAGACATAAAATATAATGTTAAAATTATATTAACAAAAATATAATGAAACAATGAAGGAAAATATTTGCTATAAATAAATAAAATAAAAATTCAAAAATACTATGAATTTCACGGGAGTATAAACTAATAAGTGTTAGCCTAAGGTTTTTTGTTAGCATTTGTTTTATGAAGATTACAAACATTACTTTATCATTAACAAAGATTGCTTACACTTGATCCTAGTTAAAAGACTATTCTGCAGATTTATCAAAGCATTAAAGCTGAAATTCTCAAAGATAAGCAAGCTGATGAGCTAACTCATGAATGCAAGATGAGCTGGCTCATGATATTCTAACTCATGAATGCAAGATGAGCTGGCTCATACTAGAAACCCAGAAATACTCTGTTCAACTCTGTTTTTTGTTTCTAACTGCAAGATGATTCTAGAAGATTTCTCATGCTGCCAAATCGTTAGAATATTCTTTGGAATGGATGAAATGATACTAAACAAAAGGGAATGATAGACACAAAAGAGAAAAAGGACACCATGCACCCATTAGTTGCAAAAAGAGGTTATGGACAGCTGGTACAATACAAAATATGCAACGTCCTTGTGATGCAACGTTCAAATTTGAAGCTGCCTACAAATACCTACCATTTTCCAAAGATACAACAAGAAGATGACAAGGGAAAAAGAGAAGAATTAGTTGTGCTTTACTCTGAGAATCATTTGTAAATCTATGGAGCTTATCATTGTATATCCAACTCTTTGTGAGAGAGTTTTTACTCTATTTTCTTGTAAAGCTCATTGAGGGTGTGTTGTTTCATAGCTTGGAGAGGCTATGGTTGATTAAAACTACTTATTTTTAGCTTAGAGAGGCTAGGGTGGATCAAAACTACTTGTATCTAGCTTGGAGAGGTTAGGGTGGATCAAAGAATACTTGGTTGATAGTGAAAAATCTCAGTTTTGCTGAAGACTGGATGTAGGTTCCACATTAGACCGAACCAGTATAAATTCCGATGTGCAAGCTCTTTCTTAACCCTTTCTTTACTGCGTATGTATGTGAATGTTTATTTGTTGATGTTCAAACTTGTATGTGTATGCTCTGTTTAAGTTTCAAATTCTGACTTAGATAAGCTAGCTCACTGTTACTGATAAGCTAGCTTATCTCTACTGTTTTGAGTTTTTTGTGTGTTGTAGAAGATTTCACTTTTGGTAACACTTGATTTAACCCCCCTTCTCAAGTGATTTCTTACTATCAGTAAGAAATAAATAAACTGACTTGTTAAGCCAAATAAACTTTTTAAAATGCCTATGCCTTAGTTTATTTAATTAAATAGATTTTTTTAAAAGCTTAAACTTAACTTGTTTAATAAATATGTTAAACCAAAGTAGGTAGAAGGTAGGCTAGACTTTAAGCTTCTGTTCGGCTGCTTGACTTATTTTCACCCCTACTTGTAATAAACAAAGAGATTACATGATCTTTCCTTAATCACTTATTTTTTATTTTATTTTGGAAAGTATTACCTTTTATTAACAATTTCAAAATCTTATATAAGTTTATAAATTTTTTGAGTACTTAATTTCTTGAAATTTTTTAAATTGAAATTACTATTGAATATGTCATGGAATAATGGTTTCTAAAAATTTTAGAGTTTGAGAGAAATTCATACTATCAAAAAGATAATTCTTTAAAAAAAAAAAGGAACATCAAATAAGATAAAATCTAGATCAAAATCCCTTCATAATTTAAAACAAATATGTACACACAATTATTATTTTTGAATCATTAATAAAAATGCATCAATTATGACGAGTGTCAACATAGAATAAATTTAACAATTCACTTTAATAAAAGAGTGAGAAACAAATATTCAAAAAATTTGTTAAGGCTCTCACTTTTGTAACTTATAAAATGTAATAATTTATCGATGTCGTAATTTATAAAATACATAAGATTGAACATTATATCTTATCATAAATTATAAGACCAAATTTAATAGAAATAAAATGTTATACATATCTAAGGTAGAATAAACTTCTAGGTATGTTTAAACCTTGTTTAATTATTTTTAAAATTTCCACCTCAAGACATTCCACTTAAGCCAAGACAGGAAGAAAAAATATGAAATTATGGCGTCGTTTAATTATAGGGGTCCAAACTCATAAGATTTTACATGTGTACTTCTTTCATTTGAGACTTATATAACATGATTACTTCGAATTTGAAACTTCAATTATTTTTGTGTAATGGATTTTAACTTATATTTTAGTAGGTTATTTTTTATAAAATTTTTTTTGTATGTTCAATCTCATAGGTTCAACCCCACCCAACTCTTACATGTGCGCGTCAAGTTGGATTGGGTTGAAGGAAAACATTTTTCAAACCCAACCTAACTTAACCCACTATGTTCATGAGTGAGTCAAATTCAAAAATACCACAAACCCAACCTAACATCCATGAACCCCCTAATCTAATTATTCTTATGACGAGTGATTATATTTGTGTCTAACTGTGTCTTCTAATGTGAGCATCACAAGTACTAAGCAGTTGTACTTTATAACATGTTCATCTTCCACATAAAATTCAAAACATAACTAATTACCCTATCCTGGATACTATAGCTAACTAGGATCTGTTGTATAGTAGTTTAGTTGTTGTATATAAGTCTGAATTTTTTGTAACAACCAACATCTTGTGCACATTATCAATACTTGTATCATTTATAAATTTAACCCTTTTCTGCATATTTCTTCTCTTAAATTCTTTACTTTGGATCGAGGTGATTAAAATTGTAACATTAATTCTGTACTTTCTCTTCAAAGAAATTTAGAAATAAGTAGAGATCTAAATTAACAAACCCATCCCTTTTCTGTTTGGGAGGAAGCCAGGACCGACCGAGCCAACGTGGTAACTGTTCCAGAATAAGCTAACTCTGTATGTCTCTCAGTAATTCTAGAAGACATTAAATTATGTAAAACAAGAAACAAAGGTGGGAGGGATAATATTAGAAAAGGATATATATATATATATATATATATATATATATAACGTCAATGAAAGTTTTCCTAAATTTGTTTGCTGTAATGCTACTTCAATTTCTGCTATAGTAAATAATATTTTTATGATGTCCAACTTTACTAGAAAATTGATTTTGATTTATTTAAAATTGCCAAATGACAGCTTGGTCAGGGAAAGCCACAAGATTTTGCATGAGATAGTGTACTAGAGATACAAATGAAATCTTTCAAGGAACTAGCACACCCAAATTTTTATTTTACATTGAAATGCCTTCATTTCAGAAAAAACATGTGGTCTGAGTCAGAAATTATGCCTTTCTCGTACAGAAAATTTAAAGATGAGATTTGAGGATGTAATATATAGCTTTCCTTCTTAATTTCTTTGTTTTCATTTTTATCTGCACTTTTATAGGTAGCTACTTGGAGAAAGCTTAATGCTGCCAAAGCAGATGTCTCCGCTGTTATGCTTCAAAATTTAGATCATGGATTTATAAGCCCAAACACAGTTTGAAGATGGCAGACATATATACAATTTAGAGATCAAAGACAGACATCCACTTTAGCCTGATGAAACAGGTGCTTCAGATTAAAGCTAAGAGCAGATAATGAGATTTTCCTTTATGATTGGCTATTATAGTATTATATATTCATTGCAGGCTGTATTAGCAAAGTATCAGCCACTTTTGTTGCCTTATTATATATGAAAAAGCACTCTTCACCAAAAAAATGAAAAAGCACTTTGGAAAAGAGCTACTCCTAAGAATCATGCATGTGAATTTAAGAAACAGAATTAGGTTAAGTGTCAAGGAACTTCCATCAATTAACAATTTTGCAGGAAATTAATTCTTTGTATTGTATTGGGCACAATATAGTTGGTCCCAATTTTATGGATATATCCTGGCTAAGAGAAATGTTACAGGATTAAAGGTTACCAATGTCCAATTGTTTGGTAAATGAATCTAGCAGCGCATATGATAACTGAAAAGCCAGGTCAATATACAACCAGAAAAGGAAGGCGGCATGGTTGTAAAATGCTTTTTCTTTACTCTTTGCTTTTGAGGCTCCTAATTTTCAGTGCCCCTTCTACAAATTTACAATAATGATCATCTTTCTAATGGGTGAGAACTGAGAAGGCCTTTTCTTTTCTTTTCTTTTCTTTTTGCTTCTTCTTTTTATATGGTGCAATTTCTATAACAGATGAAGCTAGTAAATTGGTTTGCTTTTCAGGCAAATGTGTATATATAGCATGCAAAGATTCTTTTCCAAAAATTGGAATAAAGCAATATCTGAGTATTAAGAATTATTTTTCACTACTCTCTTAACATTATTTCCTTGGTAGTAATGTACTTGAAAGTTGAAACCTTTCAATTCTGCAACAACTTGAAGAATACCGTCACGTATAATAAATGCATTTATTGGCCGTCCAAACTTCAGAATAATATCAGTATTTGGTCCCCGCCTACATGGGTATTTTCCTTTGGCATTACACTATCACTTCCCAGCCAAGCTTAAGTTGATCCCAACACCAAAAAATTATGCTTCTGCATCTTGAGCTCACTGACATCGCATGATATTACAAAAACAACCACAATTTACGCCTTCCTTTCACGTTCTCTACGATTTTGCTCCCCCCCATCCCCCCCTCTTTTTTTCTTTCTTTCTTTTTTCTTAATGAAAGCAGGGTTATCTTCTAGAAGATATATACCTAGGTAACTCAAGATTGATTCCCTGTGTGTGTGAACTGCGTATGATGAATGAAACTTTTTGTTTATTGCTTGTCATGTCAAATAGAAGACAAACAGAAGAAAAGGGTTTGCTTTGGTATAAGGAATAAAAGGATAACGATTTATATTCGCAGCTTAGGAATGGAATTTGAAAAAGATAAAGAGAGTGAAGTTGCGGTTTCTTTATTAAGTAAACTGACAAGCAGTACTACAATATAGATATATAGTGTTCAATATTCTAAATTTTTTCTTTAAGAACTATTAGTTTACGAAATTAAATGTACTTTATACATCATAGGAGTACTTTTTTTCTTTTTCTTTCTACTACTTCTGTTTCATTTTGATGATCAACTTTCAATGACCCTATGAAGAAGCACAAATAAGTACTTCTTAATGCATATTGACTTATATAATGGCATTGACTGTCATCATAAGGAGATCTCAAATTAGAACTTCTCTTCAATTCATCATTAAATACTAAAAAAGAATTCTGTATATTACAATATAAAGAAATCCTTAATCATTAAATTAATGTATGATGAATAATAATTTTAAATGAAGTGGATGTACTCAAATTGAAAAGTGCAAGACATCCCCCCATATACCTAATTATATTACCTTTTTGGATTAATAAAATATGCGAGTCCAGGAAATATCGGACTAGTAGACATGTATCCAATTTTAAGGTGGGGAGGTAATTTAGAGACCATGCAGGTACAAAACAATGTAATTGTTAATTATGGTACCCAAAAAAAAGTCATGGCGTGGACTAACGAAAATTACAATCCTCATTTTAATAAAAAATTATAAAATAAAGAATTAAATAAAAAAATTCTTCGTGTAAAGTAGTGCAAAAGACCATTATAAATGTCTGTTTTAAGAATACAATAACTTATTTTGTGTCAATACGTGTGAAAATGTGACCATTATAATTTTTTTATTAATTTAAGTTAATTAACAGTTTTAAGTTTAACTTTAAGAACTAACATATAACATATAACTAATGTTAAGAAAATCAAACTCGACCGGTTAGTCTGACAGGTTAGATTGGGAACCGATTACCTCACTGATTTGGTTCACTTTAAAAAATCGTTCAGCTTAAAAACCGGTTAAGAATCGGTGAACCAGTCAACTCGGACCGGTTCAATTAGATTCAACCGATCCTTTTTTTAAAATTTATTTTACTAATTCAAATGATGTCATTTTGATATAAAATCTTAATGTAAGCCAATTTAAAAAGAATTTTATATAAAATACTTAAACTTATATTATATAGAAGCTTGGAAACTGAATATATAATTGATTGTATATATCTTTGAGCTGAAATTAAAATTTTTTTAAACAAAAATAGGTTATAATACTGTTACTGAATGTTTTGAACTCTCAAAAAATAATCTGTAAACTATTTTTTATCATTTGAGTTATTTTTTATGATTTTTAATTTATTTAATTAATATAATATATATATATATATATATTTAAATTATTTAATTATACTCTAATTCGACCGCAATTCAACCATTAAACCTTGAATAAGTCTCTTAACCAATTCAATCACTGATTCCATTTTTATAACCTTCCATAAAACATACACGACACAGTTTATGAATGTGATTAATGACACAAATTAAAGGTGTGTGTTCTACTGTTGCTTTTAACACAATCATGGCTTTGTCATTACTCTTTACTTTTCAAAGATGAATCAGAGGCTCAAGGGCCACTTGGGATTATATGATATGATTCTCCAGCTAGGAGCTGGCTAAGAAAAGTATAGACCCTACAAATAGTTGACCGTTTGGAGCAAGGAAGCTCTTCTCTGTCTTCTTACCCGGCAAAATGCTTCCAAATTCAAACCAGAAAGCAAGAAAGAGAAAACTTTCATGCATTCCAGCTTCAACTCCATGCGTGTAAACACAGCACTTTTTTTTTTCTTTTCCTTTTTCCTTCTTTCTCTCTCTATCTGGAATTTTCTCTCTTTGATTCTCTGCAATTCACCGTTACTTAATATTCTCCGCTTCGACAAAAGAACCTATCTTTCTGCCATTCTCTACTTTCTCTTCATTGCTTTCCAAGCCAAGAATCTCTCCCTGTGCCACTTCCTCATAGATTCCTCTCCTCCTCTCCCTCCTTTTCAACCACTATTAACCATGTCTAATGGCCCTTCTTTTCCATCTGTTCCTCTCTCTCTCCAACCTCTTCTTTTCTCTCTCTATCATTTTCATTTTTCGTGCTTCCTTTTTTGTTCCTTCGGGTCTCACATAAGGCGAAATCTATACATAAGCCTTCCATCCTTATGGCTCCTCCTTCAGATATCAATCATCTTTCTCACCCATGTATATATGGTATTTTCTCTCTGTTCTTCTTCTTCTTCTTCTTCTTTCTTTATTCGCCATCAAAATTAGAGCACTTGTCCGCAACACGTGGAAGACAAAATAGATTATGCAAAGTTCAGAATAACTCCATGAAGCTATTTTTTTGAACTTCTAAGTCTTTTTTTTGTTGATTTTACTAAATGGGTATGAGTATTCTCAAAGTTTCTCAATTTACTTTGCATGATTCCAAAAGATTATCTACAGCTTGTTATTACTTAGTTGTTACTCGAAATTCGATTTATATTGTGATCTAGTGATTCTAATTTAACTGTTTTTTCCTGAAACTTTGGTGAGAAGCAGGGGACTTTGTTTCTTCATACTCAGAGAGTAAGTCTGGTTTTATGAAATGGTTCGGCAAGATTTTCAAAATTGGGTCCAATAGAGGAAGGGGTGGTGGTCGTCATCCACAGCAACCTGCGGAGGAAAACATGGTTTGGCGAGCTCCAGCTAGATTGTTGGTAAACAACAGCACAGACTTTCTGTTTTGTTTCATTGATAACATTCTGTTTTATTCAAGGATATCTGTTGTTGTTGTCCTTGTCATAAATATGACTATTGCTTTGCTTAAAAATAAAAATAAAAAAGGGAAATAGTTTGTCAGTGCAACATACTACTTCTGGGCCGAATCCATGGTGATCCTATTTGTCATCAATAATAACTCAGTCATGAGCACTAGAAAGTTGACTTCTTTTGTCTTGTTTGGTTGATTAGAATTAGATAGCCTCTTGTTCTCATCAAGGTGAAATGACACTCGTTACTTTGGAGTGGACTACAGCTAAAAGCACTTTATGAATTTTGCACACTTTTTTCCCCCCTTCCGGAGATTTGGTTCCGCAGTGGTAACTAAACTTCACATATCACATTCCCTTGATGATTGATGGCTCCTTCAATAAAAAACTTAAAATTTTCAAATAGATGGGGATCAGTAATATAAATCTTGGACGGGCAAATTTGGTATGACCATGCTGCAGAGTAACTTGTATGCCGCATCATGTAGAGATAAGTAATAACAACACTTATTGACTGATTTTCTGAAGCGCATGTCTATGATCTTGCTGTTGTTTGTACATGATGATGTTCCTGTATATTATTCAGCTTTTAAAAGCAAAATGTTTATTATTTACTTACTTCCAATGTTGTGTGGATTTCTACCCTCCTTATATTATTCATGAGCTCATCAAAATACCTCCTTGCTGTGGAAAATCAAGGCCATTATAGTGTCCAGGACATTGGATTCTTCTCCACTGATGTGGCAGTAAAAAGAGTTCATAACTGGATATGCAATGATTATTTTGGATTTTTTTTTACCATCTCAAGTTTGATTGGGGAATAAGATATCTTGAATAATACTCTTGATGTCATTAGGATGACCGTGCTAGACCTCAGAAGGAGAAAGACGATCTGAACCATGCAATTGCACTTTCTTTAGGCGAAGATTTAAAGAGACCAAATGGTAGGTGCTTAATTTTCAAGTAAGTGCTTGCTCTCCAGCTATCTTGATCTTGGTAATCAAAGATTAAACTTCTATTTCCATTTGCTCATCAAGGATGGCGGACAGCCACTGATGAAGATTACGCAAAGGCACTTCAAGATCGCCTGCACTCATCAGCACATCCTCCATATGCCCCTGCACCTATTTATCCCAGGGGAAGTAGGTAAATTCTTTGCTCTCCTAAATCTTGTATCTGATATGTGGAGGCCAAACATCAAGTGTTTCCAATTTGGTAATAGCAAGGTTGTCGAGATTTGTTTTTGGCTATGGCTAGTCAAAATCACATTAAGTCAAGATTTCTCTGGCATTATGTATGTATATATGTATGTATGTGTGTGTAACATTAAATCTGAACAGCATTTTAAAAGAATTTTTGATTTCTCTATTGACATTACCATACATTATGTAATTTATTATTATTATTATTGTTATTGAGCTAACACTTTCAATCTTTACCAAGAATTTCATGAAGATAAAGGGTTATGATGGTCCTGCTGTATCATTTCTTATTTACAACTGATAATGTGCATTTTGCCATTGCAAATCAGAATATGCGGCGGCTGCAACCTGGAGATACTCTACGGCAATTGTTTGGGATGGAATGATACTTATTTTCATCCAGACTGCTTTCGTTGTCACTCTTGTCGTTACCCCATTACTGAGCGTGAGGTAGTTTGATCCTCTTGAGATTTAGAGGATGTTGAAATCATCTATTTTCTTTTTATCACACATTTACACAGACACAGCATGCACTCGCACTCATATGCATATAATACTTCTCTTCAACATTATCCCACAAATTCATGTTATTTAGACTTTCAAAGCTATGCGTATAGTGCTACAAAAGTATTGATTTTAACAATTCTCTTTGATCTATCTCTTACTGCCTTTTTTTTCTGTTGATCCAAGTTTTCTTTGTCAGGGAGGCATCCATATCACAAGTCCTGTTTTAAAGAATTGACCCACCCAAAATGTGAAGTTTGCCACCATTTTGTAAGATTAGTCTACCTTTGCTTTTTCATACTGTTCTGCTTTGCTATTATATTTCTTCTCTAAATAAAATCATTAAATTTCAATGAGTTTCGTATACCTTATTAAGGACCATGGCACTAGTTAGTTTAGGATGACGGAACCAAATATTATTATTAGTCTTCTAATAAAACAGGATATTTGAAATAATTTTAATTGCAGTTATCATTAATATCTGCTTTTTTACATATAGATCATATGATATGGTACACAATGACGGATCTTCATTGAAAGATGGGCCACGGCCACCCCATACTTTTTAAAATTTCATAAATAAAAAAAATATATATATATATATGTGTGTGTGTGTTTTTGAGTATATGATTTTCATCATTCTTCATAGTTTGGTATAATTTGTAGTCTATAATTTTTATCTTAAGATTTTATAGAAATATGCAATTGTTCCTCTTTATATTAGTAAAGTAGTATACTAGTAATATATTAGTAAAATTTTCATAAATGATATTATTATTATTAACACATTTATTGAAATTCTATTGGAAGTTATATGTTTATTTTCAAAATATAATGGTGAAATTTAAACATAAAACAATTGATTTATTTTTTAAGATGGAAACTAATGACAAGGAGAAAAATTATACAATTTCAACATCTTTATCCTTTTTTTTTTGGTTGAACATCTTTATCCTTTTAAAAGCCTAATTTTGATGCTGAAAGTTTAAGAATTGAACATGAAGATAAGTATTTTTAAAGTTCTTAAGAGTAACACTTAGTTTATTTGATGTTATGTCTTTAAACAAATATAATAATATATATTGTTTGGTCATCCCAAAAATTTAGCTCAAGATCCGCCACTGATGGTACAAGAGCTTTCCATTGACAATTTATTTTATTTATGAAGACTAACCTAGTTAAAAGATCATCTCCTGTCTGTCTTTACTGTTGATGAAGAGCTATTTATTTCACTTTCAGATTCCTATAAATGCTGCTGGTTTGATTGAGTATAGGTGCCACCCCTTTTGGTACCAAAGGTATTGTCCATCTCATGAACATGATAATACAGCTCGCTGCTGTAGTTGTGAAAGATTGGAGGTATTAATTTAACTGGTATTTTGGAATATTTAATAATTAGTTTAATTTTTTAAAAACTTTCATCCTTTTTCTGAATTTTATTTTTAAAATTTTAATTATTATCTTCTCCTTGAAGTCTCGGAATGCAAAATACTGTAGACTGGATGATGGACGGAGTTTGTGCTTAGAATGCATGGAATCTGCTATAACGGATACTGGTGAATGTCAGCCTCTTTACCATGATATCAGAGATTATTATGAAGGAATGAACATGAGAATAGATCAACAAGTTCCAATGCTTCTCGTTGGGAGAGAAGCACTTAATGAAGCTATTGTTGGGGAAAAGAATGTAATGAGCCATCCATTATTTGTTTTTCAGTCAAATAATTAATACAATTCTCTTACTCTGTATTGGGTTCTGCCAGGGTTTCCATCACTTGCCAGAAACGAGGGGCTTATGCCTTTCAGAAGAGCAGACTGTCACCAGTGTATGATTTTTGAAGTATTTATTTTTGTTTTATCTGATTAGAATGTGGAAGCGTTCATGAACGAAGTTACAAATTATCTGTTAGGTACGTCCCCTAATTCCTGATTTTATGTTGTTTCAGGTACACAGATGGCCAATAATTGGAGGTCATCGACTAATAGGGATGAGAACTCAACCTCGAAAGCTAACTAGAAAATGTGAAGTTACAGCAATTCTTGTTCTCTATGGCCTTCCGAGGTAATTAATAGACAATGGAGACTTTGCTTTTTGTCCCCTTCCAATTACAGCTGAAACCAATGACAGACAATGCTACTTTATTCCTTGTGATGATGATGTTCAAACTTTTTTTGTTTTTTTGGCTACATGTTCATACTTCATTATAGGTGTTCTGATATTTTTACGGGGTGCAGGTTACTCACAGGTGCTATCCTTGCCCACGAGTTGATGCACGCCTGGTTACGCCTCAATGGTAATATATTTTGATCCTATCTTGGTATTCAACTCCTCAGCATACTTGATTTTCATCTCATTTATCTAGAACTAAGCAGGTTACCGCCACCTTAATCCTGAAGTAGAGGAAGGTATCTGTCAGGTTCTTTCATATATGTGGCTTGAGTCAGAAGTGATGCCAGGCTCTAGAAGCATGCCATCAACATCGGCAGCTTCTTCCTCCCCCTCATCAAAGAAAGGTGCAAAGTCTCAAGTTGAAAATAAATTGGGTGAATTTTTTAAGAACCAGATTGCCAATGATTCTTCCCCAGCTTATGGCGGTGGCTTTAGAGCTGCTAATTATGCTGTTGATAAATATGGCTTACGTTGTACTCTGGACCATATTCGTTTGACTGGTCATTTCCCACTGTAATAAGAACATGTCGGTTCTCTAAGGAGTTTGATCTTGGATTGGTTCAAACTTAACGACAGCAGGATGGACAGCTTCCCTCCTGCTATTTCATGACCCCGGGGGGAGGGGCGTCACTGTGAGGATGTCCAAGTCCAAATTGACTAAAATTATGCATGCCTTTTTCGTATTTAAGAGATGTTCTTTCCTGATACTTTTGGGCGACTCATTTCATCAGAGTGATATCGACAATGCTGTGCAATATTGCTTTAATAAATAATATGGAGTAAAGCATCTCTCTGTCACCTATAAAATTGTGTAAAACTACCTAAAACAATACCTTACACATACAAACACTCGCAACTAATTCTGAACTATTAGTCTGCACAAATTCATACACAATCCAATAATTCTTGTCGTCTGCTTGTTCAAATAACAGTATCATATAAAATTTTCAACTGCATAACAATGGGTTTCACCACTAATTCCAATAGGAAAGTTTGAGTTCTGATTAGAAAAAGAACTATTTGAAGCAATATTTCATTTGCAGAAAATATTCTCTAGAAAATGTTAATCTTTTTAGTAAAAATCTTATGACTGTATAACAGGTCAAGAGTCATTGATTATGAATTTATGGTTTGCTAAGCGCAAGGTGTAAGACAATGGGATCCATTCTATTAATCATCCAACACCAGTGCTGTAACTATGAAGAATATGTCTCTTCTGAAAAGATAGCCCCTCTTCAGAAACACTAGTGCTGGATAACACTACAACCAAGAAGCTCGTTCAACTTTACTTGCAGAAAATCACAATAATGGATAAATGGAACATGCCCACCATGAAAAGTTGTATCCCTAATGCATTCAATTGCAGACTAATAATGGCTCATTTCTTCTTTTTTTCGTTTTTGCCAAATCCATACAAGACTGATAACAGCCTAATATCAAATGTTGCGTGAGCTTGGAGATAATTATGAATCGTCTGTACAAGGAAAAAATGTATCCCAAATCCCAACAGCAGCATTTCAAAATTGACCACCATGAGAACCCAAATAAAATGAGCTTCAATAGGTAAACTCAACTCTAACCTTTTGTCTTGGGTAAATAACTTCATCCATTTGCTTGCAGACCGGACTCCACAATGGATGGCTGTAATCATGAAGTAGTAGCAATATCTGCTAAAAGCATCTTCAGCGTCTCATAAGTCATAAAACAAATACCTACACCTGGCACCACCTTGTAATATTCAGGCAAAATTCCTCTGTAGAGCCCTCGCACACCTTCTGTCCGGATTATGTGCCTAAACATACCAAAGAGGCCTGTTGTATACACACGGGCTTGCCCACCAGCCCCCTCCAGCTGCTTTCGTCGCCTCACAAGATCCAAAGGAAATGTTGCTGCATGATATAGGAAAACAGATGAATTGAACCATATCCATTCTAGTGAAAGAGATTCACTTTTAAATGGGGTTGTATTATATTTATACAATAGGTGTATCAAGGTCAACCATCCTATTATTGTCAGTAGAGTTGTCAATTTGGGCCTGGCCTATTTGGCCCAACCTTTTCGCAGGCTGGCCCAACAAAAATGTAAGCCCTGAACGGCCAGGCCCGGCCCATGCCAGAATGGCAATCAAAGCCAACCACATTTGAAATATAAGCCATGAAGGAATGTATAAAACGAGAGGTTCTTATTGTAATGATCCTATGTCTGATAAAGCTGCAAGCCTGCAACATTATAGTCTATTCTACAGAATAACCCCAGTAAGCATATTATAGAAACTATTGTGCTCTCCTGAAATTGTGGTCATTTGTCAACAGGAAGCTTTGAGCAATAAGACCTTATAATGGCAGCATTTAACAAATATAGAACACGAATGAGTAAAACCGCTCGTAAAAATAGGCACTAGGAGGAATGAGGCATAGTAAAACATACATTCTTACCTGAACATAGAAATTATTGTAGCAGAGTGGCAAAAAACCATTATGACACGATGAATGGGCTACTAGAGTTTCATATGAATGAATACTTTGGGATGCATGTAGTCAGTGTCCATATAACGAAGTTTTGACATACAACAATCCTCTATTGATAAGATTTAGTTTTCTCCCATGAAAGAAGGAAGTGTGGTTCTTTCCTTTGTTATAAATTGAAAATTTCATTTATCCATTTTCTTTCATCATAAACAACTATATTATAATTTTTGACCATAATTTCCATCATTTAGGGTTATGCTGAAATCAATACTATTAAAGCAGTAGGAACAGATTTCTCAGAAATGCATAAAAAAGGCTTGAAGCATTCTGATGCCCATCCAAACATTAGGTGAAAGGAGCCCCAGTGAGAAGCATACCTCAAAGAGGACACCTCTCACATTTGGTAACCGAGGGAATGATAAAAGTTCATTCATCCAAGTAATATCACCCCCATGATGGAATCCGCTTCATAGCTTGGGGAGACATGTCATAGAATACAAGTTGGGAAGATGATCACTTGAGCAAGATCTTTAGACAATAATAAAGTTATAGAAAGACAGGAAAAGGGTTTTCTGTTGTCTTCCTTACTAAATACTCAAGTGCCAGATAAAATAACAACTCCAACCTGGTCTCTGGTTCTAGGGGTCAGTCTGGTTAGATACTTGGTGCAGTTCCTGCACCAAACCCTCTTTCTCTGCATCAAAAGCATAGTAAACCACTACAGACATTAACTTCTTTAATATTCTTGGGTTGAGCAAATTCAATAGTTCTACGAAAGGATTCCTAAGTGTAATTAGCAAACGCACATCTAATAAATATTTGACACAGCAGCACCATGTTGAGTGTTCCGACTTCATACATAGAGATGCATGAAAAAGGTAAAATACCAAAGGAATATTTATAATCACAATTGCAAGAAACATCAACAGTTCAAGGAATCAAGAATGTTTATGTGACAAGTAACATCAAAAGTGCAAGTTATCAATATGCCTATACATCACTTACCTGTTGATGATGCAATGCCTGAAAGACTGCCGCAGGCCAGACTGACAACAACAGTTGAATCATTGGATCTGATGTATAAAGAAAATGAATATTAATATTATACCATCTATGAAATGCATGAGAATGAGAACAAATTAGAAGTTACATTAGACTGCTGAATTAATATGCAGACTGGTTACCTATTTGACAGCCAAAAAGATCTCAAGGTTTCATACACAGAGAAGCTGATTGCTAAATTGGGCCCTACACCCTGCATTAGCACCAAAGCTGCAGCTAATTACACAGCAAATGAATCATACACTTCAAGAAATGTTAAATCTGATAATAACCGCATACCAAGAGAGTAGCTCCAAGTCCCTTATAAAGGCCAAATATTCCCTCGTCCTTGCTAATAGTTCTTAAGGCATGCCAGATACCTTTATAGTAGGCAACATTTGTCTGCAAAATTTTAACATTGCTAATTTTTATGACGTAAAATACAAATGTAAGAATATTCAATCACTAGCTGTGCATGAACAGTTCGCCAACTTTTAGCAAACATATCTCTTCTTAGATGATCTGAATTCAAAATAAGTGAATTTCAAAGTCAAAGTTATGCAAGGCTCCAAGCATATAAGACCACACAAAAGACTAATAATAATTACACAAATAATTTAAGTCATAAGGGACAAAATTAAATCAACTTGGACAGCAACTCAGGCTCAAAATGTTGGATGATGATACTCATTAAAGCTATAATAGAGCTGAAGGCCAAATGCAGGGGGCCAGAGGAAAGGGAAGAAGTGAGGTTCAGAGAACAGGACTAAATAAAACAAAAAACACCTAATAATACCTGAGCAGCAAGCCGTGTCCTTACAAGATCCAAGGGATAAGTAGCTGTAGCAGCAGTTATTCCTGCCAGGCCACCACCTACAAAATGTATGCAAAGGTCTGCACTGCCATTATTCCTATGATTTTGCAGTCCTGGAACCATCTTTAGTAACTGTACAAATAAAAAACTATTAAATATAATTCAATCTGAGAACAAGAATACTTATAAATGTAACTTTCCCCTCTAAGATAATCTAACAAGGTAAATATCTGCATCAGAGTAGCAGTAACCTTCTTGTAGTGCTCGTATGTATAAAAGTTTACTGAAGAATAAGGTAGGCGGTGAGCAATCATAACCAGATTCCCTTTCCAGAAAGCCCTAAATCCCTCTTCATTGATAATTCGTGAAGTCTCATGCCATAAGCTGGCTTTTCTCAATGTTGAAACATTGGAATGCATACCTTGAACCTGAAAACATTGCATAAGAATAACAGAGAAACAAGAGGGTCAAGGTCACAACCAAGAGGGTCCGACTATGGTTGAATTGAACCAGTACCAAATTAATTATAGGATTATGAAGCATATAAATTTTTATGCAGTTATGCATAATATATATCATTATTTTTATATTTTCAATTCACACACTATCAAGTCCAGTGGAAAGGCGACAAAAGCTGTAAATTGGGAATAAAACCACAAAATCCATACTTACATTTTTCCTCACCTACACCAGTAATCCAGACCAGACCCTGCTCTTATTTTTCTTTTCTTTTCGTTTAAATTAGTCCAAAAGCTTCCTTTAGAAGTTAGAACCAAAACGCAGAAGCAAATAGAACATGAGAAACACATAACAATCTATCTGAGCTAACCGATTACACAGCATTCCTAAAGTAACAAATAGCAGTGGGTGGGTGGGTGGCAATTTTCAGTTAAAAGTACCAAAGCCAAAACAAAGACAAAATTTTAACTTTGGGCCACAAAACCAGCAAAAACAAACGATAAAATGTAATGTTCCCACCTGAAAGAGTATGGTGAGTCGAGCAAGGGGCGCCGTACAGGTCTTGCTGAGAGCGCCGGCAACACCCCCGGCAACAAGCTGCGAAATAGTCCCAATCTCAGACTGCTGCGCCAACTTCCTCACACTTCCATGGCTCGAATTAACATTCACACCTCTATGCCCGCTTTCTACCACCAAACCAACCCCAACCCCAACCCTACCCTCCGTTTGCATCTCCAACTTCTGTTTTTTCTCTAACCAAATTCTAGAGTCCTATATAAGCAACAAATCGCTGACACGAAGTATGAACCTTTGCTATTTATAATATGTTACGTTGATATCGTATATTATATTTTTATTAGATTAGCTTATTAATATCAGAATACAAAAAAAAAATATTTCTTTAATTCTCACTTGTAATTTTTTGAATTGTCAAAAAAGAGTCATATTTATTTTACATAAATAATATAAATACTATTTTAATAAAATAAAGAAGGATAAAAGATTTGTAAAATTAATGAATTATAAGCAAATTTCGTATATGTGTAAAGAGAATCAATTACTTCCACATGCTCTAATTCCCCTGACTGCTATGTGGGAATTAATTGAAGAATTACTAATGTGATGCAACCCCCTTGTTCTTTTTCATCTCTTGAGCCTTTGTGTTTGGGTAAATATTTGTTTAGGATATATTGATTCCTTCGGCCTCTTGTTGATTGGGGGCAGGTTTTTCATATGGGCTTGTGAAATGCAGGAAATGGGCTAACAGTAGGTATGCTCGCATTTTCAAACGGGGCTTTCAAAACCAATTGCGGAAGAAGTTTGTTCCTTTCTTGCTACGGTTAAGGATTTGAATAATAATATCGTTTTTAGTTAACCATACCTTTGGTGGTAATTTAAGACAAGAAAATGTAAACTTAGCAATCCTAATTCCAATAAATTTAGGGAGCAAAATGTTCAACATTTGGTTCAGCTGAAAATATAGCAGTCAGGACCCAGGTATTGCACTCATCGTGTCACCATGTCCACCCCATCACCCTCACAATCGTCAGTTTCCATTACCCCCCTCTGTACGGTCTTGTAAGTATACCTTTTTGCCAAGAAGAGATAGACACACAAATTTAAAGCATTTAAGGCTGCCAACATCCAATAAAACCTATCCAAACGACTTGAATTTATATCCTTCCCAATCCAGCTTTTGCCATTCTCCCCTGTGACATGATCCACAATTATAATTAGAAAGCTACTTAAGAAGCTTCCCACCCCGATCACACTAAGATATATAGCCATTCCCAAGCTCCTCATTGAGTCAGGAACTTGGTCATAGAAATACTCTTGCAAACCAACCAGAGAAAATGAATCTCCAAAGCCAAGGATCAAGTACTGGGGTATCAACCAGAACACACTCATAGTCTTCTGCCCTGTTTCCCCTGCTAGCAGGACTTCATGTCCAGCCATTCTTAGTCTCTTTGCTTCAACTAAGGCTGCAACAACCATAACTAGGACGGAGAATGTCAAGCCAATGCCTATCCTCTGAAGGATGCTAATACCTCTTTCATTTCCAGTGACTTTCCTCAGAATTGGAACAAGAATCTTATCGTATATGGGGACAAATATTAAGGTACCAACAGCTGAAGCGGCGCCAATGGAGGCTGGTGGGATTTTGAAACTGTCGCTTATCTTTAAGTTCATAGCAGCTGCTTGTTTGACAAAGAGTGTTGAGCCTTGAGCTATGCATACTCCAGTTGTTAATGAAGTTAGCCATATGGGAAGTATATTCAGAATAAGCTTTGTCTCCTCCACTCTTGTCACTGTTGCTAACCTCCATGGATTGTCTTTCTGCTCAACATATTTCTCTTCAATTATCGCAGCCTTGTCAAGAAACCTATTCATGAATTGATTAGTATTAATTTCAATGAAAATCCTGCGTAAATTCATACAGAAAATATATTGCATTGAATAAAGTATTAGTCTCAATCTGACAAGGTGCATGTGTGATACCTGAGCCTGCTAGTTTGGTTTAGAAGCCTTCCTTGGGACTTCTCTGACTTTGGGACTTCATACAATAGAGCAGGATTTGAAGGATAAGATAAATTCCTTTTCCTTATGGCTGCAATTAGGACCTGCAAAATTGGTGTTAAAGGGTTTCCTTCCGGTCTCCTGTACCTGTAAAAAGGCTTCCCCACATAGAAAGCTATGATAGTAAGAGCCATAAAAATAGTGAGGATAAGATTTGCAGTTCCCCAGCTGACATAGTCTTGAACATAAACAACTACTGTTACACCAAGCAGCAATGCAAAGCACAGTGCAAAATTCCACCAGTTGAAGAAAGACATCTTCTTCTTCCTTTCTTCCAAGTGATCATCATCAAATTGATCAGCCCCAAAGCTTTCCAAGCATGGTTTGTATCCTCCAGTACCCAAGGAGATACTGTACAGGGCAAGGAAAAAAACCACTTCATGAACCTTCCTAGGCCGATGACATATCTTACTGTTGCATGGCTTTAGACTTGGGATGAATTGAGACATAGTCAACAGGCTTAACCCCTGCTTTGACAGCAAGAAAAGAGGCTCATTTTTTGTGGCATCAGTATACCAGTCATTGCATTTGATGTACAAACAAAGAAACTGCAATTTGTTGTCCAGACTGAGGGGGGTCAGATTGATCAAAAACAAGATTTTTTAGGTGTAAAAAGCCTACACGTTACTTTAGTTATAATAAAATGTGTAGTACATTGGTAAGAATTTAGATTTACCATAAGGTATACGAGGGAAGAAAATAGGATCATATGAAATCGGCCAGTGTAGGCATCAGCAATAAATCCCCCCATCAGAGGCATCAGGGTGGTTGTTCCTGTCCAGTAGTTAACATTCTTTGCCGCTGTTTTGAGGTCTTGATGAATCACTCGAGTAAGGTACGAGATGAGATTAGTTGCTATCCCAAAGTAGCTTACTCTTTCACTAAATTCAATTGCTGCTCCAAATTGAAACAGAATCGCGAAGTTATGCTCATATTAATGAAACACATTTATTTAGACAATTTTATGACTGCTACCAATAAATAAGGAGACAATTTGCCTAAAATTATGCAGAGGGTCATGCTGAAAGGAGGGAAGACTAATTTTCTCTAGTTTCGGAATGCACCTTTACTTTGGAGCTCATTTTAGCAGTTTCTACTGCCTACTGTCTGTTAACACCCTTTTACAAGTAACTGGTTGCTGAGATTTGCCCCTTGAATTGTTTGGGAGGTATATGGATAGCCAATAATAATCTAAATCTTCTAAGAGATGCTAGTTGTTATTTGAAATGCTTGAACATATTTTAATAATTTATAATGAAAATGAAGGTTCATTTTAAACTACCAACCATTGCTGAAATAGAATGATTTTTTTTTTTTGGGCCATAGTTGAAAACTTGACATAGAATGATGATACCACAATAAACACATAAACCGGTTCTTACTGAGGACAAAGAGAGAAGCTTTCCATACGCCAGTGGAAGCACGAAGAGGAACTCTTCCTTTATAATCCACAGATGAATCATGCACCCATTTCTCTTGTTCACTTTCTTCTCTTCTACCATGCCTTCTCTTCTCCATTTCTTGCTCCATCTTTAGTAATGGATGATGCAGGGTGAAAGGAGCCTAACTGGGATGGTATCTTATATAGACAAGGACAAAGGTGGGTGATATCTGTAGTTGGTGGCCCCATTAATGGCATTTGAAACGTATGTAGTAAGGGAATCTTTACTTCAGTATGTTCTGCATTATTATTTTTATGGAGGAGAACCTGCAAGATAATGAGGTTTACTTTTTGTTAATAATCATTTTTCCCCTGAGATACACGCACACAGTGTGACCACTGACCAGTGAACCGTTTATTCAAGTGAGAGTATCTATGCAGAATTCAACAGAACAGTGCTGACGTTACAAGTGTGGATTAATTTCTCACCGGCCGTTTTATGGTTATGGGTTAATTACAAGAGATTCCGCTGTGTGTGTCTCTCTCTCATAGTAAATGCACCCTATGTTCTTAGTCCAAATTAAAGCAGATTATTTTCATAAATTTAAGCACATCTACTCTCGTACAAGATGGGGTCTAAATCATTTAAAACACATAGCTCTCAAGTCAAAATCAGATACCTATTTATATATCAAGCAATCAATATCATTAATTACATAAAAATAATATTATTTTTTTAGAATTTTATTTTAATTTTTTTTACACTGTCATTCAATCATCTAATTATATACTGACACATAATTAAAAATGTCATATTTCCTCCATCATGTTTAGATGGTAGAGAAATATTTGAGTAATTGGCAAGAAATCATAAATTCAAACATTGTTACCATTTATATGAAAAGTAATAATTGAACTGGATTGACTGATTGTCCTACAGCATGTTTTTTATGGTAAAAAAGACTAATAAAAGTCTGTCAAAAACTAAATTAAACCAAGTTGAACTGGCAAAATTATTTTCTTGAACATTTTATATTTCCAATTCTTAATTTTATATATTGTATAAACTCCTTTTTATTTGTACATATTGAAGAGTTATTTTCATCACTTGAACTTAGCTATATAACTTCCACTCTTAGTGACCTCCTGCATTTTACTTTAGAATTTTTCTTTTGGCAAAAGTCTCTACATTAATGAGTTTATCCATTAAATTAAATGTAATTTTTTATGTCTACGGCTTTTATAAATTTAGTATATTTCATCATGTATCATATTCAGCATGCAGCTACTTAATTTGAATGTATTAATTTCCTTTGATAATGAAAAGGTGAACTCGAACCTCATATTTTTGGATTCAAATGTGGCTTATCGATTAATTAGCAAGATACTAAAGAATGCTCAATAACTATCGTCGCATATAGCAAGTATGAGATCCTCCTATCATGTCATCTTTCGTGCAACCTGCAGTCCACTAAACGAAAATTCTTCTACTACATGAATTTGTTCACAGCAATGCATCTAGATTTATTAGGCTATAAGCATTCATCTGAGAACTGAAAAAGAGAGCAACAAACGTTAGATTGTATTAAAAATAACCAAAACTTTCAAAATTCATCAGCCACTGATGTTTCAAGACAGTGAGAATTTTAAGTCTCTTTTCTGTAAAGGGTCAAAAGGAGGGATCAGAAGGGCGGGGAGAAGAGTGTACAGATTGTACCTGAAAGCTATGCGAAAGCATATGTTCTTTTGCCTGCTTTAGTCGTTATAGCAGATATTTGGAGGGTTAAAATGATCATCTCAAGGTTATCCATAATGACCTTGCAGGGAGAGATTACAAAATAACACTAGAGCACAACCGCAATAACTACATTCATTCAAATTCCACATAACCAAAAAAAAAAAAAAACTATATTCGTTCAAATAATTCCCAGCTTTACCCAAAACACAGCATCTCTTTAGGAGTGAATAAGACTGTTATTTTGATTATGAAAGCCTGGAATGGAAGGAATGCTGGCTTTTTCCTAGTGCATGGTGGAAAGAAGTTAAGAATATATATATATATATATATATATATATATATATAGTTAATTTTTATCCACTGTCAGTACACTGTCAGCTAATCATGTACTGTCAACTCATTTAAAGAGTTTGACTATTATAACAACTACTTTAAAAGTCTTTAATGATGTGTGAGTACATGATTGGATGATAGTGTAAAATTTTTTTACACTGACGATTTATTAAAATTAAATATATATATATTTATATAAAAGATAACTAATTAAGCTATACGCCTTTCTTTACAAAACTTTACGCTAGTGGAGAACCTTATTCTGCATGAAATGCAAGGAAGATATTTTAAATCTAAGGCAAAACCAACGCATCTTGACCCTTTAAATTTTGTGAAACACAATATCTTTCCCTTATAATAATTTCGTCACAATAAAGTCGGGCAACCTGTCTATCTTAAGGAGGTCTTTAAGATTGGAAGTCGTTTGTATTAGTTTTTTTTGGAATAAAAGTGTTTTTTTGAAATAATAATAGTATTTTTTTTAGAAGTTAAAAAGTTTAAGCTTTTAAAAAAAACACTTCATGTGTTTTTTTGTTACACATGAAGTACTTTTTTTAAAAGTTTGAACTTTTAACTTTTAAAAAAAATATTTTTATTACTTCAAAAAAATATTTTTATTCTTAAAAAAATAATTCTTAAAAAAATAAATACAAACAGAGAGAACACAAAAAAGAGAGACAGAGGTGTGGAAAGTAATTAAACGTGAGGAAGGGACTCGATAGATGAGGACCCACAAATATAGAGAAAATATAGTACAGAAGCAGGAACAATGTAGCAGTGTTTAAAGGGTAAAGATGAGGTTAAAGGGGGCATTGTCCCCTCCAAACCCCTGTGGCTTAATGTACCATGGGAAAATATCATGAAATATTTTCTCTGGAAAATGAAACTGAGTTGGCACTACTAATGTATGCGTGCAACTGTCTAGTTATAAATTCCAAAATAAAAAGAAATAGTTTAATTTTTATCCACTGTCAGTGTAAAGTTTTTTTACACTGTTATTTTATTATATGTTGCTAAATCATTAAAAGAGTTTGATTATCATAATTATTACCTAAAAAATTTAACTATTTTAATGATGTGTCAACACATGATTGGATGACAGTGTAAAAATTTTTTACACAAATAGTGGATAAAAATTAAATCCTAAAAAAATATATAACCTTAACATTTTGATCCTCAGTTACACTATCATTTATTTATGTGTAACTACATCATTAAAAGAGTTTAAGTTTGATCAATATAGAAAGTCAAACTCTTTTATAATAATGTGCCAGTCATGGATGTTTGGACTAGACCGGATCGGTCGGACCGTGAATCGAGTCCTTATTTGGTTATGGTTTAATGTCAGAACTAGATTCATGGTTGGATCGGATTGAACCGGACAAAATCGAACAAAATCAGATAAAACTGGGTTGAATCGGGTCTCTCTCTCTCTTTTTAAAATTTTTTAATTTCTCAATCACTTAATTACTCAACTGAGAGTGATATAAGACTTAATAATTAAAACTTTAAAACTTTATTATACATTTTATTATTGATAATGTATGTTATGAGTCATGCATATGTATATTTATTTATGTATTTTTTTAATATGTAATTATGACATCATTCGGTTCGATCAAACGGTAGAATCGGTTGAACTTGAACCGGAAGCTTTTTCGGTTCACTGTCCGGTTCGACTTTAACAACATTGGTGCCAGCACATGATTGAATGACAGTGTAAAGAAACTTTACACTGACAGTTGATTAAAATTAAATTCTTAACTTTTCAAGTAAGTATTATTATAGTTAAACATTTTTAATGATATAACAACACATAATAAATGATAGTGTAATTTTTTTACACTGCAATAAATAAAAATTAAATTCAACCATAATTCTAGTATTAATTAGTACACGCTACTAATAAAATGATCGTTTTCTTTTGTTAACATAAATTGATTACTTTTAGTATTACATTATAGTCAATCGTCCATCTTAGGCTAAATTTTTTGAGTAGCTAAATAATATATATTCTCAAATTTGTTTATACCTCTAAGTCACGCTATAAAGATTTAGTATCAAATAAATTAAGTATCATTCTTATAAACTTAAATGTTGCTTGCCCTCATGTTCAATTCTTGAACTTTTTGAGCATTAAAATTAGGCTTTTTAATGGGTAAAAATACAAAATGCATTATATCATTTTTGTCATTATCACTTACTTCCATCTTACAAAATGCATAAATTATTTTATATTTGAACTTCATTGTTATATTTTAAAAATAAACATACAACTTTTAATAAACAAAAAAAATATTTATATGATATATAATCAAACATTAGAAAAAATTAAATATATCTAACTAGTAGCCACATTGATATAATAAGAACAATTTATCTAAAAAAATCAAAGAAAAAAACTTCACTCACTACTCAACTAGCCAAAAAAGAATAATTAAATATAAGAATCTTAATAAATGTGTTAATAACAATATTATTTATTAAAATTTTACTAATATATTATTAGTATACTATACTTACATAAAGTACAAATTATATCAAACTATGAAGGACAGAAAACCACAGCCACGCGCGCACACACGCACAACTATGAAGCTAGCCATGGTTAGTTACTACACTGAAGCTAGTTTATTTTACACTAAAACATTCTCCGTTAAAAGTTTTGAAATTTTTTTTCTAATAACAAAATAAATTACTTCAAAATAGCGAGTTTTTTTTTTATTGGGCCGAGAATTTGGATTAGTAATGTACTGAAGAGGCCCTCCATCTATGTCAATCAAAGGAAACTCTCTATACTTTCAAATTGATGACTCCTTCTAAACTACAAAGCTCTCTGCAAAATGTTTTATGGTATTCCAATTTTTTTTTTCACGATATCGATATTTTTGATAAATTATCAAACATTTATTAAAATTAGATAACGGAGTAATTCCTGTTCTATATATTATTAGATGCACAACCAATGAATAAACGGTTTTCAAGCATTTCTTGTCAATATTAGCAAAATCATATTATATAGAATACACGGGAAGATTTTATTGTGGATGAAACAAACATACGCAAGAGAGAATAGAAGAGCAAAATAAGTGACAATGATAAGAAACTACACTTACAATGATTACTACTAATCAGCGACTGTGCTAATAAGACCTAACTCTCCGAATTGAAATCCGAATGCATGCATTTCAGAATCAGTTAATGCCAAAGCGAGGAAAATAAACCGTTAACACTGTCATATTCATTTTCAGTTGTGCTTGTTAAAGACTAGAGATCTGCCTCTCCCGTCTTCCATAAAAAATAGAAAGAAATCTGGCAGAAGGTAGCAACTATTCCTCATGTCACGTCATGTGTGTTTTCAAATACAAAAAAAATTCTATGAGAAAGCTTGCTTCTCCTCTCCTTTTCTACATAGTTACCCTGTTAATTCGAGCAACAAGTTCTCTTGCCCACATTACCTGTCAAATTTGAGACATTTATGGTAGTCCCCTGAGGAAGGCTAGTAGTGGAAGCTGCCTCCTGTGCTGCCAGTGCCTTTTTACTTATAATGTGATATATATCAAACAAAATGGTTTGGAATGCCTTCTCAACATTAAAGGCCTCCAATGCTGAAGTCTCTAGAAATGACAGACCTTCCTTCTCAGCCAAACTTTGAGCATCTTCAGGAGAGACTGCTCTCAGATGATTCAGGTCAGACTTATTTCCAGCCATCATAATAACAATGTTAGAGTCTGCGTGGTCCCTTAGTTCACGAAGCCACCTCTGAACATTGTCAAATGTTTGCCTCTTGGTTATGTCATAGACTAACAAGGCACCAACAGCTCCTCTATAGTACGCACTAGTGATAGCTCGGTACCTCTCTTGACCAGCAGTATCCCAAATTTGTGCCTTCACAGTCTTCCCCTCCACCTGTGTTGTCAAACAAGCATGTATTTCCAAGGAATAAACTCTTCATGCAGGTGACAATATAAATAGTTAAATACTCACACCAACATTGCCTGCGTGCTCATAAATATGAGCAATGGGAATTTAATTCCTTCTTTTTCTTCACATAAACAAATCATGGAACATATAAGAGAAATCCAAAAAGAAAATATGTTGCTTGCTTCTTCATGGTATCGAGTATTTTTTACCATATCTATCTTTATGTCTGATACGTTTCTGGTTCTGCTAAGCTTATATATCTCATCTTAGCCGTCAAACCACGTGCCTCTCGTTCTTACTATCATATCGGCATGGTGAAGGTCATTACCAAACTAACAGAGAGGGTAATCAACAACAATCCCAAGAAAACACTCACAAAAATTTAAGTTTTTGAACTACACCCACCATCTCTAATATTGAGATAAACAGAAACGTAGCTGAGATTTCAGAAAATTTCAGATGAAAAAAACCAACCTGCAATGTTCTGGTTGCGAATTCAACCCCAATGGTAGACTTAGACTCCAAGCAGAACTCATTTCGGGTAAACCTAGAGAGGATATTGGATTTTCCAACACCAGAGTCCCCAATCAGTACGATCTTGAAGAGATAGTCATATTCATGGTCCACTTTGTATGCCATGCTTCCAACACCCAACACCACCCGAAACCTGACACAGATCCAAATTGGAAATTAGCAAAAATCAAATACAAGGGTCAAGAATCACGAGAATCAAAACAAAACCCAGAAACGAATCTGCCAATTTGCTCAAGAAATAACGGTAAAGAAGATGAGTTGTTCATTGAACACGACCCTTTTTTACACTAGCAAAGTGCAATTCCAATATTACACACTGACATTGAAGGATGAGAAGGAGGGAGGGAAGATACTAACCATAAAAAGATGGTGACAGCAAAGTGGGGTACTGACGATGAAGGATGATAGCAGGGATTGAAAATTCAAAGTTGGGAGAGGAGAGAGAGAGAGAGGGAGGAGAGAGAAAGAAAAAGAGAGGGAGGAGAAGAAAAAGGCATTTTGAAAGGCCAACAATGAGTGGCCACAAACAGAATAAACGGACGACAAGGCACCTTGAACGGAATACAACACGCCAACCTCGGCATTGGCATTTCGCAAATCGCCAATGTTTCTTTTGTCCATTTTCTAATTACATAAGAATTTAATTTCAATCCAGTACTTCATACGCAAGCCAGAAATTGACCATAGATTCGAATTGGACCATTCTCATTCTGCAGTGCCTGAGACAATGCCAAGAACTATAGTATTAAATCCACTACAAGGAGAACAAAATGAAGGAAGTTGCAGACTTTGAGTCGGGAGTTCTTTATTTTTTATTTTCATTATGCTGTGATCCAATCATGTGCTGATATATTATTAAAAGAGTTAGACTTTCTAAATAGTTGTTCTGATAATCAAATTCTTTTAATGATTTGACAACATATGATTGGATGACAATGTAAAAAAAACTTTACACTGACAATGATCAAAATTAAACTTATTATATAAAGAAGTGTTAAAAAAAAGTTAAATCAGAAGGGCTTTTTTTTCAATTTTTGTTGTACGAGTTTAATTTTAATTTAATTTTATTATAATTTTTTACATTATTATTTAATCATATATTATAACATTATTAAAAGAATTTATTTTTTGAGAAAGTTTCTTAACAAGAAAAAATTCTTACATAGTCAAAAAATAATATACCAATACAATTAAAATGTGTTACAAAAATTAAATATGTGCTAGTAAGTTAATTTTAAAATACTTTATAATATAATTAAGCCATTGAATACTCTCAAAATACATAGAATACATAGGATTTTTTCTTCTTTCATACTAATTGTACAACTATGCTTATTATTGATTGGATATATGTTATATGTAGATGGTGGTGATGATGGAGTTGTAACAATATTAATTTTGTGTCATGCTTTGGGAAAAACATACTCAAATTTCATGAAAATTTCCAAACAAAATCTAATAAAGATAACTAGAATATCACTAAGAAAAATATATCCACTTCTTAATCTAACTTAAAATCTCATAAAATTGAGGTTTTCTTCCAAAAAAATTTAAACACTATATTGAAGTGTCAATCCAACATCAATACTCATACCTAAACTTATAACACCTATAAAGCAATTTTGTTTCACTAAGAACAAGTATAAACCATAATTATAATCACTCTAAAAAATAAGATAATACATATGTTCAGTACGGATATTAGAGGCCCAATAAATCGGCTCATTATGAAATACCTAGTTGAAACACAAGAAAATGGATTGAATTATGTTTTTTAACTTTTTTGAAATTTTTTATTTTTAAACACAATCTTTTGAAAGATAACTATGCAATAAAATAAGTGAGAATGGATGAAACGTACACTTTTTTACAGTCTGTTGGACGCAAAGATAGTTTTTCTAAAGATGTTAGACGATAGTTTAAAACTTACTTCTTTTGAAAAACTTAGTTACGAAAAATAATGTCAATCCCCAATTGTTAGTAAATAAATTAAATAACATAGAGAGGGATGAAAAGTTTACGCAGAGATTTATACTGGTTCACTCTCATAACCTGAGAGCTACGTCCAGTCCCTTCGTTCAGAAGGATTTTTCACTAAACTTTACAAAGTTTACAAGTATTCTTCTCAATGTCTCTTCAAGTTATAATAAGTATTCTCAAACATTTTCAAGTTCTAACAAACAAGTATTCTTTTATACACAGCTTCTTCAGGCTTAACAAACAAGTTGATAAAAGATGTTATAAACAACACTTGAGTTTTGACTCACAATAGGTGAGGATAAAAAATAATCTCAAGTTGAAAACTCTATACAAGAGTAAAATGAATACAATAAAGTAGAGCTTTGAATATTTTCTTATTGAAATCTTGATCACTAAAAACTTCTCTTTTTCATTCTTGGAAGACTATTGTATTTATAGGCAACGATCACTTGAAGTAGTTTGCATTGAGCTTCTTCGTCCAACGAAAATATTTATTACCGTTCTAAGCAGCATTACATGCATAAGCTGATATCGTGTTGATCTTCATATGAAAAGTGACTTTGGTTATCAGTGAACACTAAGAATATGATATCTTAGTTCTGATTTTGCTGAACATGCAGAAAGTTTCTTATTTGCTGGTTCTTGTAATTGTTAGGAGTGTCAGCTCAGCAGCATAATTGATTTCGAAATTCATTATTGTGTCAGATAACTCATTAGCATTTATTGCACTTTGTTTTGCTTGTCTCTAAAATGCCTTGGACAAAGTTGCTTAAGAGAAGTAACACAAATACAACACAGTGGATGATCTAATATATTAGTAAATAAATATGTTAATGAACGCACGGTGTTTTAGAGATTTTGTACTAAAAACTTGTCTTTGTAATTGTCGCAACCGTCCCGAAGGACGCCGCGAAGGGAGAAGGCAACTAATAATTTAATATTGAAAAGGGTTTTTCGAATTACATGACCAATCAATTTTAATTAAAAATGGAATGGTGCGATTAATTTATAGAAAGAATCTGCGTCTTAGGAGTTTGAGTTCGGGGTTTGATTACGGGTAGGGAAGGTATTAGCACCACAGTCCAGATTCAAAAGCTTGATTCTATTTAATACAGGTTATCTGCTAAATTAATTGGGTTGGTCATTTATTTTTTGAAGAAAATATTTTTAAATTTTTTTTTTATGTCCCATTTTGTCAGGCATATTATCAAGGGTGATAAATGGCTAAGACATGGAATGAGTGGCTTAAGAGCAATTATTGGGGAACAAATTGTAAACCCGTAATTTATTAGTGATGACAGTGGTGAATTAAAACTTGGATTTCCAAGAAATTACCCTTTTGTTTTTAGAAAATGATTTTTTAAAAATGAATTTCGCAATTGAGAAAATTATTTAACAATGTAAATGATTTGAAAGTGCATTGTTTAAAAGGAATTTCAAATTTTAATTCACCATTGTCATCAAATACAGGTTGTGTGAATTCGTTCACAATTATTTTTTTGTTATTTTTGTTAATTTAAAAAATATTTTATTTTTATGATTTTGAAAAATATTTTTTATTTTTATTATTTTTGGGAATCGGTGGAATGACCGCGCCAAGTATTCTGTGAATCTGATATAAATGCCTCAAAAATACCGGGGAGAATTTAGTTGATCAGACTCCCGATCCTCTCCCAATTTCTGTCATCGGCCATTTTTAATTGTAGCATGAAGAATTAATGTTTCGAATGAATTATTGTGTAGCAAGTGAAATATGATTTTTTGAGTATCATTTTTAAATTACACAACCAAGATGAAAAATTAGATTATAACAAAAATTCGATTGCAACAAAATTAATAATGGAATATGACTTTTATTAGAGGTTATTTATAACCTCACCAGCGCTCCTGGCAAAACTATAAAGATCCTTCTCTCCTTAAGGAAATTAAAATGTCACCGCCATCGCAGTTAATTTAAAATATCCTTATCATTGGGACCTTATTCCATAAATTAATTTTTGAAAAAAAATGGTAAAATTAACCATGAAATAAGACTTTTGTGGAAAATTATTTATAACCCCGCCGACACTCCCGGTAAAACTATGAAGAATTTCTTACCTCAAGAAAATTAAAAAATATCACCATTGCAACATATTTTTAATTGTTCCATCATTAAAATCTTATATCATAATTAATTCTTTTTGAAAACTGTATTGGAACAAAATTACGATGTCAAATCCCGTGAAGATCTAAGTCATAATCTAATTCTTTATTAGAATAATGCTAAAAGTAAGTCATTCATAAAAGGCATATTCACTTAATGAAGGTAAGTCCACTGAGACGTATGTTTACTATAATATTAATATTCTCATTTAATATTAATATCTTTTTTCTTTTGGTTCCTTGTGAGCTCCACAAACCAAGTGCAACTTTCTGGGGCCCAATAAAACCAACCAGATTTAGGCCAACCCAAGCCCACTCCAGAACATAAATTAAAACTCACAATTTTAAACATGCTGGCAGAATGAAAACTCACGTCCATGATTCAAATGGGAGTAAAATAAACAGCACAAAGTCTAGAAATTCGTCAACTAGGCAGAAAACAAAATCTCGGCCCCTTAAGTGAAATAGGTGACGCCACTATCCCACAAAACCGAGCCCAATTTCGAAGTCCTAGTCCAATAACCAACCTGACCTATTTAACCCAAGTTAAACAAAATAAAAACAGGCCAACACATCCCCTACATCTTTAAACAACATCACATCAGAAGGGTAAAGTCAGATTCAAGAATTGTACGATACATTTTGAGAGTATGTCAACACCCACTATATTAGAATCGAAGTGAGATATAAGCAATAAATTGCTGAGAAAGTCAAAGCACAACAGAACAAACTTCAAGATCAAAGCACTGTCCTTTATTTTTCTCTTTGGTAATCAGTGAATACAACCAAACATCGAACGCAGTCCAACAGATATGATGCTATTATTTCAAAACTCCAAACAAAATAAACTGCAAGAAATCAGACAAGTAAACCGATCAAGTCATTAAGCTCTCAGACTTTTACCCGCATACACTCACAGACCTTCATTCTTGAAAACCCAAATTGAAATTTCCAAACCCTTTGGATCCGTATAAGCAATCAGCAACACGCATACATAGCCTGCATGCTAACTGAGCCGGACTAAACAATATTTTACTCAAATCACAAAACATTAAAAGCCTGCATCTACTATCTATGACCCTGACTCTTCATCCTCTAGGTCACAAGCATGGAGCATAAAACTCAACTACTCCAAATTAACACCAAAAAACAATCGTATCATGTTAAACCCCTCTGCACATTTGCTCATTGAGCAGAACCCAAAGGCAACTATCAAGCTATCCTCTCATAAGCAAACTCACACACATATATCACTTTGAAGTGAGATTACAGCATCTAGCCCTATACAATGTTTCAGATATTTACAGGAAGTCATAAAATACAGGAGGCAAGGCTAAACTGGGATTGGAATGAAAGTCAGTATCCAATAACGTAGGTAAAACCAAAATAAGCATACATATCCATGATGATTGGATACACTGATATTATATTAGGAATAGAATGCATGAAAACCATGATCAATTTATAAACACTTCTTAATGCAGATAAAGACAGAAATATGCACAATGATTCAAACTTTGTATCAAGTCAGAATCAAAGGTTATAGTACTCATAAGAAGATTAGTTCCAGCTTAGGACACATCACTCAAGCAAGTGCAACATTAAACAATCAGTTTAACAATTATCAGACCAAGAATTACCGGAATCACCAGACCATCCAAACCAGAATTATTAAACAAACAGACCAAAATGCAGCTTTGAATTAACATCGTCCCAACCAGAATCAATAGTAAAAACAGAGTTATTAAAATGGATCAAACCAAAATGCATTCTTACAGAACCACATAGAAATCAAGTATATGTAGATGATTCTTAACAGAGGGATAAATCGCAAATTAAACAAAGATGCAAACCTGGGCTAAGGAAGAAAATCCTCTGTGCACCGTGATACCCCTTCCTCCGAAGGTCCAACTCTGTCCTTTCGGAATCCCTCTCTCAAAAAAACAATTCCCCAATATCCAAGAAGAAAACCTAAACCCCCTTCCAAAAAAAAATCCCCTCCAACCGAACCATACATTCCTATTTATACCCCATTTACAAAACCTAAACGAAAATCAATAGACAAAACAGAAAATCAAAAATAAATAAATAAAAAAGAAAACCCATTTTGCTGTCTGTCGCGAACTGCAGGTGCAGGGGGTAGAGGGATGGGCTTGGTGCGGTATTTTGTGGATGTGTGCTGCTGGTGCGCGGGTGCAGGGGCGTGCAGGTGCGTGCTGTGTGCGCGGTGGCAGCGTGCAGAGAAGTGGGGTGCAGCGTGCGGGATTTGCAGGGAATGGGGAGGCGTAGTGCGTGCTGGTGGCTGGCGCGGCATGGGGCAGAAGCTGCGCGGCGCAGCAAGAGAGGGGGGCTAGGGTTCCAAATGGGAAAGAAAGGAAGGGGAGCAGAGGAGTTTGGGCCTGGTGGAGATAGGGAGTTGGGTTTGGACCGGTTATGGGTGTTGGGCTTGGACCATGGTTATCTAGTTATGGGTCAGGTAAGATTTAGAGCAAGGGTCTGGGCCGGGTTCAAGGTGTTTGGGTTAGTTTTAATGGATTTGGGCTGGGTGAGCTAACAGAAGCGGGCTTGGGTTTTCATTATTTTTGTATTTTCAGATATTTTTTGTATTTTTGTATTTTTTTTCTTGTATTTTTATATTTTTTTTGGATATTATTTAAGTTATGTGACTAATTAATAAATAACTTTATCTATTTTGAATTTTCATTTTGAGAGTAAATTGGATAAAGAAAAAAAAAATTTGTGCGCCCGGACAAAATACGATGTTCACAGTAATTAAACGAATTTTTTCAATGGTCTTAAAAAGTATTCTAAAGAACAAGTATTTTCCGAATAAAAGTTAAGTCATAACTTATTTAAGCCTTTTTAATTTAATATTCTTTTGTTATCTTCAAAACACTTTAGGGAATAATTACGTTGAAATAAAATTAGTTCCAAACTTAGTTTCTTAATAAATGTCTTTGGTTCCAACACATTACACCAGTCTAACATCTAGAAAGACTCTGACTAGATTAAATCCTTATCAAGATTCAACTTTTAAATAATGATCTTTATCAAGATATCTATCATTATCAGATGAATCTCTCCTTATCAACCTATAAATAGAAGGCCTAGCTAGAGATGTCAAAACAGGCAACCTACCCTACCCCACCCCACAATGGGTCAGCCTTAAACAAGGTGGGCTGGGCGGGCTAGGCCAGGCGGGGCGAGTTGACTTGTTTCTAGTTGGTGGGTATAGCGGGTTGATAGGTTACCTTACCTAAAATTTTAAAAAAAAAATGTTTAACATTTCACTTACATAATAAATATAGAAATTCAAAACAAATACAATTAAGTCTGTTCTATAAGCATCAACTTGCAGTGGTCCAAGTAAAAGAGACTTGGTCACCTTAAAAATCTTGTCCTACTTTCGATTATTGGATCGGTGTGTATGGAGAAAACGCAATTGGGAGGGGTCCTCGCTTCACGCGCCTGATTGTATCTTATGGGATTAGTTTCTCGCCTTCCAAGTAAGGGGATACCATAGTTTACACAAAAAAAAATCCACTATATTAGCTAGTTAGTTCACAAAACAAAAGCAAACAAAATAAATATTACAAATATTGCATTGGTTAATTGGGTTTTTTTTATTAGCACTTTGCAGTTTGCACATTGCACGTGACCTGTATCATTTAAAAAAGAAAAAGAAAAAAAGCATGACCTGATAGGTTAACACACCTGACAAGAGGTTGTCGAGACCCGTCAAATAAATAAAATTATCGGTTCACAAAATAATTTATAGTATAGAGCGTGAACCGAATTGTCTCTCAAGGATCCAATAAAACAAAGATTTAATTAGATCAAGATAAATAAAATGGGGGGTTTTGATGATTTATAAAGATAATACACTATTTAAATTAAAGGAAAGTAATTAACAAATTTAAAGAAACAACCAATCCAAGGAAATTTACCGATCTTGAGTTTAACTCATCATTGATAACAAGGAATTCACTTAATTGCTAACCGTGTTCTTGGCCTTAGATCACATCAAGACGCCTCAACATGATCCAAGAATCCTCTACTAGATAAGTATCTAGGATTTAATTAATCAAGTTTAGATAAAGTAAGCACCGTCTAAACATGGATTAACTAAAGATCGGGGATTTAATCAAGCTAAACAATCCATAAAAAAGCTTTGATATATTGTTTAGTCTTTGTGATCCTCTTTGAATACATGATAATAAAGCTATTATCACATCAATATCAAAATAAAATTAAGCAATTTAATCTAGATAAAAATCAAAAGAGGAAGAAGAGAAACTTGAATAACAATTAAGTAATATGAACAAGCGAAACAAGATCTCCAAATTAAACATCAAGATGGCTAATCCCTTGGATTGATTATGAGAGCCTAGCCTTCCATGGATGGGCAGGAAGAACTCAGAAATAAAAGAACAAAAACGAAATTGTAAAGAGAATGGAGAAGAAGAGAAAGAAAACTGTCACAAATACTCAAACTTTCTTCAAACTTTCTTAAAATTGAATCATCCTAATACAAAGAGATTGGCTCTGTGAACACCTAAATTTGTCCGGGTCCTTTTTTCTCTCTTATAGCAAAAATAAATAAATAAATAAAAATCAAATTTATTTTAGTTAATGACCAAAAATAAAAAAAAAAGAAGCAAAAAAAATGAAAAAATTAAAAAAAAAAAGAGAAATCCCTTTTAGCCAAAAAAAAAGAAAGAAAAGAAAAATCTTTAATCTAATTTATTGCAAAAATCAAAAAATTAAAAATTAAAAAAAAAGGATAAAAAAAGAAAAATCATTCAAGTTTTTATCTTACCCATCTTCCTTAACCCAAGCCCAAAGCCAATTTCCCTAACCCATACACTACCCGGTCCAACCCAAACCCCAACCCGACTCGGTTTTTCAACCCAACCCAACTCTTTTTTTTTTTCTCTCTCCTTCTTTTTTCTTCCCGCTCCTTCCCCCTTTCTCTTCCTCTTTCTTCTTTCTCCCCCATCATTCCTCTACCCCACACCCCATACCTTTCCCCCTTCCCCCTTTCTTTTTTTTCTTCTCTTCTTTTTCTTTTCTCTCCATCTCTTCTCTTCCCGTTCCTTTCCCCTTTCTTCTTTCTCCCCCATCATTTCTCTACCCCACCCCCCATTATTCCTCTACCCCTTCCCCCTTTCTTTTTTTTTTCTTCTCTTCTTTTTCTTTTCTCTCATTCTCTTCTCTTCCCGCTCCTTCCCCCCTTTCTCTTCCCATTTCTTCTTTCTCCCCTATCATTCCTCTACCCCACACCCCACCCCCCATCATTCCTCTACCCCCTTCCCCCTTCTTTTTTTTCTTCTCTTCCCGTTCCTTTCTCCTTTCCTTCCCCCTTTCTTTTCCCCTTTCTTCTTTCCCCCCCATCATTCCTCTACCCCCTTCCCTTTTTCTTTCTCCATTTTTTTCTTCTTCTCCCCCATTTTTTCTACCCCCAACGGAAAACACCCTGAGCCCCCCCTTTTTTTTCTTCTTTTCTTTTTCTTTTCTCTCTTTCCCTTCCTCCTCCCAACGCCAGAACGACCTTTCCCCTTTCCCCCTTCCTTTTTTTCTCTTCTTTTCTTTACTCTCCTTCCCTTCCTCCCCTCTCGGTCAGACTCATTTTTTTTTTCACTTGTGCTGCTCTCAGCTGCACCCTTCCCGCAGATCAAGACCTGCAGCCCCCTGCAGGATCGTGCACAAAGAATAAGAAGTAGAGGACCAAGAGGGAAAGAGATTCTCCGCAAAGGCGCACGTCTGTGGGTAACTCTCATTCAGTTTTTATTTTATTTTATTTTAATTTATTTTATTTTATGTGTATTAAATTGGCTAAAATGTTTGAGATATCAGTATTTTGATTGATTGTTGTTGTTGTGTTTCGATTGCCCTACTGGAATGTATAAGAAATCCTGTTGCGTTTGGTGTTCAAATTTGTTTGAACTTGTGTTCTGTTGGATGACATTAACTCGGGCCCTCGATGGTGTTAATTTTGTTTGTTTCGCAGGTTGTGGCGTTGTCATTGCATGATAACTAGGTGCTTATTATTACATAGATTACTTGCATTCTGTGTTTATAGGTTTTGATTGAATCCGGGATTTCATTCATTTTTGCCTTTGGTTTGACTGAGAGCATTCTGAGAGAGGAATCAAAAAAAAATTAAAATTAAAAAAGAAAAGAAAAGAAAAAGATGTTGTTTAGTTTACGTTGGAAATGGTAGGGTGGGGGGAAAGTAGAAAAAAGTTTAAAAAAAATAAAAAAAACAAAAAATAAATAAAAATTAAAAAAATTAAAATAAATAAAAAAAACAAAAAAAATATATGCTATTTAGTTTACGTAGGAATTGGTAAGGTGGAGGGAAAGTAGAAAAAAAAGTAAAGAAAAAGAGAGTAAAAAAAAAACACGTAATAAAAAGAAATGAAATGAAATAAGGATTAAATTGAAAAGTTGAAGTAAAAAAAATGATGCGAACAATATTTTCTTCGAGTCACAGTGATTATTTTATGGTTTTACGGTTCTTATTTTATTCCCTCTTAAATACGTTGCTTGTCTTTTTTTTGTTGTTTATTTTATTTGCTTCATTAATTGATTTGATATTATTACGTTTGATTTTTTTTTAGATTTTAGTATTATTTGTTTGATCTTTTTTTTTATATAAGAAAAGGGGAGTATAATATTAATCAAATAAACAACACGATGTCATAATATTTGCGTTTGGTTGTCAGGGGCCTTCAAAAATCTACCCACTAGGCAATTTTTTTGTGAATCAATCAAATGGTATTTTGATCACCTTTCACCCCTACTTACAAAGAAACCAATAAATTATTTTTCTCTAAGTGGTCCGCTAATAACGCAATTAGCCTTCGCGATCAAGTATCCACTAGACAAATATTTAAGGGTGAATCAGTGAGCTTAGTATCACTTTTCACCCTACTTAGTACAAACTAATATAAGGTTTTTTTAAGTGGTCCAACGCCATAATAATTTGTATTAGTTGTCTTCAGCGTCAAGTACACTAGACGTTTACAACTAGTGGATCAGCGAGTTTAATACCACTTTTCATCCCATTTAGGACGATTAATAAAATTTTATTTTTTCTAATCAAATCCTTTTATCCAATCAATTCTCTTCTTTTAATCAACTAAAGCAATACTTTTCACAATTAAAATTAATCGTTGTATAATTTTTTTAAAAAAGAACTACGTGGCTTTGAGCTTCCCTATCGCACTGCGATACGAAAGCATCGCAAGTCAAGCCAAACTTGTAAATTTTCATAATTTAGTTTAATTCTTAATTGGTAAACTTTCATTTCGATTTGTAAATATTTTGTTTATTCTTTTTTTTTATCTTGCTTTAATGAGGGGTAAAATAGACATCGTTTAGGGTATTAAAATTCGCACAATTAGTTTAAGGTAACCGTCTTAGGACGGATGTATCAGGGGTGCAAGGATTAAGTTTCCACCATTCCTCGCGCATAATCGACTCGAACCCTACTTGGTTTTCGCACCTTTTCTTTTTCTTTTTATTTTAAATCTATTTTTTAAGGGTTTTGCCAGTCATTTTCCCTACCCAATAAAAGATTGGTGGCGGCTCCACGTATTTATTTAAATTTTTCTCCCGCCATCCCGTCGCTATTATTTTCCGGTCGTGACAGGCTCTATTTATACTAATCCTAGAAGCCAATTTGTACATATACATAATCTGAATACAAGCTGTAAAAACATGGAAATTGTCAAATATGGAAGCTTGATGCATGGTTGGTGAGTTGGTGTATGGTTGGTGGCTTTTAGTCAGCAACTCTTATCCGACTTTTGGCTTGATTTTCATGACTTAGACGGTGCATTTTGGCTTGGAGGTCATCATAAAAGTTGTAGCCAGTTGTCTCCTTGAAATTTTGCAATTGGAATCATGTCATTTGGACTTTAAGAACTTCAGATATGCCAAAAACATTGCACCTACCTCAAGTTAGGTTGGCAGAACGTGTTTCCAAATTCAAACTAACTTGTAGCTTCATAATCATGCCTAAAACGACATATATTAACTAAATGTTCAGTGAAGTTGGAGATATGGGTCTTATCTTTCCAATGGCCAAGTTTCAGCCCAAGAGGGGGCCTATAACTCACTACGTAGTCCAATATGTGCACACTGCACAGAATTTCGTGACAACAAACCCACTCTGCATTTCAGGGATATTTTGGACCCTTAGAAGTCCGATCCAGCTCTTAAGTTCTTCATGAAACTTGTAAAGCCTTATCTTAGCTTTCCAAAGACACCAAGATCACCTCAAATAGATCACTGAGTCCCAAGTTAATGTCTAACCAAGGAAGAAAGGTCAAAATGCATCAAAATCTGAAAATTATTCACAATTTGCATTAAAGCCCAATGGAATATTAAACTCATCTAAAATACTAATATTTGGCACAATAAACATATAATAAAGCCTAATACAAAGCTAATATAAAATGTCTCAAATTGATTAATCAACACCCCACCTTGCCACAACCCTCCCGTGAGTTATGCGTGTTAGGTTATATGACCTGATGTAAGAAAATGGGTTAGAAAAGACAACCCACCCCGTTTTTGTTAGCTAGTTAAATGGGTTGACTTATTGGGTCCAACCCATTTTGACATCTCTAGGGCTATACCCCAAGGTATGATCATCTAATTATCATCAAATTTTACTCTTTCAATTACTTTGATATGAGTTAGCCATATACTTACTTAAGCATCGTGTAAGGTAAAGAAGAATGGAATATTTCTTATCATTTCACGTTGGAACTTTACAAATATATATACAAAGGAGATATTCACAATCAGATGTTTTAACTTTGAAATTTAAACTCTAACTTCCCTAATGACAAGTAAGTACATTTTGAATAAATTTACAAGAAATTTAAATTATTCAAAATCAAGTGTTTGGCTCCTTTGAATATGTTAATACACCAATACGTCAGTGTCTTTTCTTTGTTTTGCATACCTTCCCTTTCCTTAAGATTATTCGGTTAAATTTGGACAAGAATATTGGCGTCATCTGTGGGAACTTGATAAAACTTTTCGTACCACACTCTCAAGTTGTCAATCATGGTACCCAAAAAACAATTTCAATTCAAATACAAGGAATCATAACCGTTATGAAAGTCCTTTGTTCGAACGTTGTCGAAAGGAATAAATAGCCACGTCGATGCATTGCGCATGCACCCAGCTCATGGTTCACTCCAGCTCCTACAATCATAATCATGGCTCGCACATCATCATTCCAATGATATTTATTGCCACGACAAGCCACTGTTTCAACCAGCGAGAATCTTAAATCAAGGAAGCGCCACACCTTCAAGCCCTCATTCATATAGTTAAGGGCCCAAAAAAATTTGTTGCTTAACAAGGGCACTCAACCAGACCACACAAAATGAGCCCAACAATTTCATAACAAAGCCACTTCAGATCCAATTCTAAATAGAACTCTATCGTGCTTATTTAATTTTTAATTGTATTTTATTATTAATGCACTTATATGTTTTTAGGATCAACATAGACCAATATGTCGAATTGATATGACTTGCCAAAACTTATGACTATGTGTCAAACAACTTGCTAAAACAGTAAGACTCCAACCTCTTGATAGCTGAGCTAACTTACACTGAGGTCTACACCTCACCAACATGGTTGCAACTACCATATTCAGCTGGGACCTCGTCACTTGCCGATGTGATTGCAATTGATTCAATCCCAATATTATTGAACCATAATCGATCTTAATTTCGTGCAACATGAAGACCCCGGGACGGTAAGCTTTCCCCTCGTCATCTAACTCGGGATTGAAGACTCCGATGATGGTCGATCTTAATCTCGTCCCAATGCCAAATTGAAATCAACATCTAAGGTTAACTACGGATTGATATCAACTAAAGTTATTGAGCACGACCAGTGAGCCAATGACAATGTGGCAACTTATACATCTCGACACTCGACTCACCCATTGATTATCGAGCTGGGGGCACTATTCAGTACGGATATTACAGGCCTAATAAGCCGGTCCATTACACCAATTCAACATCTAGAAAGACTTTGACAATATCAAATCCTTATCCAGATTCAATTCTTAAATAATGATCATTATCAAGATATCTATCATTATTAGATGAATAACTCCTTATCAGCCTATAAATAAAGGGTCTAGCCCCGAGGTATGATCATCCAATTATCATCAGATTTTACTCTCTCAATTGCTTTGATATAAGTTAGCCACATCTGAGTGTCTTCTTTATGTTTTGCAAGTTCTCTCTTACCTCAAAATTACTCAGCTAAATTCGAATCGAAACAATATATATATATATATATATATATATATATATAAGTTAAAACCAAAGTTTTGAACTCATATTAAATGAAAGAAAATTTCGGTCTTGAAGATAGAGAAAATTATCATAGGGAGGAATTCATAGACTTTTCTACATTATTTTTTTAAATTAGATAAGTGCTAACTTATCCACAAATAATTAGGAAGACTATGATGTTATAATTAGCAAAAAACCTATTTGTTGCAAATCCAAATTCTACAAAAATAAAGCTTAAATAGTAGTGTTTTGAGTATGAAAAGAGAGAAAAATAATGACTTAGGATGAGTTTGATGCAAATGAAATCATGTTAAGACTTTGTGCCAAGTGAGATTTTGTGGGTTGTGAGAAAATGAAAGAAAAGAAAAGAAGAGTGGAGGGGAAGTGGGGCGGCGTGAGAAAGGAAGACAATTGAAGAGGGGAGGGGGGTGGCGTCTGAGCGTTGGAGAGAAGAATAAGAAGAAACTTCCATTGAGTGTTATATATTTACAAAAATATTACCACTATTTATTTTTTCTTTAAATAATTTTCAACTAAAATACTATCCAAGTATATTTTATAACAAAATAATATCATCTTAGTAATATATATATATATATATATATATATAAGTTACGTTGAATAAAAATATGATTTAAAATTAAATTTGCCACATTTTTTAAAATAAGCAATTTAAAATATTATTTATTCAAATTAAAATATCTATTTAAAATATAAATCCAAATTAAAATATTATTTCAAATCCACCAAATCACTTTCCAAAATGAAGGTCTTTATTTGCTTTTCCCCCATTTTTTCTCAATTCAGTGTGCAATTATTTAAGAGTACCTTTAATTTGTTTTATATTTTATATTTTTAATTAAATATGTCATCATTTTTTAAAATATTATTTTTACAAACTGAATAAAAATATGTTAATATTTTTATAATTATAATAAAAATAAATTAAAAAAGATAAAAACAAAAAATAAATCATACCCGCTTTTAAGTATAAAATCAGTTTGAACATTATGTGGCTACTTTTCAAATTCACATTGTTTGGATTTGACCTTTTAGTCCAAGTTTAGTTATAATAATAACAAAATATTGAATATACTGTCTATTTACTTGAGCTTGGGTTTAATTTCAAAGTGTGACTTAGTCATAAAATTAAATTTTATATTTTTTTTGGTACAAAATTAAACTTTATATAAGTCAACTTTATTTACCGTATAAGAATTTGGATTTTAAATTTTTTTATATAATTTCCAAAACAAAGAAGTCCTCACCTAGTCAAGTCTTGATTGGGCACATGGAAGATTCCTCCTCATTTTAAGAGCAATTGGGCCACTCCTATTAGACTATAACGACAGTGGATGACTCACTTTTTGGAACCTGGCAACAATTTTTTCTCCGTTGTTTTTATTGTCTGGTGCCTTTCCTTTGTATTTTTTTTTTTATAGAAAAGTTTAAGTGAGAGAAGTCTTAAAGATAAATCACTAATCTGAATAAAAATTTGTAATAAAATTATAAATTTTTTATTGAAAGACGTCTTTAAATTTAAACATAATTAAGTCATAATTAGTATGAGCTATATTAAATATACTGTCTACTTACTTGAGCTTGGGTTTAATTTTAAAGTGTGACTTAGTAAGCAAATTCAACTTTATATAAGTAAACTTTATTTATAATATAAAGATTTAAATCTTAATTTTTATATATAATTTCCAAAAAAGTCCTCACCTAGTCAAGTCTTGATTGGGCACATGGAAGATTCGAGCAATTGGGCCACTCCTATTAGACTATAAAGACAGTGGATGACACACTTTTTGACGTAGGAACGTGGCAACAATTTTTTCCCCGTTGTTTTTATTATCTGGTGCCTTTCCTTTGTATATATATATATATATATATTGTATAGAAAAGTTTATGTGAGGGGAGCTTATTCTTAATTTAAGGTGAGGATAAATCATTAATTCCAGTAGAAATTTATGATACAATTGTAGATCACTTACTAAAAGATGCCTCTGAATTTAAACATAATTAAGTTATAGCTAATATAAGCTGAAAGTTTTACACTTAATTTATAATTAGTATGAACATAAAGTTTAACTAGATAAGTCAACATTAGTTGATTCTTATTGAATTGGCTTGTTCTTTAACGCCACTAGCACTTTTTCAAAATAAAGTTGAGAAAATGACTTAAAAGGTTAGTTTAAGAAAAGTTATTTTCATTTAGTTAGTTTTGAAAATTATTTAAATATTTAATTAATTTAACAAATAATTTATATATAATTAACCACGTATCAAGTATCAAAATAAAAATAAATTATTAGTTAATTGTATGTAAATTATTAATTAAATTAATCAAATACTTAACTAATTTTTAAAACAAATCAAATAAAAATAATTTTCCTTTTTCACCAAACAGCCATTTTCCTAATAAAGTTCCTTTTTGGCTTTCCCCCCAATCTTTTTCAATACAGCTCAATTCAGTATGTAAGTAACTATCATTCTTCGACCTGTATCATGTGTTTTTGTTTTTGTTTTGTTTTTTCGGGTAAACCATGTGTTTTTATTTATATAATTGAACGTTGTGTGGCTGCTTTTCAAATTCACATTTGTTTGAATTTTACCTTTTAGTCCAAGTTAAGTTTTAATGGTAACAAAATATTGAATATATTATCTGCTTAGTTGAGTTTGCGTAATTATTTAGTATTGATAAACACGTGCTTTGTGAAGTGATATTTGCATGAGCTTTATCCTCTATAATTATACGATGATGAATGTTTAGTTTAGTTTAACTGGTGATAATCTTAATATGTATTGCATATTGCATATATGCGATATACATTTGGAACTTAAAGTTATGCTTTTATGAATAATTAATTTAAGTGGTTTGAATTTGAGAATTTTTTTTGAATTGTGTCAAAGAGCAAGAGTTGTTGGTTTTTAAATGGAGTTGAACTTGTGATTAAGAATATATTAAATGCAACTGATCTTATTTTACCATGGAATTTTCTTTTATAATTTGCATTTAATGTGTGTGTTAATGTTGTGCAAGAGTTGTGTGATAAGAAATCTAAAGCTGATTTTTGTAGCAGATAACAGAGCAAAGTAGCAATTATTTCAATTGTGGTACCCCTTTCTTAATTAATCATTTCTTAAAGTTTTTATAACTAAAAATTTTGGTACTTATTATTATGGGTGGACACTGGGTCGGGTAAACCTACCGAACTCATAGTTGACGGGTTGGTTTGAGTTAGTGGGTTAAGTTGAGTTTAAAATAATTAAACTCACGAGGTATGGGTCGGATAGCGGTTTGAGACTCTCCCAACCCGCAAAACCCAACCCAACCCATTAAAGTTTTTTTAATAATATTTTATAATGTGTAATCATTTTTATTGGGACTTTGAGAATCTTATATAAGTTTATAAATTTTTTAGATAATTAATTTCTTAAGATTTTTTAAATTAAAATTACACTATATTTAGTTTTAGAAGACGAGTTCTGGATTATTTTCGTAATTCTTTGTAACCCACTACTGTTAAGGCATTGATTTGTACTCATAACTAATTAATAACTCTTGATAAACACATTAATTTACAGGCTCAAATAAATGAAATTGAAAAGATTGAAGCAAATAGTGTACTATATAGAATTTGCTTAATTTGTTTAGTCAATTACCAATAGTTTAATTATTAATGCTTACTAATATTTCATGATTCCTTTATGTGTTGACTCTGTCTGCTGCTAGAGATGAAATTGTGAATCGTAATAATTGATCCTTTTATATGTTTTCCATTTAACTGGTTAAGATTCTAGTTCTTTTTAACTTAACAATTGTGTTAATTGTAGTTAATGTTATGACGTTATCGACTTGCAAGAAATCAAAGAGGAGATGAGATGTTGATTATAGTATCATTAGTTAATTGTATTACATGTATCTTTATTGTTTATTTGTGCTGATCGTAATTATAATCCTAAAGTTATATGTATTTTGAAATTTATATTTTATGTTATGTCATTTGGAAACTTATGTTATATTATTCTTAATAGATTTTAATTTCTATTTTAGTATACTAAATATTTTTTTTGGTTCATGTTTAACCCCCGGGTTGAACCCAACCAAGTCCACATATGAGCGAGTTAAAAGAAAAAAAATCTCTAACCCCAACACATTGCTTCCATAAATGAGTTAGATCTAAAATTACTCAAAACTCAACTCAACCAATGTTCACTCCTACTTATTACAAAATGAATAAGAGTCATGCCTAGCTTGAAAAAAAAAATCAAAAGGATTAGAGACTGAACATAGATAACGGACCAATAGTTGTCATCGAGGCAGAATAAATTCTACTTGGCAGCCTCTCTCACCCTTATCTCTATATTTGAGTATCTTATTTGTTCCTATGTGCTTATAAGCTTTTAACGACTTAGTGTGCTTGGTATTGCTTTCTATTTTTATACCTTCGATTGTGAATTGTCTCATTTGATAGGTAGCACTTTGGTTTGCTATTTGTATTTGCATTAAACATCCTTTTACCGTCGTAAACATATCTTATATTTATTCCACTGCATACTATTGTAATTTGAATTTTAAAAAAATAGCTTTTGGGTTGAAGGGTAGAAATTGGAAGCATTTCAATTCTCCTCCCCACTTTTGTTACTTTTCTGAAAAAAAAATATATTTTTTATACAAAAAGTTTAGGGAGACGAGGGAAGACTGACCCATTTCAAGATCAATATATGTCATAAGCACTTACAATAATACTTATAGAAAATTTATTAACAAATAATCATTGTCACAAATCAAATTTGAGACCATTAGTCGACCCAATTCAATCTTAAATGTTGAACCAACTATCATTATCACTTTTCTTACAACATTTAGTATTAGAATGTGTTTGAATTTGCTTAATTATTCAGAATAATTACTTTTTATATCTATAAATTTGTTTTCAAAAAAAAGTAACATGTTTGAATTTTGTTAGGAAAAACTATTGATTATTTTTTATACTGAAAAAAGCTTTTTTGAAAAAGTTAAAATTTTAGTATTATTTTAAAAGTTTATTATTTGATTTTAAATTATTTTAAAAGTTTTGAAAGATAAATACATATTTTTCATTAACTAAATAACTTTTTTACTCATTTTATATCTATTTTAGTAATTTAATATATAAAAATGATTTTTTTATACAATTCAAACAAAATTTTTTATTTTATAATCACTTATAAATTAATATATCCAAACATAAATTAATTTTTTTATAATTAATTTTCTTAAAAATTAATTATATACATAATTAATTTTCTTAAAAATTAATTATATACATAATTAATTTTTAATATAATCTTTTTTCACAACTAATATAAACACTTAGTGTGTCTAAGCGTGTGAAATCACGGGGAGGAAATAGTCAGTGTGAAAAAAGAGAAAAAGTTTCATCTCCTTCTTATTGGTAAAGAAAGCAGAAAAGTAGTTAGATGTGCCAAGCAAAGCCGCCAGCAACTCATTTGTCTTTTGCTAAAATGCTTGGAAAATGGCAGACGGTCCCATGCTAAAATCAAATGCCAGAAAGGGCTAACCAGTGAAGTCTTATTGATTATGAATCTATGATAGTGAAATACACCGAGAGCTTTAGCCTTTACCTAAACATGGACTTACAATCATGATTAGCGAGGATTAAGGTCGCTAGGCAAACTGCTTGGAGCAAAACAACATTTTACCTTCTCATCTTGAATAGTTTCTTCATTGTTATCATGCACTTTAGTTTTATACTAGGTTTTAAATTGTGATAGCAGACAGTTGTATTGCGGTGTTTTGGGCTGGCACATGTCAATGTGATCCATAATTGTAGGGGTGTCGTAGTTACAACAGTCACCACAGCCAAAATGTTGCGACAGCGGATGATGCGGGCCAAGATTTAAAACCTTGATGTATAAGTTCTGAGCTAACAGTCATGGAAGTTACCTATGAAATAATTGAATGAATACTACGCTGGAAATAAGATGGAAGGTTTTTATTTGTTTCAATCCATTTGCTTAGACATGGATGGCTTTTTGTGTCTGATATTGATTTCAACCCCACTAGGCCAGCAACCTTTACATGTCATGTGACTGCAGTCCAAATGAAATGCTTTTCCTTAATATGTTTTGTAGTGGAACCATTAAGAGCATAAATTGTCTAGTACGCATATCATGGTGTAATTGTAGGATTCCTGTCACTCTCAATTAGTGATGAACTTCAGTGCTAGCTTCCAAGAGTTAGCGTGCAGGTGTTAAGTCTTAGGACTTAAACACGAGTAGAGCTCATATCAAAAGATTAGCCTATTAAGGGAGAGAATCTCATGCCTTAAGATCCTGAGTCCGCGACGATCCACTTTGGTTTGATCCTTCTGTTATAGGTAGTCATTTCCCTCCTTCCCAAGTCACATCTCCATGTCATCAGCCGGTTCTCAATAAAAATATCAATTATTACAAGTTAAGCCGATCCCAAAAAATTAATTTATTGGAAGGGAGAGCCCCGTGTCTTAAGATTCCTTTCATACTTAGTGGGACATAACACCAAATGTTTTTGTTCATCAAGACTTTTCCGTTTGAACCAATCAACGAAAGGTCCAAACCTTTAAAAACTTATCTGGAAACACGTTTTGGTTGATTGGTGGGAGTTTCTTAGAGAAAGACATCTCAGAACAGAAAGGATATGAATTATGCATGGATAAATTTTAACATTTTGATAGTTCTTGGTCGTGTATATAAACACAGCAGCAGCCACTTGGCTGTTATGTCCTTACTAACCTAACAATGGATAGTAGATCCTCTTCTCTCTTGCTTCTCTTCCTTAGCTTTACTTCACTTCTGCTGATATGTCACTCAAGCCTCCCAGAAGACCTGAAGGCAAATATAACTGTCTTCATCTCTCTCTACCAACCACATTACTTTAGTTTGCTATTATGGGCCTACCTCCCTACTATTTTTCTTGGTTTTCAAATTCCTATGGTTCATGTTTTAGACGGCTTTAGCTAACGAGAAGATAATTTTTCTTGTTTCTGATAATTATGTTCTGAATGCAGACTTATATTGTCTACACTGGCAACAGCATGAAAGATGAAGCTTCTGCGTTGTCCCTTTACACAAGCATGCTACAAGAAGTAGCAGACAGGTAATACTATTCCGTCAAAATAAGAAATCTTAGACATTACAAATTTTGAATCAGTTGGTTGGCCGGTTCCAGTAGGTAGTAATTAATCAGTTGACAGTAGGTTCCTTCCATTAAATTTACCTTGTGATAGAAGCAAGATTGAATGTCACAACAACAAACTGGCCAAAGAAAATGTCACAACAAAAAAGATTCTAGTGTTAAAGAGTCTCTAAAGTTAAGTTGGAAGTTTAGTGCATACTGAAATTTAAAAAGAAAAGAACAAAGAAAACTGAATGTCTCATGTTAAAAATTTGATTCTGTAAATAAATGGGGAGTTTATGCTAATTATCACCTAAACAACTCGGTGAATTTATTTAATTATGTTCTAAGAACTGAAGGAAACCACATTTTATTATTTGGTCATAGATGCTTGGCTGCTGTATACTGTCACGTGAAACAGAATCCTATCTGTTCATAGATTGCTGTTTTGTTTATAGCACGAGTGAGTACTATTGCTGCATCTGTCTCGCAAATTGACGATATCTTCAATAAAGATTACTAATGGAACTGATGAGGTACAATATACGTGCATTACACCATCCCAAGGTGGAAAAACTATTTTTCCTTATACAGCTTTGTTTGGTAGGAAAAAAGTTTTAGGAAATAAAAGAATGAGAAAAGTACGGTTTAACTAATGGAAACCTACCATTTCCTCCTCTCTTTTTTCTGCAGAAATGAAAGGAAAATGAAAAGTAGCCCATTTTAGTGTCATTATTTGGAGTGAACTAAAAATGCATCATTGGCTTCTTTTTCTTACCTTTTTTCTTCATTTGTATTCACAATTTCAGCAATGCTGAGCCCAAGTCGGTACTGCACCACTACAAACGTAGTTTCAATGGCTTTGTTGTGAAGCTAACAGAGGAAGAAGCCCAAAGAATGGCTGGTGTGCACAAAACTATTCTATCTACTTTAAAACTTACCTGCCCTTTCTTCTTGGATTTATAAATTTGCTAAACAAGAATTCGTAATGCAGGACTTGATGGAGTGGTGTCTGTCTTTCCTAATGAAAAGAAACAACTCCATACAACAAGGTCTTGGGATTTTATTGGCTTTCCACAACAAGTGGAAAGAGCAACGACTGAAAGTAATGTCATCGTTGGAGTATTAGACTCTGGAATCTGGCCAGAATCTGACAGTTTCAATGATAAAGGATTCGGTCCACCACCTAGTAAATGGAAGGGCACCTGTCAAACGTCTAATTTTACTTGCAATAAGTATATACTAGTGTACACATGTATAACAGTCAAGCTGCTCAGGGAGACAGGCAAAAAAGTACACTATTAACAGATTTTGCTATGTTCTTGCAGTAAAATCATTGGGGCAAAGTACTACAAAGCTGATGGTGATTTCAGCGAAGAAGATCTAAAATCTCCTAGAGATTCAGATGGTCATGGGACTCATACAGCATCAACAGCAGCTGGGAACCCAGTTAGCATGGCGAGCATGTTAGGCCTTGGACAGGGAACAGCAAGAGGTGGCGCTACATCAGCCCGCATTGCTGTCTATAAAGTGTGTTGGTTTGATGGATGTTATGATGCAGACATTCTTGCTGCATTTGATGATGCAATTGCAGATGGGGTTGACATAATATCAATTTCACTTGGAGGGTACAACGATGAGAACTATTTTAGAGATGGAATAGCCATTGGAGCATTTCATGCTATGAGAAATGGAGTATTGACAGCAACTTCAGCAGGGAACTCAGGTCCAAAACTTTCATCCGTATCAAATTTTTCACCTTGGTCAATTTCTGTGGCTGCTAGCACCACGGACAGGAAGTTTGTTACCAAGGTTCAATTAGGTGACAACAGAACTTACGAGGTAAAGAACCTTCTCTATCCTATTCTAGAACAAGCCTCATTTCTTCTTCTTGTTTCTGACTTCTAAATTTATGGTTGCATTATGGCCTCATTTGTGGAAGTCAAGCTAAGCTAAATCAGTTTGTAATTTGATAAACTATGTGAATCTTCACTAAAAAGTTCTCTAGTCATATAAACTTATAACATCAGGAATAATGTCAATCTCTTTGTTCCATGTTTAGGGAATCTCAGTAAATACATTTGACCTTAAGGGAGAATTGTATCCTATAATCTATGGTGGAGATGCACCAAATACTAAAGGAGGCATCGATGGATCTTCATCCAGGTAACTAGCCCTGATGTCCTTTAACTTAACAAAAGTTGTATAACATAACATTATTGCCAAACAAACAATTACACAAGTAAAAATAATCCTGTGCGTTCCAAATTATCATTAGTCAATAGCCGAAACGTTCCAAAATAATCTATAATTTGTTGATGAAAATGTTTCCAAAGTGCAGGTTTTGCTCTAGCGATACGTTGGATCAAAATTTGGTTAAGGGTAAAATTGTTCTCTGCGAGGGCAGAAGCAAAGCGTTGGGCCCCTTCTATGCTGGTGCTGTTGGGGCCCTGACACAAGGTCAAAGTTTTAGAGATATTACTCCCTCTTTACCGTTGCCTGGATCTTACCTTGACTTGCAGGATGCTGCCTATGTATATGACTATATAAACTCTACAAGGTACTAATTGAATATGCCATTTACACTAACATGAGTCTAGAGAACCACACTTTTCTAAAGTGGATTGCTTGAAACAATTTGCAGGACTCCAACTGCAACCATATTTAAGAGTGATGAGTTAAAAGACAGTTTGGCCCCTGTGGTGGCCTCTTTCTCGGCAAGGGGTCCAAACCCTGTTACACCCGAAATTCTCAAGGTACCTTAGCTTTTCTATGAATGACTTAAATTTATCTTTATCAGGTGATTATCTCTCTTATAACTTCTTTTTTTCATGTTGTAGCCGGATTTAGTCGCTCCCGGAGTTGCCATTCTAGCTAGTTGGTCTCCAATTTCCCCTCCTTCTGAGATTGACGGTGACAACAGAACATTACAGTTCAATATTATCTCAGGAACATCGATGGCTTGCCCACATGTTTCTGGGGCCGCAGCGTACGTCAAATCATTTCATCCTACATGGTCTCCTGCCGCTATTCGTTCAGCTCTAATGACAACAGGTAATAGAAATGAAACGAATAATGACACACCAAAACTAGTATTGTTATGCAGAGAATTAAACTTACAGTTAACTTTCTTCTTCTTTGTGCTCCTTGCAGCTAAACAGCTGAGTCCCAAGACTAACCGTGACGCAGAATTCGCATATGGCGCAGGCCAAATTGATCCTTCCAAGGCTGTGAATCCCGGTTTAGTATATGATGCTGGTGAAATAGACTATGTAAGGTTTTTATGTGGACAGGGCTATAGTTCAAGGACTTTACAACTCATCACAGGGGATAACAGTAGCTGCTCTGAAGCAACTTATGGAACAGCAAGGGATCTAAACTATCCTTCCTTTGCTCTTCATGCCCCACCCTCCAAACCCAGTGTAAGTGGCAGTTTTAACAGGACTGTTACAAATGTTGGGTTATCCACGTCCACATACAAAGCTATTGTGACTGCTCCTCAAGGATTAAAAATTCAAGTGAACCCCAGTGTTTTATCATTCACTTCTCTTGGCCAAAAGCAATCATTTGTGCTCAACATTGATGGAACAATAGAAGAATCTGTAGTGTCAACTTCTTTGGTTTGGGATGATGGTAAATTCCAAGTGAGGAGCCCCATTATTGTGTTTAATGCACCATAATGGCTAGGTTGATGCATTAAATAAGTAGAAGCAAAAGCATAAAGCATTTGCAGGTTCGCATTTATGTTAGTATTAATGGCTGCTATCGTTTTCTTGATGACATATAGTCAATATTTACAGAAACATCAGGAAGTCCTGAGCATTTAAAGCCTTATTAAGTACTAGACCGGTGGTAGCTCAAATGGTATATCTCTCCTCATAGCTTATCATGAGCTATGGTTACGTAGAATAGTTTTGATCCTCCGGATCCCCATTTCTTTCCCCTTGGCTTTAATAGGACCTCAAAATCAAATTACTGAGAGTTGAGGGAGGGATATGATGCAGAGTATATGCTCTGTGGTTTGATGAAAATCTTGAATTTGCTTTGAGCCCAATTTGCTTAGCGCTTACACACTTAAATGACTGCTAGAAACATTAAAGTTGATGGCCAAGTTATCTTTACACTTTACAAGTTGTAATAACCCAAGCACACGTGTACCGATTTAAGGTTATATTAAGTGTCAGTTTGTTATGCATAACAGTTTTATCTATAATAATTTGATAGAAGAAAAGGCGCAAGGGTTCACATTAATTATATTTTTTGAACTTAAATACCCCGAGCGTAGAAATTAAGTCTACATAGAAAAACGAAGTCCATACTTGCAAGTCGATCATATTCTGCAAATTTTGAAGGATATGACTAGTAACTTTTTACTTAATGTTCTGCATTAAGCAGCAGAAACATTAATTAATACAGGAGTAGCACGAAATATACCACGCAAAGCAAGAAGCTTCCACAGTGATAACGTATCATTCATACATGGGAGCAAATGTTAAGAGGGGAGGTAACTCAGACCTTGGAAAAATTAATAAAAACTTGCTGGTAATGCATGAAACTTGCTTCTGTTCCATGATTATCTGCTTTCCCTTCCTCGCTCAAGCATTTTTTTTATGCACTTTCTCATACAATACTAGCGCTGGAGCTTTCTTATGAGATGCCAACATTGGCTCATGCACTTTCTCCGACATTTTTCTGCTTCATCAGGCAGGTTAGAAAGAATTTGAGATGAAATCAAAGTGAAAGATGGGTTTGGAGGTTTTAAGAGATATGGGTGGCATCCTCAGCTTGCAATTTTAGGAGTTCAAACATAATGATGATCCATGCTTCCAGCTGTTTAATCTAGAGTTCCAATTGTTGGATATCCAGCTCCCTGCATTTTATAGAGTGCAAATGGAAATTTTTAATAAAAAAATTTCAATAAATTTAAATTTATTATTTGTATGGTTGCATTTTATCAAATTTTAAAATATTTTTTAATTAATGACTACCAGCTTAGCATTTTATTATCTAAAATATGTTTTACATTTTAGAGAAAATTTTCGCCACTTAAATAATTGTCCAAATTAATTTAGAATTTAATTATATGACTAAATACCACTTCATTGCATGCGGGTCGCTTAGCCAAAAGGCATGCACATCCTAATCAAAAATTTGAATTATCAAGATTCTCAAGAGTAGGAATACCTTTATTCAATGAATAAAAAAGAAAAGAAAAAAAAAAGAATTTTTCTGGATATAAATGGCCTTTTTAAATTAAAATTAAATCAATTATAATATAATTTTGGCAGGATTATGGATTTCCTTAATTTTTCTTTGCTCTTTCTAAACAATTCAGAGGCATCTATTTGGCACATGCCCATACTATAAAATTTTTCAATTTTTTATTATTAAAGACTGTATTTTTTAGGATTATATTTTTTATGGTTATATTTTCTTTTAAAACATATTATAATAAAATATTTATTTTCTAAAAAATTCCCATGCATTACGTGGGCTACGCTTGCAAATATAAATAGAGGAGAGGTCAGTCATAGCTAAACAAAACTCAATTATATTTTTTCAAGAGTTTTTCGAGATCAAAGCAACAAGCCTAGCTACTCATCATTAAAGTAAGGTCTCTCTTTTTTCTTTTTCGTTTTTTGAAATTATATATTTTGTAAGGAAGCTTTTTGCTAGTTGACCTTAAAATATTAATGAAAATTATGAAACTAAGATTTGAAAATGTAACAATAGACTTACTATTTGCTTATTGAAATATACAAGCACATAATCATAGAGGGGGTTGGCCTACTGGTTAATAGAGGGTTAGTATTCTACTTTAACTACTTAAGCTTTACATTGGGTCCTCACTAAAAAAAATTAATTATCTTAAATTTACTAAGCCAATATAAGAGGTGTGCCTTAAGATTCTCAATGAAGGATTTAGTCTCAATTAACAAAAAAAAATGACGTGAGAATGCTCTTACCAAACACTAAATAATAATAATAATAATAATAATAATAATAATAAGAAATAAGAGTTCATCAAAATCGCACTACAAAGTCTTGAAAAGCCACAAGTTACCTACGATAAATAATTTAAGTGGTAAATAAACTTGAGTTTAGTATGCGACTTTTATGTCAATAGTTTAAACTTATAAAAAAAAACACTTATTAAAAAGATAATTTTAATAATTAGTTCTTCATCTCTCACCTAAAAAATATAAAAGATACACACAACGACAAAAAAGTACCCGAAGCCTGTATAAACTTGTCCATCCAAATAAAGTGCGGTTTAAACTTAAGTAACAGAGCCAATGATCCAAAAGACCCAGAAGCAGTCAATTAATCATGATATTCTTAGGATCCAACTAATTAATTAGCCAATAATACTATTCTTATTATCTTTTTTTAATTCTTTTGATTCTGCTTTAATTTGCAGCAATATATATTTTCAGTCCTTTACCTTGATTCCTAAATCAGTAAATTCCAGTGGCAACTTTACTATTTATTTCTTCTTCTTTTTTTCTTCTTATTTACACGTGGTTCTTTTTTGCTTACTTAAAGGGGTATCCTGGACTGCAATGATCTGTGAGGCCTTTTTGAGGATCTTATATAGAAAGAGTGCATCTCGATTGGCACGTTGTTAGGGGAAAGTGGAAAACAACAGGTAGGATTAGGAAATAGAAGGGGAGGTGACAATGTTAGACTGCTTAAAGAGGAGAATATAGGAGGTACAGGACACAGAGAAGAAAGAAGAAATAACTAGGAAAATGAAAAGAAAGGAGAAACCGATGTTGGAGTCATGAGCCTATCCATGTCATGATGTCCGCGGGACCTAGAGAAAAAAAAGAAAGAAAGATTACATGAAAGAAGTGATGGGCTTAGAAAATAGTACAAACGAGGATTCCTGATAAAAGAACGAAGGTCGATTCATTTTGCAAACAAGTGGCGCGAGATGATATATAAACTTGAGTGAATGAGGGTTGGCTCAACTCATATAGCTACTATATATGATCAATATGAATAAGATAAGCACTGCAATATCCCTCCGTTTAATTTAAACCATGGCTTTAAGCTTAAAAGTAACAAGTTCTATTGTAAATCAAATAGGTATTTTTTTTAAAAAAAAATTAACAACAATAAACATGATTATTTTTGGCTTTAAACAAAATCATCATGCCACATTTCGCATTTGATTACTTAAAGTTAAGATTATAAATTTCCTCCAATATAATATTATATATAGTCCTTTGATTCATATCCATTAGAGAGCTAGTCTCAACGAATTTTAATTAGTTGTCATAAAATTAATGTGTATCTTATGAAACACGTGATATAGTAGTGAACTTAAGAGGCTTGGCTATTATCACTCTCAATTTCCTATTCACATTCTTCTATAATTAATTATAATTTTAATTTCTTAAAATATCTTGGTCAAGTTGTTTTCTTATTATTATGAAGGTCAAATTTTCATTTATTCTCACTCATATTGTCTATTTATTTTCTAATTAGTTTCAGATTCTTTTCACACTTAACTAATATGAACCCATTTTTATTGAAATGGGCCAAATCAAATGGCAAGCAAGTCGTGTCTTTTATGAAATGGGCCGACTCAAATGACAACCAAGTGATGTTTCAAAAAAATTAATGATATTATGGATTTGGTGACATCTAACATACACTCTAAACTAATGGGAGTATTAATACATTATTTAATATTTATCATTGATTAATAATAATTAAATCATAAAGAAAATCTCACAGTTAAAAATTGAATGGAACCGATTGAAAAGGTTAAAATACATTTTGTAAAAAAATCTTTAAGATTTTCATTTATTCTCATTTTTTTTTTCATTTTAGTTATGTTCTATGATGAGAATGACAACTTTGAATTAAGTTTAAACAATAATATAAATTTTTTAATAAAAAAACTAAAAAATTAAGACGTGTTGTGTTTAATAAAATAAAATATATTTTTATTTAATAAATAATTAAAATGTAAAAATAAAATAAAATTCATCATGGCTTAAGTCTAATTAAAAATTTAGTTTATGAATTTTTTTATTAAAAAAATAAAATTACCAAATTTAAAAAATAAAATTAACATGAAAGTAAATAAAAAAATTAAAATTTATGGTAGCATATCAAAATAATTTAAAAAATAATTCAATAACAATCTTAAAGTAAAATATTAAAAGATATATTAAAAAAAGAAATTACATAATATATTACTAATTGTCATGCTATAATTTTAAAAAAATATTAATTTTTTTCATAAAATAACTGAAACAATTTTTTTGTGTATTAATATATATGTTTAAAACTATATATATATATATATATATATATATATAAAATTAAGGCATGGCGGGACTGTCAGTCCCGCCAATGAATATGTTTTTGATTTTATATTTTTTTTATATTTTTTGCTTAGTAAAAATCTAGTTTATATATATATATATTCTTTAATTGCTTCTTAAATAAAATTTTCATAAAATTAAAAAAATAATTTTACTAAAATTATTGTAAATATTATTAAAATATTTTAAATAAAAATATTGACAAAATTTGAAATATTATTAATTGCATATAAGAATCATATCCTGGATAATAAAAATAATTAAAACAATTACATGGGGGACTAGTAGTCCCGCTATCCTATTCCTCAAATAAAATATAAATAATTTTAATAAGCTAGTATTACTTTTAAATTAAAATAATTACATGGCCTAGCGATGTTAAAAAAATTTATATAATATTTTTTGTACGGAAAAACTCTTATTTTTTAAATAAAATATAAATAATTTTTAAACAAATAGTATCCTATTCCCTATGAGGAAAAAAAAATTTCATATGAAAAAATTATATATGAGAATTTATAAAAAAAATTGTTGAAATAATTTTTTTTATAAAAACAAAATAAATTTACTTTTCATGAAATAAATAAAAATAAAATAAAATTAAAATTTTCATGTGTCCTAAAAAAATATGAAAAATAAAAAATTCACTTTTTAGTTAAAGCTGAAGATTGAAACGATGGAAAAAGAAGAAGAACAACAATTAGCTAAAATTAAAAATGTCATTCTTAAAAAAGATTAATAATAGCATGACGGGATTAAAAGTAAACATTTTCAAAACAATATTAAAAACAAATGTTTTCAAAACAATACTAAAAAAATGTTTTCAGAAAATATTAAATTTATAATTGATGAAAATATATATAAATTAAAAAAATTTCTATATATATATATATTAATTTTTATTTTTATGAAATAAATTAAATATAAAATAAAATATTATGATTAGTCATAATAAAATATTATGAAAGTATTATTTTAAGGTCATGCAAAAAAAAAAAGAATAAAAAGAATATGGGTTATATTGCAAAAATTAAAAGTTAAGTCTTAAACAAAAAATAAGAGAAAACCGGTTATCATAAGTAATTTTGATGGAGTATGAATACTCCTTGTAACTACAGGTGCATAGTAAAACTCTCCTATGGATTTAAGGGAAATGCTTGGGTTTGAATTTTACTGACTCTAGCTCATACTTTTTATTCGATGGGCTAACCTATTTTGACATTCTTAGTATGGAGCTTTCTACTATGCACGAAGGAGTATTCATACTCTATCAAAATAACTTATTATAACCAGTTTTATGTTATTTTTTTGTTGAAACCTTAACTCTTCAATTTTATACTTTAATCCATTTTCAATTTTGCACTTCAGTCTATCTTAAATTTTTTTTGGTGTATGACCAAAAAATAATTTTATTAATTGTAATAATTTATTTAAATCACCGTTATATTTAATTCTTATTTTTTATATATATTATTTATTTTTCATGAAATATAAATTTAATATTTATTTAATTTTTCATCATATTTTTTTATATTTATAATTATAACTGTCAACATTATTTTAATTTTCAAACATTACAGTAATTAAAAAAAATTTCTAATAATAATATTTTATAATTAACAAGACATCATATATGTATGGGTATGACTTTATTAGTTAGACTTTTTGTTTCTTTTAATATTCTAATGTATGGCGGGACTGACAGTCCCTCCGTGGAATTTTAGTTTTGTTTTTCTTTTGTTATGCATGTTATTAAACTTATTTATAGGCTATAATAAGATAACGTAGTGACATCAACATTTTAAAAAAAAAATTATTGACATCTAAGAGCACGGTTTAAGACATACGCACTCTCATAAAATTAAATTCAATTTTCATAAAATAAAAAAATAACATTATTGTAAAGAAATAAATTTTATTTTATTTTCATGAAAAATATTAAAAATAAAAATAAAAAATCATATTTTGTACATCTTTACACAGACAACAAATTTTAATTTAATTTTTATGAAAAATAAAATAATACTTTAATGGAAGTAATAAAAAAATTTATGACAATAAAATTAACATATAAAAGTAAATAAAAATATTAAATTTCATGGTAGCATATCAAAATAATTTAAAAAATAATTCAATGACAATCTTAAAGTAAAATATTACAATTATGATGGTATATTAAAAAAATTATTAAAAAAAAAGAAATTACATAATATATTACTAATTGTCACGCTATAATTTAAAAAAAAATTAAATCTTTTTCATAAAATAACTAAAACAAATTTTTTATTTATTAATAAATATTTTTAAAATTATATATATATATATATATATGTAATTTAAAGCAACAGTCCCGCCAACGAATTTTTTTTAAAATTTTTTTCTTAGTAAAACTCAATAGTTTATATATATATATATATATATTCTTGCTTCTTAAATAAAATGTTCATAAAATTTAAAAAATTATTAAAAATAGTGTAAATATTATTACAAAAATATTAATAAAAATAGTAAAAATAATTTTAAATGTTATTAATTGCATAGGGATCATATTATGATAATAAAAATAATTACATAAAATTTTAAATAAAATTAATTACATGGCGCGACAGGTAGTCCCGCCATCCTATTCCCGAATAAAATATAAAGGATTTCAATAAAGTGGTATTACTTTTAAATTAAAATAATTATATGGCCCAATTAATGTTAAAAAAAATTTATATAAATTTTTTTGCATTCCTATTTTTCAAATAAAATATATATAATTATCAGTTTTAAAATCAGATAGTCATGGCGGGACTGCCAGTCCCGCCATCCTATTTGATTATTTTGTGAGGAAAAAAAATTTCATGCGAAAAAAATATATATGAGAATTTATAAAAAAAATTGTTGAAATAAAAAAAATTAAAAAGACAAAATAAATTTAATTTTCATGAAATAAATTTAATTTTCATGAAATAAATTTAATTTTCATGAAATAAATAAAATTCAGTAGCATAGCAGGACTCATGAGTCCCGCCAACCATTCAAATGTTCATGTTATCATCATATAAAAAAGTAGAATATATCCACTTAAATATTTTTAATATAAAATTTATCTAAATTTAAATAGTTACTGTGTAAGTTGTGAATACAATTATTTATTCATTTAAAAATAATTTTTTTTCTTATTATGAAAAATGGAGTTGTGAAAAAAGGAGGAAAATGAAAAAGGAAAAAAAACTTGATAAGAAGGCTAAAAATGAAAATAACATTAGAGGGATTTTTTAACAAATTATCAATAACCTTCTCAATCAGTTCTCTCAACAAAAAACCACCGTTAGATTAATTTATTAGTTTTATTAGTGATAATCTATGGTTGATATTGAATGATGCATGGATGCTCTTCTTCTTTTTAGGTGTATATTATACGTTACCTCTTAGTATGGTCGCATCATCCTATGCCACAACTGTCTTCATCATATTGGAAGCCTATATGTTGAATTATTATTTTCTTTCTTTATGTTCACAAACAATTTTCAACCATGCAAACGAGTCGTAATATTTCACACTTTTTCCCTTTTTTTATGTTCAATTTCATACTTATTCTTTGATTCTAATGAGATTGGAATTTAATCGGCTTGTACTAATCAATTCAACATTCATGTTTGATGATTAATCGAGGCCTTACAATGAAATCTTACAGGAAAAAAACCATAATTGAGAGGAAGTGAAATTAGCTTTTCAAACATATGAAAACAATGAACTATGTCATAAAAGCTAGAGCTGTTTTTCTTATTTCATGTATAATAATAACAACAGGGGATGGTTACACCATACGAATTGAATATAAATCTAATTAACTTGAAGGTCTTTCGAACTTTATTGAGAGCGGATGTTAAAGAAGTCCCTTCTTTTTTTCGAAAGCAAAAGAACTAGCACCACAAAAAATGCTGTTAATTCAAAAACAAAAAAGAGCTAGCGTGGTATATGGGGTATTCAATTAGTCAATTCGGATCAGTTTTGGCATCTTGCCATCAAATTGAAGACCTATTGAAGTTTTCTTTGGTTTAGATTTTCAAACGTTGGAAACCACTGGCCGTTTGAACGAAGTGAAAAAAAAAAATTTGCTTCGTATTTTAGTGCATCAGAAAGCATGTTTCTTTGTTTGCCTCAACGAAATCGTAAAACAAACACACTATATATATGTGGTGCGAAACTTTCAAGTGGCTGAAGTTGAAAATGGTGTTGAAGACCTATTGAATTTTTCTTTGGTTTAGATTTTCAAACGTTGGAAACCACCGGCCGTTTGAACGAAGTGAAAAAAAAATTGCTTCGTATTTTAGTGCATCAGAAAGCATGTTTCTTTGTTTGCCTCAACGAAATCGTAAAACAAACACACTATATATATGTGGTGCGAAACTTTCAAGTGGCTGAAGTTGAAAATGGTGTTAAAAGAAAAATAAACTAATTAATCCAATCTAACAAACCATGGTTAATCTGAGTTCATTAGGTTCAAGAGTTATAATATATCTATATTATAGTTGGTCATTTTATTTCTAATCAATTTAAAAAAATTATAAAATATATCAAGAACCCAACTTAATAGATTGCTTTTCGAAAATTTTCATTCGATTGAACAGATTATGTAATTATGAATGTTGGATAGGTTCAATCAATTAATTGTGTTCATTTTGAACATCGTATGAGATATCAAAAACAAAACAAAAAGCCATTCTTGAAGCTTACAAAGCGACAAGCTCTTGGGTTCTCGAGTCAGAAATAAGTCCTCATTTTCCTCCTTGACTTAGAAAGATAAAGAACGCAAATCCTTGACTAAAAAGTGATTCCATTTTCAAATCGTCTCCAAATTGATGGAGAAATTCCATGCACGCATGTGGAAAAGCACTTTGTTTGTGGTCATTTCCAGCAAAATTCTCAAGTCTATATATCGTATAGCCGTGGATTCCACTTCAAATTATTTATCTCATATATTAGGCATTTTAAACATGGATGAAATAGGACTTCTCATTATTTCATTTGGTAAATTTTGTGAATTTTCGTTGGACTAACCTTTTCCTTTTTGTTTCTTTCATATATTTTGAGTTCAGCTATTTCTTTTAATAAATTCAAAACTTTAAGAACCCTATGAGAATTTTGAAAAGCGAGAAGTTAAAATTCAGTGAATCACAGTTAAGAAAAATAAAACTCAGAGTTCGATTAAATCCTAAAGTAAATCTTAAGCTTCTCAGAATTTCTCTTTTACAATATGAATGTGTCTTATTACTTCATAAACATTCTCAAGGATCTGAAAATGTTAACGAAACCAATTATTCCAAAAACTTGCAATTTTTTAGTAATACCATGAAACTGATGAAAGTAATTTTCAAACAAACAGACAGTTCTTTTTACATCTCAGAAATATTACATGTACAAGTACAACAATGAAAAGGACAACTGTAGAAGTCTTCTGACGGGTTTTAGACGTTTGAACGAGAAGAGGAAAGATTGGAAAAGAGAGACTACATAGAAGATGGGGTTTTCTATCCAAACCCCCAACTAAAATTTTTTTTTTATTAAAATAATATTTAAATAATAATAAATTTTTTAATTATAAAATCATTTAAAGATAAAAAAAAATTCCTTGAGAGTAGAATAAAACTCCTTCAAATAAGAAAATTTATAGTGTCACAAGACTAGTACCTCAAAGCAAGAGATTTCTCTTAAAACATTAATTTTATAATATTTTTAATTATTAAAAATAAAAGACAAAAAATAATTAGTTTCATGTCAATATATATATATATTAAATTATAGTACATGAATAAATTATAATATTTTCACCGTTGAATTAATTATGATTATCTCATTTCAATAAATTTTATATACGACTCCAATTAATAATGTATCAAAAAACACAAGCAAAACTTTTTTATGATAAATTTAGATTTTCGAATAGCAAAAAATGTTATATTTCCAAAGAGATTTGGGCATAAAAGTTTAGGAGATCTAAGGTTATTACATTTTAAAATAAAAGTATGACCCAAGATTCAATAAGAATTTATAATAATACTTACAAATGACTTAATAATAAAACATCACAAAAAAGAATCAAATCTAAGACATTTTTGTTAACGATATATGTTAGTTGAGTTAACCCTCCTTAACTAATAAAGTTATATTTAATACACAAGTAGTGAACAAATTTATTTCGCAGTTTGCTATCACTTGCTTTTCATACAATTATTTTGCTAATAATGTCGATCCAATAAGAATCTATTAGGTGCATTTATTTAAAAAAAAATGAAAGCATTATTTTGATAATTCAGAAATTGATCAAAAAATATATTAAATGTATTATTTTAATATCTAAACAAAACTTAATTTTAAGACTTTACACAATTTTAAATATCTTCATGCTTAGTATGTCCTTATTATTCCTAAATAGGCTTTTTGTAGGATTTTTATACATTAATGGCACGAAATATTCATTTAGAACAAAGACAACCCACCGATTGAGTAATCTATTAGTTCATTTAGTTGTACAAATTCTAGGTGCGTATCTTTTCTTACAAAATAATGTTAATCTTTATAAGTTTTGCTAATTAGTTTTCAAGATATAATGATAATTTTGATAAAGATTAAGCAAATCAATATTTTTTACCTAAATTTAAATATAATCTAATAAATTTATTATTTATTTAAACTTTTTCTTTTGCAAATTGACAACAATAAAATTTTAGGAAAACATCATATTATTAAATTATATAATTAATTTCTTTTCACACATTAGTAAAAATATGAATGGCACTATTGACACTTATAATTATCTATTCATGTTAATTAATTATTTTTAATTATAATTTCTTAAACTATTCTTAGTTAAATGTGAATAGTAAAATAAGAATATAATTAGTTAAAATTTGGCACGTATAAAATATTATTAATTAAAATAATAAAAAAATATGCTTATGAAAAATTCACCTAAAGTTTATGAAGTTGAAACTTGGAAAGGAAAATATTATATAGCTAGAATTCTTTTATTAGAATGAGTTGATATTATTTTTTAAGATGAATGACTCCAACCCTTATTGACTAATTCATCAATCACACTTAAATCTTAACATTTTAGATAAATTTTGTCAAAATTTTCTTTGTGTATACCATTAGTGAACTTAAAATTACTCTTCCAAAGTAACTTTCAAGTAATTGTCAATGTCAATAATTGAGAACAAGAATAAGGAATTAAGTACGGGAAAATTCAAAGAAAGCAAAGCATCTCTGTTAAAAAAAACAAAGCAAAAGCATATTCTCACTTAATTTCTCTGTCACCTTCCTCAGAGCGGACCCCAGACGGTAACTCAATGGAAGAGGAAGACTTGTTTGAGCGTTTCATGCCCCGCGTACGAGAGTAAACGCGTGGCGTTTTGGCTGTCATCGGTTCTAGAAGTTCTTTGCTGTTTCGTTCATTCAATGTATAGGACAAAGGAATCAGAATGTGCATTCTCCATTTTATAAAGAACCCACCTTCAAGTGTTCATTTTGTTCCCAGTTTTCTCCTGCTGCCTCACTCCTTTCGTTTCTAATTATAACTGTTTCTCTGTTTTGCTCTTTATAGTGTGGTCACTGGTCAGAAAATGCTCACCCAAAAGTGGTTTGTGCTCTTCTTTGTTTGTCTCCTAATAATTGCTCCCAAGTTATCTCCCAGCCCAAGTGGCGTGGAAGCCAGGCAGGTTTTAACCATCCACAGAAAAGGGAACCAATTTAAAGGTGAATCTCTCTATATATGTTTCCTCTCTTGCTCCAAGTTTTTTTTTTTTTTTTTGGTTCTTTATGTTTTGCTTCAAAATCTATATGAATGCATATAATATATATATATATATAAAATGTTGATCAATATATAGGGTACTCAAACAGTCTAGCTTATTCGACTCTGGGGCTTGTGTGCAAGTGCTGTGATGGTAAAGGTGGCGAATGCAGAAGCACTTGGGAAGCTGCTTGCTCCAACCTCGTGTGCAATCCATGGAAATATTAGGGATAAAACTATATCTACATTTACGTAGCTTCATAAATAAATAATCAGGAATATGACTGATGTACTCTGATCATATAGAAGAACTAGCTAGGCTCAGCAGACTCCAGCACTTCAACTATATATGTGATTATTATATCAACCTTCTATAATTGTTATCAACATACATATATCTTAATAATATAAGGTGATTGGTTTAGTGACTTAGTCTAATTATAATTTTAAGATAATTAATCTTTAACAGTGATTCGTTGGTGAATGAGTGATTGAAATCTTTCATGTAGCGGAGATACATTTTTTTAAGGTTAAATTACAGCTATACGTCAACTAGATATATTTCCATAATGTTTGCTTTAGTCTAGCAGCACACTTCTACGTTTGTCATAAATTTGGTTTTGAAATTCAACCATGTTTTGCACATTTCAATTTCATCTTTCATTGGAAATATATGGATGCCATAACAAGAAACAATATCAAGAAGATTCTAAGCCAACAAAAGAAATCCTCAATTAGACAACAAACTATGCATATGACACAAAAGTTCAACTTCGAGGGAAGCTTCTGGTATGGTCATAAGATGAAGACAGATTTATGTGCGTGCAATGAGTCAATAATGTTTTTGGGAATTAAATAATAACATCTACAACGGTCTATAGTATCTTCTTCTCGCGCAAACGATTTGTTCATTAAATCTTGGAATGAGACCTTTGCAATGTTTATTTATTTTTCTTCTAATATGTCCTAAGGAACATTTTCCAAATGCAACGCCAAACGAGTCGAAAATTCTAGGGCTCTAGGTGGCGAATCATGTAGAGAAATGAATTTATTCTGCTTCTCTTTGGAAAGTCTATCCCTGTTCAGCTCCCTAAATTCCCTCTTTTCTAACATTTTCATCTATCCCATTATTGACAAGAAAGGCAGAACTCAGAGGCACAAGTCAATTATTGTTAGGTCAAAGATAGATACAACGTAATATTGCTAGAAATCTGGAAAATAACCCTGCATATTGCCATTAGATTCTAGAAAATAATAGTGGGGCAAACTGAAGATATATAACATAAATTCTTCTTGCAATGAGCAAGTTGACAAATATAGAAGCAACAACTTGGCTACGTCATCTGATATTGCGGCTTCTTCAATTGCCTATCTTGATCGACGTTATGCCCACAAAGGGTTTATGACTTAGCTGACCGTTGACAAGCCGCTGCTAGCCCCAATCCAACCCCATGTGTGGGCAAAACATCTGGAGGTCAAATCTCTGTAATACTCATTTACCTTTCTGGTATTAAAAAAAAAAAATTAAGAAGTTATTTTAGTAGTCTACCAAAATTCTAAACTCTATTGTTTCAACTCGTTAAAGATAAAAAATAAAAATCTATTTTTTGTTAAACTCTCATTTAAAAATTTAAATTGTTAATGGTTTGTGTTAACAGATATAATATCAAAGTATAGATTAGATCTATCCTACTTTTTGTATGAAGGGATGTTAGAGATAGAATTTGTTCTTTGGCAGTAAAGATATCAGAGTTGTCGTCCCTCTAAGTTTTGTCGCAACTCACGAATTTGGTCATCTTTAATTTCCATCTTCTTTTCTTCTAGTTGTTTCTATTTATCTAAGTTTTCATGCCTAAAATAAACGTATTCACTTTTTTAATAAACTAAATTCAAATACGACTTAAGAAAGATCTGATAATTATGATGTGACGTTTATTATCGTAAATATTAGGGTTCTTGTGTTTCCTCTGATGAATTTCTTTTTATTCGACTATATTATTGCTACCTTCGTGAAACTTTTGAAATTTGGTATGTAAAATAGTCTATAGTGCGATGTCAAGAAAGATGCATTATCAAAGAATATGAGGACCCCTGATTATTTGAATTCATCAACCACTAAGCTAGATTCATATATTAGTATGCAAGACGATAATAATTTTTTTTATAATATTAGTTATAAAAACATTTTCCTTATGATGAAGTGTCTTATTGAGCAATTCTATCGATCAGGTTTTTATTTTCATTAAAGAAGCCAACACTGAATAGCCATTTTCATTAATATTCTTTCAAGAAATTGTTTTATTTTACTCTTATTTTAAGAAATTGGCTGAATTTTCGAATTCTTGAACTCAAGCAGCTTCAAGTTAATCAAGTGTACATCCATTTATCTCTATATAAGTACCTATATATATATATACACGTTGGACGGAGGAAATTTAAACAACCTTTAATTTATCCATTAAGAAGTGTAGCCAAATGGGAAGCTTCTGTTATCTGTTAGTTTGTTTGCAAAGAGAAGCGTCCAGGGGTTTGTAGCATATTCTACGGTATTAACCCTCCAACAATATTTAATGTGAAAAAGTACTCTTATTTTGCTTTAGAATATATTACCTCCCATGAAATTCTCCCATGCATGTCCTTATCCTTAGTTATCCAAAAGGAACCTGAGAGAATATTGAAGGGAAATTTTTAAGTACACTAATATATACTCACAATAAAATTCTCCTGCATCCCCTTCCATATATATGTTCTTCTATCCACTTTAGACCTTCTTTACGACCATTCCCCATGTGACCTTTTGCGAGCCTTTATTTAAGGGTATTAACTTAATTACAATGGCTACTAATTAACAATATATATTTCCAATCGTTAATTAAGGATATAAAGTTGATCTAATCATATTTACTTTCTTGAGATGCCTTTCTTTCCAAACTAACAATCTTGCCAAACACTCATGCATATCAAGTTCAATGCATTTAAATATTTCCTATATTCTTTTCGACATTGAAAATTCTAGGCTATATCTATTGTCAAGATTAGTCACTAACTAGTGGTATCTAGATCCCACCACATTGATTGACCATCAACAATGGAAGTAAGTTGTAACAATCATGAACCCCGTGAGATATCCATCCTTCATTCGATCGGGTTTATCAGTTCAGTAACAAAGCTGTTAGTGTGGCAACTGAGCCATGTGGGTCATTTTAGTGCGACATAAACTCTTAATTAGCATTTAGCACTTGGGCCTCAAATCCACTTTAAATTAATTCATTCGGCAAATCGTAGCCTCTGACAAATCTAGCTTGGAGCCTTTTTTTCCATTCCATTAATGCACAACTAAAACTTGTGGGCCTTATCTGACTATTTCTATTTTGAGAAGGAAATGTTGCTTTTCTAGGTAGTGTGTGTATCTATTAATTTCTTATGATATCTGGCCTTGCCTTTTCTCAAGAATCTTCATACCATGTTGAAGAACGCCAATTTGTGTTTGTGTATAATAAAATACGCGTAACATTATGATGCTGATTATGATTCCCATGCCACTTAAGCAAATATTTAATAAACATATAGAAAAATCTACAACTGCATCCAACCAGAGAGACTGGTATCTCTGGCCCTAGATCACAAATAGATTCTTTTGAAAGATTTGAGAGAAGATAACTTAACTATGGGTTTGGTCGTTTGGATATTTTTGAAAGTAGAGAATACACTTTATAAAGAGAAAATGAATATTTATTAATAATATTAAAAGAAATTTTATAAATTTATATGTTATTATTACGTTGTTTGTATTTTGTAAAAAATTGTTATTAATTCATTTGTAATTATTAATTTAATTCATACTTTATTCTGTAATAAAATAATGCTAAATGATATGAATAAAGTACAAGATATAATAAAAAAGATTCAAAAATTAGCAAACTGAGTCAACTAAATTTTATGTGAATGAACTTTGTTAATAATGTAAAGATTTGAAATTCATTAAAAGTGCTTTGTAATTATAGATAAATTGACATTTGAATAAAAATTAATTTCATACTTAAAAAATATAAAAATAATTTGTAATATTAAAAAAAAATTACATAATATAATAGACATATAAAAAGATATGAATGAGAATTGAGAATCATCTAGGTCAACTGTTTGTAATAACGGGTCGTATCCGAATAAAAGCCAAACTTGAGCTATTGCCGCCTTATCCATAATCCATTATTTCTCGTTGTGCGTGTCACTATTACGACTTCACCCGTTTCCTTTCAATGTTCATCACTCCCCTCCCACACGCAAGAGCAAGAAGGACAGACATCGGATAAGTTTGAGAACCAATTCAATTTAACAGTTCAGAAGGGGAAAAAAACATTCAAATTAAAATATTAAACCAAAAAAATATTAACACGTCTTAATAAACTAACCGAAACCCTTTGTTACCAATTTTCGGTCTGACCAACCAAGCTTGGCAAGAAGACAAGAATGGATAGGTCTAGTAGATAAATTCTTGTTTGTGAATAAAAAAAAAAGTCACAAACCAATATGGATTTAATTTCAATTTACTTTCAGTGTAAAATTTTTTACACTGTCATTTAATTATATGCTAACATATAATTAAAAGAGTTAGACTTATTAGGTAGTTGTTACGATAGTCAAACTCTTTTAATGATTTTACTATACATAATTAAATAACAGTATAAAAAAACTTTACACTGACAATAAGTCAAAATTAAACTCAACCAATATATATATGGATTTTAATTTCTATCCACTGTCGTGTAAAGTTTTTTTATACTGTCATTCAATCATGTATTGCCAAATCATTAAAATAGTTAGACTTTCTAAGTAGTTGTTGTGATAATCACCTTTTTTACTAATTTGACAACACATGATTGAATGACACTGTAAAGACAGTAACTAAAAATTAAACTCTATATATATATATATATATATATATTCAAAAAATGTCCAAGATTTAGGATATTGACAAGTGGCACGTTGAGTTTGGATCTGGGCATCATGTCCACTTGGGGGCCAAGAAGGCACCCATGTGTCAAAGAGGAGAGCTAGAGAAGGAAAGGGATGGAATTGAATGAGAGCACATGGGCGCAGCATATTTTTGGGCTTATAAATAGCCCACAACGTTTGTTGTTCCCAAGCATCTGCTACCATCACGTGCTCTCCTCTCCTCTCTTCTGCTCTACTCTGCACCTTTCTGCCTTCTCCTTGTTATCTGTTTTCTTGGCTTCTTCTCTGCAAATATCATCCAATCTTTGGTCGTTAGGGGATACTCATCGAACTAGTAGTTTTGTTGGTTGGTTGACAAAGAAAGCTCTCCATAAATTAAAGCTTAGTAGTAGGTAATACACACCCATCTGAAGTCATGGAGAACAAAAAGAAAGTTGGAGGTTCTTCCTCATTTCCCACGAATTTTGATCATCTTTTTGGTCCCAAGGACCCATCCACTACTTCATCCTCCTCCACCAGCATCTTTGGCTCCATTTTTCCGCCTCCATCCACTGTATGCATGGCCTTCTCCAACTTCTATTGTCACTGCCTTAATTTATTATTGTATATGCATGGGTTTTGCTCAATCTTATATAGCCTGGCCTACATGTTTTGTTTTGTTATGTTTTTTCCCAGATTGCGAGCTAGTAATGGCATAGTAGTTGTTCTCTGACTTGACCTACGGGTTTTTCGAGAATATGATAGCTTTATTGTGTTTATAATACGAAAAGAATCTTCACTGCTTAAAAATCTATTCCTTGTAGTTTTATTTACTCCATAGTTTCTACAGATCGAGCGCGCATATTATTGAATTTTAAGGTCATAGACTGTTTCTTTGAATCAATAATAAGCACGTTTACATGATAGCTGTTGTGCGCATTATGGTCAAACTCTTCTCTGATTAGGTAACTAGTAACTACAACCTTTTCATTTATAGCTGTTGTTTAATTAACCATGACAGATATTTATTCTGCATATATATAAGAGTATACGTAGATAGTATTTGTGCAACCATCTTGTAGAGTCATGAATTTCTAAAGTCCTTTTGGTCTCTACTTATGTGGTCCTCTGAAGTATGTAAAGCATGTCATTAATTAGAACTTGGGAGTGAATGAATATGTAGTTTATATCAGTCTGGCACTCTCTGATTGAAGTTAAGAGCTTTGATCTCTGAGTTATATATATAGCATATACTTGTTTGTGAATTATAATTGACATATCAGATATACTCAACCCTGTTACTCTTTTCTAACTTTAGGTTGGAGGGAGAGATTCAAGAAAGCAAGATGTGGGATGCAAAAATTATGGAGCACAAGGTTCGTTATATATATAGTACTTTGACTTGAGTACTACATATGCCCTCTTCAATTCAGCCCATCTCAAATCTTGTCTACATACAGGGAACATATGGCTTTAATCCACTTTGAATGTCTCGGCTTATTTAGTAATACTTCAGTTGGATTCGTTTCAGGCAATCACAGTAACAAAGGTGAAGGCAGCGGTGACATTTCTAACAAGAATATTAGTACAAATTATCAGAATGAGACAGTGGAGCCCAGCTACTTCAGCTCATCGATCTACTATGGTGGTCAAGAAAATTATTCCCCAAGAACCAGGACCACTGAATCCCACCATGTTGTGAGTGCCTTAATTCCCATCCTTTACTATGGCCCATGGTGTTGTATGGCAAAAGGGTTATGTAAATTATTAACTAGCACCTCTATTTTTCTTAACTAATACACTAAAAAAGTTCTACCAAAATTAATGACCATCAAATGAATATTAAATTGTTTTATGATTAATTTGTACGGACAAAACCAATATATATTATTATTATTTTTCATTATTATTATTATGATATATATAATTAGCTATCTTAATAAATAACTAGTTTATTGTAACCAAAAATAAATAAATAAATAAATAGTGTATAGAAGTTTAATGAGAAGTCATGGAAATTTAACTACTGGTAGATTTAGAGTTTATTTTTCAGTTATGCAGGCTCATTAATTATAAAAAAAAAATAGTAACTATACATGCAATGATGCAGAAGCTAATACTTTATAGTTGTAATTAAGCATTCAAGTCATAACATTTCGCTTCATCTTTGCAGTTCAAGAAAGATAAGGATGATGATAATCCCAATGGTAACGATTCAGACAGCGCTTCAAGAGGGAACTGGTGGCAAGGTAGGACAGTCTTGGACTAGTAGTTAAAGATATATATATATATATATATATATATATATATATATATATATATATATATATATATATATATAATATGGAGCATATCTAGTGAGAGTGGTTTATTGTGAGAGTGAGAAGAGCAAATCTTGACCATTGGATCATTCATGTATGGTTAAGATTAGAAGTTACTTAAAAGTCACATGACATGACTTTATGTTTTAATCTTGACCATATATGGATGATCCAATGATCAAAATTTGCTCTTCTCATTCTCACAATAAATCACTCCTCTCACTAGATATGCTCCCTATATATATATATATATATATATATATATATATATATATGACTTTCTAAGTGAAACACAATTTTACTCACTTTAGTGCACCTTTATTATTTTTGGTTTCTGCAGGTTCCCTTTATTATTAACACCACTCTCTGCCATAGTATCAAAACTCACCATCCTGTAGACCAGGTATTTACATTTAACTCCCGTTTATTTTCCTTCTTTGAATTGCCTAGATACGTAGAATTCAAGAGGTTGAACATAAATTAATCATTAATTCGATACCCATTTCATGAGAAAGAAACAGAAATTTAAACTGATCGAGGCGATGGGAGTAAAATTGTAATTAGTAATTGACTAGGAAACTATATTCATAATATTTATCATGCTTCACGTTCTGTTACAGCTTAACTTTTATTTCTTTAGCGTGCAAGGAGAAATATTGCAAATTAACATTCAGTTCCATTTACAAACAAATTGAATTAAACTCTTTGGCACATTCTGCTGGAATCTACTATAGAAAAAGCAATAATTTATGTGTATTTAATTAATTCACTAATCAACTCAGCTGATAAACATGGACTTTGTTGACAATGTTGCAGGATGATGATCGACCATGTACGCTGTGCTCTGCAGCAATCTACTCTAATTAATACTATGGAAATAAGACATGGTACTGATGGTAGCGCATACTACGACTCTAGTACTCTTTCGGCAACATGTTGGGTCCTTTTTGTCCCAAGTAGTTAGTAAGCTGGTCAACCCTCAACCAAGCAGGTTTCACACATAAGTTAATCTCCACAGCAGTCAACCCTCAACAATAGCTTGAAGCCATAATTGCTCCCTGCTGAGTTTGTTGTATTTTGTACAAAAGGTTTCACGTGGGTAACTGACCTTTAGACTTTAGTGTTGTTTATAATCATGGGATCCTGTTGCATGTACTTTATGGTTTCTGGGTCTATCCCCTGCAGAATAAGGTTATCGTGACTAATAATATCACGTCTTACTCTCTTGTGAGTGTGCACATGCTAACATATATATTGTTGCTTTGTGAATGGATTGATGTTATTTTGTGGACATGATGTATACATGACACTTGAGAATACAACATATCCATATACTTAATACCTCTTTTTAACATCATTAAATAAATAAATACCTCACTTTAAAGTCAAACATATTAAATACCTCCTTAATAAGCCAAAAATTGAGTGGGTTTACCTGAAACATACTAGGCTTCCAATAAAAGTTACTTGTGATATGAGCCCAGCATCAACCTTTTAATTACTGCACAAGCCAATATGATCAACATATTTACACTTGTTTTAATTAGTCAAAAGGCCAAGAAAGCTAATATCACCAACATTTTCTTTATACATATATCACCAACATATTTAATTTTGAACAATCAGCATATTCACAAGATTGTTTTGTGCACCTAGGCTATCATTTTCTTCAGCTAAAGCATTGTTCCAAATCACTATCATTTTCTTTACGATACTCTCCTCAAAATAAAGATTGAATTTCAAACCACCAAAAAGTTATTTTTTAAAAGGGCACAACAGTTATTTATTATGCAAGTAAGTTGTTACAATAAAACTTATATATGATCTGCTATAATGAGCTCAAATTAACAATACAACACACTCTCAGCACACTATAGCCCGAACTTTGACCATGTCATAACCTCAGGCACCATGACCAACGTTCTCGGCCTTCAAGTTATATATTATAGCTGCAGATTGATTACGACAAAAGCAATGTGCATATGGCATACTAAATCAATTGTTTGCCTTAATATCTTGGTAATTGATATGTTGAAGATAGGTACCTCTGCACTAATGAAGAGTCGTAGGAGTAGGACTGTAGGAGGCTCGACAAAATGGCAACGTTCGGGAATGGTAATTGCAGCGTCGGGATTGATACCTACGTTCTTGAACGCGTCAGAAGAGAAGATAGAACGTAGGCAAGGGATGGTGATCTTTTCCAGCTGTTTGCAACACTTTGGAGAAACAGGAGCACTCTCGTCTCGTGCAGCTTTTTCGCAGTGACCCATCTTATGCGTCAACATTCTTTCTGTGGTAAACTTCCTGCATGCACCATCTTCCTTGTCTTGATGAACCCCATGATTGGACTCAGCAACAGCCACAATGATCAAAAACAGCAGGAACCAATTGGACTTGTTCATGGTAGTTTCCATTTCCCTAATTAGATTCAAGCAAAGCAGGAGACTCACAAACACTGCTCATTGGTAACACATCCTGTTGCAATTAGATGCTCAGTGCTCTATGGATTAAGAATGAGAAAAATTTAGTTTCCGCCAAGTTTTGGTTGAGATTCATGATTATCATATAAGTAAGAATAAAAGTCTCAACTGTCATCTGATCTAATTAACATTTCATATTCATAAAGTTGATGAATCTCTGCAATTTTAGTCCTGTATAAACTATTGGAATCTTAAATATGTATTCGTCAAAAAGGAATTAAATTACCCGAGGTATCCCAAAACTGAAAAAAAAATTTCTTACTGCAAACGAGTGTTTGCTTGTATGGATCAGTGGGTTTTAAATACCGTTGATAGCCGTTATAACAATTAGTACGTGTGTTTAGATTAACTTTTGTAAACTTGATTTTGTAAAGAAGTATATATGTTTGTAGTGGACTGATTTATGTTTAGGTAATATTGATAAAAATCTCTTTCGGATGCCCAATTACCAAAATGAGTGTTTAGTTGTGTGTATTTGGTTTATATTGTAGAAAAATAAAGGTTGTTTTTGCAAAATATACACCTAAACGTGATTTTTTACCGAGAAATTTATTACTCCTGAATTTTGGCACCCAAAATCAATTCTACATACAAGAATTGATTTTGCTCATGAGTCAGTAAAATTACAGGCTATAATAGGTTGTCAACCTTTTACAATTTTTTAGAATTTTTTTTTATATTTACAAATTAAACCCTTAAACTTTTATAAGTGTCCAATAACACAATTGAGGCGTAAATTCACATGCACGGTACAAGAACTCCTTCCTCTTGCAGATTTAGCATTCATAGAAGGAGCAGCAAACATCGTGAAAGAATATTCCATGACAGAATAGCAACGTTGGATTGGATACCTTGAGTGGAGGATTATCAGAAGCCAATGCCTCTACAACAAACTGTGGTCCAAGAGCTTAACCTCCAATTTCGATAGAAAGTATTTGAGTAAAGCGATCCTCCGAAGACAAAGGAGCCTTAATCTGCCAAAGTAAATTGAACTTAGTTGAAAACCAACACAACAAATTTAGTTGGATAAAAAAAAAAAAGGAATTGAACTTACCTTACCACTGACGACATCATCAGCAAAGTTGCAGATAGAATCAAGAGTATTCTCAATTTGCGTCTTGAGGAAGGAGCTGGGCGCGCGCTTAACAAGGTCAAGCCAAGCCTATGACAACAAAACATATAACCATTCATAAAAAATAGGAACTTTCCTTGTTTTTATTTGAAGGGCAAATTCAGTGGCATGGAATAAACCAAAACAGTACTAAAATGCACAAGAATTTGGTGAGACGGTATAGTACCAGGACTCCTCCAGCTTTGCTTGGAAAATATTGACGGCGATGAGACCATTGATTCTTGGGCTTGTCAGCGAATCCTAGAATGACAGGTTCAGGTTCTACCTCATCAGAAAACTCATCTTCATCTTCGTCTTCGTTGTCGATATGGAGATGCTCTTTATAATTGTCGTCGTCAATTTGGAAACCCTTGAGCTTGTCGATAGAATCTCCCACGACACCATCGTCTATATGCTCAGTTTGGGAACAGAATAGAACGGTAGTATTCTAGAGAGTGAATGAGTGAGAGTAGAATAATACATCAAACCAAAATTTTCTAATGGTCATATAAAATATCTTTGATGTTATTGTCAAAAAATTTTATGGAGGTTTTTCACACACAAGATGAATAAATAATAATAATTTTTTATTGGGACAAATTTGTAATTATTCACAAAAAATTAACAAATTTTATTGGGTCTAATTTGTAAATTTTTTATTACAGGTAACCTATACTAATGGTATCTAATTTGGTCTAATCTAAACCATTCATTCATTTTATATCAAATCTAACGGTTTATAATCACTAGTCCACTGATGAACCATATAATTACTAGTTCACCTTAAACGCCACCACGCCACCACGCCACCCTGAGTTTATTTCCTAATGCTTCACTTGGATTTTGGATTCGTTTCAGGCAATCACAGTGGTGAAAGCAGCGGCGGTGGCATCTCCAAAAAGACTACTACGTACCAATAATGAGACAATGGAACCCAGCTACTCCACCTCAACAATTCACTGTGGTGGTCAAGAAAATTATTCCCAAGAACCAGGACCACTGAATCCCACGAAGTTGTGAGTGTCGTAATTATCCTTTATTATGGCCCATGGTGTTGTTTGGCATAAATTAGTAGCACCGTCACACTTTCTTAACTTTTCTTTTTTTATAATAAAAGTTTAAGTAAGGGAAGAGTTCTTTTTCAGCTTAAGGTAAGAATAAATCACTAATTTTAATAAGGATTTATAATAGGATTACAGATCATCTATTAACAGGCACATTATGAATTTGAACTTAAATCATGGCTAACATGAACGAAAGTCTAATGACTAATACACTAAAAGTTCTAACTTAATTAATGGCACACAATCTAATTAATGACTAAATTGTTTTATGATTAAATTATACAAATATATATATATATATATATATATATTTTAATTTTGATTAATTATCAATGTAAAAAAAAAATTACATTGTTATCCAATAATGAATTAGCATATTATTAAAGAATTAGAAAATTTATAAATAATTGTTGTAATAATCAAAATCCTTTAATAATTTGTTAATACATTATTAATTAATAATGTAAAATTTCTTTTCATTATCTTGTTAATACATTATTAATTAATAATGTAAAATTTCTTTACATGGATAATGAATCAAAATTAAATTATATATATATATATATCTCTTTTATGATGTTTATTGATTTCTTTTTAATTTCTCTAAAAGTGAAGTAATGGAATTTTAACTACTGGTAAATTTATAATTTATTTTTCATTATGCACGCTCATTAATTATAAATAAAATAATATGCATACATGCAATGATACAGAAGCTAATGCTTTATAACTACTTCTTAGTTTATATATGTTGCAATTAAGCATCCAAGATATATATGACCCATTTTGGCTTCATCTTTGAAGTTCGAGAAAGATAAGGATGAAATGGATGATCATGATCCCAATGGTAACGATTCAAACGCTGCGTCAGGAATTGGTGGCAAGGTAGGACAGTCTTGGACCAGCATAGCTTTAAAGGAATAAAAAAAATTCATCTAAGATATTTTATGTGAAACACAATTTACTCACTTTAGTGCACCTTTATTATTTTTGGTTTCTGCTGGTTCCTTTTATTATTAACACCACTCTAGGATATCAATTTATGTTGGTTTGGGTAGAAGAAATTTAATCACTTTAAATATTGTCTTGTATTTGATTCTTGAAGCGATGTTTATAGGAAAAACGTAATTAGAAGGAGTTCCGCTTCACGTGCCTGATCATACTCGTAAAATTAATTTCTTATTTTTCAAACGATAAAATACCCTAATTTACATATGAAAAAAAAAAAACGCCACTCTGCCATAGTATAAAAGCACTCATACATCTTTACGATACTCTCGTCCAAATAAAGATTGAATTTAAAACAAGAATAGAGTCATTTATTATTTAAGTCCTTACAATAAACTTATATATGAGCTCCTCCATAATTAATGAGCTCTATTTAACGATACAACACACAGCACACTAAAGCCCGAGCTATGACCCTATCATAACCTCAGGGACCATGACCCACGTTCTCAGCCTTCAAAGTATATTTGTAAGCTGCAGATGTTAGAACACTAGCAATGAGCATATGGCAATTTATATCAGCCAAATTTGATAATTATACTAAATTAATTGTTAAGATTAATTAAATTGAAAAGGAAGGGGCTTGAATGGGGGGGGGGGTTGTTTACTTTAATATCTTTGTATTGATATGTTGAAGATAGTTACCTCTGCACTAGTGAAGAGTCATAGGAGTAGGAGCCTCGACGAAATGGCAACGTTCGGGAATGGTAATTGCAACTTCTGGATTGATGCCTATGTTCTTGAACGCGTCCGAAGAGAAGATAGCACGTAGGCAAGGGATAGTGACCTTTTCCAGCTGTTTGCAGCACTTCGGAGAAACAGGAGTGCTCTCGTCTCGTGCAGCTTTTTCGCAGTGACGCAGCTTATGCGTCAACATTCTTTCTGTGGTAAACTTCCCGCATGCACCATCATCCTTGTCTTGATGAACCCCATGATTGGGTTCAGTAACAGCCCCAATGATCAAGAACAGCAGGAACCAAATGGACTTGTTCATGGTAATTTCCATTTACTTAATTAGCTTCAAGCTAGGCAGGCAATTCACAAACACTGCTAAGTCATAAGCTCTATATATATAGCCATTAGTGAAACAGACAAGCTTCTCTAGCTTTAGAGATCACAAACCTTGTTCGAAAGCATCTGGTTTAGAATCCACATTCTTTAATTTCTTGGGAGAGGGGCTACATATATATATATATAGCTGCCCGCAGATCTTCTTACTTTTCTGGATGTTAAAAAAATAAAGCTGGCAGAAGAAGCCCATTGAATATCTAGAATCAGGAAGTAGCGAGTTTTTCTTGTTAGTTGGTATTGGCTATTCGAAAGTTGAATTGAGAAAGTCCCGAGTTACTAGGGAAAAATAAAAGATTAACGGAGGCTTTGATCTCTTACAAAGAATAGAATAATTGCATCAACGGGAATACAAGTGTTGCTTGACTTATGATGTGGTTGAGTTCTTTGACGTACACACTAGTTGAAAATTTTAAGTCTAAGGGAGGAAGTCTCACATTGGTTAAAAATAGGTTAAATGAGGATCATATAAGTGAGAAGACTCGTAAATTTAATGTCTAACGATTTTTGGTCAAGATGTGATCCCAAGCCTACTATTGTGGTCAATGGTTTCGTTTGACTGTGATAATTATTGCATAGGACTTTAATGATATCTCGATACTCAAAAAGGATGTTGAAAATTAAAGTGTAACTAAGGAAGTCACACATTTGTTATGAATGGATTAAGTGAAAATCATATAAGATTTTGGGTTAAAATATAATGTCAAACTTACTATTATAATTCATCGCTAAACTCATTGATGTAGACTTTTCTAGCTCCGCCTAACCTCTAACACACACACACACACACGTTAGAATTGATAAGCGTTTTCAATTTTATTTATTGGGCTGAATAATTCCAATAAACCCCACCTAACCTTTTTACTTTTAAAATTTTATAATTTGGCAAGATTATAAATGAAAGGGGAAATTATTTATAAACTCCTTTAGTTATACATTTCATATCTAGGAGTGCTTCATTATCATAGGTGTAAATAATTGTTTTATTTAATGTATATTTTCAATAATAAAAAGGTTATAACAAAATAATCAAATAAAAAATTTATATTTCGGAATAAATACTTTTTTTTTCTGTGAGAGATAAAATTATAATGAATCATGACCATTGAATTTTGCACAATTAAAAATTACATGACTTGAATTTTTAATTTTCATCACTCCAAAAGATTCAACCTTCATAATTCACTCTTCTGACATAACTAATAAATTAAGTAAAGATATATTCACCACAAAAAAGTATTTTTTGGTAGAGTATATAGTGAACTAAATTAAACTCTTTATGTACCAAAGTTATTCAAACACTTTACATTGTGTTTTCACCTTCTTTTTATCTCAAGCTTGAGAAGAAAATACTTTTTGGAGTAAAATGCAGATGATGGCATGCTATTATCAATTAATTCAGAATTTTTATTATTTTATCAAGTGAGTATATATTCATTTTTATATCCCTAATTTTGAATTCTCCCCACTAGTCTCTAACCACTTCCACATCATGTACAGGATTTGACTGAGGTCGTTTTTTTCAATAAAAGTTTAATAGCTATTCTGATTCCTTGAATATATTTGTTTTTGCCCACAATTGGCGTTTTCCCTTATTTACGAAGCTGAGTACATAAAATGGAGAGTAGGTGAGTGCTCAAAAAATCCTTCCCGTTAAGTGAGTCAACGTTCGGCGCACGCTATCAAAAGTCAGTTTACCCAGTCTAGACCCAAAAACAAATCAAATAAAGTTGGCAAAGTGATTTCTATGCAATTAAAGTTTACAAACAACCCTTGCTAGTTGCTATGAGGCATTCCAGCTGTTGAACCTTACTTACAGATGCTTACCTTCTCACACAAGTAAAATTCAGGTGCAAGACAATTTTTTTTTTTGGGTACATAAGACAAATTAATTATTAACATATGGCATATGAAGGGGCGACTATAAATGTAGATACGGTATTCACAATGTTGTCTTTTCACCTCTTCACAAACTTGCTATGATTCTTTTTCACTTTTAGCATTTATAATCTATACTAAAAAGAAAAAATGCTTCTTTTAAACGAATTCCAAACTAAAGAGGAAAACTTTGATTAATAATCTTCAATTCGGTATAAATTACGAGCAATCTGGATTGCAATACATAGCTTCTTCAAAAGGAAAAAAGTCTAACGATTCTGAGTTTAACTAGGATGATTACTGATTAGGATACCATCCCAAATAAACAGTAGTAATAGTATTCTGCTGCGCTTTGCCATTGAGGTCTGATCTGAGTTTGAAGTTTTGTTCTTTTATCTTTATTAGCGTAAATAAAATACTTAATGGAGGGTAATCATTGCTCTTTCCTCAATTTTTCTGTTATTGGTGAAGGGGAGATAAAGAAGCATATCAAATATAGCTTAAAGCTAAATTTTATTTCATCATATGTAACATAGGTGCAACACAAACTTAACGATAGTTTAAGATTCGCCCCACTAATGTTGACATGCCCACAGCCAGACTCCGAGCCCTAGTCTTCACCCTTCAAGGCAATGAGTATGCTGCAAAAAGAAAGAGCAGGTTTTATAGAGAGAATTCGTATGTAAAATTGGATGCACAATTTGAGTACTTCCAAAGGGTAAAAAAGAAACAAAACATATTGCTGGCTCCCCATTCCTTTGTGTTCTATAAGACTTTAACTAAAAATATGTAAATTGATGAATTGCAATGGATTATCACAAACCTCCACACTTGTAACCCACGGGACGATTAGCTATGTCGCAACGTTTAGGAATTGTCACTGCGACTTCTGGCTTGACTCCAGCACTTTTGGCAGTGTTAGACAACATAACAGCGCAGAGGCAGGCAGGGTTCTGGCCTAATTTTTCTATTTGACTGCAGCACCTACCAGAAACTGGAGCATTCCCATCCTGTGCTGCTGTTACACAGGGAGCCAGCTTCCAAGCCTCCCTCTCAGGAGAAGCTTTCCCACATTCACCAGCCGCATACACTCCATTATAATTGATGAGGCCAAGAATTACAAGAAACACCAAAGAGTAAACGTACTTCATTGGAGCTTGAGTTGCTTTAACTCAGTGCTCACACATATTTAACATGGCAACATTTATACTTCACAAGGCAATGAGAGAGTGCTAGCATGTAAAGCCCACAAGACATGGTGGAGCAACCACTAGGGAAAAGCATTTTAATTTATTCCATCACCTACTCCATCGTAAATGGGATAAGCATTATCTGGCTATTTTAATCCAATTATGGTATGCGCCACCCTACTCTGCTTTCATTAGGATTTTGCCATCAAGAAGCATCAAAACAACCACTTTTTATGAGAAGCCCACACCATGGCATTAAGCAATTACAAGTGACTATGAGCATCCTCACCCTTTTCACTTGAAACTTTCTTGCTCTTTAAGCCCCAAAAGACTTGCTCTTTAAGCCCCAAAAGAAAGTCCCCCACTTAGCAACTCGCTTATCAGATACCACTGATAATGTTTGTTGAAAGGTCAATCTTGCTCAATTGAGAAGATGTCATAAACATTTATTAAATAAAGAATTTGTTACAAAGAAAATAACTAAGATAAAGATAAATAACAAGATAAACTAAATTTTGAAATATAAAGCCTAAGATCAAGGAGATAAATTTGCTACGTTAAACTGGGCATGGGGTCACAAAGTCCAAGTTTGGTCTTTATTCCAGGAAGAGAATTTGTGTTTAAGTAAAAAGCATCCATGCTTCACTGATGTGAGCAAATGCACCATGGAGAGTCAATCATACCTCACCATGGAGAGTCAATCATACCTCACTTGAGGTTTCCAAAAATGTATCTTTGAGGGTCAACCATAACTCGTGTGAGGTTTCCAAATCAACTACCAGGCTCAAGGTCTCCTTTGTAAGACGACTGGTGATCCATGCACGGAAGCAGTCTAGAGGAGGAAGTCACTCTGGAGTTAAGTGAGGTGTTAACCACCAATATAATTTGTCAGTGGGAGATTGTTGTGAATCGCAGCCAATAGAGAATTTGTCACCCGTCTGATTCGTCGGTGAGATAGAAAAGTCACCGTCAATATAGTTCATCAGCGGGAAGAGAAGCTAATATGATTCGTCGACATAAAAGAGAAGGCAAAAAGCGTCTTCACGCCCTGATGATGGTCATCATAAAGAGAAAGACAACGCAACAGAAGAAAAAAAAAATCTAAGATTTCAGTAGCCGGAATTGATGCAAAATCAATGGGAAAGACAACGACATTGAGTTCTTGAACTCTTTTGGAAACTCGGTAGCAGAAGTGACATGATTAGGTCATGGAGGATGGTATCGCTCTGATACCATGATAATGTTTGGTAAAAGGCCAATCTTGCTCAAGTGAGAAGAGGCCATAAACATTTATTAAATAAAAATAGTTTATTACAAAAATAATAACTAAGATAAAAATAAATAACAAGATAAGCTAAAGTTTATAATATAAAGCCTAAGATTAAGGGGAGAAATCTGCTACTTTATCAACCACCACCCATCACTTGAAGCACTATCTACACACCTTACCAGTTGGCACATAAAAACAGAGGTCCTTCTGTTTAGTTTGTAAGAGGTGGGTTCTTATTTTAAATAAGGCAGTAAGGCAGAATAAACGAAAGGTATGCTGTTACTCTATCCAAAGACTACCAGAAACCTGGTGCACTCACCTTTGAGACAAGGTCTATTATGCCTATGTGCATACAAGGATAAGCTTAACAAAGCTGTTAAAACCTCCAGAAGATCCTCAAGCAAATGAAAATAAAAGCATAACTTGGAGAGTGGATGTAAAGCTGGATCTTACATCTATTACACTCAATTGTTCTTCAATTTACTAGCGTCTAGAGAAAGAAATTAGTACTTAAAGGACAATCAAGAATGACTCTACTAATAATTTTTTAAACTAAAGGTTGCTCAAATTCCAACAGAAGTGCATAATTGAGTTTACAATGCATGCAAATATCTAAAGTTGGATGTAGTATTGATATTCACCTCTAAACTTGTGTCTGTGTCATGTCTCATGTCCGTGTTAGTGCCCATGCTTCATAGGTCCTAGATAAAGAGTTGGAAGATTTTTTTTCTCGTCTTCTTACAATATTAAATAAAAAAGTTCAGGATGATGATAAGGATTTGAACTCAGCCCAATTATTTCTCAGTTTAATGACAGCATGAAAAACAAATTAAATCCAAAAATTGCAAGTTTGTAATCATCTGTATTTCTAATGCTCCACCCATCTCTTGAATCAAGGCAGACAATGCTATGCTTGGTACAGGTGATAAGAAAGGAGTATAGTGAAAATAACTGCATTATCTTCCTTAAGAATGTTTAAATCTTAGGTAAAAAGGGTCATTAATATTGTCATGCATGGCTTATAATAAATTTCCTTCACACGTTAGAAATCAAATAGCATACTTGTATTGGCAAATATTACAGATGACAATCTCATCATCTAGTTCAGATGTGATACTAGCAAAATACCACTTTCACATCAGAGCATCACTGTTTTATTAACTATCATTATTCACAATCAACAATCCCATTTGAATATGAACACCCCAAATCTGAATTAAGAATTTGAGTCTCTCCATTCAAGTGATACTAAAAACTCCTCATATCACATTGGTAAGGTATCAAGTTCACTCCAACAGTATGGTCCAATCCAAATTTCCAAGTGCCCAATCACTTCTATTATCACCTACAATTCCCATCCAGTTTTGCCTCATTCCAAATCCTCACATATCAAACAAACACAATCAGCTTAATTTAACAGCCAAAAGTTAACCTATAAAATAAACCATTCAATTGCAACGCAGACCCATGTTTCAACAATGAATTAGTCACATTCACAAAAGCAATCAAAGAGAACCTTAAAACAGAGCACGATTTCCGTTCCGACACTAAAAGTACAAAATACGTACACTAGACGAAACCTAGCGAGTAAAAGCGTACAAAACAACAGATACGTAAATGAGAAGCGCAGAAGGAACGAGGATGAGAAGAGGAACCACAGCGGCGAAGCTATGGGAGCTCCCACAGGCGAGGGTGCCGAGCTTGATCTGAACGACATTGACGAGAGCCAGCATGAGAAAGGCACAGCCACTAACAGAACCGACGCCGGAGACGAGCATGCCGAGACGGAGAGCGGTGCGGTTGATGTGGGCGAAGAACTCGACGGCGAAGGGGTAGTGGAAAGAGGAGGTGCGGGAGAGGCGAATGGCCTGCTTGAGGGCGAGGGCGACGAGGCTGGAGAAGAGGAAGGAGCTGAAGGAGTAGACGTGGAAGGCGACTAGGTTTTCGGCGATGGCGGGGGTGGGGGCGCAGGCAGGGTTCGAATTGAGGTTGTTGGCGGGGTCGTTGGGGTTCCATGCCAACCCGATGAAAACGGCTAAGGTGAAGAGGGAGTTGACGTTGACGATGGCGTCTAAGGCCGTGATGTGGAGACTCGTAAAGGATGAAGATGAAGAAGACATTGTTGTGATGATGGATATGATGGATCCTTCCTCTTCCTCGAACGATCTTGTGAATCACGCCGTGGTGCGGGGAGAAAGAGAATCCAAATGGAAACGAGTCATCGTCATCGGAGCGGAGCTTGTCTTGTGTTTTACACTTTTACGTTTACCAAAATGTTTTATTAAATAAAAGAGTAAAGTCACTAAAGTGGCATTTTTGTAAAAAGAAAAAATATTTGCATATCAGTTTTTATACGGAGTTCTTCTATAAGTATGATAATTAGGGTGACTTATTAATTAATTATTAATTATTAATTTTATAATAAATATTTAAAAATATATTAAATATAAATAAAAATTCATGAATATTTGATAACTCATTTAATTAGGTATTGGTATTTAAGAAAAAAAAATAAGTATTAGAATAATTTTTTTTAATATCATTTTTATACTTGATTAACAATGAATAAATTCTTGATTAATAAAGTTTGTTGTTTAGTTAATGAATTTTGATAATTGATTATTTACTAAGTTGGTTAGCAATTAGCAAATTCTTGATTGATGTAATATATCGTTTACTTAATAGATTTGGTAATCAATTACCAACTTATAAGTGGTTAGTTATCAAAATTTATTAATTAAAAGATATATTACATTAACTAGAAATTTACTCATCATTAACTAAGTATAAAAATAGAATAAGTTTTGTGGTATATGAATATTATTATTGTTTTGTAAATGTATCTTCTTCTAATTTACTCCAAATTTGATTAAGTTTGTGGTTATGGTGTTAAATTATTCAAATTTATTTTGTTAATTTTATGCTGAAGTGAATAAAAGAAGTTTGAATAATTTAAAAAATTAAATCGTATGTAAAATTTAAATAAATAACTAAATTAAATGAGGCATATTTTTTAAAACTAAAATGTTATTTTACTCTTTATTAATATATACATTTAATTGAATAAATTAAAATAATAAGGACTAATAAAAACACGGAGTAAAAATACTTAATTACGTAAAATATATTAATTAGTATTAGGTTAGGGAGAATAAATTGCATACGTAATTGGATAATTACAAGACCGCGTTAATACACTTTGATGTGTACACTATCAAAAAGTTTGACTTTCTGATTTTAAAATGTTATGAATAGTCACTAATATATTTAATGAAATAACAATTGTTTCCTATTCCAATAACCACGGGCATTTGGTCTAGTGGTATGATTCTCGCTTAGGGTGCGAGAGGTCCCGAGTTCAATTCTCGGAATGCCCCATTGGTCTTTTTATCTCTATATTCTCAAACTATTGACAATCAATCTCTCTCTTAATTCAATCTATACTTGTTTTGGTATATAATCTGATTTCTACACTCTTGCTCCAAAAGAAGAGATAGCTTCAAATAATTGACAAAATATCATTCAGATGTCAACGTAATTTCCAGCTAATTTTAAATACTCTAACATGTATACCAACTGCTTCAGATTTCAGTAATAGACTGTGATAACCTCAACAACCATGAATTTCAATTCTCAACCGCCAATAAATATTCGTAAAAGCGACGTTTACAAGAAGAGTTTGCAAGGGAAAAAAAAGACACTAAATTTCAATTCTCAACTACAAATACATAAATAAATAAAAAGAACAGCCGTAAATGTTTACAAGAGTTTCTGCTCCAACTTTGCCCCCGAGTCAACTGTGCCACATGTACCATGAAAAATGACTGCTTATGGACAACCTTACTCGTCATTTTGTTTTGTTTTTCAGGGCGCATGATTCCTTCCGACGTTCAGGGTGTTCTGTTCTATTGCTACTTGGGTTTGAACAATTCACCTCAGTTGTTGAATTGCTACATATCTTTGTTTTCGTCTCTACTCCAAGATAATTTGACAATACTCTTCTCACCCCAAAACCACGACGATGAGGTTTGATGCTGTTGTTATTGTTTTTGAGGAAAGGAGTTCTCTCCCCCCTTGCAGGACTAATTAGTGGCGCAGGTGAAAAGCTTGGTGTGCCAACTGCTGCTTTGTGTGGAGTGCCTGAGACAGACACTGAGAATGGATGTGAAACTTTCTGCTGAGAAACCACGTTAACTCTAGGAACCAATGGAAATCTATCTGACTGTTTAGTCAGGTCATCCACATATAGCAAATCATCAATACGAGCTACAATGTTAAAAGCCATGCTCTCCAAAACTCTTGAATAGCTCTCCAGTATGGATTTTCCAACATCCTGTAATGTTTAAATGAAATGTGTCAATGTGAAGGCATCGAGTTTGAGAAAAACATTGCAACTGGGAAAGTGAGTGATTTTTTAGATGGATAAAAAAGAGAAGCATGAAACCTTGTTGCACTGGATCTTGCTGGTTTCCAGGGTAGTTTGAGTTAAACCTGGGAACCGCTGCTTCAAGGAAAGTATAACGTTTTCAGCTCTTTCCGCTAGCAATTCTCTCTTCTCTCCATCAACCATAAAGTCCTTGACCATCTCCCAGGACGACTTTGAAGTTGAACGATTGGGATTAGGTGGGGGTCTGGAGTGAGCTCTTCGATGCCATACATAAATTGCAGCTTCCACACGGTTAGCAATCTCTAGTGCAACATGTTCAGAGGAGAGGTCTAGACAATCAAGCAGGCACTCCGGAGAGAATTGATCTGATGTGATGTAACGGTAAATAAAATCCCCCAGGCAGGTTCTTCCATTCTGAAAGACAGTGCACGTTGAAAGCACTCTTTGTGAATACCAAATTTAAAGTTCAAGACAATGTCATAAGTTGGCAGAAGATTAACAAGAACATCTATATTCAGAAGAAAGATATGTGTTTGTCCCATAAGTTTATTTCAGCTTGATGAAGAACAGTTACATGCTGTAAAAGATCCATTAGTAAATTTGCGAAGTTTGTAAAGGACCAAGGCATGCGATTTAATAGTGTAATCCCATATATTTGTTTGGCCATTCATCTTAATCATATAATGACATAAAAATATATATTTATGTTAGGATTCAGACCTTAGGAAGGACTTCCAGATATGACTCCGGAACTTCCATTTCAGCTAAAGCAATGCTGTTGATAGACATGGCTGCTTTTAGTATTTGGTTTGCACATTCTCGTGAGTGATTCAACTGCTTTCTTGAGCTCTCACTGAGACCCGCAGGGGGAACACGGGGTACAGGTAGCCACCACTTCTCCTCTTGCCGCTGAATTGTTTTGCGAAAAGAGGCTGACCCATCTGCATCTGGGGCTACAATTCCTTGGTCAACATACCAAAACTCAGTACCGGTGAAACTGTCTAAAATTTCCTGTGAAGGGTAATGTACATAAAAATGTCAATGATTTCTTTGCCAATTAATAGTATGCCATGAAAAAACAAGATTCAATACTCACGAGAAGCATGTTGTCAAGTTGACGAAGAGCTGGAAGATTGATAAAAATATCTGACCTCGGTCTACAAGTCATTACCTGCAGAATGCACCATATTAGAAACATTATAATTCCCATGTTGAATAAAATCAGAGTTGAGAATTGGGCTTAATTACTCTTTAGTAAAAAGAAAATCGGGGGGTCACAGATGAGGACTCAATCCAAATTTACCTCGAGCTTACTTCCATCAGGAAATGTTTGCCAAGAAGGTATTAATTCAACAATGTGATCACTAACGCAAACAAGCCATTCCATCTCTCTCCGCCACATTGCTTTCTTTTCAGAAGGCAGAGGTTCTAGTCTCCATAATTGCCCAAATACTGTGGCTACATGTTGCATAAAATCCAAATTGAATAAATTATAATATTAAAAATTTAAACCAAAACAGAAAATTTGAAGCATTTGTCAATGTAGACAAACTAACAGTCTCTCAATTACAGCATGAGCCTATCTCACTGTTTGTAAGAGAGAAAGCATACCACACAGATTAGTAATAGCATTTGAGATGGCCAAAGCATTGCAAACCCCTTTTCCAGAACCTGACATATCTTCACCAAGCAACAATTTTGCAAACCTTTCCTTCATCATATCAATCTCTGTTTCAATTAAAAATATATATAGTAATTAGCAGTAATGAGAAAACAACCAATGGATATTAATGACTTACCCCACTAAAAGGGATGATTAACTGCAACCGAGGGAATCGAAAAAATATTGTTAGACTCAGTCTTTTTTTTTCTTTTGGATGATTAAAAATTTCAGGGGAAGAAGAGGTTTATTCATTCCAAGTTTAGGGCATGCTACAAGTCTCAGCGTTACACATGGCTTATCAATTAAGAATCATGCAGAAATTGAACCCCAGACCTTTAGTGGACTGGACACAGTTCACCTTACCAGTTCAGCCAAACCTCGTTTGGCTTGTTAGACTCAGTCTGATTAGTCTATTTTTACTTGGTTTCACAGAAGCATTATCAGAAACTCAGAATATATAGATAAAAACAAAAACAAAAAAAACTAACCTGACATTTTTGAACCGAGACTGGTAAATTTTGTATCTTCCAAGTGGGAATTATGTTCATTTTCTTTTTCATCAGATTTTCCGCACTTGGAGACTGTAGCCTTAAGAATAGGCCAGCCAAGAGGAGGAGGAGAAGAAGACCCTTTTGCTTTTGCTTCTTCAGTGGAATCCGAGGAGCTCGATCCACTGAAACTGGTTTCTCTTGACTCTGCACTCCAATCGGTGAAGGACTCGTTCTTAGCTCCATTACCTCCAGATGACCGAAACCCATCTCTTTTCTTTTGAGAATTTTCACTCTTCTTAGACAAAGCATCCATCTTGGACAGCTTTTCCTCAACTGGAAATAGCTTTTTAGACCCAAAAGGCAAAACGGGGTAGTCGCCACTCACCTAGACGATTCACCAGGTCCCAAGAACATAGCTTCGGACATAACGGTGAACCAACTTGAAAAAAGCATGAAAATGTGAGGTGGGTTTATAAGATTCTAGGATATGAAGGGACCGCTAAGGTTGTTTTGGACACTATCTCATGGAAAAGACGATGGAATGATGAAGAACATGTCTTTTTCCGAAAAGGATTGTCATACTGCACAGAACACCCTCTCTCTTCCAAATTTGATTTCAACTTTGAAGCTCAAAAGGTAACTGCCTATTGCGGCTATTGCCAACTGCCATGGCAACGTCTCTCTGGCTTTCGCTTTCGCTCTCACTCTCACTCAAATTTCTTCTGAGTACTGGCTACGTTCAAAATATCAATAAAAAATTTGAACCTGGTAGTTGTGGCTGTAAGCAGAGGGAGTGAAAATAGGCAGAGCTAATATAATTACTTTTTTGGCCTTTACTTCGATTCCCATTAACTATTATTAGCCCTTGATCCCGTTTTGATAAATTTGCTATATTTGTTGTAACTTTTGTAAGAGTATTTTTTATTTATTTATTTTTGCTAAAATTTGTAAGAGTACTTTACTAAGCGAAAAATAGTACTTCAATGCAAATGGAAGATCGTGATTTCAGAAGATTTTGCATGCATGAATTACTTACTAAGAAATAGTACTTTAATGCTAATGGAAGATCATGATTTCAGAAGATTTTAAGCGTGGATGAATTAGTTGTCGATGGTGTCGGACTTAGCCAAGTTTGTAATGCTAATTAAAGAAAGAAACTTAAATAATTACCTCTTAATCTATGTGGACCAATTCTGTTTATATTTTTAAAGTATAAATAATATTACATTACTCATATAAAACATTTACAAGCTTTAATTGAAAATGCCACCATAATAAGGCCATAATTGGTCTAGTCTTGTCTACATCTGCCAACTCCAGTTATCAAATTTCTTAATGCCATTTATAACCATTGAATGGTTGTTAGATTTAGCTGCCTTAAAGAGGAGCAATCTTATTTAATTCCCCCCACATATTTGACAGCTAATACATATACAGTCATATCACTTTTTTTGGGTATAATATCCAGCATTCCAGCCATATCACTAATAAATTTAGCTCATCAATTGAAATTAAAAGATGTTACTTTAAGTAAACGGGTAAAATATTCACAGCAATAGCACATTTCAGAGGTTATCAAATCAAATAATATAGACACACGTGGTGATCTAAATGAAACACAAAAGCAATAATAAATAATACATGAAACCCACTTTATGACGCCTTTTGATCAATGCCTTTTGATCAATGCAATATTATAGCTGATTATATTCATAAAAGGGTAAATAGTTATGTTTAATGTATTTTTTAGAAAATGGATTTTTTGTAAATATGACTTATAATATTTGTAAAAGAAAACAAAAATCCTCACAAAGGCAGACTCGTGGTCGTACTACTAATACGAAGTCTTGACACGGTTCATGGGTATTACAGATCCGAGCATGGAGATATACATTCTATACAGTAATTTGAGGAGTCAGTTTTGGTCATTTTGAATTGAACTATAACCAAAATATGGCCGTTAAAGAGTAGTTAGACATTGACCGACGCTGCCACAGCCTTAACGCCATCCTCTTCCTTTAAATAATGCTAGATTCCAAGTTATCAACCTTTTCCACAGTAAAATATTTAATTAAAAGAAGATCCCAAGTTATCAGTCAAACAAAAAAAAATCCAAGTCTGGATATAATTTTTTTATTGTCATTTCCAGGATGATTAACTAGATCGTCAAATTATATGTAAATTTAAGTAAATCAAAAAGTATTTATATGGTTCAATAATGCAAAAGAAGTTGAATGATATGAATTTTTTTTTTAGCATTACTCATCCTATATTAGTATTTATTTCAAGATAATTATTATTGCTCATATATGTAAATATATGTGTATAATTTAGTTATTAAAATAATAACATATCGTCTTGCTTATCTGGTGATTAACGCGAGTGTGTGAGAAAATGTGTAAAATTTTTGCGTATATAAATAATATTATTCTTTGTTTTACGAGATATCGGATGAATTTTGTGTTTGTATTTAGTAGTAGCAAGATTTTTTATGCAAAAAGTTATTTAAAATGAGAAGATTTAAGTAATATTATTTACATAAATATATTTTTAACACATTCTTTATACTTTTCTCATAGACCAACAGCAAGATGGAGCCCTCTCAAGATTTCAGGTTATAGGAGTTCACCTGATCAGCTTAATTTACTTTCAGTCTTAATTTTAATGAGTCAAATGAAAGGCATGCAATGTTTCTTGAATTTTTTTTAATATAATAACGATATGAAAAATTGAACATAGAACATTACAAATTACCTAAACCACTATTGATCTACTTTTAGTAGCTTAATTTTGAGATCAGGAAATAAATAAAAGTGAATTAATTATATGATTTATACCTACTTCACACTTATACAAATCGTTAGACTTTTTCTATTTTTTTATTTTAATTTGTTTATTCATATAAAAACATCTTTAATTCTTTAAGGAATTTTATAGGTCTTATAATTACATACGCAGTGAATATATATATATATATATATATATATATATATGAAAACGTTTTGTTCAAGCTTTGAATAGCATGTCAACAAATGACACTTTTAAAAATAGTATTTTCATAAATGATGATAACTACATTTAGAAGATTAAAAATATTTTCAGGAATGATTCCAATTGTTGCGACGAGAGAAGTGATCGGATTTTGGTGACCCGTGCAATGGCTAAAGTCACTGGGCATCATCAATCGTCGTCGAGGGTAAGCGGTGGTCAGATTCTAATGACTAAAGTGATAGCCGAAGTCATTGGCCACGATTAACCACTGATAGTGACAGGTGTGGCCGGATTTCAGTAATTGGAGCGTGCGGTGCTGAAATTGCCGGTCACAGTTAACTACCAGTGGTAACGTGGGTGGCTAAATTCTAATGACCAACACAATAGTCGAAGTCGCTGATCACCGTCAATTACCAGTGGTGGTGGTAGGGGTGGGTAGATTCTGGTGATCAACAACGATAGTTGACAATGACGCGACATGAATGGTTGATGACGTGATGATACAAATGTAAGTATTTTAAATATTTCATTTAACAAAAATATTCTCATGATAAAATGTTACAAACTTACCTCCCCTTGTAAGAATGAAAGTGTAGAAATGTTTAGTAAAAATTATTTCTGAATATTATTTTTGAATGAAAATATTTTTTTAAAATTTATATAAAATATGAGAATCTAACATTTTCATATAAAAATTTCTTAAAAAAAATATGTGAACCAAATGCCTCAATAGATGAACATAGAAAGAGGACCGCCCATCGTTATATGTTCTGAGGTCTAGTCTATCTCACCGACCATATCTTCTTCCTGGTCTTTCTTGTAAAGAACATGTTACGTGACAAAAAATTGCAACAACTTTTGATTGAATGAGCATAAAATTTGCCTAACATTCAGGAATTGTTGTAATCCACGGTAAGATTATGTCTTTTAAATTGTATAAAGAAGGGCCTACTTTGGCATAGGTCGGCCAAAAGGGTAAATGACGAACTTGAATAAGATGGAGAATCACTTTTTTTTTTAAAAAAAAAGAAGAAAAAAACTCATCAAATTATGTACAATAGAATAATCTTAGGCAGCCCGGATTCATCATCAGAATGGAGCCCGGACTCCCTCATACTGAACCGCTAAAGCCAAAGTCAACAGAAATTTTCTGCAAGTATTAAGTCATTTCCTCCGCAAATCAGCATCCACGATTTTCCTCTGCTCTATTATCACTAATGCAACACAAAGTCATATGCCTCACCTCTCCAAGAACGTCAGCTCCAACGCAGCACAGACTCATCGCACCAAAACATAGCCACGCGATTCGAGTCATATCCCGCAGTCAACACCCCAATGATAACATTGTGTGAAGGCTGATCGAGGTCTTGGGTGTTGTGGCCTTCCCACAAGTCACATTTAGTTTCTAGATACAGGAACTCTTCGTTACTTTTGTCCAAACTTAATTTTGAGCTTCCAAACTTCTACCAAGTCTTTTTGAACGCTATGGCTGATACTTATAATCATATGTAGTAGCAGTAGAACAAGAATACAGAAACATAATGGGGCCATGCAATTGGAGCCCATGATGGCCAGTGCAAATGTGAGACCATTCAACTTTTCCTTCATCTGGACTACATCCGGAATGAGGGAGTCTGGGCTCCCTATCAAAGCTCATGTACAATATATCATAATATACAATTGATACAACTCTTTCATTTAAAATTGGGATTGTATAAGAATTTGGATATTTTACTATTTCTATAAAAATAAAAGATGTCATTTTAGAAATTTGAGTCTCTTTTTTTAAGTTGGTAAATCTCACATAAAAATTTATCTGAGATGTACTTTTATTTTTAGACAGAGATACACACAACGGAATATTGCTCTTCATGAGAAACAGTGGATCCAAATATTTTTATTGAAAAGTGTTAATTATATTTTTTTAAAATTAATATCATTTTTTAAAAAATTGAAAGATTTGTTTTATATATGCTTGCTTTTTGGATAAATTTCTAAAAATTTTTTTTTTTAAAGTAGAGCTTTTTTTATAAAAAATTTATTTTATATTTGGATATAATATTTAATAAGTACTTTTAAGTAATAGAAAAAATTTTATATTTATTTGGGCCAAAAAAATAAAAATATTTTTTTATAGCAAAAATACTTAAATGTATGATATCTAAGAGTGTGTTTGATTTTGATTAATTATTTGGAATAATTATTTTTTAATTAAAAGTTGTTATATCTAAAATTTATCTTATTTGTTTAAAGTGTATAAAATTGATTATAAGTTAATATTATTTTTTTATTAAATAAAAATATTTTTTTTAAAAGCTTTTGTTTTAAGTTTTAATTATTTAATTTCAGATTATTTTAAAAGTTTTAGGAGAGAAATACCTATTTGTCATTAATCAAATAATTTTTTCAATCATTTCATATATCTTTTGATAATGTAATACATAAAATTAATTTTTTTTGTACAATCCAAAAAAAATTATTTATTTTAAAATCGATTATAAATTAACATATCCAAGCATAAATTAATTTTTTAATAATTGATTTTCTTAAAAATCAATTATACAAATAATCAATTTTTAACATAACTTTTTTTCATAACTAATCTAAACACACACCTGTATGAGAGAAATAGAGTTTGTAAGAGAGAAAAAAGAAAAGAAATAAAATATAATTTATAATAAAAATAAATGATATTTTTATTAATAAATTATATTAAAAACTACTTCTATTTTCTTTTTTAAAAGTTAGTAATCATTAATTTTTAAAATAAGTGGTAATTGAACTTTTTTTATTTTTATTTTTTAAAAAAATTACATCCAAACATACTAAAAAAATTGTTAAAATATTTTTTTTAAAATAAAAGTACTTTTTCTAAAAATAAAAATACTTTTTTTAAAAATAAAAACTTATCCAAACTCACCCCATTAACACTAATATAAATCTATTAACATTTTTCCCTTTTCTTTTTCTTTGTATAAATGTATAATGCTTTTAGTTTCAGATACTTCAATTCAAATTTCTCCACTTCTTTCCGTTGAAGTCCAACTTCCAAACCATCAAAGGGATCAAAGGTTAAAGGCCGAAGCCCCTAAGGGCCAACAACGGCTCGCACATTGTGTTTGACAATGGATTAGTTAAAAATCCAAAGTAAAGTGAAAAAGCAACGGTTTTTATATCGTTTGTGAAAGCAGAGGCACCGTTGGCCCTTGACTTTTGGTTTGTGCATGGCCGCTACTTTTTCCAAAGTTATATTTTGTGCACCTCGATCCCCCCAATGCCATCTCCTTTTTCAATTCAATGTTTTTTTATAAATGTTTTAAAATTTGGTTAAACTGAAAAATTAAAAAAGAGCGTAATTTTAAGTTTAATCAATTTGATTGATTGAATCGATATTATATATATATATATATAACAGATTACAAAAATTATAAATTATTTTGTCATACTGTCACTTATTTTATGAAAAAGAAGAGTTAAAACTGTGAAGTATCATGAAAAAGGGATTCAGTTTCTCCCAACCTAACCTTAAAAGAGCTAAATCTTAAGTTTATTTTTAAAAATATTTTTTTTTTAAAATAAAAATTTAATTTAAAAGTTGATGAACGAACCAGTCGATTTTTTATTTTTGGTTTTCACCGATTCAACCGATTTTTTTATGATTTTTTGTGGTTTAACAGCTCGAGCGGTTCTTTAGTTAAATCAGAATTTCTGGTTCACAGTTCAACCAGTTAAATGAGTTCAGTTCATCCAATTTTTAAAACACTATTTTTTACTCGCCTGACTTTGGTATATAGTGATGGGATGGTATTACTTGTTCATGCAATCCAGGGACTGGTTATAACCAGTTTTTGCCTATAATTAAGCAGTATTCTCAAGCATCTATATCATATCACTGTCCTGTTTGGTGAGCAAATCTGCATATGCAATGCAAGAATAACCTTTACCAATTACCATTTCCTAGTTTTTGTTATTAATATTGTTTCCAATCATTACAATCCATAAATGATCAAATAGCTGATTACAATAAGCTTTTAACAGTATAATTTTTTTAAATTTACGTGTCATCTATTAGAGTTTTTTTATTGTTTGGCCATTATCTATTAGAGGTTCAAATCTATTATATGTGGTGAATTCTTTTTTTTTTGGTACAAATCTGTGGTGAAATTTAAATATTGCCTTCCTTTGCACTCCAATGCATTGACTTGCAGTACCCCCAATTCCAAATGGCTTGCGGGTTTGGTAAGCTTGTCCTGTCTTTTTTGAACCTAAACTTGTCCTTTGAACTTGAACCAAGAACAAATAGTTAATACTTAAAACAGAGTTTATATCTATACATTACGTCCATTTTACGTCCTTTTCAATGGTGGTTTCAAATGGAAAACCCAGCACGTCATGTTCTGAGAACGGCAAACCTATATATCCAGGATTCCACGTCAACACTGCAGTACATTCCAATCTCCATTGATTCTCCAGTTAGCTACAAATGTTAGCATGGACCACCTCCAATCAATTTATTATATGATATCTACTTATCTCTTCTCTCTTTTTTAGGTTCTATCCTTATATTAGTACAGGTGCGAATTGAAAAAATTTGAAAAACAAGATTGTTTCATACAAGTGAAGTAATTATTTTCATGGGATACCAGTGAGGTTTTAGGCACGTGGGGCTGTTAGCCTAGTGGTTCATGCTAAGCAGCAAATTCTGTGTTCCAACCCAGGACGGGTTGATGAATAATTAATAGGAAAATAAATTTTAAATTTTCAAAATGGGTAACATTTAATTAAAAAATGATATTATACTTTCAATTTATGAAATCAAAATAATTGCTTTGATTTCGTCATCAGTGTGAAATAGTTTTTTTGGTTACGAAGTACTGAGCCGTAAAGAACAATGCTTTTGGCCCATTTGTTACTAGGGTTTCGGGCTTTAAGCCCAATCAATTATCAAATTGACCAAATACTTAAACTAAAACAAGGATCCTAAATTTTAGTAGGATAGGATCAACTATGAGGTGTCTAACATCTTTTATGGTGGGGTTAACTCTTTGGGTATTGATTTTTCCGTTCACATTGTTTATTTTACCGATTGGGGCATAATCTAGATCGCCAAGCCACGCCAAACCAGAAAAATCCCAGTGAAATTACAGGCACCGAGTCATACCGAATAATAATATAATATACAATTTATTTACCTTTTGAATATTTAATTAATTCTTATCAAAACGTCAATTTCATCTGCAATGCAAATAAAATCGATTCAGGTTAAATTCACTTTACCAACTGAGTTATAGCTAATGGTTTTAGTCAATAATCTTCTGGGGAAAAAAAGAAAAGAAAGAAGAAAACGTGAGATGCACAACAGAAGAGAGTAGAAAGGGGGCAAAAGGCAAATCAAAAAGAGAAAAAGAAATGAACAAAAGGATTCAAGAAGGCACCAATCAAATACCCGAACCTGTCTATCTCCCCCTTGCACAAGCGCCTTCTTCACCCTTGGCCCTGGTACGTACAATTTCGTTCCAATCTCATATTCTTTTTCTGTATGATCCTGCCTGCAACATTTTTCTTGTTATAGTTTCTCCGATCATTTGTTTGTTTGGATTGGAGCTCCATCAGGATTTGTTCAAATGTAATTCATTCGTTGATTGATTTTTTTTAATTATTTTTTTGGTTTAATTCACCTATCATATCAATTAGTTTAGTTATCGAATTAGATGTTGTTATTGGTGGAAACTGTTGAAATTTGATCTGCTTTGGACTTGGTTTTGATCATTTGCTGGTTTTCGCAGTCTCAGTCATTTCGTTGGGGGGAAAAATAAAAGAAAAATCTGAATGATATTTTGTTCTTGTTTTTTGCTTTCTCTGGACAAGCTGGTGGATCTTAAATTGAATTTCTAAGGTAAAGGGGTCTCGTGTCTAAGTTTGGTGGAGCTACCCTGAACTTACTGTCAACTATCAAAGGCCATCCAAGTTTGACTTTGTGGAATTTGCATTAAACTTGAACAAGCCTCATAGCTCAGTTAACCCCTAACGGATTGTTTGGATGGAGGAGTTTGGAGTAGGGTAGGGAGGGGAGGGAGATTTTTTCATTTTAAATTTACATTTCATTTATTTGATCATTTTTTAAAATGAGAAAAATAAAATGAAAGATTATCATGTAACCTTCTAATCATGCATTTTTCATTTTTATAAACATTTTATAATTCTCTTAATTAAGAAATGAAAGATTAGCCCTCTCCTCCCTTCTCCTCCAAATTCTTTGAATCAAACATACGTATGTTTGGATAGAGGGGAAGGGAGGAGAGGGATAATTTTTTATTTTAAATAAATATTTCCTATATTTGAGAATTTTTTAAAATGAGAGATTATCATGTAACCTTTTAATCAACCCTTATTCATTTTTATGAACATTTTATAATTCTCTCAATTTAGAAATAAAAAATTATTTTTCCTCTCCCTTTCCCTCCAAACTCCTTCATCCCAAACATACGGATGGAGGAATTTGGAGGGAAAGGGCTAATTTTTCATTTTAAGTAAATATTTTTTTATTTGACAATTTTTTAAAATGAAAGGAATAAAATGAGAAATTATCAAGTAACCTTCCAATCATCTCTTATTCATTTTATAAACATTTTATAATTATCTTAATTTAGGAATGAAAAATTACTACTCTCTTCCCTTCCCCTCCAAACTCCTCCATCCCAAACATATCTAAGTGATTCAAATCCGTGATTTTGGCCTTCCTAGTGTTGTGTCCTTTAATGGTTTCAAAAATTGGGGCTCCTAACTAGAAAGAAATTGAAGAATTCTATGCTTGAATTCTAATAAGTTTTATGTCAAAGCTGCTGCAGGTAGGATTTATACTGCAATTCTATCAATTTGGTTGAGACTCAAGATACAAGACAAGGAACACCCAATTCACTCCTTTGGACACTCTATTGATGTCCTGAACCGTTGATTGAAACTAAACTTTTTTCCACACTGAATTTGATCATTGATGTGGCCCATATACGTGCTATTCAACAAGATTCTTAAGACAGAAGATGAAAGAGAATTAAAAGGAGATAATTTGAGTGCCATAGATCCTTACCTGTTTCAGCAACCATCAAATAACATAGGTTCCCATCTTCCCTCCTTACGTCGCTCACTCTTTGTTGAAGTAAGTGCATGTAATTTCTGGCTGATATCTTTTTCTTTACATATTATACTGCAAATATTTTCTGTTGATATATTATATCTGTAATAAAGTTTATTGCCATCATGCTTATAGGTACCACACATAAACCAAATATATACATGGGATTGTGGCCTTGCTTGTGTCTCGATGGTTTTGAAAACTTTTGATGTCAACAACTGTGATATTCAAGCACTGGCTGAACTATGCTGCACAACTAGGTCTTTTCCTCTATAAAAGCTTAGAACTCCTAGTTATTATGTTAAATGAAATGCTTGAAGAATAAAGATACTAGGATGATATACATATGACTATGTCTAATGCAACTAAAGACGGAAGTAAGGTTCAGAATTTTTAAATAGGTTAAGAGTTGAAGTAAAGTGCCTATGGTAGGCACACTCACAACTATGTGTGGGAGTCACTGTAGGTCGCACACACAGTTGTGAGAGTGTCTACTGTAGGACTATGCCTGTGCAAGTATATCTCTAGTCCCTCCCCCTTTTTCTCTCTCCTCCCCTATATCTTTGTTTAATTGAAAATCATTGACAATCATAAAATGTTAATCATTTGGCAGGGTTTATTAGTATCTTTACATTACCTTTTGGACCAAGGTATCATCAAATTCTCTAGACTAGATACATATATTTGCTGCATAGTGGTTAATATTACATATAACTAGACTAGCCTTCGCCTTCCCCCTTCCTCTTTTATCTGGCCCAGAATTATCACTTACATTTTCCATCTCACCTTGTCTCTTAAAGATAATCAGATTATCTTGCTTTAATTTTTTGTTTTAGTATATTGTATATATTTGTTAATTTTATTGTATATTTTAATATGGTTTGAAAATATATGAATTAGGATAGTCTTGTTCTGCATATAAATTTTGTCTTTGCTTACACTGTTGAAGATTCAAGTTACAAAACAAAGTGCTAATCAGTTTTTTCAAAGAGGGAGAAAAAAAGGAATGTATTTTTTTTTTATTTTAATGCTTGAATATGAACATGATATAAGTTCTTATTTTTGTAAACCTTACAGGATTAGCTGTCAATGATTGCAACTTTATTTTGGCATCGACTGCATTTATTGTACCTATTGGCTATTTCTCTGAATCAAATACTAAAACAGATGAATATCATAATTCAATATAAAAATATATGATGGAATTCTGACTTGTCTCACTGTTGACTACTGTTTCGCAGCATTTGGACTGTTGATTTGGCGTATTTGTTACAGAGATTTTCTGTTACTTTTTCCTACTTCACAGTGACTTTTGGTGCAAACCCAAACTATTGTGGTGAATCATTTTACAAGGTGATTCACTGTCATACTGAAACAGTTACAAGCTGTTTAAAGTTTAAGTCTTTGCACACTCATGTCTATGTATTTAAAAAAATTGAAGATAAGATATAAGCTTTTCTTTGTGAGTGGTTGGAATATGGTTCAGATATATCGGTATCACAATATTATGATAGAGCACATTGTTATGTGCACAATTAAATGGAATATTGTTATGTGATTCACCAGTATTGACAGAAAAGTGGACTTGTTTGCCTAAAATGTGTCCATACTTGGCTTTGGGTCTTGTTGATAATCATGAATGGGTAGAAAGGATACCAGTTGATAGGTTTTGGCATGTCGGTTTGATGCTTGTTGCCTTCCATGTTGGTTTATTGGAGGTTTGGAATGACCTTTTTGGGGATCCTTTTCAGCATGCATTCGGTACTTTGTCAATCTATTGCATTAAGTTGATAAGATTTTGTTTTAAATGTTGTACAGGAGGAATTGCCTAATGATCTAGTGAGAGTGGATATGCTATTTCAGAAAGCAATGGAGGCTGGAATTAACATACAGGTATGCTGCACCTTTCTTGGCTCCCTTCAATATCTATCTTTGAGTGAAGTTCTGAAATCGTCACCTATTGAAGAAGAAAAGGAAAATGGTATAAGGTCATTTCTTTTAATGACTTCTCTTTTCAATTATTTTTATTTTTACGTTTATCTTGGTAGGAAATAATTAAAGGGTGTGAAATCAGTTGCATTTTTACTACATACATTAAGTATTAATGGAATAGGAAAACATATTTTTTTAAAAGCTTTCTAGAATGGAATTTTCTGGCAGATTTGTTGGAATTAGAAGAAACTGACAAGCAGTACTTTATGCTTATTTTTCTTTACTCCTGTCTGGAGATATTATATTTGCGTATGACTTTGTTGTTTCTTTATAAGTAGTCAACAAACCTTTCAATCTTTTTACAGTGTAGGTCAATTAGTGGAGAAGAGATTTCTGTTCTCATATTGTCTGGGAAATATATTGCAATTGCATTAGTTGACCACAACAAATTGAGGTACAGGTTTCTTCTAATCCGCTCTTTTCTTTTTTGGCTTGGACACTTAAATTTAACTGACAATAACTTATACTGTACAACATTTATGTTAGAATAGTAGACTAGTTTCATTAGCACATTTAGCACATGCTAGAATGTTAGTCAACTATAGTTATGGCCATAGTTAGTAGTTGTTAATTAGCTTTATAATTGTCCTTGATTAGTTCATAGTATTAATAACACAGACTTGTGTGTAAACAATACATAATTTCACCCTAATATTCTCTGTTTCAACAATTTACATACTCCAAATGCTATTACCAACTTTAGATAGCGCCTGAGGTAAACCAAGTCCATTCATTGATATCCTTTTCTTTTAGGGTGCAATATAATTCCTTCACTGTTTTTTTTATCTTCGTCCATGATAATGTCATTTTCTTCGGTGATGGGCAATTCTATCTGCTTCTGAAAAGGTTCTGTTTCAGTCATGTATGGCAAGAAGATGTTCATGTCCCTGGCGTCTTTGGCAACAACCCTGGCTACACAGGTGATCATTGATATTTTAATTTTAACTTATTTTTATGCATTTTGGATGTATTCTTTCTATATGGAAGTTACTATCATGCAACTGTCTTATACATGTAATTAGCATTCTTTTTTATTTATTTAGTGAACGCCTGTGGTATGCATGTTCTAAATGACTTCTTTATATGATGAGTTTAGGAAAATATAACAACAAATTATTCTATTTCAATTTTCAAATCTGGGAATAGGGCAGCGAGCCTTTACATGGCTTTTCACTGACCTTCCTTCGAGAAGATTAGTTAAATCTGATTTTAAAATTTTATATTTATAAAGTTACTCTTATCTGACAGGGATGGTCAAGAACTTATAGGCAATTCTCCACTCCTGAAAACCCTTCTATCAAATTCAAGTTGAGGATCCTATATTTATTTCCATGGGATGTATTTTGAATGCTTAGTGACTCGAAAATTTTCAATTTAATATCCTTTGAAGTATTTTTATTATATAAACAAAATAAGTTATTTCTATTGGGGAAAAAAACTACAGTTTTAGATTTGTGTACGAGTAAATATGGTAATTGCATAATACTGTTTAGTTTTCTGGATTGGAGATTTGCAGCAATCTGCGAGACTTTTGTACACTTATAACTGTAGTAAGTTATATCCGCAATCTTGAAACTAGATTACTGTAAATCTTCTGATGGAACCACTGATATCGATAGAAAAGAATAGGGGAATGTCCCAAAGAACGCTGTTTATTTCTTGATAAGATTCCCCCAAGGGATGAAGAATACAATGACAACTTGGACGGCTGTACCTCCCAACCAATTTCTCAATTAACCGATACCCCTTCTTCCCTCCCTTTCCTCCCTTATATCCTCCCTCTGTTCTGTTATTAGTTATTTACAAGTGCTTCTATCCCAACTAACTAACTAACCTTAGTTAGTGGGTTTCCCTTTTCTAACATACACCCTGGATACAATGGGCCACCTATCAATACTCCCCCCCCCCCCCCAAAAGACTTCACCTTGTCCTCAAGGTGAAGAGAAGGAAACTGTTGCTGCAAGTCAGGAAAGGATTCCCAAGTGTTGTCGCACGAGGGACAGCCTTACCACTTGATCAGAAGTTCGGCCACTCCTTGGTTATTATATCTGAGATCCAAGACTGCCTCTTGCTGGGTCTGTAATTCCCAATCCGCAGTGAGCTCGTGGGGTAAAGTCTGAGAAGTGCAGGGACTAGAGATGGCCTTCTTCAGCCTGCTGACATGGAAAACAGGATGTATTTTGCTGTAGATAGGCAACTGCAACTTGTAAGCAACTTATCTGACCCTTTCCAAGATAAGGAAAGGTCCATAAAAGCGGGGGCTTAATTTTTCATTCTTCCTTTGGGCTAATGATCTCAGTCAATATGGTTGAGCCTTCAAGTAAACTGAGTCTCCTACTTGCAGGGTCACATCTCTTCGTTTCTTATCATCCTATGACTTCATTTGTTGCTGTGCTGCCCCTTAGTAAAACAGGGGGGTCCCTTCCATACAATGCCTTGAAAGGTGTCATTTTTGCTGAGGCATTATAGTTGGTGTTGAACCAATATTCTGCCCAACACAGCCATTGGGGCCACAATTTGGGTTTCTCTCCAGTAAAACACGTAAGATGGGCTTCCAAGCACCTATTGACCACTTCATTTTGGTCATCTGTTTGAGGGTGGTAGGTTGAACTGTACTTAATTTTAGTGCCAGCTAATTTGAATAATTCAGCCCAAAAGACACTCATGAATACTTGGTCCCTATCTGATACGATAGTGGCAGGAAAATCATGCAGCCTTACTACTTCTGCAGTGAAAATCTGAGCCACTTCCTTGGCTGTAAATGGGTGTGATAGCACTAGGAAATGACTATATTTGGTGAGTCGATCCAGCACCACTAAGATAGTATCCCTCCCTTTGGCCTTTGGTAAGCCAGTGATGAAATCCATGGAGATATCCTCCCAAACTTGAGTAGGAATGGGCAATGGCTCCAACAAACCTGCTGGGGATAGAGTTTGATATTTGTTTTTCTGACAAATGTCACAAGTTGCTATATACTCCATAATCTTCTTCCTCATGCCCTCTACAATAGAAAACTCCAGTGATTCTTTTGTAGGTTCTGAAGAATCCAGAGTGGCCTCCTACTGCAAATGCATGGAATTCTTCTAGGATGCTGCTGATTCTGCTGGAAGACTTGGGAATCACTAATTTTCCCTTGTACATGAGCTTCCCCTCCTAGAAGTTATAGCCTGGATAGTCTTGGGGTTTCGCCACTAAACCCTGTAAAATTGCCTGGAGATTGGGGTCTGCAGAGATCTCATCGTCTAATAGTAGCCATTCATCAGCCTTTAGGATTGAGATTGCAGCATATGTCATCTTCCTGGCCAATATTGAATTTCGAAATCAAATCCCAGCAATTTTGAAGTCCATTTAAACTATTCTTCAATCATTAATCTCTACTCAGTCAGAAATTTGAGATTCCTCTGGTCTGTCTTGATCACAAAATGCCTGCCTAGCAAATAATTTCTCCACTTTTGGACAGCCACCACTATAGCCATTAATTCTCTCTCATACACTGATTTCTGTTGTGCTCTTTCAAAAAGCGATTGACTGAGATAAGCTACTGGTCTGCCTTCATGCAATAAAATTGCCCCTAACTGTTTTCATGATGCATTAGTCTCCAAGACAAACTACATCGAAAAATCAAGGATAGCTAAAACAGGGAGAGATGTCATGATCTCCTTTAGCATATCAAAGGTTGCTTATGCATTGCTGGTCCAGTGGAAGTTATCCTTCTTCTATAGATCTATTAAGGGCCTAGCGAGTTTACCGTAGTCCCTTACAAACCGCCTATAATACCCAGTGAGGCCCAAGAAACCTCTCACCCCTTTTAGGTCCTTAGGAGGGGGCCAGGACAGCATTGCTTCTATGTTTTGGGGGTCAGCAGCCACCCCCTTACTTGAGATAACGTGTCCCAAGTATTCTACTTACTCTTCCCCAAAAGTGCATTTCTTTTTGTTAACAACCAATTTATGCTTTCTCAGCTGGTCAAACACTTATCTTAAGTGTACTAGGTGTTCCTCCTTCCCACTACTATACACCAAAATATCATTGAAAAAGACCTACACAAACTTTCTTAAGAAAGGTCTAAATACCTCATTCATGACGACTTGGAAGGTTGAAGGAGCATTGGTGAGGCCAAAAGGTAACACCAGCCATTCATAATGGCCTTCATGAGTTCTAAAAGCTGTCTTTTCCACATCTTCTGGTCTCATAAGTATTTGGTAGTAGCCTAATTTCAAGTCCAGCTTAGAAAAAATTGTTGCCCCTGTCAACTCATCCAGATGCTCGTCTATTATTGGAATGGGAAACTTGTTAGGAATGGTGATCTTAGTTAATGCCCGATAATCCACACAAAATCTCCAACTTCCATCCTTTTCTTCACTAGGATAATAGGACTAGAATAAGGACTAATGCTAGTTCTAATTATCCTGCCTCCAACATCTCCCTCACCAATTTCTCTATTTCATTCTTTTGATAATGTGGATATCTATAGGGCCTAATGTTGGGGATGTTATCCCCTTCTTTCAAGGTAATCAAATGATCTAACCTTCTTGAAGGGGGTAGTCCCTTAGGCTCTTGGATTATATCATCAAATTCTGCCAATATGGGCTGTAGCTGCTTCATATAGCTCCCCAATGCAGCTTCTGTACATGTCTGTCCAGCTTCTATCTTCTCACTCAAAGTTACCAAATATCCTTCTCCTTCCTCCTTGAGGGACTTTACTACTGCTTTCATAGATACTTCAATTCTGCAAAGTGAGGGGTCCCCTTTTATAATGTGGGTAATGCCATTTGTCTTCACCTTCAAAGTTAAATCTCAGAAGTTGGCCATAATGTCTCCCAACGCGGCTAGCCAATCTAACCCCAATACTAAATCTGGCCTCTTCAGCCCAAAAACATAGAAACCATGATGGATTTCCAAGCCTTGGAGCCGAACACCTAACCTTCCACAGCATCCTCGACTCCTGACTTTGTGGCCATCTCCAACCTCCACCCAAAGTGGGGGAGTATCCTTAATGCTTATTCCCATCACCTCCACTGCTTGTTGTGCTATGAAGCTATGGGAAGCTCCACTATCCACCTAGGTTAGCATTTGTTTTCCTTCCACCCTTCCCCAAAGTTTGAAGGATCTTTTAGAAGTCAACCCCATCAAACTATTGTAACCTAATTGGATAGGTTTCCTTTCCCACTTGATTTCTTCTTCTTCTTCTCCTGCATCTTGTCTCTCCTTCTCTGTTGGTTCTTCCTCCCACATCATCATCCTAATTTGTTTGTTCTTACATACATGAGCAGGGGTGAATTTTCATCACATCTAACACATAGCCCCGTCCTCATCCTATCATTGTACTCTGCCTCAGAAAGATCCCTAAAATTCCTTCCTCTTTTACTAACATTGCTTGGGATGGTATTGCTGGCTAAGAAACTCTCGGCATGCCCTTTGGATTGAGTGCCCACTGTCCCACTACTTCTCCCTAGGTTGATCACCCCACTGCTTGCTTCTCCTACCTTGTTTCCTCCCCAACTCCCCAGGTTTGATGTGGAACGAGTTCTCCAATTCCCAGAATAAGTGAGGCCTTTGTTGTACCCTGCACTCCTTCCCCCTTCTTGATTAAACAATGTTTCGTTCCTAGCCTCAATCTTCTCATCAATCAGTTGTACCATTTCAACTACTTCTAGAAGAGTCTCCAAATCAAGAATCTTCAGTTCAGCCCTGATTTCCTTCTTAAGCCCATTCAAACAGATCCCACGTATGCATTCCTTGTCTAACTCTTGCACATGGTTTGAATACATCTCAAACTTCTCTCTATACTCCTTCACCGAGTCCTCTTGCTTTTATGGCCCAAAATTTGGAAACAGTTGGAATCAAAATAAGGAAATATATATTGGAAAAACTAAGATTTTATAATTTGAGTAGGAAAAAAGCAGGGATTCAAATTGCTGTTTTGCTGTAATTCTTTTTATGCTTATCATATTAATTTAATAATAATTTTCTTTATAATAAATTATACATATATAGCTTATTGCTTATAAATAAGTAAAGTGTGTTGTTAAGCAGGGCAGGGAACTCATATATATTTATATATTACATGTACTGTAGCTATGTTAAGTGCTTCTGCTAAAAATGACCGAAGGACTAATAGCTGTTGGTCTTTTGAAGTTCTATTTCCTAAACTCCAAGATTGTGCTTGCTTGCCAATCATGAATAAGAGCTGATATTTTGCTAAGATGTGAAACCAGTTAGTCTCCTCATGATAGATTCATAGTTCTATTAGTATTCATTCTAGAATTCTCATATTAATCAATTTAAAGTCAATTACCAAGTAGAAGATTTCCATTGACAGGTCACTATGTGTTGATATGTGGTTATGATGCTGGAGCAGATATGTTTGAGATTAGAGATCCTGCCAGCTCTAAGTATCCTCTTTTCCCTCTTTCTACTAACTGGAGAATATCTTGTATTATATTAAAACATTTCTTCATGAGAATATTTGGTCCTGATTAAGATCCATTGTCTTTGGATCATGAACATTGATATTTGGATCACAAACTACTTTAAAATTATCATTGAATGAGTCACTTTTTTTTGAGAAATAACTTATTGCATATAGTGCTTATATATTTGTTTCTCTGAATGTCGCTATTTTTTTTTTCATTATTTCTGTTTTATTTGTAACCATTCCACTGAGAATTCCATTTTTTTAGTAATTTTGTGTGGGCATTTAGGGAATATCGTAATACATGGTCAAAGTGTCATCTAAAGTAATCGCTTCTAGTTTTTTGTCTTTTAAAAAGGAAAGTATGTCATTTTATTTTAAGTGAAATTATTAAATAGCATATTCCACTGAACGTGTATATAGTCAGGTATTTGTCTCCTTAGGAGCTTTATAATAACAGAGATATCTTCTACTATACTTTTATGACAACATTGTACATAAATGTTGCAGTCTTTTAGGTACAATATGAAACGAACAAGAATTCATAATATGAAGCCTGCAAATTAGAAAACCTCGGAGGAAAAACTTTTGATAGTAGAGTTTCTCAACGAAAACAAGAAGAATTTATACATATGTTTAAGTGGAGCTATTGCAAGTCATAACAACCCATTTTTTATGGCAACCTAAAAATTCTAGATGTAATGCTAGCCACTTATTCATTGTTTCTCATATAGGTTGCATCTGCTCTGTTGAGCATTCAGATTTATGTGGATTCTGAAAGAAAGTTCTTTTCAGTTCCATTGTTTATGAAATTTCTCAAGGCAGTGGATGTTTAATGATACTGATCACCGATGATGCTTCCATTCTGATTATATCATTGGTATTGTTTGCTAAGCCTTTGGTTTTGCTGGATCAACCATTTGTTTCCTTAATAGAAAGGTCATAGTCCTACCGTCAGTAATGTGATCACAATTTGGGCTTGTGAGGTTGAAATTATCAAATTTACGTATACTGCTTCTATAACCATATACTTGATGAATTAACCTGCCAGATCAGTGTAGTAGCATAGGCATACATACTGTCTTTCAATTGCATAAATTTAGATGTCTACATGCCTTGGATTAGAAAAACCATCCGTGTGAACATTCTTACCAAAATTTGTTGTTCATGGTTCTAGCTACTATCTTACTGGGTTCATTCATGATAATTTTCCTTTTCACCGTGGCTGACCTTGGTCAAGTTTTTTTTTTTTTTTTTTTTTTTGTTTCTGTAAACAATTTGCTGGAATATGACACACATCTGCATATTATTTGAGTGGATAAACTATTGCCTAGTTCTTTTTGTGATTTTGATCCTATAATAAGAGTTGATTGGTCATTGTCGTAAATACACAAATTTAAAATTCCCTGAAAATTATGCAGGAAACATAAGAGGATCTCTTCAAAGTCCTTAGAAGAAGCTCGCAAAGCCTTTGGTACTGATGAGGATCTTCTCTTGGTAAGCTAATGCACCATACCATAAACCTCAAGTCATCTTCTTGTATTCTGACCATAACCTATTTGGTATTTGCTACTAAACTTTGCCTCAAAGTAAAGTTTTAGCCCATGAATCTGTTAAACTTGTTTTTCTATTAATCAATATTTTTAAAATAAGTTTAATTCTACCTTTTGTTTACTTTTGGCTAAATGGGTCTTAGGTGGGTAAGAACCCAAAATGTGTTCAGACTCCTCTGCCTAATGGTTGGGTATTTGACCACTAGGGCAAAGGCTTGCAGTTTTTCTTGGATCAATCCAAGTGACCCACATTGAATAGCAGTTTTGCTGTGTAGCGATTAATACAACAGTGATTTTTTCTTGTGGTCCAAATCTTGAGCAAGAATAGATGCACTCAGTTTTTTTATTTGAGTTATGGATGCCTGTGTCACTGTTAAAAGTTTTTTTAAAAAATTATTTTAATGCAGATAATATTAGGTTTCTATTAGCAATTGGATGGATGTTATGCACCATTCCTGATAACCATATATTTATTCTGTATGTACCTACATAGATGGTTTCTACTTCTAGTCTATGTGCATTAACAACTGAGCCGTCGGTACCCTGTAACTCAAAGTAGTTGTGTGATTTGTTATCTCGAGTGAAAGTTACTTTGTCAAATTAAACTGATCCCTTTTCTGGTGTATAATGCTTAATAGACTCTCGTAGATGGTTAGATGTTATTTAGGTAAGATGGGTGATTAGATGTTAGAACAGTGCAAGTATCATCATTTTCATTGGATATAAGCTTGTTTATATAATAATTTACTCCTATATTCCTACTTCTTACTTAACTCGGTTGATAACTTGATATTATTATGTTAAATGATTATTTTTCCTTGGATGGCCAAGCAGATATCTTTGGAGAAGAGCAAGAACCATCATCAACCTTTGCTGCAACTTACCCTCGATGTCAATTCTGATTCTTGAATTTCTTTCCCTCTTTTGCAATGATTTTCCAATCATGTTGCTTCATTTTTTTTTGCATATATTTCATATTCATTGTGTAGTGTAGGTGCTACAAGGGAATCATAGCTTCTGATGTATTTATATTCCCAGTAAAAACCTCTTAAAATGGTTTCTTCTGGACTATATGCATTATGTAGATACGTAAAATTCATTACTCAAAACTGTATAGTAGCAATTCATTCTAATCTTATGTAAACCATGTATTCTTTCTCAGAAACATGTGAGACAGACAACTGTAATGTTGTAAATGGATTCGGAGCTCAATTGCATTTGCTCTACCTGGATAGAAAAAGTTACATCATTCTGGCTGAATTTTTTTTATAAAAAAAAGTTATTTAATTTATGATTACTTGTCTATTTTTCTTCTTTTGAATATATTTTCTGCTTCTAGTAGTCACTTATCGTGTGACATTGTGATTCTTTACTAATCATTTTTATTCTTTTTTTCTGCATGGCCGATTTTTATACAGCTCATATTTTCTTGTAATTTTAGACAAATTGAATATGGTCAGTGACTAGTAGTCACACATGATTACAGTAATAACATTCCCCCTTACAGAGGAGACAAGATTGCTTCAGGTATTGATGTGCCGTGACCATTCATTCAGTGAACTTCGTATTCAGCGAACAATTAAATGCATCCTCTCTCATTTGGCTAGAGATAGTCACACCTTATTTTGTAAGACGCGTGTTGGCTCTAAATGCATGTATTATGTTATATGCTGAAATTTAACTTTAATCCAGAAGAAGAATGGAGTGTCAAGGATTAAACTCTTAGATACTTGAACATAGATGCTTTGATATCATGTTAAAAATTAATTCTTTTAAAAGCTTAAATTTTTAGGTGAAGTCACTCTTACATTTCTAACGGTGTGCACTATCACATGCAAGAGAGAAGTGGAATATATAAATGTTTTGATACATGTTAAAAATTAATCCTTTTAAAAGCTTAAATTTTTAAGTGAAATCACTCTTACATTTTTAACAGTGTGTGCTATCACATGCAAGAGAGAAGTGAAATACATAGATGTTTCGATACCATATTAAAAAATAACCCTTTTAAAAGTTTAAATTTTTAGGTGAATTCAGTCTTACATTTCTAATCGTGTGCACTATCACATGCAAGAGAGAAGTGGAATGCAACCCTCGTTTCGGGGCCTTTCACCGTTTTGGCACAGCTTTTGATATTATTTTCTAAATTTTGGATTTAGCTGTGATGCACCTTTAAAATTTAAAATAAACAGTTACTTTATGAGGAAGCATGGTTAAGATTCAATAATTATATTCTTAGTGGCTGTTATTGCTGTGTTTTTCTCAACAATTGTCATTACTGTGATTTTTTTTTGTGAATGACGGTAGTGGAGGCATGTTGATGGAAGAAAGAAGTGAGTTGGTCAAAACGGTGATAGATTCTGTAGTGGAACTCACTTTTCCAAGAATCTTCTAAAACAGAGTTCACCGACACATCGTCTCTTACCGGCAGAACAATGAGACATGTTAGTCCATAACTAGTTTGTATTATGTATTATATTGTAATGTAATGTCATTCTATATATAGTCTATACCTGTGATTATCCAAAAAAAATTATTAAAAACAATAACTCTATTCATTTTGCTTTCAATAATTGTAACATTTACTGGTTGAACCAGACACCACTTGTGTTTGTCACCCTTGCATGTTCTTTGGAAGTTACTTTCCCCGTTGTTGTCGGTGATATAAGATTATTCCGTCGTCATATGTTCCTTTCTCTTTTGCCTACTATTTTTCTCTAGTGGCCATAGTCTTACATTTTTTAAAGTAATATATATAAACAAAATTTTACATATATAAAAAATAATTTCCATATTATAAATTTTGTATAAATCCAGTGTTACATTAAAAAAATTCTGTACAAATGACATATCCAATCTATCAGTTTATATAATTATTATCCATTTTTCTTTCATTTAAATATATTTATATGAAAATCTCTTTTAAAAGGCTCAATATAAGATAATTATTTTTTTCTTTCCCTTAATTAAAAAACAAGTGCACCTAATTTGGTAGCTTGTGGCCGTGAGAGGGTGACCCAACTTTCCCCTCTCCCATATAAATTAGCCCTATGCGTCACTTCTGAAACTGTTGGCTTCTATGTAAAAATATCATCTGTAAGAGGAACTGCTTAGACTAAGTGTTAGAAACACGATCATGCTGATCCTGCATAATATTATATAAGTAGATTTTCAGGAGTTGTCAAGGATAAAGGTGAATCAATCTTCAGGTTCAGGTGTAGCTAACCACGTAACCTCCTTGTCATCAACGTTAGTTGAGAATAATCACATACGTTCAATCATTTCTGCAATGGAAGTAATCTACCGTTTAGTCAGCCACCATACCATTTTTATGTACTCTAAATTTACTTCCCAATACTCTACTAAATGCTAACAAAATATAAGAGCCTGTTTGTTTTTTTTTTTTTCACTTTTAGTTAGATATTATTTCATTATATTTATAAAAAGTTACTTTTATTTTTATTTTGTTTTGTTTTTAAAATTTTGTAAAAAAATTATGAAAATAACAAAATATTATTTTTATTATATTTTTCACAAAATTTTAAAAATAAAAAATGTCATTTTTAAATTATAATAAAAATATACTTAACTAAAAATAAAAATATAGAACATTACAAAGACACTCTTTAAGTTGTTTGCCATGTTTATTCCAAATGACTATATACAACGTAGTGAATGTACTGTCTATACTCGATAAATATTGGGTCAATACTGTCATAACACTCATCTCTTTGCTTTCTTTGGTATCACGAATGAAAAGTAAAAGAAGGGAACACAATAAAAAAAAAATTAATAAAAGAGTTATCACTCTTTGATATTATTCAATAAAAAAAATGACATTTTTATTCCTTTGTTTAATTTCATTAAAAAAAACTTTTTCTCTTGTCGCATTTGTCGTTGAAGGAAAGGCTAACAACCAGAGTAGGAACTAAATTTTTTATAAAAAAAAATTGTTACTAATTTTATTTGATTAAAAAAAATAGATATGTATTGGTTGATTTTAATTTAAAAAAGGATTAATTTATTTAATTGATTAAAGAAAATAATTATTTAATTTTAACAGAATTATTTAATTTAATTAATTTGTTAATATTAACTCATAATTTTAGATAAAAATCATTCACTCACACTCAAACTACTTCAAAATCAATATTCTTTCCTACAAAGACATTGAACATAATAGTCAATTTATTCAGAGTTAAATAACAGAAAAAGACAAAAAGATAAAAAATGAGCACTTTCCCTCTCAATCCGGAGGAATAAAAAACATGAAAATTCATCCTTTCAAATATCTTCTTTTTTCTTGTAGAGCTGATACCAAACAATGAATAAACTCATTCCTTCCCCATCTTTCCTTTCCTTTTTTCTATAAATTGCATACCAAACATACGGTTAAGGACATAACCATAGTATGCGAGTGATATGACACGAGTTACGGCCCTTTCATTATGGGCTGGTAACCTAAATTGACACATCACCCTATTTTATTGGTCTCTGAACAGTGTACAAACCGATAAGTGATCCACCACAATCCAGTATGTCACTGTAAGCAAAAGAAAAGAAAAGTTGTAAGTGGGGATGGCAATGGAGCGGGCATCCTCTGCAATTTTCACTTTCGTGTTTACCTCATGTTCGTATGAGTATTTATCTTTAATTTTTTTTTGCGTATACATAGATACTCGTGGTACAGATATCAATTAAATTATTTTAAAAAATAAATTTTTTATTAAAAAACATAATAAATAAATTAATATTTAATATTATAATTTTTCATAATTTATTCACTATAAACTAACTTAATTTAGTAATTTTAAATACTTAAAATAAAAATAATAATACCATTTTTTTGAAGTAAATTTCAAAACTTAAATTTAAATATAATCTAATAATATCATGATAATTTAACACTATTAAATTACTAAAATTTCGAATATTAATTAAAAAAAATTAATAATTTCATATATTGTTTAAGAGAAACAACTTCCGTCTTCGTCTTATTTAATGATTGAGTGTTAAAAAATTCATCTTTATTTTTAAAAAAACAATATTATCCTCCAAAACCCATGTCGGGACCAGTATTACCCGCGTAATACCCAACACGACGGATAAAATTGTCACGGATAGTTGTAACCATAGTTGTATACGATTGTGACATCATCTTTGCAAAAAGTCAAACTGTTAGTAATGAGCGTAAAGTAAAATTTAATAATTTAAAATACCAAAAATAAATTTAATAATTTACTTAAATTCAATTAAAGTTAAATATTACTTGCCTGATATTCAATTTCCGTTGGATTCTTTGCTAGTCATCGTGCTCGTCTGAGGCTTCCTACGTCAGGGGTTTTTATATTAAAATAATTTTTTGATTTATTTTAATTTAAAAATTATATATCAAAATAAGTTAATTTTTTTAATATATTAAGAAGTAAGATTGACAAAACTGGTTATACTTATGAGGTTAACTCATTCATTTATATAAATTATGTGAATCAAATTTTAAAATTATTAATTATAAAAAAACAGATAATTTTATATTAATTTATTTAACTCCAAGTTAAATGGATTAATGTCATTTATTCGTGAGTTGCTTATATTATTTTTTTAAAAAAAAAATTTGTGTAACTTAAAACTTTAAAAGTTGAACACTAGAAATGAAACTTTTTTAGTTATGTATTATATTTATATTTTGTTATTTGATTTTGAGTCTTAGACATTTAGATTTAATTTCTATGACTATGTGTATGAGTCATGAGTGTATCTATATATGTTATTTAATCGTTTAGATTCTCCTTTTAGATTAAATGAAAGAATGTAATACTATGTCTATATGATGTAGTATTTAATTTGAGATTATAAAGTTTAATATTTTTTCTAAAATAAAAAATTCCCTATAAAAAAAATTGTGACAATGTCTATTTAAGCCTATAAGTTAAAGCTAGGCTAATCGAGATAAATGTTTTACAACCCGTTTAAATCAAAGCAAATTTGGTCCACTCCATTTAATATGCGACTCATTGCAAGTGGGCTTAAAATTGCCAAATTGGTCCATTTGACAGCCTTATTAAAAATTTTATTTAGCACAAATCAATTTTTCAATGTCTTTTTTTTATAAAAAAACCACTGAGAAACTTGTGATTTTTTTTAATTCTTGTTAAGAAGTCAATTTTACTCAAATCAACTTCTCAATTAATGTTTTTCAAAAAGAAATCATGTTGGGATTAAGAAATAGTATTTCCCAACATGTAAAAAAAAATCAACATATTTTGATACATAATTTTTTTATTGTAATAAAACAAGAGTAAAATTATTTTCATATAAAAAAGCTCCTATGAACTAGAACATTAAAAAAATTATTACACGAATTAAAATGATAATATATGAGTAACTAATTTTAAAAAATTTCTTTTAATAAATTTTTGAAAAGATTATTCATTTCAAAAGCCTACAAACAACATGTTAAATTTACATTTATTATGGAAAGCATTAAATAAAAATAGATATAACAATTAAGAAAATAAATCGACTTTTTGACGTTATTTTGTAAATAAAAAAAATAAAGTATTTAGGATAACTTTTAATACATAACTTTTTATTTAGGAAAAAATAATAATTTTTTTAACTGTTTTATTAATATACAAAACCCTACAGAATATGTCTACAAGGTATAATAATGAAACGAAATGGATAATAAAAGTGGAGGCATGTGCAGCATCGATAGGCTTAGGCGCTGCCCATTACTGTAGCACACTGAGGGCGACATTTTCATAGAAAAAGTAAAAGTGAGACCACAGTATCCCATGTTACAAAAAGGTTGAGAACATGCCTCTCCATCGTCCTAACACGAATCATTGTCCTCTTGCTGGAATTGGTTACCCATTTGTTTAATCGGATCCAATAAGCTGTGTGTACCTAGAAAGAGGTGGTCCAAATTCAATGAAAAAACAATAACAATAATAATAATAATACAGAAGATCCAAATCGTTGATATTCCTAAGTCATAACTGCTTCTCTGTTTGTTTGTTTGTTTTTCTGTAACTTTGTACTGTTTCACCCTCCCAGTTCTCATGTTTATACCATAACTCAAGGAGTAATGATAGTTTTACTTAGTTTATGCCTTAAGTCAAATATGTTTCGATTGGATGATGGGTAAGAAGCTGAATGTGTATTTCTACCAATAAAGCAAATTCAACGCATCCATTATTCGGCTGATCTCTGCTCTGTATGTTTGTGTCGTATTGGTACCATAACCAAACTTGGAATGAAGAGGACGGTGAAAAGAATATTCCCTCTTGTTTTTGCTTTTTCTTTTGGGCTACAATCAGATAAAAATGTGTCATGTGTTTGAGCAACATAAGTTGAACCTTGTTATGCTACAAATTGTCGCCAAGGAAGAAATTAGCCTTTATGCAATGAGGTATGAACAAAGTATTTAGCGATCAACATCATCAAAATATGTTTATGTGATCATCATACAATGTATCAAATAGCGCTGTCATGTAACCATGTGACTAATCAATGAATGGAGAAGATATAAAAAAGAAAGAAAAGAAAAGTCGTGAATTTTAGAGGAAGGGGGGAAATTCTTATTGCTGATAAAAAAGGACAAAATTATGCTGTCTTTAGTTAGTGATATTTATACTTAGTTAGTAATATTATTATATATTAAAAAAACTCTCGTTAAATTTAATTAATTATAAAATCTCAATTTTGATAGATTGAATTTTAAATATAGAAAAAAGATTATGTGAGGTTAATTTTGTTGTTTTTGCTATAAATTATAAGGGAGTCAAAGAACATGCAATAGAGTGATAAAATGTAAACTAAAATGACATGTCAGCAATGAGGTTCATTGGGAATCAGGCCAATAATTAAGTGATTTTTAAAGAAGGTAAATAAAACTAATTATATTTAGATATAAACAAAAGAGTTAATAAAAATTCTTAGGTAGATATAGTTTATCATAGATATTTCATTCAACATTAAACATGTATACAGTTTTGTGAATCATGTTATAAATACATTTATCTTTAAAAAATAATTTTATATATATCAATTATTAAATAAAATATTTATGGTATACCATACCTACTTACGAATTACTCAAAAATCAAAAAATATATAAAATGTTTAATTATTTAAATATAATTGGCTGAACTTAGTTTTCTTTTGCCTTTAAATTTATTACTTAACGTACATAAATTGTGTTGATTAAAAATGATATTATTAAGAGTAAACACTCATTTTAATCTTCTAAAGATAAAAGTATCGTTAGTTTAGTCTTCTAATAATTTTTGGCATTAAATTGATCATTCTAAAAAGCCAATTAGATATAAAACATGATATTGAATGACAAATTTGATGTTAAAAAAAGACATTAAAGAACATATTTAATGTAAAAAATTAACAATGATTTACTATTTTAATGTATTTATAATTAAATGACCCAACTAATAACACTTGTATTTTTAAATGACCAAAATTGATATTTACTCTCCTCTAGACGTAGCATGTAACCTTCCTAAATAGAACTACCCTAAATGAAACAACGAATCAAAAAAATATTAGTGCTATAAATAAACAAGAACAAGGAAGAGAGAGAGATGGGATATCATCAAGCACTTCTGGTAACTTGTATTGTCTCACGTTAATTTTTTTTTCTGTTTTTCCCCTCCCTTTATTCTTCAAGCACCTTCATCCTCGCATGTCCTATTTTCCATAAGGTATGTATAAACTAGTGTTGTTAAAATTAAATTAGATCACGGTTCAATCGATCAGACTATAAATTTGATACTTATATAGTAATAATTTAGTCTTATAATCAAATTCACAATCAGACCACTTTTGATTGATCAAAATAGTCGAAACCCGATTAAACCACCTTTTCATCAAGTTGAATTGACAAACTAGTAATTTTTATTTTTTAAAATAATAATTTTCACATTTCATAAATATTTTCATATATTTTATATTATTAAATGTGAATATTATCACACATGGTTATGTGGTTAGTAATTAGTTAGTTAGGTATGATTAATTACATAATTAGTTACACCTTTAGAGCTATATAAGTATCTATTGTAAACAACTTCTACATTTTTCTCATTCAATAAAGTTTTTTTCTTAATTTTCTCTCATCTTGGACCATGTTTTTCAACAGTGAATTATTATCATGACATCATCTAATTCGACCAATTAGTTGAACATGAACTAAAAGTCTCACAGTTCACTATCTAATTCAATTTTAATAACATTGATTTGAAATGATAAAATTGGAAAATGGGGAGGGACATAGAAGACTTGCTTAACATATGTTTTTTTTTAATATTAAAAAATTTCCTCTTTGGTTATCATAATAATGAGAAAATCACTTTATAATATTTTGAGTCATATATAAAAATAATAATAATAATACACAAAAATCATAATGTTATATTATTAAATTTATTTGAAAATTTATATAAATAGTTATATTTATCTATATACATCAACATAAAATTTAATGACTTTATACGAAATCATATTTTGTATTTATATAAATTGTCCATTGAAGATTATCCTAATTATTTTTGTGTGACAGTTAATATTTATAACATATCAATCAATTATATGATAACAAAGCAAAAATTATTCAAATTTTAATATGAAAATGACATAAAAATGAAATAAATTAAAAATAATATACATTTCATTAAATAAAATAACTCCATATAAATTATCTCTAAGTTTTTAAATATAACTGTCGGAATACTCCAACATAATAATGAGTACAAAAGTATAGACCAAATGACTTATACATCTTCCATGAGATAACATTTTGATAATGATGATTCTACAAACGCTACAAGCTTTTGTCTCTTGCTTATTGGAAAAGTTAATTCTATTGAGTTCAGAAATAAAAGCATTGTCAATTTTTTGTTAGTGCTCCTCCAAAACTAACATCATACGCCTATTATAGGACTGAAATAAAATTACATAAGTAAACAATCAAAGTTTGAACATAAGTAGATTTGTTATGCATGCCCTGCAAGTTTAATTACTTTTCTTTCCATACTTCATTATTTCTTCATAGAATTGGTCTTATTTGCAGCAAATTCTTGTTATTTACATCTTACACGTTGCACTTTATTATTATTATTTTACAATAAGAATATTTTTAGATTAATTTTTTACGTAAATTGAAACTAGAATCCTTCATCTGTAAATCTTTATGATCTTCTGTTAACCCTAAAACTATACTATATGGTGTTTTACAACATTTGTCCATTTACAATAAAAATCAGAAATGCAACACCATTTATAATGTGCTTTGATTTGCTGTAAAAATATATATATTATGTTTAAAATTAATTATGTGTATAATTAATTTTTAAGAAAATTAATTATGATTTTTTTTATATTTGGATATGTTAGTTTAAGTCAAAATTTTTGTTTAAATTATATAAAAAAATTACTTTTATGTATTAAATTAACAAAAAAATATATAAAATAATTGAAAAAGTTATTTAGTTAAGAGCAAAAGAGTATTTATTTATTAAAACTTTTGAAATAAACTAAAATCATTTAATCAAAATGTTCAAAATAAATATTTTTTAAAAATGTGTTTTTTAGTGTAAAAAAAAAAAATCTTCACTTATAATCAATTTTACACATTTTAACTTAACATGATAAACTTTACACAAAATAAATTTTATAAGAAAAAAATTTATTATGAGAAAAAAATAATTTTCTCCAAATATGTACTTAATACCACAATTATTTCTGTTTTAGTTACTTCTTTCTTTCTTTCATTTGGTTAATTAATTACTAAAATTTTCCTTAACTTGTCAAAATAGATAATTTCAAAACAGGCCTCAATCAAAATGTGAATGACGGCCATGATAATGAGAATTGGATTGGATTTAAAATATTTTTAGACTCAATTCACTCATAAAAGTAATAGATTGAGCCTAGGTTAGATTTAAAAAAAATTATTTTGATCTAAACCAAGTCGAGAGGCTTATGTGTGGATTGAGTTAGATACAATCCGTGGGATAAACTTGAACTTAAAAAAAATTCACATGTTAAAATAGAAATCAAAGTCCATTTTATATAACATAACATAAATTTTTAAATAATAAAGTATAAAATATAAGTTTGAAAGTACACATATAATTCTAAGATTACAATCAACAAAAATATAACATTTTTTGTTATTGATGGTGTATTACTCATTTTATGTAGTATGAAAAAATTAACTCTAAGTTACTAACAATGTAAACCCTAAACTAAAGAGTTTAAACTTTTTAAATATTTGTTATGACGTTGTTCCATAATATTAATAAAAAAAAATATAACCTTAAGTAAAATGACTTCTTTCTATTCCACTTAAGGTTAACCAAAAAAAAAAAAAAACTTTAAAAGGACATCATTTCAAGTTTTATGTTAAAAAGACACACACATATATATATATATATATATATTAATTTTGTATGAGTTAAGAAAGTTTGTAAGTTAAATTATAAGGAGAATGACCAATTAATATGACTTAAGAGAATTTTTTTATATATTATAAATTAAATAAATATTAAATTAATTTAACTAATAATTATATGTATTTAATTATATATTAAATATTAAAATAAAAATAAATTATTAATTAAATTAATTTAATATTTAATTTATTTTATTCACAAATTAAATTTAAATTATTTCCTTTCAAAAATTATACAAATTAAAGATCGAGCCAACTCATATCCATCCCTCAAGAGAAAATGGAGAATGGCATCAGCCAACAGCCAGACGTGCACTTTTGCCATGTGGTTGACCATCGATTTACCATTTTCATACTTGATTGCTGGGTTAGGTACTCCATTAATTAATTCTATATGATCGATCTGGAAAAGTGGGACCAACGATCCATGTTCCAATTTTGAATTTTATGGCAAAGCTCTCAGATTTTCCTGCATTTATTTGATTTGATGCCGTACTGCGAATCAGATCCAACAGCTGTTACACTGACTTGGACATATCATACCATTCCCATATCCGTGTGGCAGGGATCGAGCTTTCGATTTATTATTTTCCTTGTTTTTCCTCATCGAGAGTTCCCCTCTTGTGAATCCGAACCCAGAAAAACCTGGGAAAGCAATTTATTTAATAGTACGTATATATATATATATATATATATATATATGACACATATATAATAAGAATGATATTTTATTATGAGAGATAAGTGGAGTAAATTTTAGTCATTGAATTATTCATGTATAGTCAAGATTAAAAGTTATTTAAAGGTTATATAATCACTTAAAAAATTTATATGACTATATATTCTAATCTTAATCATATATGAATGATTTAACGGTCAAAATTTACTCTTTTCACTCTCACAATAAACTATTATTCTCACTAAATATGTCCCATATATATATATTGTATTGGTTGATGGTATATAATACGTGTTTGGATTAGTTGAATTATATGAAAAATTAATTATGTGTATAATTAATTTTTATTATGAAAAAAATAATTTATGTTTGTATATATTAATTTATAATCAATTTTATAATAAAGAGTTTTGTTTTAATTGTATAAAAAAATCACTTTTATGTAATAAATTACCAAAAGAAGTATGAAATGATTAAAAATTTTATTTAATTGAGGAAAAATAAGTATTTATCTCTTAAATTTTTTAAAATAATCTAAAATTAAATAATTAGAAACTTAAAATAATAATTTTTTTAAAAGTTATTTTTAGTTATAGAAAAATAATTTGTAGCTTATAATTAATTTTATACACTTTAAACAAATAAAATATTTTTTAAATAAAATATTTTTTTTGGTTGAAAATAAAATAAATTTTTATTAAAATAAATTATTTTGAGAAAAAATTAAAATTTTCAAACATGCTCGTATATATATATATATTTTAAATTCATTATTATATGGGTGGTATTGCTTTGTGAATTTGTGGCATGTGGAGATCGGTCCCAAACTATTGAAAATTTGAAATTTGCCAGCTTAGATTAAAAGATACTTGGAAAAATGGAGTTGGAGATTAGAGGGAAAGCAAGATTGATGTTTACTCCAAGCTTACAATCTCATATATGGTAGGTACTTGTCATGAAATCACACTGGCCACTGCGATGTACAAAAGCACTGGTATGTGGTAGGTACTTCTCCCCACCACAGTCCAATTATGAGAAAAACAAGTGTTTTTGTTCCACACTCACTAATATTAGTACAGTCTTTTCAACATGGGTATGGTCGTCAAAGAGAGAAAAATTCCATACGCATTATTTATTGGATGTTTGGATTAAAATAAAATTTTACCATATGATTCAAAATTAGAGTAAATGTGTATTTAGATTAATTGTGAAAAAAATTATGTTAAAAATTAATTATGTGTATAATTAATTTTTAAAAAAATTAATTATGAAAAAAATAATTTATGTTTAGATATATTAATTCATAATTGATTTTATGATAAAAAGTTTTATTTGAATTATATAAAAAAATTATTTTTATATATTAAATTACTAAAAAATATATGAAATAATTAAAATAGTTATTTGGTAATAAGTAAATAGGTATTTCTCTTTCAAAATTTTGGAAATAATCTAAAATAAAATAATTAAAAACTTAAAATAATATTTTTTTAAAAAAATTATTTTTAATTATGAAAAAATAATTCTAATTTATAATTAATTTTACACACTTTAAATAAATAAGATAAATTTTAAATAAAATAAATTTTAATTAAAAAAATAATTATTTTAGGAAAAAAAACCAAACATGTTCTAAGATTATAAATTTCTTATAAGTACATATAAATTTTTTTTAGAATAATAAGATTATTTAAAAAATATAAAACAAAACCAAACATGCACTAAAATTATAAATTTCTTATGAGTACATATAGAATTTTTTTAGAATAATAAAATGTTTGTTTTAAATTTCAAGAAACCCAGAGGCTCTTTTAATAAGGTTTTTAATGTAATTTTATTTATAATATTTTTTTAATATATTTGACCCCACTAGTCAGTAAAAATTCCACCAGAGTAAGACTTAAAAGAAAAATCTTATTAAAAGACCTGGAGGGGGGAGGTGGATAAAAATAGTGCATTGAGGGTTGAGCTCGTCTGCTCTCCCTAACCATCATATCAATGTTCTAAAATTTGGATGAATAGAATAATCGAAAAAGAGGGTGGTTTAAAATTTAATTGGTTAAATCGGTATATTATATATATATATATATATATATATATATAAAAGTGATCATAAAAATTATAAACTGCTTTGTAGTGTCGTTATTTATAGAACTATGGAAACCTTCAACCCAACTCCTAAAAGAGTTAAATCTTAAGTTTAAAAAAAAAAGAATTATTTTTTTCTTTTTTTTTAATAAAAATTCAATTTAAAAGTTGATGAACGATCCAACTGATTTTTTATTTTTGATTTTTACTGATTTAACCGATTCAACTAATTTTTTTTTATAATTTTTGTGATTTAACCGTTCAAACAGTTCTTTAGTTGAATCATAATCAGTTAAGTTTCCAGTTCACAGTCCAACTGATCTAGTTAAACCAATTTTTAAAACACTGTATCATATGCCTATCCAATTCCCATCCAATTAAGCCATAGGTTTATAGGAAAAAGTTTCTCTTTCTATTAAAGAGTTATATGTCCAACGCTATAAGTAGAATAAACGAATCCTAAATGTAAGAATAAAAAATAAAATATTATTTAAAAATTTATTATTATAATAATAAGTAACTATCTATAACACTAATTAACTATAAGTCTCATATAAGAAGAGATTTTGACCCTAAAGAATTCTCCTTAACCTTATAATTGGGCATATGATAATTGTTTTTTTTAATACATTAAAAAACTTTAGAAGTAGAGTGGAATTAGTGTGTGTTTAGATTAGTTGTGAAAAAAATATTATGTTAAAAATTGATTATGTGTATAATTAATTTTTAAGAAAATTGATTATGAGAAAATTAATTTATGTTTAAATATGTTAATTCATAATTAATTTTATGATAAATTTTTTTGTTTAGATTGTATAAAAAATTTATTTTTATGTATTAAATTACCAAAAAATATATGAAATGATTGAAAATTTTATTTAATTGAGAGCAAATAGGTATTTTTTTCTCAAAGCCTTTAAAATAATCTGAAATCAAATAATTAAAAATTAAAAATAACAACTTTTTAAAAAGAACTATTTTTAACTATAAAAAAATAATCTTCATTTATAATTAATTTTATACACTTTAAATAAATAAAATAAATTTTAGATAAAATAAATTTTAATTAAAAATAATTATTATTCTAAAAATTTTAACAAATCCAAACATATTCTAAAGCTAACAGAAAAAACTATGATCCTATTTTATCTTTTTTCTTTCCGTGATCAAGTGACACCCGAGTCATTTTAATTTAAACCCAAAACTATTATTGCTTTCTTTTCATTCTAATTAATTTATTTAATTCTTCGTAATATTATAGTATTTAATTGATATTATTTGATAATCTAATACATCTTATTGCGCATTATTATTTTGATATAGGAAAATTTATAAATAATTAAATTTAACATACATATATATATATATATACAATTTTGACTTAAATATGTTTTTTCTCCTTATAAAATTTATCTTTTTCAAGTTTAGTCCTTATATTTTTAAACTTTTTCAATGAATTTCTATAAATACTATTTTTTTTAAATTGATCATTTTGTTACACTTTCATTTCAAAGCTTAACGTTATCTTCCTATGTAGACTATTTTTTTTTTTTGGTCAAAGTGGACATTAGGATCACCTTCATGACTAAAACCCTCAAATATCTTGAATCCATACCCTAATTTTCAGAATTAGAGCCACATCAACCAAGGCAACAACAATGATACGCCTAATCTATATAATAAGCATCTATTCTTTGATCCCAATGATTCCTAAAGCAAAAGCGTAAAAAAAAAAAATTGATTCCCAAAGCAATTTGCACTATTTGATTCCAACGAGGCATGGAAATCCAATGAGAAAGCTTGCTAGAGAGCCATTACTCATAGACTAGAAGACGATGCTCCCCTTCATCACAGTAACCAAACAAACAGACCAAATTCTTGTGGTGGGTTTCTGCCAATTACACTCCCTTTTCTTTTGAATTCGTTTTCACCTTCTTGTATTACCTTATCTAACTCCTAGACAACATCCGTTCCCACAAAGTCAATAAAATATCAGCACAAAAATGTAAACCCTAACTTTATCTCTCTAGATTCAGATAAATAGATAGATAAATAAATAGAGAGAGAGAGCTTGATTCTTTTTTCTCTTTCTCGCACTGCCGTTTTTCCCACTTTCATTTACCAGAAGTTATAGAACTTGACCAAAAAACCTACCTTTCCCTTTCCTTCCCTCCATAACCTTGTCTTTTTTAACAGGTATTTCCATCATTTTTCTCTTCTTCATCAAGATCTAACGTTAAATTTTGAATGAAAGTATAGTAGAAGGACCACCTTAAAAAGAAATAGTGGACCCATTAAAGAATTTTCAAAATATAATCACTAAAATAAATAAATTCTTTTTATAGGATCGAAAAACATATTGAAGCCTATATTTTTATGAAAAGTTAAACATATATACTTAAATTTCTGAAACTCATAAAGGAATGCTTAAAAAAGGAAGAAGAAACTTCCTTCTTATAAAAATGCAATGTACTTTGTTACATTTGCGTAATATATAACAAACACAATATTAATAAAAAAAATAAACGTGAAAATTCAACAAAAAATTAAAGGCTTTTTTATATTGATGTAGAAATTTTTCTTACCAAAATCATGCTCTTTTTATTTTACGTTAAAAGTCGGTTTAATTTTTTTAAAATTATGTTAGGAAGTCAATTTTTATGAAATTAACTTTTTAACGTGATTAATTATTATTTTTACATAAATTTTAAATCATTCATTCAATATCTTATACTATTTATTCATAACTTTATACTACTCATTTAAAACTTTAAATTATTTATCTAAAATTTTAAACCACTCATCAAAAACTTTAAATCAGTCAACAAAAATCTTAAAATATTCAATAATTTTTTAAAAAATATAAAAACATGTTTGAGAAATTAACTTCATTCAACATGAGAAAAAAAAAACATAATTTTGGTACTTAATTTATAAAAGCATGATTTTGATTTTTTTTGTTATTTTAATATAAAAAAACCAAAAAAATAAATGTGAAATGTTATACCAGAAAAGAAAAAGTTAAAGCCTTAAAGGAGATAATGTGCAACAGCCTGAAACTGCCAAACGCACAACTAGCTTGCTAAAAGGTGATCCCAAGCAAATATGTTAATCTGACCGTTCCGTTCAAAATTTGAAAAATCTCTCTCTTCACGTTCGATTGGAGTAGTTGCAAAGAAACAAAAGCATATTTATAATCGATAAATAAATCATGACAGTAAGAAAAACGAAAAATGCAAGATATGGTTGTGTTGTCTTATCATCAGTTATCAAGCTTTAGCCTTTTTATGACTATGTATGTATGTGGCTATGAGCAGAGCAGATATTCTGATAATGAAGTGATGGCAGATACGTCACTGCCTACTCTCTCTTCTTTTTAGGCGCCAAACCCAATACATATTTGGCGCCAATTCTCCCAACTGTACTTTTTTTTCTGAACTAACGGAAAATATAATTTAATTAAAAGTTATTATAATATTTCAATGAATAAGATATTTAAATTAATTATTAATTTTAAAATAAATATTTAAATATTTATTAAATATAAATAATAATTAATAATTAATTCACAATTAATTTTAAATATTAATATCCTAAGAAGAAGATGAGAGTTCTCAAACGGGATATGCTAAGGGCTAAGGTCCCATCCTTCAAAGACAATGCTATATGAAGGGGCCTACTCATTTTATTTTATTTTTGTCTTTTTTGTTATTAGAAAACTTGTTTAAAAATAATTTAAAAATTATTTTAATAATTGAAATTCTGAAGAAAGGAAAAGACGTTCAAAACTCAAAAGGATACCTCTGTGATTATTTCCCGCCATCGCCACCTTTGACTAACGGTGTTGTCCTCTTCCGCAGGTCATATACTCCGGTTTCCGCCACCACCCACGACGTCTTGTCGTGTTCATTTTCTTCTTCTCAATCTCATTTTTGGCGGGAATTGGACTATATCGAATTATAAGTAAATTGTATTGTTTATAACTTAATATTATAGTTAAATTACAAGGAATTCAATCGACTCATATTTTAGCTAGCTTTACACTTTTAAAGGTCTTATGGCAGAATATAGAACAGAACTACTCCGAAAGAAAGCCATTTTTTATTTTTTACATGTGAATATGATTCTTTAAAATGACATTTTTGTAAGTGTATTGAAATTGAAAAACTAGATTTCACTTTTAAATGTATTGAAATTGAATATGAATAAAGAAGCCAAGACATTCCGACTCATGCAAAATGGGTTCATGACAAGTTTATCTCAAGATTGGCTAATAAGCTAATTCTCATGAGTCCATAGCTCTGTGATGGGATTCATGGGTCAAGGCTGAAACGGTGGCTGAGTGGCTCTGTTATGGGGCCTGAGTTGCCGTTTACTGCAAAATCACTGAATGAACATTGAATAAGTCAGATCCCCATTCAATCAATGTATATGTTTCTGGATCATAGCTGATGCACCTTACTCACGGGATTTTTGTGGATATTGGGAAGCTGCAATAAATGCCACATCCCTTTCTTTGTTTTGTTTTTTCTTTTCCTACTTAATCAGTTTTCATCTTTCAAGAAAAATAGTTTATCGATAAACATTATGAAAATTTCACATTCCTATCGTGTACCCTCATCTTGTCTAAGTACAAGTTCAATCTAGAGGCCTATGTACATGGAATCTCACTTTAATGAAGCTGTTTGTGTTTAATTCGGGTAGGAGCTAGTTTTTCACTTTTTCTCTGAAAATTAGCTCTTACAAAAAAAATATATATATATATATCACTACTCTGCCCAAAATAAATTGACTTTTGCATAAGATTTACACATACGATAGGTTCACCATTCCTTATACAAAGATTAAAATGATGTAAATTTTATGTTGCAAAAATAGGATGCGAATATAATGATTATTCTCTTTAGGGCTCATCTACTCCCCCATTTCTAACCTCGGAATTTTTACTTGTACCGAAAAAATTGAAATTTAGTCAACATTCAACAACTTATGATAAGGAGGATATAGTAGTGATCAGTGACCTCTTTTGACTTTCATCTTATTATAAATCATTTCTGCGATCATGTCTAACTATGCAAACCGGGAATTATCAAGGATCCAAGCATGCCTTAGCCCTTAAAATGAAGAAGTGTGGGGGGAAAAGAAGAAGAAATGTGCAACCGGTTATTCCACTTCCACACCTTTGCGGCGTGTCCTGTGATTGGCATGTTCACGAGCATGCGCTCTACAAAAGTAGTAATGTAGTATGCGAAGGGAACCTTTATATTATATCACTCATCACCAATCAAATGAAGATCAGCTTATGAAGCTTTGCATGTCAGGAAAGGAACAAAGAGGATTAGGATATTTTGATTTCTTTTGACCATTTCACTATGCCTTGCCAGAGACAGGAAAAAAAACAATAAACCAATGCTACCAAGGAGTAATAATCAAGTTATGGGTCAAATGTCGTAGTGATTATGTCCTTTGCTTTTATTAATGACGCAGAGTTGGCTAATTAAGACAACAATTAAAGATCACGACGTATGGGGCCACTAGCAAAACCTCAACAATTGATATTTACATGTGGGTTCCATCGCTGATTTACGTCGGAATAAGAAAAATAATAAGGCATTGGGCGAACAACCGGTTATTAGTTAAGGAACTAAAATATAAAATAAAATAATTAATAATTTAGAAAATTTTAAAAAAATTTAAAAAATTTAAATTTTTTTAAGTAATTTGTAAAATTTATTAAATAATATTAAGTATTTTTTAAATAGTATTTTTAGAGTATAGGTTAGTAAATAGGGATGAAAATAAATTAAGTTTTATTATAAGAGTATATTTAAATTAGTTGTGAAAAATGATTATGTTAAAAATTGATTATGTGAATAATTTAATTTTAAGAAAATTAATTATTAAAAAATTATTTTCTGTTTGGATATATTAGTTCATAATTATTTTTAAGACAAAAAACTGTTTGAATTATATAAAGAAAATTACTTTTATATATTAAATTACTAAAAGATATATAAAATGATTGAAAACGTTATTTAGTTGAGGATAAGAGAATATTTATATATCAAAACTTTTTAAATAAGCTACAATCACTTAATCAAAATGCTTAAAATAAAGCTTTAAAAAAAATAGTTTTTAGTGTATGAAAAAATAATCTTCACTTATAATTAATTTTATATATTTTAACTAAACATGATAAACTTTATACAAAACAACTTTATAAGAAAAACAAAATTATTATAAGAAAAAATTAATCTTTTTCAAACATGTACTAAATAGGTATGATGTGTATTGTAAAATCTTGGCTTTGGCCTGATATATTATTACCTAAGAATTTTTTTTTTCTGGCATATCTTTTTTGTAAAAACGTAAAAGTCTAATATGACCTTAAAACTTATTTAAAGGCTTATATTACATAAATACCTTTAAATAAGTTAATGTTCTAAAATATATTTAGTATTTAACAAAATTATTGTATTATATATAAAATAAATAAATTATTATAATATATAACTACTAGTAAATAAAAAAAATATTAAAATATTAATAATTATATTTATATATAATAAATAAATAGACCTCCATCAAGTATGTTTTTTTAAATGCTTAAGTCTTTTTAAAAGTTTAAACATAATTTGTTGATAAATAAGCCAAACAAAGTAAGTAAAAAAACAGGTTATATCGTAGACCTATATTAGGTTTTCTTGCCTATTTCTACCTCTTCAGCATATACATTTTTAAAAATTTATGCTTCATTAAAAGATGTTGATATTTACAATTCAAATTTCTTACATCGTAATTACACTGCTTTCAAAATTTTGTAATCAAATATTATTTTCTTTTACAGTTTTTTAATATTAAATCAGTCTGATCTAATAATGTTAGATTTAATTAATATATATTTTAATGTACAACTATATATTAAAAGGCAGTGTTATCTGTTTCAAGCACACAAATATTCATCAACGAAAGAAACCCCATTCATTATTTCATTCAACTCTGTCCCATGACCACCCAAATAACTACTTTTAACAAAATTGCATGCTTTACTCCATTTTTTAGCAAGTTATACGCGATAAACCAATTTGCACACCCACCTCTCTAACCCTCACACATAGACATTAATTGCTCTTTATGTATTTCCAATTAGTTAAACACAATAAATTGTTATTGTCAAGTTGCCTATTCAACTTTTTCAGAAAAGGAAATTGCTCCCCAGTATTTTAGAGCGTAATTTATGAGAAAAATTTATATGAACAATTATTAATGGGATAAAAAGGGAAAACTAATATACAAAATTATTGAATTGTATGTTATTGAGAAATGTTTTTTTGTTTGTGATAAAAAGTTTAGGTACGAGATCTTCAATTTAAAGTTATGATAAATTATTAATTTTAGAGAAAATTTATTATTAGATTATAAATTATTTATTAATGAGCGTACTTTAAATTTGAATCTAAGTAATAACTAACATAAATAAAAAGTTTAACTAATTGAGCCAATACATGTTTACTTATTAAGAAAATGTTTTGATATACCATTACACAACTTTATAACGTAATAAGTCATTTTCGTTTCCTATGGTTGGCATAAGCCATGTTTTTCATTTTAAAATTTAAAAACAATAAAATAAGTCAAAACAAAATTAATTAGAAGTTTCTTATTTTTAAATAAATTAATATTATGTCTCATAAATTGATAATACAAAATCGATAAAATCATAAACTTTGTTGTTGGCTAACATATATTAATTAGATTTGAATCCTTTAAAGTAAATATGTATTAAAGAGAAAAATGCATAATGATAATTGATGATAAGAAAATTAATTGAGTAAATTCTCAAATATGCATGATTTGTTATAATATTTGTATTTTAGAAAATTTTAAATTATTGATATTTTCATTAGCAATTATCATTTCATATTTTATTTTTTAAAGTATATTTTTCACTTTAAAAAGTATTAATCTTAATTAGGGTGTGTTTGGGTAAGCAAATTCACGTTTGCAAGGTTAAACGTGATTTTGAGTTCATGTTAACATGTTTGGATGAAATTATAATTGAAAAAAGTAAACGGGATTTTCATTCTAAAAGTTGTTTAGGTAAAAACAACTTTTATGGTGAAATAAAATTTGTTTATGTATGTATTAATAGAAATATCATTGTAATTTGATATTATATCAATATTTAAATAAATATAACTTAATAATTTTTTAAAATATTATTATAATTATACTTAAAGTAATTTTATTTTATAATACTTTAAGCAAACTTAACCTTAAAAAAATTATTTTGCCATCAATTTATTTATAATAAATATTTTTAACATCAATTTATTAATAATCTAATTCAAAATAACTTGTATCTTTTTTGATAATTACACATCTAAAAATATTTTTTATCAACATTATCCAACGATATTCATTTAACAAAATCAATTTTCAAATAAAAATTTCTAAAAATAAATCATTTCATTTAAACTAACTTTTAACTAAAATTAAATTTACAAAATTTAATCCAACCGCAAATTTAATCCAATTTGAACCCGAGGGAGCACTTATGGAAATGTGCATTTAAGATTGTTTAAAAAAATCGTTTCAATTTATGAGAAAATTAGTCTGTCAGGCAATCCATTATCCAATAATCAAAACATTGGGGTTGTTGGCATTCAAAACAAAAGTGGAGCTCACAAAAATTAGTACAAGTAGCCAATGAGAAGCCGAGCGCTAGCTTCTTGTAACAATTCCCATTTAAAAAATAAAATAAAAACTCAAACTTAAGATAATCAAAACTCAACTCTAATCAGCTTCTTATATCTCTAGATTGGGCAATAGCTTTTCTTTTTTTTAGGAAAATAACAATTTTGTTTGGCTCGTAATTAAAAATTTCTTATTTTAGTTTGTTTATTGAATTAATTAAATATTAAATTAATTTAATTAATGATTTACTTATAATTAATCAATATTTTTTTAAATTTTAAATACTGATATTTGGTTAATTATAACTAAATTATTGATTAAAATAAGTTAATATTTTGTTAATTCATACTTGAACTAAATTATAATACTTTTTTACTAAACAAAACTAAAGTGTCTTTCTCCTTTTTTTTTTGCTATCTAGTGTATGTTTATTGTTTAGATTAATTTTGAAAAAAATTATGTTAAAAATTGATTACATGTATAATCGATTTTTAAGAAAATTAATTATGAGAAAATTAATTTATATTTGAATATGTTAATTCATAATCGATTTTAAAATACAAAATTTTGTTTGGATTGTATAAAAAATCACTTTTATATATTAAATTACTAAAAAATATATGAAATGATTAAAAAAATTATTTAATTGAAGATAAATAGGTATTTCTCTTTTAAGACTTTTGAAATAAACTAAAACAAAATAATTAAAAATTCAAAATAAAAATATTTATAAAAATATTTATTTTTAATTAATAAATAAATAATTTTAACTTATAATTAATTTTAAAATTTTAAATAAATAAAATAATTATTTTAAATAATTAATCAAAACTAAACATGCAATAGTTGAATCTTGTCATCATGCATTATAGTTAAAAAATATTTGCATCATTTAAATATATAATTATTATTTATATAAAGTTATTATCAGAGTTTAGATTCTTGATTTTTATCTAGATTTCTTAGCTGGTATGAATTTGATATTTTTTTTTAAATAAATAAAAAATAACAATACCGCTGATATGTCGGTAAGAGGTGAAATTCTTGAGAAAGGATGAGTTGGTAAAGAGATAAGAAGTATGGGGGAAAGAGGGAGGAAAGAGCTACTAATAGTTGAAGAGTTCTCAGACACGATAAGAAAAGATGAGTTGTGGATTCATCAATCTCCATTATTAAGGGTAAAAATAGATAGGAGTTTACAGTCTAATTTTGTCACGACCTAAATTAGAGGGCCTTGACCGACGCATAGGAAGGACTAGCCAACCTAGCAAGCCTAACGGGTCAAAGACCATAATAAGACAATATACTAAATCTACCAAAATTTCAGCAGAGTAACCTCTAAAAGTTAGACATCCCAATTTAACAATTCACAACCTGTTCACTTACAAGCATCACTAAACATAATCCTATTAACAGTATATCATAAGACCAGACAAAGATACAGTGGAAGCTAGATCCTGCCTGTGAATAATGGAGCATATCTAAGATTATTACATATTCAAATGTACAAGAAAACCAAAGGACGGAAAACGAAATGAACATGCCCACACGAACAAAATATTGGACTCACCAAAAAGAACCACTTCTAGCTATTTGAAGAGCCTGGACCCGGCTCAGTATTTGTATCTGTAATACATAATATAAAAGAGTGAGTCATAAGACCCAGTGAGAGATAACATAATCTACAATGAAACTGGGACAAACAGAAGCATCAATTTTTCACGGAAAGTACATCCACATATCGAAACATATGCGTTAGTTCAAATAATCATAAAATGAAAACTAATAAGTAAGTCAATCATGAATTACCAATTCAACTGTAACATATATCAATAGTCAAATGTCAAATATCATATGGGAGGTTCCTATTCCAGAATTAATCAGAAATCTCACCAACGAACACATAGTTCGAATGTTTGACAAATGCTCACCAACAAGGCACAGGGGTCAAATCCACCTGTCAAGTCAAACAGATCCGATCGTGTAGGCCAACACGTCGGGCTGATAAACATATTTTATATGCATAATTTAGCACCTCTCATTAGTCTATTCTTATGAAATTATTGAATATATGAAGTGAAAATTGCATAATTCCTCATATATTGGTTATGTTGTTACAAATTGAGCAGAACACCCGAAGGACTATTCAAAGCAGTTGTTGAACCAAAATATCATGAACTTGGATGTTGATATCAGTATAGCTCAAACAGAAGAGAAATGAAGACCTAAACTCAGTGAATTTTGGGTTATATCAAATTCGGGACAAATTAGAAAATTCCTGCTCAAACCTATACTCGGTTATTTGGTGATTTCTCAAGATCTAACCGTTGGATGTAGCTGAAATTTTGATATGTCATGCATGACATAATTATCTATGACTTTTATAGAAATGAAGATTTCCAGATTAGCAGCGAAAGTAGGTCAAAATTAGGCAACAAGTTGGTGGCTGTCATTTTTGATATAATCTGAGTAGTTTCGGAAAAATGATCAGAGCTCAAGATCCAACCGTTAGATCTGGCTGAATTTTTGACATGTTCTTCATGACTGCATGTGCTACAACTTTCATGAAGAGAAGATTTCCAAATTATGACAGGAGCAATGACGAAATTAGTAATCTTTGGAGCTGAAATTTCAACCCATGTGCAAAGAGATTTGACAAAATTGTAATTGAATAGTTCTAGCCTTTGCTTATAAAAGGAAGGCATTTGCCACACTTAAAGGCATCCCATTTCTGAATTCTCTCATTGTAGTTTGAGTTAGGGGTGAAACTTTGATAAATTGTGAGATTTATACTTTGATTTCAAGGTTAGATCTTCCAATTTGTTTAAAGGAAATCCCAAAGCTCTTGTAGTTTGTATAATATAATCTTCATCTTATTCAAGTTTCTTCATCTTGATGTCTAGTTAAGGTTCTTCCTAAAGTTAGGGGTGAAGCTTTCATAAATTGTGAGATTTATACTTTGATTTCAAGGTTAGATCTTCCAATTTGTTTAAAGTAAATCCCGAAACTCTAGCCCGTTGTGTTCTTGTCAATACCAAACAACCACTTTCATTTCTATCATGCTTTTCACTTATTCTTTTGTTTTCTTTAATATAATGAGTAGCTAAATTTCTATATTAGGATTGCAATTTGAACTCACACGTAATTTGATTTGTTTATCATATCCAAGAGTAGGTTGATTATCTTGAATTGTTTATCTTACTTGTTCTTAATGCTTTTAATTAATTGGCCATTAATTAAATTGAATTGATAAACCTTAAGCAACTTGACAAAGGGATTTTGGTTTTAGATCTAAGTAAGATAACATATGATCTTTGTGCGAAAACCTTAAGTTCATATAGGATAGACATATACCTATATGACATATGTAACCATTAATGAAATCGGAACTTAATGAATTCCTAATTATTTGATAGACATAGACATATAGTTTATCATTAATTAAGGATATTTCTATTTGACCATCGAAAGAGGCTTATAGATAAGTTAAGGATTTCTAGTTAACAATTCAGATAATTAATTGATCTTAGATAGAAGTAAGTGAATCAAGTAAAGTGTGAGGAATAATTGCAATCCTAGGCTTGGTTAATTTGATCATTAAATTCTTCTTCTTGTATACTTTAATTTTTAATCTTTCATAACACTTCATCTTATTAAGTTGTTTAAATAAGATTGAGTTTTGTAAACTTTTAATAGATAGTTAAATTTAGAATTAATCCCTGTGGGTTCGACACTTTCTTACTATTATATTACTTGATTTGCGATAACGTATACTTGCGTTCTAATTTACCACATCACGGGCTAGCAACACCCCTACTAGCTGAGGTTCGGATCAAGGTGCATCAAGGCTAACGTATACTGCCGTTAGCTACAGTATTCTGTCAAAGTTTCCTTCCAACAAAACATAGTTGTATAAATCTAAATATACATATATTCATAATCCAAAACAAAGTATTAGAAACACAACGATAGATATTTAGAATCATGAAAAAGTGTTTGTCCCAAGCTTTCTTATAATTTAACTACGAAGAAAAATAAATGACTTTGTGAAATCCTTCAATAAAGAACATTTTAAGAAAATGTACAAAAAACAAATTATAGATCATGTCATCAACTCACTCAAAGGACGAAACTTCACGAGTCCAAAAGCTATGTTGTCACGGACCAATAAGACGATCCTCTAATGAATCTAGGATTACAACAACGTAACCAAAACAACAATCAACATTTAAAACTAAGGATTCATCCATTTATGGAATAAGGAGTTCTTGAAGAATTTAGAAAACATTCAAGTTAGTTTAGAAAGATGACATTTGTTTGACAGAAATTCTGCACTGATTCAGAGGCTAATAAATTGCAAATAATATATGGAATTGAAGCCCTATGTGTCTAGTTTCTAACGCAACTGGAATCACCTCAATACGATCTCCCAATCAAGAGTTATTATCAAATTACTACACATTGTCTAGTTTACACGGGAATACAATTTTTATCTCATCTAAGCATTTTATCAAACACTTGATGAGCAATCCTTTCTTTCCAAAGCTAGCACGAAAATTCTATGTTCTAACACCCTTCCTATTAGTATCACTTCTCCATAACAACATTAAAATTCATCCAATTCATTCCATATACTATCAATTTATAATAATTCCAAAATTTTCAATTCAAACCCTAGGTTCAATACCCATTATGCATCTTACAATTCAATCTACAATTCACCATAATCCAACCACTAACAACATATTTGAGCTAAGAGATTACCTAAATGAGTCACAATGATGGAAGAATGAAGTGGATGTCTTGGTTGCTCCACCAAACCGTGCAACCCAACTCTTGGAAGATGAAGGATTCCAGTAGCTTGCAACGACCAAGAATGGTGGAATCCGGTGGATGGAAGAAGATGATGAGGAGGAAGATGACGGAGTAGAAAAAGAATGAGAGAAGTCAGAGAATGAGAGAGAGCAGAGGCAGAGAGAAACGTGTTCTCTGCCACTGCTCGAACGGGTTTTTCAGGGGGGAGGAAGGGGAGTGTTTGGTAGTGAGGATATGGGGTGTTTGGAAGGGAGGATAGAGTATGATATCCTATTATGGTGCAATCTTATTTACATTTCTTTAAGTTAATGTACTCTTTAATTTTACTCTCCATTAACTTTAAAACATAAATGTAAATAAGGGAATATCCCCCATTTGGATTCAATAAAAATATCAAAAAAATTAAAATCCTTATAAATAAAAAGTCAACTCTTGAGTTTTAGTTCAAATTCTTAAAATCCGAAACTTTCAAAGATGTTTCCTTTCAAAACGAGTGAGTTAAAGGTTTTTAAAAATTCATTAAAAATCATTTTGTAGCTCTTTGATATCCCATTATCAATTACCGCCAATTTTGATTTCAAGAAAATACATATTTACTATAGCCCTCCATATAGGTGCCACTTCCCAGACTTAGCCAAATTTCAAGACCCGTATTAACAAGTAGTTATCTAATATACCCAAAATGACTCTAAATAACTTTTATAAGGTAATTTTAATTCTAAGAATTCCACTACTGAAGTAAAGTGACTCAAAAGGTTAATCCTTTGAATTCAAATTCATAGAAAAAAAAAAGACTATACATAATACGACTATCATACGCAAAAATTTCGAGTCATCACAAATTTATTTTTGGTCTACTTCGACTTAACTTATTTATTAAATAAATTAGATTTAAGCTTTTTTTAAAGTTTATTTAACTAAATAAGCCTAGGCTTTAAAAAAAATTTATTAGGCCTAACAAACTAACTTATTTATTTATTATAATAACATATTATTAAAAATTTATAATACTTATATGATTTAATAGTTATATATTAATATAATTAATTTATTTTATACACAATATAATAATTTTGTTAACGGTTAGGTATATTTGAAACTTATAAAATTTGAACTTGTTGACTTATTTGAAATCTTTTATATAATATAGACATTTAAATGGATTTTCAAGTCAGGTCAGACTTTTAAGTTTCCCTAAAAAAGTTAGGTTATGCTAAAAAAAAGTCTAAAATAGATAACAAGTCAGGTTAAGGTTAATATTTTTTAAAATAGACTAAATTTATTTAGAGTAAAGCCTAACCTAACTTAGTCTATTTTTATCCCTAACATGCTCACCAATTGGGCAAATTAATTATCAAATTAATTATCCACAATATAAGTGTAATGTCGGTGCAAGCTAGATCTCACTAGCGAGTACAAGCTATCAGGGACCATCCTCCACATGAAAACTCGTATCTTGCTTGGCATCTTCAGGCTCCAAATTGAATTCCACATAACCATCATTTGTCCAGTAGAAGCATGAAAAGCCTCAGAAACCAAGCTATATCCAGCCTGTACAGAAGATAGCAGTTATTAAAGTGTCATGCTGGCCCAAGAAAGGGAAATACAAACATTGTATAAGCAAATCCATCACTAAACATGTTGTGAACAAGCTGTGAATTTCATTGTCCTTCCATCATCAGCTGATTAATCAAACCAAAAGAGCTGAAACTCAGTCGCTGCATAATGCAAAAAGGATATTCTGGAGGGATCCAATAATTTTCGAAAATCTGGATACAATTGCTATATTACCCACCTTTCCATGAAAACCCTTCTCTACTATTTTCCTGCCTTCCAATAGACTCACCCACTAGCTCTCTTTTCCTATTCTTTTGCCCCACCAAAAATGGTATAGCATATATAATGTATTCGGTCAATAAACCCATCTGAAAGTCAAAAACTGGTTGTAGAATACGGAGGAACTGCAGAAGCTACAGGCAATAAGTCCTTTTAAATGATGAAAATTGGATTTGGTTATAATCTTTTTTATATTTGTCCGCCTTGGAAGCTAAGCAAACTTGTGCGTACGGGCTTCTAAGAAAATTTGTTCACGCTCCTAAATAAAAAGGGTTATGAGAAGTTTTTAGAAACCAGAAGGGGTGAGAGAATTTAAACGGAAGAGCATCTATATTAACGATGTGCATATCTTCTTATAATAATGATAAAATGACAATATGAGATGGTGGCATGGCCGTTAGGGTAAAATTTGTCTCATCAGTTTGTTTATTTATTAAAATTATATAAGTTAAATTTTAAAATTATTAATTTATTTAAATTAATTTATTTTTTGTTTAATTCATTTAATTTATTAGTTAAATGAGTTAAACTTATTTATTTGTAAACTAATTTATTAGTTCATGTATTTTTTCATTTTTTGTATTTTTTTTAAATAAGCATCTACATAATATTTGCAGTTCAAGTCCAGCAGCAAGTAATCCCAAACACTTCAACATAACTTCAGTCTAAAGTTTAGACTATTCTCTGCTTTTAATTTCTTTTCTTATAAAAATTAAAATAATATCTGTTAAAATCTTGTTTAATTTATGAACTAATCTTAAACAAATTAAATTAACTTTTTATCAACTCGATATTTTTAACTTATTTTTTACTCAAACCATTTGATAACTCAACCTCAATAGATTGAGATAAAACTAATAGGCACATTTATTAGCGCATTCCGCTGTACGGCTGTTGATATAGCGCATTACGTTTTTTACTCCTTTTACAACTTTATTTTAGTTGCCTGTTTATTTTCTATAGTTAAAAGCACATGTTAATAAAATACCAAAAAAATAAAAATAAAAGCACATGTTAATATATATTGATATTTTTCAAAATGTTAATAGTTAATTTTTTGTAGAAACTTATAATAACGTATTTAAAATTATCAACTTAGAATAATAACATGTTGGATTTGTACAGAAATGTACATTTGATTCCTCAAATTTATTTGAGAGAGAAGTAACAGTCACGTTACATTTGTCCAGAAGTAACTGAGGACCATTCCCAAACACACACATAACATGTACTATTAATCAGAGTAGTGTGTGCTGCTATCTAGCTTGAATGCAAATAACATCTTTCTTTGTTGCGATATTACGATCAAGGGAAAATTAATTTTACTATGAGATATAAGTAAACTGTCGTGTGTTTTATCCGTTGTTGATCCTTAATTCACTAGTATTAGTTATAAGTACTGTCATATTTAAATGAAATTATTTGCAATTTGAATAATATACATAATTTAAAATTAGATTAAATATTAAATTTTAATAATATCATACATCTCATAATTTAAAATTTAGAGTCAGGTGTTTATTATAAATTTCCATCCTATTCATAATTAAACGATTACATAGGATTTCAATTTTGTATAGTAATTGCTTTCTTTTACGCTCCTTTTTAGGTTTCTTATTTTTATTTTTATTATTTATCTATAATATTATTGTCTTTTATAACTAAAATGTGATAATTACAAATCAATCTATCAATATCGATTTAATGAATCACTCAATATTATTATACATATCAATAAAATAATAATCAAAGATTAAATTTTTCTAATTTCAAATTTTTTAACACAGTTTAACTAATAGAATTTAAATAAATAACTATTGATAAGAAAATAATGATTATTTATAACCCCATTTCTTACTTTTTTTTTATTATTTTTCTTTTAATTTTGCTATATTCAATTGTTATTTGTCAAAATTTATGATTCATTAATTGATCTTATGAGAGGTTTGATTATTAGAACAAATCAAATTTCTCATTATTATATTTTTTTCATTTTTTAAATATTTTTTCTAATAATTATCTTAGTGTATTGCTAATATATGATTAATAATGTTCTAACTTATTTTTTTAAAAAAATTAGAATTTAATTTTAATCCACTGTCAGCGTAAAGTTTTTTTACACTGTCATTTAATCACGTACTGACATATTATTAAAAATGTTAGACTTTTGATGTAGTTGTTATAATCATGGTTCTGAAAATCGAACTGGTGATTGAACCGGTCAGGAGACTGATTCAAGGTTCAATGGTTCAACCGTAATTGAACCGTGGTCGAATCGGAGTATAATTAAATAAATTAAATAAATTAAATATATATATATATTATATACTAATTAAACAAATTAAAAATTATAAAAAACAACACAAATGATAAAAAATAGTTTATAGTTTATTTTTTGAGAGTCCAAAACATTCTGTAACAGTATTATAGTCTATTTTTATTTAAAAAAATTTCAGTTTCAGTTCAAAGTGATATATAATCAATTATACATTCAGTTTTTAAACTTTTATACAATATTAGTTTAAGTATTTCATATAAATTTTTTTTTAGATTGACTTACATTCAATTTTTAGATCAAAATGACATTATTTGAATTAGTAAAATAAAAAAAAAGAGGACCGATTGAACCTAATTGGACCGGTCCGGGTCGACCGGTTCACTAGTTTTTGACCGGTTCACCGATTTTTGACCTGGCCGGTTTTTAGGGGTGGACCGGACCTGTGGGGTGATCGGTTCCCGATCGAACCGGTCCGATCCGGTTTTCAGAACATTGGTTATAATAGTCAAACTCTTTTAATGAGTTAGGAATACATGATTGAGTGATAGTATAAAGAAACTTTATACTGACAGTTGATCAAAATTAAACTCAACAAAACATTATTTTAAATTTAATTTAATTTAAATTCACTGTCATTGTTCTTTACACTGTCATCTAATCATGTACTGACACATCATTAAAAGTGTTAGACTTTTGAGATAGTTGTTATAATAGTCAAACTCTTTTAATGAATTGACAATACATGATTTAGTAACAGTGTAAATAAACTTTACACTGACAGTAGATCAACATTAAACTCTTTTAAATTTGATTAGAGTTTAATTTTGATCTACCGTCAGTGTAAAGTTTCTTTACACTGTCATCAAATCATGTGTTACTAAATCATTAAAAGAGTTTGACTATCACAACAATTACTTAAAAAGCCTAACTCTTTTAATTATGTGTTAGAACATGATTGAATAATAATAAAAAAAAACTTTACATTCATAGTAGATAAAAATTAAATTCATTTGATTAAGTATAATTTCTTTAAATAATAATTTTAAACATATTTATTATATATAATATAATATTTTATATTATTTCGTACACTACACACGTGTTAATCTAGTTATTTGTAACAATACAAAACCTGTTTGTTTTTATTTTTATTTACCGCCAACATGCAAGTATACAATTTACGAGAACGTTTTGTTGAAGAAGAAAAAATTATTTCTCCCAAACGCTTGTTTGTAACGCCAAACAAACATGCTAATTCTCAATTTATACTAAACTTACTGTTGTACTATTAGAATATGATATTTTGGTGTAGATACCGTTAGAATATGATGATAGGTATTTTTGTGATATGTAGTTATTATGTAAACAATGAATGGCGCAGCCGAATAAATATTTCTCAATTAGTATTCTGTGAAATATGTGAATAAAATGGCAGCATATCTTTTCGACTGTGAGTGTGTAAACGGGAACGCTTGCTTTGGGGAGCGGAAAAAGAGGAACATCGTTGTGGTAGCATTGGAAAGAGCTTGCTTAATTATTTAAAATTATAATTATTTATATTTATAATTTTACTTTAAGAAAAAAATAATATGTTTAGATTTTGTTAAGAAAAGTTTTTTATTAATTTTTTATCTGATTTTTTAAAATTAAAATTTCAACATTATTTTAAAAGTTAATTATTTGATATTAAATTATTTCAAATATTTAAAAAAAAATACTTATTTACTCGTAACTACAATTATTTCATATTTCGTTTGATAATATAATATATAAAAGTAAATTTTATATAATTTAAATAAAACTTTTTATCTTATGATTATTTATGAATTAACATATTTAAATATAAATTATTTTTTTATAATTAATTTTTTTCAAAATCAATTATACACATAATCAATTTTTAAGATAATTTTATTTTTACAATTAATTCAAATACACACTAAATATGATTCTTTTTCAAATGATGTATAATGCTCATTCTTATCCTTTATGCTTCAAATAATGAGTAATTTCCCATTTTCACAAGCAAATTAAAACAAAAGGTTAAAAGATATGCCATACGCTAAAATATAATCTCATTATATTTAGATCATATTATTGTGGGGAATTTACCTATTCAAGTAGTTACACAATATACTGAGAAAGGCATCATCATGAATCATCATAGCAATTTAAAAAATTAATAAAGGTTCAAATTGAATCATGTCCATACGAGCAAGTTGTCAAAAGTGAGTTTTCGCAACAACACAAAAAAAAAAAAAGTTTGAGATTCTAATAAAAGTAAAGTGTAAAAATGTCGATGTTATATATTATATAAGATATTATTTAAAAGTAACATATGTACATATATATACTAATATATAAATATTTTAACTCAAATTTATGTACTAAAATCACAAAAATTGTTTACAATTTTTGGGCAATGAATCAACAACAAAGTAAAAATTATAAATCATAATTTTAAAAGCATAAACCTCCAAAATAAAAAAATTACTGAATCTGAATGGATCTCACTTTAAAATGAAAAAACACTCCACTCGGCATTGTTTGATTCCACTCAACTTTTCTTGCCACCGGCATGGTTAGATACTGCTGCATTTGTGCTTGTTGGTTTGAAACTTCAGAATTTCAGTAGTTCGAAGTTTTCATACAATAGCTATGTTTTAGACTTTGTGTTGCTTTAATTGGGTTGTTTGTGTTGCGAAATTAGTTTGTTTTTATTGCTCAAATTAAGTGAATGGCCATAAGTGCAGTAAAACTCAATAACAATTTGTAAAATTAAATTCATTTATCCTTTAAAAAACATAAAAGCATAGGCTTTATAGGTAGAAATATGCTTTTAATGCTTTGAAGGGTAAAACGAAACGAGTTTATGAAGTTTAGATTTTACCTAACATCTTAACCATTTTCAAATTTTCAAGGCATAGGATTATATGCCTTGAAATTCGCTTTTAAGTAAGGTTTTGAAAATTAAATTGGTCATAAAATTAATTCAAGATTTAATGATTGAATTGTAGTCAAATTTAAGTATAATTAAATAATTTAAATATATATATATATTATACTAATTAAACAAATAAAAATTATAAAAAATAACATAAATGATAAAAAATAATTTATAACTTATTTTTTTAGATTTTAAAGCATTTAGTAATAGTATTATAGCATATTTTTGTTAAAAAATTCAATTTTCAATTCAAAAAAATATACAATCAATTATACATTCAGTTTTTAAACTTTTGTATAATTTAATTTTAAGTATTTCATATAAAATTCTTTTTGAATTAACTTACATTCAATTTTGAAGTCAAAATAACATCATTTAAATTATGAAGAACTTTTTTTAAAAAAATCAGGACGATTGAATCTAATTAGACTAGTCTAGACTATCAAATTCACTAATCTTTAACCAATTTTTATGCTAAACAATTTTTTTAAATAACTTATACTGATAAAGTGACTAATTCTCAATTCAACATATTGAACTCGCCCATCCGGTTCTCAGTGCTTTTAACAACTACATATATGCGGATAAATGATGCTATCAAAGTGTATTTGTATTGAAATCAAATCTTATGTTTTATATATTTATTCTTCAAATTAAAGCGTTTGGATAAATTTTTTTGAAAAATGTTTTTATTCTTTTATAGAATTATTATCAAAAGTAAAATTGTTTTGGAGCTTTTCAAATAAGCTTGTTTTAACTTTTGAAAAAGTCCAAAATATACTTTTTTCTAAGCTTTTATTTTTTTCAAATTTTATTCAAACAGTATAAAATGTTATAAAAGTTTTTTTGGTTAAAAGAAGCATTTTTTTAAAGTTTAAACAAACACATTCTAAATACTGACAATTCAGATAATTATGAAAAAAGTTATTACCATTAAAAAGAACTTTTTATATATTAAATTATTAATATTTAATTAAAGAAATAAAGAATAAAAAAAGGAGATAAAATCTAAACCTATTTGCACTATATTCATTTTCAGCAAACAAAAAGGCCATCTTCATTTAACTCGAAAATTGTCTTGATCATGATATAACGACCCCACCTATCTTTTGAATTTACATAAAAACTTAATCAAAGCCAGCATCAGCGGCAGATCTAATGACTAAGATAATAACTATGAATAATTTAAAACAAGAGTCAGAAGCCTAAAAATGCAAAGTGAATCTCGTCAAAGTCCAGAATTTATTCAAAAGCGCAAGTAGAGACAAAAAAATAATAAAAATGTCTGGGCAGTGAAATTGAGGTACATGGGAAATGGAATACTAATTTCCCCGTCAGTGCACAAATCCAAAAATTTGAAATTTGATTTCAAAAGATAACAACCTTGCTAAGAAGAAGCAGAAGCAGTAAAATTGCCATCTTGATGATAAATCATATATGGCATGGCAATCATATGTAACTGCTGTGCTTAATTAATTTAAGATTAGGGATGGAGTGGACAAATGGCAGGTGGGTTGCATAACTTCAATACGATACAAGGACAAATGTCTCCAACCACTGGGCCATTGTTCCAGTTGTTTGCAAATTGCACCTCTCTCTCTCTTTCTCTCTCACAGTCTCATGTATATTTTTTTGATTTTGAACTGTCCCAATGGGACCCTTAAACCTTAATAAAAGCAGATTGTCTTCAACATTCTATCTATACTCCATCTTCCTACCAGTACTAACCCTCTCTCTCTCTCTTTCTCTCTCATCCTCTTTTCTCTCTCTCTCTCTCTTTGTTGGGTCCCTTGGCCTGCACACCCCAGCAAACTCAGCTGGCTCATTAATAAATATTTAAATCTTTCTCTCAACCAGAGCAACTTCTTCTTGCTCATTTTGCATCACCCTCCCTCACAACGGCTCCTTAATCCCTTCGAAGCTTTGCTTTCTTGAGCAACATGGCTAAAGCCGTGGACGATGCAGGGCTCTGGCTACCGTCGCAGTTCCTTGCAGCCCAAGAAGACGTGCTCAGCGACAAGGAGAACAACAAAAACGGCGTCAACGCTGATTTGGGCGCCGCTTTCGGCTTCCCTTCTGAGTTCCCTTACGAGTTTGACTCGTTCGGGATGTCCTCGCCGGTGGAGTCGGTGGCGGGGTCGACGGAGACGGAGAGCAGCGACGACGACGAATTCCTCGCGGGCCTGACTCGCCGCCTGAGTCAGTCCTCGCTTCATGAAACTCGGACACAACTCACCGAGCCCATCTGCGCAAGGGACAAAGCTGAGGTAAGGTTTTCGAAGATCCAAACACTCCTTTCTTTCTTTCTTTCTGTTTTTGTCCCAACTTTTCGGTGAAGCTTACTCTCTGCGTTTTCTCAGAGCCAGAAGACTCGGGGCTTGGCTCGTTCTCCTCAGTCGACACTGAGTGGAATCGGAGGCTGGTCGTGTCGTAGCGCTGTCTCCGGCGATGGAAGCCCAAATGGGTGTTCCCGTGTTCCGTCACCAGGGACGACGCCGTTTGCTGACAAGAACGACCCCTGGGAGGTCATCTACGCCGCCGCAGGTGAAGTTGCGAGGTTGAAGATGAATGGTGAGGTTTTCGAGTATGATTTTCAGAACAGAGTATTACTGGGTTTCCCTCGTGCTGCGGCTAAGAATCCCACTACTGCGTTGTTCTCAAACCAGAGTCTTGCTCAGACTCTCAACCACCACGCCTCTCAGGTGAGCTTGCTGAGAGGTCTTGAAAGCCGTTTGTGAAAATCCGAACTTGCCCTGTGTTTTTCCTTTTTGTCCTTTTCTTCATACCATGAATCTGATTTGTTGTGGTGTTTTGTTTTGTTGGTTTTGTAGGTTCAGCACCAGCAGGTGAGAAAGGAGCAGGTCCTGAAGCAACAGTGTGCTTCCGTTTGGGGAAGGCAAGCCAAACCTAACTGGTTAGCTCAGCAGCAGCAACAGGTCCAGAATCGAGGGCCTGACCTTGGGTATGAGGGTGTAAAATGTGCTCATCCTTTGTCATTGCCCCAATCTGCATGGCCCCCTTTGCAAGTTCAGCCCCAAAATCAGCAGGTACAACATAGCGGATCCGGGTCACGAGCTGTCCTACATGGTGGATCTGCTGTCAAAAGGGGGTCTGCTGGAACGGGGGTATTTTTGCCTCGCCATTATGGGAACCCTTTAGAGTCTCGCAAGAAAACTGGTAAATAACTGCTCTTTTTTTTCTCGTCTATTTTCTCTTATTCTTAGAAATTCCTTTTGTGGGTGTTTCTGAAAGCCTTTGATTTTGGAACTTCTTTTGCTTTCCTTTTAGTAGTTTCTCTCTTCGCCTTAGTGGGTTGCTTGATTGTGTCTAATATGCAAAGTGTTGTCTTCTGGTCAGGTTGTGCACCCGTTCTGCTACCAGCGAAGGTTGTTCATGCTCTGAACTTGAACATGGGTGACCTGAATGTAACTAGTCAACCACGCCTCTCGAGTGCTTTTGCCACAGACTATGGTGAGTGGGTCTGTTAAGTAAAAATTTTAGGCTTAACTGAAGTTCTTAGCAGGAATGTGTAACTTATTTGGTGGTATATTTTGGGATTTCTTTGCGTGCAGATGCTTTGTTAGCCAGGAGAAATGCTCTTCTCATGCAGCAGCAGAGATTAAGTGCACGGAGGGAAGAGGCAGCAAACTATGAAATTCGCCTTCCTCAGGAATGGACGTACTGACTATGACACAATTGAAACAAGAAGATTCAATATTCTCCAAGAAAAACTTCGTTGGAGAAGATATTAGTAAAGGCAGTAGGTTGTGATAGGGAACATGGTATTTTGGTTTTTTCTAAAGATGAAATTCAAGAATGTGTTTGGCTAGCTTAGTTGCAATAAAACATCCAGTTTTTTGGGAAAAGATTGCAGCTTTTGGGATCTGGTTTGTAGTTTTGAAGAAATAGTGAAAGAATAGCAGTTTAGGGAAGGTTTATTTTTCTTTTTCTTTTATTATTATTATTATTACTACTACTTGTAATAAGATAAGCCGGTCTTTTTCTTCCTTGTTTTGGTGATGATGGATGTGAAGGGTAAGGGATTGTGTAGCAGTGGCAAATTCTAGTCAAGCTAGCAAAGTGTTGTAAGATAACCATAACTGTAAAATCCCTAGCTCGGTATGGTATAGTATGTAATAAGTTATATACTATGTAATAAAGATATTTCTTTTATGTAATTCCTCAAGTTCCCCTTGCGTTTACTGTTAGGTGTTCTCCCATTGAGTATGGCTGTTTCCTGTGAACCAAAGAATCAGTGGATCTTCCGGTGATGGTTTGTGGAGATCCTTGGGAAACCATGGCATGGAGAACTTTTACAACCGGCAAGGGCCGAGTTAAGATATTTGCGAATTAAATAGAATCATCTTAGGATTACAATTTGATTGCAACTTTTGTGTATTCTTTTAATAAATATTTAATAGTTTTTAATAACTTTTTTGAATTATATAATAAAAAAGTCATTTTGAATTATTTAATGAAAAGATAATTAAATAATTTTGAAATTTAAAGATATTAAATGTTTTATATTTATATTTATATTTTATTTTAATTCTTTAATCAGGATTTTGGTTTCTCAATTTTAATTAAACTCGTAAAATGCCTTGCAATTTTAGTGAAAAGAGGGGAATGGTTGTCCAGATTTATGTACTCAAATTTAAATCATGGGAAGAAACACAAGCAAAAAAGGGAGGGACTTTGGGGGAAGGGAGAGGTGTCGATTGGTTGCCGAGTTGGGCATTGAATTTGAATCAAACGGGCGGTGGGGATAAGCTGATGGGGATGGGATATGGATTGTGGCCAGTGGTGTGGGGATTGTCTTGGATGGGTATCTTGGGCCCCATTTCAATTCTCAACCCAGTCTGTAGGGCCCTTCTCTGTGTTACTGCCCTCTTCCATCTGCATCTCCCGCTTTTTTTTTTTCTTAAAGAAGCAAGCGTAGAGTAGGGGAAATGCTTAGGTTCCGACTGTCTACAGCACACCATTATCTTTGGTTGTTGTGATTTGGTTTAAAGTTGGAGCATTCGTGATTTTGACTTGGTCAAACTTCTTCATTATTAGTTTATTACTATTATTATTTTTTTCCTTTTTCTCCGTTATTCTTTTTTCTTTTATTTTTGAAGGGTTTCGTGCATGTGCCCCTGTCCCCCCCTCCCGCTCACTATCCGATTATTTTATCCGAGCAAATTTCACTGCTTTACTTGAATCTTAAGAAAAACTGAATATTTAAGGTTATCACCCCCTTTTTTTTTTGGTGGAATCGCCCCCTTTAGATTAGAAATGACTTGTAAATAATAAGATTTTTGGAGAATTTCAGTTATGCTTGCCACACGTCAACGTTCAGGACACATCATGTTCATATATTGTAGTTATTCTCGTTGCTTGTTTTAACTTTTAAGATCTGAAGGAACTTCCCAAACATTAAGAAACAAATATAATAGATACAATTTGATACAAAAATCAATATGGGTCATAGTTAATAAGTCACTGCAAAAATATTAACATCACAAAGTTTCCTTAATTTGTACTTTAATTTCATTTTTATTTAACATTTTTGAATATGAAATTAATAAACGTTCGAGAATCAAACTTAACAGAATCTCACTTTTTAAAAGTTAAGAGAACTGTGACTTGCAAATATTTTTAAAGGATTAAATTAATATTTTATCTCTTACAATAAGATTTGTATATTATAAAGTAAGGGAAGATTTGTATAATTATTATACTTATCACATAATAAAAATTCATCATCAAAATTTAAATTTATGACTTTTAATTATTATTATTTTCACCCATTCCCACCACTTACATTTAGGTGCCTATATAGTCTACCACAAATACCACTGTAAGAGCAATGTATAAAGAAAAAAAACAACTTCAATAACCTTTAATTTTGAACTTTAGTTACGCTTCATGATAAATTAACAACTACATTTCTGCTATAATCCTAGTGGTAGACTGGCAGTGGACTACAGCTATAAATTGTTGACGCAGAGAAGACTAACAGGGCAAATGAGTGGTGCTCGATTAGGGATCAGGATCATGTGCATGTGGGTCGAGCGTACGGTCCAGCTTCATTCATTTGATTTATGCCAGCAAACAGATCAGATAAGCTCTACCCTATGTCACGTGTGGCTCGATCAGACAACGAGAACAACAAATTAATCATTTTACTTAGCTCGTTGATACAGACAATTTTCACTGTCCACCTTTGGTTTTGATTCTTAGAGGAATGTATGAGTAGGGCTACTTTCTCTTCCAATAACCACTTGAGAACCTGATATGGTTACAACTACTTGGTTTTTGGCTCAATTTCAACATAGAATAACACATAGCTGGCTTTTCAGGATCCAAGGAAACTTGTCAGTCCAGCTGCTGACAGTTATTGTACTCTGCTTCGCTTAATTGGCGCTCCTAATTGCTGTCTTAGAAGAACAAGCTCAATGATTTGTTGGACTCACTCGTGACCTAGCTAGGATAAGGAAGTGGTTAGGATGAAACAGTGAAAGCCTTGTATAGGGATCGGTGGGGTAGGTGAATACCATTAATTCGGTTTTTTTTGGTAATTCCCTTGTTAATCAAAGTGAAGAGAAGGGGGTGTTAGGTTTGTCACTGCAATAAAAGAAAGGAGAATTAATTTTAAGACCGTTATATTTAATATTAAGGGATATAAAAGTTTAAATTATTATCAAGGATTATTTAATTTTTATTTAAAAAGATAGATTATTAGATTTTATTTAATAGATTAAAATATTCTTAATGAAAATATTTTTAAAAGATGAGATGTGAATAAATATTTTTTTTATTGAGTGGTTAAATATTTTTATGGAGTGACTAATAATAATAAATAAAGTTCTAAATCCATTAAAAATTGAAATACAATATATGAATGACTAGTTTTTTTTATTGAATGGTCAAGTTTTCTATTAGAGTGACTAATAATAGTGAAGAAAATGTTTACCTAAAAGTCTTATACTTGCTTATTGTTGCCACTTGTAATGAAAAAATTAAAGAGAATTTATAACTCTATAAGAAGACAATGCTCTGTACTTTTTTTCTAAATTTTAAAATGATTTTTTTTCTCATTTATAAGGATATTTTTGTATGTTTAATAAAATTTAATGATATTTCTCCTTAATAAAATTTAGATGGTCATTCTTAATAATTTCAACTTTTTTTATATTCCTTAAAATTAAATATATCTTATTAGTAGTGTTTAAGATTAATTTCTACACAAAACAAAGCAACGGACTCATGTCTCCATTAAAAGTCAATTATTGCCATTTAAGCCAATTGTTTAAGTGTGTTTTTACTATGCTATTAATTAAACCATATATATACATATTTGTTAGTTATGATTGTCAACCAATTTATTAATTGTCCTTTTCTTGTGTGGTGGCAGTGCATGCCCATATGGGTCGAAGAAGCTCTCCATTTGGCTTTCTTGGTGGCGAATAGCCCCCCCTTTATAGAAAAAAAAATTGATCAAAGCTTTGTGTGTATTCACTCTATTATATATGGCTTTGGCTTTGCTAGTAAGATACCAAGCAAAGCCTGCAAAAATAATTTAAAGGAACATGCAAGAAGAGATGGGCTGTCGACACGTGGAGGGTCAGACTGTTATTACTTATTAGGAGTAGCTGTGACATCATGGGTTACGATTTTTTTATTATTTTATTTTTATATTTTGATTTGGATTGGATGGATGGGGCTTAGACCTACTTTATTTGTGGCCCATATCTAGCCGTCAATCACGTTTCTTATGGGTCCATCCTGGATCGAGATCCTATTCCTCAGTCCAATGTTTTTTTATACCCTTTTTTCTCTTACAGTGAATCGAAAAAAATTTTAGTTTAAGTTTATTTGATTTAATTTTTTGATCAAATTAAATGATATTATAATTATATATTAAATAAAATATATAAATATATATATAACTCATAATACATTATTAATAATAAAATATATAATAAAATTTTAATCGACTTAACTTGATCTTACCATAAATTTACGATCCGATTAATTGATCTGATTTGGTCTGGACAACCATAATACTACTTAGAAGGTAATGACCCCCCAATCACCCAAACACAAAAAAAAACTAAGACAAAATAAACATTAATTATTAATGTTTCTATCTAATAGTAAATTATATAATTTTCTTTTAAGATATGACAGAATTACGTAAATTATTTTAATATTTTAAATATATCAACAAAAAATTTAACTTATGTTACGATTTAATATAAAGTGTGGTGCTACTTTTATCAAAACTGCGTTTCCTTCCTTCGAACACTTCTCACAAGGCGTTTAACATAAGTAACATTGGTGTACCTTTTGAGTTGGAAGATCTCATTTTGGAAGTGGGGCCTATTATTCTTTTAAAAAATACATCTAATATTTAAAAATTATTTTCATGCAAAATGATGTAATAAAATTTTTAAATTATTTTTATAAATCAGTTTCTTTATATAAATTCTTTCACAATTTAATAAATATTACATTGATTGATGTGTTTTATTCTAAAGATACCAATATCTTTATAGACAAATGAGTGTTTCATCATTCATGAACTTAAACATAAGTTTGTGCACTTTGGAAAAAATATGTGATATGAGCGTTTAATATTTAAATTTAATTAATTTGTTACTTAAAATAATTATCATGTTAATTTATTGTTGTTTAGTCCCCCCCGGGGGGGGGGGGGGGAAGCCCAAATGTATCACATGCTAAATGCGACAAGAAAGGTATGAAAAACATAACGTTAAAATCGATTCTATAATTGTACTTAGAGTTTAAAGACATCCCAAAATGTTCCTTCTTTAGATTAGTAACCAAATCTGGTATATATTCATGGTTTGGAGTCTTTGTTCTACAACACATTAACAACGGAAGACGTTTAATCTATAAGTAACTGTACTGGTGTTGATGTGTATTTAGTAGCCTCATTTGTGCGTCATGTAGTACTAAAGGTGTTTCAATTGATAAACAAGTTTTAGCTCATCAGTTGAGATGTCTCTCAAATGTAAGAAGTTTAAGTCTGTAAAAAAATATTTATGAGGTGAACCTCTAAATAAAATTAATCTCAAGATAGACAAACAAATAAAAAATAAAATAAAGTTGTGCATATGTGGTTACTATAAGGTTACGTTTATTTCAAAGGGATTAATTTGGTACACATTTTTTTTAATGTATCGGTACGTAGTGTGAGTTGTCAAACATTCATTAGTTATTATTTATATTTAATAGACTTTCAAATATTTATTGTGAAATCAACAATTAATAAATAATTGACAACTGACCCTAAATACCAAACCCATCTTATACAACTCCTTTATTTCAATGCATGAATATGTCTATTTGTTCTCCCCAATTAATGGATGGCCCGAGTGGTTTGTCACAAAAGAAGCTCCTTTCAACGATTTGATGTAGCTGGCTGCGGTTCTAACCAATCACCCACGAAGGCCCACACCGACATACATCCTTGAACCATGATATGGTTCTTTTTTGTTAATGCCGTCTATCGTGCATGCTGGCCTGACCTTATCATCAGTGACTGGCGTGCACTTAAGTTAATCATTTGCATTTTGCAGCAACCAATCTATTAAAAATACAAAAAGTAATCACATTTCTGGCTTTTGTCAACTCTGAAAAATATAGTGTTTTACCCCTTTTTTTGTTTGGTTTGTGATTAAAGATATGCCTAATGAGGTATGATTAAAAGTATAGTTGGTTTTTATTTTGTATCTAGTTATATGAACCAGGGAATTAGCGTGGTCAAGAAAGAAAAGAAAAGAAAAGAAAAACCATGAAACTAGATCAACACGGTTGGATTTACATGCCGCACAACTTATATCGTATTGGACCTAGCTTATTTTTCCTATTACCTGCAGAACCCATATTAGTAGTTTTCTTTCTTTTTTTCGGTCAACAGCTTTATTCAGCGGACTGCAGAGACAATATAAGGCCCATCTTGCAAAAGCCCTAAGATTATAGAAATAAATATAAATTGTAACATCAATTTTAAGAAATTATATGAACTGTAAAATGTAATAGTAATACATTATGCAAGAATTTCTCATAAGGGGCAATCCATGTTGAATCCTCTGAGGTAGTAGGTGGTCTCGCGCTACTATCACAGACTCACAGTTATGACCTTCATTGCTGGGAAGATCTTGCCCAATTATGTATGCCCCTCGCTCATCAACCAACCATGAGGTTAACCGGGTTAATGGCTATTGGGCCTCACCCTCATCAATTTGAAGAGAGTGGATCCTTACTCCAGGCCGAATGAATAGATGCTTGCCTTAAGTTCAGCCTTGATTAGAGAAATTAGTTTCTTCTTAAAAAGTACAGTGAATCTTGCCTTAAATTGGATTTCAAGAGATAGCAATTTGGTTGCTCATGAGGGAGCTAATTGGGCTTGGAAGGCTTGTAAGAGAGACGCTATTTTTTCTTGCTCAGTTCCCTCCATGGTAGAGAAGATTCTCTGTACTGATCTGCAGCTTTTTTAATTGTCTGTTGATTTTGGCATTTTGATTAGCAAGAAAAAAAAAAGAAAGATGACCTTATTTTAGTGTAGCAAAAGTAAGACCAAAACACAAGCGTAACGCGGACGCGAAAAATTGAGTAACGAAAACTGAAAAAATGTCATTGCAACGATTCTTTTGGTAAAAGATAAGGATTGTTTCCTTTGATGAATGGATTTGTCCCATCCAACGTTTTGCGACTTGAGAAATTAGTGATAGATTGAGAGTAATATAAATATGCATGTTATATAATCGTTGTATTATAATATAGATTTATATATATAATATATAAATTTATGTAAAAAAAAATGTTAATATAAGTAAATAAAAAATAAATATAAACTCAAACGATAATACTCTGGCAAATATTTGGTCACTGCTCCAGGAGCCTCACAAGCTTTGGGTTTAACTTTTCACCTCCAAGTATTTGAATGACAACCATATTCTTAATGCTGTCCAGTCTCATGGCACTTCTTACACTTGGTATTCAATTCTTAAAGCCTTGCACTGGCTTTAAAATTAGATTGGGTAAAGGTGAAATTTCCTTTTGGTATGAGAAATGGATTGATGATGATCTGTTATGTAATATGGTTCCTTTTGTTAACATACGAGATACTCAGTTTTTGGTTAAGGATATTTGCTTTGATGGCCAATGACATTGGGGTCAATGTGCTACAATTCTTTCTCCAGAAATTAAACAGAAAATTATGAGCACTTTCATTGACGGTGTTTCAGCAGATTCTTATATATAGAGGCATGTTAGTTCCGGGCTCTACTTTGTCAAGACTGCCTATAATTGGCTTATGTCTGCATCTATGCATAATCACCTTGCCTCTAATAATTGGACTTGGATGTGGAAATTGAAGTTGCTCGAGAACATTAAATTCTTCATTTGGGTGGCCCTGCATGGTAGTTTGCCCACCAACAGGTTTCGAGCTTATAGGCACCTCACTAATGACGCATCTTGTATCAGGTGTGGAGCCCACAATGAATGCTTGTTGCACGTCCTTCGTGACTGTGATATATCAAGACAGATTTGGAAGATGTTGCATTTAGATGGTGGGCAATTTTTTCATGTTCAAGATAATGACTCTTGGCTGCGCCTAAACATAGATGAGGAAAATGGTAACAAATTTGCTATCACTTGCTGGATCCTTTGGAAAGCTCGCAATGAGGAGCTTTTCAATGATAACAGGTGGGACACTTGGTATGTTGTTAACGAGATTAATTCTCTGCATAGGCTTGTTTCTTCTACTTTTGGTTTTGCTAATCACTCTTAACATTCCAAAAGAGGTGAAGTGGTGCCCTCCTCCTCTTAATACTTATAAGCTTAATGTTGATGGGAGTTCTTTGGGTAACCTTGGTAGAATTGGTTTCAGAGGTCTGATCCGTGATGAGATGGTGTACTGGTTTCTCTGATTTCAGTGGTATCACTAATAATCTGAGAGCTGAACTTTTAGCAATTTATAATAGTCTCAAGCTTACTTAATTACTAGAAAGGTTATAATCCCTTAATGTGTGAGTCAAATTCAAAATCTACAATTTTTTTGATTCGGCTGGGATTCATTATTTACACTAGCCCGCCTGGTGAATTCTATCAAATCCTTTATTATTTTCCTTTGACAACTATCTTTCAATCATGTGTCTAAAGAAAATAACAAGTGCACAGATATTAATTGACGATGAATAAATCTATTAAAGATTTTTTGTTTGAGCTTCGAGGGAGTTGTCTTCAACCTATTTACATAGTCCATGTTAGGCTGAGATTTTAATGTTTGCCTTTTGCTTATTTTGTTTCTCTTTGATAAAAAAAAAACTAGTGTTGCGTGCGCTTTAAAACTGAATTTGACAAAATAAAAAAATGATATAAATAAATATTGATTATACAATTAGATATTTATGAATATTTAAATTATTTTAAATTTGATATGCAAGATATTTGTAATAATAGTACATTGATTAAACAATTAGATTATTAAAATTAAAAGTAAGTCAAGTAATGGAATCACAAATTCATTTTCTTCCTGTAATTTTTAAATTCATGCAACCTGGGCGATGTTGAAAATGGAATATATAAGAACTTGACGTGCAACTAATATTCACCCTACACAATATCTGCCAAAGGCTTTTCATTAATTAGTTCTTAATTAGTATCCATTACTTTGATATTGTACGTATATTAACATCTCACCCGCTAATGTTTCAGGCAGATAACATATAGGTTACTCAATATTATGCTTGAAATTCTGGGAAAAAAAAATAGAAGTCGAACTCAGAGAATTGTTTCTAGAATATTGACTCATAGGCTTTCCCATGCAAAAGCTGAAATATCCTTGGGAGGGTTGACGATAATGTTGATTTCATTAAAGAACAAAGTGATAAAATAATCACAGTTAATGAAAAGAAACTCAAAATCTCATATAAATTCATCAAAAGGTCTTGCATACATGACAAGAGGTCGATACTGCAATACACAAACACAACCAGACGACTGCTACAGCAGAGACCATCGCAATTTCACACAGCTCACACTCAACTATACATTTATTTTATGTAAAATGCACATCTCATTCAGGGGAGGGTACGCGTAACAAAATGAGTTTTGTGTTTGTGGCAGCTAAAGCCTAGCCTGTGATCTGAACGGGCTTCACATCTGGCTTCTTGACCTCCTCCTTAGGAACAGTGACGGTGAGAACACCATTCTCCATGGTGGCCCTCACCTGGTCAACCTTGGCATTCTCCGGCAGCCTGAAGCGGCGGAGGAAACGGCCGCTGCTGCGCTCGACACGGTGCCAGGTTTCGTTCTTGTCCTCCTTCTCCTTGGTCCTCTCCCCGCTGATCTGCAGCACCCTACCCTCTTCCATCTCCACCTTGACCTCCTCCTTCTTCAGCCCTGGAAGGTCGGCCTTGAACACGTGAGCCTCCGGCGTCTCCTTCCAGTCAATGCGGGTGTTGGCGATGGCAGCCGTTTCGTTGGCGACGGCGGAGCGAGGAACGGATAGGGCGGTGCTAGAGGTGGGGAAGGGGAAGTCTTGGAATGGATCCCATATGTCCAGGGAGAAGGGGTCGAAGACGTTGGTCCTTCGCCCAGTGCCCAACCAGCTTGGAATCAGAGACATTTTTTTTATTAGCTTTGGAGATAACAGAAGAAGTAAGGATTGGTTTTGCTGAATGGTGAGATGGTTGTTGATTTTGTTTGCGGAGTGAAAAGGGAATGGAGACGTGGAGGTATATATAGGAGAACTAATTAATGTGAGGAAGAGAAGAAGCGTACTTTGGACATTTAGGTGCATGGATTGTTCGTGAAGGTTCAGGATCAAGAATCAACTTCACTCTAATTTTTTTTTTGGAGGACGACAGTTTTTTGAATGACATGGTGAAGGTGGAAGTGGAAGTGGAAGATGTTTCCCGAATGTTGCAGAATGGTATAGCCACGTCAATCAGAGGATGAGATTTTTGGAATGTGTAAGGGAAAGGGCATTTACTTCTAGAAATGGGAGTTCTAGGAGCATCTACTAGATGGGTGGCTGACATGTCAAACGAGCTGGGAAAATAACGCAAACCCAAAATTAGAATGTAACGAAAAGAAGAGAATATAATTTAGAGTAAAAAAAGCAAGAAAGTTTAAGAATACGCAGATTATAAAGTGAATAAAATTAAATTTCAATTAATGTAAAACCTAGCACAAAAATATTTTTTTTGTACAAATAAAAGAAAATAATTATGTATATATATATATTATAAAATCATTAAATAACACTCATGATTTAATAATATTTTTATAAATATATATATATAACTATTAATCTTCAGAAAATTTATAGTAACTATTATATTTACTTATGTATCACATTCTTTTGAAATACTGAAAACTGAAATTGGAACAGGGAGAATATTAGATCAGGGATAAATTGGGCTTGGCGGCAGCTTAGTTGCTGTATTAACTATAATGGGCCAAAGTATGGGTGGTTCCCATTTACACTCATCTGGGCCGTAACCCATTTTAACCAGTGCTGCAATTTCCATCCTTTTCTTCTTAACGCATGTCCATTCTCCTTGTCCAACGCTTCTCCAAAACGGTCAAAAGGGTATATATGTATGAAAAAAACTTTTGATCCATTGCCATGGTTGGGATTTGTCTGTATCTTCTGAAAACTCACGTCGGTTTCTTTAGAATTTTCTGAAAAGAAAATTGCTTATGTTTAATTTTTCTTTCCACCTAAAAATAGAAAAAATTATTTAGTAGGCTAATGAGAAGTAGCATGAAGTTATAGTAAGCGCGATAAGCTAGTTTATTTTGTAGAAGATTCATCTTTGTTGTTAAAAAATTCATATTACCCTTTATAACAAAACAATTATAGATTTTATTCTAATAAGTAATACATTTAACTAAAAATAATGGAAAATATTTCTAAATATTTTTGATAGAATTTCTAAATATATTCATACTTCTCTTATCTCTATTACTTATTAATTAATAAAAATCTGAAACAAACTTTTATCTTTATAAGTGCATTCTAAAATAAATATGTTACATAATTTTAGTAAAGGAAGCATGAGCTGTTTTTAAAAAAATATCTGTGCCTTTGGCAAACAAGACTATAACAAGTATAAAATTAGTTCATACATGGAATGATGAAAGTTTGTCTAAATTCATATATCTATTAATTGTTTTAATTATGATTGTGTAGCATAAGACCTCATAAATATGTTAGAGCATTTAACTATAGAAAATATATAATTAAAAATATAAAATAATTCTATTCAATTAAATATAGAATTTGTTGTTTTAGTATACTTTGAATCCTTCTACTTAATTACACATTTATTTTATCTTACATTTTTTGTAATTATATTTATCTGATGAATTTGTGTAGAGCCACATCATTTCGCCCCCATATATTTATGTATAATTTAATAATTTTACACTTATATAGAAGCTCACAAAAATATTAAGTAAACATTAAAACTAAATTGTTTGTACATGTACTAAAAAGGGAGAAAATAAACACAAAGCTTTTGATTCCTTTAATTAATTTTTTAAAACTAATTTTTTAAGGCTATAAGTTATTCCATATTTAAAATTTGATGTATCTTTTTCCTGTTTTTTCTCCTATTTTTCAAATTAAATGATAAGAATTCAGCAAAAAAAACCTTTTTTTAATTAACAATAACTTCTCTTACAGTTATTAATTTTTTATATTAAATTATTATTATTTAATTAAAAAAACAGGAGTAGGACTAGAAAAATGGGAGATTTGATTCATGTGATTCCTCCCAAAACAAAATTGAGCCCATAATTAATAGTACGAAAGTGAAATGTAAAAGGATGTAAGGGCATGCAAAGTTGCCCCTGCCTTGTCCTGAGTAGACAAAGTCACTGCAAGAACTAAAGCTAAGAAAGACGTCCGGACCAAAGGATAACCTAACAGACACAGCAATGGAGCAAAGGAAGGGCCGTATATTGGTGCTTACGTTGAAATTGGCATATAAAGTCCCACATCGATGGGATCTTGAAAATGGGTAGGCAAGAAACACTATAAATAGAGGCCTCCCCCTTTTGTTATTCACATACCAAAACAAGCCTTCTATCTCTTCTAAGGCCTTGTTTTCTTCTCTCTCTTGTATTCTTTCAGAGTAATATATTTGTAGTGGTGTCTGAGGACGTAGGCATAATTAGCCGAACCTCGTTAAATCTTGGTGTTCACTTTGTTTGCTTTTCTGCTTCTTATTTATCATTGTTAGCCATTGTTAAATTTGCTATTGGTGGAAAAATAGCTCGAATTTCCACAACAATTGGTATCAGAGCTTTTGGTTGTGATTTCTCTTGAAATTTTAGTATGCTCTGTGGTTGCGGTTTTAACTGATCTTCCACATCAGAAAAAATTTCTTGAGATCAGAAAAAATATTTCTTGAGATCAGAAAAAATTTCTTAAGATTTTTTGTTGTTGTAATCTGGTGTTAAAATTGCTAGTAATATATTGTCTAAATTAAGTGCATGTCTAGGAAAGTTCTGTCTAAGGAGACTGGGTTTTAAGTGGGACCATTGTGACCTTTCCAGTCTTTCCTGGGAATTTTTCCTGGTGCAGTTTTTTTAGGCAAAATTATTACTGGTAATTTTTTCACTTTTGAGCAAAAATGGCTGATGATAGAAGCAGAAAAGCAAACAAAGTGAACACCAGGATTTAACGAGGTTCAGCTAATTATGCCTATGTCCTTGGACACCACTACAAATATATTACTCTGAAAGAATACAAGAGAGAGAAGAAAACAAGGCCTTAGAAGAGATAGAAGGCTTGTTTTGATGTGTGAATAACAAAAGGGGGAAGCCTCTATTTATAGTGTTTCTTGCCTACCCATTTTCAAGATCCCACCGATGTGAGACTTTATATGAGATCCCACCGATGTGGGACTTTATATGCCAATTTGTGAAATTGGAAATTGGCATATAAAGTCACACATCGGTGGGATCTTAAAAATGGGTAGGCAAGAAATACTATAAATAGAGGCCTCCCCCTTTGTTATTCACACACCAAAACAAGCCTTCTATCTCTTCTAAGGCCTTGTTTTCTTCTCTCTCTTGTAATCTTTCAGAGTAATATATTTGTAGTGGTGTCCGAGGACGTAAGCATAATTAGTCGAACCTCATTAAATCCTGGTGTTCACTTTGTTTGCTTTTCTGCTTCTTATTTATCATTGTTAGCCATTGTTAAATTTCCTATTGGTGGAAAAATAGCTCGAATTTCCATAACAGCTTATCCCTTTGCCACTGCAAGGGCACATAAACCCAATGCTTCAGCTTGCAGACATCCTTCACTCCAATGGTTTCTCCATCACCAACATCCACACAAGTTTCAACTCCCCTAATCCTTCAAACTACCCCCTAATCCTTCACCTTCTGTTGTATCCAAGATGGTTGCTATCCGAAATTTCTGAGGAGCCTATAGCTTGCTTGATCTCAGATGCTATGTGCTACTTCACTCATGTTGTTGCTAACAGCCTTCAGCTCCCAAGGATTGTGTTAAGAACTACTGGAGTATCTTTCCTTTGTTGCTTTTGCTGCCTTTCCCTTTTTAAGAGAAAAAGGTTACTTCCCTTTACAAGGTCAGTTTCTATTTTTCTGAATTTTGAAAGGACTTTAGGTAGTAAGCTCCCATTTAGGAACTTTTATTATTAATTTAGTCAACCAAAATGTAAGCAGGAGAATCTCAGTATAATAAATCAGAGGACATGGACTTTACTATGTATATACATATCTAAGAAAAATTTCATCATTTACATGACTTAGTGTTAGATGCTCAAGCTGATTTAAGCAATATAGATCTTCAGTGAAAATAAAATGCATTTGAGTGAGTGTGATGCAAGACTAAGTGATGACACTATTGTAAATTGTATCAATAAATTATATTTGCATCTCATCAATAGGGATTTATACTTAGTAAAAACTTCTATAACATTTTGTTGTGTTTTTATTTGGTCTAAAAAGGAAACCAAAATGTAAATGAGTTCTGAAAGAATATGTTAGAAGTGACAGAATTACGATCTGACACACGACAATTTATCTATTCCATTTCTGCACGTTGCACTTATAATCTAAATTGGAGGAGGCTGTGGCAGAGCTACCACCACTCAAAGTGAAAGATTTACCTGTGATTAACACGGAGGAGCCGGAGAAATATTATGAATTAATATGCATGTTCATCAACGAGACCAAGGGCTCATTAGGAGTGATTTGGAACTCATTTGAAGAGTTCGAATCATCTGCACTAGCAATACTGAGCCAAGAATTTTCCATCCCAATGTTCCTAATAGGCCGAGTTCACAAGTACTTTCTTACAGGCTCTGCTTCCTCTTCTTCTAGCAGCTCAATATATCAAGACCAAAGTTGCATCTCCTGGTTAGACAAACACAAACCCAACTCTGTGGTCTATATGAGTTTTGGGAGTGTTGCTGCAATAACTGAGAAGGAGTTCTTGGAGATAGCTTGGGGGTTACCCAACAGCAAGTAGCCATTTTTGAGGGTGGTTCGACCCGGACTGATCCATGGCTCGGAATGGCTCGAACCCTTGCCAAGTGGGTTCATGGAGAATTTGGAAGGCAGAGGCCACGTCGTGAAATGGGCTCCTCAGCAAGAAGTCCTAGCCCACCCAGCTGCAGGTGCATTTTGGACTTTCAATGGTTGGAATTCAACCTTGGAGAGTATCTGTGAAGGGGTTCCTATGATATGCATGCCGTGTTTCACAGACCAAAAGGTAAATGCGATATATGTGAGCCATGTTTGGAAGGTTGGCTTGCAGTTAGAGAATGGAGTGGAGAGAGGGGAAATAGAGAGGACTATTAGAAAACTGATGGAAGGCAATGCTGAAGGTAAGGAGATTAGAGATAAAGCCTTAAAATTGAAGGAAGAGGCAAAGTATTGCCTGAAACAAGGTGGTTCCTTTTGCCGTTCCTTGGAAGGCTTAGTTAGTCACATTTTATCATTGGAATCATTTACATTTGAAGCCCGCTAATTCTGCTTCATTGTTCCCAGTTTGGGTCTCTAATTAACTCTGCAACTGTCTGTCACGAAGGGTAAATTTTGAAAGGATTTTCATCCTTTCTCTGAACAAATATGGGACATTATACAAAATAAAATTCTTTAGGCAAGATCATTATATTTGTAATTTTTATTTTCTCCCCACCCTAAGGGTGGTTTTTGTGGCTATAATCATATTTAAATATTACTATGCCATAATATAATTAAATAAATCTCATGACAATTATAACTTGCACTTAAACGCATCGTCTATGGTGCTATTATTGCTGAGATTATAAATATTGTGGATGACTTTAATGGCTTGCAGTACACTTCTGATTAAATGCTCGTATTTTTAGGTAATGTCACAAGATTTTCATCTTTTACATTTGTCCAACTTATTGAGAGTTGTTGTTGTTGTTTTATTTTATTTATTTATTCATACTTTATATAAATAGTGTAAAAGTTATACCATTTAAAAGTTTTGCACTGATCTAATTTCTCCACATGAATTGACTATGTGTGGTATCTTATGAAAGGATCAATTCCCATTTTAAAAAAAAAAGTGGAGTAAACGGTGATATAGACCAAAAAAAAAAACCAATTTTCTTTCCCGCCACTATATTATCATTTATTTGTCTTCGGCACGATATTTCAGTGAAGTGAAGCTTTGCATATGAAGTTTAGATATTATCATAAAAGAAAATGAAGTTTATGTGATATTTTTTTTTAAATAACTAAAACTTGTCTTGAATTCAAATCTCATGGAAGCATTTTATGGTTAGTTCAACATTCAAGTGAAAGTGAAAATTAATCACATACTCAAAAAGTATAAAACACTTTGTGGTATTACAAAAAAAAAACTTAAATCAATAAAAAAGAAGTATATATATGGTTACGTTAGTTCGCAATTTTGAAATGGGATTTTATGTTGGATTAATACTATTGACAAAGCTAACATTTAAACAATCACTTTGTGTTGGCATTAGCAAAAAAGAAAAAAAATTACATTATATTGATTTCCTATATTACACAAATCCACTGAAACTTGTATAGGATTTTTTTGTTTTTTGGTCTAAAATAAGTTTGGAAATAACATTACTCTATATTTAAGGTTTGTAAGTCCTTATCCATCGAGAAATTTTTGGATTAAGTAACAGACTCTAATAGAGATATAGGTATAGAATTGGAGAATGAGATATGGAGAGATCAAACTCTACACCTTCAACACCATAACCCATAGAAATGTTTGGATTGGAGAAGTTAAAAAGAGAATGAAAGAGAGTTAATTTTTTAATTCTAAATTAATTTCATTATAAAATTAAGAAGGAACAAATGAAATGTTACATAAGAATTTATTTTTTATCCCTCTTATTTTAATAAAATCTCAAATAATAAGAATATTTAATTAAAATAAAAAATTATCATTCTATTCTCTTCTCCTATCCTTTGAATTCCTTTATCCAAACATACACTTAGGGCGTTTAGTTTAAGCTTAAAAAAAAATTTCTAAGAGAATACATGAATGATGATTATTATGTTTGGTTGATAAAAAATATTCTCCAAAATGACTCTAATCGCCGACGAATTGGAAGTGACCTAAGCTTGTGACTGTCAATTGCTAATAACGGTGGATGTTTGAATTTTAGTGACTGGCAACACTAGTCGAAGTCGTCGACCACAGTCAACTGTCTGCAACAGAAAGGGTGACCAGATTTTGATGACTAGTGTGGTGGCCAAAGTTGTCAGCCACCGTCCACTATCAGCAATAGAAGGGATGACCAAATTTCGGTGACTAATATAATGGCCGAAGTTGTCGTCAATTGCCAATAGTAGCAGGGGTGGACATATTCCAGTGACTTAAGTCATTGGTCACCATCAACTGCTACGTTATTGAGGGTAGCTGAATTTCGATGATTTGTCGTCTCAATTGGTGATTGATAACGATTTCTGACAATATGTAGCGATGATTAATTGATAATATAACGATAAAAAAAAAGTTATTTATACATTTTACATAACAAAAATATTCTCATATCATGAAAATGTTACAAATCCACATCTCACAATAGAAATGAACGTGTAAGCATGTTGAGCAAAAAAAACATTCTTAAGAATTATTTTTGAATGAAAATAATTTTTCAAAATTTATACCAAATATGTGAATTAAACATTCACATATAAAAATTCACAAGAATAAAAATATATTCCACGAACTAAACTCCCTATCATATCAATCAATACTATTATGTAAAAGATAACATCTTTATTATTTCTCATTTTTAATAAATTTTTATAAAAATATTATCAACTTTGTGTGTGTGTGTGTGTGTTGGGGGGTGGGGTGCGGTGGGGGTTTATATTTGACCACATTTACTCAACCTAATACTTTTTCCATTCCACAAGTGCAGTTGAAGTGTAAGTTCCAGGGTCAATGGAGAAGCGGATAGGGAAAGGCCACAGATTGGTGCTGATGATGTCGCCGCTGCAAGGCCACATAACACCCTTACTCCAGCTTGCAGACATTCTCTACTCAAAGGGTTTCTCCATCACCATCATCCACACCATCTTCAACTCTCCTGACCCTTCTGGGTACCCTCACTTCACCTTCCATGCCATCCCCGATGGCTTATCCGAAACCGAAGCCTCCACTTCGGATCCCATACACCTTACCGATCTCATCAACATCAGATGCGCAACCCCTTTGAAGGACTGCTTGGCTATGTTGTTATCTGATGATGCCTCTCACTCTCAGTCCCAGGAGCCTATTCTTTGCTTTATCGCTGATGCTGCCCTTCATTTCACTCAAGCTGTTTGCAACTCCTTTCAGCTCCCACGCCTTGTGCTGAGGACTGGTGGGGCCTCCTCCTTCATCGTTTTCGCTTCCTTTCCCCTCCTAAGAGAAAGAGGTTACCTCCCCATTCAAGGTGGGTAATTGAATCGTGATACTGATACCCTTTTCATCTAAGATTATTAGTTCCAAATTCGAAACTGATGTCAGTATTTATGATAAGAAATTTCCCATCTTTGTTCATGTTTTTATTAATTGACAAACAAGAGCATAAAGGGTTGGGTTCCCTCACAATTCGAAATTGCTCTGTTTTGTTATGTTACGTTTGCTTTCTGTCTATATATTTTTGTCATTATGATTATTTTGCTTTTCAAATTGCAATTAAAACAACATGTATTTGAGACGAGAGGTCATTTCCCTGATGGGGCCTAAAATTTTCGTATTTGCTTTTGTTGAAAATCCAGAATCTCGATTGGAAGAACCCGTGGTAGAGCTTCCACCACTCAAAGTGAAAGACCTTCCTAAGATTGAGACGAGCGATCCTGAGGCGTTTTATAAACTAGTTTGTCGCTTTGTTGATGAATGCAAGGCCTCTTCAGGGGTGATTTGGAACTCCTTTGAAGAGTTGGAATCATCAGCTGTGGCAAAACTGCGCCAAGAGTTTCCCATACCAATATACCCTATAGGCCCTTTTCACAAACACTTTCCTGCAGGCTCGACTTCTTCTACTAGCTTATTGACCCCAGACAAAAGTTGCATGTCTTGGTTAGACAGACAAGAACATAAGAGCGTTGTTTATGTGAGTTTTGGAAGTATAGCGGCAATAAGTGAGGCTGAATTCTTGGAGATAGCTTGGGGGTTAGCCAACAGCAAGCAGCCATTCTTGTGGGTGATTCGACCTGGGTTGATCCGTGGCTCAGAATGGCTTGAACTATTGCCAAGTGGGTTCCTAGAGAATTTGGGAGGAAGATACTACATTGTCAAATGGGCTCCTCAAGAACAAGTGCTGAGCCATCCGGCAGTGGGAGCATTTTGGACTCATAATGGTTGGAACTCAACATTGGAGAGCATATGTGAAGGGGTTCCTATGATTTGTATGCCTTGTTTTGCAGACCAAAAGGTCAATGCCAAATATGTTAGTGATGTTTGGAAGGTTGGGGTGAAATTACAGAATAAGCTGGAGAGAGGAGAGATAGAGAAGACCATTAGGAAACTAATGGTTGGGGATGAAGGGAACAAGATTAGAGAGATTATCTTAAATCTGAAGGAAAAGGCAAATCTTTGCTTGAAAGAAGGTGGTTCGTCTTATTGTTCCCTGGATGGCTTGGTTAGTGACATCTTGTCGTTGAAATCATCTACATCTAGAGCTCATTGATTCCTCTGCTAATTCAGGACTTTGTTTACATTCAACCACATGTATTGCGAAAAATAAAGTAGATTTTTTTTTATTATTGGGAGAAAATAAGGAGTAGCCTGTAATATGAACACTTGATCATTTAAAATGAATAATATTTTTTTGAGATTTGGATAATTTCCTTTTTCTTTAAAATGTGTCATATTTTTAAAAAAGAAACACTTACATTTTCTTGGATTGGGACCAACCAATTTTACATAAGATTAGTTTGTATCTTTATTTGCAGTATCACATTGTAATACTTTAAAAGAAATGAGAGGATTCAAATCCAATTTTTTTTTTTTTTTATATTCCTGCGATAAATATGATCATTGGCTTAGCACTTGTACTGGAAATTTGAGAGGCCGGAAATAATGCATCCTCCAAAGGATACAAATTTACTTAAAGGATTCAATTTTTTTTACAAGTGCACTATTTTGGAAGATGGATGAGAAATCTTGAAAATTACTGGATCAAATGCTGATGTAGCATATGAATACCGGCAACCATTACTCTTACCTTGTACAATTTAATTTTCATATATTTTGCTGATCGACGGGTCACTTTTCTCAGTTCACAAGGATTAATTTTTTTTTAGTATAAACTAGGGTATTTTTTCATCTGAAAGGTGAGAGACTAATCTCACGGGTACGGTCAGGTGCGTGAAGTAGGGACCTATCTCAACTGTGTTTTATCTATACACACCGCCCTAAGAATTAAACCCAAATAAGATGTTTAAAGTGATCGAACCTCTTCTACTTGAACTAACACAAATTGATAGTTCCGAAGTATTAATTAATTCTTACAATTTTGTACATATATTCTGTTAGGTTTATTTTGTAACATCAAAAGTTTATTTTATGTTGTATACTCTCTGTAAATGAGTTATACTCAGAATGATCCACTTGTCTTTTTCTTTATGGCTGTAACTCACCATTTATATTGCTATTAAATTTCTATGTACTCGTTTGAGGAGGGATTGTTGTGTAAAGATAGTGTACACAAATTAAAGTTTTCATAATTTTTTAAAAATATATAAGTATTTAATATCTTGAGAACTTAAATAGTATTCAATACTTTCTTTTTTAAGTATTTAGAAGAATTATCAAAAAAGATTTATTAGAAGGAAATAAATTTTTTGAGTTAAAACCAACGACTATTAGTAAATGGAAAAGATTCAAATTTTTTTAAAGATCAACTTCAATGGTAGAAGTTTGATTCTGAATGGAGCAAACATTTTTAAAAAGGATTTTTACTTTGCACTTGACAATATTCCAGAAGATTAGACTCCCACTGATACAGTGCACAATCTCTGCTAAACTTTAAAAAAAAAGAATTACTGAGTTAAACTATCATGTAGTACACTGCATATTCCCAAGGCATGATTAGGATGGAGGGGTTGAAGAGGAACACATACTAAAGGAGAGGAATAATATTCCGGCCCACAATTTTGCTAACTATTTTTCATTTGAGGGACGAGTTAAATGCCAACCTATATATATCAATGTCAAGTTGAACATCTTACATTATGTACCATTTGTATGATGAAGAAAAGCGCCAAATTAAAAGTTATAGTTGTCGTGCATTTATTATTTCCAATCTTGCATTACCTACCATTTGCTGTTTGTTGAAGGAAAGCGCCAATTGAAAGCTAAAGTTATCATGCTTTTATTATTTCACTAGATCAGAACAACAATTACTAGATCCTAACAGTCCTGTGAAACTCAGTTCCCTTAGCATCAAATAGCAACAAGTTTAGAAGAAATGGTGGCCGAAAGTCAGAATATTGTTTTCTTGGCCATTTCCACAGTTGACTCTTTTTTTTTGGTCATTTCCGAAGCTTACTTTTCTGACACTTACTCATGGCCAGCTTGTAAATGCACCTTTTGGCATGATAAATGCGAGGTGTCGAGAAACTAGCAAAGAACAACAAAAGCCTAAGTTTAGAGGATGAACCCCCGAGAGTTGCATTTGCTAGAAAGAAAAGGGAAGCGTCTAGCTCTGTTTCCATTGCCCTTACAAGGCCATATAAACCCTATGCTTCAGCTTGCAAACATTTTTTATTCTAAAGGCTTTTCCATCAGCATAATTCACACAGAATTCAACTCTCCCAACCCTTCAAATTACCCACAGTTCACTTTCCATTCAATTCCCGATGTCTTGACAGAAAGCCAAGTTTCCCCGGCAGATCCTATTGCACTTCACACCCTCCTAAATGCTAACTATTTGACGCCATTCCGTAATTGCTTGGCAGAGTTATTAAATGGTAGTTCTGAAGAACCTATAGTTTGCTTAATTACAGATGAAATATGGCACTCCTCACAAACTGTTGCTGATAGCCTTAGAATCCCAAGGCTAGTGTTACGGACAACTAGTGCATGTTGTTTTCTAGCTTGGGAAGCCTTCCCGCTCTTGCGAGAAAAGGGTTACCTTCCCCAACAAGGTTTTTCTCTCTAACACTATCTGCATATATAGTTTGGTCGATTCTACAATGCTAATAATCTGAAGCTTATGTTAGTAGTTACAAGTCCTCTAAATTATAGTGAAATTATATGTCCATTAATGCAGAACCAAATTGTGTTTATTACTTTGAATTAGGTCTTATTACTTTGTTTGTCTCTTTTATCATTGGTACGAACCCATCATTTGTTAATTTATTATTTATTTTCATTAGCAACGTTTACATATCTTGGTTTAAATTACAATAGTCATGCGCATATAAACTATCCCCCTGATGTATAATCCAAAAATTTAAGGGGCAGAAAAATTAGAACAGCCATAGGCCTGAACTATCTCTCATAAGAGGTAGTTCAAAATTTTGTTAGAATTTTTTTTAATTAGAATAGTCATAGATGCATGGTGTCTATAATTTAAATCAAGTTGAATAGCTTGACCCAACAAAAAAAATTAAACTAGTATGGTTGAGTTTAGTTTCATATTTTGATTGGTCTTGGTGTTCGATTGCAGTTTTGTTAGTAGTCTTGCTCATATTCTATAATACAAAAATCTTCAAATTTTTCTTGATATACCTAAACAAAACTAAGGGATTGTTTCCCTTAAAAAATTTCATAGTCAACCTTGATCCAGCCTTCTGAAATTTTCCTCAATAAGGATTCCCCCACTTCCACTTCAGTTTTAATGGTGTTGATGCTCATGTGTTGATTGCAGTTAGGTTTGGTCCTGCATACTTTTCAGAATCTCAGTTAGAAGAGCCAGTGGCAGAGCTTCCACCACTAAAAGTCAAAGACATTCCTACGATCAAAACACACAACACCGATGACTTCTATGATCTACTACTGAACATGTTTAAAGAGACCAAGTCATCTTCAGGACTCATTTTGAACACCTTCCAAGACCTTGAACAATCTGCAATACTCACTTGCCACCGGGACTTCCCTGTCCCAGTCTTCACAATTGGGCCATTTTTCAAATACTTCCCTGCAGCGACCTCCTCTTCAAGTAGCTTACTAAAACAAGACCAAAGTGCAATTTCCTGGCTTAACACCCAAACACCCAACTCTGTCATCTACGTGAGCTTTGGGAGCATTTCAGTAACAAGCGAAGCTGAATTTTTGGAGATAGGTTGGGGGCTAGCCAATAGGCACCAACCCTTCTTGTGGGTGGTTCGACCAGGGTCAATACCTGGGTCGGAGTGGCTTGAACCGTTGCCAAAGGGATTCCTTGAAAATTTGGAAGGGAGGGGTCACATTGTGAAATGGGCTCCTCAATTAGAAGTGTTAAGCCACCCTGCAGTAGCTGGGTTTTGGACACACAATGGTTGGAATTCAACAATGGAGAGCATTTGTGAGGGAGTCCCAATGATTTGTTCTCCTCGTTTTGGGGATCAACTGGTTAATGCAAGATACGTGAGCAATGTTTGGAGGGTAGGGATGCATTTAGAAGGCAAATTGGAGAGAGAAGAAATAGAGAGAACTATAAGGAAACTCGCGGTTGAGGCATGTGGGAAGGACATGAGAGTGACAGTTCTGAATTTGAAAGTGAAAGCAGAACAACGTGTGACGATAGGAAGCTCTTCAAATGAATCCCTAAAGAGCCTTGTTAGTCACATATTATCTTTCTAGCTCCATCACGCTTGATTCTGTAATATTAGCTAATTTATCATTACATAGAATACTTTATGCTGTCTCAACTCTCAAGCGTTCATTTGAACAAACACATGTTGAATGTATGTTTCTCTTAACTACTTATCTCTCACTCACAATTCCAGCCGTTGAGTGTTTCTCAAAAGATTCAGGCAAATAAAATAACAACGGAAAATCTACACCAACCACGTAATTGATCACAGCATATCATAGATCCGCATTCCATTACATATACATACAGACTAAGACACACCAGACCAAACATACATCCTCAGACTCAGAGCACTCATAATAACACCATTTTTTACACTGAACAAAATATGAAAAACAATCAAACCAAGTCAAGGACTTGGGAGTTTCTTAGCCAGAAATTTGGATGGACCTGACATCAGCTTTCTTGACCTCTTCTTCTTTGGGCACAGTCACGGTCAGCACCCCGTCTTCCATTGCAGCCTTCACCTCATTAACCTTCGCGTTCTCAGGGAGCCTGAACCTCCTTGCGAAGCTCCCGCTGCTACGCTCCACCCGGTGCCACGTGTCCGTCTTCTCCTCGTGGTCGCGGTTCCTCTGACCGCTGATGTGGAGGACCCTTCCGTCTTCGATCTCCACCTTCACCTCCTCCTTCTTCAGTCCCGGCACGTCCGCTTTGAACACGTGCGCCGTCGGGGTCTCCTTCCAGTCGATGCTGGCACGTGCAAACGATGACGTCTCAGAGGGGAACTGGTCCGAGGAGAAGGGGCGCACGGGCCATCCCTCGAATGGGTCCAAAGCTTCCAGCGAAAAAGGGTCGAAGGGGTTTGATCGGCGTCCGAAGAAATGCGGTATCAGCGACATTGCTTCAGTGGGAATTTTCTTTCAGTTTCAATTCAAGGAGTGTGGAGGGAGAAAAGGTAAGTGTTAGCTTTAAACAGTTTCAGAGAGAGGCTAGAAAATTCTCGAGGATTCCAGGCCAGCACGTTGTATTGTGGACGGTTAGATATGTGGAAATATCAGAAACTTCCCTGGTGTTTCTGGAAACATCCAGATGATCCCCTACATTTTTCCATTCAAGCCCACGAGTGTGTATTTGAGGCCCAAAGAACTTTTTATGTGGATCTAAATATCCCACCCCTCTTTGTTTTGTAGGCCCAAATAATCAGGACCAATTCTCATATATATCAAAAATATATTGACATTAGTGTACGGTGCAATTTTTAACGAGCGCACAATTTTTTTTCTTCTTCCTCTTCTAGGATTTTTTTTAGGAGTTTTTCCTAAGTTTCACCTTAGAGGTGAGGCCTTCACTGAGGTGCCAAGTACCCAAAAAAAAAAAAAAGACATATATTACTACCAATAATTCTTGGTGAGTGTGTTTCATTGAAGACCCAACATATTCAGGTCTGGAATTTTTTTTTGGGTAGAGGTAATGTATTAAGCAGTTTGTGCAGCAATATTATATTTGATTGAGATGTATTGAACTTGATAATTTGACATGTAATCTAATCTGCACCCAATTGGAAAGCAATGATTGTAGCAGCCAGCGATTAGATTTATGGTTGGAATACTCCTACCATGGTATTTAAGTTTTCATTTGAGCATTGTAAAATTTTCGGTCCTATACTTGGCAGTGAGAAAGAACTCGAAGGTGAAGGAACTAGGTTAATATTATAGCTGACCTACAAACTTGACCATGTACCGATGGGATGGTCTATTTACAAAATGGAAGGTAAAGGTTTTTACAGGTCTTCATCGCTTTCACTGGTACATGAATCATCCAAGTTAATGGCTGCTACTTTGGAAGCACTAATCCTAAAAGATGCTGATCGAATCTTGTACGGTAACTTGGCATTGCTTGCAACCACCCCACACTCTGCTTCTCCATTCTCTTGCTCTCTCTTCAAATCGCTAGGAGGTAGGAAGCAATCGATGGACAACCCTTTAATATTAAAATCCACTTCTTCAATTTGCCAAACCTCTTCCATTCGTGTCCTCGAATGGCTCTTAGGGTCTTCACCAAACCTAAACAAGGAGACCCAAGTCTTCCCAGCGTGCGCTATCTGAATGCCATCTACGGTTCTGTAGTCTTGTATCAGGGACTCCATGCTGGTTTCCCAGTAAATGCTGTCATTTCTAGAGGCTTTGAGTTTGAGCAAGTGGGAGTCTTCTAGCTGCACCAAAAGGCCTGTTCTCTGGCTGAAGTAGCCCCACACTGTGTGGCGAACTATGTCTACGTTGCTGTTGCTTCTTGCTTGCAGTGCAGAAGACTGGGCTTCAAGTTTCAGTATGAAACAGTCTTCGTTGTTCACTGTCTTCTCTCCAATGCATGTGGAGTTGCCGAAGAGATTGGCCGTGGACCTTGGATCAAGACCCTGTTCCAAAAGCAATAATTTAACTATTGAAGATCTATAAAATGAAAAAAGATCATTTGTATAAAATTCATAATCAAAATGTGAATTCCGCTGTAGCACAACTGAAGTGTATGCCTCTGACACAAGGTAGTACTAGTAGGTTAGTTTCTTAGCAGTGTAGTAAAAGAATAGAAACGTCGTTTTTTTTGTTTTTTGACAATATGTAATATTAGAGTCCCTGGCTACTAAAACTAAAAGGAATAAACTTGACAAAGCTTGACTCGGGCATGTGACATTGTGGATCATCAAGCATGCATCAATGAAATTGGGGCTTTAACATTATGGCTGGCAAGGCTCCAATTACAAATTAGTGCATATATCTTTATTCGTTAATATGGAAATCCTACTACATGGAAAGTAAAAATTTGTAGGGGCCAGGCCAGACCCCCTTTAAATCCGCCCTTGATTACGCATATGAACTTTTGTTTTGGTTAAGGCCCAAACGAAGGTCAAATTTTATCTCGTCAATCAGCGTGAAAATCCAAATCCAATTACCTCAAGACTCAAGAGGCTCGAGGCAAAAGAATAAAACAGCTTCGGAATGGATGAGAACAGGTTGGCACACACAGAGGAACGATTAAGATATTGTTGACTTGTCTTCCCTTTTGACTTTAACCTTTAAAGGAAGGAATTTCCCCGCATTCCCCTCTTAGACTGTTGACTTTTCTTATTAAAATGTAGACCTTCTGGTTGTGGGAGGGGCCAAGGGGACAATTTCAACGAAAAACAATAGGAAAGAAAATAAGCTTTTTGCTAATTCCTTTTGAAAATGGGAAGCACTTTGTTACGTGGGCTTCTTTTCTTTCTTGTTGGCATGTTTGGTTAGGGAGGCTGACAACATCCAACCCCGTTTTTTTTCTGTGTTATGAGGAGCCAGACCAATTGAGGAGTTAAAAAATTGATTGAAGTGGGAAAGCAGCATATATGGGAACATGCAATTCACACCTGAGGAAGAAAGCAAATTAAGAAAACCCAAACATGGTTTAGAGGCCTATTCATATTGATAAGAGGAACCCACTTCACGCACGCTTAGGCATAGGAGGCCGACAGAGGCAATTAGCCAATTACCATGAAAATCAGTGAAAAATGTCCTCAAGTAGAATGAATCATTTATTACCCCACCTATATACGAATCATAATTAAGCATGCTCCATTATGTCCCATACAAACAAACAAGCACATCTCAGCAATTTTACAGCAATCATAATTATGCATGCTCCTTTATGTCCCATACAAACAATCTACCCCTTCAAAGGGAAAAAAAAAGGGTTGGGGGATTTTTAATTTAGCTTACCTGTAGGAAACGCCTGAGAGGTCTTGGTGGGCCGCGAGAAGCATGAGAATGGTGCCAAGGGGTTTGCCTCCATGCCACTTTGCCATCACTCCCAGCGCTGATCTTGTAGCCAGAAACCACCAGCTCCAAGCACCACAGCTCCGGCCTCTTTTGCCACACCACGAACCCCCCCATCTCTCCCTTCGTCTGCAAGTTCTTCACCTTCACCATCTTCTTACTATTCACACTCCCTTCCCCTGCGGAAAACTCAGAGGTCGCCATTCTCACCTGCCCCATCGCATACATGCTGTCCACGGAATTCAAAGCATGTTCTCCTCCCACGGCCGCCACATACTGTTTCACTATATATTTCGCCATGGAAGCCTCCTGCGGAAGCATATACATCACACAACACAATTAGCAAACATTAAAAAAAAGGGTTATATTCATTGTTATAATCAATTTCTATTTTAAATGAAAAAAAGCTTTTTTTCAGCAAATATTACTGACAATGTGTTGGTCTTTAATGCTGCGAGTGATGGGTTGGTTGTCAGAGCTGATAGGTGAAGGGATTAATGGCGCTCCCACAACTCCTAGCAGAAGCTGGATCTCAGTGTTTCGGCCTCCGAAGACTGCTGCCATGGATGCTGATGATGATCTCGATTCAGCGTTTGGCTTCATCCACGACTTCATGTTCTGCCAAGCTCTGGTGGTTCCGCTCTTGTGGGTGAAAATCTCCTCTGGGATAGGGACCTCAAGCACCGTTTCGAGCCCATCCTCGCGATCAAGATTGGGACAGAGCTTCTTCATACCAGAGAGCAGAGAATTAAGCGTACGTAAGTATTTTGATTCTGGACCCAAGAGAGATACTTTGGAGATAAAGGATAATAGATGTAGCAGGCTTAAGATATGAGAAAGTAACGAGAGGGGCAAGGAGGGGTTGGGTTGGAGTCTTGAATAGAAAGATAGAACGAAAGCTGAGTTGTAGCATGAGTATTGATATTGAGTATGAAACTTTGGAAAAGATTACCAACCAAACTATGGGGGGCCCTTTATAACGTGGTCCGCTATGTCCATGTCGTGTTTGCACGCCTCTATTATTCACGCTTCACACTAACTTAATAGGGCAATTAAACTTATGGTTTCCTTCTAATTTAAAACTGTTATTGATGGTGACTTTATATAATTTGATGAATTTCATTTTAACCTTTTTTTTCCCTCCTTTTTTCCTGAAAGGGGAACATGTTAAGTTAGGATGTTGTTTTTGAAGTGCAAAATTTACTGTTTTATGCAATGTTGTCCGGACCACGGCCGTCCTGACCGATTATCTGGCCCCTTATCCGTCAATGTCAAAACCGGATTCATGGTTGGACCGGATTGAACCGGTCAAAATTGGTCAAAACCGGGCAAAACCGGTCAAAACCGGATTGAACCGGGTTAAACCGGGATAAAACCGGGTTGAACCGGCCATCTTTTTTTTTTTTTTAATTTTTTAATTTTTTAATTTTTTTTAATTTCTTAATTATTTAATTATTCAACTGAGAGTGATATGAGACTTGATAATTAAAACCCCAAAACCTTATTATGCATTTTATTATTGGTAATGTGTATTATGAGTCATATATATATATTTGTTTATTTAATATATAATTATGACATCATCCGGTTCGACCAAACGGTTGAACCGGTTGAACCGGTTGAACCTGAACCGGAAACTTTTTCGGTTCACTATCCAGCCCGGCTTTAACAACATTGGTTTTATGTCACTTTTCAGATAAAATATCACTGTCCTTGTGCTAATCTTCATTTTCTTTGGACGAAAATAGGAGATCAAATAAAAGTCCTCAAATCCATATATAGTTTGTTACTTTGGTAGTCTTTCCCATCAATGTTTCTATTTATCGTGATTTTTCGTGTTTAGGGATCAATTTGTGTCTCCAAATGGAGCGAGTCAAATCTATTTTCATTTTGTTAACGGGGATAGGATTAACAATCTGATTCCGGTAGAATAGTACGATTATCCACTGCATCTTGAAGATTGATAACTCAAGAGTAACGGGGACTTCATAGAGTTTCAGTGTTGCAAACATTCATATCTTAATTACTCCACCACTAGATGAGCTCATCTCCAACCACTTAGATTTCAACCAAATAGATACTGAGTAAAATCATTAATTGGAGATTTTGACAAAATTTCATATGTGTATTAATATCATAAAATTTAGTTACTATTTTTCTTTGAGTTTAATTTTGATCCACCGTCAATGTAAAGTTTCTTTACATTATCATTCAATAATGTATTGCCAAATCATTAAAAAAGTTTGACTATCACAACAATCATTTAGAAAGTCTAACTCTTTTAATAATATGTCAACACATGATTAAATGACAATATAAAATTTTTTTACGCTGAAAGTGAATTGCAATTAAATCTTTTTTCTTTTTCTAGTTGTGCGTATTGCACTTATGTATTACTTCAAACATGCTTGAAAGTTTAATATGTAACAATGTGGTATCCTTTCTTTTTCACATAAATATTGAGATTAACTGTATATACAAATTGACAATATATGTCCTGTGATTGTAAGAGAGACAAACATATTCACTAACTTGGTGTGTCCGCTACATAACTAAGATACTTTCTCTTTAGACACGTATACATGTACAAACAAATCAAAAATTTTAATATGTGAATTTGATAAAGATGTAAACAACTTACATCCAAAGTGAAACCAAAATAAAAAAAATAAAAATAGGTATGTTGCAAATAAAGAGAAAGAAATAAAAGAAGAGTTCCAAAGAGAGTGGATTACCCCACACGTCAATTTTTGCTACCTTATACAACGGCATATCTTTTATAAATATTTCCCCCCAAAATAATTACATACGAGTTAACGGATAAGATCATGCTTATCCATAATTCACTACCATTCAACCTAAGGAAAATGTCGGACATATATATATATATATAAACCACGAAGATGCATTTCCCATAACTATATAAGATACGCAAGATGCGACCAACATTCTAATTGTATACTGAGAATGGTAGCCCATGGCCATGGCAATGGATGAGTTACTGGTTAGGAACAAATGAATCTATTCATGTCTGCAATGGGGAGGGGCATGGCCATGTGAGCTGTGCCCTGATCCCATTTCCGATTATTGATACATAAATCGACTAAAGTGGCCCATACGCAAAGCGACACGTATCTGGTTGAGCTGACGAGGATGTATTAACCGACAAATTACGTTGTTGTCATTTCCAATCATGTCATGCACGTTCTCATCAAATGTTGCTCTTCTTTATCTGATGTGGTGGGGGTGGCGACGATGTAACAATCTTGTTGTTACAACTACAATAATTTTATTTATTAAACAAAATGTTTTCTTTAATTTCATTGTTTTCTTAAGGTTATGTTGTCCCCTATGAAATCTCCATAGATTACTTAGCAGCTCGATCACCATACGAATCAAATATTATATCCGTTTGATTTTGTTACAAATGAATCTCAAATTATTGAGTGACTGTGTTTCTGATTAAGTTAGAAAGATAAAACATTTTAATATCAAACTAATTAGTCAGTTAATTAGTGATACAAAAGCAATTGGTTTATGAAGCATAGGCTCTCTAAATGTACTAGTTAATTAAGGGAGATTTATAGCAATATATACATTTAACAGATTTTCACGTGACTGGACCTATAAGAATTTTAATCCTTTGATTAAAATTAATAATAACTGAAGTGGAAAAGCATATTTGAAATCAAGATTGATGCTTTTTTTTTTTTTTACAGATATCTTTAACTTTTTTTGTTTTTTTGACTAAAGTATTATTTAAGGATCTAAATTTTTTTATGATAAATTAATTAAAGGATTAAACTTTTATTATTACCAATTAGGGATTTTAACTTTATTAAAAAGTATTTTTATTAATAAAAATGTTAAAAAGACAAAAATATCCAACTTGATATATAAAAACAATTTATAACATGAATAAAACACATGACATATATGATTTAATTTTTTTTTCAATTGATAAATATTTTCAAAATATTTTTCTGATAAAGTTGAGATTCTTAATTGATTGTCACAATAAAATTGAAGTTCTTGTACAACACTTTTTTTTTCCTTTTTTGGGTACCCCAATTTACTCTTGATTCTTGAAGAGAGAACTTGGGAGTTTTAAAAGTCTTTTATTGCACCTTTAATTACAACTTAGGATGGAATATATATCACGGTCATGTAAAAGTTTATGACGTACAATTTCTGAAATATCGAATGCCGTAATATGGTATTGTTTGTTAGAACCAAATTCTTATAAAAAGGTTTAAATACTAAATTCTTAAAAGCTGTAGCTTTCTCTGTTCAAGTTTTGAGGATAATAAAAATATTTATTTAGTTTGAACAAGTAAGTGTTTCGACAATAGTATTAACAAATCGCTACTTGTATGTGCGTCCATTCTGCTTTATGCTTAAAGATAACTCTTCGTGCGTCCAATATGCTATAACTCTTTGTGGGTCCAATAAATGTATTATATACTTTTACTATTGGTGCGTCCAATACTTGTATGCATGTACTGTTACTTTTTATTAGTTCGTCCAATACGATCTGTCTGCCAAAGCTCGGACTCAACTCACTCTTTCAAAGTTCAAGCTCTCGTCCAAGTGAAATTTCAAAAATGAAGAACTATTCCTCATTAAATGCTAGAAAAGAACTCGACGGCACTACGACAAAAGAAGTCAACTAAGCCACTTTTTTGACATTGTCTAACAACTACAAAGATCTGCAAATAAGAAACCGTCTGCAATCTTAGACAAATCGGGACTTTGTTTTCATTGATTGGAAATCTCGGAGAATAAAAGTCACCATCGTAAGAAGTTCAAGACTTTTCCAATAGATGTATTAAATGCTACTCAGAACGGTAATAAATGTTTCCGTTGGACGATCTAGCCCATGAAGTCTGCTCAATTTGTTCTTACTTATAAAGAGAAGAAGCAGCACTTGAAGAAATAGAGAGATTTTTGCCGAAGCATCCTACAAAGTCTAAAAAGCTTTATTTCTTCTTAGATTTCCATATACGTGTAAAAAGAAAAAGCCTTGAGATTTCTATTGTCTATTCTCATTTGTCAGTGAGTTTCAAACTCAAGCTTTCATCTACTGTCACTTATTCATCTTAAGCATTGTAAGCCTGAAGAAGCTGTGTGTAAAAGAATACTTGTGAGATTGAACCTGAAAAGGTTGAAAATACTTGTTACCTGAAGAGGTGCATAATACTTGTAATCGTGAAAAAGATTAGTTGGAAAATCCTTCTGGTTGAAGGGACTGGACGTAGCTCTTGGTTGATAAGAGTGAACCAGGATAAATCTCGTGTGTAAGCTTCTCTTCTCTTCTAGTGTGCTTTATTATATTCACTAACCTCTGGGGTCTACCATTATGTTTATTAACAAAGATATTTTATTTGGTTTTAGAACGTGTTAACCATTTTATTAAAAGTCTTTTTAAAATCCTTAGAGTCCAATAGGACTAAGCGGTGTTGGTTCTAAGCTCTTTGCTTGTCAAACTTTATCCTTCGCTGTGTTCTATTTTCTATTGAAAAGGAAAATCTTTTATTAATTATCAAAAAGGGTTAAGAAACACAATTCAACCCCCTTCTTGTGTTTCACTTGATTATTTCATTGTTTGTGTAATTGCATTTTAATATTTTGAAGTTTGAAGAAAAAAATTAATAATAATAATAATAATGGACTGCAAAAAAAAAATTCTTGATGCTTGACCCAACGGAGAAATTCAATATTTCTATTAACACTATCAGATATTTAATAATAATAATAATAATAAATTATGTACGTATACAAACAAGACATTGTTCATATGCTTACTTGTTTTTCTAGAACAAATTATGATTGAAAATATTATTATCTATGTACATCTAACATTGCGCTCAAAGAGTACGAATATCTTAAGATAACTTTAAAAAGAAAAAAAGATAAATATTTCATGATGTTAAGTAACTGATCGATAAAGGATGATTAGAAATTAATAATTACTTAATTAAAGAGAAACAAGCTTATCTTAATTAATTACATATTTTTTGCAAGTATATACCGTAAGCATAGCTCTAAAAAGAGTCACAAAGGATTACGTAACAAAATGAACATAAATATATATAAATAATAATAAAAAACTAGTAAACTACCTATATAGGAGGCGCCTCCAATCTTGGGGTGCGTGAATTAATGAATCGAATCTCACTTTTTTTTAATTCTTCCCACTAACTGATGATTCAATCAAATGAGTGATTACCATTTACTAACTCAGAAAAAAAAATTATAAAAAAAAACACGTTAATCATCATAATAACTGATAGTTATGCATAAGAAAGAATCAAAGAATTAATAAAGATTATTAAAACAATTTTTTTTAAGAATAGAGACCAAGTCAAATAGTCAATTTAAAGTCTATTATATGTAACATTAATTTAAACTGTTAAGGCTAGAAATAAATTATGTCTCTGCAAAAATCAATGTTTATAAAGTAAAGATAAACTATACCAATATTGACAAATAGAGTTCAGTGCCATGTGGTTAACTCAGATGAAGATTGAAGTCCACGTAAGACTCACGAGTGCCAATTCCGCCCGAGTTAGTGACAACAACTCGTGCACTGACTCAACTTTGGGGAGTTGAAAGAAAATGAGAAGATTTTTGTTTTTTTTAATGCGACAACTATAATTCCCATTTACTAAGAATTATTAAGAGGCATAAACTGCTAGACAAATTCCTACTTAATGTTCAACCAAAAAAAGTGCCACTTAATGTTTATAATTATAAACATGTCATTGTACCTTAATTTGGTGCTGATTCAAGTCTAATTCTTGTCCTTTCTATAATTTCAAATAAATCTCTAAAAACTGGGTGAAATATAACTCTAGATTATGTCCTTGCATATATGTAAATATTCTCCATCACTATGTTCAAGATTCTCTTATACAAATTAACAAGTAATTAGTTAGAATGATAAGTAGCTTCAATCTAGGTGTTAAGTTAAATATTTGATTCATAGAATTATCATTATTGGAAGGACTAATAACAATCATACTCACAAATTTAAAAATAATTAGTCTTATACTCAAAAAGTATAATAATATACGCGGTTCAAATCAAAAAAAATAAAATCCTCTTACACAAAGGATAGAAGTATGTATAATTTGAAAAGTAACCTAATTTTCTAAAATATTTATTTATCAAATAAATTAATAAAATTTATGATATGGACAATATAACTTTAATTATTATTTTTAATCAAAATTAAAAATCCTAACTCCTAAGAGTATGCTTATTTGGTATGAGTGAAGAGAAAAATATAAAAAGAATGACGAGAGAAGGTGATAACTAACAATACATTTAGACATGTATGTCTTAATACAATATCAATTTTTGCTCATTCTTTTTTTATTTGTTGCTTTGTTTGTTATTTCGCTCATTTTTACTTCACTCTTCCCATTTTTTTATCAAAGCAAACAACGAAGGTTTAAAAGTAGGTTTGAGAAAGTTTAATTCTTTTTCAAAACATTTTTTTTTAAAGAAAAAATTGTTTTATCTAAAATCTATCTTGTTTGTTTAAAGTGTGTAAAATTAATTATAAGTTAAGATTATTTTTCTATAACTAAAAACAGTTAAAAAAAATTGTTATTTTAAGCTTTTAATTATTTGATTTTAAATTATTTCAAAAGTTTTAAGAAATAAATACTTATTTACCCTCAATCAAATTACTTTTTCAATTACTTCACACATTTTTTAATAACTTAATACACAAAATTAATTTTTTATACAATTCAAATAAAATTCTTTATTATAAAATCGATTATAAATTAATATATCTAAATATAAATTATAATCAAATTTTCACAAATAATCCAAACACAAGGTTCAAGAAATCTGTAATATAGTTTTTGCGCTTCAATTTATCTTGGTTTGAAAGTGGGGCTGGGAAACGTCCAAAGTTATTCATTACAAAAATGAATGTTCGGCATTCAAGATCCATAATGCCAATTACGAAATAGTCATGATCAATCTTGATATATTCTGGGTCATAAGCACGCCAATAGTAAATATTCACGTTTGTTCAATCCAAAAAAAAAAAAGGAAGGAATTTTATATGTTTGCTTGATTTCCTTAATATATATACTAAACAGAGTCTCAAATGCATGTATCTTTTTCTCCACATGTCCAGCTTGTCTATCCATTTCCAGTACAATTTATACATGATGGACATAACCAAGATGAGAAGACTAAAACGGGATACAGATTTAGGTAAGGAAACAAAATCATAATCGTCCATGATATTATTCTAGGTTGTGAAAAATAAGATCAACAATAATACAGCAAAAATTATACAACTGCCAGTCGTGCTGGTACTTATATGAACATCATCATATATCTAAAGAAAAACATAGCTCCAATCAAGTATGGAGACACAGGTATTGAGCTTGGTACCCGTGTTAAGGGCCATAGGCTGACTAATAACCCTCAATCATCTTGCCTGCTTTATCCTGAAGTTACAGGATTTCATGAGGGCACATTGAAGTGAAAAAGCCAGGATATGACAAAGGCAAAGACCATACAGGCTAGCAGGAAATTCAAGAAGCGGTGGCCCTGCCAGAAATTTCGAGTTTCTGCAGGGGGGGCGGGTCCAGTTGTTGGTACCATGGAGGCATCATTTGCATCATTCCACTGTTCTGTCATTTCAACTTCAACTGCACCAGCTACATTGCGTGCAATTGATCCACAGATTTCACAAGTTCTGTTAATTGAACAAGTAAAATAACAGTTAACACCCAAAAAGTAAAAATAAGAGCAGTAACAGAAGTACAAGGAAACCAACTGGAAGGACTAATAGAAACTTTGTCAACAACCTGTGCTTTTCCAAAAGGAAGGTAATAGATGTAGATATACCAGCCTGCCTATCCATCAAAGTTCCCTCAATGATTCTGACAAAAACTTTACACCTTTTTTTTTCTTTTTAACTTTTTCCCCATTTGGTCTTTACCATCCAAAGGCACACATAAGAACTGTTTAAAATCATGGTACATGCTTGAAACCACATTAATCATGAATATGCATTTTTCTTTATTGTGTTAAAGCCATCTTTTAAAAGAAAATTATTGATCTTGAGCCATATTTTACTCAAACACAGGTAAGCCATATGAATCGAACCAACCACTTTCCAAGAATTTCAGCTAACAAGAGTTTCCAAGATGCTTTGCATCCCCAATTCACATGAATCAGTCTAAGTCTAGAATATATAATCTCAGAAATAACAGCGTATGATCATTGACCTGCCAAGCCACTGTCACTTGACTCACTTCTTTCCACTAGGCTTCCTTTCTATTGTTTCCTCTTGTGTTGGGGTGGGGAACAACAGTGACAGAAGAAAAGTGGCTAAGGAAAAACGATTGAGACACATAGGAGATTTTATTAATCGACAACTAAGTAAAAACTCATAGTTCTTTTACAATCTGAAATTGAAAAGATATCGAAAGGATTGCAAAATCTTACAAAGAAATTACTTTTTCAATGGTCCAACTTGTACATGATCGTAGGCCAGCCTAGCAAATAAGGTAATGACCAACAAATAAGGAGCTTGTCCTTCGGGCTAAGTATCACAAATAACAGAACAGAGTGTACAACTACAAACCAAAACGGCAAATAAAGAATAAACAAGAAAAAAGATAAATGTCATATCCAATTTTCAGACTTGCCAGCAGTTTACTTAATTCACTGGTAACCAGTAGAGAAAGGCCAGATCAAATCACAACTGGAATAAGTATAATTTGACAATATTAGTGCAAATCTCCGCATGCAATGCAATCCATCATAAATGCACCTGCGATAGATAAAAATATAAATGACTAACTGTTTCTGCAACTACCCACTAAGGTAAAGATTCTCCAACGTTCCAACAGGGAATCACTTTGGGAGCTTATGACGGAAGAGTCATAAAATATATCAAACATGATGTATACTAAGGATTCCTCTACTGAATCGCCATCCCAGACCCTGGTTATCTATCTAGCCGAAAGTTTATCCCTAAGACTGGAGAACCGTGTGTTTAATTTCCTCTACTCTTTTTTTTTTCCTTTTGTGGGACACAGCACACCCAAAACTTCAATTATAATTTAGTTGACTTTTGAATTTGGAAACTGCCAGTGCCAGTCTACAACAGAAGATGAAAAACAGGCGAAAGTTGAAAATATTACTTCATGAAACGCAGGTATCACGAGTCCTATGTGAATGATACACCTATTCATGATTATAAAATAAAATTAAAAAGAAAAGGAAAAAAATGAAAGAAAGAAGGAAGGAACCAAAAACGACGTAGCCAATATATAAATTGTGGACATGACAGCAACCGCCATGTAGGTTGACTTTAGTCAAAATCAAATTTGTTGAGAACATAACAAAAAGAGAGGCAGAGAAAAGAAATCGAACAAATATGGGGAAAAATAATATGTATGCTTGGACCTACAAACACGATATTTTCAGTTCCTCTTCGTTGTTTTTTATAAGCATCTTCACCTTAACCCTTTTTGCAATAACGTAGCTCAATTTAGCCTTAACTTTCACCATCTGTTGGCACACAGAATTATATTATAGTTCACACTTCAATATTAAGGCACTTCATGTCAAGCACAGTCCTTTAGCCCGCATTACCACATGCCCTCTTCGTATCATATGCTAACGGTAAGCAGGAAAGAGACAAGTCAAAACGCTCCAGAATTTGTAAAAGACTATCTATGCCTCAAATTAAAGCATGGTCAAGTGCCACTACAACAACAATCTAGCAATTATTCAGCCACAACCATTCTCACAAATTCGGCACACCAAGAGCATGAAGATCAATAGTTTTCCCAGAAACAATCAAGCATAACCGATTTCAAAAACACAGAAGCTTATTTCACAATGCACTTACTTGTTACCCTTGATCTTGAACCAAGCCTCAGCACACTGTTTGTGGGCAGCAGCCAAATCATCTTTGCAGGAACATCCCAGCTCAATGGGAGTCCCAGATTCATGGTTGGTCATATCCATGCTGAGATAACAAATCCTGCAATCCCTCTCCATCTTATCCAAATGTACCTTGACGTCAGGCACCACAATGTCCAGATCCACCTCCACCGAACACTCGGACACAGAGGATCCCCTCTCTTTTTCAGACACTCCCACAATCTCGGGACTAGACTCGTGGGAAGCCCTTTGTTCCTCATCTGACCGGTCGCTGGTCTCAGAACATCCTTCGCCGTTGCCTACCAAGCTCCGTTGACAACCGCTGTCAATATCAACAATGTGAGACTTGTCTTCCACAACTAACATTTTGAACACCCAAGTTGAGAATCCTCATGTAATGGCTCCACGAGGCAGAGATCATTAACACCCACCAAGGTTTGAAGAAGAAGTCGTCGGGTTTTTTTTTTTTTTTTTCTGAAGCTCAGCAAATGCAGAGGCAAGAACGATGTGAATTGTGTAAGGTATTAAGCAACACGTTACTCTAGTGTGGTAGGTGGTCTCTTTCTTCCGAGTCCCTGACAGGACTTGAAGGAGAGAGAAAGAGAATAAAAGAGACAAGGAGAGATATCAATCCAGATAGATCTTAAAGAAGAATGCTTATGCAGTCCGATGGGGGGGGGGGGGAGTTGGCAACACATTTTCCCATTTTTTCTGTTTCTTTGTAATAAAAATTTAGAACACCTTTGATTTTGCTTAAACTTTTGGAATAATTGTTTTTTTAATTAAAATTTGTTTTATTTAAATTTTATTTTATTTATTTAAAATGTATAAAATTGATTATAAGTTAAAATTATTTTTTTATAATTAAAAATAACTTTTTTTAAAAATATTTTATTTTAGAGCATGTTTAATCTTTTCCAAAACAACTTTTTATTCAATATTATTCAATAAAAAACTATTTTATCTAAAAATATCTTGTTTGTTTAAAGTGTAAAATTGATTATAAGTTAATATTATTTTTCTATAACTAAAAATAACTTTTTTTAAAAAGCTGTTATTTTAAACTTTTAATTATTTGATTTCAGATTATTTCAAAAGTTTTAAGAAATAAATACCTATTTACCCTCACTCAAATAATTTTTTTAATCACTTCATGTATTTTTTGATAATTTAATACATAAAAACGATTTTTTTTATATAATCCAAACAAAATTCCTTATCATAAAATTGATTATGAATTAACATAACTAAATATAAATTATTTTTCTCATAATTGATTTTCTTGAAAATCGATTATACACATAATACATTTTTCACATAATCTTTTTTTTACAGCTAATCTAAATACTCAAGCTTTTAATTATTTGATTTCAAATTATTTTAAAAATTTTGAGAGATAAATACCTATTTCTCTTCAATCAAATAAATTTTTTAATTATTTCATAGATCTTTTAATAATTTAATACATAAGAATAATTCTTTTATACAATTCAAACAAAAAATTTTAACTTAAAATTAATTATAAACCAACACATTTAAATATAAATTAATTTTTTTATAATTAATTTTACATATAATTAATTTTTAACATAATTTTTTTTACAATTAACCACTCTTAATCTTGAAGTTTGGAAATGGAGCTGTTTATCAAAGTTTATTTTTGTATGCCTTTTTCTCCATAATAATAAGGCAAAACAAGCCTGAAAACAGGAGAGATTCCTCATCAGGCCGACATGCTTTAACCAGGTGAGTGGGCCCTTCTTTTTTTTTTTTTTTGGGTGAGTTATTATTAGCATGGTGTTTGGTTGGGAAGGGAGTGAGAGGAGGGGGAGCTACTGTAATTCTCTGAGTTGCTTCTATGATGGGATGGCAAATCATGAGTGCAAGGGAGCAGAAAATGGAAGAAAGAGGAAAAAAGAAAAGGAAAAACCGAAAAAAGTCTTATGGAATAATTTGTAGGGGATGCTTATGATTGCGGTGACCTAAACTGCTTTTTCTTTTGCCGCAGACACGACAGATATTATCGTGAAAAGTATAAAATTATTTGTCCTCTTCACAGCTTTTTGTTCTTTTTCTTATTTATTTTCAATTTATATTTATCTATAAAAGTATAAATCATATCAAAACTTTGTTACTTTTGTCGATATGAACATTAAATAAGAATGAAAAGAGTCAAATCACACACTTTCACTTTTTTATTTTATCTGTTTTTTTATTAGTACTGTTTAATTCCTCAAATGCAACTGGAGCCTAATTTGTCACGACGTAATTTCAATGTTAAACTAACCGTTTATTAAGTTTTAAATATATAACAATGATATTTATTCAGATTGGACCGGACTCGCTAATTAGATCATTCAGAACGAAATCAGTTTTTTATTTGATTATAATTTAATGTCAAAATTAAATTTATAGTTGAATTGAGTTAAATTAGTTAAAATTGGTTAAAACCAAGTAAAATTAGTCAAAATCGATCAAAACCAAGTTGAATCAAGATAAAACAGAATTGAATCGATCATTTTTTTTATAATTTTTTTAATTTTTTTAATTTCTCAATCACTTAACTACTTAACTGAGAGTAATATAAGACTTGATAATTAAAACCCCAAAACTTTATTATGCATTTTATTATTGGTAATGTGTGTTATGAGTCATGTATATATATATATGTTTATTTAATATGTAATTATGACATCATCCAGTTCGACCAAATAATAAAACTGGTTGAACCTGAACCAGAAGTTTTTCCGGTTTACTATCCGGTCCAGCTTTAACAACATTGATATTTATACACTATAAAAATTATATTATTTTTATATTTAATTAATTATGACTAAATTCTTAGTAAATATAATATATCAATTAATTAATGAGTTTTGATAATCAAATTATTTATAAAATGATAATTAATTGTAAAATTTATTAATTAAATGATATTGAAGTAAACAAGTAAAACACAAGAAACGAGGTTGAATTGTATTCCTTAACCTTTTGGAAAACATTTCGCAAGTTGATTCACGAACAAAACTTTGCTAGTTCGCAAAACATAATGGATAATTAAAAACAAGTTAAGTAATCGTTTGATGCAAAACGTTTTAAAATAAAATGTGAGCGCAAGTATAAAGCTATAAGTCTAGATAAAAGAATTGTTAAGAACAATAATAACAATCTCCAAATGTTAATAAATAAAAAGTAAAGCAAGGTAAATGATAAGAATATCACACCAGATATTTATCTTTGTTCACTCTTGTAAACCAAAATCTACGTTCAGTCCCTTCTACTTGAAAAATTTTCCATTAATCTTCATAAGATTACAAGTATTATTCACACCGCCTTTTTAGGCTTACAACCAAGTATTTTTAACCTATTTAGATTTTAACAATAAATATTCTTTACTAACAAGTCTTTTCAGGCTTAACACTGAATTATAAAGAAGAGTGTTTGAAAACACTTAATATCAACTCACGATAAGTGAGGATAAAACAAATAAGCTCAAAGTAAACGAAAAAACTATATACAAGAATATATGAAAGTGTAAGTAAAACTCATATTGTATCTCTTTTCTCTTGTGTTATTCTTCTTGATCTTTTGAAGATTTTATGTATATATAGACGTGTGAATTTAAACTTTGTCTTTATAAGTTTCATTGTCCAACGACAATAAATGTTATCGTTCTAGTGAGCATTTAATGCTTAATACTAATAGCGTGTTGATCTTCTTCTAAAAAGTGACCTTGGTTATTAGTGTTGCAAGAATCGTTGATATCTTTGGAGTAACTTTTTTTAAGTGAGCAGAAAGTTGTCATTTGCTGGTCTTTTATATAGTTTAGGTATGTCAGCGTCAACGTACAAAGTTGACTTCGAATGTCGCTTACTTGTCAGAGATCTCATCAGTAGTTAATATATTTTATCGTTATTGTATTTGAATTGGTTTTTGACGAACGCACTTGAGAGTAAAAATAACAAATACAACATTTGGATGATCTAATAAAATATAATAGAATAATTCATCTTATATTGGACGAAAGTAATAAAACTTTGAGAAGGTCTTTATAAAAACTTGCTTGAGTCTAAATCTTTTATAAAAGGTGTAAGAGATATTCAATATTGGACTTTTACTTTTTTCAAGAACAAAATATTATAAATTCAATTAAAAATTATTTGTTCATTCTAATTTAATATTTTTGTTATTTTTAAAACTTTGAGAGGTTCAATTACTTGAACTATTTTAATTCTGATATCAATTATTTGATTTTGTTTTTGGTTCTAACACGATATATTGTATTAATTAAGAATTTATTTGTCGTTAACTAAATTCGTCAATTTATTAATTAAAAATTTATTTATTATTAATTAAGTGTAAAAATAATATAAAAAAATTCTTATGCAAATATTTTTTTAAAGTATATTTCTTAATGTTAATAAGATGTATTTTTTATTGTATATTATCACTAAAATAAAATAATTTTTATTTTTATTAATTTTAAAAACAAAAACACGACCTCATAAACAAAAATAAAAAACCACGCATTGAAAAGGTTCAGTGGCCCCTATGGCTGTGAAGGGTGTAATTTTAACGGCACAACCAATTATGACAATAATTACGCTGTATTAATGTATTTTCTGTGTGAGTATCAATGTATTTATTTATCTTGATTGCAGACACGCTTCTACATTTTCCTTTGTGCCGCAATCACTTAAATGTTATAACTAAATTAATTCGTCGTGATATAAGGAATAAAATAAAAGAAAATATCTAAAAGTGGCCCCACTCCAGTGGTCCAAGATTATGATGTTCTCTTCATACGTTATAAGGTAGAAGTGCAGTTTAGGTTAGTACTAGAACACCAAGTATGTGTGGAAGGAGTTTGGGTATTTATAATATTTTGTTATGAATTTAATTTTGAGTTTAATTTTGATCTATCGTTAATGTAAAGTTTCTTTACATTATTATCTAATTATGTATTGTTAAATCATTAAAAGAATTTCACTATCATAACAATTATCTAGAAAGTCTAATTCTTTTAATGATATGTCAATATATAATTAAATGACAGCGTAAAAAAACTTTACATTGACGATAAATAAAAATTAAATCCTTTAATTTTTGAAATGGTGTGTACAAAAAAATACAGTTAAAAAAAACTTTTATTTTACACATTTAATCATATCTTATGAGATTAAACGAGAAGGTTAAGTTAATATTAAATCACTAACTTATATTACTCTGAGCAAAAAGAATTTAATCATTTTTAATATTTTATCATGAGTTTAATTTTTGAGATAAAGTGTATAAAAAAAACATAAATGAAAAAAGTCTCCTATTTTACGTTTGCCTGTATTTTATAAAATTAATCCTTCACTTTTTAAATGATAAGATATCCAAAAAATTTTTTTTAAAAAAAAACACAATTTAACACTAGAACATGAACCCAATTTCTTCGGCGCAACCCAACACTACAAATCATGACCGCCTTACTGCCTCATACTCGCACACTTTACCACTTAAACCAGTAAAATGACAAGACACACGTAGAGCCACAACTCTTCCGATAGACCATGAGATGATTTTTATTGTACACCTGATGAATCTTCATTTATAGTCATATGCGCAAAAAGATCATTTCAATGATGCAACAAAATATAGGTATTATCGTTTGTTTTTTTTGGGTATCTGTCTGTTGCGTCAGTGGACACCACACCATTAAAGTGAGATTTAAGAGTAACTTTTAAAAGAAGTTTTAAGAGAGAGAAAAAAGAGAGAAGAAAATATATATATATATATATATTTATTAAAAATTAATCATCAACTTAATATTAATATCAAATGTGTCTTACTAAATTAATATTATTATTTGTAGGTTCGACTACACCTAGCTCCAACAAAGACATGTGGTACCCTCGGTGTCACGCCAATTAAGCGGACTCTAAATTCCAAAATCCAAACATTCTGAAATCCCCGCTGATAGTGGTACTTTTTTGAACGGAGGAAACGAGAAAAAAAGGTTTTAACTAAATATTTTTTTAAAAGAAAAATCATTGTTAAACATCGCATTCTCTTCCTTCTTTCGAAGATATAAACATGATACCGTAAGTCTGTCTCATGCAGACCATCTTATTTAATCTATTCTCAATTATTCCGAGTGCTTCTAGTTGCTGTCCTACTCACCTTTTCACACCATACTTGCTGAGTCCATTTTTAAATGTTTGCGCACTTATTTGACTTACTAAACTCTTACGGAAAATTTTTAGATACATGTAGAGTAATATTTTTAACTAATAAAAAAATAACATGTGAATTAAAAAAATAAATTCCATTTTAATAATTCTAGGTGTACTTAAGAATTTTTCCTCTTAAAAGACAATTTAATAAAACTTTTAAATGAAACTAATTACATTCAAGTATAGTTTTGGGATTATGAAACTAAATTGACTTGAATATTGAGATATAAAAAATTCTATTATACTGAAAATAAATTTGTGAAGCATAATGTGATGTATTGCACCAAAGTTGTCAAAAGCGAGTTTTTCACTAAAAGGCGCGAAGAGTTTAGGAAAAATAAAAATAAAGCATAAAAGTGAAGATGTTAGATACCATATAAGATATCATTTAAAAATAATACATGCGTATAGAAGTATTGATATATATATATATATAAAATGTAACACAAATTTAAGTACTAAAATAACTAATTTAATAATTAATATATAAAAAAATATGACTTTATCATAATAGCATCTTAAAAGTTTACAAAAGCATATAGCTATCGTGGTAACATCTTTAAAGTTTACACTATCAAAATCATCGCATTTCATAAGGTTTACAGTGGTAAAAAGATAAATTCATGAGGCTAACATCAACTAATTAAAAAATTGTCCATAACCTATATTTCATAAAGCAAAGACTAAGATACGTAGTCATTAACTGCACTTCCATGTCTTTCATTATCATCATCATTAGGACATGGAAAGAACGAGAAGAATGTGAGGGGCGAATATGAGAAATGAGGAGCGAATGAGTTGGAACTTCAGTGAAGTGAAAATTCAGAATGAAAAGGGTAAGGGGAGATTGAATGATAAAAGCCCAAAACCAGTATAAAAATTTAGCCCGTTAACATTGCCAATGTAAAAGCATAAGAGCGTGAGTTAAAATCCAGATTTTATGGATTGTAACTTTTTAAAGGGTAAATCATAATGCTTTTATGGATATTTGATTGTACCTAAAATCCAATGGGCTTTTCAGTTTTCAAAAGTGATATTTTAACAAACATGATTGCACCGATGCATAAAATAGTACTGTTGCACCATAAAATTTTCCATGAAAAATGGTGTACGATAGAACTCTCTGATGGTGCTGAACTGATGTTGGTAAAATATTACGAACAAAATATATTCCTTTACTGGGTCAAATTGCTATATATTTTCTCAGATGAGAAGTTTCCGTATGTATTTCAAGATAACTATCGTGACTTCTTCACGTCAACGAGAAAGGGCTACTCACTCAATAAATTAATGCCCTCCATGGTAAGATTAACTGTTGTGAGACAAATAAAGATGGAAATCCACTAGAGTATGTTCAAGTATCCATCAAACTTCTGCAGGCATTGCAAAAGGTTGTCTAGGCATCTGCCTTGATAACACTTCTTGCATCACACCCAAAAACTTGCTAGGTCCCTCTTCAAATTGCAAGTAGTCATTCTTCAGACCTTGGTCTAAGAAGCTTGTTTGTGAGGCAGTGGCAACCCCTTGGGGTGCTGTCAAGTTTGCTGTATTCTCAGTTACTCTAGCACCATGATTCTCAAGGCCACTCTTAATCCAAGCAATATTGTTCAAGTCTGTGGCTATAGAGATCAATTCATGACTTGATAATGAGGGGGACTCCAAATAGTCAACAAAGTCAGGACCCAATAGTGAGCCATGAGAATGGCTTCCTCTCGACTCCCCTGCACAGCAGCCATGACCACATTGCATAGGAATCATGGGCTCACAGCCAACGTCATCAAATAACTTGCACGCTCCCACTTCTGCTTTGGATGGTTTAATAAAAGGGCCCTGCATTTGGAGCATCTCTGAATATGGAGATCCAGTTGTTGGCCTGCTTGGAGGATTATAAACACTAAATGCACTAACACGCGCTACTGGTCGACAGAGGGTAGGATGTCCCACCACTTCAGCGCCATCTTTTCTTGGAGGATTGTCTTCATACTGTTTAGTTTCACTATCCATCACGACATTTCTAACTTCTGTAGGATTCATTGAAATGATATCCCCAACTGACATGGTTTCTTCAGAGGATGCCTTTGTTTTCTCAAAGCTACCATCTTCCACTGCATAAACATGTGCTGGGACACATCTTTCCATTTCCATACACCTGCGCTTTAGTGTAGAATTCCAGTGGTTCTTAATAGCATTATCTGTTCTACCTGGAAGAAGCCTTGCAATTGCTGCCCATTTGTTTCCATGGATTGCATGGGCTGCAACTATAATACGATCCTCGTCCTCTGCAGCAAATCACTTTTCATTACTTTGAGAGGCACAATTTTCATCACCGGTGACTAATTTGTCAATTAAATGAATACAAGTTTACTTCAATAGAATATGTAGCACACAATAGGGGAATTCACAGGAGGAAAAAATAAGGAGACGGGATAGACTATGAGCTTTCCATGAATTAGGCAGGTATCAACCATCAAGATTTACCTTTTCTCACTCAACTCATTGGGACCCCATGATAACAGCCACAAGCAGCATATAACACATGAACACAACAGCATGGAGGCCCTCAAGCTCAAACATTAATCATTTTATTCATGTTGCTATTATAGGCTAAAGAAGGAAAAACTAATTCATGCCCCAGATAAGGCAACTGTTCAATGAATACCAACATAAAATGCAAAATATGGCAAATATTGTCTTTAATACAGTCTAAGCAGAAATTGGCCAATTTAATGTTAATTGTCTCAAATCCCAATCCATATTGGATATCCTAGCAAAGAACTTTTCCAAACTTACAGTTGTTCCAAATAGAGGGAGAGGGCAGATTCTATCACATACGGCAAACAAGTATATAAATGTAGGAGGACATATATGAGGATCTGTCCTGCTGTAGGTCAAAATACCAAATAAAGGTATACTGTTGTAGTCCCACTGAAACTGAAACCTAAATCATTAATAATTTCACCAATAAAATTGGAGAGACCTTCACCAAGGACATCACCCAATTTCAGCATTTTAGTTATTTACCACCAATTACTTTGTGAGCTCATACATTCACGTGCTAGAGAATATGTATGAAGATGTTTAATTTAGTGTACCAAGTATCGTCATCAGTCAGGGACGTAAAATGTTGTTTAAAAAATTCTTCTTTTCCTTTATGCTGCAGGTGATCTGGTGAACTAAGACTCTTCAAGCTGAGAAGAGTTGACCATTGATTGAACAAAATAAAGTATGAAATGATGGTCCTAGATATTGTTCAGCTACACAATTAGTTAACTACTTATCAAATTCTAATGCTGATATATAAAACCATGTGGTTATCAGAAATTTCAACTAAAATGATCATTATACAGGTTGAAAAGGGAGATACTAAGGAGCCGACCAGGTATGACACAGGTAATCTAACATGAGATGATAATAGATGAACAAAATGATTAAATATTACCAATAAGTATCAAAGTAGTTATGGAGCTAAAACTTGGGGGAACCACTCTGGCTGTTTCTGATGCTATTTTGATATGTTCTTATTGCATGAGTTGATTGAAATATGGTTGCACTGAATTGAAATAACATGCCAAAACAATGAGGAAAAACACAAAGACCGGATTTGACACAAGGAATAACACATCATTTTCGGCTACCGCCATAAAATGCTCTTCTGAACACATAACAAATCTTAAATTAGATGAAAATAAAATATTATGAAATTGACATTGACTCAAAAAAATGCCAGACATTCTAAACATATACTTCAAATGAAAAAAGCCCCAAAAATCCCAATTCATTCCACTCTGATAACATATCATTTACTTGCATTAACCTATGTATATTACTGATTTGTAAATTGGACCACTCTAATATGTCATTCTATTCGTCAATCACCTTCATATGTCATTCTATGTTCTTATGTTTCTCCACCATCTTCTCCAAATTGCTTGAAAATTTGTTGTTATAACCAGTTATTGAACCTCTTCAGTGGATATTAGCATTTCTTTCCATCAAACTTATCATACTGAATCAAATCAAGCTGTGGAGAGTGGCACATCACTGTTTCCAACAATTTTTTCCACTAAACCGTACAATATCCCACCATCCATGGTTTCTTGTATATCTCTTTATAAATAGACAAATCATTGCCAGTTTCACCATAAAGAAGAAAATTTACATAAAAATCTAAAAACCAAAAAGGTCAGTTTCAATGAAAAAAGGTCAACCAAAAAGAAAAGAAGATCTAAAAACCAAAAATCAGCCAGCAACTAGAACACAAAAATCTCTACCTTGCTAACATAGGTTCAAAAAAGCGTATATGGCTTTAAAGTTTGAAAGTCAAGCATAAATTGAACTAATTTACATATATTTGAACGTTTTTGTGATTCTATATTAATATTAGCATTCCAAGTATGCCATTTGGATTTCTCAGCACAAGAAAAAATGGCAAATGTCTGTAAAGCTCCTGCATAATCTCTCTCTCAATAGCTAGCAACTTGCAAGTTTGGTGTGTTCTTTGAGGTCAACATAATGCAATCAAGATTAAAAAAAAGAAAAAACTGCTTCAGTGAATGAGACTATAAACATAGTTATGCAACTGCAGGAGCTGTGAGCATTCAATTTAAGTGTGCCTTCTCAGCAGAGAGGTGTAGGCACACAAGATTGTATGAAACCTGGATAAGAAGTCAAAGGAACTTCCTATACATATTTCCTTTCAATATGTCTACCATCTGTACTCAAAACTAGTTATAGTACTTAAAATTATAAAGCGTTAATAGACAACCCAGGACATGCTGAAACCAACAAAAAAAAATTACAGAAACCCTGCAATCAGTGCAATGTCCATACCTTCCTCGCTACATTCTTTAGAACCGCCAAAACTACACAGCTCCTACTTTTAAAATTATTATGTAATGCATCCTTACAGGATCCAGCAACAATAAGATCAACCGAAAGCTAAAAATTTTGGCTTTTTTTAAAAACGAAAAATAAATAAAAATTAACCCAAATCAAGTCGAACCTTCTACCCTAATTCTAGAAACATCGACTTAAACACACAGTATCATATAGTGGAACATTCTCCAAGCTCATAACATCAGATAACCCCGCCAGAACCAAAAAACAGGGCCTTTTTGAATTGGGAAACAAGGACAGAGCAAAAAGGCTTATTACATTAATCCTCAAGCAACAAAAATGGGAATCCAAACCAAAGAGTAGCATATGCAGATAGACTCCACAGCACACCAGAAAATGAATGATCGGGCAATGGAGATTACCAGTAAAGGGTTTGCGTTTCACGCAAGGGTCGAGCTGATTACACCACCGAAGACGGCACGACTTGCCGGAGCGCCCGGGTATTCCCCGTGCGATCATGCTCCAATTCCTCGCCCCAAACTGCCCCACCAATCGCCCCAGAACGGCGTCCTCCTCCGGGGACCACGGCCCCTTCACCCTGCCGGCGACGCTACCGTCACCGAGCCCAGACAACTCGGCATCGCCGTCGGCGGGTTCCGACTCTGCGGTGACGGCGAAGGTGCGGTGTTGTTGGGTCATAGCGGTTTTTGGTTTGTGTTTTTGCAGAGTGTCAGTTTTATTTGTTTGATATATATTCAGTATTTCAGCGTGAGTGTCTCTCTCTCTCTAGAAACGCAGGAGACTATACCTACCCGCCTAACTGCTGGCGCACCCAAAGTCTTCTTTGACCATTTTGTAAGGCGGTTTTTTTATAATGACGTATATGTCCTCTTTCCTCTTCCGCTAGGTAAGTGCCAGAGTGGCTCGCCAATGTTAAAACGGCGCAGTTTCAGTACCCCCAACCCCAAGACTGAGCCGTTTCGAGTTCGACTCACCTGGTTGACTCGACTCGTAAGTCGTGAGATAAAGATTGCGTGTTTAAAATTAATAAACTATTATCCCTAGATGGATCGTAATTTACCGTATTACCACTTGGTTGAAAGTTGAAACCGCCTTTGGGATTTTTGAATTTTTAAAAGAATCGTATTTCTCCATTACGATTTTACCCTTCCGGTTACGTTATGAGGCTTTTGGGCCTTCGTCCGACTCTGAATTTGGATCGGATTTTAGCCCAACGTTCCTGGACCCAAAAACAACATGACTAGATTCAATGCTTTACATAATTTGAGTTTTTTTTTTTATTTTTTTATTTTATCGGGATCACGATCCTCTTTTTTCATACAAACATTCAAACTCAACATTGCAAATCGTTATATCGCAAATTGTACAGGATGTGAATTTTCGTAAGAAAAAGAAAAAAATAAAGAGTTTAATTTTGATCTACGGTCAATATAAATTTTTTTTACACTGTCATTCAATAATGTGTTGTCAAATTATTAAAATAGTTTGACTATTACATCAACCACCTAGAAAATTTAACTCTTTTAATAATGTGTCAGCACATGATTAGATGACATTGTAAAGAAACTTTACACTAACAGTAAATTAAAATTAAATTCAAAAATAAAATATATTTGGAAATATTATTTTCTTTGCTTTTTCACTTTCAGCATGTCTTCTATGAGTGACATTACATCTGTCAATGGCTTATAATGGCAGACCAATGAAAATGTAGAATAGAATGGGCCTCAACTTGGTCCTTGGGCTTCATTTTTTTAGTAGTGCTTGGGAGTTATTTGTACGACGAAAAGCAATCCAAAATGTAGGTCAAGCCTACTAAATATTGACAAATATAAATCCGAAGTCCAGTCCATGTCAAGCATATGTGAGGACAAAACAGCATAGAATAATATTATGCGACTTTAGTACTCACTTTTTCTTTTCTTTTCAATTATCGAAACTCATAATGAATTATCATTTATTTATTATTTATTGATTATATTTAATAAATTTTTAAATATTTATTATAAAATTAACAGTCAATAAATATTTTAAAACTTATTCTAAATATTATTATAACAACTCCCTATCGTGTAATATGGTGAATTTGGTTTAGCATTTGGCCAAAGCAGAATTACGTTTCATTGGCCAAACGTGATTTGAAAGGTGTGCAAGATTTGGCATACTTGTCGTTGAATCATGTTGGATGGGTAACGTGAGACTTTGTGCTTCAACTAGAGAAGCAACACTAGTACACTACTCCGGTCAAAAATCGCGATGAGGTGTCTACTGGGTTGAGCATATCAATCTGTGAATCGACCCATGTCAGGCAATTACCAATTACGAGTTCGATTGGATGAGTATGTGCAATCGGGTATTATCAGGTTCATTTTTCTTGAAAATTAGAGTAGTACTGTCGGTTGGTTGGAGTGTAACAAATTTTCACCCATTTGACTCAATCAGTTGAAATTAGTGACTTATTCCCCACTTGTACATTTTAAAATTAATTCTTTTACAATAGGTTCTTTGGTAATCTAACCTAAATGGACAATAAATCTTACCTAAAAGTTTTTTAACAGTTTTTAAATCACTTATAACTTCAGATATGAAACAATCATTGTCTGCTTATTTTAACCATTCTCTTTCTCTTTATAAAAAACAAACGACTCTTCTTCATGTATTACCAAAAACAAAATCATTCTTTTTCTCCGTCACTCACTCATCTACTCTCATCATCAATTTTTTGAACATTGGTTTATGTGTATAATTTTACTTAAGATAACGATTCTGACGTAATTAGTACATTCACAACCATGAGCCGATATACAGCGAGCCATACAAGAAACATTGTAGATGCAAGAGTTCTAAAGGCCACATTACTCTTAGATTAATCCATCATCATCCGTCTATGGATTATTGCCCCCACACCCTGCGTTTTTGGGTAAGGAGAATCGAGACCCATGAATGATATGTCGGTGTTGGAACAATCAACTTGGTCCACATAATGGCTTCAAGTTCTGTTATCACTAAAATAAATTAGTTGTTCAAGTGATTTGATAACTTTTAGCTAATGATGGGAGTTAGCCAAATTAATTTGCAATCTATTATGGCAACTACTTGATATAAGGATTTATTAGTTGATAATTGAATACGGTAATTAGTCGATTAACTTGCTTAGTTGAACTTAATAGTTGATATTGAAAAAAAATGAAATTCAACTAATTTTAGGAATGAACTCTATTTAGAGCATTATGCAAGATGCGGTGAGAAGAAATGGTTAGCCGAAGTTATGTTGAATGATTTGTGCTAACTAAACTATTAGGCCCCAAAAATTAGGGATGAGGATAGAGTTGATTCTGAACGTGAAGATGAAATACAAAACTGAGTCAAGAACGTGCATAAACAGTTGCCAACGGATACAAGAAGAGAGACTTGAAATATTGAGATATTGTTAATAAATAGTCAAAGTAGTTGTTGTTCTAAGACATCTTTGTCAACCATAACGTTAAATTAGTTGTTGGTATCCAAAAAAATGTAGCTGATAAGGGTGAAAGTAGAATAATTGTTTTGCGGGTATATAAATATATTGTGTATATGCCATTGTAAAGCATGACCATTCAATTAATAACATCTTATCTTTCACGTAGTTTATCTTTATTTTTATCATTTTATTTTATTTTCATGCAAACTTAGCTTGTTAGTTCAACTTCATGCTTTAGACGCTTTTTGGAGAAGTCTAGGAATCCATAATGGAGAAACAAAGTCAATTGTTTTGGCACAATTGACTGACTTAAGATATCATTTGTGAGCAAATTACTGATTAATTTTACTAGACACCAAGTTCCAATTTGGATAATATACTCTTGGCCGGCCCGAATCAGATGTCTCTCTCTAGGGGCTAAGAAATATCTTTGTATATCTAACCGTTGCTGCTCGATGGTGAAATAACAGCGCTCTAATTTCCAACGGAAAGCAAAAAAAAAGAAAGATGCATTGATGCACAAACACACAACGTTCCTTCTTTACAAGGTTATAACTTACATATAAAGAACCCTCATCATAAAAAATATAAATATGTAAGCTATCCAATCTTCATCTTTACGTGTTTTCCCTCTTGTTTCTATTAAAAATAAGCAATCCAGTAGATTCATATTATAAAAATTAAGTGATTGAGCATCAAATTTTTAGGAGCTCCTTCTGTTTGTATATCAAAACCTATTTCTATTGATTTTTCTTTGATATATATATAATCTTCTTTCATTCAGGTGAAGGTTAGCATCTTTCACTCTTTTAGGTAGACTAAAAAATTCATTTTTGTTTTTTCTAATCAACTTAAATGATAATTTTTATTTTAATAATTAAAATTTAATAAAATTTATCTATTAAAATAATCAATAATAAATAAAATAAATAAATATTTCTCTATAGATAACTACCAACCTCATAAATCTCTCTCTCTCTCTCTCTCTTAATAACTACCAATTACTTATAAATTTTATTAATTAAAAAATATTAATTTTATTTAATTAAATTCAACTTAAATTACAATTTAAGTCTTTTGTGGAGACACATATCACTTAATCATAGAAACTACAAAACAAAATCAACGTTTCTAAATTTTTTATTGAGGGTAAAAAAATAGAGAAAATTATTTTTCAACTATTTTTTTAAACAAATTATTTATTGGTTGCCTTTAATATATATTTTAATTATCTCTTTTCCCGCTGGGTGCTTTAGCTAGGGAGAAAGAGAAACATGTTTATAATTTTTTGATTAAGTGTGAAAAAATAGAGATAATTATTTTTTGAAAAAATATTTTTAAAAAAATATATATATTTTTCCTTTAATATATTTTTAATTATAATTTAATTTATATTTGAAAATTTAAACTTATCCTTATGCTTTTACGTTTTGTATGATCTTTAAAGAACAGTTTTTCCATAACTCAACTTTTAATTGTCATGCTCTTTGGGATGATTGGCATATAGTAATTTTGTAGAGTGTTAGTGTTGTAATTTAATTTGGTTAAGTAAAATTATTAATTTTTTAATTGATAAAATTCATGAAGTTGGTAATTATTAGGAGAGAAAATTGTAATTTAATTATTAACTTCGAAGTATAATTGTTTAATTTAAATAAGAAAGATAAAAATAATTTTTTTGTTCACCTAAAAGAATGAATGATGATAATCTTCACCTGCAGGAGAGATCAGGTTAGTATATATATATATATATAACCACTAAACATTAAGAAACAATGAAAACTTCAATTTACACACGACGCGGAATTTTTTTTCCTTTCATGATTTCTCAGACTATTATTATTTTTATGATACGCTTACGATATTATAAGGTTCATTCTTTTGTGTTTTGTACATATTTTGTTTTAATAAATCTTAAAAAAGGAGGGAAATGAGGACAGAGAAAAAAAGGACCTCATGACATCACACAATCACAGTGATAAAAAAAAAAATCTGTAGTTAGTGCTATGTCAGCTGTTAGTCCATTGCTCACTATTTTGATCTTTTTAAAAATGGCTTATATGTTTTAATTTTTTGTGCTTGGAGAACACTAACTAGATACTGTGATCAACAAATTGCATTGTCAAAGGAACAGTTTTGCATTGTCAAAGGAACAGTTTTATGATATCCTTTCCTGCTTTTTGCTAATGGGAATCCAAGTGAGAGATTAAGCACGCACTCAAGGTTCAAGAAACACAATAGTCCCGCACACCTAATAATAGTGGCGTAAAGCATGACACAAAGAAAACAGCATTTATTAGTAATTGTCACGGATATACCAATTGCATCTTGTGCTGAAAACTCTAGAATAGGCAAAATAATAATGATACCAAATGGACTTGCATCCGTGGAAATTTTCATCTCGGAACTAATTAATGAATAGAAAGCTTTGATTTTCATGCAACCAGTTAAATACCTAGTGCGTTATATATTCCATATGCCGAAAAGAACAATAACTACAAGCCCAGAATCCTGTTAATGTTTATTCGTTTTCTGCATCATGAGGTTTAAAGTTCTTTCAGTTTTGGGATAAGATGGGATTTCAGGATAAGCATGTGTTCCTTTCGAATGCATGTTCTGGATGTGGAATAGGAATATATATGCATTGAATAATGTTTCGGCCTTCAACCATTATTAGGAGTGTGTTTGATTTTGATTAATTATTTGAAATAATTAATTTTTTTAATTAAAAGTTATTTTATCTAAAATTTATCTTATTTGTTTAAAGTGTATAAAATTGATTATAAGTTAAGATTATTTTTTTATCAACTAAAAATAATTTTTTTAAATTTTTTTTATTTTGAGCTTTTAATTATTTAATTTTATATTATTTCAAAAACTTTGAAAGAGAAATACCTATTCGCCATCAACTAAATAAATTTTTTAATCATTTTATATATCTTTTGATCATTTAATATATAAAATTGATTTTTTATACAATCCAAACAAAATTATTTATCTTAAAATTAATTATGAATTAACATATTTAAATATAAATTAATTTTTTCATAATTAATTTTCTTAAAAATTAATTATACACATAATTGATTTTTAACATAATTTTTTTTACAAATCCAAACACACACTAGATATTGAAGCTTAAGAGGATGGGGGACATATCAAATAAAAGCATTATCTTATTATGAGAGGTGAGAGGAGTCAATCTTGACCATTAAATTTTACATGAATGATCAATATTAGAATTTACTTGAAAGTCACATGATCACTTAAAAAAATCACATGACTTTATGTTTTAATCTTGACCATATATTGATGAATCAATAGTTAAAATTTCCTACTCTTATTCTCACAATAAACCTCTGCTTTTACTAAATATGTCTCCAAATAACGAAATGACGTATTTTTTCTAGACTCTTCACTTTCTCTCTACACTCTTCATCTCATACGGCGCCCCTCGCTCTACCCCGTAATCGCATAGCCATATTTGGCCATGGCCAAACCAAAACCGACTCTCAATTTTTTTTTCTTTCCTTGTACTAAAGTTTTTATTTTATTTTTTATTTCTATTTGTTTTCATCGACAAGCTAAAGAGGATCAAAAGGAAAAGAAAGAAACTTGCTTTGGATCATTATCATCGATGAAGGAGAAGTATGACATGCCTTTTAAAACATATGAGATTGCTTTGCAACCAACCGTAGTGCATGGACCCTGGTGAATTTGCAAAATTGCAACCTCTAAGAGGACCACATAAGAAAGTAGGTGCAGGGCCAGCCGATCGGGTCTTTCCCTTCAACACCGACACAAGTGCCACCCGATTTCATTTTATATGGTGCATTCGGGGATTGAAGTTTGTTGTACAAGATCTCATTGATGTGACTAGGATTCGCACAATCGTAAGCCAAGTGAAACTAATACACTTTCTCATGACAAGCGCTTTTTGGGACTGCACATATACTTGATTAACAGCCAGCGCTAGGCCTTTAAGTTACTGGGGTGTGGTTGTGAATTGTGACAAACTGATTACAATGATAAATGATAAATGAATTTCGCAATGGGGCGCACAAAATATGATGGCAGCAGCTATATATATTTGTGTGTGTCGTAAGAGGAATATTTCAGGCTTTCAGCCGGTTGTTATGGAGTGTAATTTAGGATTTTATTTTGATCTGTAAAATTTATTATAATGTAAAAACTATTTTATTGTAATTGAAATGCATAAGAGACTAGAAATTTAATAAGACTAATTAAAAGTATTGTTAAGTTAGCAGGATAATTAAAGGGTTAATCAAAGACACATAATAATCTCAAGTGATATATATATATATATATATATATATATATATATATTTGGTGAATTAAGGATATTATCCTGTTGACAGTCAGAAGTTAATATCTTTTGAGGCAGAAAAATTACCGAAGTAGATACAAACTCTTCTAGTAAAGTCTTTTTTATACACACGACTTAATTTAAACTCAAAATAGTACGTTTAAGAGACTTAACTATTTACTAACTATATCGAACCTTGTTGATTTATGTCAAAGAGGAGACAATTAAAGGGATCAAGGAGACAATTAAAGGGTTTGATCCGATGTAGGAGCATATTCTTTGAGAGCTTTTGTTCAGTGCTGAACTTTCGGGCTTTATCAGTTGAGTTGTGACCCCGTAATCAAAGAGATTCCCCCAACGCCTCAATATAGAGAGATTAAGAATCTAATTAAGCCCACCATATTGAAAGAAACTTATAGCTATTAGTAACACTGCTAGTGCTAGGTTCCCGAATTATGCTGGAAACTTCAAAAAAGAAAAAACTAGATCTTTGCGGTATTAAACTTTCATTGATGATGAGATATATGTGTGTGTGTAGATCGGCCTATTTAAGCCGAAAGCATAGCAAGAAAGCAAATCCGATTGCCGAACTTAAACAAATGTACAAAGGGAGATCCAATGAGAGGACCACATAGTCAAGTATATGAAGTACTCACTTCATGTTTCGAATTTAGAATAAAAAGGAAAACAGAGAGAAAGAAGAAGCTAGGAGGAGGATGAGAAGAAGAAAGAAAAGCAAAGCAAATACGATAAAATACATTTGGTTTCTTAATACTCTGCATATGAGGGGTCTAAAAACCCTAATTCGCCTCTGCAGATAGTCCATGCCCCACGTACCAGATTGAAAGTCCTAAGGTTGGATACCAAACTAATTGTGCTAGGGTATAGAGAGGAAGTGGGGTAGGAGGTAGGAGGTGTCAGCACTAATTGAATTGTCCTTTGTGGGAGATCCTCCTAATTGAGTCCATGTGACGTTGAAAATCCATGTGCTTGTGAGAAAGCAAACAAGCTTATTAATTTTGTACTTTGGTTTTAACCTCCATTCTTCCATCATATATAAAGAATTCAACTTCCCTATTCTTCATAATGATTAATGAGCTCTTATTAACCTGTCTGTTTCATCAAGCCGGCTTTTTTTTTTTTTTTTCATGTTAATGATAGGCGGATTTAGGGAAATGGAGAATCTGATATGTGACTCATTAATTTTTCATTACATTTAATTTTGATTCATTGACAATATAAAAATTATTTACAATATCATTTAATTATGTGTTCTTACATTATTAAAAAAATATTATATATGACAATAATTACTTAATTTTTTTAAATTCTTTTATTAAGTTATTATTAATACATGATTGAGTAATAATGTAAAAAATTTACAACCCCAATGAATCAAAATTATGGTGTCAACTTAGAATCATACTTTATTATTGCTAACCATTACCTTTTTTTGTGTGTATATAATAAGAAATTATATGATCCGCACAAGTCTAGTTTCCTATCACTACTAATTATTATTATTTTGTTTTAATTCTTTTTTATGTGAACTTTTTGTTTTAATTCTTTTGGTGTAAATCAAGGTATCTCCTTGTCTGGAAGGCAAGAGATTAATGTCACCGGGTATGGTCATGCGCGTGAAGCAATGACCCATCCCAACTGTATTTTCTTCACTCACATGGTCCCAATAATCGAACCCGGGACAATATGTTTAAGATAACCAAATCTCTTTCACTCAGACCAACACAAGTTGGTTTGTTTTAATTCTTTACTAAAGATAGTGTTGATGAATCTTTGTTCTCATGCATCTCTCATAAATAGCACCTCAACGGTTTCTCAACGGTAACTAAATATTCACACTTTGTCTGATTGTTTGCACAAACTCCTTTTTCCTAAGGACTGCCTATTACAAAAGGTGAACCTTATTAAAATAAAAGATCAAATTACAGTTTTTTATTCTTCTTATTTACAAGTATCGAACCTAAGATAACCCCAAGTCCACACCCTGCCCCACCTATACCACTTGAGGTATGCCCAAGTGGCTCAAAATAATTTACAGTTTAATTTAAATTATAAGATGTATAACTATACTGATCAATTTCATACAATATTTTTAGTTTTATCAAATTTTAAGCATCATATATATTCTCACTCACCAACTCTTCTAAAAACTTAATTCTCCCTCATGTAAGAGTCTCTTGAGGTCAAAAAGTGAATAATTCGTAAGTTCACTCTACCTTATAAAAAAATTTAACTATATTTAAAAGAATAAGAACGACAACAATTAAATTCTAATATTATATAAATAATTAATTTTTTTAAAGCTTAAAAGGTTAGGTAAATACTAGAATGACTTTAGATCTCTAATATATATTCAAACAGTGTATATAATTATATATTATAGTTATTAGTCAAAGGATTAAGTTATAGGATAGGTTCAAAGCAAAGGCAAAACGGATAAAAATTGGTCTACCTGCGTTTGTCAATGATAAATATTGCAGAACTGGAATTTTCTATTTGTTTATTTCTTTTCTTGTTCTTTTTTATTTCCCCCCCTAAACTAAAGAAAGATATAGAGCGGCAGTTGTGGTCCATGCATGGCGTCAAGCATTCAATAAAGATATAGTAGACAGGGTAGTAGAGGGGGTAGTTAGCCACCGAAGGACCCCCAAACAATTTCTTTAAATGACATAGTTAAGGGGGTAGTTAGCCACGGAAACCCAAACAATTTCTTTAAATGACATAATTACTTCCCTTATGAGATCAGATAAAGGCGAGAGCTCAAAAAAGAAGAAGGAAGGATTGAAAAATAAGATCCATAAACAAAACTAATATATATGAGGTCAATACACATCCAATATATTTTTAATCTTACTGAAACACGCCTTAGTCACATTTCAAAGAATATGGAGTCACCATGAGAGACCAAAAAAAAAAGAACTTGATGATTGAAAGTTTAGAAATGGCTCAACGTATCTGCTTCTTCAATAATAATGGCCACATTTATGTAATAGAGACATTAAAGTTTTCAAACTTGTCGTGTCAAATTGGTATTTTTTATGACACACAATTAATTAGCCATCATTTTCTTTTTACCATTTGAGATTGATTGGAACACAAATGAATTACAGCCACTATTTGTTGAGGCCGTCATTAAATTGCAATAAAGTAAGTGATAGAGAAGCAGGATCTAATTTAAATATTGATTAAGCCAGATTTTAAATTACTTTCATTAATTAATTTTCTTTTATTACAAAAGAACTCTATAATGTAGTACTATAGGAAAATTGATGTTGGTAGGAATGACTTAACTGGGATTTGATACTGTAATCAAGTAATCCCCAAAAAACTTGATGTCACTTGTGCTGCTCTTGGGTTTAATTAATTTCATTTAAATATGATGGAAAACATCGTTCGTGACCTCACCTGGTACGTACTATAACCTTGTCATACCCCAATCCAAATTGATCCCTCAAAGTGGAAGCATACAAAAAGATGGAACTGTGAGTGGAAGTTGGCACTGAGCGAAAATTGTTGTATGTGCGTGGAAGATGGATGGAGAAGGTACGAAAGAAAACGCAAGAGGGGCAGGTGCTGCAATGAAAATGGGTGCGTGATTGAAGTCTCTTTGTGCTCCACTCGATGGCTTACAAAGGCTGGGTGGAACTAACATCTGTGTCCTTCAAATAACAGACATATAATGTACTCTCCCTCAGAGGTCACAGCTGAACTAAAACTCTATTACTTTCAAATCACGTCAGACAGTATATCGTCCTAAGTTTAACCCAATATATATATATATATATATATATATGCGTGAGTGCACTGCATAGAGCATATAGTAAAATGTTTATGCGGTGGTAGGGTCTATCAAGCACCACCATAAATGTGTCGATCCAATCCACTGCGGTCTGTGGTCATTTTTTGCTTCATTAGTGTGGACAAGATCTAGCACCATCCATCATAATCTGGGGCGGTCAACTGATAGAAACAAGCACAAGATCACTTGAGACACGGCCTGGGCATGAGTACAGCTGAGATGGGTTCTTGTGAGTTTGGAGTAGTTTTTTTTTTCTTCTCCAGCGCTACTACTAGCTAGCATCACTTTCTCTCATTCCCAGTACTGATTGTAAATGCCTTAATTGAATAGTATTATATATAGATGGAAACTGATTATATTTCTATTACTCACATGCAAAGCACACAGTCTATCAGTACGAGGGGAGACGGATAGCTCGTCTTCTAAATGGAAATTTTTTGTTATATATATAAAAGGTCATGTAAACATGAGAAATGTAGAATGGAAAGGAGAGAAGGTAGAGGATCAAATTTGTAATTATATCAAGCACGTACACTACTTTAAAAATCGTCAGTATTATGTGAGTTATTAATTGACTCATTGGCTCCAATTGTAATTTGGTACCCACTTATTTAGTAAATTTAAGTTTAATATATAATTCATTAGCCTAGTCCATTACCATTTTGTGCTCCACTCCTTTCATTATTACTGATCTTGCAAAACCACAAAACCGTATAGCCGGCCATTCAAAATCATTTGCAAATCATTGTTCTCAGATTTAGTACCTTCTGAGCCCAAGACTCAATGTAATGTCATTTGACTCATTTCTACCTTTTTATGTTGCAGATTTGCATGTCTGCTCTCCCCCATATTTGGAAAACATTAATGATATTGATAGTTTCCTCAAACAATAGGAAGATCACGCAAGACATGAAAATCATACTCAAAGTGTTTCAGAAAACTAAAATGTCATTATAATTCTGAGATAGATTTTATGTGGGGAAATCACAAAACAGTTTCACGTGAAGATTTTGCTAAAGTTGAACTGTTACTGATTTTGTTATTTGCACTAATAATGGGGGGAGGGGGGGGATAGTCATCAAATTACGAATGATTGAAACATTTGGCAAGCTTATATATGATGTATATGGTATCACAAGTCTGGGTGTTTGTTGATGAAATATAATTTTTTTAAGACATTATTATTATCCATATGATCATGTGGGAAGATTTACATCAGATTATTCAGATATAAAGAAAGAAAAGGAAAGATACGCAAGGATATCAAGACAGCTAAAATACTCGCTTATCGGTGCCTATCCATGTGCAAATTTACTAGCTTGGAACTTGGAAGGAAACAAATGCTCCTCTCTTTGGTGCCCATTATATTGTGCACTTGTGCGCTCATTCAAAGCTTGGGAGATAATCCAAGAAAATTCATTTCTTTTGTTTTTCAATTGCTAATTAAATTATTTGAACTGCTTCTTTAACTATAGTACCCCAAAATTCTCACTTAATTTATTTCCTGCAAAGTTTAGTTGCCCTAAAAAGATCTCAATAGTTAAGTTGAAGAAAATAGTTATATATACTTGAGTGTTAATATATATCGCTATAACAAAACACGTAATTTATTTATTTTATTATTATTCTTCGCAAGTACATGTTCCTTAATGAAAGAAAGATGCTAAATCTATATGCATGAAATTGAAATGAAATTCCGCCTACTCCATAAATTGGATGAGTTTAGGAAAGACAATCTGTTATTTAAGTAATTTACACTAGTGGACTAAAGAAAAAGAACTCAATTAATAGAAGAAAAACATTTTTTTCAAGAAATGAGGTCTTAAAAACTTGGGTTAGGTGACGAGAAAAAAATGGGTTATGAGAATCGATATTCACTAAGACTATCAAATACTTTTTTAAAAAAAGTGAGGTGGTATAAAATTATAATATATATATATATATATATATATATATATCCTTATGTAATATAATATAATTAATCTATGCATCTTTGACCAATATGTAGCTTGGATTGCTTCAGATATCCCATCATATATGTTTATTCTGGTCAGTCATATGATCATTCATATCATTGATAAAGTGTGTTTGTGCATATATAATGCGTGTCATAAATTTTATAACGTATACCTAGTGAAACAAGGTTTTCATATAAATAATGAAGAAAAAACAATAAGCAGAGCAGAATTACTAGTAGAGAATTTCCAATAATGGATACATAGCTGACCCACTGCCGAATAAAATTTCTTTCCATATGTTTGAATTGTTAGGGAATGGGGTCTACATCTCAATAAATATCTTAATTTTGTGAAAAACATTTTTGGATGATTGGAAAATCTAAAAAATTTAAATAATTTATGGAAATTTCGAAACAAAAGAAAATGATAATGGAAGGAGTCTTTATTGTTAAATATAAGCATTAGTTTCTCTTTTACATTGGAAAAGGCTCTCCCTCAAAGCCTCAAACTCAAACCCACCCACTTTCCTTCGCACACCAACACCAGAGACTGAGAGAGAAGGAGAGAGGGGGTTCTGAACTCTGAAGAATTAAGAAGGAGAAGTTTGGTTATTCCACTGCAACTGGAGGAGGCATCCAAAGGGATCGCATTGATCCCAAATCTCGGCCTTAAATTAATCTCTCTGTACCTCTTTTTCCCTTACCACTATATTTGGGATCATGCTATCCCTTTGGATTCCTCCTTTAGTGGCTTCTATTATGATGGCCGATGGGTTCTGGTGGACAACCCTCTAGTTGCTGCCTCAGAGAAACCCTTAGATACTTCACCACCCGGCTCTTCACACAACTACTGCATTCTGTATACAGCTGAAAGGGAACGGCATATTTCCTGTAAGTCTATATTCTTTACCTTGTTAACCCTCTTGCACTTACCTAGGCAATTTCTTTAATCTTATCTTTTATTCCTTTTTAATCTAGAAATAATTTCCAGATACAAATTATTTTTTCCCCAGAATCCTATAATATATACTCTTAATTAATAATAGCAAAAATAGGCTTTGTGGTTGCCTTATGCATGCTTCTTGAGCATGGTTGAATTTATATTTCACATCTGAAATTCCCATAGACCAACTTCTTCAGTCCAGGGCGTCTGGATCCAACCCTTGAAGCAGAGGCTAATTATTTTTTAAGAAAGTTCAATTTTATCTCATTCTCAGTTCTTTCTGATTTTCATCCTATAGCTGGTATATATTTTACTGAAAATAGTTTTCCATGGATGTTAGTAATGTGTCAGTGATATACAGTACATATATATGTTTCAGAGTTCACTCTCTGGAACTAGAAACCCAATATACTATAAAATTACAACATGCTAGTTAAATGCCAGCTTTTACTTGGTGAAGTACATGTCGAGAGACCCTTTTGCAGTTTGTGTTACCATTCGATGTTTCTATTATGCACCTTTGAGTAGTGCGCTATAGATTGAAAAATAACTTTGGACCTTTGGTCAGCCAAGGATACTTTGTAGATATCTTTTAAGAATAATTAATTAACATTTCATCCACTGCAAGTAACTTTCTTGATCTTAATCAATAAGAACGATACTTTTTATGGGTTTAGATTAGAATGGAAGAGAGAAAATAATCTTTTGTAAGTGCTACAGATGCGCATATTCTGGCTTTTACAAATAGAGTATGCCACTGTTGGCAAAAAAGAAATTATGATTAAGTGTACATTAACAAAGTGGAAGCAAGCTAGTTAGCAATCAGTACTACGAATAAAAGAGACGTACCAACTGATTGATGAGAAGACAATAATTCTATACATTTTTACTTGGTAAAACTCATATCTACCCCATCTTGGAAGCTTTTGATCATTACATATATTCAACAAATTGATTTCACCTTTTGATAAAGTGTCTTTTTTTGGTTTTCATTGAAAATGATAATTTTGAGCACAACAGCTAACTGGACAAACATGACACTCATAGTTTTCTGGCCACACTAGAGTTGTTATTTGTTGACATGATCTTCTGTTGAACCAAACAGTGTTCCCATTGCTATATATGAATGCTGGAATAGGCTTCATGGTGACACAGAGGCACAGCAGTGTGGTGGCCCTGAGTCAAGTGTACTCTAAAAACAGATGCTTTATGGACTTTAATTAGAATCCAAGGCATTAAAAGTTGTTGTTTAAGCACGTCTTTATAACTCTTTGGGCCTCACATTGAGTGTTCTAAAGGTAATGGAGTCATACACTGATACTCATGTGCTTGAGAGCCAAAGAATTTAAAATAAAAGTCTTCTAGCAAGGGATTATTTTAGTACCCATATTTTTTTAGGGTGAGTTGTCAAGCATTTATTAATTGTTATTTATATTTAATAGACTTTTAAACATTTATTGTGAAACCAACAATCAATAAACGATTGACAACTTACTCTTGGTACCAAACCCATCAGAATACCATAGCATAGCATTGCAATCTATTTTTTAAATAAGGTTATTTTTTCATTATCCCTCTTATTCTTAGCACATGACCCCAACACTCTAAACATAAACCTATGCATTCCTCATTAACCCTTTTATCACATGGCCCCAACCTTCTCAAATCTCTCTCTCTCTTCTTTTTTATTCCATTTCTGTCAAAGAATGAGCTGTTAAATCTCTTTATCAGCTACCCCGAAATGGCAAAAGAATTTTAGACTAATCTATTAATGTAGGACCGGAAAGGCTAGTTATTCACACACACACGAAATGAAGGGCTTTCCCACTTGTTTAGTGATCCATAATTATCTCATTTAATTTCTTTTTAAGATGAAATCCTATTTACACAATTTTTATGTCACAAAATGTGCACAATTGCTGATGTGAACATATTTAGGTTTGATAAAAACAAATTAAAAGATGCTTAAGTGGGACTTCTTGAACTTAGATGCAGCTACATCAGCACTTGTATATGGTTTGTAACAAAAATAATTAAGTAAAATTACTCTTTTGTTAATATGCTCCAAGAGAAACCGGCTGGAAAACCTTTTATATTGTTATTCAAATGGTTAATTCCTTGGTAAATTTGCTCCCCCCCCCCCCCCAATTTTTTTAAGACTCTCTCTCTTCTACTCTATTCTATTAATTAATCGTGTGCTATGGCTATTGATAGCCTTCCACAAACTAGGACTAAGTTCAAACATTGGGACTTTTACTGCGGAGATTGCAAGGCTGTATACGTAGCCTAAAAGTAGGAAAAACTAAAAAAGAGAAAATCTTCTCGAGGAAAACTAGTTTTTCTGAATTTGACTATTTTAGTGCAACACCTTTTTTTATCTAGTCAATTTGCAAGTAAATCATAAATTACAGACAATCACCACAATTTATAATCAAAGAAAACTAAGAGCTAATGACTAATTTAGTTTCACACAAAAACTAGCAGTAATTTTGTTATTGACAATTAATGATGGATGATTTCATGAAAGAGTAAGAGTTATACATGCTGCATGATAATAAGAAATTCATCGCATAGCTCAATTGATATCTCCTCTAATCTTTATTAGGGGATTGTAATTATGTAATGGGGGTTCAATCACCACATCTCCATTTTTCATTCTCCCTTAGGGCCAATCCCTAAAAAAAATGAAGAAAAGAACATATGAAAAGTGTAACATCTTGATTAATAAGCTTTTAGGTCAGTAAAAACTGAAAAGTTTGCAACAAGACCTCAGCAGTTGTTCTAATCTAGTAGCTAGATCAAGCGTGGTTTTGCTGTTACCCTTTTCTTAAATTATAGAGGGGCATGGAATTCAAATTTCTAATGAAATGACATTGAATATTGAAATTTTTCATGAAGATGGGTCCTAGGATGAGGAGGAAGAATTTTTTTACATTAGAGTGTACATATTGTCTTCAAATGTGAAATATGTAGTTCAAATGTCTCCCTCTTGGACTACACAAACTTTGTGAAGAAGACATATATAAGCTGCCAAAAGAAAAATAGACTATATATTTCTTTAAAGGAATATATATATATAGAGTACTTTTAATTTTAAGAAAATGATTTTTTTCACAATTTTTTCTTACACCATCACATTCACAATTTTTTCTATAAGAATTAGTTCGTTAGACAGAGTTCCACACATGATCGCTTGTGCAGAAATCGGACTAATCTCAAAATAAAAATGATATATAATTTTTAATTACAAAAATTATATGTGTTGGAGAAAAGAATGACTGTATGTGCCTCGAATTGGGGACCTTGTTAAAGCCCTTGACCTGTCTCCAAATTCAAATTAACTCCTTTCCTCAATTTCTCTTATTCTTCTGTATTGCAATTTGTGAACCTTGAGTTACAACCATAAATTGGGGATCTAAGGATTTGATTTTTTTTCCCCTTATGGGCGTGAGGATTTGATTGAGACGTATAAAGTTATAAGACATGTTTTGCGTATTTTAATTGTTCTCCTCTCCTTTATTTTTCACCTTCTTAAATAAAAGAGGTAATTGAAACTCTAGTATAAGACATTGCCAATACTGTTGTTGATAAGAAATAACACTCGCGCGGTCGACCTCAATAATTGCTTAGAGAACAAAAAGTTGTTTGTAACATTAACATTCACGTACATATGAATCGTCTATTATTGTAACTTGTATGAAATGTATAGAGCAATCACTCTTAACCTTCAATCTTGCATGCCAATGAAGCTTGAACTCAAAGGATTGAACAACGTCACCGAAAAGGCTTTTGATTTGAATTTTATTGATGATTTTTCATTAATAAATCATCTGTAAACTTCATATTATAAGTTTTTATTGAGCCTTACAACATACTTTGACTTTGAAATAAGATAACTTTTTCTCTTACTAAATTTTCTATCCACCCCCAAAAAAAAACCTTAAATCTTGCATGATCAGATTAAAGATATATATAACCTTATTTCTAAGTGATCATAATAAAACCTAAGTGATATTTTAGTACCGATGTTCATATGCAAGATTAAATGGCTATCTGATGGGATTCAATGGTCTTCTAATACTTCACAAGATTTACCCCTGTACGTGGTGATAGTTTTGTTCTAAGTTTCATAGTAAAAACAGAAAAATTTACATTTAATTTGTTCTCTTAAATCTATATTTTCAGTCTATAATAATAATAATAATAATAAAAGTATGAATTGCTGAAATTTCACTTGCCTAAAATATTTTAAAATTTAAATTTATTAAATTTTTATTAATTATTGAGATATCTATTTTTTATTTTTGTAGGTCAATAAAAATATTTAAATTTTTAGATATGTTTTTAATATTAATTACTTTAATATTTTATATTAGAGAATTAATTTTAATTGGAGCAAATATGAAAATTATCTTTTCTTAATTGCAATATTTATTTTTTCTAGAAAAAATATATAAAAATATTTTAAACCCCATATGTAATCATGGCTCAATGTCTAATATAGTATACTTAAACATATGAATGTGAGAAGCATAAAATGTACTTTTTTTTTTCAAATAGTAATCATAGTCGATGCCAATGTGGTATATACAAAATGATAAAAAAAAAATATGGAGCTACTATTCCTTCTTGAAAATATATAGTTTAACATGATGTATAGATATCTAGATAAAAGAGGTTAAAATGTCAAAGCTAGAAAATGTAATGTAGAAGTGTAACATGAGAAAAAAAAATTATAATGGATAGATATATCGATTAGAAATGTTATTTATACAATCTGTCCCAGTATAATCCTTACACAATATGCTTAATTATCCTTTAATTAATAATAATTTTTATATCAATGACTTAGTGTATGTCCCTTTTGATTATGAATATAAATATGAATGTCTAACTATCGGAATACGGATTTACCCACAAAATTGCTGATGTATAGCTAACTAAGTTATTAATTAATTGATAACAAATATTATAAAGTTAGCAACCATATATCCATGGATAGTTAGGTTTTAAATCAAAGGATGCATCACATAATATGGCCGCAACATCTCGATTAGAGTGGTCGTTACAATTGCGACAGCCCACAATTACGGTTTGTATCAACCACAACACAATCGCAATCACAATAAAAAACTGCAACATTTAAAAACTTTGGGCAGTCCAAATTGTTGGGAGTCGGTGTAACCAAACCAAAATCCCCGATTTTTTGGGGTTTCAACACCGGTTCCACACAGTTTAAGGTAACAATGCATGTATTAGAAGCTGAAGCGCAATCTTACATAGAGGACTGCTCTGTATCGCAACAGTGAGTTTGACTGAAAGCGGTGCCTCCCATTCACCCAATATATATATATATATCAAACTCGATCATTAAGGATAAGAAGTACTGACCATCTTGTGGAAGCAAGAGCAAATCCCATATGTCCAAGGCTGGGGATCCCCACGTAGGCATAGCATCATTCTGAGCAACTCATGCACCCTAGTTTTGGAGCAGAAAAAACAATGAATGCTGCTATGGATCCTCATCCTCTATCTAGTTATATAATTAAATTAAAAGGAGATGCACCGTGTCTGTGATGCAAATGACAGATCATACATAGTCAGCTAGGTTTCAGTTCCACCATACATCATATTACAGGTGCATAAAACAGGTTAGAAGAGGGGTGAAGTCAAGCGTGACATTGGTTTATAGCTAGCGTAGGGTTGTGTGCCAAAGTTGGTGGGTAACGGCATGGTAATGGTAGCTACTAGCTAGCGTGGTCCAGCTCCTGTGCACTGCATGAGTAAGGCAATGCCATTATTGGGATATGGCAGTACTATCAATATTGGCGCTATGCGTGCAGTGTGGCATTGTTGGTGAAGAAATGTGGGAGGACCATATAGTGGAGGAACTACGTCATAATTGAAGCTCAATTAAGTTATCAAATAAAAAATAGCCCAAGTTATTGTTATTTTTACTCCTTTTTTTTGTTGGATGGGTAAGGTTGAAGTAATGGGCTTGAGAAGGAGTTGAACCAAGCTTTAATTTTAGTTATAATTTTTTGAATATTTCTTTTGACAAACTTGCACCACAGCTAATAAGAAACACACAAAACCTACTGCTGAGAGTAGAAAGCATGTAGGAATATGTTCATCACAACATAAAATGCCGAGTTAACATAGCAAAGATACATATAGCACGTAAAAAATCAAATAAAGAAGACAATAAACTGACTAACAACTGGATAAAGTGTAATTAAGCACACACTCAAACAGCAACAAAAAGTGGAAAACACTCAGTATAAGCAAAGCAATAAAATAGTAAAGAAAAGAGGTAAGAAAAAAGAGCTTGCCAAATAATTTCTAAAACTGTATAAGATGAGCTATGGGAATTTTCTTTTTCCCGTCTGGCTAGAATTTTATTTTTTTGGTGTGGCTAGAAAGATGAACTATGGAATAACGTGGGAAGTCTAGGGCTTGGAGTTCGACCAGCACAGGCTGCAAGGTTAAAGGCTTAAAGCTAATTAGGAAAATGACCTGGGCTTGGTGATAAGTGGGATAATTTAGTTGTTTTTAAAAATTAATTAAGTATTTAATTAATTTAATCAATAATTTATATATAGTTAACCACGTATCAAGTATAAAAAATGAAGATAAATTATTGGTTAAATTATTTGAATACTTAATTAATTTTTTACATGAACTAAATTATCCAACTTTGTCACCAAACTGTCATTTTCCCAAGCTAATTACGCACGAAGCTTGAGTGTCGACGTAACTCTACAACTCACTTTATATTGAGCCCAACTCAACTATGAACTCCCTCAATTACATAATAATAAAAAGAATAAAAAAAAGAGAATGATAATTTACTGTAGTTTGTAAAAAAAAGATTGTTTGTGAATTAAATTAATAAAGTATTAAATTTATTTAACTAATAATTTACTTATAATTAATTACATTATTAAGTATCAAATTAAAAATAAATTATTAATTAAATTAATTTAATATTTAATTAATTTAATGACCAAACTAAAATAAAACAATTTCTACCAAAACTAAACTAATAGATTATTATCCCTAAAAAAGACATGAAAAGTTAATCCCGCAAATAATTTTTAGCTAATGACAATTATATTTTGAATTAAAATAGAAAACAATAGCCAATGAAGGTTGGCTCATCTAGTTGACATTTCATTCATGACAACTATATAATTTTGGTTTGAATCCAGAGATGTTTCATTGATAGACAATATGTAATCTTACTGTAAATTCTTGTTGAAATTTGTGATTGGCCCTGACATTAAAATTAGAGAAAGTCTCCCCTCACCCTAAACTTTTAATTACTAAAATAAAAAATAAAAAACAATGTGTCAACAAATTTGTAACTTAATTGCCATTGTTTGATATTGATGGTCAGAGGTTTGATTATCCATCAAACCACATTTCTTCCTCTCATACTTATGTACTTGCACTTTCAATGTTAAATTTTTTTATTAAATTACTATGTTGGTCTTTGTACTTTTTCAAAAAATTTAAATTGATTCTTATAATTTAAAATTTTTAAATGGATCCCTACAACTTTTTTTAATTAAGTCCTTAAATCCTCCAATAGTTAGAGTAAGTTTTTTTTTTTAATTTTGAGATTATAAGAACCACTTTATAAATTTTGAACTAAAAGGATAAAATTGAATCTTTTCAAAATGTACAGAGTAATTTAACCAAACAAAAAAAGCACAAGGTTTTATATGATAAGGTTTTCCTCTACAAATAATTGAAAATTGAAAATTGAGAATTTAGATCTAAAATTGGTGCCAGCAAATTAATAGAATTGCAATTAATATAAACCTTCCAAAAATGTGATTATTTAGTAATAATAGTAATCAATATTAAAGACATTTTTTTATAAAATGAATAAAAAATATTATTAACACTACGGTTTCACAATGTTTTTATCTCTGTGAATTATTTGACACTACTTTGGAATTTCTTGTGTTTAAAAGCTAGTAGTTTGATAAATAGAACAATAGCATATATTTGAGAAAGATTAATTCTTTCTCAAAATATTTTTTTAATTAAAAGTTGTTTTATCTCAAGTTTATTATGTTTGTTTAAAATATATAAAATTGATTATAAGTTAAGATTATATTTTCATTAATTAAAAACAATTTTTTTAGAAAAGATTTTATTTTGAGTTTTTAATTAATTATTTGATCTCAGATTATTTAAAAAACTTTGACAGATAAATACATATTTATCCTCAATCAAATAATTTTTTTTAATCATTTCATATATCCTTTAGTAATTGAACACATAAAATTAATTTTTTTAATACAATTCAAATAAAATTATTTATCTTAAAATCGATTAAAAATTAACATATTTAAACATAAATTAAATTTTTAAAAAATTAATTATACACATAATCAATTTTTAATATAATTTTTTTTTACAATTATTCCAAACACATATCAAGTGTTGCCCAAAATCTATATATAATCCAAATGCTTAAGGTTGTATTTGACAACATAATAATGACTTTATCTATATTAAAGTGTGTGGAGAGAGATTAAAAATCGGGGTTGGGCGAATTCCACATAATTTTGTATGCATGGAGAATGAAAAGGCCTAAAAGGTGAAAGTCAGAGAAGCCATACATATATAGTAAACTCCTTCTGTAGAAGTTACAGTTGGACTAGAAAGAGCCGAATCCTATGTATTGCCACGCAGGGGTTCTAAACATCCTTAAGCCCTAGCCTAGCCATATTAAGTGAACTTTTAAGATAAACAATTATTTAGTTTTATATATTTTTAATCTAAATAATAACTTTTTACTAAAAAGTGGGACAACCTTTAAAAATAACATAGAATCACTGCACAAAAATGGGATTAAAATAAGATGAGCCAGCTCCTGTCTTGCAAAAAGTAACTAGTTCTTGTTTCCACAACAAAGCCAACTTAAGATCTATTAGTATTAGCCAGCTCTTAATGCAAATACAAGAAGATTAAAAGAAAAATCTTCTAAAAGACTACAGCAACTAATTTATGGATAACAGTTAAATGATCAAGAGATTCTTATTTTCTTTCCTTTTTTTGGCTAAAAAAATAAAAGATAGGTTAAATTATTTTCTTATATATCATATCATCAATAATAGTATTTTTTGCAAAAAAAAATAAAAATAAAAATAAAAATAAAAATTCAATAATAGTTATTTGTAAGAAAGAGAAAACGAAAAACAATAAGGTCCGGTGGATGGTCATACAAGACAAAACATAGATTGTGCAACGACCTTCTTCTTCTTCTTCTTTTTGTTCGGTGGAATGAGGATTCACCCCAGACTCAGACTCAGAGACACAGTTGTTGATGTTGTCCCATCGAAACCTAGCGGTATGGTTTCATTCTCCCTCTTCATCTTTTGTTCCTTCATCCTCATTGACATTGTCCAACCTTCTTCTTCTTCTTCTTCTTCTTCTTCTACCCAAACCCAATCCTTCAACTTTGACCCCGACATTGTCCTCTTCGGAGATGCGGAGGTTGTCGACGGTGGGTCCCACGTCAAACTCACCCGCCCATTCCCTTCTAGCTCCGGTCTTCTCCTCCGCAAGAACCCTATCAGGTTTTCTGATCCCACCTCCCTTTCCACCCATTTTTCCTTCTCCATCTCCCCCGATGTCGGTGACGGGCTTGTTCTTGTTTTGGTTCCCGGCGATTTCTCTTCCAGATTCCCGGGAAACGATTCGTTTGGGCTTTCTCTAGAGAATAATTATCTGGGTATTGAATTTGATACCTCAAAGGATGATAATGTAGACGATTTGAATGCAAATCACGTCGGCATAGACGTGGCAAGTCTCGTCTCTGTCGCTGTTGCCAATGTTTCAGCTGTGAATTTGGTTCTTAATAGTGGAGAAAAGTTAAATGCTTGGGTTGATTATGAGGCCAGTTCTAAGACATTACAAGTTAGGTTGAGCAAATTGGGAGAACCTAGACCTGTCAATCCCATCGTGGCACATGCCATTGATTTGTTTAAGATCTGGGGAGGTCAACCTGTGTTTGTGGGTATAAGCTCTTCCAATGATGCCAATTCGATACAGGTTGTTAGTGTCTATTCATGGAAGCTTAGTTTGAGGAAAGTTTCGGAAACAATGCATTCTCAACCTGTGGATCCTCGAGTTTACTCTGATAAACACATGAAGCGTGATGAGAATTCCATATCGCAAAAGAGCAATTTTTATCCCTTGACACTTCTTGCTGGGGTGATTTTTGGGACTGGGTGTGTTGCATTGGCCACATTTGTTGTCCTGTTTATGTGGGTGATCTTTTTCCAGAGGCATGAGGAGTCTCTTGCTACAATTCCTGAGCACCCTGCAGATATCAGGTATGAAAGAATTGATGTGGCTGTTGACAAGAATACCGAAGAGGATGAAAATTAGAACATAGGTGATGTGAATTGGTTTCTTAGATGTTGTGTATGTATCTATTGATGTGGAAAATACTTTTGTAGAATATTCTGATACTGTAGATTTATTGCAATCAACTATGTATAATATTTGCACATCCAGCTTGGGAACCACTTTGATTGATTTAAATATTGGTTATGAATGTTTGCACTTCCAAATTTTGTAATATGTGATGTTTGACAGCATATAAAATGGTCATGTTTGCAGATGCAGTTGTGTTTACATATACTGCTATTTTTTTGGTTTGTCCTTCTTTATTGGTTACATAATAGGAAATAGCCTCTCACTACCCTGAAATCCTATATCCCTCCAAACTCCCAAGTTCTTTGAATCATGCCAACGGACCTAATTAGCTGAAAGAATTAGCATCTTGAGGTTTGCATGTATCCCTTATTCCAGGACATTATTTCTTTTTGGAGAAAAACGAATCCCCTGTTCAGAGGGGCCTTCTGAAACCGAGTTACAGATGTGGGAGAACCCCTTTTCTTCCCTAGTTACATGTGGAGAGAATGATACTTTATCATGATGTCTCACAAATATAAAATATATCCTCAGATAGCAGCATCTGCTTTTATATGGATGCTTTGATGTAGTCATATAGTAACATATATGATAGATAACCTCAAACTTAAGAAGGGCATCAAGCCGCATTGATGTTCCTGAGCATCAACTAATCGTCTATGCTCTCTGTAGCCGGAAGCTCATTTAGATCATCTACTTGTGTTCGTGTTACTCCACCCTGGTTTATTCTAATTATTTTAATAATGGTTCTAGTGCATATGTGTTTTCTACCTATGATTTTCGCAAGAGAACAGGATTAAGTAGGTTGTATAGGTTGTCTTGACTCTTGTTTTACTAGTCGGAGCATAACTATGAAGTCCACTTTGAACTTACAACCAACTCTAGGATCCTTTTTTGACACCAGCCTTGAAACAGGTAAAGAAAACGAATAATTTTGTTGGAGGGTGTATTGAGAAACATGGTTTGCGGCATCCAATTGAAGGGGATGTGCGTCAATGTTTGTATCTAGGGTTAAGGCTACTCGATGTTGAGTCACCAATATCAGAAGCATTACTTATTACCATCCTGTATTAATTTCAGGTTCAGCTGAGTGCCTGTGTAAGGATCATCCAGTATTATGTGATATATTTTTCTACAATTTTTTTAGGGTAAATACTCATTTTGGTCCTCCAAAGATATACGCGACATCATATTAGTCTTCCATTTATCGTAATATCAAATTGGTCATTCAATGATAATTAATGTCATCAGTTTGGTTTTTAATGACCAATTTGATGTAATTTTAAGGACCAATTTGATGACAAAAATGTGTCATTGAAAGACCAATTTGATGTCACATATATCTTTAAAAAATCAATTTGATATATTTATAAATAAAATATCAATGTGATGTCAGGTATATACTTAGATGACCAAAAGGGTGTTTACTCATCTTTTGATGTCAATTTTTTCATATTTATAGTTCCTCTTCCTCCTCTTCTTTCTTTGTAAGTTTAGTGCTTGTTAATATTGTATCGCATTTCAAGCAATTGTAACCAGTGTAGGTAGGAGGGACCATATGATGTTTCATAACTCAATTTTTGCTAAAAAAGTCTTTGTCTCTTTGGATCCGGATCCACTTGGTGGTAAATAAACTGCCTTGCCTCAATTTAGTGCGGGACCATGCTTTTATTCTTCTTTAGTAACAGCTTACCTAGAATTTGACTTTTCTAGTTTAAGAAATAAATTTATTTTGATGAAATTGAGGTGAGGGAGATGAATACTGGATTTTTTTTATCATTAACCCATTTTTTAGTCATTTAAAGGATTTTTAATATGGAAAAAGGAAGAAAGGCATTCGATTACCTTTTGTGGGCTGCGGCCCTTCAATACATGAAGATATAATATTTTTCCACTATCTGCATGTGACTTGCTGGGTTTCTTTCTTCCATCCCAATGATCCCAGAGTTGGGTTGGGTCATGGGTGAAAATCTGAAAATTGGGTAGCCGTGCAGTCATAAATTGAGTGTCACGTTTAAATTCACACGCTGTCTGTCCCAGTGAGCTAAGAAATCTGGGCTAGGGATTCTTGTGATTGTATTGGTTCGATTGTTACAGATTAAAAGGAAATTAATTTTGATTTTTAATAATTTAGATATTATATTTTAGAGATATTTTAAAGAAAATAAAAATTATTTTATGTTTGTTTACAATTATAGAAATTATTTTTTAAATAAGAGTAATTTCTCTCTCTTTTATTGTAAGATATTTTTTTCAAAAGCTAATAAGAATAACTTTTTATTTTAACTATAAAAATAATTTTTTTAAACAAATAATTTTTTTAATAAGCTTAAACAAACACAATCAACATCATTAAAAATAATTTTTTACTTAAAAAAATAATTTTTTCATCAAATAATTTATAACTAACGGGCTTTATATCTACACTCTAGTCAAATTTTTTTTTCATTCGCTAAACAAAAAAGTTGCCTGACACTGAAATTTAAACCATTATTTAATATATAAAATAATAATGTGTTAGATGTTTATTGACTTAGTGTATATAAATAATCTACACTAAATCTCTCTGGTAACCCCCGCGCCTTTTTTTGTTTGAGGGGGGCAGGCGGTGAAACAATTGTTTGGGCATAGAGAAGGGAAGAAAAATAAATAAAATTGCAGATCCCAAAACTACCACACGATACAGGGTGTACATAGTTTGCCGTTAGTTGTTACGACTATAATGTATGGAAAATGATTTGCTATACCCATAAGACATGGAGGTATGGGTAACAACAAAATTTGATACCCTTATTAGTTTTAGGGAAAACTCTAATTTACACCTTAAACTTTAGGTCATTTGTAGTTTAATCCTAAAACATTTAAAATGTGTAAAACAATTCTCAAATTTCTAATCGTGTGCAAAGTGGTGCTTTTGAGTGATGTTCTTTCAAAATATGATAGAGAAAGTCACGTTTTACTTAGGTGAGTAGTTTTGGAAGGATAAATGATCATGTGCACATCATGTGACCATCTTGTTACTTCTTCTCACATTTTGAAATCATTCATTTGCAGAAATCCTAGACTAGAGAGAGAGAGAAAGAGACGAACTAGAAGGTTTGAATGTTGCGAAAATACGTGATACTGGAATTGTAAAGAGCTCATCAAGTATTAGTGGAGTTATGCGAGTATGCAAGTGTGATGTTCCTTGTCAACTTCAAACTTCAAACTTCATGGAAAAAAAGGAACCGAGTATGTATTTTTTGGTTGTGCAAGGTATGGCTTCCCATGTAAATTGCTGTAACTTTTTGCCTAATATGACCTACCTGCAACTTCTTGTGTCGTTTTCTAGGATTTCTGTAAATGACTGATTTTAGAGGATGAGAAAGAAGAACAAGATGATTATGTGATGTGCATGTGTAGTGGCAGAACTTGAGGGAATATTTTGAGGGGATAGCAACTAAATGACATCATTTTTTCATTGTCTACTACTATTGATCTTCTTTGCTTGACCATGTATATATATGTTGGATCTTTGAGTTTTTGGAGGGCAGATGTCATCTCCTACCCCTTAGGAGTTACGTCACTGTACACGTGAACATTTACTCTCCTAAAACTATACACGCAAGTTGAGTGTGACTTTTTCCATTAGATTTTAGACAAACGTCATTCCGAAGAATCACTTCACACTATTAAAAGTTTGATGATCATTTTGCACATTTTTAAAAATTTATGAATAAGCTGCAGATGATTAAACTTCACACACTATTGAAATTGAAAGTTGAAGGTTCCCTTAATTTTATAAGTTCATAACTCCAAGGGCATCGTCTTCGCCTTTGAATTTTAAACCAGCACTAGCCAAAGAAGTAAGTTTTCCACACCACACGTTTGTGCGCTTGCAAGTTGCAACGTAATTGCATTCTTCCACCTCAGTTATCGTAGCAAAGAGAAACACAAACTAATATTTTGTTTATCAGTTTGCTTGAAAAGCATCTCAAAAGAGTCATTCAACAAAGAAAAAGGTCAAAACGCACCATGAGGGAGACTGCTCCATAATTGTTAAGAAAAGGTCGACAGCACTACTTATGCCTATTATCCTTTATAAAAACGTATCTTTCCCCAACACTATTATATTAGATTATCTGTATCAAAAGTTCACAAGCGTATATCATAGTGCAAATTATATCAATCGGATTCAATCCCAAAATTAATTAATATTTTTTATTTCGGGTTAATATCTTCGCGTATATATCTTATATGAGGGTGAAAGAAAAAAAGAAAAAAAAAGAATGCTGTGAAATTTTCCATCATTGCAATTGTAGAAGTTCGCATGGATTTGTGGTTTTCAAAAACAATAATTTTGGTTGAGTAGTGATATTTATAAAAAAAAATATTCACAAAAGTTTGTATAAGTCAATGAATTAAGTCTAAGAGCATGTTTGTATTAATTTTTTAAGAATAGAAGTATTTTTTTTGAAATAATAAAAATATTGTTTTTAAAAGTTAAAAAATTTAAGCTTTAAAAAAAACACTTCATGTGTTTTTTTGTTATACGTGAAGTGTTTTTTTAAAAGTTTTAACTCTTTAATTTTAAAAAAAAAAATTTATTATTTCAAAAAAATATATTTTTCTCTTTAAAAAATTAATACAAATAAGCTATAAATTTTACTATAATTTTTTTTGATTTGATTCAATAACTTACATAAATTTTTATTAAATTTTTTTTATATATAAATATCATTAGTCATTTTGATTTGATGCTCCGCAATTATTTTTTGAAAAGATTGATTTTCTGCATTTTGAATTAAAATAAAAGGGAGTCAATAGGCTGAAAGGTAAAGCAATATCCATCTGGTCAAAATGGTGACCGACACTTTGAATTCGAAATGAAATCACTCTCTTAAAAAAATTTGTCCACACCATTCTTTCAAAATCTTGTTAGATTCTTTTTCCACTTTTTTTTTATTTGTTGTTTAGTGAATAATCTGTCATTTTCATATAAAGAAAATGCAGAAGAAAAAGAATGCTAAACGTCAAGAACAAGGCGTCTTTAGTTTCAACTTTCAAGTGATTATCTGTTGTCACCCAAAATCAATAATACATGTTTACATTAGATTTAGAAGCTTAAAATTATAATTTAGATAACAATAATAAGAGATAAGTTTTTGTACAAATCATAATTTAGATGATTTTAAACTCTAACCCAAAAAAATTAAAAAATATCTGATAGGACTTCAATAATATCCAATAGGAAGTGGGGTGCAACCCTTCATTTGGAATCACATGCAGCAATTCCCACCACCACTGCTGCTATATCATAATAGATCGATCAATGACTTGGAAAAAGCAATTTTGAGTGGATGCTCAATAATGTCTTGTTTTAGTTGCCTAATTCCGTTTTCACTTTGTGAGTCTAACAATATAAATTATCATAAAATATTTGTATTAATAATTTTAATATTAAAAGAAAAAGCATAAGCAAAAACAAAAAAAAAGGAATTAAAAGTAAAAAATGAGGAGCCCACAAGATTTGGCTCCGGTGATATTTGGATATTTAAAATATGGGGAGTGGAGAGTTCGATTCCGCAATGCTCTCTCATTTTCTTCCTTATTCTTCTTTTCCGTGGGCTCCCTACTCCATTGATAGGATTCTCCAGAGAGTCACAAAAAAAAACGAAGAACAATTGTGGTGCTCATTAGTGCCGTCAAGAGCCTTGGGTAGTTTGTTGTTCCCCATACATTTGTTTTGGCAAATCATTTTCCATCGCACGAATATTTTGTGCTCCTCTAATTTCTCTACTTTTTCTCAAGCCAATAAGCGTAATATTTTAGGTTGTTTTATGCTAAGCTAATCGAAATCTAACCATCCAGTGTAGTCAAAAGTGCATCTTGGAATAAAAATGGGTTCTAACCTATCCGAGTTTTAGGTGAGGTGATTAAGTATCTAATTGTGCAGTTGTAGTATAAAAAAAATGTAATATAAAAATAAAATGCGCACATCATAAAATAACTCGTTAGATATGAATATAAGGTGTAATTTATGGGATGACCTTTCGATAACTTCCTCATGACCAAAAAAATAATAAAATAAGTAAAGAGTATATAAATTTTTTAAACTTTAATTCATTTACAAATAAACACCATAAATTATTATTATTTATTTAATTTTTAAACTAAGCTAAATATTTTAATAAATCTTTCTATTTACTTTCTATTAAATTAGCTAACAGATGATGATGTGGCACAATTCAAACCCTTTACGTGTATATAATCTACATTCTTAATCTTTTTTATTATTTTTAATCATTTCATATATTTTCTAATTGTAAAAATAAATGAAAAAACAAATAGGAAATTTATGTGAACCTTACTATCATTTCTATAGGATTGGAATCTACTTTGAAAAATTCACTCTTTGATAATTTGAATCCGTCAGGTCCTATGTCTCACCCTCTAGATTTTTAACTAAATTAAAATAGCATTTAGATACTCCATCCATGTATTATTAATTACTAATAATAATATCAATCAATAATTTTCTACCCAATTCTCCATCTTTTGGGTATTGGTTGGGTTTCTTGAGTATGCAGTATTTTCATTCTCCATCAAATAAAAGCAACATTTTCATTCACCTCCATCGAGAAAATTGACGACCTTTTGGGTACTAGGTTGTGTTTCCCTTCAAAGATCATTGTGAAGAGCGAAAAGACACAGGCTTTTGGGTTATGGGGTTGAGGTTCAAGAGATGGATGCCGAAGAAGATAGGGGCGGGAAATCTCAGTCAACCAGCAATGTGGGAATGGACGCCCATTGGCAGAGTTCCAAGGCTGGCCACTTGCTGATCACCCCCGCTATGAAAAATGGACATCCACCATGTGCTCTTACCATACCCCGTGAGCTTCTTGATGCATCAATTGTGGCAGAAGCCATCGATGTCATCTCTTGTTGGTATGAGGACAAGGCTGAGTGGGGACAGTGTGTTGGATGGATCTATGGATTTGTTACTAAGGATGTGGTCACTAGGTATAAGATGCACAACAGGGGATGTAGATTAGTTGATTGTGTGACCAAGCGTGATGCCTTTATTGTGTGACCAAGCGTGATGCCTTTAGTGGCATTGCTCCCATCAATCTCACTGATAGACTGCATTAGGTCCTTAGATGGGCCACTGACAGGCTTGGTAATAAGGGTTTGAGGTAATGCCGATTTCTTGGTGTGGTGTGGCAATGGGGCCAGAGCAGAGAAGGAGAAGGGGGTGTTGAGATGAGTAGGAGTTTTTTTTTAATTATTAATTTTTTCATTTTTTATAATTATTAAATATGTGAAATGATTAAAAAAATATTTAAAAAAACATTAAGGGTAAAGATTGCATACAAGTAGAAGGCTTGGATTGCGTGACGTCATGCTCCATTAGCTAATTTAATAGAAGGTCAATGGAATGATTTATTGAATTATTGGCATAGTTTAAGAATTAAATCAAAATGTTTTATAGTTCATGATGTCTCTTTGTAAATGGATCAAAGTTTAAGAGGTATATATGTTATTTACCAAAAAATAATAATAATAAAGGTTAGAATTGTAAGCACACACTATATTGACAAGTGTATGGATATTTTGATTAAGAAAAAAAATCATTCTATATATTTCATAGGCAATATGCTAGTTATAAAAGATTGTGTGTAAAAAAAAAGTGTTGTAAATATGCTATATAAATAATATTTAAATTGAAAAGTGCAAAGGCAGAAGTTGGTGTAGTTAGTAAGACTTTTGGTTAAAGGGGATTATTTTGGTACTTATTATTTTTTTTTTAAGTATCGATGTCTATGGTGAGTTGTCAAGTATTCATTAATTGCTATTTATATTTAAAAGACTTTCAAACATTTATTGTAAAACCAATAATCAATAAATGATTGACAAATCACCATAAGTACCAAATTCATTAAGGTACTATAGCAACTTCATTAGTTAATAAGAAGGAAGTTCTTTAGGCATTTAGTTCTAACCTTTTCCCCCTAATTAATTAATATAGTTTAGGTGATTTTTAAAATATGCTTATATATATATATATGTATATATATATTGGTTCAGGATCAATTAACTCTTACACCAAAATTTGACCATTGATTTTTATGTTAATCCAATAGTTCAAAATCATTTACTTTAATAAAGAAAAAGAATACGAACTTGTGTTGGTCCAAGTGGAAGAGGCTCGATCCCCTTAAGCATCTTGTCCCATGTTTGATCATTGGGACGGTGTGTATAAAGAAAAATGTAATTGAGAGGAGTCCTCACTTCATGAGTCTGACTGTACCTCGTGGGATTAATCACTTACCTTCCAGGCGAAAGGATATCTTGGTTTACACACAAAAAAAGAATAGTGAAATCTAATATTAATAAAGAAAGAGAAAAGTAAAACCTAACTTTAAAGAAAAGTAAGGGTGCTCGTAACCCGTCTCTAGGCCGAGTCCGAGTCCAAGTCTTTTTTATAAACTTGATGTATTTTTTGGGTCGGGTTGGCTCACCCTTCAAGTCACCACAACTCAGCCTAATATTAAATAAATTATTCTTTTTAAATATTTTTTATATATTATTGTGATATTTTTCTAGATGTTAGACTTTAATCAAGTATTGTGACTATCTATAATTTTAATTATTATGTCCTTCACTTATTATGTAATTATCAACTAAATTATCTTGGTATGAACAAAAAGTAATAAATACAAGTAAATTTATACAAATTAAGAGAAAATAATCAAAACATTGCATAAAAAATATTTTGTATATCTTAATTAGGTTGATCTAACCCTGGCCTAGCTCACCCCAACTCGAACCCTAATATGATTGACTCTCAGCCATAAAAATTGACTCAATTAAAATTTCGGGTTAGGACCGAGTCATGTTTAACTTAACCAATGAGCACTCCTAATTAAAAGAGAGAATTTAACTCTTAAATTTTAACTTTACTTATTCAATTAAAAATTAATATAATATTATTAAAATTTATAATATATTAATAAAAATTAGTAAAATTTATAAAATGGTATGATTAAATTTGGAATTATCAAAGAAAAATTTGCCAACGTTCTTAGTATATATATATATATATATAACTCGAGGAAGCTTCTAATATGTCCAAAAAAAAAACACCAAATAGCTTGTAGTTAAAAATACAGTATAATATATTTAAACAAAATAACTCGTGGCTTCTTAATTTAATGTCAAAAACTTGGAAATCTTAATTTTTTACATTATATTATATATAACTACATAGAAAATATCTGTTTTTAGTTTACTTTTACACTGTTTTAGCATCTTTACGGATAAACAGCTAATTTTTTTAATTATATATATTTTTATTATAAATTTTAATAATATTATAAATCATATTTAATACTATTTTTTTAATTTAAGTTAAATCTTAATAGTTAAATTTTATCTCTTCATTAAAGTTAAATTTTACTTTTTTCTTATTTTATTAATGTCAGATTTAATTATTCTCTTTCTTCATTAAAATAAATGATTGAAAATCATTAAATTAAAATGAAATCAACTGTTTGAAATTATTGTAAGAGTTTTACATTTTACCCTTATACAGGTATCAATTGATCCTCACCCATATATATAAATATGTGTGTATGTGCGACAAAAAAGAGTAAGAGTATAATATACACTCCAAAAAAAAGAAAAGAAGGAGTGTACCATAAATGCCACTATAATTGATAATGCTAAAATCTAATTATGGTAATTTGTTTATATCCATCACATGTATATTTATCCTAAAAATAGCAAGTTATATATATATTTGGTTGGAATAACAAGTTATAATTAGTAGATCAATTATTTTATCAGATTTTCGTAAATTAATAAATTAAATTAGGGTTGATTTGGATGAGTTTTTTTAAAAAATATTTTTTATATGAATTTTTTAAAAGTGTTTTTATAAAAATTAAAAATTAATTTTTGTTTAAATGTAATATTTAAAAATATTTTTTTCACATTTAAACATTTTTTTAGAATTACAAAAATCTAGCTTAAAAAAAGGTGTGTTTCAACTTTTTTAACAAAAAGCTGATACAAACATATTAAAATATCAAAAAAATACTTTTTTAAAAAAGATAATTTTAACAAGAAAAGCACATCCAAAGAACACTTAACACATGAGTAGGCAAGTGTAATGAATTATCCATATCTAGAATGCATAAAATAAATCTTACATAAAACAATAAAAATCTTGAAAGTTCAAAAATAAAAATTCTTCCAAAAGAGTTTTTAACTCAATTGTCACTGGACAAAAACATTGATGTTGATATCAAAAGTTTGATCCTTTATACTCTCTCGTACTCAAGTGTTTGAACTTTTCGTGTAACAAAAAAGAAGAAAATAATTTTTTAAGTGAAGATTAAAATTAAAGTTATTAAGGTACTTTTATAAATATGATATTTAAGGTGAATTATTAAATATTTATTAGTAGTTAATTTTATAATAACCATTTAAAAGTTTATTAAAAATAATTAATAAATAATAAATATTTAATAATTGACCGTAAGTACTGATATTAAAAAATTGGATAAAATACAAAAGCCCTTAGACTTTAGAGGCTGTGTGATTTATCCTCTGAGTTTTAAAAAGAGTAAAAAAAGTTTTAAGTTTTACTAAATCTGAAATAAAAATTTATTCATATTACATTTACTTCATTAATAAAAAAAAATATATGTATACTTCATGTGACCATTTAAAAATACTAAAACCCTTTATGTTGGATTAAAAACCAACATTAACAATTAAAACGGATTAAAAAAATCATGTTAAAATCAATACGTAATTGAACAAAAATATGAAATTTTTATGACAAAGATTGTGCGCATTAGTAATTTCACTGGTACTCATGAATTTTTTGGTTTTTAAATAATGACTTAAAGTGCTTGTGACATTTTCTGTTATTGTAAGAGTTGTTATGATATATTGGTGAGTTTAGTATTTAAGATTAATTATTACTTATTTATTGACATTTAATTTTATAATAAATATTTAAAAATTTATTAAATATAATAATAATTAATAATTTAACTTAAATATTGATATCTGAAAAAATTGACAGTTTTTATACATTTAATAAAGTTTAAAGTTTTTTTTAATGAATACCAAAGTAATCTTAATTTAGTGCAGAGTTGTCATCCGTTGGATGAATCGGAGGTGATGATACAGAAGAGTGGACTAGTGGGGGCCAGGAACGTAGGTGGGACTGCACGCACGCAATAAATGTGAGCCGAAATTGTCTATGAGAACCCAAGCATACGTGTTGTCGTGTTTGTGTGATCTAGTCGGCACCGCACGAAACAAAAAAAAACAATAATATAACTAAATAAAAATTAAAAAAAAAAGATTGAAAGAGAAAATAGGGAATTTCTTAACCTTTTCAACAAGATGATGCTAAAACGGGAGTGTGATTCGCTGGTTGGTGTTGATTGGGTTTGAATAGAATTATCATTGTTATATATAAAGGGGGGGAAGGAGGGAGGTAGCTACCTCCAATCACGCTGGCCGTAAGGTTCGTATCGGTGGAGGAGCAGCTTAGCTTGACGTTGCTGTGCGACGGTGCCCAATAACAACGACAACAACAAATGGGAAGGGGTGACGCTGAACATGATTCCCACAAGGTCTATGCCGAGGGTGCCGGGGACGTTGAAATCCCAGATACCGCACATCAGATTAGCAGCGGTTCGTAATTTCTTATCTTATCACTATACCCCATTTATTTTCTACTTTTCTTTCTGGACACTCGATTCAGAGTTTTCAAAATTCTAAACTACGGGTTCAATGTTCAAGGATAAGCATAAGAAGAAAACAAAATGTTTAATTCTTTCACGCACCTGAAATATAGGACATAGCCACATGGGGAAGAAGATAATTGAGGGACGCACACGCACTGCAACGTTTTACCCCCGACACTTAACAGCTTGCAATTTAACCCACGAGGTTTACTAATGGTGTTAAGGAATAGAACAGTAATTTTTTATTTTTAAATTAAAAAAATTATAAAATTAAATAAAGAAAGATTGAAATGTATAAATTTTTATTTTTAAATTAAAAAAATTCTTTACCTAAATTAAAAAATTATCTTTTATTTTTTTCTCAAATAAATATTTAATTTAGTCTTTTAACAATACGTTATATATTAGTTTAATTTTTCAATTATTTTTTATTGTTAGATTATTTTTTTAGTTTAATTTTTAGAAATCAATTTAATATGAAAAATAATTTTAAAAAATCAATTTGATATCAAAAAATAACATTAGAAGACCAAATTATCAATATCTTTAAAGGATTATTTTAATATAAAAAATAATTAAAAAATTAAACTAATTCCATATATCTTTAAAACACTAATTTAAGTATTAACTCTATCTTTCTCCCTAAACTCCGACTTCCAAACATTATTTAATGGTATGCTTTGCACATTATTAAACCTCAACCTAAAAGCAGATGAGATAAAGATAAAGGGGTACTGTATTTTTCTTGTCTTTTTTTGTTCTTGCATGTTTTTTTTGGCAATAGACCAGGCACCGTCAAATCTTTCTATTTCGGGTGCATTACACAGAAAGGAAGTATGAATCTTTTTGACGTTTTACATTTTCAAAATTACTTTTTTGTTTTTACATTTTTGTACGATTTTTTAAATAAATTTTTTACCTATTGTCTACATTAGGGTCAATGTTACGACTTGTAGTTTGGATTTCTTGTCTGCATTTTGATTTTGTCAACCATCTCTCATCTAAGTTCAATTTATCTTTTTATTTTTCTTTTAGTTGTAACTGAATTGTGCTTAATATTGCAATTATACATTATATAAATATTGGAAATTGAAATATATATACAATTTGTAAATGAATATGTAGTGCATGAGATATAAATTTGGAGTTTAGTGAGATGGGAAATTAATGTTTTTTCTGAAGGAATTAACTACCGTTGACGACATTTAATTGTTTGACCATTCCCCTTAATTTACTGACTATATTTTTTTTTTATTTCTTCTCGATTTTTTGTTTTTGCAGATTCATGGTTTCAAGTGGGTTTTGTCCTCACCACCGGAATCAACAGCGCTTATGTACTTGGGTATTCCGGGACCATCATGGTTCCTCTGGGTTGGACCGGGGGTGTAGTTGGTTTAATTCTTGCTACCGCAATATCACTCTATGCAAATGCTCTGATTGCTAAGCTCCATGAATTTGGAGGAACAAGGCACATTAGATACAGAGATCTTGCTGGATATATATATGGTAAGGCCAACAAAAATAAGAGATAACACAAAGTGAAAAACAAATAGCTAGTTTCCTCTCTTCACTTTGTCATGTTATTTTGTTGTTAAGCTGTTTGTGTTCATCTCATTCTCATTGCAGGTAGGAAAGCATATTCTCTCACATGGGCGCTGCAGTATATCAATCTTTTCATGATAAATACTGGCTACATCATTTTGGCTGGTTCGGCCTTGAAGGTAAGAGAAATTTAGGATCCAAGATATTTTTTCTAGTCATGCAATCAAAATTACACTCTTCTCCTTGGTGACTTCTTTCTCAAGTGATACTTCACTCATCGTTCTTTGCAGAAGACTTTTGAAATCATCTAAAAATCATTCAATAGTGATTTCATTTTTCTGTTTTCGCTTTGTGTAATAGTGTAGAATCTGTTTATCCAGATTGTCTGCTTAAGAATTGTCTAAACCTTTTTTCTGTTTATTGTGGTGCAGGCTACTTATGTTCTATTTAGGGATGATGGTCAGATGAAGCTTCCATATTTTATTGCCATAGCTGGATTTGTGTGTGCAATGTTTGCCATTTGTATTCCTCATCTTTCGGCTCTTGGAGTTTGGCTGGGATTTTCAACGATCTTCAGCCTAGTGTATATTGTTATAGCATTTGTACTATCGCTTAACGATGGTAATGTCTCACGTCTGATATCTGTGCCTTCGCACATTAGTCATACAATAATTTATCTTAGAATGCCATTCTTATATATAGTATTTCAGCTGATGTCTTCTATATGCTTCCTTGATAAAATTTTGAGGGACTTACATCCCTCGTTGTTAATTTATCTTTATAGATTCACAACTTATGTTTTTCACAACTTGCTATGTTTCAATGCAAGGCATAAGGGATTCTTTCAGAACTAGCAAAAGAATACCTATTTTCTTCTTTATATTTTATAAACGCTATCTAAAATTAACTCATAGACTAGGATACAGTTGGAAGCATATTATAGATATTTATTAAAAAATATTATTAGCATCTAGTGCTTTTTTTCCTCTTCTTGCGATTCCATTTCTCTTCTACCTTGTTTTGAAGGCTCAAGTTGGGCTGTAAGCATTCCCCCGACTTTTGTAAATGGTTGACGATAATAGTTGAGAATCACAGAGGTTTACCAGAGAACAATCCTTTTTTTCCTTTTTTTTGTTTTTTAAGGTATTCGCACAAGCTACTAGCACTGTGAGACTGAGACTAATTCCTCTCAGGCACTCTTGCAATTAACAGACCAATTGTTTTTTACTATGCTTACTTTGTTGAGTTGAATTTGTATTTGTTTGGTTTGAGACGATACAGTCAATGTGAATGTGCACTAACCACCAGTACATGATCAGGAATAAAAGCACCAGCTCGAGATTATAGTATTCCTGGGGATGGTATAAGTAAAATATTTACAACAATTGGAGCGTCTGCTAATCTCGTGTTCGCATATAATACTGGAATGCTTCCTGAGATACAGGTAAGATAGAAGCTTATGAATTTTCATTTCTTGAGTTTTATGTTGATACATAATTCTCTCTCGTTTCTATATCTGCTCTGGAAATTGAGTTTTATTTGGTTGTAAAACTGACAGGCAACGATTAGGCAGCCAGTTGTCAAGAACATGATGAAGGCCCTGTACTTTCAATTTACCGTTGGAGTTCTACCATTATATCTCGTTGCCTTTACGGGATACTGGGCTTATGGATCCTCCACAGCAACCTATTTGCTGAATAATGTGAATGGTCCAGTCTGGGTGAAGGCCACGGCCAATATTACAGCCTTTCTTCAATCAGTCATTGCATTGCATGTACTTACTTCTAAACTAGAATTTTTGCTACTCGTGAATGTTTTACTTAAATTGTTTCCCTGGCCTAATAACCTCTCTTCTGCTTCCGCTAGATATTTGCTAGTCCAATGTATGAGTATTTGGATACTAAATATGGGATCAAAGGAAGCGCACTGAATGTTAAGAACTTGTCATTTCGAGTCGTGGTAAGAGGTGGCTACCTGGCCTTTAATACATTTGTGTCAGCTCTCCTGCCATTCCTTGGAGATTTCATGAGCCTGACAGGGGCCATCAGCACATTTCCCCTTACATTTATTCTTGCAAACCATATGTACCTGGTGGCAAAGAAGGACAAACTAACATCCTCACAAAAGCTCTGGCACTGGCTCAACATTTGTTTCTTTGGCATCATGTCTGTTGCAGCAACAATTGCAGCCCTACGGCTTATTTCAGTAGACTCCAAAACGTACCATGTTTTTGCTGATTTGTGATTCAATTAATTCTATTCTTTCAGCAATTGTAATGCGAATGTTTCTTGCTTCAAAAGCTTTCATTAAAAAAAAATAAAAAATAGAATATGATTTCCTATCAAAAGATTGTATTAATGTATTTTGCTGAATACACCCTGCACTCTTGATCTATATTGGTGATTCGTAGCAGTAAACACGCATTTGGCGCTAATTAATTAATTGACCATATCACTCGTGAGAGTTACCTTAGCAGCATCAGTTCGGTCATATACCAACAATGAAGTAGTCAAGAAGCAATTAAAAATAAATTGAGAATTTACAGTAAGTAAAAGTGATAAATGATAATTAATACTTAAAAAATTGAATACAACACCGAAAAGTCACAATGTCCTCCATTTCTGCATATTTGTGTCACGATGGTAAAGAACATGATTTTGCGGTAATAAATAACATCAATGGATCAATATCCCCCCAAAAGAAAGACAAATACTCTATTTTGGCAAACTTTCCTACCTAAGAAGACCTTCCTGAAACCATCTGATAAAAATTCCTGAACCTGCAATAATTTAAGAAACAGATGTAGTGTAAAATGTCGTGTTACTTCCATTATCCCCTCCCTAAATAAGAAAATAAAAATCTATATTCTTTAAACTTCATAAGAGAAAGGAAGAGGAGAGACAAAGATGCTTAGGTAGATGCTAAGGTTTGCTGACTACTCTAGCTTGACTTCGCCATTGACCTACATGCTAAGTTTAACATTATCGATGTTCGCTGATTCCAAACATAGCATTGAACCAGACATATGCATTGACATCTCACCTTGCTAGGCATCATCCAGACACCAACTTCACAATAATGAAGATGGAGTTGAGAAGTATGAGAGGAACTCTCAGGTATTGAGTTGCATAAATGAGACCTATAAGCTGTCCTTTGAAAGACTTTGTCCTTCCACCTGAAAAATCTGAGAAGCCCCATCCTCTGGGTGCAAGAAAGCGGTCCTCATTTAGTATTGCTAGAGAATTTGCAAGAAGCAGGAACCCCTCAAGTAATGTCCACAAACCCATTTCCCTGCATCGCAAAGAAATCCAACCCAACTTACAAACAAGGGTGGCTTTAATTCATCAAATCAAATACAGTTTCCTAATAATAGTGCTTCTAATTAAAAACAGCTAATGATATGTCAGAACAAAGAATGATTGATGCTATACAAATCAGTGAAAAACTATGCACTAACTGCTAACAACGAAGATGAAGTTCATTCTGATCCCTGGAGCATCATTTGAGTATGACTAAACTGCCCAACTGCTAGAAACATCATAATGGATCATATATTACATTATTACCTACTCTGACACCAGTAGTTCCTTCCATTTGCTTTTCTCTATTAATGTAACATGGCCATTGATGTTGATGTATGGAGTATGGAGGACAAAGGAATCGTTAATCATAATCATGAAATTTCTCACATCACTATAAATGTGTAACAGAATCAAATCCTAGTTTCTCTGACACCATTGATCTTTATATTGACTTGCAACACGTTGAAACAATTGGCAGACGCAGGTGCAAACATTTTAAGCCATAGATCAGAACAACAAAGGAATTCCGATGAAATAACAAAAACATAAAGCTAAACTATAAGAATCATTCAGCCAATGTCACAAAAAACAAGGAGATTGAGAATGAAGCGGAATCCTAGATCTGCCAAGAAATGTAACAAGCAGAAGTGCCTATGAAAAAGAAAGTTGTGTTTTTAAAAACGGAACAAACAAAAGAAAGACGTGATTTGGATTGAAAACAACATTTGAGAAAAACAAAAATAGTAAGAGGCGAAGATGGAGACAGAGAGAAGGCGCAGGAGGTAACCTGATAACGGTGGATGTGGTGGTGGAGGGTTGAATCGAATCAGAGAAGAGAGCAGAGAGAGATCATGCTGAATTGATGCGCTTCACGTCGATGGATGGATGGGATCAGCGATCAGCGGTAATGCAATGCACAAGAACGGAGAAAGAAAACCGAGTCAGAAAAGAGAACCCAATCTGACCAAAGCGCACCGTTTCCTGCCACGTCAATTATTTCCTTTTTCCTTTTTCGTTTTCCCCACTTCCTTTCCTGGGTTTTTTATATAAATATACCTAAAAAAAAATTATATACCATTTTACAACACTTCAAAAATTATGTACCAAAATACTCATTTTTTTTCTTATATTAGGAAGTTGATTTGGCTCAAACCGACTTCTTAACATGTTTTTTTTTTAAAAAACAAAAACCTGTTGAAAAGTCAGTTTGGAGGAAACCAACTTCTCAACTCAAAAAAAAATTTAACATCCTATTGAAAAGTCGGTTTGGGGAATTTAACATCCTATTGAGAAGTTGGTTTCCCCAAACCGACTTCTTAACAGGTTTTAAATTAAAAAAAAAAAAGCATGTTGAGAAGTCAGTTTGAGCCAAACCGACTTCTCAACATGAAAAAAAATAGAGTATTTTGGTACATAATTTTTGAAGTATGGTAAAATAATAAATAAAAAAAATTTAGGTATATTGATATAAAAAAAGCCTCCTTCTCTGCCTTCCTTTTCTTTCCAGTAAATAATAATATACTATATTGTATTGGTATTTTGCCCTAGGCTGAATACATATGAATCTCTGAGAATAATTCTTATATTAATTTTTAATAATTGATTTTATTATAATTTAATGGTTTAAGTTTATTAAATTTAATTTTAAAAAATAAAATAATAACACCTATTTTCAATGAAGAGAGAATAACAAAACGTGTTTAATGAAAAAAGAGAATTTGAAATCAATTATCAAATGAAAAATAAATAAAAAATATATTGAATTATTTAATAAAAATAAAAATAATGTTTTTTTAACTTATAAACTTTTTGTATAAAAATTAATAATTAATAATTTATTTATATAATTTATATAATTTAATAATATAATAAAATATTAACCATGAGTTTATAAATTTTTACATATATAAGCAAAAAAATACACACATATAAATGATGTTTTTTAATATATTAATACTGTTTTATTAAATTATAAATTCTTAATATTTTATAAAAAAAATTTATACTTTTAAAATTATATTTTTATTTTTATAATAATTTTAAAAAAAATCCTTTTTAATTTTTTCATGGGAACTTATGTGGAATACTCGACTGCATAAATGCTTGAGATTTATATCCATTAATATTACATAGGGATATGTGATGTTAATGATAGAAAAATCTTAAAAAAAGGTTCATAGGCAGCAAGAGCTGGAGCGCATATGCGCTCGCACTTATAGTACAACTCTTTTTTTCATTGAATGAGAATAATCAAAGTCTCTTTCTTTCATTAATACAAGTCATATTATTATCTCTCTTCATTTAAAATATATATTATTATTTTATTCATTCATTAAATTTGATAATTTTAAGTCATTATATTAAAATGAAATTAATGGTTAAAAATTAGTATAAGAGTTTAATTTATATCCACTATTAGTGTAAAGTTTTTTTACAATGTCATCCAATCATGTGTTGCCAAATCAGTGAAAGAGTTGACTATCACAACAGCTAGCTAGAAAATCTAACTATTTTAATGATTTAGCAACACATGATTGGATGACAGTGTAAAAAAAACTTTACACTAATAGTGGATATAAATTAAATCCTTAGTATACAAGTTATTCTCTTACAATAATGTTAATTGATGCCGAACTTGTTAAATATTATATATATGTTGATAAAATAAGAAGAATACATTCACTTGATTTGGTTCAAAATAGTTGAACAAAATGAACAAATAAATCAACATTCCATTTGAATGCATTATTCTCTCTCTCTCTCTCTCTCTCTCTCTCTATATATATATATATATATATTTGTAATTGGGTTCCAACTTAAACATTTAACTACAATATATGCGTTAATGTATAAGTTAATAAATTTTTTAAGTTTAAAAAATATTTTTAAATTAATGTTGTTTTATTAAACACTCAAGAATTTGTTCAAGTTCTCACAATAAAGAAATGGTTCATGAAACAAATATAAAATACAATACCAAAAAAGTAATTTACTCTCAAATATCATATCTATAACTTATCTAAAGTGAATTTTTCATTATAGTTGAAAACTTATCGACCCTACAATCTCTATTAATTTTTTTGTGAGTTATGTTATGCCCAAATAAATTATAAAGATATCATGGTATTAACTTCAGTTCATATTTAGTTCAATATTTCATGTCATGTAGATTTTAAGTGCAAGTGTCTCTCATACTTAGTATGCACTTTCTAAATGAATTGTGTAATTCAATGAACAACATAGTTTTAGTTAAAAGAATATTCTTCAACATTGCTGAAATAATGAATTCGGTCTCCATAAAATATAACATTCATCTACTAGTATGCTTAAGCTTATAAAGCGAAGTCCAGTTACTTGGGCCTAGAAGTATCCCTAATACATATGCTGGATCCTAGAGCCCAATGATAAGTAAAAAAATAACACTTAGTCCATAAGAAGGGGAAAAAACAAACAACCTAGCATAAAAACCCTCGATTGCTTCCAGTCCTAGGTTGTTTCTGCCGAACTTGGGCATCAAAAAAATAAAATTGGTGAAGGGACGCCAAGGAGAGCATGTAAGGTAGGTTTCCAATCTAACAATTGCTCCTCATTTTTGCACAAAAGATGGTGTTTTAAGTTTGATTTCATGCTCTATGCTCTTTTAGCTTTACCTTTTATTTTGATAATGCTGGAGTTCTGGTTTCCAAACCAAATGGGAAATCAGCTCTTATGAGCTTGCGAAGAAGAACTCTTTCTATTTCACCAATAATAGATTGAGGTTGAGTATGTTATGTATCTGAAGATACGTGTGTAACTTTGTGGTTATTATTGGCAATGTGTGTTCTCTTTAATATTGCGTCCAAGTATAATAACCATGATGAATTGATGATGGAACAATTTCAGTGATTTGTGCATAAGTTTTGCGAAAATTTATATGGCACATTAATGTATGTCAGTTTTAGGGCGTATATTTGCTTTGGCTAATGTGTTAAATTGCTTAAGTTTGGCGGTGATGGGCATGGTCTTTTGGGGCTTTGGAATGGAACATGAACATCTCACTATCCTCCATTCCCTTGTTAAACTCTCAAACAATAATGTGGAACTTTCCAACATCCCACTCTACTCTGCCCAATTCAAAACCACTCCACTTCATCCCCTTAAAAACTTCGAAACATAGCCTAAAGTGAAAATAATAGGTATTTATTTGTGAAAGACTTTTGATAATATTAACAGTATTCTGAAAGGTTGAGTGAAGAATTTGATTTCGTGGATAATCTTATGACTGATATAATAGAAGCTTGTACTGCATATGATATGAGGAAAGAAAAAGAAGGCAATAGGGATGCACATGTGTGTCTGTAAATTGACAATTCTTGTGTTTGACTTGTAAATGCTCCAAAGCTATGTTGTTTAATTACCTAATGCATATAATGTTTTGTGATCTAAATTTTTTTGTCCATCTCCCCCCTAATTTTTATTAACAACATTGGCACTAAACTATTCACTTCTATAGGAGATTTTGCATAATTTTCTTGCATGTCAGACTATATATCAAAGGTTCAATCATTGGATACAAGAGGTAAATGTTTTTCCTTTGGATTAATTTTACATATATTATGTGTTTTGTGACTGTGAACATTTCCTGAAGTGTGCCTAATAACATATTTGGGTTAATGGTTTTCTCTTAATTTCAATTTCAATCTATGGCATATAATGGATGCGGAAACAAGTAGTTTAGTTTGATTTGTGCTAAAAATGTGGTAATGATGTTCAGGTCCAAGTCAAATCAATACCCAAATACCTCTCTTAACCAGATTGAAGGAGTAAATTCCAAGGAAGAGGTTGCATGGTACTGTGGCAAGCGCATGGCATACATTTACAAAGCTAAGGTGAAGAATAATGGAAGCTACTATCGCTGCATTTGGGGTAAGGTTACCAAACCTTATGGTAATAGTGGTATCGTCCATGCCAAGTTCAAGTCGAACCTGCCACCCAGATCAATGGTAATTGCTTGGACTTAGGAATCACTATTTTTTGTTGGATAACTCCGTTTATGGCTTTATGATTCTTTTGAGTTTTGATACATCTGCAGGGTGCAAGGGTAAGAATGTTTATGTATCAAAGCAATATATGAGGTAATTATATAGTTTTTTATTGATACTTGTAGACTGTCTTTGTCTGTTATCAGTAACAGTCTTAATATGTTTCTTTAAGAATTGAGACCTTATGGTTTAATATAGTTTGTTGGCCTTAAAATTGTGTCTGTTGTGGCATGTAAAGTGATGACTAAGTCTAGAAGTAATTGTTGTCTACATGTTTCGGTAAATTGTTGGCTTGCAATGCTTGGAGACTAAGAGCTCTATATTAATATTTATTTTCTCACGGGGGTAATATTGGTATTTGAGACTACGAGCTCTATTGACCTTGAAAGTTGCATAAGCTTTACATTATTCTTATTTTGCCTCTAATTTTCATTTGTGTAGATTCTCAGGACCTTTTGGTGCCTATAGTTTTATCTATGGCTAGAAGGCAGCTGCATTCTTCTTTATATCAGGTTAAATTTTAATGTCTTTTGTATTAGTTTGCTTGTTTAGGATGGTGAATAAACCATATGTTTTTCGCCTTTACCCTCTATGCTATGGTTAAATGAGATTTTGAGTCTCGTTTTAGTAAGTGGTTTTTCCCTTTCAAATTATAGTTGCATTGCCTATATTGTATAATTCCTCTCTAATTTTCCATTTTGGTGTCAAACTTAAGGGGTGTTTGTTTTTTTTTTCATTTTTAGTTGATATTTTTCAATTATAATTAAAAAGGCTGTTTGTTTTACCTTTTGCAGTTGGCAAATGCCTTTTTGCCCATCGCATCACGAAGGTTCTTTTTGCTGAACACAAAAGTGTAAAATAAACAGGCCAAAAAATGTTACATTGCTATTATATTTGTACAGGCATGGACGATTACATGCCTTCCTTTATATAAGGGATGAAATGATTTTGGCTAGAAATTGGTCAATTCGGTAGTTCCTTTGAGTGTATGGAGAGAGCGGGGTATCAAAAACTCTATACTCTTATCTTAGAAATTTATGTATTTTTTATATATGGTTTTATATAATTTTCATTTTGTAAGACCACAGTGTATCCACATATCCTTTGGGTGTAGGACTAATTTCTATCGGGTGTTGACTTGGCCTTGGCTACGAACTACTGTATAATAGGTAAAGTTCGCTGATGAGAAGTTCAGTTTACTAATTATGCCACCTTGTGGGTAGCTTTTACATAATATTTTATTACATATTTTAATGGTAATCTAATAGATAAATGATGGATCTTGAGCTTTCCATACAATTGTCAATTTGTTTAATTGTTTGAAGGTTGGCTTATGTAATATTGCCCATCATCTATTGGCTGATCATAATTTAAGGTTATATCAATACAATAGATATATTTTTCAAAGTGTCCTTTATACAATATTTAGTAAATTATAATTCCTTTGTAATTGCAATCAAGTACGAATTAGGACTAAAGTCATTGTCAAACTCAAATTTCAATCTTATGATCACAACATACATGTCTAAATTCCAAAGAATGACAATATGATTATTTTAAATTGACAAGAACAAATTCTATACCTGATAAAAACTAATATTATAAAAATAAGAAAGGTAGGAAATGAAATGCCCATCATGTTTACATCATAATGTAGTCATAGGTTGGTGGGTTAATTTTGTATGTAAAGCGCTTAACACCCTCCAATCCAAAGTAAACAATATGACAAACATAAAGTGAGACTTTATTGGAATCTAACTCTTTTTTATTTTGGAACGATCCAAAATCTTGTAGCATTGTCAAATGAGCTATGCTAATATGACATCATAATTTGTGCTCCCATTTTCAATTGATAAGCAATGTTAATATAAACTAGAGGCGAGACATCCTTTTTTTTGCTCCCGTTTTTCATTGATATTATATATAATAGTAAAATTTCCTTTGTCTAGTTTGACAAAACGATATCCTAGATTCACCAAAAAAAAATGATATCCCTAGTGTATAGAATACTGAAAATATCATATAGCCCAACAAAAAAAAGAAAGAAATTACACCAAAAAAATATATTAACTCATTACATCACAAAGAAGCAATCCCTTAAAATCGATAAGGGGCTCAATCCAAACATGAAAATAGAAACTTGGTTTAAACTTATTTTGGCTAACATGTCAGCACTTTGATTATAGACTTTTGATATAATAATTTTGTGCATACATGTAATGTGCACAAAATATACTCTCCTTTTTTCTACCTCTGCTTCCCTCTTGGAAGTTTGACTTTACCTAAATCGAAAATGATTTTCCAATTCCATAATTACATTGGAGAAAGCACAACGTCAATCCACAGTGATGCTAGTTTATATTTAATCTTTGGTATCCAATCCAATCATCTATTCTGCAAGGTCGGTCAAGGACGACATAAAACCACGATCCTTTTGTTTATCAAGTGTTTGGGTGTATATTAATAAACCATGAATGCTTTTGCGATTTAACACTTAGATTATGCATGGAAGTAAGATAATAGTCCAATAACTAAGGTAGAGGGCAGAAGGTGGCTCAAAGATATAACGTATAAATTAAGTCTTTTGGATCCATAAGCCTAATGTTCTTGGCATACAATTTTGTCGTAGCCTTTATGTTTATTCACTTCATATAAACTTTACGTGAGTAATAAGCTATGAACAATTAGCTTAACAAGATTTCAGGACTGCATGATCATATATATCAATTGTACATGTATATTCCTTATCTCACAACACAGTTGACATGTTCTCAATGAATGAATGGAAACCTCAATTTTCTCTCTATTGAATGAACTCATGTTTTTGAGATGTCAAATGCAATTGTTGAAGATTGTGGATAATAATATAATCTAATAATTTGGACTTTGTGTGTAATATGTAGTATTTGATTTGGTGTGATTGCGGATGCAACAGAGTATATGCCCCCTCTCACTGCATTCAAAAATATTCCAAACTTTGACTTTGCCTAAACCACTAGTTTTTGCTTTTTATAAAAACACATGACACAGTGCATCACACATATAGGGAAGAAGGTGCATTATACACAACTTTTCGGTCGTTCTGCATTAGTCGGTCACCTTCAATTCATAGAGAAAAATAGACCTAACAAAAAATGATTTGACAATTTCTCTTTATATGTGTCTCTTAAAAGGAATTTTGGTAACAATTACTAAGAAGAGGGGAAAGTTTTAATTTTTAAAAAATATTTGTATTAGTGTTATTTTGGGTTAGAAATTGCACTTGTTAAGTGAGTTAGTTATCAAAAAATAAACGTGAATCAACTTATAATTTAAATTAGTTAAAAAATAACCAATTTCAACCTGATTTTATACGTAATTGGTGAATTATACAAGTCAACTTGCGAGTAAAATATATTATATGTCATAATAAAGCTTTTAAATTAATTTTTATTGTAGTTTTAAAATTGATAAAATTAAAGCATCTCATGGATCAAAATCTTAATCCATAAAAATGAAATTCATATACTTATAGAGTGAATTAATATTATAAATGAATGTAATCTATAATGAAGACATATATAAAAAAAATAAAAAAATAACAATTTAAGTTTTCTAAACAAGAAGAAGAAGAAAATAAAATGGATGGATTTAAATCCTCTAAAATACATTTCTTATTTTAGAGAATAAAGTAAAAAGATAACCACTGATAATATTTATAATTTGTTACATATATATTTATATTTTATAAAATTATAATTTTTTTTATTTTTTATCAATAATTTTGTTTTATTTTAACATTCTCTAAAGTGTAACCATCTTTTACATCTAATTAGTTTTATTACCCAGTGTAATGCATGCGTTTATTAAATTAGATGTGTATAAACTTTTAAATAATAATGTGTTATTTATTACAATACTTTTTGAATAATTTTATTTATAAGATCTATGTAAAAAATAGTTCAATCACTTTCTAAATTAATTATATCATACGAAAATCATAAAACTCATAAAAATTAACCTTAGCATAAAATAATTAACATATCTAATGTCTCTCGAGATTTTTTTTAAATGAAGTAATAACTATAAAATTATTTTTCACTTTGGGTCTTTGATTGCTAGTCTCTAATGATGTCAAGAAACTTTAAATATTGGACTATGCACAATGATTCTGTAATATTTTAATACAGGAGGGCCAAATAGAATCATTCAGTTTGTAACTAAATGATTTTTCAACTATTTAATGAACATGTTAATTAAATAAAAAATGTGAATGATATAACTGTACAAAGGAAATGTGTCTAACTTTTAAAATTCGCTAATAAGACTATAGAAAAAAAATTCTTACTTTAAGTTTTCATATTTTCTGATCATTATTGTCATTAACCTTATTAACAAAATCATACTAGGCAGTCATTGCAGCACTAAAATGAACAAAAAAAATCAAATTAAGTTAGTCACACTAAATAAAAACAAAGTAAACAACCTAGAACATTGTATAAAACCCAAAACTCTATTGCATAAAGCATTTCCATAATAATAACCTAAAATAAAAAATGTAAAGAACAACAAAGAAAGAGTGAAAAAAAATACATTTGGAACCACTATCAAAATACAAAAGCTCAAAGCACGTTTAATGAATTTTAAATAGGCTTTGCAACTTTGCATAACCTATTTATACTATTTTTGACTGTTATTAAATTATAATTTTTAAAATTTCAAATATATGAAATATAATTACTCTATCTAGCTATTTGGTGAAATAAATTAAAATTTGATTTCACTCACCCAAAGATATAAGAGATATCATATGACTTAACAAAAAGATATTTATCAAATTTAAGATCTAAAAAAACTAAATATTGACAAATTCTTATATTCAAAAGCATATTTGATTAGATATAAACAAATATAAGATTTGGAGGTATTATCCATATTATGTTAACCCATTTAAAAATTAAGAAATTGCTTGCTTTAGTTACATATTATTTAGACCCATGAATTTTGCTTCTTAAAAAATTATGCAATTATGATTTATGGTCGTTCTTCCGTTGAGCTGGATAATATTTGCCTAAAAATTATGCATTAGAAAATAATTTTTCAAAATTAAACTTTTTGATGTTCTTAACAGCTTTGGGGAACCGTTGATAGGATAAATTTTAAAAATATGAAAAAAAATTACTTTATCCATGATGATTTTTTAAATTCAGTTTCATCTACCCAAAGAGATAAAAGACTTTATATGACTTATCAAAAAAATATTTATCATATTTAAGATCTAAAAAATATTAACAAATTCTTATATTTAGAAGCATATCTAATAAGATGTAAACAAATATATGATTTGGAGGTATTATTGATATTATGTTTTTAAAAAAACCATGGATAATCCATTTAAAAATTAAGAAATTACTTGCTTTAGTTGCATGTCATTTAGATATATTAATTTTTCTTTTTAGAAAATTATGCAATTATGATTTATAATTGTTCTTTCGTTGAGATGGATACTAAGATTTTCTAAAATTTTGTATAAAAAAATAATTTTTCAAATGATAAAATAATGAGAGAGACATATTAAGGATCAATTAGTTATTATTTAAATTCTAAGATAAAAATAATATTCAAAATTGTATTTTATTACTTATTAAAGAGAAGATGAATTATTACCTAAATAAAATCAAATTAATTATTTAGTATAACTGAAAAATCAATATAAAAATAATTTAAAATTTTAGTATCAAATAAGTAGGAATTTGAAAGGAAAAAACACATAAATCAGTGACACATGACATTTGTCCAAATTTTATAAACTGTGTTTCATATAATAATAAAGTATATCTAATAAGATTTAAACAAATTTACGATATTGAGGTATTATCCATATTATGTTTTAAAAAAATATTTGGATAATTGATTTAAAATTTAAGAAATTGCTTGCTTTAACTGCATGTCATTTAGACTTATTAATTTTACTTTTTAAAAAATTATACAATTATGATTTATAGTTATTCTTCTGTTGAGATGGATATTAAGATTGCCCAAAAATTTACATAAAAAAAGTTTTTCAAATGGTTAGATAATGAAAAAATTACATTAAGAGTCAATTAGTTATTATTTAAATTTTAAGATAAAAATACGATTTAAAATTGTAGTTTATTACTTATGAAAGAGATAAAAAAATTATTACTTAAATTAAATAAAATGAATTATTTAGTATAATTGAAAATTTAATATAAAAATAATTTTTAAACTTTAGTATTAAAGAAGTAAAAATTTAAACATATATATATATATGAATAACACGTCACATCTGTCGAAATTTTATAAATTATGTTTTATATATTAATATACATATATAGATATACATATATAGATATATATATATATATATATATATATATATATAAAATGTGATTGGAGAGGCAAAGAGTAAGCCGAGGCACAGGCAGAGTAGAGCAGTAGTACTGGATTCGAATATCCATAATTCCATATGCGAAGATGGCCCACTTGAGGGACGTCACGTCATCTCTCGGCGTCCTTACATTAGCAAACTAACTATAGCTAATCCCCATTTCAATATACACGTACCAATCCTAACCTACCACGTGTATTTTGTGATATTCTCATTCTCAACTTTGATGCCACATCAACATTTGGCCCCACAAATCACACTCACTGTTAATTAGTAATATAATATCTATCAACTTAATTATATATTTATATTATTAATTTTATGTAAAATCACCTTAATATTTTTTTTAATATATGTAATTATATTAATATTTTTGTATGTAAATTGATATACAAATGTACTTTAATATTTTTTATCTTTCTAAAAATAATATCTCTACCTTAATCTTCAATCCCATTGTAGCTGCTAATTCTTTCATGTGTTTTTTGAACAAGCAGAACGATCACTCTCACCCTTGAATCTGTACCCATTCGTAGCCAATATTCACTTGTTCTTTCTCTCTTATTACCCCTGATCTCCTACTTTCCCTCTTTCTCTCTCTCTCTTCTTTCTCTCTCTCTTTTGTCCAAGCTAGACTCCTGGACTTCCTTCTTCAATGGCTCCAATTGCGCTTATTGCTCCAGCAACTGTCGTAGCTCTTACTGGCATGTACTACTATGTTGTCAAACTCACTGACTACCCTTTTACTTCCTTCTTTCTTTACATTTTCTCTTCTCCTTAATTTGGTTTGTCACATGTATTCCTTGGAACCAAACAAAATCAAACGAGCAGAGATATATTTCAGTTGTGTTGTCTCAAGTGATGAAGAATTGACCTATTTGGTGGATTAATTTCAGGTAGGGTGAAGCAGCGGAGGGAACTCTCTGCTGCAAGATATAAAGTGAACTTATCATCACTCCTTCCTAGTTGGAGGATCGAAAGGCTTCCATGGTTTGCTTCCACTGCTTCATCATATTCATCGAACACAACACCGGGGAGGGATAGAGGTGCCCTGGTGAAGGTATCTGAAGGAGGAGCTATCTCGATCACTCATGCTTGGCCAGTTCATAAGGTTTGGAAACTTGTTCATATTATCGCCCCTCAATCTTTTCTTTTCTTTTTTCTTCTTTTTTTTTAATATATAATTCATATTATGTAACGTCAACTTCAACTTAATTTTTTCTTTTGGCCAAACTTGACACTTTGCTTAAGACACTTTATAAAAAATTTCATTTTAATTAAATAATTTGAATCTTTCTTTAATAATTTATATTATGAGTTAAATAATATATGTACTCTGAAAATACTTAGTTGATATTTAACTGACACTTGAACAAAAATTAATCTCATATTTAAAAAAATATAAAGACACCATGTAATCTTAAAAATTAAATAGTATATAAATTTACTAATTATATCAACTTATAAGCAGTGAGCTGTTGCTTTAAAAAAAAGGTTTTATTGTCTTATCTTTTTCAATACATAAAATGTACCACAAAATAATAGGTAACCATTTTTATTTTCTTAAAATACTCTGTAAAAGCCATATTTCATTCTAAGTCTTTAATTTACTTTAAAAAAATTTATTGAGTTAAATTTTCACTGTCTTTCCTTTAGTTAAATCCTAACACATATCAATCAACTTCATTTTTGTAAAAGAAAAGAGAAGAAATTTAATTAGTTCATGGGTCGTCGGGCTGCTAAATGCAGCGGTCGAGTTCACAGCCGTAGTGTTTATACACTTCGTGCTGAGCATCTTTACCACTTCAAGGCTCGAGCCCACAACGGCAGAACGCTTGGTTTATTTTGATTACCAATTAAAAAAACAATGTTATTGCAAGGTTCAAATATGAAGTGAATGGGCCCGAAGGCCGCAGTTAAATATGAACCGCGGTATGAATCCTGCTATGCTGGAAATGAGGGACTGGACTCTATTTCTCCGTAATGAATGACATGTATTAAAAGAACCTCATGTATCTTTCATTTTCACATATTAAATTATCTCCTAACCTCAACCCCACTTCATTAGAATCTTAGCATCCTAATCCTATATTATCCTATATTTTTCAAATAGTAATGTTATATCTTTCTAATAAATTTTTATAACATCTTTTAATTATTTAAAATTAAAAAAATATTAAATAAAAAATAAAAACATTTAATATATTAAAAATCTAAATAACATATAATTCTTTCTTCTTTAAATAATTAAAAAAATTATTAGACTAACGAGAATATAAAATTATTCCCTTTCAAATCCTCACCTCTCACATTTTGTATCCATTTGTACGCGCGGTCCCCATCCTGCACCCAGTCAATCCTAGACTTCAACGCCCATAATTCCTCTTCCTACTTTAGAATCAAGGACTACTCTTGTTGCAGAGACTTTTCAAGGCTACGGAGGGACTCAGTGGGCTTTAAGCGAATATTAGCCTGGGTCTCCTTTTAATCTAACTAGGATACGTTTCTTATTAGGTTAAATATTTATTTTGATTTCTTAAAAATATAAGTGATATTAATTTAATTTTTTAATAATTAATGATATTAAATTAATTATTTAATATTAAAATTTGATATTAAATTAATTATTTGATATATATTTTAATATTAAATTAATTTTTCAATAATATAAAATAGTCTAATACCACATAATTATAAAAAAAAATTAAATAGATGTAACTTATATTTTTAGAGGAGTAAAATAAATTTTTACCCTTCTTCTTATAAAAAGGTTTCTCTAGACATTTTTGTCCTACCTAGAAACATCCATAGTGAAGTTGTCGAAGTCATTTTTAAGAAAAACATTTAAGTTCCAATTTGCAGCAAACATAGCATGCATATCAGGGTCTGGTGAGAATTATTCAAGGTAAATAGAGGACCCGAAAAACCCATACTGCGGTTAGCTGGATGAGGACCACATAAGAAAAATATTAGATAGCCAAAACCTTTCAGTCATAATTTTTAACAGGATGTGTTAACATTGTTATTAACTTTAAATAAATAAATAATCTATACCACTTTAACTTATTTAACAACTATCATAAAATTTTAGTTGAATTCAATTCATTTTTTTTAATTGTGTAATATTACTCCTTCACAAAAGAACGTAATAATTGTACAAGGCGGCGTTTGGACCAGCCTTCCTCCCACCTGCCATGCCTAACCTTATAAACAACGTAAGCAGTAGTATGTCCAATTGCACCTAAATTTTGGACTAGTTTCCTACTACTAATATTCTTCCATTCCATTGCATGCCACTCGTCACCCACGCTCCGGCGGTCCAGTTGTCCAAAATCGTGGGTGGATCATCGATCATACACTCTTTTATTCAACTTCCCAAATGGGTGGATCATCGATCATACACTCACAGAATATTTTTATTTGTCCAACAAGTGCCTATTATTAATTTTTTTTGCTAAGAACCAGTATATATTATTTAAATGGATTAGATTTACTTTCTCCCCCCACTATATACAGTTACACACAATATACCACAAGCGAATTAAATACAAAAAAGCAGTTATGTTATTGTCAACTAATATATCAAACTTCTTCTCAAGTTTAACTCCTACTCTTTACTTTTCGAGGAAAAAAAAAAAAAACTACTCCTTACACTTTTCTTCTGACATACATCGTGTCATAATTACCAAAAAAGAAAAAAAAGAAAGAAGAATAACATATTTTTCTTCATCCTCAATTCATCAATTCATCAATTCATAAGGCACACACATTTAAAAATAAAAATCATAATACTAATTATTAATAAATAAAAAAAAGAAAAGAAAATGCAGGGAAATGAGGCTGCTCCTCCTATACGCGTTTACCAATAGACCACCTCCTCCGGTCTCTGCTTTAAATGCTCTTCCTCTTTTCAATTCCATAGCTTGCAAATTGCAATTGCAATTGCATTGCAGAGGCACATTCCTCGTCGGTCATCCTCAAATCAAAACCCGAAATTCTCCTTAATTCGACACGGACCCACTACTTCCTTAATTTCTCCGAGTTCTCTGTTTCTCTTCTCTTTCTCAAAGTGTCCCCTTTTTTTTATCTGCCATGGATTCGTTCACAGATCCATGGCTTGTCCTCTTAATCCCTTCCTCTCTTTCACCTTAGCTCCCCCAATGCCCACAATCAGATCCCTTCCTATATAGCCCTATCAGATCCATACCCTTCTTCTTCTTCTAGTTCTAGTTCTAATTCTAGTTCCACTACAATACCCCTGCTGCACCCCTAATCCCTCGCTCCTCTGTTTCTAAATTTTGCAGGGCCCCGATCAAGACCCACCTCACAGAATGAAGGGTTCGAGCCGTTTCTTCACAATCGGGCTCGTCGCTTCCTGGTACTCCTCCAACATTGGGGTCCTCCTGCTCAACAAGTACTTGCTCAGCAACTATGGCTTCAAGTACCCCATTTTCCTCACCATGTGCCACATGACCGCGTGCTCCTTGCTCAGCTACGTTGCCATAGCGTGGCTGAAGGTGGTGCCTATGCAGACCATTCGATCCCGTGTCCAGTTCCTGAAGATCTCGGCTCTCAGCCTCGTCTTCTGCGTCTCTGTTGTATTTGGAAACATATCGCTTAGGTACCTGCCCGTCTCTTTCAACCAGGCTATCGGTGCCACCACGCCTTTCTTCACTGCCGTTTTTGCTTACCTTATGACCTTCAAGAGGGAGGCTTGGCTCACTTATCTCACCCTTGTTCCTGTTGTTACTGGGGTCATCATTGCCAGCGGGGTAAGACTTAGACACCTGTTGTTTTCTTCTTTTCAATTCTGTGATTTTGATTCTGATTCTGAATCATTGCTTTTCCCTGTGGAATTTACTTTTCGTATATGTTGCCGACGATGTTGATGAAAATTGCTGTTCTGCTTTGTTAATTGGAAGATATAGGAAAGATTTTTGGATTTTAACTTTCTAATGGTTTATTATTTGTTAATTCCCTTATGTAATCAGCAAAATTTATCTAGACTATATGATATCAGATGCCGTCATGAAATGAAGCACTGTCTAATTAGAAAAATAGAAGTTTGTTTAGTTCATGTTGTGTTTGTGTTCAGTAGGCTTATTTTGTGTCACTAATTTGATGAGGATTTTTTTTAATGAGGAATTTTTGAATGAATTTATATGCTTTAGTTATTGCTGACTCAAATTCATCTTTTGGTGAGAGACAGTCTATGCTTCCCTATTTATTAATATCTAAGTTAATAGTGGTAGATCTTTTTTCTCTGATGTATTCTGCAAGTGATATTGATTGGTGAAAAATAAAAATAATCTAGTTTCTGATATATTTTTTCTTCTTCCATTATTTGGCCATAGGGTGAACCGAGTTTCCATTTATTTGGATTCATAATATGTATTGCGGCTACAGCTGCAAGGGCCCTAAAATCAGTGCTTCAAGGAATTTTGCTTTCTTCTGAAGGGTAAGGAACTCCAGATTAATTCGTTAATCATAATTTATCTCTGTACTTTGTTCTCTTTTCAAGTTATATATTAAAATGGGTACTGACATCCTTCTTCATGTGTATTAGAGAGAAGCTGAATTCTATGAACCTTCTCCTTTACATGGCTCCAATGGCTGTTGTTTTCCTTCTTCCTGCCACACTTATAATGGAAGAAAATGTGGTTGGCATCACGTTGGCTCTTGCCAGAGATGATGTCAAGATCATTTGGTATCTGCTATTTAATTCAGCACTTGCGTATTTTGTCAACCTAACCAATTTTTTGGTCACTAAACATACCAGCGCTCTGACCCTTCAGGTATGTCCCAATTATTCATATAGGCTTATGTTCCTCTTGTTTTTATAAATATAATTTTTCACTTCAAGGAACATATCTGTTAACTTATTAGTTGGAACATCAATTTTGGTGGTTGGCATAAACAAGTCTATTATCAATTCACAGGATATACATATCAGCACAGTCTTGTTAGCCTATATTATTGTTGTTTTATTTTTTATTAGTCATTTTCAACCTGTTCCGATGCAGTCATTTTAGCCGACCCCACCTATTGGGAAAAGGCTTTTGATGTTGTTGTTGTTTCTTTGAGGATGAAATTATTTGACAACAATTACGTAAGGTCATTTGAGTTTTTACATTCTCAGTTTCTAATAAAGGAGAGGATTTAGATTGCTGATTATTAGAGATTTCATATATATAATTCAAATCTGTGGCAAAAATAGTTCAGGGGATGCCACTGAAAATTTTCTGCTGGATCACTGATGCTAGTGCTAGGCCAGTATTTTCAAACATTTGTATTGATAGGTCATTAGGATCTAAAACTAACGAGGATGAATTGTTTAGTGAAATTTTGTCTGTAAGGTTCAATTATTCAAGTTAGTTGCTATCAGTGTTCAGTGACATTTGATGTGTCATTGGTTCAGTTCATTAGATTTCCTCTAGCCATCTGCTTCTATTTTTGTGGGTCAAAATGAGGTTTGCAGTAACTTACGGAATCTTTCTGACCTATAACGTCTTCAACCATGATCAGAACTTACTGATGAATAAATTCTTTTGCTCATGGTACGCTGACTATTTTAAATATGTTGACCTTATTTGCGGAACTCCCATTCAACTATGATCTTATTTGCTACCTTCAGCTATGTAATGGTCATGTTTGCAACGAATTGGTGTATATGACCTTAGGATTATTAATAGACATGTAATTTTAGGAAAATTGTATGAATTAATGTTTAGAGTGTTTGCCAAAGAAATGTACATTAGAAAATGAATTTCTACGCCAATTTCATTTTTCTCTTTTGGATTTAAGGGTGCGTATATCACCATATGCTTTTGGATTGATGAAAGGAGTCTGATTCAATTGAGGATAAGTACATAGATTAGTGGCAAGATGTGCATTTTTCGTGTAGTCTGGTATTTGATCTTTGCTTTAAGTGATTTGAATTGATATTTACTAATCTAAGTGTTGGCTCATTCAGGTACTCGGGAATGCTAAAGGGGCTGTAGCGGTAGTAGTTTCAATTCTAATATTCAGAAACCCAGTGTCAGTCACTGGAATGCTGGGTTACACGCTCACAGTCTTTGGAGTTGTACTTTACAGTGAAGCCAAAAAGCGAAGCAAGTGATCCTGATACATCATTCTTGGGAAGTCAGCATTGAACTCCCTATATTTTGTTTTCGTTACTGCACGGACAACCTCAAGATTCCATGAGGAAAATTTGTTTGGCAGAAAACTCTAAATACAATTTTTTTTCCCGATACCTAAAGCCTCATTGAACGGGTTCCCCATTGTAGTAGCAGTTGTGCAGAAATAGCCCACAGTGCAAAAGTTGCAATAAGTGACTGATCTCTCTCTACTTTACCCATGTTAGGATAATCGAGGAATGTCTTTTTGTCATTTATACTTTGAGGAAAGAGTTGTAGAATTGGATCTCTACTCATCAGTTGTTAACATTACTTACATTTGTTTATTAATGATAAAATTCATATTTTTGCTCATAGTAGATTAGTACGGTTTTTTAGATATTCTCTATTTTAAACTTGAGAATAATAACAATGAACTCACAAAATATAAACAAAATCAAGCTTTACTTCGATATTCATGCTCGGGTAACCAAGATTTATGTGTTAATTACATGTACCTGCATGAACTCACAAATTGTGGTAACCATGTCAAGAACTGAAATAATTACAAATGCATGTCAACTTTATCAAGTTCGAAGGGGCATCGAAGCCTGCTGACGACAATGCTCTAAAGGGACGGTATGAAGGTTCGTATTGTCTCTCCCACTTGATGACAGATCAAGAGTCGTCAAGTCTGGATCAGATCGATGCTTGTCCCAAGCTGCTTTAAACTGCAGGCCTTTGCTTCTAGGAAGACAAGAAATATATTGTCTACATGAGGGAACGAAGATATGATTTATTGAAATTATTCCAAAATAGAGAAAGTCTTACGCTTGAAGTAGGGTCAGTATCTGACATATATCTGCTCTAATCTCTTTCCGAGCCGTTCTCAATGCTGCCTCCTTATACACAAGAACAAGTTCATCTACCAACCTGACGTCAAATCATGTGCTCCAAAGGAATTAGAGCCACAAGGCAAATCCAGGATAAGATATAAAGAAATGTTAATTAATATTCACACAGCAAGGATTCAGTTGCCAAGTGGGAAACCATGATTATTTTCTGTAACGTCAGAATTCTCCAAAAGGTGGGTGTTGAAGAAAAAGGATGCTAACAGGTTTTGAAGTAGAATGTATAGTCTAGGATGTCAAAGGAAGGTCACATCATCTAAGAGCGTGAATAAGGAACTAATCAAGGAAAATTAATTTCTAAGGCATCACCCCTCTCTTGAGTTAGACACCAACATGATCACCATAGAAAAACATTTGCGGACAAATATTATTCTTCAATGGAATAAATATCAAATAGGAATACCAGTGCTGTCATGCCCTCATCTTCTCTTGCTCTTTCTTTTACTCTTTTTTCCCTCTGTTTTTCTAAATATTTTCTTGAAATGAAAGGAAAGTTACAAACTTCATATCATAGCGTGGAATTTTTTTTGCATCATGAGATAAAGTCAATGCAATATTTACCCTGTCTCACAAGCATTTCAATGCCACATTTCATAGTGTGATTATTTAATTTACCTTTCAATATATGGTGAGTTCCTAATCCAAGTTAGTCTCAGAACTATGTAAGTACGTTTTAGAACCTGCAGAATAACAATATATAAAAAAAAGATAATAAGACAAAAAATTTTTTTACCAAAAACTAAAAGAATAAAATTGCATATATATATATATATATATATATATATATATATATATATTCATCAAAGTCAAAGCCATATAAAGAAAATGGAAAACCAATGCTGAAACCTCTGCCGAGTTAACACAATTGCAAATTATATTTTGAATTTGTATCTATTTCAATATTGCAAGTTGCAGCCAATGATTTTAGTTCTGTATATTTGAAAATAAGGTTTAGTCATAAACATAAGACAAACTTTGAAAAATGTTCTCCCAACTTCAAAGTCATAATCTGGTGAAGTTTTAAACCTTTCCTATATATATATATAAAGATACTCACCAAAATAAGAGTATCATCATCAGCAGCATGCATCCACTGAAAGAATAAAGGGAAAATGCGCCTGAAGTGAGCTAATAACACAAGACCAACTCCATTAAATAGTGAATCAACAGATTTAAGCCATGCAATGCGGCGCTCTTTGTTTCTGGGCTGGCGCTCCAAGTGACTCAACATCTCATTTAGCATCCTTTCAAACCTATGCAAAAGAACGAAAGATTGAAGTGAAAATGGAAGATAAACTGAAAATTAGAAACATGGAAGCATTGTCATAGACCAATTGAAAAGATATATGTAATATACTCAAAAGAGTTAAAACACACTGATAGACTATTATTCCAAAACCTGATATATTAAGTAACACTTGTTGACCTACATGAGTATGGCCGAAGGGGAAAGTTATTCAACTTTGTCCAAACTATATAACACAATCTCGAGTGGTAAATAATATTCTTTACTTGTGACGAATAATGTTTGAAATCTGCCCCATAGTAGCATATCTACTCGGTGAACCTGATGATATCCTATTAGAAACCCACTAGGTAGAACTCACCTCAGAAAACTGGCTTGCAATGGAAGGGTGCCTAAGGGCTTATAAACCACAAACCAGGCTCACACTTGGTCGATGTGGGATACTAACATACCACCACGCTTTCATAGCCGACATCCACATCTACCTCTTTACCCCTACGGCCTCTTTACCCCAGCACCTGCCCTCATCGGTCATGCCCTTCCTTGGATCTCCCCTAGAAACCTGTCAGCAACTGATCAGCCAGCCACATAGGCGACATCCACATGGGTGCAAGATCATGCTCTGATACCAATGTTAGAAACCCACTAGGTAGAACTCACCCCTGAAAACTGGCTTTGAAGGAGAGGGTGCCTAGGGGCTTATAAACCACCAACCAAGCTCACACTTGGTCAATGTAGGATCCTAACAGATCCAATGTCACTTAATTAAACACAATAATAGTTGATATAAATAATTTTTAAATGATTAAATCAAAATTTATGCTCCCTTGACCCATACAAGCCAATACTTTCTCACCTATCTTGAAAAATAAAAAAGGAGTTATCTGTTACTCTCTCCCTAATAATCAAGTGAAAAGAATCTGGACTATAATCAACTGGTCCTACGAAGTACCATCCTTTTACTATGTTTCAAGTTTCAGTCTGGACAACAGTCATGTACCAAATACATATTTGACTGCATAATTTTCCCACATAGATGTAGGAGTCCATGGTTAAATGATACCCATTTTCCAGCTCATTCAGTTTGATAGCCTTTCTAACGTTAGAAAGGTAATCCAGATGTTATTTAACATGCAAAGATATTTAAAAATTCATACGAAGCTATAAAAACTAAAAGTGAAAGAACATAGGAGGAGAATATACCATGGACTACGTGGATTACTTCTCTGAGTTAGAGTCACAAGAATTACTGATGCCTCAACCACATGGTGCCATATCTCATCACTAGATGCGATATTCTGGCAGCAGGCATCAAGAATCGCATCCTCATACCAACCAAGCTCAGCAGTATCCACATTTTTCCCAAGATGCGCAAGGCTAATCATGCCCTGTCCCTGAAATTGTACAAGAGAAAAGGGTTACCACTGACTGAACTATTTTCAGATTTAATCCCTTCCATATAGTTGTAATTTGTAAGTTACAGCACAATCTAAACACTAAAAACTAGCTTTATGTTTCAGTTGCAATTTCATTTTAATGTAAACAATGTTAACATTTCTGACAATAAGTGAACAAACTATACCTATCTAGAAAACTTGAAATGTTTAAAAATCTAAACAAAAAAGCCCTGTGTTTTGAATGGTAACATTGAGTCCATTACCAAAGATACATCCACTCAACAAGTTTGAACCTAAACATGAGTTATTGACTCCTGGGCTGGGGCAGAGCTGATACAGAGATAGTTAAATTCAATAAAGCTACCATTCTTTGTTTGAACTTTGAAACGGTTCCTTAGTAACTGGAAGGAGAAGACCCTGCTCATCTATGATCGCTTATTTCTTGTTTCTGATGACAAATGCCACCTTCTATTGGTTTAGAAATTAAAATTTATACGAGTTTAAGTGTAAACTAATTTGGTGGGAATATACAATGGCCTCGAAATGATTCCATTACCCAAAGCACATACCTTCACCTCGGGCGCCCAATGATCAACAGCAGTCAGTGCACAAGGAATCACCAATCCACACAACTTGCCCAAATGAGGATAATCAACCTATGATTAAAGCAATTCAAACCCCAACATGTCAATGTCTCAGCAGGGACAAATTACTGAACCAAAGTTAAATTATTTTTTTTCTAGCTTTTCTAATATGGAAATCAAATCCCTACCAGACTAGTACCTGAGTAACAAACCATCTAAACTGATAAGCAGCCAGAATAGCAAACCCAACTGGGACTCTCGCGGATGCGGCAGAGAACTCATCACTCTCATCCGACTTATCAATGGAACTCTCTTTAATTCTCTCTTTGAGAAAACGTAAAACCTCAGGCATCAATTCCAGCATCAACCTCTTCTCTCGAGGAACCAAGTCACAGTTGAAACCCATTTCGGCAACCCTCTTGGAGTTTCTGTCATCGAAAACAGTGAGATACGCTTCGGAGAGCTCGAAGAAGGAAGCGCTAGCGAGGCACGAAAGGTGATTGGGAATCCACGAGAGAAGGCCCGAATAGTCGAGGGTCAAGGGCTTGAAGCTTGAAGAGGATAGCAAAGCACAAGCTAGGGAAAAATCTTTGATAGAAGCGTGGATGGTGGAATCAGGTGGTGGGGTTCTACTTGGTAGAAGAAGGGGTTCGAGAAAGGCTTTGACGGAAATGTTGGAGCTTTCATGTGGAGTGTAGGGAACGTTGGCAACACACTCTGCGATTGGCTCCGATAACCTAATGAGAATCAAAGAGAAATTGCACTATGAGAAACGAAAGTTGACGAGGTGGAGAGAGAGAGAGAGAGAGAGAGGTATCTGACCGAAGGAGAAGGTCTCGGAGTGTGGAAGAAGATTCCGACATTTGCTACTGATTAGGGTCTCACTTCGGACGCTGCCACTACCAACACCGTCCTATGCCCCGAACCGACGTTGCTCTTGTTGTTATGTTATGCCGCCAGCACTGAAACTCGAGAGCTTTCTAAGACGACATCGTACTAGGTTTGACGACATTTTCACGGGGACGATGAAAAAAATAAAAAAATAAACTAAATTTTATTGTATTTTAATATATTTTAATTTTTTTTTAATCTTTTAACTCTCCACTTAATTGATCAACTGAATCAAGCACACTGTTAATAAATACTAGGGCTGATTTTGTTTTTCTAATCATTCTATGAAAGGAATTACACATATTTATACTTACATATTTTTCACATACTACTATTATGTAAGTTATTAAATATTTTTTTTTGTAAATTATCAATTATGTCTGTACTTTATATATTACGTAAAACCATTATTTCATTATAAAAATGATTTTCATGTGAGAATAAAAATTATTATTTGTCCCATTGGAATAGCTCAAGTGATAGAGCTCCGGACATTAAAGTTATGTTTAGATTAATGGTAAATGATAAAATAGAATGATAAGAGATACTATTATTTAGATATTTTAAATGAGGATGAAAAAGAATGACATGAGATGTTTCTATTCCACTTTATACCACCATATTCCCATATTTTTCTTCCCTCATAAATTGGAGGGAATGGGATGGAATCAATTAATGTTTATAAAATATAATATCAAAATTACAAATTTATCTTAACTTAAAATAAATTTAAAAAAGTCTTTCACATTTTTCATTGCCCTAAACAATTGCTCACCTACTGCACTTTCCCATAAACTCCTTCTCAAGCATGACTATGAGGCTTATGATATATATATATATATATATATATATATATATATATATATATCTCTTTGTGGTGATATATAATTCTTATTTTTTTTAGTTTAAGTCAATTTTAAATATTTATTTGATTAGTTTAAGTCAGTGCTTTTAACTAAAAGAAAAAATTATCATATACAATTCTATAAGAGTTTATAGAAAAGTACATGAAAATAAAATGTTATTCAAAAAATTAATTTTTATAAAATAAATAATTAAGATTAATATGTATGAAGTAAGGGTAATATGGTAATTATAAATTTATAATTCTTACCATTCCATCTTATTTTACTAAAACTTTCAAATAATGGAATGAAAGCTTTCTTCTATTTCATCACTAAACATCTAAACAATAGTATGGAAACTTTATTCCACTTCATCCCATCCTATTTCATCTCATTCTATTCCATTCTATCCATCATAAAACTTCCAACCATAGCTTAAGTGGAGAGTGGGGGGGTTCGGTCCCTCCCAATGCTCTCTCATCCCTTCCCCTATCCTCCCGTGGGCCTCTTACATAGGCTCTCCTAAGGCTCCACCTCAGTTATGGGTCCTCCTCAAAACCAAAAAAAAAAAAGATTATTTTGTTTCTAAAGCAAAATTGATATATATTTTTTAAATATTTGGGATTCAAACTCAAATTAAAAAAAAGAGAAACGCCTATTTATTACTAATTACGTGAGCAACAGATCAAATAGATGATACCCAAGCAAATTTGATTCATTCATTCTTAAATGTTAAAAGAATTAAACACACATTTATTTGAAATAAAGAGCCTTAAAGGCATGATGACAAAGCAAAATTGATTCATCCATTAAGAATAGTTGGCAAAAAAAATTGTAAAAAGAATAAAGACTAAATAGTCAATTTAATCCTTAAAAATATATTTTATTTGTAGTTTAGTCATTGAAATTATTTTTATGTATAGTTAGTCTTTAAATTTATAAAACTTGTATCAATTTAATTATTTTATTATATCTAATTGACTAAGTTAAATGATGACTTATAACATAAAACATTAAGTATTTATGTGTAACATTTAGTGCAACATGACACGTTAATTAATATTTTTCTTAAGATATAACTTCATTTTAGCTTAATGAGAAAGTGATTTAATGTCTGTGTATGAGGAATTTAAGGTTTACAAGCTAACGCAATGTCGTATCTTAAAAAAGAGGACTAAGTAATGTGTCATGTAACACATAACGTTATACATGTATACTTAACGTGTCATATCAGAAGTTATTATTTAACTCTGTCAACCAGAAATAATAAATTAATTAAATTGATACGAATTTTATAAATTTAAAGACTAACTCGTATACAAAAATAAATTCATGAGCTAAGTTGCCTATTTCCACAAAAAAATAAAACACACATTATATTGAGATAAATAGTCTTAAACTACAACCAGTAACATGCCAACAGTTGTATTATTTATATTTTCAATTGGTAATTTATAAATTAAATTTATAATTTTTATAATTTTAGTTAGGAAGGAGTCAATTTTTATCAGGATTTTTCAAGTAATCATTTTCAAATAATGTTGTAGTTGATGATCAATTGACCATTAAAGTTTTCGTCCATAAATAAATACTTGAATCTAGAAATAATTGATTGCCTAGGGCAATGGAATCCTTGTAGAAAAAGTGACTTATGCTTAAAAAGTGAAGGAGTGAGAGGTCACTAGTTAATATATACATATATTTATATATTATTAATTAATAGATAAATGTATTTATATAAGTTTACGTCTATAAACTTAGACATAATATTTTATGTTATAAAATCTCGTAATTGACTAACCGTTGTTCTTTCAATCCATAATAAATACATGAATTTAACAATTTTTTGTACATTAACTAAGACATTATTAAGTGACCATTTGAGATTATGCCCATTATTAGATATATATATTTACACATTAGTCATTAATAAATATATGTATTTATAATAATTCAGCTATATGAACCTGGACATGATATTTTATATTATACAATCTTAATAAAAAAAAAGTTCATATTTTCAATTTAAGCTATTGATCATTTAAGACTATGCATTAATCATATTTACATTATTCTCATTAATACATACATATATTTACACAAATTCAAATACATAAACTTGGGCATGACATCTTATGTTATATAATCATAATTAAAAAGGTTTAAACTTTTAAGTTAAGCTGTACAATCATGATAAGAAAAATTAATATGTAAAATTTTTAAAAATATATTTTCTTCAAAATTAATTATTTTAATATATTTTTTATATTATTTAAACTTATCTCACTAAAATTTGTAAATTTAATTAACAAAAATATTAACTTAAACATAAAAATGCAAGTCTCATATATCCAGTAACTATTCTAATCTTTGTTTATTAATAAATGTGTAGATTTATATAAATTTTCGTACATATATTTAGATTAAAAAAAATTGGGTAAAAATTGCGTGAACATTTTACTAAACGAATAAAGTCAATAAACGTGCCTGCCAAAAGACCAGTTGACTTCAATCTGGAAATCTGGCTATCTGGGGAACGAAATCAAATCTTTTATTTCTCTAATTAAATATTGATAAGTTAGAAAAGGATTCACAATTATAAGAGAAGTTATTGAAAATTATGAGAGAAATCATTCCGATAAAAAAAAAAATTCTGAGTTTGGAAAGACACAAAAGGTTATAAAAACCATGCAAACTTCTTCTGCCCTGCACTAACCTACGGCTTGTTTTGACTATTCAATGGCAGAGAAAAGCAAAATCCTAATCCTTGGAGCCACAGGAGTCATTGGAAAATTCATAGTTGAGGCAAGTGCTAAAGCAGGACATCCCACATTTGCGTTCGTCAGGAAGAGCACGGTCTTCGATCCTGACAGGTCAAAGCTGATTGAGAGCTTCAACTGTTCCGGAGTTACCCTGCTCAATGTCTGTGCTCTGAATAACAATTTCAATGTTTCTTTTTTGGAAACTAATTTTGTTGATCTCTTCCTCTCTCTTTCTGATTCTGTAGGGTGATCTAACTGATTATGTAAGTCTGGTTAAGTCAATCAAGCAAGTTGATGTTGTGATCTCTGCAGCAGGTCGACTAGAGGCAGATAATCAGTTGAAGATCATAGCAGCAATAAAAGAAGCTGGAAACATCAAGGTGCTTAAGCCCTTTTACAGCAATAAAACTGCCCTATTTTTCTGTTGAATTGAAATGGTTGTTGAGTGCAAATTGCTTTCTACATTGATATAAAATTTTCTTGCCCGCAGTAACATCAATACATGCGCAATTTTTGCACTTTTCTGACATATCTTTTCTTCTACATCACATAGCACTTAGTGTGCCTAATCCTTACTCTGCTCAACACTCGGAGTGCCTAATGAATTCTCTTAATCTGTCCTGCACACCACAATTCTCGTCAACTCTTTCAATTATAAAAGCACTACGATGGTCTCAGTCCACTCCCTGATAGTCTAAACTTTCCACTTTCCAGCACTTATGGTGGTGACCAGTGACTCTTCCTTCACCGCCCTTCGGTGAGTACACTCTACACACGCACACCCTAACTCAACCCGCCATAGAGCCTTTTGTTGGCTCACTCCACAAGTAGTGATAATGTCCCTTCATAATCTAGAATCATCTGATTTTCTTCCCATTTGCATGGATGTTTCCAACTTTTATTTATTTACATCTTCCAAGTCTTTGCCTTTGCATGCCGACATAAAACTCGCCATTCCCATGAATATGCAGCTCACTATTGTTTTCTTGTCACACTTTACTGCCACTTGCTTGCCATACCTGGTTTTCTTGCCACCTTTCTTTTCTCTCCTTTTTTTTTTTTTTTTACTTTCTCAATCTAGATTTTTCCACACATAATGTTTTCATAATTTTTATATTTTTTTCTACTATGGTTGGATTAGTTATATAAGCGGTGATTCTTATGTCATCAGAGGTAGTTCCCACCAGAATATGGGCTGGATGTAGACCGTCACAGTGCAGTCGAGCCAGCTGCCAGCTTTTTCAAGGAAAAAGCGAAAATCCGGAGGGCAATTGAAGCTGAAGGAATTCCTTACACTTATATCAGTTGCAATGCATTTGCTAGTTACTTCTTACCTACACTGGGACAGCAAAATGCCACAGCTCCTCCCCGGGATAAGGTATTCATTCTAGGAGATGGAAATGTCAGAGGTAACAGCGTAATTACAAACATTTTTTCCACAAGTAATAAATAATAGACATGCAATTCAATTGCCTCAAGTTATACGTTTGACTTACTTGTTTCACAGGAGTTTATGTCACGGAGGAAGACGGGGCGACTTATACCATCAAAGCAGTGGACGACCCAAGAACCTTGAACAAGTCCCTCTACCTAAGACCCCCTGCCAATGTGTTGACCTTCAACGAGCTCGTCTCCTTGTGGGAGAAAAAAATTGGGAATACCCTTGAGAAAATTTATGTTCCAGAGGATCAAATTCTTAAGAACATCCAGGGTCAGTAAGAACACTCATTTGAGACTTTGCTGCCGTCACAAATTCAACTTTTTAGATGGATGATCTTGTTTGTTTAGAGTTTCTTAAACCAACAATATGATGATGATTTCTGTTCACTGATAAACAGATCATATAGCATTGAAACATTGAATGTTTGAAACATACCCATCTATCCTTGTTTTGTGAGCAAGAGCAACTTTTATACAACTAAAAGGTCCAAAATTTTGCCATAAAATCTCTAAAAAATTTGGAAAATTCTTAGTATAGCACCCCAAGTGATGGTATCATTTTCATTTTTAGGATATGAGCATCATGTTTCATAAATTTTGTGAAATTAACTATCTCTTGATTCATGGTATCTGAATGTTTTTGCTTTTCTACAGAGTCTTCTTTCCCTGAGAAGATGATGTTGAGAAACATGGTTCAGATGAGAGAAAATTGAGAGAATATGAAAATGAAATTGATTGAATGAAAAAATTGTGTTACAAATGAATACAAGGGTGGCTATATATATCCTTGAGATGTAACTAACTATGTAACTAATTATACCTAATTAACTAATTACTAACTAATTATTATATCTGGTAACAGCCTCCCGCAAGCTGGAGGATGCGTACTTAGCATTCCCAGCTTGAGATGGACAATACAATCTATTACAAAGAAAATTACAAAATACAAATCATGTCGTAATCACATCGGCTAACAAGTAGAAAATATGAAATTGAATGATGAATGAGAACTGGTAACGGCTGAAGTGCATAGCTCCTAGAAGTCTTCGACCTATCTTTAGGCCATTTCAATCTTCTTCCAGCGTCTCCACAGCACTCGTTCCAAACAAATTGGGGCTTTTCAGGCCACCAAACAACATCACAATAGAGAAAAGCTTAACTACCATAAAAATGGCAGAAGCAAACAGAATCAAAGCTTAACCATCTAACAAAAGCAGAAGCTAAAACCAATAAGAAATGCTTAACCACCATAAAGGCAGAAGCTAAAATCAAAGTCAAAACATGACTAAACTAATAAGAAATGCTTAACCACCATAAAGGCAGAAGCTAAAATCAAAGTCAAAACTTGACTAAACCAATATTAACAAAGAAAGTCAGAAGGTAAAAACAAAGCATATTGCATTTCCATCAAAAACTTGACAGATGGCAAAAAGTGGACCGTGACACCTGAACCATGAGCTTGCACCACGTCATATTCATCTTGATATTGCAAAAGGATGATATCATGTTCATAATCAGGAGAAGCAAGATCAACATGCTTGGCCCAACTGTGACCATTATTCACGGGAATGTAATTGGAACCTGAATGATGTGATTGCAACTATAGCACCAACACAAAAGGTGCCAACGAAGCCATGAAATGAAACTGAATATGTTCTGAGAATTTGTCAACAATTCCAGAGCAAGATTATTGCTTCTTGCGAAATTCTTGTTCATTAGAGTGATTACGTCGTCGTCATCCTTGTGCATCACTTGCATGAGAAGACAAAAGAGGATGAATTCTTTGGCAAACGAATTGATGAAATCCAAAACTAATATACAATCAACTCAAGAACTACTATATCAACAGCAATCGCAACACCATTGGTAAAGCACAAAATCGAGAGCAAGATCTGAATTGGTGGAGAAATTCGAGCAAGCTTGGCAACGTTGATAATTAATAACAGTGGAGTAGTACAACCAATCGAAGAAGACAGATGCAACTTACGTCGGCGTGAACAAGTGAAGTTCAAAAACGAACATCGCATTCCATTGCCACACATCTCTGACTCATTACATTTGGAAGAAGATTGAATTTCATTTGTCATTTTCTTGACACTCTCTCGATATCCAAACATATTAAACAAAACCGAGAGAGACAATCAATAGAAAATTTGAGTTCTGGAAAGAGAAAACCAAATGAGAAAGGGGAGAGAAACTTTCTCAGAAAAGAAAAAGAAAGAAAGTGCAAGAATAAGAAGAAAAATTAAGTGTTCATAAGAACTCAAAGCAGCGGAACCTTGAAAATTTTCTTCAAGGTGGGTGCCATGAAAGCTCTGATACCATGTTGAGAAACATGGTTCAGATGAGAGAAAATTAAGAGAATATGAAAATGAAATTAATTGAATGAAAAAGTTGTGTTACAAATGAATACAAGGGTGGCTATATATATCCTTGAGATGTAACTAACTATGTAACTAATTATACCTAATTAACTAATTACTAACTAATTATTATATCTGGTAACAGATGATGTTGGCGTTATGCCACTCAATGCTGGTAAAGGGAGATAGTACAAACTTTGAGATTGACCATTCTTTCGGCGTGGAGGGTTCTGAACTTTACCCTGAGGTGAAATACACTACCGTCGACCACTATTTGAATCAGTTTGTCTGAAAATTGTTACTCTGAAAAATGCTCAATAAAACCAGTGCCTCCTTTGTGGAATTGGCCCTGCAGGCTCAGTAGAACTACCGCTTGTCTTGTCGAAATAATCCTTTCACCATATTAATGTAATCCGTTTCTTGCTGTTTGCGAAATCTGTGTGTTGTTTTTAATAAATATTTATATTCCTCTTTATTACGTGCCATTGTTCATTTTTTGCTTTGCGATAGTGAAGGGCTTGTTGTGCACTTCAAAAATTATTTCATGCATGGACAGACACTATATGATTATTGTGCTTACGAGTAACGAACAAAAGAACAAGAAGTAGAAGCACCTTCTTTGTTTTAAAAGTTAATTCTTTTTTTATCACTAGTTAACAATATAATGTTATTTATTAAAAAAATAATTATTTTATTGAAAATTAAAAAAATGTAATTATTATAATAATATTTGATCAAATTGAAACTCTGTAATAAATTAACCACAAAATTATAAGAAAATGACTTGACACCACAGTTCCATCTCAAAGGTGAGGATTCGGAATTCCTCTGTAGTTGGTACTGTCCGAAGTTAAACACAGGACGCTTATGTGAATAGCAAGCATAGCAATTTCGCTTAAGAAGCATTATTTCATCGTTTAAAGGGGATTGTGCATTTCATATATATTTTAAATAGTTTATTTAAGTTGTCATATTTTTTTTTTACCAGTATCAGATATAGATTATTTAAGTTCTTCAATTGGAATAAATTGAAGTTTAGATATTCTCAAATGAGTTTTTATACAAAATTAAATCCTTAAATTATACTGTATTTTATTGCAAATTTTATGACACAATTCTGCATTATATTCTGAAAATTTGCTCTTGCTTTGATCGTTGAAATGGCAACTTGGCACGGAGAAGTGCAAATGCAAATGTTACTACACAATATGGCAAGTCTCTGTATAACTATGTAATCTGGACTGAAAGTGTTCCTGCATTTCTTCTTGATCTTATCTTTGATTTATCTTAATGGATTATGCATTTTCAAATATAAACAAAATCATGAATTTATTAAATAAGTCTTTTTAAAATCGAAAATTGTATGACAGCTATTAATTATTCTTTTGGCTCAAGAATTCTTAGGCCTTACAAATTTTGACTATTCATAGGATTTTTAAATTTTATCGGGCGGTCATGGCTGCTGCATTCCCCAAAAAGTTTCGCCACTGTTTCCGATTGCATAAGTGGGTGAAGCGACATTCAAAATTCAACCAAGAAAGCTTCCCTAACTAGTTCAAGATTGGTACAAAATGCATGAAAGGCTATACCATCCACTTGGAAAGATACATATTGCAAATCACACTCTCATTACTGAATGTGCATTGGATAAATAAATCACACAAGATTTGCACGCCACGCATATAAGTAAATATAAGAAAGTATCAAGTCATGATAGAACACAGAAAAAGAAAACACGCACACATACGAACACTTGCTTGACAGACCAAAAAAGAAGTGCAATAGAAGGCACCAACATTCAAGATTCTGGGACAGAGGTTGCTGCCCGTTTGATTGATGCAGACTTAATAAGATGACTATAGCTTCCTTTCTCCTTAAAAAGCTGGGAGAAATGGTGCTTGCAATACAAAATGCCCTCAAGGGCTGCATAATTTGATGGCGTTATGGGACAGCCACCGTGTGAACACTTGAAACATGATTTGTGATAGGCCTGGCTTTCCACTGTTACCTACACTCAAAATAAGAGAGATATTTATAGATGATTACAAGAAAACTTAAGACATTCTAATTCGGGTTAACTGTGCAGATATACAGCAATTAGATTTACTCATTTAGGCAATCATCAACAAATAAATTTACATGAGGTTGGGAACGAGTAGATTGTCCAGTTTGGTTATGTACTATCCTCTCTCGTTTCAGATGGGCAAGCGCCTTACTGGTGAGGGAAAAAGTGATATCGTTTATACACTTTATAGCATTCAATTAGAATAAATGGTCAATGAGCCTTAGATCACTTGGATCAGACACCTGTTTTCTTAGAGAGATACCCCAGGTTCGAACTTAGAATATAAAAGACCAAAAAATAAAATTAGAATAAATTGATACAAGAAAACTACAATATTAAAAGTTGATATTACCACAAACAGAAGTTGCCCACATTACTTGCCTAATAACCAAGTACTTCAGATACTTCCAGTTTCAACCAACCCAACAAAACCAGGACACCAGGTATATGTTACTCCAGCAAGGATTTCATTTTGGGGGATTTTTATTATTTATTTATTTGTGGGTGGGGGAAGAAGTTTCAGCATTCTTCGTAAGCAAATGCAATTTTTTTTTTTTTTTTGTCTTGTGAGGATTATGAACTAAATCAGAATATAGTTTGCATCAGATTAGGCACAAAAATAAAATATAAACACATTTTTTTCTTCTCTACATATTTCTCTGATGAATCCAACAAGTTCCTTTTAATAGATATAATATTCTACAAACACAACTCTCCCAATAAGATAAGGAAGCCATATCAAAGTCTACTTGTGGTCCAAAGATTGAAAATGAAGTTCAAACTCCCATTATTTTGATAGCGTAGGAGGCATATAGAACACAAAATAATACATATTGCTAAATTTCACAGTACCATGAGTACCAACCAAAGGCAAAAGGTCAAACTAATACATGTGTTTTCATGCTGGCAATTTAGCCTAAAACTTATCAATATTTCCAGAAAAGGAAGCAAAGAGGCACTTTACACCAACCTTTATGCTTCACTAAACCCCTCACAACTTTAAAAAAGACAAATCGATGCTAAATGTTTTGGTTACTCACATATCATACAGCTAGAGAAGGAGGACTCTCCACTAATCTACTGGATCTGGATGTGAATAATAATAAAGTTCCTTGTTCTTAAGGCCTGAAAACCCATATACGGATACACCCAACTTGTATTTTGTAACAAAGATATTTATGACCCTACAATGAATATCATCAAATAATTTGTTTCTGAGATTTTTGAATCCTACCTTCTCCAATGGATAAGCAGTTTTGCCACATGTAGCACACTTTTCTTGCGTCCCAGAAAACATGCTCGCAGCTTTACTAGGGGACCTTGTCTGGAATAAACAGAAGATGCAAATAGTTATTCAATAATACCAAACACCATACACCTATTTATAAAATGTCCAACCACAATGAAGTTTCAAAAATACAAATTTAACATTTTACCAGCTCAGGAGTTGTCTTCTCAACTTGCTTTGCAGCTGTTCAAAATGAAATTATGGCCAATTAAAGAGGTATCTGATTCAAAAATCACAAACATTGCTCTATCTTGGAAGAAGAAGAAGAAGAAGATGACATACATGACTGGAAGTTCTTGTTGAACGTGCCTGTCTCCTTGAAGAGCTGCTCATAATGAGGCTTACAGTAAAGAACACCTTCCATTGAGGAATAGTTGCTCAGCTGAAACACAAAGATCATCAATAATAGTGCGTGTAACAGTGTTAATTCAGATACACAAAAGTTAACCCAAAAGTCGTTCGACATTACTAATAGGAACTAATCAATGTCATTACAGTAATCAAGTGAAGAATTTACACTCTAGAAATTCATACTATCAGTTTGCACATCCCTTTTCTTTTTCTGAAGAAATCATGAAGTCATAACTTTTTTATTGACCAACTTAGATCACATAAATTTTTTAATGGGATTTTATATAAAACGGAAGCCGGCATCAAATAAAAGCAAAGATCTTTAGCAAAACTCAACAAATTAAAATAGAAAATCAAAGTTTGAGAGTGAATAAAAATACCCATATGCTATTAAATCAACAATGCAGCTAAAAACGAAGAAGCAAATAGATAAAATAAACCACCTTTAATGTTCCTTTGCAGTGAGAGCACCTGAAGCAAGCTTTATGGTAAGCAGAGCCATCGGCAGATAGCTGATCAACAGGATAGACCGTTTTCTCACAAGCCTTGCACTTTTGCTGGGTGCCAATAAAAGACATCGCTGTGGCTTTTGGATCTTAATTTCACCAAACTCACCACCAATTCCAAATGCCCCAAGGCAGTGGGATCGGCTTCAGAGACTATGTTTCTTCTCAGATTCGCCTTTGACAATAACTTCAGCAGCTAGATGAACCAAAACATGAAGAAAAAAAACCCAGTAGAAAGCAGTTTCAGTAAATGGTCAAACTGAAGGCTAAATATCTTTCTATCAATCTGTTCGGTTCCAGAGAAACTTTAACAAATGGAATGAAAATGGGTCGAGGATTGGGTCCAGAGAGGAAGTGAAATGCTATAAAGTTGGCAGAGTGAAATGGGTATTAGAGTATACGAACGTACCTTGTCGGATGGATCGGTGAGACGATGAAAAGGGACTGTTGTGATCTAAAGCGTAAAGCTGAAGATAGAGACAATGAAGGATTTTGAGGTCGAAAGAAAGAAAGGAACCGAAAGGGAAGAACAAGAGCACCTTCACCACGCACAGCTCAAGCCTCAGGTTAGGAGGAGGATGAATGAATATCAATGAAAATGATAAGAAATCAAATCATGGTCACCATAATGTAAAAGAAAATCTATTAACATGGGAGAGAGAGAGAGAGAAAGGGAAGAGATTTTTATTACAAATAACTATTCGGAAACAGCATACCAGTATCCTTGCTGTCTCCACTCACTTTTTTATTACAATCATGAGCATGGAATTAGTTCATAAACTGATACCAGAAACTCATTTTTCTTTTTTGTTTTTAATTAGAGTTTAATTTTTATTCATTATCAGTTGAAAGTTTTTTTACACTGTTCATCCAATTATGTATTGCCAAATCAGTAAAAGAGTTGACTATCACAACAATTACTTAAAAAGTCTAACTATTTTAATGATTTAATAATACATGATTAAATGACAGTATAAATAAACTTTACACTGACAGTAGATAGAAATTAAATCCTTTTAATTATTAGTGAATTAAAACATCTTGATAAATAAAATCGAATAAAACATTAAATCCCCCCCCCCCTTTTATATCATAATTAGAGAAATTATAAGTGCATCTACCAAAAAATAGAAATTAAATAAGAGCGTTCATACTTCATGAGCAGAGATGCATCATGATGTTTAGCTGGTTTCATTGGTTGGCATAATGAGAATGGATTGGGTTAGTGTATAGGTGAACGTAATTTAAACTGTAGTTTTCACAAATATATCCGATGATGGATTTTCAGACACGCTATGCCGCATGCGCAGGCGAATGGATTATGATGCTTGAAATTTTGTTTGCATAAAAACGAAAAAGTAATTTTCAAAGTTATTCATGTCGTTTAGATATAAATTGTCCATTAATCATACGTGCTTTTTTTGTTACATAATTATAATGTGCTTTTTATTTGTGAATTTTGTTACTTTATTTGAAATAATTAATAGGTAAAGTTAGTGGTTTTATAAAGTAATATTAATAATATTTTATCCAAATTTTCTTTTTGTCCTTCGATAGTTTATCCTACATTGGGTTAGGCTTCTAACTTAAAAAAAGAGGCTTGGGCTTCACTGCACTTTTTTAGTAAAGTCCAAATCTAGTCCGTGATTTAAATAGGTTTAGATTGGGCCAAACCTAAATAGTTAAGGACAACATTAGATGGTCTTAGTCTACTAGGCCTATGATCATCAAGGTACTAAGGGACTGACAAAAATGGCACGCTACCACGCTTATCATAACATGGAAGTCGAGAAATAATTTAACGCGAATTCACTAAAATAAAGTCTTACAAACAATGTATTGTACGTAGGTCGAATTTAATAAACTAATGGAAAAAATGTTGTCTTTCAGCAATTTCTTACTTAAAAAATAATAAAATGAAGAGAAAATGTCTTACTATTTGTTGATATAATACTATCTTGCTTCTACCTATAGGCTTTACCAAACATTTTGCAGGGTTATTATCTTGACCCTAAAATATGTTTCACTCTCATAACTAGCTTATTCCTTGACCACAAAATATGTTGAGTCCGATTTTTGGCAAGCACTTTTTTTTATATTTTATTTTATAGAGTTATTACTCTAATTATGGTTTTTTTTTTTGGATATCATTCTTTCATGAATTGAAACATTTGGTTATAATAAATGTAATCTCAAACGTTCATCAATAAATTTCAAAGATGATGCATAAGCATATATAACGCCGTTCCTATATTTTTAAGAGTAATAATATTTATACAAAAAAAAAATCACAAAAATCTATGTAAATTATTAGATCAAGCTTAAGTCTCATTTTAACTTTTTTTCACTTGATACAATGACTTACATAAATAAATTTTATATGAGAATTTTATGAGAATTTTTTTTTAAGCAACTATCATTACTTTAATTCTAATTCTAAGTGTGTCTCTCTCCCCCTCCGCTGCACAAGAAGTACCAACCACCATGTTTCTCAGCTTCATCTCCCTCTCTCTCTTTCTACCTTCTATCTTTTCTCCCAGCAAGAACCTGCATGGGCGTCGCCTACTCCGTCACCACTAACACCAACACCAAAGCACCACCACCACCACCACCACCACCACCGGAAAACATTGCCACCACCATCGACACCCTCAATCTCGCTTCCCTCAGCCTGGAGAATTCCGACCCAGCCATCATACGCTCATTCCTCCACACCAACATCACCCTTTTCCTCACCATCCCAAACAACTTGGTCTCCCCCATCGCTGTCAACCGCTCCAACGCCCTCCGCCGGCTCTACACCCTCGTCGTTCCCTTCTCCCCTCGCGCCAACATCACCGCCATCTCCGTCGGCAACAGCTTCGTCGACTTCTACCCGGAATCCATCGACAACCTCTTGCCGGCGATCAGGAACGTCCACCTGTCCCTCCGCGAACTTGGCATCCCCAAGATCTCCGTTTCCACATCCTTCTCCTTCGTCACCGCCGTTTCGACGCCGTTCCCTCCTTCCTCCGCTCAGTTTCAAGAACCCTCCGGCGTTAGCCTCATGGGTCCATTGCTCCAGTTCTTGAGCGAGACCAACTCTTCCTTCTTGATCAACGTCTACCCCTACGACTTGTACAGGATTCCCATTGGGATTGCCCTGTTTCAAGTACCGTAGTATTGACTTCTGTTTCATCTAGAGCTTGGATCAACATGGGAGTGAGAATCTCCCTGCTTTTCCTTCTTCGGTTGTGTCAGTAAGTAGAAGTGGTAGTACCATTCTCTCAATTCAGTTTCTTTCATTAGCTTTCAAGACTGATGTGGGTTTTTGAAGTAGATTTGGATCATAATGGTCCTTTGAACAAATGTGGTTATTTTTCAGTTGGTGATTTAAACAGCATGAATTTTTGTACTGATTCCTTTAATTGTAGTTAGCTGCAGAGGCTGCTGTTTACAGTTTTATACTCTATAATTAGGTTTTCAGTGACTTGTTAGCTTTCATGTTCTGTGGATACTGACTTCAATAGCTTTCCACTCTGTGATCATTCTGTAGAGACTGATGTAATAAATTGTATGAAAACTCAATCACATATGATTTCTGATTTTTTTGTTTCCGTTCATGTTCTGCGCCCATTTTGTGATAATCAGAATCTTACAGTTACACAAAGTATTATGCATGGTTGTTTTAGATTTTAAACTCTTCTAAAATATTTTTTTTCATATTAAGATTTTCAATATTGATTTCTTTTCTTTTTTTTTCTTTTTTGATTTCCTATAGTGTCTTCATACATAGGTTACTAGTACTGTGAAACTAATCTCTTTTAAACAATCTTGTTCTAAGGATCAAATTTGTGTTCTCATCTTAAAAATGTGACTTGTTTACTACTGCACCTAACACTTGTTGGTCAAAATTGGTTTCTGTCTAATGAAAGTAATCACATTTTCTAAAATCAATTCTCACATTAACCACATTTTCATTTTCTTGGTTTTGTGGACAAAGAAAAAACAAGAAAAAACCTTTTGTTTTTGGTCATGAAAAAAAAAACAAAAACCAAAAAGGAAAAACTTAGACGTATAGACAAGGCCGACAAGAGAGGATTTTGGGCCCTTATCCTGGGCCGTAAACATAAAACTGGACTTTAGGCCCTCATCAAATTAAGGGAATGATTTTGGGCCGCGTTTGCAGCCGTAACAAAAACAACATCAAAAGAAAAACTGATTTGGGAAACCGAAGAGAAAAGAAAATAGACCTCTTGTTCTTCTTCTTGACGTGCCCATACTTAAGAGAAGGATTGAGACGCTAATCAGCGGAAAACATCTCTCGAGTTTCGGAAGCGCTTAGGAGTAGGAGACATCAAATTCACGGTTGTTTCAAATGCAGCATTCTTGAAGCTCAGGTATAACACTTCCCCGTTTCGCTCTCACTTGCTACTAACCCTTATTCCTTTTATTATTATTATTATTATTTTTAAAAAATCTTAATCCCGTTTTCAGTGAAATTCTTTTTATGCCCAACTTTAATTCCTTTTATCGTCGGAACATACACATGCATGTAGCTGAATCATAGATGTATGGCTCTGTGCCTCCGTTTGAGGTTCGAAATCTGTTTTTGTCAAATTTCTATTAGATTTCATATACAAGAATGCGTATGTGTTAATTTATGCTGTCAGTAAGTTATTTTTCATGTGTTATTGCTGTATATATATTAATTTCGAGAAGCTTGTTTTATTTTGGTTGCTATGTGTTGATTTTCCCTCAAATATATTGTTTGGGGCTGGGGTGGGAGGTTTGAAAATAATAATTGATTGGAATCAAAATGAAGTAAGTGGCCACCCTGAAAAGATTATACGTACTAATTTACGTCCCTGAATCTCATTCTCATCAGAAATCAGAATTGCAAGAAGTTGATTTAGGCATATGAGGAATAGATTGGCTGAATCACAATTGCATTAAACAATGTTACTACATATGAAGTTTGACAGGAAAGAGGAATATTGAACTCAAACACTTCCCTATCACTTTCCACCAAGTGGTTTTTATCTCATTCTGTCATAGCTCTTGTAGCATTTATGCTGTTTGTCGTTATTCGGTTCTCATGCTTTCTCTCTTTCTTTAAACTATTTCTGATCATCTTTAGATTTTATTGTTTGGAACTAATATGAACAAGAAGACAGAAAATAATTAAATGAATAAATTAAGTCTAATTTGTGGGTCATAGTGAATGATAGTATGAACTGACCTTCACACCACCCTTCTGTTGTGATAAACTTGGTAAATTTGTTGGTTTGGTTACTAGTTAATAGGCCCTGCTACTTTGTTTGTTGTTGTAAAAACTAGCAGAATATTTTCATGGGACAAGGATGTCTACTTCAACTTCAAAAGCCACTTGGACACCTGCATACCATAAAATATTTGTTGATTTATGCCTTGAAGAGGCATTGAAGAGGAATAAGCCTGGGACGCATTTTACCAAGGAGGGCTGGAGGAATATCGTTGGATCCTTTTATGCAAAGACTGGAGTGAGATATGACAAGAAACAAGTAAAGAATCACTATGACGCAACCAGGAAAGTATGGAAAGTCTGGGTTAAGTTGATTGGTGATAGTAGTATGAAATGGAATCCAGAAACCAATAAGTTCGGTGCTTCTGAGGAAGACTGGCGCAATTATATAAAGGTATGCATTGTTATTACTAATATTCATTCAAGATAGTAATAGATCTTCTTCATGGTACCAGGCTAATAATAATGAGTCATTTTGTCACAGGCAATCCCAGAAGCTGCACAATTTCAGTTTAAGGAAATCCAGTTTTCTGACAAATTGGATATCATCTTTGATGGAGGAATACGAACTGGGGAAATGAAAACTTCAACTAGGCTCAAGAGGCAGAATGATGCTTCAGCTACCTCTCCTTTGCGTGGAAAAGAGCGAGAGAAGAAACGTAAGAATGCTGGTGGGGATAGTGAATTAAAGAATGCCGTTATGGTTAATGCTACGCCAATCAATACAATTGCAAGTGAGCAAAGCATGTCCAGTCCATCACGTCCTAAGGTCAAAGCCACGTGGACCCCTCGAGTGCATGAGATCTTTGTTGATCTATGTCTGCAAGAGACACTAAAGGGGAATAAGCCTGGGACACATTTTACGAAGGAAGGTTGGAAGAATATTACAGAATCATTTTATTTTAAATCTGGTTTGAATTATGATAGATTACAACTTAAGAATCACTGGGACGCTACCAAGGAGCAATGGAAAATTTGGTGTAAGCTTATTGGCACTAGTTACATGAAGTGGGATCCATCTAACGAGAAATTTGAGGCTAATGAAGAAGATTGGACCAACTACTTACAGGTATGTTAAATTATTGAATGCACTTAATTTCTATTCATTGCAAGTTTGCCAATCTTAGGGAGGTTCATGATTTCCTGTTACTCATAGCATCATTATGGTGTTGGTACAGGAAAACCCAGAAGCTGCACAATTTCGCTTTAAGGAACTACAATTCACTGACATATTGGAAACCATCTTTAATGGAACTACTGTTACAGGGGAGACTGAACCTGCTGTGCAACAAAGGAAAAATGATGATAGCGTTATTACATTCCCTTTGCATGCAAAAGAACCAGACAAAGTCAAGTTAGATGAGAAAACTGAATGTCTGTGTGATGCTGTTGAATCAAGAAACGGTGTGATTTTTCAAAAGAATGCTTTCGCAATTTCATCCTCTGCAGGCAAACTTAATTATAGTATTGGTGAATGCATTGAATGTCTTGATAGAATGGAGGAAATAGAGCAAGGAAGTGACCTCTACTTGTTTGCTTTAGATGTATTCCTTAAGCAGGAATATAGGGAAATTTTCCTGCAATTGAAAAAGCCTAATCTGAGGATCTCATGGTTGCAGCGGCTTCAGTCTGCTGGTCCACCTTTGCTCTAGGTTTTTGTCATACTTTCGTCTTTTTTTGTTACAGTACTTTATGCAGTGCTCTGTTCCTTGCATGATGATATAAATTTTGAAGGGGTAGTATTACAAATGAAACAACTTGACTTGGAAGCTTAACAATGTATATTAATAACTCATAAAGGTAGTAACTGATAAATGGTAGTGGAGCTTCTCTTCCCTCTCCTTGTTGTTCAGAAATCTCTTATATTATTTTATGTTTACTGTTGATTGGGAATTGAATAATTATGGGCCAGTAAATATTCAGATTGTGTCCCATAATTTATGCGTGATTATTAACTATTAAGCAACTAAGCATTCTAAAGGAACATGAATATGATTATTTAAGTAATTTCCTGAAATTCAAGAAATAATATTCCAATATCTACTATGGCCGCTTTGCACGTTGTATGGGTGTTTGGTACAGCTTACATTGGTGTATAAAATACTTCGGATGTCCATGCTTGGAATGCTAAAATCATGGGAAAGTTGGATAATAAGAAATCTGAATACCTTACATTCTGGTATTTTATGCATATATTTTTATTTTTTATTTTTCATATAAAACATGAAAATATTAAATATAAAGATATTTGATAACATAGTATCTCACATATCTGTGTAAGGATGGATGACTGCATACTAAACACACCTCCAGGATGGAGAGCTATACTTAAGCCTCGAGGTAATGTTAAATTATGTAGTATTGATGTTAAATGTGTAATAAAAATATACAACGTCCCTGATACGAACAAACCTAGTTTCAGAGAGTAAGAAATAATAATTAAAAAAAAAGCCGCCTTCCTAAAGGATGAAACATGAAACTAATGTCCAGCATCTATGCCATCTATTTGCTGCTCAAACTTATCACATATAGGGTCTGGAAGCAAAAAATTTTGTATTCCTGTATGTGGAACAGTCAACGCATCCATATGGCTGCTTATGATACTTTTTATACGGAAGCCCTTCTTCTGTATCACATTCCTTTGCCTAGAAAAGTACTCATTCCCTTTGGTAGAATCTTCATCTTCTGCTGCTCTGCAAAAATGCAGATAATTGGCATTATAAGATACAGCTCTTACATTATGTCTTCGGTAAAGCTAAAGCTAAGTCTTGCTTCTTCTTCTTTTTTTATTTTATTATTTGTGTGTGTGCGTGTGTGGAGAGGGAAGGTTATTTGTAAAGCTCAGTCTAAGAAGACCAATTTCAAGCACTGAAATCATTTAGAGAATCAACAAGACTTCACTTCGAGGGCAGAAAATGGAACATCCAGATCTTGTTGAAAGTGAGTGGTAGATATCTAATTAAAAAATAACAGCACCTCTAAGATATTTTGTAAACCTCAATCTAAGGAGCAATTTTAAGCACTGAAATCAATTTGAGAATCCAAGACTTCGAGGGAAAGTACTAAAGTCTAAACAAATAATAGTTGAGATCTTTCCTTAATCTTTATCCAGGATATATAAAAAGAACATAATCACTATACCTCATCATCAAGGAAGACCAAACACTAAACCCAGCAGAGACAACATGATTAATGGTAACATTTCGGTGAGTTCCAGGTTCTCTTGATAACAATATTATAGACCATCTACCAGCTTTAAGGTTCATGTATAATCTTAAAAGAAGCATGAGCTTTAAATTCTTTGCCTCTTTGATACAGTTGCTAATGCTGTCATTATGAAACCTACACCAAAAGAGCCTCCTTTGTCAAGTAATTGGCAATAACAATATATGAAGATCAGCATCAAGTTGGATAAACTACATAAAAGATGCTTAATTAATAATCAACAGAGATTTGAGTAGCAAGAAATATAAATTTGAGAGTAGCAAGTTGGTGTAACAAACCACTAATAAAAAAATTAGACACCACAATACCAGTTGTCTCCGATTTGATCATTTTCCTATATTTTACATTATCCAGTATTAGGGAGCATTAATGGCAAGATATTACCTGTGAAACAAATTGGAAGAATGAGGATTTGGAGGAAAAATTCCATCTATGTCCATCAACACCGCATCAAGACCATCATCTGATGGTCTAACACTGTTGAAGTAATCCTCAATCACAGACTTGGTTAAATCCAAGTCTCTAGCATATTGACCTCCTTTAATATAACGTATGGCCAGGTCTCTGCATATATTAGGAAGATTATATCCTTCCAAGTTATTGAGCTCAGCATGCAGAGAATACACCTTGCAATAACTGTAATCATCATTTATATTCATATGCTCAATAACTCCGGTATTTTTACTTTGGCAAGATTGCAGCATAATCGCCAATGAAATCAGCAAAGTAATTAATAAAACTCCAACAGTGACAAGTGCAGCAATGAAGATTGTTGCGACATAAGATGTCATGTAGAATCCTGATTCCAGCACATATTGGCTTCCCATCTCTTTGAACAGGAAAGAAACAGGATAAATAATAATAAAAATTATGCTAAAATAACAATTGGAAGGTGCTGAAAAGATAAGATAGCTATGAACAAGTTCCGTATTATTATCTACCAGCACAGCATCAGATGCGTACAGGACCTACGGGGAGTAAGTCATGCCTCGGGCAAACTAGTCCAACTTGAACGAAATCAATTGATAAGCTAATCTTAAGTACAACATTGATTGCTCCATAGTATTTTCCCTTGTATGTGTTCTTTTTTAGGAAGTGCTTTGGGGTGTGTGTGTGTGTGCGCGGGGGGTGGGTTGTTATCCACTTTCTTTTACATCAAGCTAATCCATTGATGACAACTATAATTGCATAAAGGTATGCATAAGGGATAATTACTGAAGTTGAAGCCTTTAATTCTAGGTGCTCCAAACATTTACTTAAGAATCTATTTATGGGCAGGATCTACTATAGATCATAATCTTTCTTATTCATTTAAAGCCAAAGAGTGACAAAGTTGGCATTACATACCAGAACCGTTTGAGAGATCCCGTGCAGAGTACTGCTGCTCCATTTGATGATGGGCATAAGCAGACATAGGTTTAAGCTATAAGCTAACCTAGAATCTAGTTCAAGTAACACCTCCAGTTTGCTTCCAGATGTCGACGGGGTAACCTAAAAATTTTCAGAAATTTGGTCATCATTCATAACATTAGTTTCAACCATCAACACGATTGCAATAAATAAAACTCAACATCTGGAACAAACAAACACAACTTACACAAATGGATTACTAGTCTGAACAAAATCAGAGCTTACAAGGAACTACACTGAACACAATTTTTTTCTAGCCCCACCCATTACCAAAGTTCTTTGCCAATGAAACATATCAACACGAAGGGGTGAGGACATAGTGGGAAGAAGTTATCACTCATCAGCCCAAAAAACTGTTCAACAGTTCACTTTTTTCTTTTTTCCTTCGAAATTGAACCTTCTACTACTAGTACTAGAACTGCTATAAGCCTCTACCCTATTCATCAAGCTTGAACATTCTAATCACACCAGCCTATACCATTTAATCCGAATTGCACCACTCAATCATGCATCATGAATGAGGACAGGATGGAATTACCTCAATTGCAGAATATATGATTCAAACTGGGTCAATGAAACTTTCAGCTGAAGCAGCCAATCACCCAATAACACAACTCAAATTGGTTCAGAACAATATGAAATAAAAAGGGGCGCCACTGACTAGCTCCAAAAGTCACCCCCAGTAAGAGAATGAACAAAACGCAAGTAAAAGCAATAATCTTGTGGATATATGCAGCTAAGTCGGGAATTTGGTAAGCAAGTAAGAGAGAAAAGCACCTGAGAAAGACATTATTCTATGCCAAAACAAATTCTTGAAGAAAACAGAGGTTAAGAAGAAATATTATTGCACTAGAATGCGCGAGGATATATATTTCGCCATTGTATGAGTCACCCTCAGGAGGAAGCTTCCTTCATTTTTTTATGCGAATTTCCTTTGTCTTGTACTTTACTTTTTGATTTTTTAGCAATTTATTTTCATTTATGCTGCTAGACTGAATAACTATTCAAAATGGCTATTTAATTTAAATGTTTAAACTGAATAATCAGTTAATCACTTTGAGTAATTATTTAGGTCATGTTTGAATAAATATTTATTTGAGTTAAACTTAAGCTCTACTGTTATAAATGCGGTCTAAAATAAGCTAAATAATATTTGAATAGATATTTTGAAATTTCACAAACCCTTTATAATATATATCATGTATTTAAAGAATATATTATAAATTGTATTAATTTATTAAGGTTAATGTTTTCAAAAATTATTATAAAGTTAATTTTTTCAAAAATTATTATAAAAATAATTGGTACATTTTAGTTATTGCAAATGTTTATTTTTACAAGTTTGAATCTTTCACTTATAAAAATAAACATAAAATAACTTATAAGAATTTTAAAAATTATTATAATAAACTCATTCAAATAAATTAAAAATATTTAAAAATATTTATTGTAATAAATAAACTCAAATAAATTACTTACATTCTCGTTCCAACGAGACCTTGGAGCTTACTCAACTTCATACCATCAATTCTCACCCCCCCCCCTCCCAAAAAACAAATGCACTATTTTCAGTATTTTGTGTAGTTGGGACGCGATATACTTGTGGAATAATTGCACGATGCTGAAAATTGCAAACATTTTGAGTTAGTTATCTTGATAGCTCTAGTTAATCATTGAAGCGCTTTGAGGATAGCCATGGCCTGTTAGAAAATCTGAACCATCAACCATCCATTTTGTAATACTACCACGTCTAAATAGAGACAAGGTGCAATATGAAATCTCTCTAATTAAGTTTTTAGTCAATAAGACAAGCCTCTAGGGACTGAATTGGTTCCAGGTAAGTCAATGGTGATACTCACAGATCAATAGTCGTGACAGTCAATAAGTTTGCATTGATTCGAATTACCTGAAAAGGAACTGTATTTTTGTGTCATTGACCTGAAAAGATACCCTACAGATCAGTAGTTGCGACAGTTATATATATATAAGAATTGATTCAGGTTTTGTATATGAAATTTTCTGTTTTAGTTTCGTTTTTTGAAGATAAACACTGGTTTCTGTTTGGGTTAGATTTCGGTAATTGTTTTTTTCTGTAAACAAAAGTTTAGGATAGCAGAGCTTATCCCATTCTAGACAAGTCAAAAGCTTCAAATGACTTATTAATAAAGGATTGCCAGAGGAATCGAATTCAAGACTTTTTTTGTTAAAGCTGTTCAATCTTAGTTGAACCAACATTCTTCGGCAGATTTCCATTATGGTTAACTCAATCGCCTTTAACCAAATGTTCACAAATTAATATCCTTTAGTTTATTTTAGGATTTTATTTTATGGGGGAAAGGGGAAAAAGCTAAAAAGAAAAAGGGAAAAACTTCTAAGAGAAACGAACCTCAACTTCACTCGTGCTAAAATTAGCTAACCAGCTAACTACAGTATTAGCTTGATCCCACTTAAGGCTACCCTAAGTAGGGCAATGTTGATCGTCATCCTTTATTTTATTTTAAAACCCAATGAGATAGCTTGTTAAAAAATTTAGTTATATTTATATCATAAAATGTGATTTTTAAATTGAATGTCTTCATTTTCTTTAATTACATGTTCTCGCCCAAATGAAAGCAGGGTCCATGGTTTAAGAAAGTTTGGTCAGGATTTCAGCTTTGTCTACACTTCCGAAATCCCAAGTGCATTTGATACTTCCATTTATGCCACTAACAAGTGATACCTGAACGGTCCGTCACTCACACGTATGCAGAACGCAGACAGTTATGCAGAGTCACAAACTAACAAACAGTGGGGCTAGTAGCTCCCCACCATATCTCTTTATATATAGGACCATAGCACAACCACATAAATACTTGCGATGCTAATTATTCATACCCAAATGCAGTTTCATTAGCCTATCTACTCAGCACCTGCCACGTGGCACTGCATGCATACTTAGCCACTCATCTACTAATTGCTATCCCCTCCTCTCCCTTCCCAGTCTCATTGCCAATGCAATAACACCCTGAACCTTTGAACACAGCAAGCAAAAAGCTTTTCTTTCACATTTTGCAGCCATGGAAACGGGCATAGCATGCTACACTCGCGGGGCTTTCCTGCCTAGTGTTTCTTCCAAGCACTCTCCACCCTCCATCTCTCCATCTTTTGGCTTCAGGGTATGTAGAATCATAGAGTTCCTATAATGATTATAGCTTTCCAGTTCCACTTCGGAAGTTCTGTCATGCAGTTTGTTCTTTCTTTATGTAATTTCTACCTGAGACAGCATGACACCAAATTGAAGAACAGAAAATGAATGTTTAAAATGAACTTATTTGTAATGACAGAGTCTGAAATCAAGCTCTTTATTTGGAGAATCGCTAAGAGTGGCATCCAAATCAACACTAAAGGTTTCAAAGACAAAGGATACTTCACTCATAACCAGATGTGAAATTGGTGACAGTCTGGTAAGTTACTTACACAGCAGAAAGTTCTCATCTGAGTCTATAGGGCTGAGCACTTCCTGTGTCAAACTCACAGAAATTTTGGTTTACATGCATTTGAAATAAAATTGATGTTGATGTTTGTGTATTGTAGGAAGAATTCCTCACGAAGGCAACACCAGATAAGGGGCTGATCAGGTTGATGGTGTGCATGGGGGAAGCCTTAAGAACCATTTCCTTCAAAGTGAAGACGGCTTCTTGTGGCGGAACACAATGTGTTAATTCCTTTGGGGACGAGCAGCTTGCTGTGGATATGCTGGCTAACAAGCTTCTTTTTGAGGTTAGACTTGGTATTGTCAATAAGTTTCTACCTAATTAAACAATAGGTCCTGATATTTGTACGTCATATTTCTCTACACTTTTAGTTTACTCCAATTCATGCACATAGATTGGTCCAATTCCTACACGGGGCCCATAAGAGTGTGGGTCTTGCACAGGAACCAATGACTTCTCAGGATTTTGATGTAAAAATGTGATATAAATGAAAAACTATATGCTAGAACCATTTCTCTTGAAGTAGTTGCTATATAGACTTGAGTTGTCAATGTTATTCGTCATGTTGGAATCTGACGTACGAAACTATTTCCATTTAAAATTTGATGTCCCAAAAGTTCATTTATGAAAACCAATTCAAATGGTATATGTAAGGATACTTGATTTTGTTACGATCAGGTTTAGTGATGAGCTCCTTTGATCTTATATAGAACTGAACTCTTGATTTCTTCCTCAATAGTAGTAATAAAATGCCATCTTATTTTCAATGTGCAATGAAGCTAACACCTCCAATGTTCTATGCATAGGCCTTAACTTACTCTCACTTCTGCAAGTATGCTTGCTCAGAAGAAATTCCTGAGCTCCAGGACATGGGAGGTCCAGTTGAAGGTCTGCCGTCATTATATTAAACTGGCAATTAAAATTTGAATCTTCACTCTAATACAAAGATGTCATTTTTGAGGTTATGCATTTGTGTGAATATGCAACTAACAGGTGGATTCAGTGTTGCATTTGACCCCCTTGATGGCTCCAGCATCGTGGATACAAATTTCACAGTAGGCACCATCTTTGGCGTGTGGCCTGGAGATAAGTTGACTGGGGTCACGGGAAGAGATCAAGTTGCTGCAGCCATGGGGGTTTTGGGTCCTAGAACGACATATGTGCTTGCTCTTAAGGACTTCCCTGGCACACATGAATTTCTTCTGCTTGATGAAGGTCAGCTTGATGCCATAAGATTTATGAGAATCTAGTAAAGGAGTAGTTACATATTCTGATATGTTCATTTTAAACTTCTCAACGAATTTCGAGACCACTCAATTTGAAAATTGTTTATGTTCCTTCATTGTTTTGCAATAGTGTAAAGCTTCATCATATGACAAAGTTATCTGACTCATTTCAGGCAAATGGCTGCATGTCAAAGAGACTACAGAAATTGGTGAAGGAAAACTATTCTCCCCAGGAAATTTGAGAGCCACATTTGACAACCCCAATTATGACAAGGTCTGCTTATAGTCTTATATCTGAAAAGGATGATTTATCACTAGTATTATGACATTTATAAATGAACACTTACATGTTTCTTTGTCATCCAATAGTTGATCAACTACTATGTCAGAGAAAAATACACATTGAGATACACTGGAGGAATGGTGCCGGATGTCAACCAGGTTCTTTTCTTAACTCACATACATGGCTTTATAATATAGCCTTGTTTTGGATTTACTTCAGCGACAAGATCTTTGAAGTTCACTGTCAACCTAGCATAATATGCTTTCAAAATGTCTTCTTGTCTGCAGATTATTGTAAAAGAAAAAGGCATCTTTACCAACGTGACATCCCCATCCGCCAAAGCCAAGCTGAGACTGCTGTTTGAGGTAGCTCCCTTAGGGTTATTGATTGAAAAAGCTGGAGGTTACAGCAGTGATGGTCATCAGTCTGTTCTAGACAAGGTCATCACTAACATTGATGACAGAACTCAAGTTGCTTATGGATCCAAGAATGAGATCATCCGGTTTGAAGAAACCCTGTACGGTTCATCCAGGCTCAAGGGCGGTGTACCTGTTGGAGCAGCTGCTTAAGCTGTTAACCTGCAATTCATTGTCAATGTTTATCTGCTTTTTGCAAAAGATATATGCTATGTTCAGACAAGTCTGTACAATTTAGTCATAGATTTCCTGTTTATGGTTATAACAAAGTTAAATTTATGTTGGCATGACTAAGATATAGCCATGAAGTCCGCTGTGCATTAAGCAACCACTCAATTTTGTCCTTTACAATTGCCTTATGAATGCACAATGAACATTATATTGTTTTTCAAATGCACGCTGACCGTCAAAACTTTTACGTTGAGAAAATTAACGTTGAGGTTAAGGTTCCATGTACTATAATGCTAAGCTTATAATGCTTTTCGTTTGTCAAATGGTCAAGGGAAAAAATAGAAAGTTGATCTGAGGTATACTTGAATATCACAGCTATCGAAGCCTATGGTGTAACCGCACAAACATTTTCTTAGACATCAAAATAAAATGAGAATGTTCAATACGCGAGAAATAATGGAAATTTCTAAGTCTGGTGAATAATGTGAATAATGGTGTTTGAATAATAATAGCCTGCTGATGGCAACAATGTATTGTATCAATTCTCGTGGACCAATGTTTTATTCTACTTTAAGTTGTTAATTCTTCAGTAAATTTTATGGCAAAAAATAACTTGGAACTGGGTATTTAAATGATGAAAAAAATTATGGTAATGATCCGTTGGTAAAGTCTCTTACAATAGGTCTAAGAAGTTGATATCAAATCTTCCTTCACCAAAAGGAGGGAGTTGAGGAAATGACAACTTTTTTTTGTAAGACTGCGAGGTGTCCTTTTACAACCCCAGCAAGGCATTGATTTGGCCCTAGCCATAAGGCAAGGTGCTTCAAGTGGAATTCAAACTCTTGTAGGTAAAGTCCGTCTACATGAAGTACAGTTTGCCAACTAAGTTACAACTGATGATTGAGGACATGAAAACTTTTGTCAACATACAAGAGTACAGTTTTTTGCACTGAACTTATAGTGCCAGGAAACATTCCCCTTCCTTTGCACGGTTGCAAAATAATATATACTAATAAGAACTAAATAACCACTCAATCAATGTGGTAATTCAATTTAAAATTTGAAGTAAATAATCATAGTAAATATTAGTATAGCTTCGTCCACTATTATAATTTTCCTTTTTGTTCAACTACCTGGTCACTACTTATTTGGGTTTGCTAACTGAAGGTAAATGAGGTATTGGTCATGATGATTGTTGCTTTGGTTGGTTCCTTTTCTTCTGTAGCAGTACTTTTTGTAGCATATCTCTCCGCGCAAGTGGCTATGCAATGTGTGAAACATTGACAAGGCATCACTTTTAACCAAAATGTGATCTCAAAGGCAAAGGGTTTGACCCTCGACTAAGGCAGAGCACAGTAAGTGAAGCCTGTTTTGACAATCACCCAACTTTTGAGGTTACCATGCAATTCAATACAAGAAAACATTATAAGTCCTTAACCATGTAAAGCTTGCCAAATTGGTAAGCTATGAGGATACATCTTTAGTAGTGCTAATAAATTAAACTCTTCAATTCCAACTACTTGTTGGAAAGAGATATGCGAAGGATTGAGCTATATATTTACAATAAAAAAAGAAGTGAGAGTCCTGAACATCTTGAACTGGTGAGGTGATTTCACTGAAGTATAAAAACAGCATCTTTTGAGAAAGAATCAGAAAAATCACATTGAAAAAGATGTCATTTGGATCTTTTAGGGTGGGTTGAGATGTTACAAGACTGTGCATCTGTATTCTTCTCTGCTTTTAAACATCAAATCAAGGTCATGAAGTGGATGAGGCGAAAATCATAGCCCAACCATAAAATTTTATTGTCATAACATCTGAAAGTCTCTCTCTAAATATGAATAGATCATCACCCACTGCCACAATCCAGCATTGTAGTGCATATTCTTCTGGAAGATAGGAGTAAAGCTTCAAATATGTACATACAGACCAAAAAATAAGGACAAGATAATTAAGAAACATGGTCTGGGTAACAAAGAAAGGGAGCATTTGCAGCTGAGCAGTATTTTTCAAATCTTCTGTCAGCTGAAAACAGCAGAAACTGTTTACATCGAAAAGGACATATGAGGAGTACCTTGTGTAGCATGCAAGAAAGCTTGGTAAAATTCACGGCTAGCATTATTTATTCACCTACTACCTGTAAACGACATAGCATCAAAGATTATTCCATTATATAATGTTGAGGTGCTTAGTCATATGTTAGCATTCCAACGACAGCAGTCAGCAGGAGATTAATAAGGGTCAGAGAAGAACTGAAGAGACACAGAAAAATTAATTGTTGAAGAGAATGGAGCCACGCCTTCTGGCAATATTTCTGGTAGCTCTTTCATTTCCAGCATTTGTTCAGTCCTTGGTGCATCATTACAAGTTTAATGTAAGTACGTTTTATATGCTCAATTTTCCAGGTTCATAGAAAATGACATGAGACAAAAATTAAAGAAAAATAATTGGCATTTATCGAACATCACTGGGTATCGCTGAAAGGCCCCTGCCACTCACAAAAATAAACTTGCCCTGCATTAGTGCATTATAAGGATAAAGCAGTTTTATGATAATATCATAAATCACTATTTGGTAGGCATTTGTAGGATAAAGGTGAAGAAGAGTGAAGGAACTAGACTCGTGTCACATACCTACTTGTATTGGATACTCTACCAGATACTCCCCATATACCATCGGAGCCAGCCTACATCTTATATTTTTGAATTTTGAATTTTGAATTTTTATGCTAATACGAGTGAGATAACATAAGGTGAAAAAAATGCTAATGTTCTATTGTGTATGTAACGACTAATGTTGAAAATAAAAATTAGAGTAAACACTTATTTTGATCTTCTAAATATACAAGTGTCATCAATTGGTCTTCCAATGATAAATATATTAAAATAGTTCTTCAATGTCAATTTTTGATATCAAATTAGTTTTTCAATGACATTTTTAACATAAAATTAGTCTTTCAATGACATTTTTTACATTAAATTGGTCCTCAATTATTTGAGGACTAAAATAATTTTTTCACTCAAAAAATTATTTTCTCCACTTCTCTCATGGAATGACCAAATTATTATTTTTTATTTATAATGTCTCATAACGGTTTTATATATATATATTTTTAATATTTTATAAGATGATATATATAATTTTTGATATATAAGTTATATTGTATCCTGCTTACCAATATCTTAATTTTCTAAGAAATGTTGTATTCTCATGTTGTATTGGTATCCTATCTAATACCCGTATCCACATCCGTGCACCATATGCGAAGACACATTGGTATCTAGTAATCCCAATGCCTCATCTATACCAAAATCCATAATAAAGGAAAACAAGCAATTCATGGTGGTCAATGTATACAGGTGGTCATGAAGAATACAACAAAGCTTTGCTCAACAAAATCTTTCGTCACAGTCAATGGACAATTCCCAGGGCCAACTCTCTATGCAAGGGAGGATGATACTGTAATTGTGAGGGCCACCAACCACGTTAAATACAACGTTACAATCCACTGGTGAGAACTGATACTCCTCAACAAATTGCAAGGAACTGATGAAATTAGCAGTAAGTCACGTTAATATGACTAGATCATCATTTTGGACTAATGGCAGGCATGGAATCAAACAGTTTCGAACTGGTTGGTCTGATGGGCCAGCATACATCACACAGTGCCCGATCCAGCCAGGGCAGACCTATATCTACAACTTCACCATCACAGGTCAAAGAGGCACACTTTTATGGCATGCCCATATCACTTGGCTAAGGGCCACGGTGCATGGTGCCATTGTCATTTTGCCTAAGCGAGGCATTTCTTATCCATTTCCCAAGCCCGACAAAGAAAAGATCATCATTCTAGGTAAATTTTGTGTTAATTGTTTCAATTATGTTTCCTTAGCAATTTTGAGGTTACCAATAGCTGGTGCTCAATTTTTCCATGCACATTGTTGGTTTCCTTTGTTTATATTAACTTTGATTTGTATGAGTTCAGGTGAATGGTGGAAATCAGATGTTGAAGCTGTGCTCAATCAGGCCACAAAATCTGGTCTTGCACCAAACATATCAGATGCCCATACCATCAATGGTCATCCAGGACCATTTCCCAGTTGCACTTCTCAGGGTACTTATATGAAGGGGGTATTTTAAAGTAAAAACAAGTAAAAACACTATTTTTTCTAGCCTAATATTAATAGGACATTTTATTTCCTTTGCTCAAGTTATGGTTTAAGTTAAAGAACAAAAAGAAATGAAAGGGCTGGGATACAGATTTTTGTTTCTAGATGCTTGCATTTTAGACCTGTCTTGAAATATAGAGCTTTATCAACATGTGCAGGTTACACTCTGCATGTTGAAAGTGGCAAGACCTATCTGCTGCGTATTGTCAACGCAGCTGTGAACGATGAGCTCTTCTTCAAAATTGCTGGGCATAATCTGACTATCGTTGAAGCAGATGCCTCTTACATTAAGCCTTTTGAGACTGACACAATATTTATGAGTCCAGGCCAAACCACAAATGCCCTTTTAACTGCAAACCAAGGTGTTGGCAAGTACTTAATAGCAGTCACTCCCTTCATGGACGCCCCTATTTTATTTGACAACTTGACTGCAACTGGTACACTCCGCTACAAAGGCACACCTCGTTATCCTAAAACAATTCTAACCAGCATTCCTCCTCTGAATGCAACTCCATTAACAAAGGGTTTCATTGATTCACTTAGAAGCCTTAATTCAAAAGACTACCGTGCACAAGTTCCATTAACCATAGACCACTCTCTTTTCTTCACCATAACTGTTGGGGTTAACCCATGTGCTACATGTCTCAATGGGACCAAGCTTGTTTCTGCTATTAATAATATCAGCTTTGTGTTACCAACTATAGCACTTCTTCAAGCACATTACTATAACATCAAAGGTGTCTTCACAGATGATTTTCCAGCGAACCCACTCATAGTTTTTAATTATACTGGTACTCAACCGGCAAATATCCAGACCAATAATGGCACAAAAGTGTACAGATTGGATTTCAATTCAGCAGTTCAAATTGTTCTCCAGGGCACTGCAATGATAGCACCAGAAAATCACCCCTTTCATTTGCATGGGTTCAATTTCTTTGTTGTTGGGCAGGGGTTAGGGAATTTTGATCCAGAGAAGGATCCAGAAAGCTTTAATCTTGTTGACCCAGTTGAGAGAAACACAGTGGGGGTACCAAACGATGGATGGACAGCAATCAGATTCAGGGCAGACAACCCAGGTAGCTACAAGTTACTCTTTTTCCTTTTTTTTTTTTTTTATCATCAACAATTAGTTTATCAGGTGATTCAGATTCTGTTGTTTAAATTCTTGGTTATAACGTGTATGAAGGTGTTTGGTTCCTCCATTGCCACTTAGAAGTGCACACAACCTGGGGACTTAAGATGGCATTCTTGGTAGAAAACGGAAGAGGCCCCTATGAGTCCTTCCTTCCACCTCCCAACGACCTTCCAAAGTGCTAGAGTTTCTGATGCAAAAGGCATGAAATTTGAAAGGCGTAAGAGACAATGAGAGTGTACACTACACTAGAGAGAAGGTGAGGTCACGGCCTAATTTGTTTGTGACAGTTTGTAAAATTTTAATGGTAAGAACTGAGTGATTATTACCAAGAGAAAGGAGAGAAACATACTAGCAGGAATCAATAAAAATTTGCCATAGAAATTCAAACCCTTTTTTCTTTCTTTTTGAGACAGTTACATTGCGGAGCCAAGAGGCTCCTTGAAACATCACCGTGAACAATTTGTTGCCAAAATTTAAGGCTTTTGGGAGTTTTAAAAAGTGAAGTGGTTTGAAATTTGATGGGGTTGAAAGGTAAAAGAATATTATTTATTGTTTAGATGTTTTAATGAATGAATGGAGATAAGACATTTTCTGTTGTTTGAAAGTTACAATAATATTTAATGGAATGAATGGAGATAAGATATTCTTTATTATTTGAAAGTTACAATAATATTTAATAGAGTAGAGTGAATTACAAATTTAACTTTTAATATTATTCTTTTAATTTTTATTGCTCGTTCTATTGTTTAGATAGAATGTATAGAGTTAAAATCATAAATAATTATTTAAAAATTAATGATCTAATCCAAACCTCCTAATCGAAATGCATAAAAAAATTTGAGGGAGTGAGTGATTTGGGTTATCCTCTTTAACTATTTTTCTCAAACATAGCATCAGAGCAGCACACATCACAAGCAAAACAACAAAACGCGCCAGGTAGGGGTCGAACCTACGACCTTCTGCTTAGGAAACAGACGCTCTATCCACTGAGCTACAGGCGCTGCTTGTGTTCTTGTGTTTACATTATTTATTTAACTAAAAGTTACACCATTAGCTTTGTTCAAACCACGGTAAATGATTTTTGCAGACATAACATGTTGATGAAGGAAGAAACTTTGGCCTTTTCCATGGTCAGCATTTGTTTGGTTCTTTCCTGTCACATAATGATATATAAATAATATTTTAGACATATATAAAAATAAATGTATATTTTTTAGTATTATGCATTGTAATATTAAATTTTTTTACATAAGTTTATATATAAATTAATATTTTTATATATTAGTTATTTTTGTCAATATAATTACTTTCTTTGTAATATATCCCTGTAAATTAATGCTAATAGAGCTTGAGTAGTCTGATTGAAGTTACCATGGCCATTTAATGTTTCACAACTCAATAAAAAGTTCCAATACTATAAGGAAGGTCGTTGGACTATCTCTTTTATCTTCTTCTTTTCCTATTCTATGTGTGTCATCTAATGTTGTGAAAGTCGGACCGGACAGTGAGCCGGAAAAGCTTCCGGTTCAGGTTCAATCGGTTTAACCGTGTGGTCGAACCGGATGATGTCATAATTACATATTAAATAAATAAATAAATAAATATACATATGCATAACTCATAACACACATTATTAATAATAAAATACATAATAAGGTTTTGGGGTTTCAATTATTAAGTTTTATATCATTCTCAGTTGAGTGGTTAAGTGATTGAGAAATTAAAAAAAATTAAAAAAATTAAAAAAAAAAGAGAGGACCGGTTCAACCCGGTTTTGTCCGGTTTTGCCGGTTTTGACCGGTTCAATCCGATCCAACCCGGTCCAACCATGAATCCGATTTTGACATTGAATCGAAACCGGATGAGAACCCGGTTCACTGTCCGACCGGTCCGACCGGCCGGTCCGGTCCGATCCGGATATCACTGGTGTCATCCCTACTCATGCTTCCTTGACATTGTTCTTAGTTCATTTTAAGTTTATTTATACTTTCATAACTCTCTTTTTTTTTTTTTCTCACCCACCGTTTTCAATGAGATTCAAACTTAGAATCTTTAGAACGGAATAACCAGTATTCAACCTTTGGATAGATTTCAATTAAAACAACTAACTACGATTTTTGAACATGTTCCTTACATACAAACAAATCAAGAACGATCCATAGTTTTCCCTGAAACAGAAAGAAGTTAGGAATTGTAATTACTTGTTCAACTTGAATACCAGCTAAGATTGCTCTAGCTAAAACTAAAAGAAAATATATTAGTTAGGTTTGTTGGAACATAGAATATTTAGAATAACAAAACTAATATTCAATCTGTTAGAAAATTTAGGGATTACAATTGGTTTGAATATTTGGGATATCTTGGATATCATAATAGTTCCCTTTTTATTATGAAGACATTTTTTAATTCCGTGATTAAATAAATGCTTATAATAAGACGGAACTTTGTCACTAGTTCTAGTTGCTGGCTAGTGTTGTGACATTCCAATCTCAAGCCACTTCTCTCACATCAACTCCTCCCCTTCTCACTTTCAAACACATTACAGAACCACAACCACCAAAAAATCCAAATCTGATCCCCTTTTATTTTTTATTTTTATTGATTCCTATTCTCTCTCAGCTCCCAGTTTTCACTGTTTTAGTGTTATCTATAGATGTATGTAATGCATTTGCTTTCATAGTAGCTTCATCACGAAGAAACGACAAAAGGAAACAGTTTCCCGCTTTTCCTTTCTGATTGCAAAGAATCTCTCTCTTTTCTCTATTGGGTCTTCACTTTTTGCACCCTCTTGCATCCTCTTGCTCTTGGATTTTTTATATTTATCTCCCTTCTTCAGTTTCCTGGAGTTCAACCTTGTGGGATTTTTGGGCTGAGAGCTGCTATCCTATTGTTGGCATAATAAGGTCTCGCTTCTGGGTTCGTCTATAAGAAACTAATATCTTCATTTTTTATTTCAAAATTCTCTTTTTAATTCTATCTAAGGTTTATACTCCAGTCCAGCATCAAAATTCTGGCAAGTTATGATTTTTCCAAGATTCTCTTCGATTCTAAAAGGTAGGACTTTTATAGATTCTTTAGTTTATGCTCTCAAGGAAAGTTGATACTTGATTACACTTGAAAGATTCTGATTTCTACACTCTTTGAATCAAAGCTCTATCTCTTCTCTGTTTCTGAGGGTATCCCTTTCTTGTTCCTCATTTCCTTATCTTTAGGGACTTCGTTAAAGTAGGAGAATTTTGTAATCTTGTGGGTTTAAGGTATGGAAATGGAAACTCTGTATCCATCTTGTTTTATGTCAAATTCAAATTGGTTTGTCCAAGAGAGCTGCAACACAGAATGGACTAGAGAAGAGAATAAGAAGTTTGAAAGTGCCCTTGCCATATATGATAAGGACACCCCAGACCGATGGCTGAAGGTGGCAGCCATGATCCCTGGGAAGACTGTGTTTGATGTGATTAAGCAGTACAGGGAATTGGAAGAAGATGTCTGTGAAATAGAAGCAGGGCGGGTTCCGATTCCCGGATATCTTGCCTCTTCTTTCACGTTTGAGCTTGTTGACAACCAGAACTATGAAGCATGCAGAAAGAGGCCTGCAACTGTCAGGGGTTCTGATCAGGAGAGGAAGAAAGGGGTCCCCTGGACAGAAGAGGAACACAAGTGAGTTTCATCAATTTAGAATCTTCAATTGTCTTTGTCTGTCTTTTTTGATATTTTACTCTCTTCTCTAGTTGCTGAAAAGTGTTTGGGGAAAGAGCAGGAAAATATATTGTTATTGAGATTCTGATAATGAATCATGATTATATCACAAATAACTCAACTTGGCCAAACAATTAGTAAGGTTTTAATCATTGTTCATTTTCCTTGAATTTCTGTTTCTTATTACTGTTCCAGTGGTTTGTTATCCCACACCGGTACTATTTTACTATGCAGCTTTGTCAATCTAGCCAACTAGCTATACTCTAATTTAGCCGGTGAATTGTATTAGTAAATTAAATTTTAAACTGCATGCATTCCCAAAACTGATGACATGTTAAACATAATTTTAAGTTGGTTTAGGTGCTTCCTTTCTCCCTGTACTCTTTATTGCTAATCTTTATCTGGTGGGTACTATTTAAGATGTTTCAATCAATTTTTTTTTCCGGCTCCTGTGCTTGATATGGATTTTTGGGCATTGAATTACAGACGTTTTCTGATGGGACTTCTGAAGTATGGTAAAGGGGACTGGAGAAATATCTCTCGCAATTTTGTAGTCACAAAGACTCCCACCCAAGTGGCAAGCCATGCTCAGAAGTACTACATAAGGCAAAAGGTTTCTGGAGGGAGAGAAAATAAAAGGAGACCTAGCATTCATGATATCACCATTGTTAATCTTACAGAAACTACCACATCAGATAAGAACAAGCCCCTTTTATTCAATGAGTCTGAGATGCCTTCACCGCAGCAGCAGCTGACTAGCATGCCAAAAGTGCAAATGGAATGGATTAATCACCACAATGATGGGCCACTCATGGTTTTCAACCCAAATTGTGACGATATGTTCATGTCGTCTTCATCTGGTATCGATTCCAAGGCCCAGAAATTGCAAGGGCAGGATCTCTACGACTGTGCTTTCCATGAGGCTTATGCCAAGCTAAAAACTCCAGGTTTCAGGACGGCTTCTAGAGACTTCAATAAGGAAACTATTTTGGGTATTCATGCATTGTAATGCCAACTTTGATGATGTTAAGAAAACATACCAGTTCCACTACATAGGTCATAGCTCTGTATGATTAATGTAGATGGCCTGAGGCTACTTGGTTTATGAACATCCTGAAAGGACTCCAATAATGTTTCAATCCTTCAACTGTAAATTTGGAATGAACTTTTTTTTTAAGTTTCCTGTTTAGCTCATAGTCTGACAGTGAACATGTCTATTTCTTTGGAGGCTCAATCTGCATCACGTGATTTACCATTCAGGTTTGATAAATCTCAAGAGCAACGTGACAAACTTAAGTAATCATTGAATTCCATCAGATCATACGTGTATTAATTAAGGGTAACACATGTAATTTGCTTTCAAATTAGAAGCCTTCATTCTTGTCCAATAAGCGACAAATTGAAGCACGTAATGATACCAATGTTCTGCCCTCAATATTTGAGGCGAATCTCAGCTTATGGTTTTCAATAACCTCAGGGTAGGCCCAAAATATAAGAAATAGTAACCTCAAGTCAAAATAATGGACTTATTAGATATTCCAAAACTGAAGCTCCTCGTCGAGCTTCTGAAAATGGAATATTAATTATGTGACCACTGCATAAAACCGTAAGCAGCCAGTTCACTTGCTTATGTGGCTGACTCAGCAGTCAGCCCTTCCATTGAAATTCTGGGCAGCATCTGATATAGTAAGCTTTTTGTCTTTTGAGACACTTTCTCCCAATTTGACCAGGTTTGATCAGCGTCACTTTGGTAGTCGAATCTGAGTTTGCATTCCACTTAATTAGAATCCCATGCTTCATTGGGTCAGAATATAGGCAGATTCACGTAGGAATGCCGATGTGGCTCACACTATCACTGTTACCTTTTTTTTTTTTGGTGTAACACTGTTACCTTTTATTAATTTGAATTTTCAGCCAATCCAGCTCTGACTTTTCTGTGATATTTCTGCCTCCCTCCGCCAATCCACCTTTCTGTGGTGGCAATACTGTTGCGTCAGCCTTGTTGCGTCTTTTACTGGTCTCTGGAAGCATCATGCTTTATTTTGATTCTTTATTTTACTTGAGAACCCATAACATATATTCTAGCCGCATGCAATATGCAGATTTTGTTCATACTAAAACTGTTAATAGGAATAAAGGGCCGCCTTTAGATTACATAGTGCAGATTGAGCTCTTAATAGTAATACTACTGTTCCTTGACCTGGAAATACTGTCAGTGGCCTTTGTGAGAATAAGCATATTGCTCTTTCTGAGTTTATATTAGAGTTGCATCCCAAATTCCCAATAGAAACTTTTTCTTGCATTTTTGTTTTGGAAATTAACAGTACAAGGTGTTTGTTAATTTTTCAATTTTAAAAAAGAGTGGACGTTTTTTTAATATGTAGAAAAAGCTTAACTTTAGCCACACCAAAAAAAAAAAAAAAAGAGGAAGGTTTCTTATGTAAGTTTTGACATAATAATAATTAACACTACCAAGTACATTCTGCCTATCTATAGATTCTATGTGCAAGGATAGTCACCATCTAAAAACATGTCAAAGAACAATAAGCAATGATAACTTGCTGTCGCTCTGTTTTTCTTGTAGTTGCATTGTGGATTCTATTACTATTTATTTTGCTGCTGCAGCTATACTAAGAAGAGCTTTTTAGTGCTCGTGCTCACGCCTCTCACTACCTATGCATTTTATAAACCACACATGACGATTCGCGGATCCAAAGGTCCAACCAAGGTGTCGAATATGACTGTTGCCAACTTTTCTTTTGTAAATGACGCAACATTCAACTTTGAAAGCTATGTATATCGAGAGAAGCTCAGGCCACTTTTATTCTAAATTTGATCATACCTTTGATAGTGTATGGGTTGAAGGGAAATGGAGAGGAAAGAGAGGGAATAATTTATTTTAAATTTTATGTGTTTGGTTCAATTTTTTTAAAGGGGAGAGGAGCAAAATTCTTTTTAAAATAATTTTAGTTTATCTTTAAAAGTGGAGGATTTAAAAGGGAAAGAATATATGTTTAAAAATGAAATAAAATATCCCTAAATTAAATATTATAATTATATAAAAAAGTAAATTTATATTTTTCTTTAATTAAAATTATTTCCCTCATATTCTCTAATCAAACACACAAAATTAAAATCTCTCCCTTCTTTCCTTTTTCCTCCCTTCTCCTTCATTAAAATCCTTCTCATCTCCTTCTTTTCATTAAACCAAACAGACCCTTAGAGAAAGATCACCGTACAACTTTGCCTCTTTATCCTTTCTTTTAATCTCTCAAAAAATTTAGGACAAATCTTTACTTATCAACTTTTTTAGACTAACCTTTACAACAACGACGCATTTGGCTTGCTTAGCTATCACCATACAAAAAGATTGCTCCTCTACACTTTGGTTTGGCCCACATATCCAAGGATCCTTATCACACATGATCTTTCTGTACTCTAATGTTGGACGAAAGGACCAAGATGTGCATACAACGTTGGTGAAGTGTAATATGATATATGCACAAGATATAAATTTTGGTAAATATCGGATTGGATTTAATTTCTATTTACTATCTGTGTAAAGTTTTTTTATACTGTTATTCAATCATATGTGACACATTATTATAATATGTAGACTGTCTAGGTAGTGGTTGTGATAGTCAAATTCTTTTAATGATTTAGTAACACATAATTAAATGACAATGTAAAGAAATTTTACGCTGACAGTGGATAGAGATTAAACTCTATCGCATTTGGCATATATAATCACTTAATCAGTGGGTATCAGTGGGTACTAATTTTATTGGCCTGAGATGCAAAATTTGCTGTCTATAGTACCTATAATTTGGTATAAGAAGAAAGAACATGAAAGGGGAAATAAAGTAGACTAAATAATACTAGTTCTTTCCAATTTTTTGGGCTTGTTCTAATGGTTGAAAGGGCAAGGTTTGGATAATAACTATTATATTATTGTTATTATTAAAAAAGAGTTTGAGTTGCTGAATTAGAGATCTACACTCTACAGTACACCCATTAATGGAATTGACTTTATTTCCAGGGATTCATTTACTAATGCGATTCAACTGTTATAAGTGATGACATTTTGTAGAGCCTAGAGGGTGCTATTATAGAAGCCTCAAACGAATATGCTTATTTATCGATCTGGTATCTACTATTTTATTGTTTTCTCCCCCAGTTTGTGTAGGAAAATATAAAATTGCAGGGTTGACATTGATAATTCAATAATCCAGTATATGAGAAAGTGGTGTGAATTTCAATTCAAAAGCAAAAAGACAATGATCACTTTATTGTTTCACATAATATCACTTGGAAAAATAATATGTTACAAAGTATCACAAACATTATCTATACTGAATATCTGCAAATGTGTACATGGATACTCAAGTTCTCCCCATTATGCTTCCTAGTATGTACTCCAAATTAGTATGCATACCCAAGAGAGCGTCTCCGCAAAATATGATTGGTCTGACGATGTGAATCAAACTATATTATAAATGTATGATCATAATGTATGCATTCAAGCACAAAAGAAAGCAGATTGGTTTTGTCGCTTGTGAGTTGTGATCGTCTCCCAGTGAAAAAGATTCCAAGCACAGTTTTTGTGCAGAATAATAGTATTTTTGTCATATATTCTTTGTATTCTTTTCGACAAATTTTCTTTTTCAGTTTATATATTTATATGTAACAGCAGCACGAAAGTTTAAGATATCTTGTAAACAGATTCAAATCTTCTTTTACCGTTCTCAATACTTTTTTTGCAATTAAATATGGACAATCTAGCAAATATATATATATATATATATGTTTATATATATATATATATATATATATATGTTTATATTTATATATATATGTTTATATATATATATATATGTTTATATATATATATATATATATATGTTTATATATATATATATATATGTTTGGAGATCCATTTACACCAAGTATAAGTCTTGATACACTTACACTACTCAATAACTTCTTATAAACATTGAATTTCATCAATCTAACTGGTAGATTGAAAGTTCTCATTAAGTAGATCAAACCTATAAACTTTTAAAATTAATTGATACTTCATTTAAATACTTTATTTTAATGTATAATATGTTTTTCAAAATATAAATCATATCGTCTATAAGATTAGATACCTATAAATGTCTAATTTATCTTAACTTTGGTACGCATAATTTTCACGATAATATTACATGATTCAACAGTTGAATTAAAAAAATAATAATTTTATGAAAAGTTATTCAACGATGTAAGTTTATAAGACTTACTCCTTGAGTAAATAGATCCCTACCCATATACATTTTTTTCTTAATTTGTAATAATTTTGTTCTTAGTTGGGTGTTTATTTTATTTAGTTGGAAATATTTAATTAAATAAATAAATTAAAGACAGAAAAATGAAATAAAAAATTTAATCATAGTAATGTACACAATTCCCCCCGCCTCTAATCTTAATAACTGCATCATACTTTTTAAAAAAAACCAAAATAGATAAAATAATCATAGTAAATTTATCTCTTAAAATATTGCAATGACCCTGATCATTGATTAAATGCATTACCATTTTTATTTTTATAGGAGGGAAGATTTAGATTATAATTTAAAAAAAATTTAGGATTGGGATATTCATCATCTAATTTAGTTTGATTTGAATTTATAGACTCATTTATCCTGTAAGTAATGTTTGAGCCGGCCCGTATTTTCATCGATCTAATGTTTATTGGGAAAATGATTGAATAGTACGCCTTAAAAAAATAATGGTTGTTTTGTTCGTTTTAAAATTTAACCGAATATTCAATTATATTAATTAATAATTTATATAAAATTAACTAATTAATTATTAATTAATATAATTAAATACTTAATTAATTTTTAAAATAAACTAAATATTTTTCTTTTAAACCGCATTATTTAATTATTTTCTTATTTTTATTACGGTGGGTCGCGGGTCGCCGGTTGGCCGTGTGACATTTTTCCTTAAAGTTAATCCATATTCTATATATAAAAATTTACTTAAATTGGTATTGATTTTAAATATAGAACACAGTATAATCTCAATATATATTACAGGTTGTTTAAATTTAATTTAATTTATTATCCATAATATTATATAGCAGAATTTTCTATTTAGATTTCACATTAAGCTTTAATTATTATTTCAAATGACAAAACATTTTTAAGTAAAAAAAAATTAATGTCTAACTACTTTTATGGTGAGTACCATTAAATAATTCAGTAGGTCGTGTCCCCTCCCACACTCGGATGAAAGCCTGGATTAAAAAGGTAAATATCGAAATTTCAAGGGAAAATTGAAAATCATTATAATATAACCTCACAATCGCTAATTTGAGTAATTCTTATTTCTTGCAATGATGTCTGGATTGGCCATATTCGGTTATGGTTGATTGTTATAATCGAATTTATGGTCAAACTTAATTAAGTTGATCAAAATCGAGTATACTTGATAAGCTAATCAATTTTATGTTAACTGATTATTTTCTAAAAAAATTTTATTCTATCAATAACTTAACTATTTAACTAAGAATGATATGAGACTTGAGATTTAAGATTTCAAAATCTTATTATACATTTTATTATTGATAATGTGTATTATGAGTTATATATATATATAATATGTAATTATGACATCATCTAATTCGACTAGACAGTTGAACTTGAATTGAAAACTTTTTTAATTTATTGTCCAGTCCGATTTTAATAACATTAAATTCTTATAATCAATGTTATGTGTCTACTTTTTAATGAATGGGATATTAAGTTATGGATAACTTTGAAATAAAGATGGGTACCAAAAAAAGTTTCATGATAGAATTATCATTCCATTTCATTAGTATATTTAATATGTCAATTCAGACAAAGAATAAAATGAAAAATTATTCTATGCCAAAATATCCTTTACAAGTATATCAATGATGACAATGGTGAAGAGATGAAACTCCTAATAGAGTAATGGTGGTAGTAGCAGTGATAGTAAAAGGGATAGGTTTTGAAAAAAGATATTTTTATAATATTTAATAAAGATACGACGGTTAAAGACAATTGTAATCAACTAATTTTGGAAGAAATGATTAATTTTATTTCAAAGTTCCTACCAAACAAATTTTTAGCCTTTTTTTCCTATTGTCATTCTCACTATTACATTTTATTTTACCAAACGGGCCCTAAAATGCTGTATCCAAACATTTCTTACTAGTTACAAGCAATATGAGAACTTTTTCAGATTGATTAAATTTATCTAAGATAGTGAACCAAATGATGTAGATCTGATATTTACTTTCTTATTTGTTTGATCAGGGGTTAGGAAGGGTTCAAACGGGGCAAATATGAAATATCAAATCATGACAATAAGAAAAACAACTCTTGGTTTTTATTCACATAATTGAGCATCTTCAGTTTAAGGGGAACAAATTGCATGAGTTGGTAGAAGCGTTTCTGAATTACAAATGAAAACACAAGCTTATTACAAGACTATAGTCTAGGAATTGCATAGAAAAATGAAACCCTCGAACTACAAATACAGTAGGAACTTACAAACAAGATTTGAAAGGGGGGAAAAAAAAGGTTTATACAAACTCTACGCGTCAACATATGTTGCAGCGTCCAAAGGTACAACAGTATCTGGAAAATCTGATCTTTGCCCAGCAAGAGAGTAATATGCAAGAATATGAGCTGGATGCTCTTCCACGTGATTATTAACAGCCACGCGTCTGGAAGGAATCAACTCAATATTCCAAAAGGGACGAGCCATTGCGAAAAGATCACGCCCAGATGGTGATACACCATACCCTTGCACCCATAAATACCTAAGAGAAGTCAGTTGGGTTGCAGCAACAGCTAGTGCATGCTCACTAAAAAAGGAACAGCCCCTCAATTCAAGTTTCTGAAGACTAGGGCAGCCCTTAGAGAACTCCAAAAGCCCTGCATCAGACTCCCCCACGTAACCAAGAAGCATCCATCTCACATTTTGGCTGTATTGCCCAATGTAACCAAGGCCCACATCAGACAACCCCCCAGGTCGGAGATACAGAGCAAATCTTCTAAGCTTGTCACAACCTCTCAGTAAAGCCCTCACTCCATTGTCAAGTGGCAAATCAGTTATATTATCTTCATGATCAAGCAAGACAAGGCGAAAATCACAAAGGTTTCTCGAGTGAGTACCAATATGTTCCAGAGATGCATTTGTAATATCGGATACATAAACAGCCAAATATTCAAGTTCTGGACAGCCCTGTGCCAAAGCAATTAATCCTCTCTCGGAAACAACACCTTCTTCATCCTCCATTCCTTGATCGTCGTCACCTCGCTCAATCCTAAGCCTTTTTAGCCTCCTACAACATCGAGCAAGAACTTCTAATCCTCTATCTCCAATTACATTCCTTGACTGTCCATAAGGAAAGATATCAGTTCACTGTAAATATTTCAAATGCAGTTCTGGCCATTCAAAATAACCTATTATCTCAAAATATCCACTTCCATTTCAATTGATTTTATTGTCTTACAGTTTTCATGTTTCCTTTTCTCCAATCAGAGAAGTTAAAATCAATATATGAAAGCATGTTTGTACTTGTGGAGTATATACATGCATGCATATATACAAATAGAGAGGAAGACAGGAAAATTTGCATATTTAATGAGTAAAAGTTCTGGGAACTTACCTGAAGGACTTCCAAATTTGGGCACTTTTGGATTAACATACAATGATCCTCTGTATCCAGCATCGCATAGATGAGATCCAGTTTTTTTAGTACAGCTGCGAACATGAATACTATCGGCATTTCATTCTTTCCCATATATGTTAAACCCAATCGACTTAACTTTGCTGGAAACGATACAGCAGAGTACTTATCCGGTTCCTCATTGTAGGCAACTCCACAAAATTCTTCTAGAGCAGATGCATATCGAAAGAAGTTCACAAGATCCAAGATTTCACAATTAGTAATTTTCACAGAGACTAAGTTGGGGCAATTTTTGGCTACAAGTTCAAGGTCCTGAATTCTGACATCGGCAATATCTGTCAAGTAAAAATTCAGAGTCTCAAGAACTGTATTATTCAAAGCAAGCTCATGTAGCCATCCACCATCGTTCTCAACAATTGAGCTTTCCTCCAAAAACAAGACTCTTAAATTCCTGCCAAAAAACAAAATTTACATTCAGTCGCATTAATTTATAACTGCAGGCATATGTTACAACTTCCAAGAACAATGACTAAGATCGATGTACTTGAAAATTCTAATATGTCTGAATTTTAATTTTATTCCTGCAAATAAAGATGTCTATTATCATGTGAAATTTAATCCAAACTCGAGATGCCTGAACACTTAATATATTTAAGTTAATAATACTTCAAACAGAATGAAATTCAAAAGTTGCAGCATGCTTAAATGCAGCAAAATATCACATTAATTTGAAGTATATAAGAGGCAATGGAGGGAACCGAGAACACTATATGAGGCTTCAAATAAGCAGCAATCTTCTCAAGAGTGAACATGAGCATAGACTTCAAAGAAGAGACAGCTTGGGAAATGAGGGAGCAAAGAGTTGGCAGTAGCTCAGAGAATAAACCAGATTCAAACACAATAATAAGTTCAATTGAGCAAAAGCATATCTCGTTGTTTAGGGATTAGCAGTTGGACATGTTAACTGAACCAGTTGGTAAATTCTCACACTGAATTGACATATGGCACAGATAAGGCATCAAATCCTACATACAGCAATATCATAAGAAATAAATAGAGAACACCAACTCACATTATACAAGACAATCTACAAAACTTATACGGAAAAAAAAAAAAGATGAAAGGATAAAGTATAGGTTGCTTCCCCCCCCCCCCTCTCTCTCTCTCTCTCTAATGAAGCATAAAGTATAGGAACGGTTATATTTAGAGCAGAAGGAAGAACGCAAGTTAGAGTCTTTCACGCAACATATAGTTAAGGATTCAAATGACTTCTGTGATTTTGTTCCTCAACCATATTGTGCCTTACAAACTGTTCAAATACTTCAGCCCACAAGTTATAAGGAATTGATCAGCACAGTTTTAGTCAATAGATATAGGAACTCTATCTTCTTCAGACTTACTCCATCAATGACCAATCACTAAACAATTCTATCAATTTGAAGGATTGGAAACTCCAGTAGCATGAAATAAGCCAATTCTGTGTAAGGTTCAGATCACTTAATCTTTTGGCAAATTATCAGAGGGATTCCAAAAGAATTGCTGGACATCAGGATTAAAATGAATTTAGAAAAGCCATGTCTACCACAGTATGCACCCATAATCAATAGCCACGGTTCCTCAACAATAACAGTTTCTTTTTTGTACAAAAAATTTGGGCCATTTCTCAACAATAACAGATAATGTGGTAGAAAGGGGCACAATTTATTACGGAAGTGCATAAAACAAAACTGCAACATAACAATAAAAGCACAGAGGTAATTGGCAAAACAGATGAGAACACCTGGCGTTGCTAATGAAGCATTGAAAATTCAGAAAATAGTAACTAAAGAACTATCTGACAAAATTTGGAGTATTAAAAAGCAACAGACAAAGGTTGGAAACAAGCAGCCAAGTACATGAAAATTAGGTTACAGAATCCAAAGCATTAACGGAAAGGATATTATGCATATTCAGAGAGAAGAAACTGAAACTCTCAAACCACTTCATCTCATCCATCACAGTTGGGAGTTGGGGGAGTTATCAGTTATGTACAATCAATCACTCAACCAGATTCAAAACTTATCAAGTAAACAAATACACAAATTTCAAAAAAAAAAAAAAAAACTAATTGGCTAAAAAACACAATATCCAAAGTCACCTGCAAAATCGACCAATATAGTAAAGGCCATCGGTGGAAAACCCAGAACAATTTTCGAGTTTAAGAGATTGAAGCACGTGACCCCGCGACCGAGCCAGAAGCTCGAGATCGGAATCTCTGACAATCATGCGACGGAAATGGAGGGACTTGAGGCAATCGAAATACTGGGCAATCTCTCTAACCCAAGGAGTGACGTACCCTCCCCAATCCTCCGGTATCAGATTGAACATCGCCGCCCTTGGCTTCCCCTTCAGCTTCAGTGACTCCAGGTGCGGGAACCTTCGCCGGAGACGTTCCGGCGTCGTCGTGTAGCAGAGAGCAATCGTCACGTGCTTCCGGGTTAACGAGTCAAGCTCGTACAATCGCCGGCACACCTGAGAAACCGCGTCACGGTCTTTCGGGTCGTGGATGTAAGGTATCACGCAGTCAAGCACCATGTCCAACAATCGGTTCTTTCTCACGTTCCGATCTTCCTTGGCCATTAGAAAGTGCAAAAACAATGAAGATGAACACTCCCAGATCGATGAGAAATTTCACTACCCACTGATTTTTTTTATTTTCAAAAGAATTGAACAAAAGTCAGAGTACACAGACAACGAATACCACTAAAACACTAACTATCTATCGTGTTAAGAAGAAACATAACGTAACGTAACATGGACCATCGAAAACCGGCGAAGGAGGATCGATTGCGATGAAGGGGTTTGAAGTTGAAGTATCAAGCAACGATTTTTGCGCGGAGGACATAGTGGGTGGAGGAAATGCTGGAACAGGTTGTGAGAATGGATTGGATCAGACCCTAAATTACTATTATGAGCCTCAACTCAAGAAACCAAAAAAAAAAAAAAAAAAGGCAGAGTTTTGGCTAAGTAACAAAAGGAGGGCAAGGCAAAGGTGAAGATGATGATGATGAAGTGTTTGTGTTTTGTGTAAGAGAGAGAGAGAAAGGGTAGGTGGTACCTAAGGTAGGGACTTGGTAGGAAAGACAATGGTGGAAACGACAAAACTTGCGCTGAGGTTACCAATTTATGTGATGTTACACGTCACCGTTGGAAAAACCATTGTCATACTCGTATCGTTTGACGATAACATTTTTCGTTATTGTAATGTGTGGAGTGTTTGAGCTTGAGAGGATTGTTCCAGTATACAGGTTTTTTCCACTCCCGTCATGAGTTGAAACTTGAAAGAGAGATTATAAATACAATTACCAATTATGTTGTTTGATAAGATCCAACAAATGCTTTATGACAATATTTTTATTTTTATTGTTTTCCTTTTACAAGATAGGGATTTTACTAATAAATCATAAAAGCAAGTATTAGGAAATTATAACCAAATCAGAGAAATATCAATAAGGAATTAGCCTAAAAAAAACAGAGAAATACCAAAACGAAATATGATTTTGATTTTGGAAAATTAGAGGTACCATTATATAAACTTAAAGTTATGAATAAGTTTAGAGTTTAGACCAAAAAAAAAAAAGTTATGAATAAGTTTCCTTTTTCCCCCTTATATCAATGGATGTTTTCCGGTAATGAATGATTCTTCTCCAATTCTCCGAGGCGTTGGCGGTCTTCACCTCAATTTCTCCCCATCTCAATCACAAACATTCACAATTGCCCAAATCGAACTTTACTTTTTTAGCCAAAACTGAGATGGTGCAATACATTAATACTTGTAAATTACCATGAAAATGGAACATGACACCAACACAAACAAATTATTCAAGATCGAATGAGCAAGCAAAGGTAATATACATGTTCAGAAGATGAGGGGTGACTCTATCCAACCTTTAAGGGTAGGGCTACTTTTAATTAAAATAATAATTTTTATATTAAAATAATAATATAAAATATATTTTAAAAAATAAATATTATTTTTTAATTATTAAAAATAATAAAAATACTTGGGGGTAGGAAAACTTACAAGGTAGGATATACTATCCCGAAGATGAGACATATCAGTTAGCGAATGCTTCTAGAATGGGAAAGAATGGTGGCAAGAAAAGTCTGTTATAACAGAAGGCAAAGAATGGTACTAATTGAGTAAACTAAATCAGAATGCAGTGCCTAGCCTATTTATCATCTTGATATGTGGCTATGGCTTCATTTTATACACCGACACATAGGTGTTTGATCATTGAGTTAAATTTTGATTCGTTAATGTAAAATATTTTACATTATTATTAAATTTTGTGTTGATATATTATTAAATTTATAATTTTAAGTATTTAAGATATTCATCTTCAATGCTTCAATAAAATACTTCTTTTTATTGTACAAATACTTTTGATTAATTTTTATGTTAATTAAGATTTAAGTCTTTCTCTAGATAATTTTAAAAACACATTTAAATTTATATCGGCCTTGTCCGGTTGTGCCTAAATAAAATATTATATTTGATATATAATTGTGAGATAACTAGACATTTCATATATCTAATATTTAATCACACTATATGTTATATGTGTGAACAAGTTTTTTTTTTAATTATATGTGGGCATGTGATACACTTTTAAAATCATAAGGAATCTTATATGCATAGACACAAAACTTGACCATAATTTTATGAATTATCAATATTATCTCAAATTACTGGTAAGATTTTTTAATTCAACTGAATAATAACCATTTTGTTTGGACCCATTCACTCAAACATAGGAAGACAGTTGTCAAACAAAGTTGAGCCACAACTAATTAAAAAGCTAAGGCTAGCCGTTAACTGCCATTTATTAGCACGAAACGAAACTGAGTTCGTAATAATTAACTACTTAAATATTTTATAGGTCATTTTCTTGTTCTAAGTTTTGGCTGCCAAATGTGGACGCAGAGAATGAGCTTTCCATGTATTTAATCTTGGAATCGATGCCATGTTATTGTGCCAAATCTCCAACCATATATAGACTATAGAGACCGTTATTTATGTAGCTTTTCCTCATTTTTGCTCTTTCCATTACTTTTCTAAAATTCTATATCAACTTGTCATGTTTGAAAAGAATAAGGAATATCATCCTATTACAGTGTTACTGGTGCTTTAATCTGATGAAAGTAGCGTTAATAATAATTTTTTCTTATTTATTAATTTAACTATAATGATGTGATTTCTTTATCTTTTTCTTCTATGTTATTCTCAATTCCATTGACAAAAAAGCATGTTTGTTTTGGTTAGTTTTTAACGCTAACAGAAGTTTATGCGAAATTTAATGCATATTTGTTGAAGCGTTTGTTAAACGTTACAAACACTTTCTTCCTCTGAAAATGCATTAACGTCGAGGAAAATGTGAAACAAACATGCCAAAAATCATTTACTTTTCTAACTCTTTGTATCTATCTCTCTAAGCATAAAATCGAAAAGGATTTTATATATAGATAAAATGATATATTTCACTACACGAATTCTAGTACTTGTTTTCAACAGCATGAGGAAATCGATAATTCAATTTTTTAATAGACTATTGTATTAGCCTTGATTAAAAATATGCTTCTTGCCAAAATCACGGGAAAAGAAAAGAAAAAGCAAGGAGAGCAATTGATTGATTTTTTTTTTCTCGTCCTCCTTTATTGAGAGCTAACTTTTTATTCTTTGGAATAAAGTACAGGAACTAACTGATAGAATACGTTTGAATTTTAAAACACGAACTCAAAAATAGAAGGAATTATATATATATATATATATATATACTCTTGTATTATTTCACATATATATTAGCGGTTGTTGTCATTTCGATCAATAGTTTTCTAATCTTTTCTATTTGAGATGAGTTAGATTGAAAGGCCAAAACTGTAAGCTCAAAGTTGATTTGACTCTCAAGCAGAGTTATTGCGATAGTGCCATGCAAGATTTGTCATGTATTAATCTCTCCTTCTGCCGTTCTGCGTATCCTTCAATGGAAAGAAATTACAGATGAAAAATGACTATGCAACTGAAGGTAGGTCGTAATTAATTAGTTATTAGTAGTCGCTCTCACCATCCTGGGTTTTGCAGCTATGATTTAGCCCCAAGTGTCTAATATAACCACAAAAATCATGACCAAAGACTTTCTAAAGTTTAAAGAAATAACTAACTTCATCTCAAACATACTCAATCATATAAGTGCTTGTAGCACGCCATTTATCTTAGTTTCCGTACAAGTTTCAGAAGAAAAAAGTTTCTTTTTGGGACCGGGGGGGGGGGGAGTTTACGTATCGTTGGCTTGTACACGCCTCAATCGGAAAACAAATTTTTATTTGTGTACTTTTGCATTAATTTTTGTGTTAATGGAGATTTTTTTTCCCAATGATTTTAATGGTTAATCTTTTACATCAATTTAATGCATTTTAAAATTTTAATTTTCTTGAATACTATTTAAAGTTTGAGGATTTAATTTTAATCTACTATTAGTGTAAATTTTTTTAACACTATCATTGAATGAGATTTTAACACAATATTAAAGAATTAAAATTTTTAAATAATTGTTATGATAGTCAAACTCCTTTAGTGATGTGGCAAAATATAATTATATGATAATATAAAGAAACTTTACACTGACAGTAAATCAAAATTAAACTCAAAGTTTGAACCCAAAGTAATAAACCAATGTAATAATTTTAGCCGTGTTTATGTTTATATAAATTGGAATTGAGCCCTCTATACAACAACGTATGTTGAAGTTAATATCCGTGAAAAAGACTAAATTAATATATAACTCAAATTACTGTTTCCAAAACGGATATGGAAAAACTTCGTTTAAGAATAAGAATATGATGATTGCAGTAGTAGCATCTATAATTGAACAATTATATGATGTGATTGCAAAACTAAAACCATTATATGCTGTAATAAACTTATATTTAAATGTATTATTTAAATCTTTCATACAAAATGGATCTTTATCTAATGTTTTTAGGTTTAAGTTAATGTAAATACCTTTTGACAATTAATTTACATAAACACTTATGAAATCCCTCCATTCAATGCAATTTAATTTTAACAAATTATTTTTTATTACAATTGACATTGCTATATATGACGAGTTCAACACTTGAGTATGAGTAATAGCTTAATTTGTCATACGTTCTCTTTTTTTTCTTTTTTCTGTCTGTTTACTAGAAATTAAACCCATTACTTCTACTCAAATTTCACCCTATCCAGGCTACGCTTACCACTTGAGTAAGCTTAGGTGGTCATACATTCACTTTCAAGTTTTTATAAATTAAGTTTAACACGAGTGTCATGAAAAATTTAGTATCTCTAATCATTTAAATAATTTCTTCTTTATTTTATAGTGAGGTATTTATCCCTATATACTTAAATATTTTTTATATTTCTATTATGATATTCATATAGTAATTGTATATAAAATCTAAATTTTGTTTTTGTTATAGTAATTAAATATAAAACTTTGTTATGTAATAAACCTATCTTCGTAAAAGAGAAACGAAACACACATGAAGATTTCATCATGTATATGTCTGTTTGAAATTAATGCTCAACTCAGATCCCAAACCAAAAAGGTTATTGTGAAACAATAATCTAGAAAGATGATATTATTATTAGAAAAGCACGCCGCGTTTCCTTCAACTTTAAGAACATGCCGTTCACGCCAAATATGAAGCATGTTACAGTGCTTTGCAATATGGCAACTCACCGGCCGCATCTAATTAAACCAATTTTATTCGAATTCAAACATTAATTTGGAAGCTGTGACTTTTAAATTTGGGACTCAAATCATCTGTTCACTCTCCTTGTCCGCCTAATAAAATATTGATAATCAAGAGAGGGAAGAAAAAGGATTTGAGGAGAGAGAGAAAAGGAACAACGAATTTGAATCTCCCCAAATTATCTATCATCAGAAATCATCCTACTTGATCATAATTAAATTTGGGAATTTACAATTCAGAGATGGAGTATATATTTCTCGTCCAAGAGGCACCTGATCGATATATAAATATTTTTGTTTATATTGTGACAATTGTGCCCAAGTTTCTAGATTCTAGACTAAAGTAATCTTTAGTTGCTGTAGTTGCATCTCAGGGTCCACCAGAGAGCCCATCGGTTGATCAGTAAGATCCTACAGGGGGCTAAATTATTAGGGATTATTAATCATTATAATTCCAAATCTTGATGATTTAAATAAGTGAAACTTGCTATTTGACAGTTCATGAGAAAAGCTCGACCTCATTAATTTGTTTTTGCTTCTGTCGTCTAGTTTTTGGTTCTTATACTGTTGGTTGGCACCTGTAATTTGCAAGTAGATGCTCTTTCCCCCATTCTGTGTATTTCTTCATGGTAGTTGTACGCATGCAAGAACAATTTTCCTTTCAGCCAGATCACTCAAACTAAAACAAAAGCAGATATTTTCTCCAATATATCAAAAATAAAAATAAAATGAGCCACCTGAAAGTTCTAAGTTAAGCTTGGTGCACTACATTTCTACTCATTGAATTTTAAACTAGAGTTATCAGTTGCCAAATTCGGGTGGTTTAATGAATGTCTTCTCTACACTACTATCGCATAATGTATTTCCCCCCCTTAACTAGAGTCAGATATGTTGATTATGATTGTTGGACCAATTGTTCGAATTGAGATTCTCTCTTTTACAAGTAATCTTAAGTAAGCAACTATTTGCATATATAAAAATAATTTTAGGTGTGTTTTTCTTCAAGAAGAAAATTGTATGAGATCACATCAAAATATTTTTTTACAGATTTATCTAAAATTTAATGACTTTTCAAAATAATTATCTTTTTAGAATAAGAATATTTGCACATTCTTACCCTCATATACTCTTGATATATTACTCTACAAGTTATTAAATAATACTTTGAATTTTACTAGAGTTTTTTAAATAGTTTTAAATTTATAGACACCTCATTTAATATGTCAACCACATCATTTCTCCTTTTTTTCCAATTCTTTTTAAAAGCTGTTCATATTTTATTTTCATTCTTTAATACATGGGATATATTGAACAGAGTACATGTCTTACCATGTCTACAATGGGCCGTAGTCTTCGTGGTAGTGGTCCCATGCCTGGGTCCATTCCTGGATTGACTTGTTTTCTCATTGAGCTGACAAACACCAAGTTGCGATGCATAGCGATGGAAAATTTATCATTCTAAAATCGAATTTATCGAAGTTTATCAGCTATTTTATACAGACCAAGGGAAAGCAGTTCCTTAATTGACTTTCAAGAACATACATCTCGAATTCTACATACAATACAATAGTAGTTAATGGATTTGATATCCAAATCGAAACTCATAAGTATTATGTACAATCCGAAAGCCTGAGCATTAGTTGTTATACGAGTAACTTGATTTTCTTAAAGAAAAGAAACGATAATGCTTCGATTTTCTCTGTTGCAACTTTATGTGATACAGATACACTTCTGATCAGGTGGTCTTGGTTTAAAAAACTACAAATGCCCACTGTTTCAAAATAAAAATATCCCTTTATTGGGTGACAAGAGATTGATCTACAGGCTACAGCTGAGGTGAAGTTGAATGTGATACCACTGGGTTATCCTATCCATAGGGGTAGAGGATGCATCAACAAACCAAGTGGGGTTTCATGGGGACAAAGAGCTCACTAGTGAATAAGTGGTCCTCCACTAAGAGTCATTATTGTACAATGTATTACAATTGCCTTTTTTAACCAGATTAAGACGTTATAACTTGTACCCGTCTCATACTATATTCAGAATTCTTATCTAGAAAGCTTACTTGTCCAAATTCCACTCGAAGACTTTGGGGAGGGGCGTCTACTATTCTTTTGTCCATATATATATTGTGCAGGAACATCATTGGTTAAGGAAAAAAAACATAGTGTTATAGTGGCCGAGACCCGAGAGAAAAACAATGATGATGCCTGAGCTTCCCTCATGACCTTGAGTTGTGGGTTCTCAGAAATTTCCCAAAAAATTTTTTAGGGGTCCCAAAAATTGTTTTAGGGAACAATATTTCTGGCTGCCTGCTCATGTGTAGAGAGCACCACAACTTTCGCTCAAAAGCCTTGTGAACTAGGTGTTCAATTTTTTTCCTCCGCAAGTTCTTTTGTCCTTTATATATCACCCCTACGTTTCCCTGAGAAAACAGAAAATTCTTTAAATAGGATTTTTTATACAGACATACAGTAATTCCTATTTCACTTTTTGCTAAAGCATTATGTGGTACAAGACAGCGTATCTCATACATATGCTGAGCTCAATTAGTGTAATGGGACAGAACTCATTCTTCTATGGAACCAAGTAGGGGATTATTTCTGAATTAACTTTCGGTCAATTTTCCACTTCTAAACCCTTTGTTCTTGCCCTTTTCCCAATAAGTTCATATGGAACATACATATTAATAGGAAAGAAAGGAAGAAAGAATTAAAAAAGAAAAAGAAAACACAATACTAACTAACTGTTGGGTTGGAGGGGAATAGAATGGAGGGGAGGGGAGAGATTTTTTTTAAATCTTTCTTGTTTAATTCAATTTTTTTGGAGGGGAAGAAAATGGAGGAGAGCAAAATTCTTCTTGAATCTATTTTGGCTCCCCTCCAATATTGGGGGGATTTGGAGGGGAGGGGAAGGGAAGGGAAGGGGGTTTAAAATATTTAAAGTAATTAGATTAAAATATTCTTCACAATTTTTTGAAATTTGAAACTGCCCATGTTGCATTTTAGATTAGATATGTTTTGCATTTGCAACCAGAATTACCTAAAAGCCGTAGCTGCCATAGCCTCCCGACGTCCCTCTGCTGGTGTTTGCCACTGACGCCGATAATTGCTACATATAACATATCTAAAAAAATACAAATAAAAAAGTATAAATTTTAATTTTGATATAATATAAAATAGTATAAAAGTAATTTAATTTTAAAATCTCTCATCTCCCCCCCTCTAACCAAACAGAATATATAATTAAAATCCCTCATCTTCCCTCCTTTGAACCAAACAAACCGTAAAGGTGGAGTTCTTTTGGCAGGAAAAAAAGAATTTGTTACAAAGGATTAAAACAGATAAAACTTATCAGATGAATACATCATTTGAACATTTCAATTAAGACATAAAGTGAAATTCCTTCAGTTAATGCTAAATGGATTAAGTGCATGTTTGGGTGGGTGTTTCCTAGCCCAAATGCCCGTTTAATTCAACAAATGGGCTTCGCACTCAAAATTAAAATGTTTGGCAAATATCACATTGAGGTTTTCAATTGGGAGTTAAGGCTCAAACACCCGTTTGAGCAAAAGCAAAACCACATTGCTTCCTACATTTGAAAATGTAGTGTTAGGGGATTTTATGGCAAACTAACAACCAATCTTTTGACTATAATCTTGCCTCTAGCAGCTATGTTAGGGGATTTGGGGATTTAAACTCCGATAGACCAGCTCCCTCCCCTACCACCACCTCAAGCCTCAACTTTTTCATCAGAAGACATCATTTGCATCAACAACAAGCTTATTATACAATCGCTAGTGTAACCCACCGTTATCAACGGACCACCTTCAACCCTATATTTAACCATCATTAATAAGGAAATAACACATAAGAGAAGTGGATGACGATTACTCCTAAAGGTGTTGGGATGGAGTTATGTAGATGCCAATGAAGGTTTAAACTTTGAAGTGAAAGAATGAAAAGAAAGTGGGAGAAGAAACTTCAAAACTTTTTCTATCTCTTTAATTGCCACATTTACCTTATCACCTTCCACCTAACTCATTTATTTTTCTTAATTCTTAACTGCTCTTTTTTTTAAATTATTATTATAGTTTCATTTATCTTATTTTTATTTCTATCTTTCATCAGTGACTTTTTATTTTATAAAAATTGAAAAGGATGGTGGGTATTTTACAAATTTTCTATATTTAGAGGCAAAGTAGACAGGTGTGAAAGTGGTGAGGCTTTAAAGTCAATTAGTTTCACCACATAATTAAATAATAATTATAATATATATATATATATAAACTTAATAACAAATTATAAAATGTATTATATAATTCAAATTCATAAAAATAACATATACTTAATTATTAATAATTTAACTCAAAATAATTTATACTCTTTTTAGTAATTACACATTCAAAAGTGATTTTTATCAATACTATTCAAACAACATTTATTTTTGACAAAATTAATTTTTAGATACAAGTTTTCAAACATAAATCATTTCACTCAAACTCATTTCTAATTAAATCAAGTTTACAAAATTAAATTTATTTAAAATTAAGTTTACAAAATTCAATACAAACACATCCTAAATAGTGTGACCGCAAACCGAACAGTTCTGAAAGTTCATCAACCCATGATCCGTGGTCAATCTTGCGTGCGAGCAAAACCAGAGGAAGGTTCTTAAAGGATACAGCGATTTTCCAAATTCATGATCAAGAGGTAACCATGTTCATTGCCTCATGTATAAGATAGTAGTAGGCTTATAGAGAGGTAGGTATTTAGAGATTGATTTTATTTTTTAATCAAAATATGTATATTAAATGTTCACCTTAATTTCTTAAATTAATAATTTAACTAACAAAATTAATTTAACTAATTTAATCAATGAAAATTCAAACTAATTTCTATGCAAAAAATGTATAAAATGAAAAAATAATGTATATAAAATATTTTCGATAAATCAAAGTATGAATATTGCCAACTATTTGAGCAAAATGCATTTTAAATAAAGAAACTAGTAGGAAAAAAGATTCTTTTCTTCAACATAATATTCCGAATTAATTAACATATGCTATGTTGTTAAATCAATTTTAAAGTAAAATCTGAAGCATAAGAAATATTACTTTATTAGATGCAAGCATCTCTACCTTCATCCCTTGAGAGACGCCCAACGCAGCAAGTTGATCTGCGTTTGATCTAAGAGTTAGCTTCACGTAAGGTTTGAGAAACAGAGAAAGAATGACATCTCAATCGAGCAGAAACAGTTTTAAAAAAAAGAACAAATTGCCATAAGCGTGATGTTGTGGATGGCCGTTCTTAATGGAAATTTTCTTTTTTTTGTAACAGTCACTTCAAGCCCACTCCCGGTGACTAATGAAAGTTATATACTTTTCATATTATCATAATTATTCTTTCTTTTTCTGGACTTTGATCCCTCCTATTTGCCCAAAAAAAAAAAAAAGAACTGTTTCTATCGCCCTTATTAATAAAATGTTAACCCAAAAATAAAAACCTAAGCATGGCCATTCCTTTATTCTCCGAGGATTTATTCCTATCTGGTTTTCCCTCCCTCTCGTATCATTATCAAAACCAATTTATTTTTAACCAGATAAAGGCCGCTTTTCTTTTTTACTCGTGTGCCAACAAATTTTGCAAAACGATTGTTAGTAATTCAATGACAAACATTACTGTCAAAGAGTCCGTACAATATCATATCATAGTTCGTCCCTATTTGGCATCAAAACCACTATATACATACACTGGGAACGCGTAGACAGCCAGCCAAAATCTCATATTCAATCACATTTCTAATCAACTAAGGACAATCAATGCATACTACGTGGATCTAGGCTCAAAAATGGTGAAATTTGCAATAAATACAATTCAAAAGGCTACAGCCAGATATCTACAATTCCTGGAAAAAAAAAAAGAGTTCTAAAACAAAGAAATCATTCCATCTATCACCACTCCCGCTTGGAATCCAAAGGCGAATCCAAAGGCGGCACACCCCCGCCATCCGAAAAGGCACCGCCTGAATCACTGGGTTTCTTTACTGCTTGTTCTGAAATTCCAAAGTTGCCACATACCTCTGAATTGACCTCACCCTCTCCCCTGGGTGCCCCAGAAAGTGATACTAATCCCATGGCAGCAATACTGTTTGCAATAACATCGATGTCTCTGGTTCCAGAATAAAGACCACGGCTGCCAGCAACAAGTATATTGCTTTGCTTTTCATCCGGATTAGTGAAAATTGCAGGCAAAGCACCCATCATCACCTGTTGGTTACCCTGGCTAGAACCACTGATCAGCAGCCGTAGAGTCTCTCTTGCACCCTTCACCACAGCATCAGATTCAGGAATCAATGGCTTCACAAGATTTGGATGCAATGGCGAAATGCTAGTTGACATAGCAGGGCCAGCACTCACAAGATAGCCCTGACCTGAAGAACACACATCAATTACTGGGACATGAACAATTGGATCACACATTAACGGTATGAAAGTTGGAATAGGCTGAGAAGTTGACAGTGACATTCTGACCAATGGATCATGCAGAAATGGAGGAAAGTCCATGGATGTACTAAGATTAAGAGGTTGTACAGGTTCCAACAGGCTAGCTGGCAGAGTGTTGGTTAACAAGGAGGAGGCACATGAGGGAAGAGGAGGTGATTCAACAGATGAGTCGGGATACTGTGGAAGTGCTGCTAGGGATGGACAAGTTGAAATCCCAGGGGGGCACCAACAATAGTAGGGAGAAAAAAGGGGTGAAACCACAGGAGGGACTTCCGCTCCTGGGCCAAGGCTCAACGGAACAGTAAGCCTTCCTAGTGATCCCAGAAAACTTGAAGAAGAAAAGGCACAATTTTTGGTAACTTCTGGGGTTTTGACGGGATCAGAATGAACTGAAGACGAATCCAAGATGTTTGCTGAATCAGTCGTCAAGTTGTCAAGTGCAGACTGATGGCTTTCCCCACGATGCTTAATATTCTCCCTGGCAGCAATCCCGAGGGAAGAAAAGCTTCTAGGGGGCGCCTCTTTAAAAGAACTTGATCTTGGACTATGACTACCCTGGTAAACTGTTGTGTTTCCCTTCACTGCCTGACCACCACTATTTCGAGATGGGGGAAACTTTGATGTGGAAGAAGAGTGTGAACTTTCAAATTCATTATCACAACTAGCCGTGAAATTAGCAGATGAAGTTGCAGGATGAACTGAACTTTCATGGCTATTACCCACCGCTGACACCCCAAGAAAAGCACGAAGCTGGGTTGCAAAGAAGTCAAGACGTGACTTGCTAATGCCACTCAACTCAGCAATGGATGGTTTCCTCTTGAGCAAATCCTTCATCTGATTTATGGGAAAATAATTTGACGACAAAAATCATAAATCATAAATCATAAAATATCTTCAAAACTCATACTAAAAATAAAAGAGAAGCTAGGAAGAATGCAGAATAAATTTCATATCTAGTCTCATGCCATATGAAAAATTAAACAAACGAGTTCAATCATGTGCACATGACAGTATAAAAGCAGATAAATAACCAAAATTACCTTTGCAAGTAATTCAATTCCCAAAAGCTTAGACTTCTCTGAGCACCAGAAGTAAAAAGTTCTGCCATCTGGAGTCCTTACTAGGAAGGATCGGCCAGAACTGTCAGTTGGGATTTCATCAACCACAACAGCAGAGCACTGGGATTTGCTCGTTAGGGTGAATATTCTCTCTGAGTTACCATCATCCCCGATGTATGAGAGACGAAGATCAGAGCTTGGCAGTAGTATGAGTGTCAAGTTGCCCCTGTGAGCAAGTCAAGAAAAAATGATACCTTATTAACGGATGGTAGAGTAGACAACAAACCAGAAATCAAAAAGACGAACTTTGTACCAAATTTGTGCAATGAAATTACGATGCAGAATCTTCAACCTTAGCCCACTAATACAAAAACCTATTCCAATTAACCATATCAAAATGAACAAAACTTTCAAGCATTGTGGGCCAAACTTCCTGATTTCTAAAACTAGTGCTATTACATCCAACCTCAATGTGAATATACCAGCTCTTTGAAGTTTTAGTTATTGCAATTAAACCAAAGATCATATATTTGTTATAAGTTATAAGTGTAACATAGAAAATACGCTTCACTCAGTCCTCATAACACAAGTATAAAACAAGTCTATTCAGGAACACACCAAATGAATTCATCGAAGTTATTATCGTCAAAAGTACTTTCCCCCAATATCCATACCTAATATCAGGGCATAAAATTCCTACTAGAAGTTGGAAGACATTGGTATCCTTTCAGGACAGAAGTATAATGGCAGAACATCTGGTTTTATATATATATTGAAAAGGACAGAAAATCACTCTAAATCATCTAACCAACAGATTGGAACCTTTCCATCATTATAAATACAGATAAGCTACCTCATAGAATCCAAAACTTATTCTTAATCAATTCCTATTACATGTTGGTGTGGCTTCAAGTTTAGAACATATAAAAACAGAATCAAATTCTAAATGAAACCCATACTAAAACTGGCTGATTCAGATGATTATTAACAGAGATTCTTTATATAAGTGATCATATTGATGCAAAAAGAAAAACACACACAAAATAACATGTTCAGCATCTTAATGTAAACACATATATAACATTCAATATCAAATGCACAGCAAAGCACATTATACAGATATGCACAAATAAACATAATATTGCTAAACTGCATGTGACCGCTTAATGTGTTTTTTCCCCCGATGAAGACTTTCAAACCTATAAATCTTAAAATGATAAACAGCAGCAATATATATAATATAGGATCATGAAACTACCTTTACTTCCTCTTAATTCAGAGATCATAATAGTAAACGCCCAGTTACCTACAAGTCAAAAGACATATTTACTTGGAAGAATGAACACATACCATCAATAAGCTAAACTACAGACTCCAGTAATTACTACTTATCATCCAACAAACTACATCTCTTTCAGTAAGATTACAATTACAAGCAAATTTAGAAAATTAGACAGCATTCCAATCACGAGGATTTTCACATATGGCTGACAGTTAGGCAGAAGTAATGGGAAGCAAAATTGCTATAACAGCCATGTAGCTAAACAAAATCCATGAGATAACAAGTAGAAAAATCCATTACATAGTCACGAATCAGCCAGCTAAAAGCTATAAATGTAATTATCCACAACATATAGAAATACGCACATAAATTAAATTCAAATGTTAGGGAACAATTTTACAAAAGAAATTAAAAAAAAATCTTAATTCTTAAAAATAATAATTTTTTTAAATAAACTATAAAGTGAAAATATATTAATGGCTGTTGGACCACTAGTGTCCATCATGATAATCATATATGAACTCATCAGGCCCATTTCTTTCCAGAAAACAGAAAGTTTGAACTTTTTTAATAAAAAAAATGGGTTTCACTTTCATAATTGTGGAGGTAAAAGAAAAGTTTATATGTGTTAATCAATCGCTCAAAATTTGATAGCTGGTTTAATTTGACAAAAGCATTGAACGACAAGTGGCACAAAAACCATGATCCACAAGAAACGCAGACGCACAGCACAAGCAAGATAAAACTCATAAGGAGTACTGCATGTATCACCAGATATCAAATATTTGATATCTGGTGATGGCATGCATACACAATCTCACACACACAGACGCTAACTTACACGTATATTTATATCTGTGAAATACTGCAAAACATCAGAACTATTACTAACATCACATATAATTTTGAACCGGCAGCCTGCACCGGACACAAAGCATAATTGAAAACACACAATGAATTGCCGGTTGATAGGTGTGGCAATAAGAAAAATATATGGTACCCAGTCAATAATTTGACCGCCTCCAGACAAGAACATATATGTTAATGATACTAGCAAAATAATTTATCAAAACGACAGACAGAATGCGAGAGATTTTAATAGGAGTGGGCGATTATGAAACTCAAGTGAAAAGGAACTTAGAGAATGAAATAATGTCATACTACAGAGTGCTAAAGTGAGAGCTTATGCATAATAATAGGATTTCAGCCCGAAACAAGAGCCTTGAAAAGATTTGCCCCATTGATGGGGGAAAACAAAGAGGTTGCTTAAAATGACATTACCTATAAGCAGTAGGGCACATGCGAGTGTTTTCCTTGTTGATTTTCCCAACGCGGATCGAAACAAGAGGCACACAGAAGCATCTGGCTAGCATACCAACCTCTGACGCCTCGAAATGCTGCACATTGAAAGCGAATTACAGAAGGAAGCGGCAAGAAAGTTATTAGAAGATACATCACAATCATCAAGCATGGAGAAAGAAGCTTACGTGAGTTAATTGAGTGAGCAAGGGATCTTCGGCGACACCGCTGGCAGCGTTGATCTTGAACAAGGGTTTCAACCTCTCGTCAGCGCGACATGCCCCCGTAAATTGCATATCAAGAGCTTGCACCCACTTCAATAGCCGTTCTCCCCTACTGGCTTCATCGGCAAGAATATCCGTCAACCCAATCTCGTTCCTCGACCCACCGTTCTCTCCCAAATGAGTAGAACTGGCACTGGATTCTGCTCCGCACGAAGAGGCACTGTCCATAGACCAAGAATCATCGAAATCTTCACCGTTCGATGGATCCACGCCGTTGATCCTGTTACCGTCAACTAAATCTTGTCTTCTCGGGTTAGCCATAACAGATTATCGGACAAGAAAATCAAGTCCGAACGAAAGCAAAATCAGAAACCGAAACCCTAGGTTCCGCTGCAATATCGGAATCAAATGCCTGAAATAAAATATAGTAATCAAGGAGCAGATTCCAAGGATCGAAGATATTTGTAGACAGAGGAGCCCGAAATGGACATTAGGACAAAGCCCCGGGGTTCATTAAATAAATGAGGAAATAGAAAACTTAATCATGATAATTTTTTTTTTTTTTTTGGTATAAGTTAATTTTTAAAAATTTTAAAATTCTTATCAATTTAATCTTTCGTTATCTTTAGTTTTTTTTGGGATTATTTTATTATTTTTAGTTTGATTAACTTAAACGGTAATATTTTATGCACATATTAAAAAAAAATTGTGTAATATTAAATGTCAATGATATATTATTTAACTATTTTCTTAAAATATAATGTTATTTTCGTTTAATAAGTAAATAACTAAATACATGTATAAAAAAATTAAGTTAAACAATATTATATTTTAAGAATGTTTAAATAACGTGTTAGATAAGGTTTAACATTACACACATAAAGTTCGTTTTGTTAAGTTTTTAAAAAAGAATTTTTTTTATAGACTTTCTTCAGTATAATTTTTTTAAAAAAAATTATTTTATATTTTGATATAATATTTGTGAAGTATTTTTAAATAATAAAAAGACTTATAAAAAAGTTTTTTTATAAAAAAAATTATTAAAAGTATAAAATATCTAAAATAATAGAGATAATGTTTATAAGAAAATAAAAAAAAATAAGAGATATAATTTTTAATAAAGGTAAATAATATTTTTGTCAATAAATTATATTAAAAATTATTTTTTATTTTTTTCAAGAAATCACAAACTTTTTTAAATAATGATAATTAAATTTTTTTAACTTCTAATTTTTAAAAAAATTTGTTTAAACATATATAAAAATTTATAAAAATATTTAAAAAAAAATGTATTTTAGTTAAAAAATATATATATTCAAACGCACTCATAACTTGTTACATTAAAGTTTATTATTTAATATAATTAATTAGAGATAATAAAATAAATAAAATAATATAAATTTTATAAATTTAAAAATTAAGTCATATCCCTTAAAAAAATATTAAGTCATATATAATAATAAATTCAGAAATTAAAATAAATATTTTCAAAGAATATTATTATTTACTTTTAAATAAATCGCACCTGCGCAACGTGACGTGGCGGACTTGAAACCGATTATACAATAAGGTTTGCATGGATTTGATATCTAGGTTGTAATGGTTATTGTGCCCACCCCCGTCAGCTTTCAGTGGGTCCCGTCACATAGATTATATACTAATAATTAATAAAGGTTTCACAAGGGACAAAATCAAAAAATGCATAGTCACGTATAAGTAATTTTTTTTTTTTTGGAGGGAACATATAAGTAATTATATAACAGGAAAATGCTCATTTCCATGAAAAACATTCACAAAAGACATGCCTCCCTATTAAATGCAAAATGTAGCCTTGATTAAACATGAAAATTTCAACCCAACCCTGTAGGACGGGAGTAGGGGCGGAACGATGCAAGATTAAATTGTCTTGTGGGTAAGAATGGTTTGGATTTAAGGTTTATTGGTGTTTATCTTATTCACATTCTTATTATTTTATAAAAAATGTGATTTATATTTAATATAACTTGAAATTTATAATAAAATATATAATTTTTTTAATAATTTATATTAACTTTAATTTTAATTTATTATTAATATAAAAAAAATTTATATTACCATTAAATAATGTGTTAATATTATCATAAAAAAGCTAGAAGTTAAAAAGTTTGCTTAATAAATGCGCTAACAAATTCTGGCCTAGCCTACTCCTCTTAGGACTTACGCCAGCCCGCCAAATGTAAGAAAAGTCGCGAGAGGGGAAGAAGGTTGAGCTAAGCTTAAAGTTTAGATCGACCGATCGAGAGAAAACAGAGTAAAAAAAAAAAAAGAGAATTAATAAAAAAATTAAATAATTTAGTTTATTTTAAAAATTAATTAATTAATTTAACTAATAATTTACATACATTTAATTATATATTAAGTATTAAAATAAAGATAAATTATTAATAAATTATATATAAATTATTAATTAAATTAATTGAATGATTGATTAATTTTTAAAACGAACTAAATTGTCTAATCTTTTATCAAAAAAAAAATTTTAAGTCATTCTTAAAAGAAAAAACAGTTATAAAAATGTGTTAATGTTATATTTTCTCTTCTTTAAATGAAAAGAGAAAAAGAAGAGGAAAGAAAAATATGGGTGTGAAATTTACCAAAAACTTATCTTTTTTCTTATGAGAAGAAAATTAGATAGAGAATGTAGTGATATTATAAAATTATATTTCTATCCATCTTATTCAATTTTTTTGTCACATTGTATAATATAAATAGGTTATTTTTTGTAATTATATTATTTTCCTTTCACTTTTTTATTAATTAAATAAAAAAGTTCTTACTCATTTTTCTTTTTATTTTTCTTCATCCAAACACATATAAAGAGAAATCTCACTTTTTGACATTTTTATCATTTTGGTACAAATAGAAGCCAAAATTTTCACGTTCATTAGGCTTTATATATATATAATTTTCTACTAAAGTCGTGAAGTGAGGAAACGACTTCTGAGTAGTTGAGTGGGTGGGTATGAATTTTTGTGTTGGCTATGTTGAGTTTGGATAATAATGAGCAAAATGAGGGGTAAATCCTCTACCGTGGTTAACCTTTTCATTATTAATTTCTGTCATCTCAACTTCTTATCATCAGGTGTATATTGAGGGCAAATCTGTGCTTCATTAGTGGGTAATTATCATCAAATGAGAATATCAATATTTGTTAACTGGCCTATTCGTAAACTCGAGTGCTCTATACTCTCTCCAAACTAACCATGATTTACTACAAGTCGTGATCTGTAATTAGAACTTCTTACAAAACACTATTAATTTTACATTAAACTAAGAATTAATATGAGAATTATACTCACATGAAAATTTTGGCTTCCATATATATCAAAATGGTAAAAAAAAAAAACCTTTAATTTTTTTTTTTCTCATTTTCTCTTCTTTCTATTCTCTTTCTTCTTTTTTTATCATTTTATTTTCTCTCCTCATCTAAATAAATCATAAAAAGAAGGCTAAGAATAAACTAACGGCTCGAGATTGAGATTAAGAGTGAGAAAGGAAGATATCACATGTGAACATGAATCAAACTTTTTTTTTTAATTTGCGAAACAGATCAACTAAGCCATTTGGAACTTCTGTACCAGTAAAACTAAAACCCAAATATTTCAATAGCGATGATTCTGTTCATTTACTTTTTATTTTTTTTTTGGTACAGAGTTCATTTACTCATTTTACTGTGATCTTGCCGGTGGTTTTAGTAGGACCTCTCTGCGAATGTGAGGAGGGTGCCACGTCATATCCTCGGCCGTCCTTCTCTCCATTTTGCTTCTGAAAACGACAGCGTCCAGTAAGAAGGGATGTGGGAAAGGACGATGAACAATTAAACAACTATAGATGCTATGGCTATGCTTGATGACAGCTTTCTTGTGGATAATAATGAATGGACTAAGCTTTAGTTAAATTATTATTGTGGTACCTTTCCCTATAGTTATAAAAATTGAACCGAACTTATTGCTTCGTTGGTGAATTGATAAGTTCGTTGGTGAATTAATGAACTAATCAAATTATTAATTTAGGTGATTAATTAAATTAAACATATTTCAAATTTAGTTTGACTCAATCAATTTAAATTAAAAATTGGTAATTTAGTTGAGTCATGAAATTTAAAAAAAAAAAATTTAATTTTGAGAAGTCATAACTTTTAATTTGTTTGTGCGATTTAGACTAATTATATGTTAATTTTATATAATTTTTTAAAATTTATGTTATATCAATCTTAATTTTATTTTAAAAAAAAGAAAATTTATTTTCTTAGTTATGATCATTTTATTAAAAGTATTAAAACTTTTTTATAAATTAAAAATTAAATTTTTTTTCTCTCTTTAAAGGTGATCATTTTTTCAAAATAAAGATATTTTAATTATTTATAATGATAAATATCATCATATGTAATATGTATTTATATATATATATATATTTATATGTATTTAAATATTTATTTAATTTTATACAATTTAACCAATAACTCATTAATTTAAGAGTTTAATTTTGATCCACTGTCAGTATAAATTTTTTATATTGTCATTCAATTATATGTTATCAAATTATTAAAAGAGTTTAACTATCATAACAATTATTTAAAAAATTTAATTTTTTAATAATATATAATTTAATTAAATGATAATATAAAAAAAATTTATATTAATAATTAATTAAAATTAAAATTTTAATTTAATACCCACACTAAATCAATTACAGGTTAATAACTATGCCCCACTTTTGAGTTCTTTATTTGAAATTGGATGGTATGGAAGATGCAGCATGAAAGGAATTAGATTAAAATTTCGACCACAAAATCATCGGTGCATGGGTCCCTCATTTTCACTGGCATGTCTTCTCTGTAGGTCCCACTGACATGAATCCATTCATTCATAAATTTTGCCAATAAATGCGTTTTTGAATTAATTGTGATGAAAAATTATGTAAAAATTAATTATAAAAAAATTAATTTATGTTTAAATATATTAATTTATAATTAATTTTATAATAAATTTTTTTTTAAATTGTATAAAAATTTATTTTTATATATTAAATTATCAAAAAATATATAAAATAATTGAAAAATTTATTTAATTAAGAATAAATAAATATTTTTCTCTTAAAACTTTTAAAATAATCTGAAATCAAATAATTAAAAGCTTAAATTAACAGCCTTTTTAAAAAAATTATTTTTAGTTATAGAAAAATAATCTTAACTTATAATCAATTTTACACACTTTAAACAAACAAGATAGATTTTATATAACACAACTTTTTTTTAAAAAAATTATTTTGAAAAAAAAATAATCTTTTCCAAATATGCTCAAAATAATAATCTCTCTCAAGTAAAATAGTGAATGAGGAGGACACTTGGAAAAACTGGAGATTAGATGTTATTTACTCTCTGTAAAAAAAAAAAGAAGATGTTATTTACTCTCTGTAAAAAAAAAGATGTTATTTACTCAATAATTTTAGAAAAGATTATGCACTATTAATTATTGGCTGCATTTGTAATTCCTTAGCTAGATAAAGTAAAACTACTCATATCAGTATATCACAAAGGGCGCTTTGCCCCGTTAATTTACCAACAACAAAAAAACTACTCACATACATCTGTTGTGTTTAGATTGCCATCCTCATCTAAGTAGAGCATTACTGAGAACAAAAAGAGTCTTATTTATTTATGCCTCTTATTGAAAGAGTTGGAGGCAATATATAAACTTAATGTCGAAGAACATTTTTCATTATAACAGTTAGAACAATCTGGCATCTTCACATATTTAGACTATTTTATTTTTTTAATAACATAAAATGTTTTCACACTCTTATGGTATTAATTTTCGTTTGGACGTCAGTGTAGCCATGACCTATTTTTCTATTATCTAAATGAGGAGACTTCTCATTTAGTCCAACTACTTTACAATTATTAGTATGTTTGGATTAGTTTTTTTTTTTTAAAAAAAAAACTTATAATCAAAATGTCCAAGAGAAATATTTAAAAAAAAAAAGAACTGTTTTTGAGTGTAAAATAATTTAAAACAAACATGCTATACATAGTATACCTAACTCTCTATTATGCCTGTCACATGAATAAAAGGATAAATTTTAAAGAATTTTTAATAAAGTCAAGAGAAAATATAATTATTTTTAATTTTTATAAATTATTTTTAAAAAATAAATAGTAAAACTAAAATGACATATTTATGTGTAATTTTTTGATTAAAAATAATAACAGATCAACATGTCCGGTTGCCTTAAAAAATTATCATCTGTGGATCATTTTAATCATTGTGTATTTTTCCACGTTAAGTTGGTATACCTCGTTACCTTGTTGGCATTGCAGAAAAGCCCATACGTAATAACGCTGATTTTATGAGCTATAACGTGCGCCTGTGACAAAAATAAAACTTATGAAAAGATAAGTTGTTATTGAAGTGTTTAAAATTATAAAAAAATTATTCTTTTTAATTTATGTACTGGATTTTTTTTTTTATTTAAAAAAAGGAACTCCATACGTAAACTCCTTGACCTTGAAGGAAATTTGAAGTTGAGAAGCTTCAAAATGTATATGTCGCGGTTAAAATAAATAGTCACGACACCTATCAGATTATGTACACAAAAATTGCCACAACACAATATCCACAAATCCCGAAACACAAAATATTTAAATATAGCTAGCACGACGATTATCAATCTGAAATTAAGGGGCTGAGAAGTTATTGAAACCAGAAGGGGGATAAAAAGGAAGGAGGCATGGAGAATTAAGATCAATCTCAGATTCTTCTTCCCTGTGTTCTCTCTCTCTTGGTGTTCTTTCTATCTCTGGTTTCTTCTCATTTCTTAAGGCACTCAATATCTTTAATTTCCTCTAGACTCTTGTTACTTAGAGGATTAATTCAATGTACTCGTTGTTTACTTCAATTCAATAATACCAAAGTGCATTTTTTCTTTTTTTGAAACTTCGTTGTGTGGGTTCTGGAGTTGATTATCTGCGTAACCTACCATTATACTCATCAACTACTGCTGCCGCTCTCTAGTGATCCCAGCATGCAATGCCACTGGAAGTAATACTACCAGCTCAACAAGACACATACTAATGAAAGCAAACATGGTTTTAAAGCAAACACTTCAATTTAATTAAAATTTAAAAAGAAAAGTAGAAAAGAAAGAAAGAAAGAGAGAGATAGACAACCATTTATCTTTTTTAGGCAACTAAATGAAAGTAACGCTCCATCTTTTCCTACAAAATAAACCGATGAAATATGGGAATAAATTGTGTTCTAAAGCTAGTGAAAGCTTGATTCTCTTACTTCCATCCTAAATGTTAGAAGCGTATAGAATTATAAACCATATCCAGATATATGTCTCTCCTCAAAATAGTGCACTGCTGAACGTCTCCACCCACATCACTTGTTCTTCTTTGGTTCTTTTGTATATTGATCTATCAATGCCTCGACATCTTTCCAGAAGCGGCCCTCAACCAAGATTCCTTCCTTACTGAACCTGCAATCCAAACAAAAATATACTGATGCATTTTGATCTCCAAAAAGCAGTGTAATAGACGCATGTACAATGATGCACTTTGTGATTTGTCCAGTGTCATTTTGCGTGCATGCATAAGTCAACGAGAGAGAGAGAGAGAGAGAGATACCATTGAGTAACACTTTTGGTCAAATGTACTGGTTCATTTGCAGAAACTGATTTTGGATCTGCACTTGTTATGGTAAGTGTGTAGATGTCCGAAAATCTAGGCAATTTGGAGGAAACTACCAAACCAGTACTGGTGAAGGATCCCTGTACAAAAAAAAAATTACATCTAAGATGGAATACACAATAAAATCATAATTTAAGTGGAGAATGTGTTGGGCTTCTGCTGGAAGGCTACTATCAAAGACAATTGATTTCGTGAAAGAGTTCAAAGACAAACTTAAATTAGAAAGCACTTTCATTCATTTTTTCTGTGAGCAACATGAATTCCTCTACCCCTTCCCCCATTTGTAGACAAATATCTAGATGAGTGAAGTATAAATGTATAATGGGCCCGTTTGTATTAGCTTTTTTAGGAGTAGAAGTGCTTTTTTGAAGTAATAAAAGTGCATTTTTTGGAAACTAAAGAGTTCAAGCTTCTAAAAAAAGTACTTTTATTACTTCAAAAAAGCACTTCTACTCTAAAAAAAGCTAAGACAAACGGGCCCAATATACCCCAGCCACTACAAAGATAAAAACATAAATCTGTACACCCTTAGACCATGAAACACCTATATCAATCTGCAAGCAGCAAACTAGTTTGCATCATTGCTCATCAAGCAAATATTTCGGCAAAAGAATTGTCTGAACTTCTAGTCAGATGTCATGACTCCCCTTTAATTCACTTGTGAAAAATGAAGCAATCAAAATTCGACATCCATTTTAAGACTGAAGCAGGTTGCCCAGGCCAGAACCCACGTAGCATGATGAGTTTTATGACAACTGAAACTTAAATCAAGAACCTAGAAAGGATCACATATAGACCATAGAGATAAGGAAATCATCTGATAAAACCCTACTGCAAACACACGCACACAAACAGGAAGTGTGTAAGCAATGACAAGGGTAGTGAGTGGCAATAAAATAAGATGAAGGCATGCCTCTCTCTCTCCCACGTAGCATGATGAGTTTTATGACAACTGACACTTAAATCAAGAACCTAGAAAGGATCACATATAGACCATAGAGATAAAGAAATCATCTGATAAAACCCTACTGCAAACACACGCTACAATGTGCACACACGCACACAAACAGGAAGTGTGTAAGCAATGACAAGGGTAGTGGGTGGCAATAAAATAAGATGAAGCATGCCTCTCTCTCTCTCTCTCTCTCTCACACACACACACACACACACAAGCAATGACAAGGGTAGTGGGTGGCAATAAAATAAGATGAAGGCATGCCTCTCTCTCTCTGTCACACACACACACACACATAGGCACACAATGCCACAAACATATAAAATTCTTAAAATGTTCTTTCTATGTATTGGAAAATGAATTCAAAATGGAGGATGAAACAGGGGGCTATATCACTTCAAGAAATTATTTTTTCCCAATTTGAATATACATCTAAAGATGAAGAATAAACCCTCTTAACCTTTATTAATTGAATCAAAGGGTCATCACATATTTTAACAGTCCACATTAAACATCAATGCAGAGGAGTGAGTGGTATAGATTATGTAGGGGGTGGCAATAAAATATGATGAAGGCGTGCCTCTCTCTCTCTCTCCCATTCACACACAATGCCACAAACATATAAAATTCTTAAAATGTTCTTTCTATATATAGGAAAATTAATTCAAAATGGACCGATGAAACAGAGAGCTATATCACTTCAAGAAATTAATTTCTTCAAATTTGAATATACATCTAAAGATGAAGAATAAAGCCTCTTAACCTTTATTAAGAGAACCAAAGGGTCATCACCACATATTTTAACAGTCCACATTAAACATCAATGCAGAGGAGCGAGTGATATAGATTATGTGTTTCTAAAGTAGGTATTATACAAAATATAACACCAGAGGACTGGTATATTATTATGTACCTAACCAGGAGGGAGGTAGATGAATTTTCAACTTTAACAGATTTAGGAAGATCAGTCATCCAGAAAAATGTGAGCCAAACACAGCATCTATTCTCGATACATAAATGGGATTGTATAGTATTAAAGACAAGTACTTTATCTAAGTTAACAGAAACTTACAGCAGGAGGATAGGTAAACAGAATAGCATTTTTCTCCTTAGTGTATATGATCAGCTGCAACAACCCATTGAAGACTATATACGTGCCAGAGTTAAAGATCAAACAGAACTGAAGTAAAATCAATAAAATGCCAATTGATGCCCGAAACCAGTTTTTTTTTTATTTAAAACAATAAAGGAGAGAAAAAGAATGGTATTTATAAACAGGAATTCCCCCAGCCATAAGACTGCGTTGACCTATGTCGAAAGTTTATCTTCCCAACTGATGCCCGAAACCAGTTTTTTTTTTATTAAAAATTATATAGTTTGATCACTTTGTGTTCAAGGTATAACCAGAAATGAAAAGAGAAGCAGCTGCAATCACATTTTAATTTTCACTAAGCAAACTCATTTAGCAACAAAACTTGGGAACTTTAAATTTGACTAATTCTTCCATCCCGCATTATTTAAAAAACTTAATTCCAGATTTTTCATTTGCCATTATTGATTATCCCAAGCAGACCAAAACTAAAAATCCAAGCCAACTTTTTTTAAAAAATAAAAATTACAGTTCTCCTTTTCAAATATCCTTCATTCCTCTATAGCAATTAACCTGATTTTGCAAAAAAAATTCCCTGTTATTCCTACACTTACATCAGTCATACAAATTAACCTCTTTCCCTCACTGGAAGATTTCGTCAAGCAAATTTTTTTTAAACACCCCAACGCAGACGCAGTGAAAGAGAGATCAAAACCACAATAAAAAAAATAAAATAAAAAAAAGCGAGGAAAAGGATATAAGACGATGCAGGCAATGAGAAAATCACTGTTCTCAGGAAACTTCTTCTTGTAAAACTGGGCCAACAGAGCAATGACGATGATGATCGTCCCAATCAACAGCCTCACGTTGCTCAATCTCACGTCTTCCACATACCCACGACTCGTTACTACCTGTAGGAAAACAAAATTGAAGGACGACCCTCGAACCAAAAATTGAATGAATGAAATATATAAAAAGAAAAACTTTTTGTAGCGTAGCATGGATAAGATCTGAAACGGAGAGAAGGTATTAGGGTTTAACGGACCTCAGAAACAGACTCGTCAAGGATGTGTTTGATGGAGTGGTGATCCAACAGATTGGCTTTCTTTGGAGCTTTAGACGCCATTTCTGAATTCTTCTCTGTCCCTTAGGGTTTTGTCCAAGTGAGAGTGAGACTTTGAGCAAAAGCGTTTCAAAGCCTTCACTAGCAATTGCTACTGAAAATGTCTCAACCTGCGCTTGAAGCGCACTCGTCGACACCGTGTTTTTAAGTTTTTTTTTTCTGTCTTTTTTAAATAAATAAAAAATGCTAGAAACTCTTGAATTCTTATTGACTCTTACACGAGTGATTATTTCCTACCATTTTATTTTAATTAATAACTACTCATAAATCTATTCAGTCAAAATTTTAGCTAATTTTATTTTAGTGTATTATTACTCTCTTTTTTTAATTGGAAGAATTAACGTACAAAATGCCAATAAATATAGATTACCTCTATATCAATGCAAAGGACCTCTGATGAATAAAAATAAATTCGTTAGTAACTGAGATTCTTTCATTAAATCAAGAGGATTAAGAGTAAAACAATATCTCACACACAAAGTTAAAGTATTTCATTCTCAAGTTTGTCTGTGATATACATTTGTCAAAAATATGTGTACTAATAAGATATTTCTAATATTTTATGAATTTTTTTGTAATTTTTTAATGAAAATATATCCAGTAAAAGCATTGATACGTTTTTTAAAATGTACACTGTAAAGGATTATACCCTTTCTCCTGTTTTGCGGTTTCAATGCCTTTTACATTTTCTAAATGGTTATTCGTACATAACGTGTCACAACCGTTGTGAAAGAATCAAATAATACCAAAAATAGCAGGCTTTCTGTTCGGGCATTACCAGTTACCACCTCGGGGGAACAGCAATGTTCAGTAGCATACCTAATCTTGTAGCAATTTTTAAGTTTAGTATGCAGGTATTGGAAACTTTTGCCCATAGGCTACTAGTTGCTACAGGCTTGGTAAAATTACTCATCCGGTATTATTGCACTGCGAGTATCAACATTACCAATGGCTTCTGTCTGATAATGGATGAGGAATTGAGGATGGTCAATAAGTTGGTTGTATGTAAAGTAAATTAAATGGATCTAGATCTGAACTACCAATGAAAGCAGGTGGTCATACCCATATGAAGAGTATTTGTTTCAGGAAGCATACTCAGGACCTAGAACTCCGTTCAGTAAATGGACTCAACAAACCAGTGACTCTAGCATGCAATTTTATGCATGAATTTCCTTCATTTGGAAACTAATCTGACGAAAATAATCAAGATACAGCTATAGTCATATTTTAATCTCCTGTTTGATTTAAGTTACAAACTTTTAAATGTCATAGTCTGTTTCCTATCATTTGAATTAATTTGCCAATTGAAGATGGTTCATGAAATCTCAATCTAAGGAAAACTCAAAAGTTAGTGATCTCCAATCAATGATGATTTGGCTTTGCAGTGTTGGCGGCATCCTTAGCGAGCAAGAAATGAACCCCCTTAACTAGTTCTTCCTTCACCATGACCAAAACAGCAGCAGCCAGCACAATTTGTACAATTTTAGTGCCCATACCTTTGTAAAATCCATAAAACCCTTCATAGCGGATCATCTTACTAATAGCATCCCATGTGCCTGAATTTCAAGAAGATTATGCAACTTCAGAGAGGAAACAAAGCAACCAAATTTTCAGGCTAAGTTTTCAACCAAATTTTCAGGCTAAGTTTTCAACCAAATTTTCAGGCTAAGAATAGTGATCAATGTTGGTAATACACCTTTCCAGAAACCTCAGACTCCAGCTTCATCGTAGACTTCTTGAATCTGCAAATCTGTATTAGAATATTACACATACAAAAGGAAACTAGAGGGTTTGAAGCATACGATGTTAATTGTTAATAAGATCCAAATTCATGAAAAGTCTAAAGCATCTCAGGAGTCCCCAGGGAACAAGGGGAGGGACATTAGTAAAATTATGCATATGATAAAGGGGGAAAAACCATGATAATTATGAATTATCAATTAATTCGTTGAAATATTTTCAGATAATCTCTTCCAATTGGTATATAAAGTATAAACATCCTTAGCATACTAACCAAACATTTTCTCACAGGCGAATAGCCTAGACAGCATAACTTCTCTAAATTGCTATAAAATTTGATCATGTGAGCTCTACTTAATATCATAAAGAGGCTACCAATAAAGATAGACTTTACCTACCACATGCCTAGCTCCATAAGGAAGAGGCTCAACTGCAGAAAGAATTGTTTGCTCGGTGGCAACTAACAATCCCTGACCAGGAGGAGTTCTGTTTGACTCTTTCTATGCGTCTCCACAGAAAATATTTTTTGACACAAAATAGAAAAGACCAGAATGTAAGACTTGCTTCGCAAGTCAGGCAGGAAGGAAGCAGAGGAAAGGGGTTAGACAGACAGACTTTGTTTATCATTTACTACATTGTTCAAATTCAATGTGAACACTGAAATTCTAAATTGTAAGAGAAAATAATTTTGATAAACTTTAAGAAATACAAATAGCAAAAAAGAATCTGTAACAGACTATGCTATCGTATGTCTTATACTGAAATAATTTAAACCAACAAAATCAGTTTTTGTGTATAAAATACATAGGTGTCCCAAACTAGCTGCCAAATTCATGAAACCCCTAAACTTTTTTTCAAGTCCAAACAAGCATTTAAACCCATGATTACTTCCCTTCCAAGTTTATCTACTTACAAAGTTGAAATACTTTTGGAAATGCTTTAGCTAATGGGAAACGAAATAAGAAATCATCAGTACTAAGTCTTTGTAATTTCCTTTTTTCTAAATAACTAGATTCTAAAATCAAATCAGGAGAAAAGTAAGTTTTTTTACAGAAGCTAATTGATATTAATTTGTCTCAATTTCATGTTTAGTGTATACCAAGAAACAAGAAAGACAAAGAAGGGGTAGCAGGGAGAGGAATGAAGGGGAAAGCAGGAAGAAAGAGAGAATAGAGCTGATTATCGTCTAGCTATTTACCTGCATACGAGTAACAACTACCCATATGGGATTTGTCAAGAGCACATTAACACACCTAAAAAAAGATTTATTAAGAAATTTGAGTCATACCACATGACATGAGCACTGAGACATTACACAATCAGTGATTTCTACCAACATGATTGGCAGTTAACAGTTCAAGCTTATAGGAAGGTCAATTCAGCAACATTTTTACAAGGCCAAATTTGAGAAACATAGAAATAGAACCTTCACAGTCACAGGTATGATTTTAATACAAGAAAGCACTTAAATTTCCAGGGGCAAAAACAAACTAGAACCGGAGGGGCTCTTTACAGACAAAGCAGCAACAAGAAGTGAGGAGATCATTGACAAGAGGTTGTCGAGACCTATCAAATAAAATAACTGGTTCACAAACTAATTTGTAGTATAGAGAATGAACCGAATCGTCTCTCAAGGATCCAAAAACAAAGATTTAATTAGATCAAGATAATTAAAAAAGGGGGGGTTTTGTTGTTGATTAACAAGATTAATAAAAGTAGGAGATTCAAAGTTGTAAACAAATCTAAAGAAACAACCAATCCTTAGCAGCACCATCCAAAGAGAAAGGAAAGGCCCTTAGCTTGATGTGATCTTCAGCTATTCTATGAGGTTTCATGGTGGAGCAGACAACATGGAACTCCTTCAAATGCTTATGTGGATCTTCACCTGCAAGACCATGAAACTTGGGCAGCAAGTGTATCAATCCGCATTTCAACTCAAAATCAACATTAAGTTCGTGATATTGAATGCACAAAGGTTGATAATTCACATCAAAGTAAAATTTCAATTCCTTATGGTCCTATTATTATAGTCAGCCATAGTAAAATCAACCAGACTAGATCGCATACGTAAGTACTAATGTATGCATCAACAGATTAAAAGAGTCAACAAGATTAGGTGCAATGTCAAGTTCAAGCCCAATTCCGTAAGAATTCTATTAGCTCTATGAATGCTACTACCAAATTCTATGAATTCTATGAAGTGTATGAAATGTTCTATCAATTTCAGGATCAAATGAATGCAAGGTACCAGGATCGTATCTAGTCATACAAACATGCAGCTTCATAAGAAGGTATTAGGAAAAGCAATAACAACTAAAACACTAAAAATTCCAAAAACAAATACTCCAAAAAATTAAACAAAAATAAAAACAGTATCAAATGAATTTTAAAAATTATGGAACTACCACAGGATAAAATCTACACAAAAATGCTATCCAACAAAATAATAAAAATTCTTAAAAAATTGAAAAAGTGGTCTAAACGATGGAATTTGGCAAAATAAGGGTGACCTCACTGTATACAAGTGAGCCTTTCTCAGAATAATATTTTCCATTTGTGTACCAAAATTCAGATCAATCTGAGATGCCCAGAACCAAAATTCTTGACACAACGCCCTTTATCCAAATTCCGCCGAATCCCACTCGAAAAAGCTTCAAAAACAAAACAAACACATTTGTTAGAGTTAGATGGGATCTTGAAATGACCAAATAGTTGCCTTGGATCCCCGCAAGAATCGGCGCCAAATTTGACAAGAGGTTGTCGAGACCTATCAAATAAAATAACCTAGCTCACAAACTAATTTGTAGTATAGCAGAATGAACCGAATCGCCTCTCAAGGATCCAAAAACAAAGATTTAATTAGATCAAGATAATTAAAAAAGGGGGGTTTTGTTGTTGATTAACAAGATTAATAAAAGTAGGAGATTCAAAGTTGAAAACAAATCTAAAGAAACAACCAATCCAAGGAAATTTACCGATCTTGAGTTTAACTCATCATTGATCACAAGGAATTCACTTAATTGCTAACCAAGTTCTTGGCCTTAGATCACATCAAGAAGCCTTAACATGATACAAGAATTCTTTACTAGATAAGCATCTAGGATTTGATTAACCAAGGTTAGATAAAGTAAGCACCATCCAACATAGATTAACTTAAGATCTAGAATTTAACCAAGCTAAACAATCTATCAAAAAGCTTTAATACATTGTTTAATCTTTATGATCCTCTTTGAATACATGATAATAAAGCTATTACCACATCAACATCTAAATCAAATTAAGCAATTTAATCTAGATAAGAATCAAAAGAGGAAGAAGAGAAACTTGAATAACAATTAAGCAATATGAACAAGCAAAACAAGATCTCCAAATTAAACAACAAGATGGCTAATTCCTTGGATTGATTATGAGAGCCTAGCCTTCCATGGATGGGAAGGAAGAACTCAGAATTTAAAGAACAAAAACGAAATTGCAAAGAGAATGAAGAAGAAGAGAAAGAAAACTCTCACAAATACTTAAACTTTCTTGAAACTTACTTCTAAATTGAATGCCTCTAATACAAAGAGGTTGGGTCTATTTATACTAATCCTAGAAGCCAATTTGTACATGTACATAATCTGAATACAAGCTATAAGAATCTGAAATTTGTCAAAAATGGAAGCTTGATGCATGGTTGGTGGGTTGGTGCATGGTAGGTGGGTTGGTGTATGGTTGGTGGCTTTTAGTCAACAACTCTTATCCGACTTCTGGCTTCAAATTCATCACCTAGACGGTGTATTTTGGCTTGGATGTCTTCATCAAAGTTGTAGCCAGTTGTCTCCTTGAAAATCTCCAATTTGAATCATGTCATTTGGACTTTTAGAACTCCAGAAATGCCAAAAACACTTCACCTACCTCAAGTTAGGTTGAAGAACGTGTTTCCAAATTCAGACCAACTTGTAGCTTCTGAAGCATGCCTAAAACGACATCTATTGACAAAATGGTCTTCATTGAAGTTGGAGATATGGGTCTTATCTTTCAAGTGACCAAGTTTCAGCCCAAGAGGAGGCCTATAACCCACTATATAGTCCAATATGTGCATACTGCCCAGATGGTTCCGTGACAGCAAACCCACTCTGCATTGCAGGGAAATTTTGGACCCTTAGCATTCCGATCCAGCTCTTGAGTTCTTCATGAAACTTGTAGAGCATTGTCTTAGCTTTCCAAAGACACCAAGATCACCTCAATTGGATCACCGAGTCCCAAGTTATGACCTAACCAAGGAAGAAAGGTCAAAATGCATCAAAATCCGAAAATTATTCAATATTTGCATTAAAGCCCAATGAAGCCCAACAACATTAAACTCATCTAAAGTACTAATATTGGGCACAATAAACATCTAATAATGCCTAATACAAAGCTAACATAAGTGTCTCAAATTGATTGATCAATCATCCCAACTGATCCATCACCAATGCCTATCTTTTTCTGTTTTAGTGCAGCTGCTTCAGCTTTGTTCCTGAATATTTGATAGAAATAAGAGTAAACACCCTGTACCATAAAATTGTGAGTAATTAAAACATGGGAAACCTAAATCAAAACATTGAACAGGATGCCAGAAAATACATCATGCAGGAACCATGGCTTGTTGGAAAACTTCCATTCATTTTGAAAGAAAACGAGTAACACTACAGACCATCCAATATCAAACAAAGAAGTCTATTACGTCAATAGTTATATTAGATGGTTCATAAAGTAACTAGTTTTTGGATAACAAATTTCTCTCTCAATAAGTTTACTGAGTCAAAAGCACTGCAGATTTTCGGTAGGAGCAGGCTTTAAGCTTTACTTGAACCAGCAATACAGAGTTCAGATAGCTATTATTTTAGTTGGGTACATTGGGAAGTTGTTACCACTTACCACAACTTGAACCTATGACCTCTACCCAAATCTCCACCCATCCCTATCACTTGAGCCATGAACCTAAGCTAAGCCCAGGTGGCTAGCTCAGATAGCCATTATCTAAAAGAATGTTTTTTATTAATCAAAAGTTTTATTGTCAGAACCGAAACCGGACCAGACCGGACAGTCCAACCGACCTGACCATGAACCAGACACTTAGATAGTTATGTTTCAACCCTATAACCAAATTTACGGTTAGATCACTTTGGGCCAATTAAAATCAGTCAAAATTCAATTGAACCGCCCAGTTCATCCGGTTGAACCGACATTCCATTAAAAAAAAATTAATATTTCATAAATGTTTTTATATATTTTATATTATTGCATGTAGATTATTTTTATGACGTCACCCTATTCAACCATCCGGTTAAAACGGTTAAACTTGAACCGAAAATCTCGCTGGTTCATTATCTAGCCTGATTTTAACAACATTGGTTTTATTAGAGTAGTAAATTGTCATTATAGGTAAAGACTATAGAGTAGTCAAATTGTCAAAATGACATTTTTTTTCCATTACCAGGCTAAGTTAAAATCAACACGAATACCTGTTGGTGTTGATTAGACCTCTCATATATTTTCATCAAATGTGAAAGCTTAAAACCAAGTTTCTTTCTTCCTCTGTTTGTTCTATTCTTCAGTTTCATCACGTTACTAATCACTGTTATAAAACAGCCCCCTTAACAACATTTTTCTCTTTGCTGCCTTGACTTCTCTGTTAGTCTGTTACCCAATAAACATTTAATCGTATTCCTTCAGGAAAAACCTTTAATATAGAAACTAATTCAACTGACTTCATTTTTTTTTTGGAAGTTAATCGTGCTCTCAGCGATAGAAAAAAAGAAAAAGAAGTGTCGGCATCCACAAAACAAATCATATACAAGTAAAACTGTGGCGTAATTATGGTTCAGATTTAATTTTGATCTATACTCATAGTTGTTGTGAATATTGAGTATTTCAAAAGAATGAAGTCCCACGTTACTTGAAATAAACACTTTAAAAGCTTTTATATATTAGTTTGTGATATGATTTAATGACAAGTAAATTGAAGATGGGTCTTGCATGCTTAAGAGTGAGTGCTGGGCTAGTTTAAATCTCTTATTTCTCCCTGGAAAAGATTTTTTTAATTATTACGTAACTGTAACAGAATTTTTAGGCAGTTAGTAGACTCCTTGATTTCAACCCACCGTTTTGGGCACGTGGGTTTGTTTGTTCATTGTTTCATGTATCATTTTTATAATAAAACTTTTTCCTATTATAATTTAATTATATATTCATAAATTATTAGAAAAAATTGATTTTTACAACTACTAACTAAGTCTAATTCTCTAACTTTTTTAACGACGTGGCTTGAATGATAGTGTATCCAACACATTATAGTGTATTATATAAACAATATATCAAATTTAAACTTTTATAATTTTCCCACTGCTTCAATGAGAAAATGAAATATATCAAGAAATAAAGAAATTTGACTCGCCGTAATCCTATTAATAGCATGTTTGATATGGCTTTTAAAATCTCCTAACTATAATTTGAGTAAAAATTTGCCTCTTTATACTTTTAAAATTTTAAAAATTAAACCAAACATACTAGTGGACGGCTACAAAAAGTAGCATTTTTTTTTATAAAAAGAGAAAAAAAAAAGTAGCAATATCACCAAAACCTGAGATAAAATGAGCTCACCTGAGAAGGAGCTGTACCCACTAGCGATGGCATCAAGCCTCCATACAACCGCTCCCACCCCTCTTCTTTCACAACCTACAATATTTTCCGATAATCATAATCACTGACCACTTTCTTGGTTTCGATAACCAAAACAAACAAACTATTCAGCTAAACAATCATATGATCGCCCCTTAAAGACACAAACCTGGCACATTTGCTCGAGGGTTCCTAGACTCCTCTTGTCTTTCTTCGGATCACGCTCGGCTAGTTGACGAGTGTTTATGGCCTATATCTGGAGTTTACATCGGGGTGTTACTGTTTACTTAAAGATTTTAAATTTGATTTACTTGTAAATTTTTTTAGATTATCATCATGCATTAATATATTATTAAAATAATTATATTTTTTAAATAATTATTGTAATAATTAAATTATTTTAATTAATTATTAATATATAATTAAATAATATTATAAAAAAATTTACACTGATAAATAATAATAGATCAAAATTAAATATTTCCTTAAAATTATCTTAATCGCAATATCATTATTCTCTTTTTTTTATTGGTATTACTATTATCATTATTTTTTGTTCTACTTATATATATATATCGATGTCAGTATCTCTCACACATATTTGAATTTGGGGCCAAAATATTTTGGTATAGCTGTAGATAGATATATACCTTTCTTTTTTCGGTAACAGAGCTGTATAATACCAAAAGGACTCCAATCATTTGAGGGATTAGTGTGTGGAGTTTGGACTTTGGAAAGGTAGGGTCTTGTTTTTTCTTCTTGATAGACTTGGAAGTGTCTTCAGCTCTGATAAATTCGTAAATGAATGTTTCCTAGGAATCTATCAAGTCAAATTTAAATTAGCAAATTGGGGTAGTGAGTGAAACAGTGAGCCGGTTTTGCCTCGTTGCTCTCTCGTCCCCCCGTCGCCATCGCCCGCATATCTTTTTCGGTGTACTCCACCATTACCAAGTACTAATTTTTTTCAGGTACATATCGTGTCCCATTGAGCTCTCTTTTAAATCTTGATTCCAAATTCCAATAATATTTTTTTTAAAAAAATTCCCTCCATATAGATTTCTTGTAATCTCCCCATTTTGCTCTATCAAGTTACATTTCCTGTGTGTCCTTTAGATTTTTCTCTTCCATTCCACCAGATTAACTTGGTATGCAAATTTGATCAAAAGCAATTCTACTTTTCTTTCAACTTTGAATGTAAATATGGTCAAAATAAGATCTTTTTATTGTACTTTTTCTTCATGAAGGTGTTCCAATGGAGAACGGGATATGCTACTACAAATACACCCCACATGCGGTTGAATCAAGAACCATAAAGAATAAGAAAGTCACCATCTACAATTACCCCATTGCCCTGTATGTTAAGATTTGCGAAGCCGAAGGCATTGACGATCCCAGCCTTCACCCATTTGTTCTCAACAGGGATTACAACGTGGTGTACTGGGTTAAGCCTGGTGGAGAGCTTCGCACGAAGCTGACTGAAGGCTTGCCAGACCCTCGCTGGAACGAGAATGGCATGATCTTTTTAGAGAATCCTGATGACCATGATGAGTTCCTGTACTTGGAGGTTCAGAGGTTCAATTCCAAGGTTGATCCGGGAACGTCATGTGGTAGGGTCGTGGTGGGGAGGGCAAGGATACCATTGCCAAACGAACTCTACAGTGAAAAATCAGGGCACTTTACGCTGGTGAGGGCTGAAGAGGAAGGGATCAAGCCTGAAGGCCACATTATACTGTCTATGAGACTCCAGGAGGTCAGAAATAGCTCTCCTTGATTATAGCCATTGATTGCTGACCCATCGGATTTAGGCAGATAATAGAATTTAGACAGCTTTCTGACTCTCCTTAACAAGAGATAGTTATGACTTGTAATTAGTCCTTTCTTTTTCTGTTTCTTCTCTTTTTTCTGGTATTCTGTGAGGTTTGTAAATCCAAGCTATTTGGTTGAGTCACTTGGGTTATACACTATATGATCTGTTGGTTATGTTACATCCACCAAAGAGAAATGTTTGGGTTAGAGTAAATTCATGGAAACATAGGGTTCAGATTCATGGTTGAAGACTTGAAGGGGTGCACCTCAGACTCTCGGGTGCTCCTAATTGTGCAGGCTTTTATAGCAATGCCCTACAAGGTTGAGTATTTTTTAGTACAGCCTACAGGTTTGATTATATGTAATTTCTTTTCAAGGAATCCCAAATTATGCGTCAGTTTATTTTTATTATTTTTATTTTTGGTGATTATGGTTCGTTTGACACTATTGATTCAGAAAAAATGGAGAAACTGTTTTTGAAGTTTGTTTTGTAAACTGTTGTGTCAGTGATGTTAAAGCAGTTACCATTGTTTCACTGTTACGAAAATAGTGGGTTATTAGTATCCTCAAACTATTCACATTTCACACTATACACTAATTATTTTTAATTAAAATATTGAAAATTATCCCCCAATTAAATGTAAATAGATGAATAAAATATAACTAACTAAATTTTCACTTGAATAAAAAAACTATTTAACTTAGAATAATTTAAGAAATTAAAATTAAAAATAATTAATAAGAAATATAAATAGTTTTTTAAAAATAATTAATAAGAAATGTTAATAGGTTATTGGGAGTGCCAATAATATTGTTCCTACTTCCTACAAACTTATCATTCAAGTGACACTAAGTCTTTTAAGAGATTTCTTGATCTTGGACTATAACATAACAAAAATTTATTTAAACTTTAAGCATAAAAAAATTCTTGAAACATAAAATTATTAATTTTTTATATATAAAAAAATTTACACAAAATACTTTTTTCTAGAAACTCATCTAAACTAATTATGAATCTTTAAATATTTAAAAGAATAAAATAACAAAAACATGTATGTGATGCAATGTTGGTAAAAATGAAATTTATGATAAAGCATGTGTTTTAACTTTTTACTTTCTTTCTTCGTATTTGATGTGAACTATTTTAATTAAAACTAGTGGGATCCCCGTGCATTGCACGGGCGTTTGGATTGAAAGAAATATAGTTTATAATTATATATTCAAATGACATTATAATATACATATACATTCTTTCCATGAATGATGTTAGTATATGCATGAAAGTAATGAGTGTAATGGTTCATAAGTTGTAGCATAAAATTTAAAATAGGCATTAGAGAAACACATATTGTAATATGATAGAAAATATATGATTAACAACAGTTCTAAATATTTGAGTGTAATATAAGTTACATTGTAGAGAAATTAAAAATAACATAGAACAATCCAAATTAAACATCCAAAAATGTTAGTAAATGCAATTTCAAAATAGTTTATGATAAATAAAAACATCTAAAGTTCAATCATCTACATCTGCTAGTTTGAAAGTGCAAGTATCACCATTACTCGATTAGTCTTGCAAAAAGACTTCCATCTAGTTGTGAATTTCACTTTTGTTTTCCTGCTCTTACTTTGAATGAGTTCACATATAGTATGAGTTTCATTAGTAGTTATTAAAGTCCATGTGTCAGTAATTAGTAGCATAAATTGCATTGCAAAATGAGTTGGTACATACTGGATAAATGGAGGGGGGAAATATAGAAAGAAAACATTAATTCAATTGAGTAAAATAGTAAGTATAATTGAAAATTAAAAAAATAAAAGTGATATGCAAGAAACTAACCAATTGATGTCCATAAGCTTTGTACTTTGTCAGTATAAGAGTAACAATTGACTTTCAAAATAATGGGTCAGTAATTCATGCTCACCAATGTTATCAGAATCAAATGAGAAATTATGATAAGTTTTCCTTATCAGTGGTAGAATGTGAAATGTAATTTCAATAGAGAAATTATGTTATAGATTCGGGTAAGTTATCTCATTGAAATTCATGTCATCATGTATTGTTATAAAAAATTCTAAATCACCTATATATTTCATTTGGAACTAGTATTTGTCTTTTAAGCCATAAAAATGGCACAACTGACGAAATCCAGTGGTCATAAATCCTTTCTTGCCACTTTTAAGGAAACCTACTTCATGCACATTTCCATGGGTCATGAAATAGCAAAATTGAATTCAATTCATCTCCATAGCTAGGTAGAAATGGTTTGTGTAATTCACCATCCTCTTAGAAGTCGAACAAATTAAAAAGAAAAACTTATTCTTATATTTGTAGAAAAATTAGTTATCATTTCTTATTATAAATAAATTTACTACAAAACCATATATAGGAAAACATACTTGAAAAAATTTAGTTGAAGTCCATAATGAAGGAAACTTTGTTTATAAAGTTCAAGATTATTGTATAAAATTTGAAAGTGATATTACTTATTATGATAACTGCAAGTAATTTTGTTTATAAATAATTAGTATCAAATAATATGCAGCACAATAATTGAAGAAATAAGGATAAAGTAAAGGAATCATACATGATAGGCATCACTAGGGCATAGGTGTAGTTGTGGATAGAAGGAGTAGGACTTTTTTTTTATTATCAGTGAAGGAGTAGGACTTTTCTTTGGTGAAGACATTTTGAAATAGAAAATATTATATAAGATTCAAAATTGGACTTAACAAAACAATAGGGAAATATACATATCACACATTATTTGGACTTAATAGAACAAAAAGGTTTTATAAGATACATGCATCAATCTCATCTGCAGACTAATCAATATATAAATTTTATACGAGGACAACATTGACAACAAATTAGTTGTTCTATTTCGTTGTTCAACATTTGACATTTTTTCAAAAAATTTCGAAAGAACAATACCAAAATTGGTTTATAACAAAATAACAACATTAATCGAAAAAAAAAAAGATAAGAAGAATCTTACCTTAGTATGAGAAGCAGAGACTGAAAGTACACAATAGAAGGCACCAAAATGGTAATAAAACGAAGAATGAAGTAAATGGATTGAAAAGGCAGGAAAAAAATTAAATTCTACCACAAAAACCATAAAGCAAAACCCAGAAGTCAAAGACAATAGCAAACTTGCCGCATAAAAGCAAGAAAACACACCGCGTAGAAGCAAAACAAAGGCAATGAATGGAAAAAGCACAGGTAACAAATCATAAAATTTTTAATTTTTAATAAATTAATTTTTTTACATAAAATACTTTTTTTTTCTAAAAACTCATCTAAACTAATTCTGAATCTTTAAATATTTAAAAGAATAAAATAACAAAACACACAAGTATGTGATGAAATGTTAGTTAAAATGAAATTTATGGATAAAGCATTTTTTTGTACTTTTAGATTTAATTTTAATTTATTATTAGTGTAATGTTTCTTTACATTATGATTTAATCATGTACTGACACATAATTAAAAGAGTTAAATTTTTTAAATAATTATTATAATAATCAAATTTTTTTAATAATTTAATAATATATAATTAAATAAAAAAAACTTTTAAATAAAAATAAATCAAAGTTAAACTCCTTACTTTTTACTTTCTTTCTTTGTATTTGATGTGAACTTTTTTAATTAAATATGCAAGCAATGGATAACAGTTTTTCTCAATACATAAATAATTAAATGGACTATCTATATAGTATTTAATAATTATTATTGGTATTAAGTATAAGAACAGAATTGGATCAAGACACTTCATTCCTCCATCCAGCTCCAAGTCCAAGAAGGGATAATCAATATATCCATCCATCCTTCGTTTCCAAACCCTTGTCTTGTCAGCACAGCACAGAACAGAAGAAGAAGAAGAAGAAGAAGAATGGCGTCATCGCGTCCTCCCCCATCCAAGTCCCTGGATCTGGACCTGACCATCGTCTCCGCCAAGCACCTCAAGAACGTCAACTGGAAAAACGGCGATCTCAAGCCCTACGTCGTCTTCTGGGTCGACCCCGATCGCCGACTCGCCACCAAATCCGACGACTCCGGTTCCACCACCCCCGTCTGGAACGAACGCTTCGCTCTCCCACTCACTCACCCTCTCCACGATTCCTTCCTCACCCTCGAGATCTTCCATTCCAAACCCTCCGACACCCCCAAGCCCCTAGTCGCCACCCTCCGTCTCCCCCTCAACGACCTCCGCGACCTCGAGGACTCCACCCGGATCCGAAAATTCACCCTCACCCGCCCCTCGGGTCGCCCTCACGGTAAGATCCACCTCAAGCTCGGCCTCCTCGGTCGCCCTCCGCCGCCGCCAACCGTCGATTACGTCTGCTACCTTCCCACCAATCCCATCCCTCCACCGTCGACCCGCGACTACCGTGGCTACTCCCCTTCACCCTCTCCGCCTCCGTACTCCTCCTACGGCTCCTACCCTGATGCTTACTCTGGGTACTACCCCGGGTACTACTCCGGTGCCCCTCCGCCGCCAAGGCCGTTCTTTGATCGTCCCGCGGGCTATGCCGGGCCCAGTGGGCCTTCTGCTCCGCTTGATTATTCTTCGTATGATCCGAAGCCCAAGAGTGGGAAGATGGGTATGGGTGCCGGGCTCGCCGTGGGCGCTGTCGCCGGTGCTTTGGGTGGGCTTGCTTTGGAAGAAGGGTTGAAATATGAAGAGGACAAAATTGCTGAGAGGGTTGAGAATGACGTTGCTGCACGAGATGATTACAGCGATTACCGAGTAGATTATTGATTTTTTAGCGGCTGTGTTGCTAAGGTTTGAACTTTGAACTTTGAAGGCTGATTAACTCTTCTGTTATTCCAGTATATATGTATATATTTCAACTCGGTGTTGGATTGAATGCTTCTATGGTGCTTTATTGGCTGCTCGATCATTAATTTCCTAGTGTTCATGCGGCTCTTATTTAATAATGAAATAAAGTTGGTTTCTCTACCTCTTGTCTTTGGGACTTCAGAGTGCGGCAATTGTATTGCCTGATTAGAGTATGTTACTAGCATGAATTGCATGCTATTTATTTCAAATTCCATGTCTTTGTTCATAACTTTTCTCTTGCAAATTGCAATGTTTGGTTCATTATCATTTGCTCGAATGAATTTAAGCCCAAATCTTGTAATTATTCTATAAAATATTGACATACTTAAGGAATACCAAATATACATGAATGACTGCAAAGCACAGAATCAGTTTGAAGCAACAGTTTGGACACATCTTATGATAGTGAAACTTGCTTTCTTTTGACTTATCTTATTATAGATCTTCGTCATAGTTGTGTGATTCCTGCTCTTTCAATATTATGCATAGTGGATAGCCTTGCAAAGTACAAAATGAAGGTTACAAATATATGATACAGTAATTTTGTGTTAATTAGGTTTTGCTGCATTTTCATCAATTAACATAGCGAAGCAATATGCCATCATTTCCTTCCATTGAGTGATATATCAAAGAATCTGTAGTTTTTTAGTTGATAACTTGATATGCATTTCTTCTCTCCTTGAGGACATCCAGAACCTTTAGGTGCGGCTAATTTCTTTATGTTGCTTTATTAGTTTATTTACATATTTGACCAAATCATATTACAATTTTATCAGTTGGAGAAAAAAAATAGCAATATGCACTTTTTAACATTCATAATTTGAATTCTTTGCTAAATTGGGCTTATGGAAATATGGAGCAAAATAATGAAAAATGAAATATAAATGTATGCAGTTGTACCAAGTTAAATGGTTTTTATATTAAAAACACACCTTTTTTTGGTTGGTTCTACACTTATATTACAGCTTTTTTTAGGTTCCTTTTTTCGAAAACCTTTTGATTTTTTTTTTTTTAAGTTTTCTATTCATATAGTAAACATTGTTTACTTTTAAATACACATGTCCTGACCAAACTCAACAATAGAAACCTAATAAAACTTGAGCTTTGTTGCATCTTGTGTTGCACAAGATGATTGAGACAGGCAATTTGGGGTAGAAAAGCAAAGTTTCCAACTACAAACTACTTTTGTATCATTGATTCTATCATTAGGGCAATGTAGTGGTTGTTGGATTGTCCTTATGTTTATCTTTTGATTTTTAATGGATATGAGATTGCTTTTTTCATTACCGAGAACTTATTTCCTTATTCTTGAAGAGAACTACTCTAATTTTTTGTTTTTGGGGTTTCACCCAAAAAGAACAATTTAGTTTTTTTTTTTTTTTTTTGTGAATTGGAATTTTCTGTGTAATGCTTTGACTGCAATGGAAATTCTTGCTAAATTACTTCAATGGCTTGAAGCATGCTTAAGCACAGCAGAATGCTCTATGTCAATGGTAGTTTGTTTGGTTTTTCCTTTGGTTCAGCTAAGAGGAAAATCATCTATTCTGGCATTTATGCGGAGGAAATAGTTTATCTTTCTCTACAGAAAACCTTGGCAGGTAAAACGACACCCCTTCCCCCTCTCCAACCAACAAGCAAAAGAAAACAAAGGAAGATTTGGTGTTCCCTTGATCTCAAGCAAGTTGAGTGAAACAACTTGTAGACCACTGGTTCAAAAATTGTTGCTTGCATTCTAAGCCCCTTTATTTTGTTGGAAGACTTCAATTGAAAAGTTTTGTCTAGTTCAGCATTCCAAATCAATTGTCCGATATCTTCTTAAGAAAGTTTGTTTAATTTATTTTTAAAAATTGGTATTTTATGGAAGGGGAAGGAAAATTCAGCTCAGAGTGAGGTGCTTTAGGCAACCAAAGCAAGGAGATGCTTTAGGCATTAGCAAGAGTGTTAGGATGAACCAAGGTTATGCCCTTAGCTTACAGGCATTGGAAAATTTAAAAATTCAAGTTCTTTTAAGGTGGAGGAAATGTTCAAGTTGAGACATGTGGTTGCAGATATGATTAGGCAGTAGGCACTATGTAGGGAATGGATACTACTTTAACCTATCGTTGTTGAGATACATGACTTCAATATGGTTTGCAGCTTTACGGTACATAGAAGGTAAGGTTTGTTTATGTTTTTGCTCCGACTTTATATAGCAAACCCTTCTTGAAAGTAATGATTAGAAGTGGCCTTCTGCTAGATCTTAAGATACTTATATTCTAGTTGCTTTGTGATCTCCAATGATGATGCACATTGTTGCACATGACTTGGCATTACAAAAGCCACCATGACACAACAACAACAACAACAAAAGCCTTTTCCCACTAGGTGGGGTCGGCTACATGGATCAAACGACGCCATTGTGCTCTGTCATAGACCATACTTTCAGATAAACCATTGATTTCAAGATCTTTTTTAATGATATCTTTTAGTGTTGTCAGTGGTCTACCTCTACCTCTCTTTAAAGGACTATCCTCCAACTTATCAATTCTTCTCACCGGAGCTTCTATTGGTCTTCTCCTCACATGACCAAACCATCTTAGGCGAGACTCTGTTATCTTTTCATCAATGGGTGCTACTCCTACTTTCTTTCGAATGCACTCATTCCTAATTTTATCTCTTCTTGTATGTCCACTCATCCAGCGCAACATTCTCATCTCTGCAACCCTTAACTTATGCTCATGTTGACATTTTACCGTCCAACATTCGGTACCATAAGAAAAACTACTCTGGAAAGTAGCAAAGTTTTTTGTTCATATTGCCTAGGAGATCATTAAAAGGAAAAAATGCAGGATTGATTCTAAGCGTGTTTCAAATTATTAATCCCAGGCTTGTCGAATGATTAGAAATTCTAAATAGATTGTATACATGGGTCAGGCTAGTGAATTGGGGTAGAACAGTGTTGTTACAAGTTATGGCTGCGACTTTGTCGATGGTAATGACGCGAAGAAACATGGCTCGGGATGAAACTCTAGTTGTTGAAAAGGCAGGCAACTAGGTATTGTGCAGAATGCAATTCCAACAATGTCGAAGGGATAGACAGGTTCATGCGGCAAATCTCAACGTGGCATCTGAGGTAGAGTGACAGCACGAGCAACTCTCATGATCATGCATCGACCAGTGCATGGAAGCTGGAGTCGAGTCGAGTCCATAGTAGGCAATAAGAACACCAGAACAGTTTGGTAAGACGGTTACTGGCCAGGGAGTCGCCAAAAATAGTGGCTTACGTGCGAATGTTGTTGGTAGAGTTAGACAGGTGTCTTCTTCTTATGTTTTTAGCTGTTCATAGGAGTTTAGTGTAGTTCTAGGATAGCTCTATAAATAAGGCCCGAGCGCCATTATAAAAGGGCTTGAAATTCGTTAATCCTCCTCTCACACAAAGCAACAGGATCCCTCAAGTCATTTTTATTTCCACTTTAGCATTTTTTTAGTCATTTAATTCAGGTTCTTACCTCTTCTTTACTCTAGGTCTTAAAATACTTCTGTTGTTGTAACTTGCATGGTTTCTTGAATCATTTTTTCTCTGTTCTTGATCATTGCTTTGCAATTACCTGTTTTTCTTAATACTCTTATTGCACTTTAATTGTTTAAACGCGATTTCCTTCCCCCAAAGAGATCAGGAATTACATTGTTGTTTCTTAACTAACAATTTTCTGCGGAAACAAAGTTAATGCTACCTCCTTCTTCTGCACCCGCTGAGCTGAAGCCTGAGATCATGTATTTGTTTTTATGTTCTTAATCTCTCGTCCTATCTAGCACTACCCTTCTTTATGATAGAAGATTGTGTTCACTATTGCTCTGCACGCTGAGACATGCCCATCTATGTGTAAACTGTAAAGAGATTTCGACATTTTTTAACCTATAGTGGTACGCGATTGTGAAATATTATCCATATCAACGATTAAAATAAACAATACAGCATCATAGAATTTTAGTACTAGTCTTGTTTGTGAAATTTGGATATTATCTTATCTAGCTAGTCTTCTGGCTGAACTTATGTCAACAACCATTGGCAATGAATTTCTTCCAGTTTTGACAACAGAAAAAAAATGCAATGTAAATTTAAGGATCATAGTTGTAGTGGCATTAAGTGGTAGTTCTGAGCGGATGACTTAAGCGTGTTAAACGTAGTCCTCCTTCATATTTACAATTGCAAATCGAATTCTTTTCTTCAGATCCTCTTGGCTGTGTTTGGTTGGTTGATTAATTAGATGAAAAATGAAAATATAATTAGATATAATAGAGTTTAAATAAAATATTAAAGCATCGTTTATTAAAATTTTCATTATGTTTGAATATATTTTCATTTTTTACTTGCTTAACTAAATATAACCTATATCCGATTACCCGAATACATGCGTTTTTGGGCAACACAAGTAGTCTATCGCTGCCCCTGATACGGCAAGAAAAGATAAATAAACCTAGAATGTATTGGACAGATGGGCTCTGTTTGTTTTCAGCCTGTTTGTGTTGGGGTTTTCTGAAACGCAAAAGCCCACCTTCTATATGGGCTGATCAATTCCTGGCCCAAGACCACCCCACATGGGCTAGGGCCAGCCCACGGGCCGACCCACCATATTTAAAAAAAATTATAATCTTTAATCCATTGATTAGACACAGCTCCAACTTTAAATATACGGTTATATTGAACAATTTCAGTATTCCACTAATAAATGTTAGTTTCAAAGGCGCACAAGTATACAACATCAAAATAGCAAAGATTGCATCACATAAACTAGCCAAATAGAGTCAAGTAAAAGACACATTCAACTGTAAAATAGAAAATAAAAAATTCATATAATCAAACTACAAAATTTTAGACTTTTAGGTAATAAAAAAAAAAAAAGAAATAGTGATTTGTGAAGTGGCATGGTCTGGCCTAACATGATTAGGGTTTTGCCAAAATGCCCACTAGTCAAATTTCATTACTGAAGTGTGGTCCAACCCCACCAGACGTGTAGGGCTTGATGGGCCGGACAATGGGCTTCGTCCATATTAACAATCTTAAGCACAAGATAAGATGAGTTTTATGCGTTATTCAAACTTCAAATCCAAAGAGTTTTAACATTTGCGGAATTTTTTTTTAAAAAAAATTTATTTATAGGCTTGATTACCAAAAAAAGGTTATTTATAGGTTTCTATGCTTATAATTTTAAGTCGATTTGATTGTTTGACAACATATTTGGATCCTTTGAAATGTAGAATACATTTTAAATAATAAAGTATAAAATTGATACTCATTGTTTTAAAAAATATTAATGGTTTAAATTTTTATAAAATATAAATATTTAAGTAATAAATAATTTTTTTTATCAAAATAAATTAATTTCTATTTTAATCTGTTCATCAATGATTACTAATTACACATCCTACACATTAGAAAATTCATATGATCATTTTTCCATAAATACTTTTACCGTAAAAAAAATCCTCATAAATATCCCAAACATTGTCTTTTCCCGTGAAACAGCCAACAAAATGAAACTACAAGCCTTAAACAAATAATGCTTGATTCATTCTTGAAGGAAGCTTCAATTCAAAAGGATCACAGCTCATTAGAGGGACCAATTTGCGTGCATATCTACTATTTGTCTTTATGCTTGTATTCAAGTTCAACAACCATTTTCTTAAGACCTTAATTTTATTTACGAGTAAAAATGATTGATTACAATTTACCTCTCCTTAAAATGGAAAGAACTTTGTTGTAGAAAATAAAATCTTTCCAATATCGCGACCTCATATCTAAACCTGCGATTGTGTTGCTTCGAGTCTGTGATAGGGTGTCTGATTCCATGTCTGGAATGTTTGGATATGACAGACACTATTCATCCACAATCGGAATAGACATTTCTGGTTGCACTGCTTTCATTATATGATTGGATGTTTAATTCACTGTGTGAATTAGGTTGAACCAAATCCGAATATATACACAGAAAAAGTTGGCTTATATCCACTAAAAAGGGAGGGTAATGAATGAATAATCCACATCAGTGGATTGCATTAGTTAGCTCAAAATAGCATATCTTTGTTTTGTCCTTTTGGCTAAATTATTGAATGAAGAAAAGAGAGAAATTATACACTCATACACGGCAGGAAAACATGCAAAAAGACAAATACCAAGCAAAAAGAAAATTTTGTAGTCAAGGTTTAAAATAGAAAACAACTTGCAGTCTGAGTTTCCTATGTATATTACAATAATACCATATGATAAAAATTTAAAATAATTATATAGAATGATTAGGTTGCAAGTTAATTTGAACAAAAACTTTTATATGACACTACATAAATTTAAAAATATTTAATAATAAATAATTATATTTTAATTATATAGAAAAGATGGAAGCAGTGCTACCACCAAAAGCATAGTATAGCTACCAATCCATCTCTTCAAATCACACACAGCACCCAACACCTTCGAAATGTTCCCTCCAAATACAAATAAAAAATTCACAAATATTTTCCTTTGTTTGTTTGTCTTTTGGGAAAGAGAAGAGTGGAGATTGAAAACTGACGATGATTCATTTGAGATGCAGGGATGGTCTCAGGAAACGACGTCGTTTGTTTAACTGCTCTTCTTATTCACACATTTTTATTCTATTTTTTTTACTTTCTTTAATTATGATTTATTTAATTAGTATATATACTTTTATATATTTAATTAGTATATATTTTTATATATTTAATTATATACTAGTTCAACTACGGTTAAACAATTAAACAGTGAATTAGTTTTTTCTCTGACTTAATAACTGGTTCGATTTTTAGAACTTTGAAAGTAAGAGATATGAAATAAATAATAAAAGTAAAATGAATATGCTATAAGATCATATCAGCGAATGAAAAAGATGATAATATTATATGATTATAATAAAATAAAAAAAGTTTGATTGCATCTGATTAAGTGAGTATACCAAATACATACTAAGGCTTCATAATATTTGTTTATAGTATGAAGTCCTTCTTAGCTGCATAATTGTAAAGCCAAAACATTAAACTATTCTTTTATGGCATGTCTATAATAAATAACTAATACGTATTTTAATGTTGGTATGATAGAGAGACACCTACTTGAATTTGGATGATTAATTCAAACTTTGAGGGTGATAAATGTGTTACCATAAGCAGCACTCAACGTGATACATATGCTGGTAAAAAAGTAAAGGGAAGGGGGTTTGAATCTGCTTATCTTATGGGAGCTCGCGAGGTGCACCAATCCAAGTGAAGTGAATGATGTTACAACTCTTACAACTATGATCAAATCATAAAAAGCAAAATCAACAACATGGATGGAATTCCCTCCCCCTGGCCTATATTCCGATGGTACCCTAATCTATCTGATTGTATTCGAATGCCCCCATAATTTTTTAAATTCCAACTTTTACACAGTTTTTTTTTAATTACACCCTTAATCCTTATAAAACTAGTCCCGCCCCTGTTCTGTAGCGAATGTACCACCGACGTTAGTGGAGGTTGCAGCCTTGCAGGGAAATCGAAGTTGAGACAGATAATCACACGTGGGTGGAAAATACATGGTCTCTGTTACATTCTGTGCTCTAATTAATGCTCGGAAAGACTATATTGTTCCCACCAAAATGTAAACGTCAAGAGGGAGTTCATACAGATGCAGTATCCATGTTTGAGAGACTCTTAACTATAGGTGCGGGGGTATGGTATTAATGTTTTTCTTTTTATCAGTACAAATTAGTTGTAAAGTATTTTATTGATTGTTGATTCTCATAATAAATTTTTTAAATCTATTAAATATAACTACCAAATAATAAAATATTTAATAACTAATCAAAGTACTGGTATATTAAAAACAACTTGAATGCGAAAAATAATCATTATGAAATATATACTACCAACACTATACTATGTTCTTCTCACTTACTTTACTTGCAACTTAATTTCATCTCATCATATCTATGAGTGAATCTATATATTTCATAATCAAGTAAATCTTGTAATATTTTTTTTCTTTTTTAGTAAAATTTAATTTTAATTCACCAAAAAAAAAATTTATGTTATAATTAAATTATATATTGACACTTCACTAAATGAACAATTTAACTATAACAATAACTAATTAAAAAAGTATGTTTAGAACAACAAATTTTGAGAATTGATTTGCTTTATAAATAAAAAATTTTGTTTGAAAGTTATAAAAATAAGAATTGATTTAATTTTAAAATTATTTTTATTTAAGTTCTTTCTATTTAGAAATTCACTTAATTTTAGTTGGATCTAAGTGGATTAGATTTAATTTTAGTTTTAATTGTTTAAATTGACATTTTTGTCCTTATTTGTTTATTCATTCTAACTATTGTAATTAAGGATAATAAAGAAATTATCAAAAAAAAATTTACTCATCTTTAAGATGTTCCAAATATGAAAATTGATAAATTTAATCCTTATTGTTTATAATGAGTTCCAAATATAAGAATTAATTTTTAAATCAATTTATTTTAATTTAATTTAATTCAAATAAAAGCATATTAATTATATATTTTAATCATTCCAAATACAATAAAAAAATTCAAACTATTTTACTTATAGATTAATATATAATTTAATGATAGTGAAAATATTTAGATAAAAATGAATCAAAATTAAAATCTTTTTAGTATATGTCAAATTGTCAATACAATGTTTGAACTTAATTTAATTTTTAAAGTAGCATAATGTAGTGACTAATTTATTGACAATAAAAAAGAAAGGTTGAATTGTTCACCAAGGACAAAATGGTTTCCCTTCACATCCTTCAAGTCTTCAAGAAAATATTATTTGTTTGTTGAGTTGTGCCATAAACTTATATTCATGTCAAATCAAGAATATAACTATAATTAATGTTACAATCATACAACAAATTAATGTATTTCTCCGAAGACCAAGATTCTATTATTTCATCAACTTGAATTAGCATCGTAAAGTTCATCTCCCCCAACCCAATCCCAAACTGAACGAAAATGCTGATGGCTATTGGTACTTGAAGAGACGACAAATGCAACCGATGGAACTATAGTTGATATGTGTGTGTGTGTATATATATATATATATATATATATATATATATATATATATCCCAATTTAATGAAGTTTTAATATTATTAAGACTACTTGTTATCTTTTATATTTTTAATTACTAGATTCTGAATTAAAATTATGTAATAATAATTTATAACTATAATATTATCAATTAACTAATAATATCATATATAATTTGATAATAATAAAATAAATTTTTGCTCAAATGAATGATTGAAATTAAGAATACAAAAAAAAAGGAAAAATTAAGGCATTAAAAAAATAGAGCGTGACACTCGAGATGTTTAAAAATCTCTAATTAAGTTTCTTAGATTTTAAAATATGAAGTACCAAAAAAATTAATGAAATAATATCATGCGATGTTGACTTTGAATTAAAAATTATGTAATAATAATTTAATAATTATTAATATTGGCAATTAAATAAAAATATTTTATAGTATAAATGCATTCTTTGATAACACGTGTAGATTATATGAACTTATCTTTTTTGTATTTAAGATTTTTTAAATTAAAAATAAATAATTTCTAAATGATTGATCAATTGACATTGGTGTAAGACTTGAGATACTTATACTATCTAATAACTTTTTATAGAATGTAATTTTTGTTGATTTAACTGCTGAATTATAACTATTGATTATGTTGATCTTTCATGTCAAAATTTGAAAATTTTGAACATTAATAAGAATGTATTTGATAAATATTATTTACACACATTATTAATTCTTCATATTTGGTATTTTACCTCCTTTTTATACTTAATTGATTGAACTTAGTCACATTTTATAGGTTTGAGTTCCATTTGGGCTTAATTGTATTTTTTGGCATTAATTGAATTTTATATTGTCTCAGTATTTCAAGCATATCTTGAGTTTTAGACATATAATAAATATGAATCTTACCTTGTAGGAAATATAAGAGGGAGATATATAACTTTTCTGAAGAGCTCAATAGCTAAATCAGACATCTAGTTGGTCATATTGGGCTTGGAAATCAGAGCAATGGTACTGTTACTAGAACTTGACCCACGTGCAGTAAATTGGTCATAACTTGGGCTTGAGATGTCAAATGTATTTGAAATCAGTGCCAATTGAAAGCTAAAACACAAAGCTTAAACTTTCATAAAGACCACTATTTGAAACTATATTGTTTTGATAGTGTTGTTCTCACGTGAAGTTAGATGTCGTTTCATTCCTCTTGAGATTAATTTAGGCATAATTTTCTCATCTTAAGCTCAAATTAGGCAAATAAGATGGTCAATTAAATCAAAGAGGATGAAAATTAGTCCTAATCTAGTGGAAGACTTGTAAATTACATTTTAGGATATGTTATTTGGTGAGAAAGACAGAACACCAAAAAAAAGGCTTCTTCTCATTTCCCTAGTCTTTTGAGTTTCACTCTAGCTTTTCTCTCTCCCTTTTTTTCGTCCTCTACAAGCTTCCTTGGACTGCAGCCATGGGAGGCGAATTCATAGATCAATCCAAGATCTTTGTAGGGTTCTTGTTTGATCTTAAGACTTTGTGTTTAAATTCGAAATTGATGTTTAATTGCATTTTCTCTTCTTCTCTAATTCTAATCTTGAATAAACTTCTCGAGATCTCTATTTGCTTATTCTTGATTTCTAATTGTGATGTTAGTATGATTGATTAATCTCAGTTTCATCACTTGAATTGAAGAGATTAGATATACAGATTTGCCACTTAGGTTAATAGGATTTTTGAGTTTAAACTAGCATTGCTTTTCATAAATTATACAATTGCAAGTTTATGAATCTTTTGTTAGTTGAATCCTAGATGATCATCTAGCAGGGAATGCTGGATCTAATGTAGAGATATCTGTTACATCTAGGTTAACCAATCAATTGAATTCAATTGCATGTTTAATGGTCAATGATAGATTAATTGAAATTTGGATGAAATATTGGATTGATTGTTCTTTTATTTGAATTTTGTTAATTCAATTTCCTTATTTACATTCTTATTAATCCCCCTTAAATTTGGTCTACAATTGATGAAATCACATCTAAATCTTAGGGAGATGACTTGGTTTAATCACCACTACTACAAATCTTGAAATGAGCCAATTTTTATTATTTGATTAAGCTCGACACTTATATTAGTAATCAAATAATTCATATTCTTGTATATTTCAAAAGTATATATTACTTTAATTTTAATATATGTTAATGAAGCACTAAATAATTTTTTATTAATGTAAAATTTTATATATAAGTGATATACATGGTAGAAACTTTGAATCCAATGGTCGGATTTGTGAAAACGTTATTGGATGGTGGAAGAATAATTTTGACTTACACCAGTGTAAATTAATTATTCACAATATATATTCGTCAGATTAATTAACACAATTATAAGTGTTTTACACTTATACTAATATTTGATCGTTGATTGTAATTTAATCTTATGATTTTAAATTACTTAGTTTAATGAAAAGAGAGATTAATGAGTTGTATTTTTAGTGAAAAAAAGCATTTAATCTACATTAAATGAAGAGAGAAATAATTTAACTTTATTGCTAACTCTACTTATTATCCTTTATATTTTTTTGATATATACTCTTTGAAACAATTTGAAATGAAAATGAAAATCATCTCATGTAATTTTTTAGTATTTGGATCCTCTAAAATAAGGAATGCATTTTAAAGAGTAAAATGCATAATTATAACTATTGATGAAAAAATTAAACAATTAGATTAACATATATCCATAATTTATTATGCAGATGCATATATTTTATAAAATTCTAAATTATTAATTTTCTTATCAACTATTATAATTCTATATTTTTCTCTCTAAAATACATCACCCACTTTAAATAATCAAAACTCATTTTTCTACGCTCAATTTGGTCAAAATAATTAATTTTTACAACAACATAAAAACGTGTCCTTGGACTTTGGGTCACTTACATCTAATCATAGTATTTTAATTTTACTAATTACACCCTTAAATTATGAAAGAAAATATAATATATCATTATTTCAAAATATCATTAATCACTAACTGAAATTTTAGGACAGATGATAATTATCTAATTACTAAATGATATTTTACATTTATAACACATATTCAACTTAAATTTTTTTAAATATTTAATTCATTTTTTTAATTTTTAAAATATGTAATACTAAAATGACGATAAAATTATGTGACTTATTTTAATTTAAAAATTTACATGCTTATGATCTTTCTTGTTTCAAAGATAAAATATTTTTTGGTGCAAGATAAAATATGTTATCAGATAAAGTATTTTATTATATGATATTTTTACATAGTTGATAATATTAAAAAGTTGTTAAATTATTATTACATAATTTTTAATTGAAAATTTAATAATTAAAAATGTACAGGATAACAAGTATAGTTTTTTTTTGTTTATTTGAACTACAAGTATTTTCATACTCTTTGGGTATGAAATTAATCTCGTTCAAACTCGAGAGTATGAGTTATGAACATCTTAACAATGACAACTTTATGAATTGAACATTTGAATCAAAACCTAGAATTAGAGTCACTTACCACTCTAACTAACTGCTTGTTGGTAAATAACGAGTATAGTTAGTTGAAATAATCTTATAGACGCCGACCGTGGCAATAAAGTTGAATTCTATTTCTTGATTAAATGCATATCTAATGATTTATCTCTTCACTAATAACCTAACCCACTAATCTCTCTTTGTTAAATTATGCAATTTTAAATCATTAAATTAAATTTTAATTAATGGACAGATATCGATATAATTAAACCATTACACTATGTCAATTATGACTTATCCTATGTATACATATATATATATATATATATATAATTTTATATTTTTCTAATAAATCAATCTAATAATTCTTATAATTACTTAAAGAAGTAAGTATTAAATTATTTTTAAATTCATAAGACATTAAATATTTTTACTTTTTTAATACTTTCTATTTTAAATAATTAGAAGAATGTATTAAAATGGTATAGCATTACTCATATATATATATATATATATATTCACTCTTTTAAAGTAAATATTGCTTCTATATTTACCAAGTAGAATCACTCCTCCAAGATACAACAAATTTTGTATTAATATTTTCTCTATTTTTTCTTCTCAATTGCAACAGAAACATTGTCCTCACATCAGCCATTTTAGTTGCACAACTTTGTCATTCTTTTAGTTATATTTTATTTTAAAGTAACTGAAATGAATACAAAAGTAAGTAAAATTCATAATGTTTTAGGTATAACCAAAATATGCAAGATAAAAATCAAATTATGTAATAATGTTTATTTGTATCACATCTTCCATTTTTTGTTGTTGGCTATAAATAAATATCCTTGACTAAACAAACTGTCAATTTTAACAGTTCGATTTAAAAAAAAAATAGTTAACTCAATTGATAAAGTTCTTTATAATAAATACAAGAATTGAAAGTCGAATCTTACATATTATTAAAGACATGATGGTTAATGGAGAAAGAAAATTACCTTTATATAACCTACATCGATAGACAAACAAAATATTAGATTTAACTTTTAATACGCGTTATTATTTTATTAAAAATTTTTAAAATTACATTTACAATGAATAAAATTAAATTATACATAAAAAGTTCTTTATATTATACTTAGAGACCTCGCCGCCTAAGTAATGTTTCATGTGTTTTATTATTCATTATGCGAATGCTAGCTACTTCTTTACAGTTCTAGTACCTGCACGCGTATATATTTGAATTTATGAAGCCTAAACACTTACCCTATATCTAGCTTACGGACTCATCAACCTAAACGTATTAGCTTACTGACTCATCAACCTAAACTCATTATTAGGCATTTAGGGGCTGAAGGACGGTGCTATCTGTTTCACATTGATTTTTTTAATGATAATTATCATTAATCTAAAGTAAAACTCGAGTGTTAAATAGTAAAACTCTAGGCATAATATTCTCATAACATATTCTTTTAATTACTTAAAAATTAAAATTAAAAATAAAAGTATATAATATTTTGAGAATTTAAAAAATATTTAATAATTACTTCTTTAAATAATTAAAAATATTGTTAGACTAATTTATTAAGATAATTAAAATTATTCTTAGGTGTCAACCATTTTGACATGTATTCTCACGCAGATTAATTAATTACTATTATTAGTTAAAATTAGAGTAATTAGAAGAGTATTAATTATGTTACATAGGCATGGGTGCATGAATTAATGAGTGCACAATGTTTTAGGGAATTGCCATTAACCGCTCGAGACTTTAAATACAGAATTCTGTTTTATTTTTATTTTTTTTGCTTTATATATATATATATATATATATATATATTAAATATGAACTCACATAAATTCAAATATCAACCAATTCACTGGTCGTTCGCATTACCGAATGTTTTATAGAAAGATTCGTCTGCCCATGTCATTTTTACCAACTGGCTCGCTAGTTCCATTTAACCACATTATAAATCCAACCGAATAATCCAACCGTTTCGAGGTGCCTTTGTTTTAACTTAAACTCAACGCAAAACTACCAATTAACAGGGGTTGAGTTGGTAAGTAAGCTCACTTCTATGAGATAAGATGTAAGTTTAAATTTTAGTAGAAGTCATTCTAATTGGAAGGCAACAAAAATTTTATACTCTAAGCTGCCGATCGTAAATTAATTTTATAAAAAGTCCAAAAACCTTAACTTGTAGAGATATCATGAAATGTTACTCGGCTCAAAAAATTAATTAAGATAATTAAACAAAAATAAATAAAAGCTCAACAAAAACTGACATGGAATAGCGCATGTATTTTTTCTTGCCCACAAAGCCAGTTGGAGTTGAGCATAAGATGAAAGAAACGGGATATTAATCATTTGTACATATTCACCAAATTTATCCTTTGGAGTTTAATTTTGATACCATATAATTATGAAATATTTTATACCATTATCTAATTATATCTTAAAATATTATTAAAAAGTTTAAAATTTTTAGTTAACTATTTTCATAATCAAATTTTTTTACTTATGTGTGTATAAATTTTTTTACATTGACCTATTTTTTTACAATAATATGTTATATTATATATAAATAAAAATGAGAGATTTTAAACAATGCTAAAAATAGAAATTATTATTGTCATCAATAACTAATTAGTTCATCAATTTTTTATGGTAAATTAGTTCATCAATTTTTTTTTGGTAAATTAGTTCATCATTTGCTCACGAATAAGGCTGAAGAATTTTTAGGCCTTTAAGTTCAAAATTAGGTGTCTTTGAGTTATGATTTATTATGTGCAATAGATCAGGATTTACATAATTACTTTTTAAGTATTTTAAATTAGTTATAAGCTCGTATAAAAATCTTACAAATTATAATCTCAAAAAAAGATAATGAATTTAAAAATAAGCAGTATCATCTCCTTAAATCATTTTGCAGCCTAGATTCCAAGGTATGTTGTAATGAAAAAGGCTAATAGGATCTCAGAACTTTGATACACACACGCACCACTGTACACAGTGGCCGAAGTCATTTTTTACATTATTTTATTATTTAAACTCTTGTTTATCCAAATATTATTTAAACTCTCTTAGTCAAACAATTAACTAAACCACAGACCAAACGTGCTACTAGCTAGATACATTTGAATACATTAATATAAAAATCAAACAACTCAGAGTAAGTTCATCGTAATAATCTTACTAATAATTATTATTTCTATTAGATATACTGACACAAACCGACAAATAAAAAATGGCGGTTGTGGAGAGGTTAATTCAACCGACCTTTTTTAAATGAGACGGCCAAAACCTTAGTCACAGTATTATTCAAAAAAGAAAAACGATGCATAAACATAAAATAAGGTTCAAGCAGCCTGATAACATTTGTTTTTATAGTTTAATTTCTATTCATTGTTAGTGTAAAGTTTCTTTACACTGTTATTTAATTATATGTTATCAAATTAGTAAAAGAGTTGGTCATCACAACAACTACTTAAAAAGTCTAACTATTTTAATGATTTAACAACACATAATTAGATGACAATATAAAAAAAATTTACACTAAAAATAAATAGAAATTAAATCCTTGTTTTTAGGATTTAAGAAATGAGACAGTTCAGATTAGCTAACACAGTTGGCATTCTATAAGGGAATGACAACCCACATACAGAATGTACATGCATAGTAACATAGATACTCAGCCCACTTACTTTTCTTTCTATATAATTATTTTTTAACATTTAATTTAAGTTAAATGAATTTCATTTATAACTATTATTTTTTTACATGAACGCAAATTAAGACTTTGCTTCATTTCTTTGTGGAATCCAATCAGATTGCTCTATTAAGCAATATTATTAATTAGGACACATATCTAGCTAGCTAGTACCTACTGGCTACGCAAGGATATACAAATTCCGTTGATAAAATAGACAAATTAACGTTGTTTAGGTTTTGTAATGTAAATGGCTACTACGTACGACTTCATTTTACCTTTTTTTTTATTGTCTTATCAAGTAAGAATATTTTCATCTCTTACGCTACGCGAGCAACGCTATAAAATATTCACCAGTAAACTATTTTATAACTTTTTTTAATCATTATCTTGTGAATATATATAGTTTACGCTTTAACCAAGTGTTTGAAACTTGAAAGAAATACCAATTGCTTTGCTTGTTGTCTCGTGTCCGCTGTTAACATATATTAGTTTTTTTTAAAGGACAATTAACATATATCAGTTAACTTTTCATAAATGCACAGTACTATGTATGTAATTTTTTAAAATTTTATTTTTATATTATTATTAAATGATATGTTAACATATTATTTAATAAATTTAACTATTATAATAATAATTATTATAATTAAATGATGTGTCAATATATAATTAAATGATAATATAATTTTTTTTACACATAAATCAAATTAAATCTTTATTTTTATAATATATTTTAATTAAAATTTTATTTACATAAAGCTCTACATTTTTATTTTATTTTTTATGCTATCTTTTAAAATATTGTTATATTATCTTTTAAAAAATTTACATTCTCAATAAATTAAAATTAAATTATTATCAAAATGCATAATTTGTTACATATTGCGAAATATTCTTCAATAACATGCCTCTTTATGCTTGAGGGGCCAAATGGCCCCCTCAAAAAAAATTTTAATATTGATTTTTATGTAATTTTTTAGAAAAAATAATTTTTTTTAAAATTTGACCCCTCAACTTTAGATTGTTTTCTTTGGTCCTTAGGTATTTTAGTCTAACTCCACCCCTAATATCAGGTTATTTTCGTTATCGCGTTGCTGCTGAGGATTTTTTTTTATAAAAAAAATAGGGTATAGTATAGAAATGGATTGATCTATACGGTATTTTGGAGTGGCGAAAAAGAGATGCGCAATATGGAGACAAATCGGATCAGCCATTGCATTGTGTCATTCAATTCAGATCACAGACCAGAGGGCCTGCGACTGAGGATACTCCTGTGATTGATTTGAAGAGCAAATAAAATTCTCAGAGGTTCTTAGTAATCTCCAAAATTGCATAAAATGTTCTATTATTATTATTTGAATTTGGATACATTTTTTTCTTTTACATAACATATCCTATTAGTGCCCAAAGCATATCTCTATGTTTAATGTTCATCAATCCTTCCCGTAAGTATCCAGAATTCCACATAGAGACGGTCCCACCACTCCCACGCCATTTCCTTGGCCAGGTAACACTCGCTCCTTCAACGAGAGGTTCTTTAAGTACTATAAGGGAATATTTAGGATAAAGGAATTTAAATAAGGAGGAAGATGAGAGATAATTATTTATTTCTAAATTAAAAGAAATATAAAATATTTATAAAAATGAATAATGGAAGGTTATATGATAATTTTTTATTTTATTTATTTTATTTTAAAAAATTCTTAAATTAAGAAAATATTTATTTAAAATTAAAAAATTATCTCTTTTATTATTTTTCTTCAAATTCTTCTATCTAAACATATTCTGAAAGTATTATATCATTTCAGTAAAAATATAATATGTAATATCACATAATTTTATATTAGTTAGATTAAATTTAAAATGTTTTTAATAACATTTAAATAAGATTTAATGATTTAAAAATTAATAAAAGTAGTAGTCTGGGAGTACATTAGAATCTATTCCTCCGAAGTACCAAAATGCTTCACTTTTATTCATTATTTATCCATAGTAAAAATGACAATGTACTAGGTTTTGCAAAACACAAGTTGCTAACAGACGGATTCAGAGGTAATAAATGTACCCCCAAAAAAAAAACTCAAGGTAATAACTGTCTCACACATCACTCATTTATCATTTTTTTTCCGCAATTAATGATTTCTTTATATTTTTAGAAAACTTATTTAACATGACTAATCAAACTTTAATGAGTAAATGTACATTTTGTATCTGAAAGAATCGATGCACTACACTTTGGTCCTTAAAAATTTTTCCGGTTACACATTAGTCCCTTATTGTTAAAACATTCAATCAAGTCCATCCCTATGTTAACTTCCCACGTTATCATCTAATAGATTTGTTGATTTGTCACATTAAATTTCATGTAGATCCAATGTGGCAACGAAATGTTTCTTTGAATATGAAATGCTTATGAAACTCTAATCCCAAATCTAATGGGTTGTAATGCCCTAGTCTTTCTTATAGTATTTTGTGTGTGATCATGAACGTTTAGGATTACCTTGTGAGTTATTCGATATCATCCATAAGCTCTATGAGTTAAAAATGTCATATAAGTGTCATTTGAACCCTTTTCTAGCATATTAGATGATTACCTGTTAGCACGGGTCCTGAAATTTTTCTAAGTCTGAAAAGTAGTACCTATATGGAGAGCTATAGTAGATAAGTATTTTCTTAAAGTCAAAATTGGCGGTAATTGATCTTTGGATGTCAAAGAGTTACAAAATGATTTTTCATGAATTTTTAGAAACATTTAACTCAGTCATTTTGAAATGAGAAATTTTAAGAGGTACCGAATTTCAAAAATTTGAATTAAATATCAAGTTTTGACTTTTTATTCTTAAGGATATTAATTTTTTTGATATTTTTGTTGAATCCAAATGGGGGGTATTTTCTTATTTACATTTATGTTTTAAAGTTAATAGAGAGTCTTAAAAAGAAGAAATGTAAATAAGCTGCTGTATGGTTTTCAGGAGGTCTTGCATGGCCGTGCAAGGTTGCACAGGAAGGCCGTGCAACACACTGCAGCAGCTTAAGGTTTCTAGAGGTCTTGCACGGCCGTGTAAGGTGGCACAGGCAAGCCGTGCAACGCACTGTTTTCGTAATTATTTCCTTCTTTTCTTTCTTTCTGCTAACCAGTTTCTTGCACGGCCAGGGTGTGCAAGGTTGCACGGCCGTGCAAGACAAACAGATCAATTAAAACTTGAATTCCACGAGATTCTATTTCATTTTCTGCTCTCTCTTCTCTTCCTTTTCTTCTTCCTCACTGAGACCCATATATTTTCTTGCTTCATCCTTGAATATTGAAAGCCTCTAGTGAGATTTTCCTCTTATTTCTACTTGGTGATTGTCTTGAGGGTTTTTAAAAGAAGGGAGTTTGCTGGTTGGGTGAGAAACCTAACTTACCCATTCTTCATTCTTCATCTTCTTGACTTCTAAATGTAATCATAAGGTTCATATCTTTCTCTATTAGTAATTTGATGCAACTTTTGATATAGGAATTAAGGTTTGTGGGGTTAAGTTCAACCTAGGGTTTGATTTGGGGATTTTGGAGATCTATGGTATCTCTAGTTGTATAGTGAGTTGATTGTTGTATTGGTTATGTTGTGATCCTAGATTCCTTGGAGGAGCATTCTTTTGATCTGTGACAACCTAACTTTTGGACTCGGGAAGTTTCGTCTTTTGAGTGAGTGATGACATAACCTATAACATGTTTTTGTATATCATTTTTGTTAAAGTTCTTGTTGAAAGGTTTCACTAAATCATTTACTTTTCTCTGTTGTTAACTATAAGAAAGCTTGGGACAAGCACTTGGAAAACCTTTCATTTGGCATTTAACATATTGATAGCCAAAGTGATAGATGTTTGATATAAATGCTTATCATTTTTCCTGATTTTTGAATATCTATCTATGTGTTTTGATAAATTGTTTTGGATTATGACTATATGTATGTTTAGAATTATACAACTATGTTTTGTTAGGAGGAAACTTTAATAGAATACTGTAGCTAACGGCAATAGACGTTAGCCTTGGTGCACATTGGTTTGAACCTCAACTAGCAGGGGTGTTGCTAGCCCGACGTGTTGGCCCCACGATCGGATCTGTTTGACTTGGCATGTGGATTTGACCCCTGTGCCCTATTGATGGGTGTTTGTCTGTTTAATTCTGGATTCGAAACCTCCCATACGATATTTAACAATTAATATATATTGGATTTGGTATTTCATGACTTACCTACTTATTAGTTTTTGTTATGATTATTTGAAATAACGCATATGTTTCGATATGTATAAGTAATTTCAATATAGAGTATGTTATCTCTCACTAGGTCGTATGACTCACTCTTTTACTTTATGCTTTTCAGCTACAAACACTGAACCAATTCCGGGTTCTTCTAATAGTTAGAAGTTGGTCGTTTTGGTGAGCTCAACACTTTATTAGTGTGGGCATGTCTGTTTTGTTCATGTTCTTAGTTTTCTTGTACATTTTGGATATGTAACTATTTTAGATATGCTCCATTGCCCACAGGCAGGATTTAGCTTTCACTGTATTTTTGGTCTGGTCTTATGATATATAGTTGTTGGAATTGTGTATAGTTATGCTAGTTATAGAACAGGTTGTGAATTTATTAAGTTGAGATGTCTAGTTTTTAGAGGTTACTCTGTTGAATTTTTTTCTATAGAATTAGCATGTTGTCTTATTTTGATTAGTAGTTTGTAGGCTTGCTAGGTTGGTTAATCCTTCCTATGCGCCGGTCAGGGCCCCTTGGTTTGGGCCGTGACATGGGTCATGGGGTTTGATTAATTAAGGGTGGTTTGGGGCACCAATGGGGACCGGTGGTGGTTGAGGTGGATAGAGAGGTTACGACAATGGGAAGTGGTGGTATGGGTGCAGTTGAGGGAGTGGAGATATAGGTCTTGTGACGGCGGTGGTTGGAGTGGCGGCCTCCATGTGTGACCCAAACGACCCTCGGTTTCCAGACTCTTTCGCCTTGGTTGGACTATGGCTCAGCCTCCACAACCGCCTCCAATCCCTCATTCATGCCAGTGACCTCGGTGCTACCTTCGCCTTGCTTGAAATATTGAATAAAGGACATGACCAGCTTAGGATGACACTGGCATCTTGCAATGTATTGTTGGAGGTTTTGCTTAAGCATGAGAAGAAAACAAAGGCTTGGGTAAATGTGCTCATCCACTAGCTGACCACCCCCTCTACCAAATGTAAAACAAGTTGCATCATATATGTCAAAGATTGTGCAAGTCGACATTGAAGCTGAACCACGACATGTTAAGCAAAATGGCTGTAAAACTAGCTAAGAGATTTCCTATCCAGCATATGGGTTTCTTCTTCATGACAGTACCATTACTAGACTCAAAAAGAACACATGGGATCCAACTTGGTATTTAACATTACACTTCGATAATTCTGTTAGATTTTAACATGGGAACTTAACAAAAAGATTAATTTGAATGGATGTTTTAACTAACGGAGACTAACGTCTAATTGAAAAATGATTCCAAGACTAAATTGTAAGTTAACGAATCTTTCAAGGACCAAAGTGTTCATTTACTCAACTTTAATTCAATTTAATAATATTTATAATTAGTTTAATCATATTAAAATTTATTTATAATTTATAATTTAATTGATACCAACACTAATCTCTAAAAATTATAACGTGATCAGTGGCGCGAGAGTCATCCTTACAAAATAAAAAAAATTACATGTAAAGTATCAAACTTTAAAAATAATTGAAAAATGACCATAATTTTCTTTGATTTATTTTAAAAATTAATTAAGTATTTAATTATATTAATTAATAATTTATATATAATTAATCACGTATCGAGTATCAAAATAAAAATAAATTATTAATTAATTATATATAAATTATTAATTAATTACATATAAATTATTAATTAATTAATTAATTTTTTTTTAAAAATTTCTCCAAACCAACTTACACGGTTATTGTCCCAAAAAAAACTGGAGGGAGCTAACGCCCTCTTAACTTCTTCTGCGCGCTGCCCATGAGTGTAATGATAATATCAAAGATTTGATATTTTATTATGCCATATATATTCTTCTCCAATTTATAACTTATTTATTTTAGATTCTTACAGAATATGAATGTTTCCTTTCAACAAACGTGCTTTAGAAAAGTGTGCAATTTCCGTTTGCGTTATGGAAAATTTGTAACAAAATCCTCAAATTTAAAACAAAAAAAAAAGCACCAAGTGCTTGCACCTCTCATGTCCCACTGTACCTGATTAATCAATTTGAGACACTTATGTTAGCTTTGTATTAGGCTTTATTAGATGTTTATTATACCCAATATTAGTATTTTAGATGAGTTTAATGTTGTTGGGCTTCATTGGGCTTTCATGTAAATTATGAATAATTCTTGGATTTTGATGCATTTTGACCTTTCTTCCTTGGTTAGGCCATAACTTGGGACTCAGTGATCCATTTTGAGGTGGTCTTAGTGTCTTTGGAAAGCTAAGACAAAGCTCTACAAGTTTCATGAAGAACTCAAGAGCTGGATCGGACTTCTAATTGTCCAAAATAGCCTTGCAATGCAGAGTGAGTTTGCTGTCACGGAAATCTGAGCAGTGTGCACATATTGGACTATATAGTGGGCTATAGGCCTTCTCTTGGGCTGAAACTTGGCCATTGAAAAGATAAGATCCATATCTCCAACTTCATTGAAATCCATTTTGTCAATAGATGTCCTTTTAGGCATGATTATGAAGCTACAAGTTGGTTTGAATTTGGAAACATGTTCTGCCAACCTAACTTGAGGTAGGTACAGTGTTTTTGGCGTTTCTAGAGTTCTAAAAGTCCAAATGGTATGATTCCAATGCCAAAATTTCAAAGAGACAACTGACTACAACTTTTATGAATACCTCCAAGCCAAAATGCACCGTCTAGGTCATGAAAATTAAGCCAGAAGTCGGATAAGATTTGCTGACTAAAAATCACCAACCATACACCAACCCACCTACCATGCACCAACCCACCAACCATGCATCAAGCTTTCATATTTGACAATTTCCATGTTTTTACAGCTTGTATTCAGATTATGTACATGTATAAATTGCTTCTAGGATTAGTATAAATAGAGTCAATCTCTTTATATGATACATCATTCAATTTGAAGTAAGTTTGAAGAAAGTTTAAGTATTTGTGAGAGTTTTCTTTCTCTTCTTCTCCATTATCTTTACAATTTCGTTTTTGTTCTTTTATTTCTGAGTTATTCCTTCCCATCCATAGAAGGCTAGGCTCTTATAATCAATCCAAGGGATTAACCATCTTGATGTTTAATTTGGAGATCTTGTTTCTCTTGTTCATATTGCTTAATTGTTATTTAAAGTTTCTCTTTTTCCTCTTTTGATTTTTATCTAGATTAAATTGCTTAATTTGATTTAGATGAAAATGTGATAATAACTTTATTATCATGTATTCAAAGAGGATCACAAAGACTAAATAATATATTAAAGCTTTTTGATGGATTGCTTAGCTTGGTTAAATTCTGGATCTTAAGTTAATCTATGTTGAATGGTGCTTACTTTATCTAACCTTGGTTAATCAAATCCTAGATGCTTATCTAATAGAGAATTCTTGGATCATGTTAAGGCTTCTTAATGTGATCTAAGGCCAAGAACATAATTAACAATTAAGTGAATTCCTTGTGATCAATGATGAGTTAAACTCAAGATTGGTAAATTTCCTTGGATTGGTTGTTTCTTTAGATTTGTTTATAACTTTAAATCTCGTACTTTTATTAATCTTGTTAATCAACAACAAAACCCCACTTTTCTAATTATCTTGATCTAATTAAATCTTTATTTTTGGATCCTTGAGAGACGATTCGGTTCATTCTCTATACTATAAATTAGTTTGTAAACCAGTTATTTTTATTATTTGATAGGTCTCGACAACCTCTTGTCAGTACCCAAAAAAAAATAACATTAATATATATTATTTATTCACAAAATTTTAATTTTAATATATATTATTGTAAATATTGCTTTAGTATAGCCAGCAATAACTAATCATAATGAGCATACTCAAATTTCATCTCACAAAAATTTAAAGAGTTGACCTAATGATTAAGGATATATGCTCCATATTTTGATTACTTAAGTTCAAACTTTGAGTTAATACCTAGCTACCAAGCTGATGTAGGAAGTGTACAAGAAGTTAATCTTAGGTGAAGCAAAAATTAGCATAATAATACATTTTCCATATAAAAAATATAATCTCACCTCACAAATCAAAATATAATCAATAGTGGTTGTTAAATAAGTCAAAGCAGTAGAGATTATTAATAAAATTAATAATAATATCAATTTATTCTATCAAAAATTTTAATTGTTTAATATTTGAGTTTAATTTTAATCAACTGTTAGTGTAAAGAAATTTTACACTGTCATTTAATGATGTGTTGACACATCATTAAAAGAGTTAAAATTTTTAGATAGTTATTGTGATAGTCAAACTCATTTAGTAATTTGTAAACACATGATTGGATAACAGTGTAAAATTTTTTTACATTGACAATAGATTAAAATTAAATTCTTAATATTTTATAGGATACTCATTTGCATTGAATTGCCGGTTTTATCACAGCCCGATAGAAACTATTAATCTCTATATAGAATTTAAATAACAAAATATTATATGCAATTATAATATGTATGTTACAAAACGTTCCTAATTATGGGGATGAGTCCACGAGAGTCGTCACTAAAAAATAAAGAATGGAAGCGGCACCCACATCGGCATGATCAGCAAATTGAAGTGCATGAACCAAAGCACCGGCCGTTTCCTGCCCTTATATAAACGGGGACACACCCAACGTCCTCTCCCATCTCACTTGCGAGTAACGCACAGAAGCAAGGGAGAGAAAGAGAGAGAGAGAGAGCTCCTCTTCAACTTGTATTGTATCATATCACCCATATATTTATGCAAACCCAGAAGATCAAAATCAAAAGAGTTGCAAAAATGCCTTCTTCTTCTGCACCCACTATCCTCTCTAAATGCACCGTCTTCCCTGACCAGAAGTCCACTCTTGGAGACCTCAAGCTCTCTATGGCAGACCTCAACATGCTCTGCTGCCACTACATCCAAAAGGGATGCCTCTTCACTACCCCTAATTCTCTCTCTCTCATCCCCCACCTCATCTCCGCTCTCTCTCGCACCCTCTCTCTTTTCCCTCCTCTCGCTGGTCGCTTGAAAACCGACTCTGATGGCTACATCTACATCACATGCAACGACGCTGGCGTTGATTTCATCCACGCCACTGCCACCCAACTTTACATCACTCAACTCTTGTCCCCACCACATCATGTCCCGCAATCTTTCAACCAACTCTTTCCCTTTCACAACAAAATCTCTTACACTGCCCATTTCTCTCCGATTATGGCCGTTCAGGTCACCGAGCTCGCCGATGGTGTCTTCATTGGCTGCGCCGTCAACCACGCCGTCACCGACGGCACCTCCTTCTGGAATTTCTTCAATACCTTCGCCGAAGTTTCTAGAGGAGTCACCAGTATCTCCAGGCTCCCGGACTTCCGCCGGGACTCTATTCTCGTCTCCAAGGCCGTGCTCCAGTTGCCGGAGGGTGAGCTCAAGGTGACGTTCAACGCCGACGAGCCATTGCGGGAGAGGATTTTCAGCTTCAGCCGCGAAGCCATTCAGAAGTTGAAAGCCAGAACGAACAACTTGACATGGGCTGAGAACAGCAGCGTCAACGCGGTGGAGATAATGGGGAAGCAGAGCAACGATAATCCTTACCAGAAAACGGTTATGAGAAACGAAACGGCTGAGATTTCGTCGTTTCAGTCGCTGTGCGCGCTGGTCTGGCGTGGCGTGACGCGTGCAAGGAAGCTTCCGGATTCCAAAACGACCACGTTCAGGACGGCCGTGAACTGTCGCCACCGTCTGGAGCCGAAACTGGAGGCGTGCTACTTCGGGAACGCGATTCAGAGCATAGCCACGTGCGCCGCCGCGGGGGAGGTGCTGTGTAGGGATCTGCGGTTGTGCGCGGAGGAGCTGAGCAAGAACGTGAAGGAGTACGATGACGCTATGGTGCGACGGGTCGTAGAGGATTGGGAGAGTGACCCTCGGTGCTACGCCTTGGGGAATCACGACGGTGCATCGATGACCATGGGCAGCTCGCCCAGATTCCCAATGTACGACAATGATTTCGGGTGGGGCCGGCCCTTGGCGGTTAGGAGCGGCGGCGCAAACAAATTTGACGGCAAGATGTCGGCATTTCCGGCGAGGGAAGGCGGTGGCGCCGTCGATTTGGAGGTGGTTTTGGCGCCTGAAACGATGGCTGCGCTGGAGAGTGACCCTGAGTTCATGCTTTACGCATCTGACACGTGTTAGGACGATTGATGGTGTTATCATGCTCTCGTTCGTACCGTTGGATCGTGTTTGACTTACCTTAGGCACGCTTTCAATGGCATTGATAAAAGGGACCTTTCGTTGCACATTGTGACACAATTGTTATTTATTAGTGTTTCCATTCAAGTTAAGTTTCAATAAATTTAAATATGAATAATTTTATATATTCTTTCTTAATAATATTTCTAATTATTTAATAATAAAGTATTAAATAATTTTTAAATTTGTAATATATTAAATATTTATACTTTTTATTTAATATTTTCTATTTTAAGTAATTAAAAAAATATTAAAAAGATGTAATAAGAGAATATAACATTAATATTGATCTATAACTTATTTATTTAATTCTGCCAATTGATCGTCAAATTTGAAGATATTTTTTAATAATAAATAATTAATATTTGCTAATTAATGAAGGAAGAGAAAAAAAAATCTACATCATTGCACAAATGATTATAAATGTTTAGATTTTCTAAGTTTTTGATTAATAGTTTTTAAATTGATATAATGAGTTAGACGTGTAAAAAAATGTTTTTCTAAGAAATCCACATCATAAACACTAGTTTCTTATGCTGAAGTTTAAAGATTTAATGCATGTTTAATTAGCATATTTTATTTTTAGAAAAGTTTACAATGGAAATGTTTAATAGACTTTTTGATTGAAAAACTTTTTTAAATGTAAAATAAACTAATTTAAATATGTACTAAATTAAATTTTAGATAAATTTTCTGCTTTTAAATTATAAAACATAAAATTAATTTGAAAACAGACTTTAAAATAAAAGCTCTCTTTAATTTCTTATTAAAATTAATGGAAAAAAATCTTCATATAAAATTCATTACTACATTTTTCATCCCTGTTTTAAAATACAACAAACTTACAATAAATTTATCTTATTCCCTTCCCTGTCCCTGTCCAGGAGAGGAGATTATAACTTGCTTAATTATCTTGATATCCTTAAAGACTTGAATGTTAAATGCTGTTTAATTTATTTTGTGAAGACAATCGATCTAGCAGTTTTTTATTTTCATCCTATCCATCTTACCACTTGATCTGTACTCAACCAGTATCACTATCACTATCAAATTAGATGAACTTTTTGGGGCACACAACGAGTTGCTGCACTTTTGCTTTATGAATGCAACTTGAAAGCCATTGCCGTCACATTTCAATATCATATTGGTTTTCATTGACTGTGAAACATCAGAAGGACGGACACGTACACATAGTCACAGACACCAAACACATGGAAAATGAAATTAAAATAAATAATAAAGAGAACAATAACCAATTTGTGTTGATATAAGTAAAAGAATTTGATTATTTTAAATATTTTATCTTTAATTCCATCATTATAGCAAGTGTATGTAAAAAATATAATTGAAAAGAATTTTTACTTTATACATTTTATTTTATCTCATAAAATTAATTTCTAATCTTTTGAACTAAAAAAATACTCTAATTCATACCAAAATAGAAATAGCAATATAAAACTAAAGGTTAAGATAATAACGAGATTGTTAGTGAGAGACAAAATCAAACGAGCACGAAATATTTATCATAAAATAAGGATTTTACTTCATCTTATGACATTGTATCGTTGATAAAAAAAAATTTGGGTGTTAATATCGTTGATATATTTTACATTTATATTTAAATATTTTAAAGTGCATAAAGTGTAAATGATAATTACTAATTTGAAAAAATTTAAAATTTTAATTAGGCATCCTTTTTGTTTATATATACTTGTATTTTATTAAAATTTGGATTATTTATTTTAATTAATGATTATTAATCACACATTTTACTTTTTAAAATATATCTTAAACTTTAAAAAATGCTATGAGAAATTAGTAGAAAAAAGAGAGAATAAAACGTTTCAATTGTATAATGAAAAATCAAAGAATTGTAACTATTCCTAAAACTCTCCGATATTCCCCCAATGCAGGCGTTTCGAGAAGGCAAATTTTTAATTTACCATTATAAAAATTATAATTTTTTAAACGTTCACCTAAACCAAATTGAATATTCCTTTTATTATTATAATAATTTATTAAATAATGATAATTTTATAAAATATAATATAATTAATTATCTTCCTTCTTTTAATCCTTCATTTTTTTTAAACATCTAAACAACGAACGTAAAATAAACCATTCAAAGTCATCTCATTTCTTTGTCATTTCCTTGTAACTCCCAATATTAAGGCTAGCTACGTGAAAAATGGAGAAGTAAATATTTGAAACGAAAATTATTTTACATATTTGTTTTAAGCATGAAAAAAAAATATGAGAATGTAAAAATGGAGTGCAACTGATCATTTACACTTCACCACATAAATTTTGGCCACCCTCATAGCATGGAAGTGATATGAAAGTAATTTTCTACGCTCTATCACGCAAATGAATGAAAATCGAAACATTTCTGTCTCATTTCATTTTCAAATCCGTCCTTGTTTTACAATTTTTGTTTTTTGGCAGTAGCATAACCTAAGTTGGACTTGATTATTAATTTGTTATTTTATTTAGGGACATAATTGGTACACAGACATCTTAATTAATACATGAGCATCTTGAATTTCTGCGTATAAAGATGCTTGAGTACTTAAGATTTTCATGTTTAACATAACATTTTAAATTCGTAAACATATATAATGCCCTTATTTGATTATACTCACCATCCTTAGACACATAAATTTAACATTTTAAAAACTATAATGTGTGGTTTAATTAGCAAAATGAGTTTCATCACTTTATATAGACGTGCTTTACTTGCAATGTAGGGATTTGAAACTCACCAGAAGAACCTTGTGATTAGAGCTAATTTGACACTCGAACGGGATTAGTTCTACACCCAAAAGATGTGTGAATACTTTATGATTTCACTAAAAAAGCTTTTAAAATTATATATATATATATATATATATATACATATATATATATATATACATATATATATAATGCTCTTATTTGATTATACTTATCATCCTTAGACATATAAATTTAAAATTTAAAATATACATATATATATATATAATAAATAATTATTTATTTTATAAATTTAATATAACAATAAATATTACATGATTGTTTGATAATAAAAATAGATAATATTATTAATGATTTTTCATTGATACATAAAAATTATTTTTGTCAAATTGTAAATAAGAATAGAAATAGGCTAAACTAAGTAAAACTTTACTTTAAATAAGTCTGACATTCTTTACAAAACCTTGGTCTTAGGCTCTTAGCCTAACCTATAACATATTATAGGCGTTTTTTCTTTTCTTGTTTAATTTTTTTTTTTTTGTAAAAATATAAAAATTTGACTTGACATAAAAGTCTATTTGCATAAATGCTTTCTTCATATAGGCTAATAGATTCATACTTTATAGGTTTTAACTTTTAAATATACCTAACATTTAATAAAATAAATAGGTCAGCTTGCTTGGTCAAATAAGCCCTTTTAAATACATATATCTTGTCTTTTATTAAACTAAATATGTCTTTTAAAAAGCTTAAACATGACTTATTTAATAATAATTTAAGCCAAAATAAGCTAAAATGACTTAAATCGTAGTCCCTTAATAAATTGCATGCCCTATTCCTACTTCTAAAGATAAATTAATATTTATAAAAAAAGAAATGAAGTTAATAAGAGAATAAAATTAGTTAACTTTTAAAAAATAGTCAAATCTTATTATCAAGTATCTAAGATTTCCACCACACACAATGCGCATTTTTGTTGAATAGTGGGTACTTACGATGCCTATAACCATATTATTCACACATATAAAATGCCTGATGTCTAGAATAAGATACTTACCTACCAAGTACCTACACATCACGGGCGAAAATATGCAAGGTGGCTTGAAAGAGGCGTACAACTTATGGTATTTTTAATCTAATTTAATTTAATTTAATTAATTTATTAAATAAGTCAGATTTTAATTTTTTAAAATATTTATTTATTTAAATAAGCTAAAATAACATTTAAAAGGCTTATTTAGCTTAATATGATAGTCTATTTATTTATTATATATATATAATTAAAAATTTATTAGTTATATATTAATATAATTTATTTATTTTATACATAATACAATAATTTTATTATAGACTATATATATTTAAGACTTATAAAGTTTAAGTTTATTAATCTATTTAAAGACTTTTAATTTATACAAAGTAGGCATTTAAATATACTTTTAGAATATGTTAAATTTTTATATTTTCACAAAAAGGTCAAACCAAACCTAAAAATTTATAATAGATAATAGACTAAACTAAAGCTAAAAATTTGCAAACAATACCATATTTATTTGAGGAAAAAACTAACCTATTTCTACCATAATCACAGATGATATAATTCAAAAACAGGGATGGACAATACAGCTTGGATGGATCATGATTCTCTATCCTCCACATATATAGTCCCATTGGCCATTCTAGTGCTTTGCCCATGCCCGCGCAGAGTTGCACTCACTATCAGTCCCCATAAGGCCATAGCATTCTCTGCAGAAAGCCAGAAAATCATGTGTATCTCATTTATGGGCTACTCGTACAATGAACCGCATGGGTTGACAAAATAGAAATTATGCATGGCAAAGTATACGTATACCAATTTGATTGGCATTTGGCATTGGGAGTCCAGACAATGCAGCTTTCAATTCTGTACACAAGCTGTCCAAAATGTGCCTGCAAACAAGATGAATTCCGGCGATACGGTCATAGAATCAGTAATAGCACACAAAGCCCCGGTCAACCCCAATTATTAATCTCATGTTCTACATATGCACCGGCCAGGCCAGGCTCACGTAATTAGCAATGCTGTTTAATTTTTTTTATGGGCCAGTGAGTTGAAAAAGTTTTCAATTTAGCTTCAAATATATATATATATATATATATAAAACTCATGACACACATTATTAATAATAAAATGTATAATAAGGATTTGAGATTTTAATTCTTAAGTCTCATAACACTTTTAATTGAGTAATCAAGTGATTGGAAGATTAAAAAAATATAACTGGTTCACATAAAACTAGTCATTTTACTAATTATGCTCAGTTTTGATTGGTCCAATCATAAATCCGATTATGACAATAAATCAAAATTAGATGAGGGACCGATTCGCTATCTGACCAACCTATCTGTTCCAAACAACATTGGTAATTAGAACTATTTGTTTATTTTTAGTTAGATTTTTTTATTATAATAAAACAAATATCATCTTATTTTCATTTTATTTCCTGTTTTCAACATTTTGTGAAAAAAATAATGAAAAAACTTTTAAAGAATGTGACATTTTTGTAATTATAATGAAAACATATCTAATTGAAAATAAAAACAGAAAACAAATCAAATGCGCTCTTAATTTCCTTTAATTATAGTTTTTAGCTTTTTGTTTTTTGTTTTGTTCTATGGAAGATCTATAGAAACCAAGGGGAATTAAAAAGGCAGAAAGATATTTTAATGTGACTTGGAAGGAAACTATTTCATTTTGGTTTGTGAATTGAATTAACAAAGTATTAAACTAATTTAACCGATAATTTACATACAGTTAATTAATAATTTATCTTCATTTTGATACTTAGTATATGATTAACTATAAGTAAATTATTGATTAAATTAGTTTAATACTTGGTTAATTCAACCTACGAACTAGAATAAAATACTTTTTTCCAAGCCATACTAAAGTGTCTTTCTCCCAATTAAAAATCACTACAAAAAAAATTGTTTTTTATGGCGATTTTATTATGGCGGTTATCTGAAACCGCCATATTATTTTGTATATTACGGCGGTTCTAGAAACTGCCAAATTTTTCATTGTTAAAATGGCACATTGTTGAATAAAACGGCAACTTAAAACCGCCAAATATACCTACACACATGCCTTTAAATTTTAAAGCCCTAAATTTCATATTCGTTTACACTTTCTATCATCAGCCTCTCTACAAACGGTGGTCTTTGTCCTCTACAGCTATATTCGTTGTTGAAGGAAGCCCTCTGATGACGTCGTGGCTTGTTCTCCAGTGACATCGTTGATTTGTGGCCGCACTCCATCTCTGGTAATCTCTCTCTCTATGTTGTGCTTGAATGTTGGTTGACAAGAGGTTGTCGAGACCCCGTCAAATAATAATAATTACCGGTTCACAAAATAATTTGTAGTATAGAGCATGAACCGAATCGTCTCTCAAGGATCGAAAAAGAACAAATATTTAATCAGATCAAGATAATTAGAAATGGGGGTTTTGTTGTTGAGTAATAAGATTGAAAAGAAGAACAAGACTTAATGTTGTAAACAAATATAAAGAAACAACCAATCCAAGGAAATTTACCGATCTTAAGTTTAATCCATCATTGATCACAAGGAATTCACTTAATTGCTAACCATGTTCTTGGCCTTATATCACATCAAGACGCCTCAACATGATCCAAGAATCCTCTACTAGATAAGCATCTAGGATTTAATTAACCAAGGTTAGATAAAGTAAGCACCATCCAAACATAGATTAACTTAAGATCAAGAATTTAACCAAGCTAAACAATCCATCAAAAAGCTTTAATAAATTGTTTATTCTATATGATCCTCTTGAATACATGATAATAAAGCTATTATCACATAAACATCCAAATCAAATTAAGCAATTCAATCTAGATCAAAATTAAAAGAGGAAGAAGAGAAACTTGAATAACAATTAAGCAATATGAACAAGCAAAACAAGATCTCCAAATTAAACATCAAGACGGTTAATCCCTTGGATTGATTATGAGAGCCTAGCCTTCCATGGATGGGAAGGAAGAACTCAGAAAATAAAGAACAAAAATGAAATTCTAAAGAGAAGGGAGAAGAATAGAAAGAAAACTAACAAATACTCAAACTTACTACAAAATTGAATTCTAACTTACTTCAAAATTGAATCCTCTAATACAAAGAGGTTGGGTCTATTTATACTAATCCTAGAAGCCAATTTGTACATGTACATAATCTGAATACAAGCTATAAGAATCTGAAATTTGTCAAAAATGGAAGCTTGATGCATGGTTGGTGGGTTGGTGCATGGTAGGTGGGTTGGTGTATGGTTGGTGGCTTTTAGTCAACAACTCTTATCCGACTTCTGGCTTCAAATTCATCACCTAGACGGTGCATTTTGGCTTGGATGTCTTCATCAAAGTTGTAGCCAGTTGTCTCCTTGAAAATCTCCAATTTGAATCATGTCATTTGGACTTTTAGAACTCCAGAAATGCCAAAAACACTTCACCTACCTCAAGTTAGGTTGGAAGAACGTGTTTCCAAATTCAGACCAACTTGTAGCTTCTGAAGCATGCCTAAAACGACATCTATTGACAAAATGGTCTTCATTGAAGTTGGAGATATGGGTCTTATCTTTCAAGTGACCAAGTTTCAGCCCAAGAGGAGGCCTATAACCCACTATATAGTCCAATATGTGCATACTGCCCAAATGGTTCCGTGACAGCAAACCCACTCTGCATTGCAGGGATATTTTGGACCCTTAGCATTCCGATCCAGCTCCTGAGTTCTTCATGAAACTTGTAGAGCATTGTCTTAGCTTTCCAAAGACACCAAGATCACCTCAATTGGATCACCGAGTCCCAAGTTATGACCTAACCAAGGAAGAAAGGTCAAAATGCATCAAAATCCGAAAATTATTCAATATTTGCATTAAAGCCCAATGAAGCCCAACAACATTAAACTCATCTAAAGTACTAATATTGGGCACAATAAACATCTAATAATGCCTAATACAAAGCTAACATAAGTGTCTCAAATTGATTGATCATTGGTTTCATTGCTGCAATTTCTTTGCGGAAGCAGTATATGATTTTCTTTGCCACATTGAAAATTTCCTTTTCATATTTTTTTAGTTTTCAAATTTTTGGTTCTCTCTTCATTCTGTCAATCAATCCTCTTTGTCATCTCGAATTTAGACTTTTGGGTTTCTTGATTTTGGTTTTTTATTTCGTTTGGACCGGTTCTCCGTTTACCGACCCAAGCCCAGAATCTGTGCGCTGGAACAGTGCCATCTTCCTACCTCGTTAAGTGCTTCCGAACCTAGCTGGAATTGGGGCAATCCTCACCGATTAGAAATGCTATTGAGGCAATCCTTGTGACTAGATGGAACTTGCTCTTTCATTGAGGAAAGGAACCTGTTCTTCGTCATGAAGGAAGAGAGCCATGGCAAGACCCGCGTCATCCGCAACGACCACAGGCGCCGAGCGTAAGGAGGTTGCCGAGAGCACCCTCACCGCCTACAAATCTAGTCAGGTTTTCTTTCTTTTTCATTTTTTCTTTTCGGTTTATTTTCCTTTTCGATGCAGATCTGTTCAGTTTATTGACCAGCAGGTTTGATTGGTTATTGCCTGCATTATTGGTTAGGTTTCTTTGTTCCCTGTTCCTTTCGGTTGGTTTGTGGTTAGTTGAGAGTTTGAGAGTGGAGTATAGGGCATGGACAAGGAACTTTCCATGGATGATCCATCTCAGCTCCTTGAAGCAGCTACTGATTTTGCTCGTTACCCTGGTACTTACTTCCCATTCTTCACTTCTCTGTGCTTCTTTTATATGATTTTCCCCTTTCTTTTGCAGTGCATTACAAACCAGAGTTGATGTGCCTGGCCTAGAAAATACTCTAGTTGCCTGCCTTGAAAGGTTATTCAAATCCCACAATATATGGTTTGTGATTTCCCCCTTTAGCTGATCCATTGTATTATTGTTGTTTAAATTGTTATTTGAACGTGGCTTTCTCACCGCACTGAATATAAAAACTAAAAAATTTGCCAAAAATAGTATTCTTTGTTTACAAAGAAAAAACTAGCTACTTATAGTTCTAGTTGACTTAAGTTTTTTGTTTCCATTTCTTATGCACTGAAAAACCTGCTTGAACTAGAGTTTCTTTCTCTCTCAATGATGTGTAAATTGATTATTATGAAATTTATGGGGAAGACGAGAAGTGAATGTTTATTTTGGGTTTGCCTCAGTTTATTTGCCCATGGAGTATGGCTGATCCAAGTCTTTTCATCCATTATGTTTTAAAGCATTTGGTATTAGGTCAATTTTTATAATCATATACATATATATGTTTTCAATTTTTATATAACACTTCTATATTGTGGGAACAACAACATTTGAATCATAAGAAAAGAATAGACGAAGTATATAAGATAAATCTTGGACTAAGTTGCACTAAGTTTTGGGTTAGTAGAAGAAAACACATGTGGAAAGTGTTATGTTGTTAAACAATGAACTGGAAAAAGCTTAGATGTAATCAGAAGCGTGTACTCAAAAATTAAGACCTATCATGCACTTGCAAGCAAAGTACTTGAAAAAAATGTATCTGGGCCATTTTTCAAAAACAGTTAATTTTAAGAGGGCATCAAAAAGTTGTTTTCTGTTTTTGGTCATTAATTCTCGGTCTACATGCATAAAGATAAGCATGATTGCTTCTATTACGTTATATTATATTTTTATTGTAGTAGTTACCCTTATTTCTTTGCTATCCTGTTTTTGGTTCAGCTTTTTGTTCAAGTTGGTCTACAGGCAGATTCTCAAGCAGTCAAATCTTTAGCTTGCAAAACAGTATGTGGATATACTCTTTATACGCCAAATTTGTTTAAATCCATCTGTAGTATGTGCCATGGAGATCTGCCGACCCCACCCCCACCATAAAAAAGACAAACATTTTATGTTTAATGATGGAACCTATTTTGCTTTCTCATTACATAGATTTTTGCAAATTCCAGTCAGTCAACACACTCAAAATCATTTTTTTTATGTGGTTTGACACTTATGCTAATATGCTATATTGATTTCTTAGTATGAGATGCGGGTTCCATGCCTGCCTGTGTATGTGTGCACATGTGCATTTGGGATATGTATGTAATTGAATAGCACTTGTGTCGAATAGCACTTAGTAATTGAATAGCACTTAGTAATTGAACAGCACTTGTGTAGGATATGTCAATGCATGGATTGTATTTGTTGGTGAAGAATTTAACATATAGCCTATGTTGAGGGCTTTACCTTGTATTCATGGGAAGGTTCTAGCAAATAAACAGACTTCTTCTTTTGCATCCATATAAAGCAATAATATGTATTCTTTCCTTATTGGCATTGAAAACACATTTGGACACAATTGTGCCGGGAAGCATCATGTTTTATTTGGACCCAATTTAAATAATATCTCTTTTTTTATCTTCTACCTTATGCCAATTTCAAGGATGCTCCTATTGCAGAGGGAAAATTATTACCCAATGGATGGTTTGGACTTTGGACTACTTTTTGAAATTGCAATTGTTTTTGAAAATTATGACAGATGTTTTGCCAGGAAGGTCTGTTAGATTGTGCTTTTTTCTAATTTATATATAGTGTTATAAGTTCAATATATTTCACACGAAAGAATTAACTTATGACTACCATAACAGCGAAGAAGAAAGAACTAACATATTGCCTGCATTATTTCATCATATGATTATTGGTTATAAAGCTACGCATTGTTACTATTTCTTATCATTGACAAGGAAGGCCCATACTTTGGTTAACCCAATAAAGAGATATGCTCAAAATTTACTATACGTGTGTGCAATAAAAAAAGTAGCGTGAGAATAACAATTTTAATATTTATATAATGAGATATGCTTTTTGCCCATCACGTGATGGGGAGTGTGGTGTAAGTTTAATTATGTTCAATATAATTCAAATTTTGTCATACGTATATATATGTAGAATAATATATGTGATGTCCATAAATAGGTATACAAATAGTATATCCTTTATTCTTTTTCAGTGTTATTCTTATTTAATATTTGTCTTCTCTATATTGTAGCCATCAGATGTTGGAAATTAGGCTGAATCGCCTAATGAGCATAGAAGATTATCGGATGAAAGTGACACTCATCCGACAATCCTCATCAAGTAGTTTGTTATTTGTTGTTAAATGAGTTATAAGATATTATTTATCAAAACATTAATAACTTATCATGTAATTTGTTGTTATAAACTTGTTTAGCTTCATGAATTACATTGTTTGCTGAGGTTGATTATGTTTCTATCCTCATTTTTGCTTTTTGGATTAATAATAATATTATTTGCTACATTTATGCCTTTGTCCCACTTCTTTTGTAAAACTATTCATTTAGATTTTGTATCACAATTTGAGTAGGGCATAATAAAAAAATATTATAGTTACAAAAGCTGTAATAACTAATGTAAAAGAAGACAAATGTTAAGAGCAGGGTATAAATAAAAAAATATTTAATAAATTATGGCAGTTCAAAACTGCCATAATATACATCATATTATGTCTAAATCATGTTAATTATGACGATTCAAAATCGCTGCAATATGTATAATTTTTTTTTATCTGAATTATGTGAGTTATGGCGGTTCGAAACCCTCATAATATAAATGCAATTATGGCGGTTTGAACCGCCGTAATATACATGAGAATTATGGTAGTTCAAAACCGCCGTAATATACATTATATATAATGCATAATTGTGTAAATTACAGTGGTTCCAAACCGCCGCAATATACACCTTAAACATTACGGCGGTTTATTGAAAACCGCCGTATTATGTCAAATGGCGAACGCAATTACGGCGGTTAAACCGCCGTTGATGAAAATAAAGGCGGTTCAAAACCGCCGTTTTTTTCCAAAAAAACCGCCGTAATATACACATTTTTTGTAGTGAATAAGGATGTGAGAATCAAATCTCTCCTTGCTACATAACCACATTCATTGATAAAAACATTGGTGAGCTACACTTAGCCGGTTCTTTCCTTTCAATTTTTATTATCCCCAACCAATATTTTTTTTTAATTTTTAATTTTCATGTCTTCTAATTTAACTATATTACAAAGGAAAAAATGCATACACACCCCCAAAACTTTTGAGCGTTTATAAAGAGCCACCTTAAACTATCAAATATGTCTATTAAGTACCTGAACTACAATAATTAGCTTTATAGATACCTCCATCCATAAGGTGTTAAATATTTAATGGTAGAATGGAGACATGTGAGGATCATGTGACTCATTAAAACGTGACACGATCTGGACCATCTACAAGAATGAATCTTAGCCATTAAATTAAATATATTTTCTTCTTCTTAACTAAATTAATAAATCAGTAAATGAAGAAAATTATTATAGATATCACGTGCTTGCAAGTGATTGTCATCTCGACTAAAAAATCACCAAAATGAACATTGATTGACAAAGGAGAAGGTTGTGGTCCCGTAGATTCGTTGTCCTCAAAGTGGTCCCTAAGTTTCATTGCTGGTGCAGTTTGTCTTTGTGGTGGACATATATTGCAGCAGGTGGATATCTTCTTTGTGGTCCCTAAGTTTCGTTGCTGGTGCAGTTTGTCTTTGTGGTGGACATATATTGCAGTAGGTGGATATCTTCTTTGTGGTCCCCAAGCCTAATTTTCGGGGTAGTCGACGTTGTCGCAGGTTTTAATGGAGAATCATGAACCAGGTAAGGCTTAAGTTGACACAATGGACTAATAATGATTTGAGATAATGTTTCCTCATTAATGTTCGTATTTGTAATTAAGGTTTGAATTGGGAATCAATCTTCGTGTTTGGAATTAGGGTTTGAATTGGGTATTTTTAATTCAATTGGAATTGGTAATTTTTGTTTGAATTAATCTCAAATATACAGTTAATTTGGGAATATGCTTTTAATTTGGAAATTTCTAGTTGAATGTGAATTGGGGATTGATTTGGTCATCTGTGTGAATTATATAAAAATGTTAATGACTTGAATGTGAATTGGGGATTCAATATTGGAGGGCTATTGTATGACAAACCTGCAATAAAAAATTCAACGCATTTAGCCAACCTGCAAACATTATCACTATATGAAAAATGTGAAACCTATAAGACAGAAAAAATAATGCATTTAGTAACCTACAGGCATTATCTAACATTGATGTGGTAAATCAGAACGCAAGTATACGTTATCGCAAATCAAGTAATATAATAGTAAGAAAGTGTCGAACCCACAGGGATTAATTCTAAATTTAACTATCTATTAAAAGTTTACAAAACTCAATCTTATTTAAACAACTTAATAAAAGGAAGTGTTATGAAAGATTAACAATTAAAGTAAACAAGAAGAAGAATTTAATGATCAAATTAACCAAGCCTAGGATTGCAATTATCCCTCACACTTTACTTGATTCTCTTACTTCTATCTAAGATCAATTAATTATCTGAATTGTTAACTAGAAATCCTAACTTATCTATAAGCATCTTTCGATGGTCAAATAGAAATATCATTAATTAATGATAAACTATATGTCTATGTTTATCAAGTAATCAAGAATTCATTAAGTTCCGGTTTCATTAATGGTTACATATGTCATATAGGTATATGTCTATCCTATATAAACTCAAGGCTTTCGCACAAAGATCATATGTTATCTTACTTAGATCTAAAACCAAAATCCTTTGTCAAGTTGCTTAAGGCTTATCAATTCAACTTAATTAATGGCCAATTAATTGAGAGCATTAGGAACAAGTAAGATAAACAATTCAAGATAATCAATCTACTCTTAGATATGATAAACGAATCAATTACTTGTGAGTTCAAATTGCAATCCTAGTATAGAAATTTAGCTACTCATTATATTAAAGGAAACAAAAGAACAAGTGAAAAGCATGATAAAAATGAAAGTGGTTGTTGATATTAACAAGAATACAATGGGCTAAATTTTTGGGATTTACTTTAAACAAATTGGAAGATCTAACCTTGAAATCAAAGTATAAATCTCACAATTTATTAAAGCTTCACCCCTAACTCAACTACAATGAGAGAATTCAGAAAATGGAATGCCCTTAAGTGTGGCAAATGCCTTCCTTTTATAGGCAAATGCTAGAACTATTCAATTACAACTTTGTCAAATCTCGTTGCACATGGGTTGAAATTTCAGCTCCGAAGATTACCAAATTCGTCATTGCTCGCGTCATAATTTGGAAATCTTCTTTTCATGAAAGTTGTAGCACATGCAGTTGTGAAGAACATATCAAAAATTCAGTCAGATCTAACGGTTGGATCTTGAGATATGACCATTTTTCTGAAACTACTCAGATTATATCAATAATGACGGCCACCAACTTGTTGCCTAATTTTGACTGACTTCCGGTACTAATCTGGAAATCTTCATTTCTATCAAAGTCATAGAGAATGATGTCATGAATGACATATCAAAATTTCAGCTACATCCAACGGTTAGATCTTGAGAAATCACCGAATAGCCGAGTATAGGTTTGAGCAGGAATTTTCTGATTTGTCCTGAATTTGATGTAACCCAAAAATTCACTAAGTTTAGGTCTTCATTTCTCTTTTGTTTGAGCTATACTGATATCAACATTCAAGTTCATGATATTTTGGTTCAACAATTGCTTTGAATAGTCTTTCGGGTGTTCTGCTCAATTTGTAACAACATAACCAATATATGAGGAATTATGCAATTTTCACTTCATATATGCAATAATTTCATAAGAATAGACCAATGAGAAGTGCTAAATTATGCATATAAAATATGTTTATCAAATATGTATGCATTTTGTAACTTGCAGGCATTTAAGTTAGCTGCATTTTCTGTTTGATGTATGAATTGTGCTAAATTTGTTTGTTACATGGTTTTACTAAAGTAATGTTAAAATATACCATGGTGGAACATTAAAGATGGTGTCTGTGGTTGGCTATGATGATGGGTTGGTTGTTGTATGGAAGCATGTGGACACTGATAAAAGGGCATATGAATGGTTAAAGAAATTTGAACCAAAGCTGCGGTGTAGGTATGTGATCTCTAAATTAACTTGTGAATTGATATTATGAATTGTTGGAAATTGACTAATTGTAAATTGAATTTCATTATAGGCATGCTCACAACCCTAATATGAAATACAATATGCTGTCGAACAACATCTCAGAGACATTTAACTCCTATATAAAAAAGTCAAGAGACAAGCATATCATTACTATATTGGAGATGATTAGAAGGCAATTGATGAAGAGATTCCACGTCAAAAGAAATGAAATGCTAGCTTACTCGCAGTCAGTGTATCCCAGGATACTTAAGAAGCTACAAGCCTCCAAAACATATGCAATGAACTGTATTGTCTATGTTGAAGGGCATAGGACTTTTGAGATTAACCATTATGTTGATGGGAACAAAGTTGTGAATTTGCTGGAAAAAACTTGTACTTGTATAAAGTGGCAGATAAGTGGAATTTCTTGTGAGCATATAGTAACTGCAATATATGATGATAGATGAAGGCTGGACAACTATGTGGATCCCTTGTTCTCAAAAGAAACCTTTCTAAAAGCATATGAATTTCATATAAATCTTATTCTTAGGGAAGATGTTTGGCCTGAGTGCAACTATAATGAAATATTGCCTCAAAAGATAAGCAATAAGCCAGGAAGGCCTAAAAAGAACAGAATCAGGGAAGAGGGGGAAATGGATAATCCTTATAGAATTAGCAAGAAAGACACCCAATTGAAGTGTAGAAACAACAAAAAATGGGGACATAATGCCAAAACTTGTAAAAAGACTCTAAACCCAAACCGAAAGATATACAACAAGAAGCCAAAGAAGAGACAAATGCCAGGGGCAGGTCAAGGACAGCAAAGGGGACCACATGGAGCCAAGAAGGATAGCCGTCAGTGGCAAGCAAAAGCATCCTCCAAGACTTAGATTGGAATATCAAAAGCAACATAGGGGACCACATTTTGAATTATGATATGGCATTTATATTTGTTCGATGGATACCTTTTTTGTAATTATATCCATATGTTATGAATGGATGCTATTTTTGTAATGACTTCATGGATCACTTATATCAATGGGTCCCTTTTGTTTGAATGTAATTACTAATTATCACTTTTGAAGTATCAATGGATGTTGTTTTTCAAATCTTATTCAAAATGCCAATAGGTCCCTTTTTATTAAATTATGTTATTACATTGCTTGAATTAGGAATGTTGTTGTTATAGGTCTGCTTGGGAGTGTTGTTGTTATAGGTTTGTATAATTGTGCTGTTGTTATGGGTCTGCTTGGGAGTGTTGCTGTTATGGGTTTTTAAAATTGTGATGCTGTTATGGGCTTGCATACTTGTGCTGCTATTATGGGTTTGTTTGGGAGTGCTATTGTTATGGGTCTGCTTTGGAGTGTTGTTGTTATGGGTCTGTAAAATTGTGTTGCTGTTATGAGCTTGCATAATCGTGCTGCTATTATGGGTTTGTTTGGGAGTGCTATTGTTATGGGTCTGCTTAGGAGTGTTGCTGTTATGGGTCTGTAAAATTGTGTTGCTGTTATGAGCTTGCATAATCGTGCTGCTATTATGGGTTTGTTTGAGAGTGCTATTGTTATGGGTCTGCTCAGGAGTATTAGAGTTATAAGTCTGTTTAGTTGTGCTACTGTTATGGGTCTGCATAACTGTGCTACTGTGAAAGTTTGTAGTGTGATGTTGTTTCTATTTTGGTTTGAGATTTGAGCCTGGTAATCTCATAATTTGCGTATACAACATTGTGGTCTTCTTTTGTCTTATTCTCACAAAACAATTATGTAATGCAGAATAAAAAAAACTTTAGTATCAGTTATTGCATGTGGTTTATACAAAATGGGTGGGTGTAAAAATTTGTCTGCTTGGGAGTGCTACTGTTTCGACATGCTTTGGATAATTAAGATAGTAAACACAATTTATAAAGGACCATATTTCTAAGCATTGCATGTGGTTTCTTCAACTAGAATATCCTTTTTAAATACGTCAAACATGCATTTCCAACATGCCAATATCAAAGGAATAATCAAGAGGCTATGAGCTTAGTATTCTGATGGAATAATATCGAAACAAAACCATTTTTTGCATACATTGACTAATCTTCATGAAACAAAACTAAGTCCATTACATCAGTCAACTGCATCAAACAAAATAGTTCATTACAAACCCATAATGAACACATAAAGACATCAAACACCTAAACTTCATTACATACTCTTCATAAACACTTAAACTTCATGCCAAACACCTAAACTTTCCTATTGTATAATAAATCAAACTTGAGAACACAATAATTCCTCCAACCACTCAAGATACAACCAGTAACATTCACATCCATTCCCTTTGTTTGCGAGCATCTTGAGCATCAATTATTAAAGTTTTCTCCCTCATGAGTAGTTCATCAATTATCTCCTTCATTTGGTTACTGTTGTTTGCATTACAAATTTTGGATTGTGAGATATCTGCCCAGCAAAAGAAATCACAAGACTCAGCCTTCTTCCACCTTGCACAGCCATAGAAAGCCCTTCCAAAATTATTTCTTATCTTTGCTCTTCTTGGTCGAGTCACGAGATCACAATTGCATAATCGAAATTGCCTCTCATTTGGTGTCGTAGCTAATGAATAATTAGAACTCATCTCACAACCACATCAGCGTACAAGAACCTGCACTTGGGAACAAATTGGGTTGTTGGGAAAAAATATGCACCAGATACAAAATATTCATGATTCTGCCTTTAGCATCTTATGAAAAAACTAGAGGAAATTTGGGACAACATTGGGAATGGAAATCGAATTGCCAAACAACTTGTACTTGGTGCTTACTTTCAATACGAGGGAGTGCTTACTTTCTGCCCCTGGTCTCATATTGTTACCTTTTATAATTTTAGAAATTGTGTATTCGTTTGATTTTAGGATAAAAAATCACAATTGCTTACTTTCTTGGTTGTTGCATCCATTAAAAAATTGAAGGGACATGATAAAATAAAATAGAAATTTGGTGACTAAATGTTTGAAAACAAGAATTTAGTGATGAAACCAAAAACTGGAAAACTAAGCTTCTACTTTTCAGTCGGCCACACCATGGGTGAGAAATAGAAATTTTTACTAGAAAACATAAGCATAATATGGTGAGACGAGGAAAATGGTCTCAAGAGAATAGCAGAAATAGAAATTATACCTCAAGGGAAGAGCATGAACCTACAGGCAGGTGATGTTCTTCTTAATAATTTGAGTTTGTTGAGTGATGGTTGTGCCTTAGGGATTAATAAAAAATGAAGAAGACAATCACGTGTGACATGTGAAACTTGTTTTCAATTTAATATCATTTACTTGATTTATTTCTTATATTATATTATTTTTATAAATGATTTATTAATTTAGGTATGAAGAAGAAAATATATTTAATTTAATGGATAATTCATTCTTGTAGATGGTCTAGATCGTGCCACGTTTTAATGAGTCACATGACCCTCACATGTCTTCATTCTACTGTTAAATATTTAACACCTTATGGATGAAAGTATCTATTGAGCTAATTATTGTAGTTCATGTACTTAATAGATAGATTTGATAGTTTAAGGTAACTCTTTGCAAACAACCAAAAGTTCCAAGGGTGTGTATGCATTTTCCCTATGACAAAGTTACATTATATATTTTCACTTCCATTCTTTCTAATTTCATTCATTGTTGAATTTTTTCCCAAAACACCACTCCTTTCATTTTTGTTCCTACAATGGATTTCACCTTTTTCTCTGCATCATAATATTTTTTAGGAATTTAAAAAAAACCAAGCCCTACTCGAATCGAAATGTATTTGATAAGGGGACATTAGGCCTAGTTCAATGGAGCTAAGGGGCCTATAGGAAGGCCTTTAATCCTCGAGATTAGGCCTTGGAGCCTAAAACTTGATTGCGATGAAGTTAAAAAGGCTTTCATTTATATATTATTATATAAAATATAATTTATGAAATTTAGAAAAATGTCATGCGTTATTCTTATATGTATTTTTTCTCTTTTAAATTTCTACTTATTTGATTTTTGCACCTTTGATGTTGAAATGTTAAATTATTTTTATATCGATTTTTTAGTTATGCTAATTAATTAATTTGATTTTGTTTAGATAATAATTTATCTTCTCTCTTTTTTTGGTGTAAACCAAGGTATCTCATTGCTTGGAAGGCAAGAGACTAATCTCTTGGGGTACAATCAGACGCTTGAAGCGATGACCCCTCCCAACTGCATTTTCTCCATACACACCACCCCAAGGATCAAACCCGGGACAAGATGCTTAAGGTGACCGAGTCTCTTCTACTCAGACCAACGCAAGTTGGTCTGTATCTTATCTCTTTGATAAATAATGAAATACAATTTTGAACCTTATTTTTATCTTAAAATTTTAATAATAACTAATTGATCCTTAATATAACTTTCCTATTATCCTATTATTTGAAAAGTTGTTTTCTGATGCAAAATTTTTAAGTAATTTTATTATCCATCTCAACAGACGAACGATCATAAATCAAAATTGCATAATTTTCTAAAAAGCAAAATTAATGAGTCTAAATGATATGCAACTAAAGTAAGTAATTTCATAATTTTTAAATGCACTAATAACAGATTTTTTAAAAACAGAATATGGATAATACCTTCAAATCTTATATTTGTTTAGATCTTATTAGATAGGCTTTTGAATATAAGAATTTGTTAATATTTAAAAAACTTAGATCTTAAATATGGTAAATATCTTTTTTTTTAAGTCATATAATGTCTCTTATATCTTTTGGTAGGTGAAATCAAATTTTAATTTTTTTTTCCATCAGATAGCTCGATAGAGTAATTATATTTCATATCTTTGAAATTTAAAAAATCGTAAGAATTTAACAACGGTCAAAAGTAGTATAAATAGGTTATGCAATGATATAAAGCCTATTAAAAATGATTGAACTTGCTTTGAGCTCTTGCATTTTGGTAGTTGTTCTAAATGTCCTTTTCTTCACTCTTTCTTTATTGTTTGTTACATTCTTGATTTTAGGTTATTATTATGGTAATGCTTTATGCAATAGAGTTTTGGGTTTTATACTTTTTTTTATTCAATATGATTAATTGAATTTGATTTTTTGTTCATTTTAGTGCTGTAGTGGTTGCCCAATAAGATTTTATTAATGAAGTCAATGTCAATAATGATCAAAAAATATGGATGCTTAAAGTCAAGATTTTATGGTTCTATAGCCTTATTGGCGAATTTTAAATGTTAAACACATTTCCTTTTTATAATTATATCATTCATATATTTTTTATTTTTATAACATATTAATTTAGAGTTGAAAATGTATTTAGTTACAAACTGGATGGTTCTGTTTGACCCTCCTGTATTAAAATATTATAGAATCATTATGTGGTCCAATATTATAAGGTTGCTTGACATAATTGGAAACTAGTAATTAAATATCTCATGTGAAGAATATTTTTATAGTTATTACTTCAATTTTAAAAAAATTATTAAAAAACACTAGATATGTTAATTATATAAAGAAACTTATGTAACAAGTATTACAACAAATAACACATTATTATTTAAAAATCTATATACATATAATTTAACAAACTTGTGCATCATAGGAGAAATAAAACTAGTTTTTTTTTAAGAAGTTGGTTTCCTCTTACCAACATAGCAAAAAGTAAAAGGTGTATCTAAGTGTGTGTTTGGATTTTTTTTATTTCAAAAAAATTTATAATCAAAATGTTTAAGAGCAAGATTTTTTTAAAAAAAATTATTTTTGAGTGTAAAATAATCAAAATTAAACATGTACTCCTCTTAAATTTTAACTCATTTATAAATAATTATTTAAATTATAAAATCTTTTACATTGTCTGTAAACTTAATTAATTGTTTTAATAGATCTTTTTTTTATCTTCTCTTAACTAGCTAATAGAATAACAACATAACATAATAGTAACCGTCTAATCCTTAATTTTAAAAAAAAATATTTTTTTGTATTTAATAATTTTCGAAAAAAAAATGAACCTTCATTTTTAGCTGCATACTAGCGCATTAATAGAGCTTCTGCTTATCTCTTTCTGCTTTGTTGTTTGATCTCGAATTGCTATAGGATCTGACTTCGTTCGTAGGTAGGGTTTGTACTTGATTTATGCGCATTTGTATAGTTTTCGGTGGATTCTTTGTTTTTTGGGTTTAGGGTTCAATAAACGAAACTTTTCGTTCGTTGCAAGAGGGGCAAGGGATTTATGTGGAATTTAGCATTTCAGGTACATCTGTGGCCGCTGGGAGACATGGGGGTTATCGCGACAACGAGTTTAGGGACCGTGGGTCCAATTTTTATTTTTCAAGGCGGGGTTTTGATAATAATTCTAAAGAAGAGTATGATCGGATTAGGAATGGTAGACGTGAAGTTGTGAGGGGTGGAAGCAGGGATGCAAGAGATAGGATTCGACTCAGACACACAGAAGGATATATATATATTTTTTCAATTAATTTATTTTTTTAGAATTATTAAATACGAAAAAAAGGTTTTAAAAAATTAAAGGTTAAGATTGCAAAGATTAGGAATGTCATTGTTAACGGGAAATAGATAAAATGATGTATTGCAACAATTATTTGAGTTTACAAATTAAATCAAAAGATTTTATAATTAAGGTAAGGCTTTCAGGAGTTTTGGATACACTTTTACCAAAATAAAATTATTTCAGAACATATACGAAAGAAACATGTAAAAATTATTTCTGATATTGTATTACACAGTTATACTATTAGTCCCAAATAAAATTTTGGGAATTGAACGCGAAGGACATTTTATAGCTCAATTCAAAGTTCCAACAAGTTGCAGGAAGTGGAGGAGGATAGCTACTGTTTCTCTTGCACTCAAGTACCTTTTGCATAATCTAATGGGATTTAAGGAATTGCTTGGTTCTGAATCAATATACATATTCGTCCACAATCTTGAATTTCAGATGTGGAAGCGCTGGTTGGTCTTAACAAAACTTTCAGGGCATAACTCTATTTTCTCTCTTGATCCTCTTTGACATGATTCCCATGTCTCAAGTTGTCAATTGGCTTCAAACTAGAAAAGTTAAATGATACATATGCAATTATCACTCGTATATTAGGATTCTCAGCTGTCCCTCGTGCACTTTCTTCAGTAAATATGCCCTTTGGTGAGCTTGTGTCCTTTGGCTATGATTCATTATCTGGGTTTCCATTATACATCTCAAAGGACACAGATGGAATGCTGGTTGTTAACAGGATTCGATCAGAAATAGTTGATGTTAGAAAGAGGAAGATTTTATCTATGTTATGGACGGGGTTATTATGGATGCTGATTTTGAGCAATCGGTTCTCTTCGATGATACGGAGGAGGATTGATTCTATTCAGGTTTTGCTCTTTGATATTGGCTCCATTTTTTGTTGTATTAAAGATTCAACTGAGGCAGGCTAATATCTAAAAGTAAAAAGGATTTTTTTTTTCCTTGCAGAAAATGTTGAAAGTCGTTTAACTTTATATTACTTAATAGATCGTTGGTAATGTTTCAGGTCCAATTCAGTCTTTTACTTTTAATAAACATCAGAATTTTGAATTTTGATGCTCTTAATACAGCTAAATGGCTTCCTTATATAATGAGGGTGAGGGTGATGTTTTCAATCTTGTTCCTCTTCCTGTAGAAGTTTTGTTCACAGAAGATTTTGTATTTTCTTTCCGATTTCTGATCAGAAATCTTTTCAGCAAAACAGTAAGTATTAAAAGCACAACCAGGTCTCCTAATTGGTGAAGCAAATGCTACATGCCCAACATCAGTAATCAGTTATGGTATTTGCACACTTCTATAATAGTATAATCACAGATATGGTAATCAAGACTCATACTAAATCTGCATAAATTTTAGGAAAAAAATACACAAACACCGCTTGAATTTTATTCTATTTCAAAATAGTTATCATGCATTTTTAAATTTAAATAAGAAGTTATTAAACTTTTTAAAATTTATAAATAAAAGATTCCATACATAAGTTAAACATAAATTATTTATTATGTAACTTGAAAATATTTATTAAAACATGATAATATCCAATTTATTCATATAATTTTTTAAAGAAATTAAAAATATTTTTTTATTTTTAATTTCTTTCGAATTATTTAATATTTTCTATTTTTAGACATATAAATAAAATAAAATAATTAATTTTTAAAAAAATAATATAAACAAATTAAACATTTTCATGTATATTAATTAATAGAATTTAATTTTAATCCACTGTCAGTGTAAAGAAACATTATACTATTATCTAATCACGTGCTGACACATCATTAAAGGAGTTTGCCTATTACAACAACTACTTAGGAAATTTAACTTCTTTAATAATGTGTCAGTACATGATTAGATGAAAGCGTAAAGTTTCTTTACATTGAGAGTGAATTAAAATTAAATCCTAATTAATAAGTGTGTGTTTGGATTAGCTGTGAAAAATCGATTATGAGAAAATTAATTTATGTTTGGATATGTTAATTCATAATCGATTTTATGATAAAAAGTTTTGTTTGGATTGTATAAAAAAATCGTTTTTATGTATTAAATTACCAAAATATGTATGAAATGATTGAAAAAGTTATTTGATTGAGGACAAATAGGTATTTCTCTCTTAAAAATTTTGAAATAATCTGAAATCAAATAATTAAAAGCTTAAAATAGCAGCTTTTTTAAAAAAATTATTTTTAGTTATAGAAAAATAATCTTAACTTATAATCAATTTTACACACTTTAAACAAACAAGATAGATTTTATATAAAACAGCTTTTTTTAAATTAAAAAAAAAGCTATTTTGGGAATGCCTATGCAAATGATGAATGATTTCAGTTAAACTTATGTTTGAAAATGTCTATTTATAGGTTTAAGAAAGTTTAAGAGTCTCTCATTTAGATTCGAAAGTTCAAGGTGCCTATTTCAAATAAGGTAAAGTTCAAGAATGCCTATGCATTTTTTTCTCTAAATTTTAACTAAACCAACTTAAAGATTTTTTATGCCACAGATTTATGCATACACTTGGTATATATATTACTTAAAGATACACTTGTGTGTAAAGAATGGTGTGAGAATATAGTTATTAAACTCGAATGGTAGTTAACTTAGTTAAAGTATTGAGTCAATGAGTCATTGGTTTAACCGGTGAGTCACTAGTCAAACCGCATAAAATTAAATAAATACATACATAAATATACATATAAAAGGATATAAAAATACACACTACATACGATGATATTATCATTATAAACAATTAAAATACTCTTATTTTGAGAGAAATGATAACTTTAAGAATAAATATAAGAGTTTAACCCTTAATTTTTTTAAATATACTCTAATTTTTTTATAAAAATGCTCATAACTATCATAATATAGAATTGTTTGAAAAATTGAGCAACCAAATCCTCTTTAGTTCACATTAGCATAGCTTGACTCTTGAAAAGTTATATCAAATAAACATATAATTTATCCAAATCAGATAAACAAGTCAAAAGTCATGACTTTTCAAATTTTAATATTTTTTTTATTTTAACGTTTTTGTCACCCCACCAACTCATAGGTGTTTGCCTATAACCGATTGAGTCATACCAGCTTTCGCCAATTCATATGCAATACCAATTTAATAGCCATCATAGACCTATCAAATGAACAGTTTAGTGGTCGAATTAGCCAGTCCGAACCAATTTTAATAACAGTGAGAACATCATTCCTCAAGAAGGATACGTAGTGAGAACATCATTGCTCAAGAAGGATATGTCTACGATGAAAATCATTAGAATAGGTTTCATATTATTATTTATTATTACCATAACAAGACATACTACATATTTATAAATTACGGATGCTTGTACAACGCAAGCCATATTATAGATTCTTTTTTTCTTCCTGAATAGGTCAATCTATGCACATACCTCGGTCATAATTATACACTGGCATGTACATGATGTCTCGTGCGTTGCAACTTACAACAACTAATCTAAACTGTTACACGGTGGGCATATGAGAATCAGCAAAAATTACGGGAACAAAGATCCATTTCTGATATCCTGATCAATTTGTTTATAATAGTATCGCTCTTCATCAGTTGTTAACGAAGCTACCAAACAAAGAAATTGAGCAGAGTATTGAAGAGTAAAATACATAATAAAGCACGGGGAAAGTGTAAAAGGATCACTTTGCCACGTTATATGTATTTCCCTAACCCTAGCATAAATGCTCAAGAAGATCGACAAAAGTGATGGAGAAGGTGTAATAATCTTGGTCCATGTATTGAATAACAGTACCCTTAGAGCTCCAAGCATCACAACCCCTCAAAAACCTTAACTTGCAGCTGCACTTGGTACTGCCACTGATTTTGAGTCTTCTGCCCTTTCATGTTCTTTGTTGAGCATCTGAAATTACATTTCCAATATTAAAAAGACATGAATCACAGTAAATCAGTAATGATTTAGTAACATCTTTCACTTGATAACCTTATCTCATTTATGATTGCAGAAAACCCATGCATACAGTAAGCAGAGGATGAGTATATCAAGTGCCTAGCATACTAAACTTGAATCTAATGAAAGGCATATTCCAAATTAGAAACCATAGACCCACATTACTTGAAGCTCAAGAAACAAAGCTTTGTGAAACATAAAGGAGGACTAACTTGATTTTTTTTCCAACCTTGCCAAAATTGTTATTTTCATAATATAATAACAAACCCTAAATATAAAGCCAAAATCAGCAAACATCAATAATAAATACTTGCAGTAAGATTCAGGATAGTGTATCTCACCTTGTTGTTAATCAAGTTGTGGAGTGCAATTACACTTCTAATGAGAGACGACAGGTATATCACCAGCATCATATCATTGGTTTTCACTACACATGTAGGACCGGGATCAAAAATCTAGAACGGACATTACAGAAAAACATGATATTCACACTTAACACGAATTAACAATCTTAACCTGCAAAAGCCTTGATCAGATCAGTGACATTAAGATTTGGTAGCAGGTTGAACACGTCCTGACAAATTTCAATAAGACATGAAACGGTGAAAATCAATAATGGAGCAAAATCACAAAAAAAAAAACTTGTAACTAAAGAAATTTAAAATCAGATTAATCCAAACAATTATTTTTTCCAGTCATTAATGTCACATGGTTGATTAGTTATGTGTTGTTAAAATCTGCTACTAAATTAAACTAAGAGATGTGGATCAGAAAAAAATACTTTGATCTAAATTCATGAACCAATTGATAACAAAGCCAAAGGATCCGCATTTACTAAGAAAGAATATGAGAAACAAACCTGCAGATGATACAGGATCTCATGGTTTAAGGGAAGCTTTTCATCAATAACAAGGTCAAGGTAACTCCTTATCTCTTTAAGTCTTGCATCCAAACCCTTCAAGGCTGTGAGTTTTGCGCTAACCTACATAACAAAATACATTGTCAGCATTCATTCTTTTGTCAAAAAGAACCATCTAACATACTCAAAAGTATGACAAGGGAAAAAACATATTAAAAAATAGCATCAAGAAAAAAGAAAATAAAGAGAAAAGAATTAATAAATAAAGAAAAGTATAAACAAAAACACCTCTGTTGCAAGGGTGCTAATGGTTGTATCCTTCACATCTCTAAGCAAGTGTTCCACTCCTGCACAAGGGCAAGAAGAATTAAAAACAACAGGAGAAATTGCTTAGACAACTATGTGGATAAAATTCAAAAGCTTCAGTATTAAAAAAATTTAAAACAAAAAAAAATAAAAATGAACCATAGAATATTTGCAGCAGTTTTGCATTCCTTGGCATACCTATTTCCTCAACTTCATGAGCAGCAATCTCTGATGGCACATGCACAAAGACCTTTTGGCTTTTCTGAGTAGCATTCTGTATTCAGAATAAACTATCTGTCAGTTCCTATGTCTACCAATTTTAAGTGTTAAGCAAACACTAGCTCCCACCATCATATAAAGCAGCATTATTTTTGCAATAATATCAATAAAACCAGAAGTATAATTTTTTTATCAATTTAAGTTCTACCTCTTTAACCTCTTCAACCGCATAGTAAGCTTTCGTTGGAATTCCCAGCTCCTTGGGTTCAACATCAATTATAACCAAAACAGGATTTGGAACATAGCTGCAACGATGTTAAGCTTGATCAATTAGGATAAAGACTAATCAGGGATACAGAAAAGAAAGATGAAGAACGATATAGCCAGGAAAGAGCATAAAAGCAACACATAGAATATGTCTTAGATAAAGTTTCAATCAGATCATGACAATATTCATATGATCAGACTCAAATGGGGTAAGAAAGGGAAAGAATTTGCCAAGCCACTAAAATAAAAAATTTGGAAATATCAGCGCTCGAATGAAGTTAAAACACAGCATTGAAATATCACTTTACTCAGGATTTCAGCTTAATAAACATACTCATTAAATAACCCATGAATGTCGAGGTCATTTTCACGCAATTTTGGACCAGTGCTATACCACCCCACGACATGCTCCTTTGCTGCAATTTTTTTTTTCCATGTTTGATTAAATCAGATATTCAATTGAAAGAAAAATACAAGAAAAGGAAATATTCACCAACTTATACCGTTTATTCTCTTAAACATGGAAAACATTGATTCATGGTAATTGTGGTCAAGAAACCAGATGCTAGGATCCTTGTCATCTTCTTCAAAGGGCACTGTTGATTAGAGAACCAATTAGTGAGAGATACACAATTCACTTATCCTAATAACTGTTGATATTTCAAAATCATGCATAGAATCACTTGAACAAAACTTAAGCTGGAAATAATGATCTTATACATTCAATTGGATATCCAACATAGTGAACATACCAATGGAGCTACTAATGTCAAGGGAAACTTAAGATTATCTCTTATACATAATGAATAAGAAACATGTTCATTTAATAAGAAGTTACAACTTCAGAGAGCGGTCTTAAAAAATTCTTAGAAATTATAGATGAGACTAAGTCACAGCTAGAAAAAATACCTCAACCATCACATTTTAAAATGCCTCTAGAACAAGTAAAACAAGTCAGCATGATTTTGAGCCATCTCATGCTAATGCACACTCGTAATTCATGCCTCAAAAGAAATTTCTTATAAGTATGTGCATTGCAAGGAACAGATAACATGTGCAATATCTAATAATATAAACAGGGAATAGAGAAGAATATGTTAAAGTGGTGTATAATAAATAAAGGAAAGATAAGATATAGAACCAAAATATTTGTTCAAAGGTAGAGGGGCAGCAACTGAAGTCAAGCGAGTATTGACTATCATATCATATACATCAAGGATAGAAGATTTGAGATGCTAGAATGCAGTAGACTTGTAAAATTTAAACAGAGAAACTAAAGGAAACGAGAGATAAATCAGGTAGAAGTTATGAGGCTTCATATGAGAACAAACGGTTTAATAAAAGAATAATGTAGGCCTAGACAAAACTGAATAGTGAAAGAGCATCCATGTGGGTGATCCAAATGAACTTGAGTTGATGTTCCGTGTAGCTAAGTCCAAGGCATCCTCATGAATTCTTGTTTTTTATTCAAATTATACAATGCTCCTCCAAATAAACCCAGTGTCTCATCCCTCCCACACCAAAAGAAGGGCTTGAATGCGGATATGCTCTGGCAATTGGAATCTATATATGATGTCTGTTAGCGCTAAACCTCTTAACTGCGTTGAAGGACACTGCATGCCTATGCCCATATATTACAATGTTATACTACTCCAAAGTCAGAAATCTAGTTTGTTCTCTCAGGATTCCAAAATCCTATGTCATTAGTTTAAGAAACTGTTATAAGCTCTTCACATAGATCAATGTACAAAGTCTCTAATTATATATATATATATATATATAGAAGTATAAAGTTTCTATTTTGACTTATTTTAGCCCAGAAATATAGGAAACAGTAGGGTACAAAATTCTCACAACATAGCATTGCCATTAAGTTAAAAAGAAAAGAAAAAAGACTTAATTAACGAATCTGCTATTCCAAAAAGGAAAATCGACATAATAATAGAAAGAGAAGATGAAAATGAAAAACATAGATCCAGAGGAGCCAGAAAGAGAAGAATTAGGAGAAGGAGAAAGAGAAAGAGATACCGGCGTAGCTGTTGGTAACGTCGACGGTTCCTTTGAAGGTGGAGCCAAGCAAGACGCCGACGACGCGTTTGCGAGTGTCCTTAGCGACCCTGTTGTAGTTGTCCACTATGCTGAGCAACACCAGCGGGTGAACTATCACCTTCTCGACGGGTCGAGATGATATTTGCTGCGTCTTTATCACATCCATTTCTTCCCTCTAACTCAGATTCCAAACTTTCGATCTTTCCCTCTTTCTCACTCCTCCAACTCCAACTCCAACATCAATGTATCTTTACCCCTTTTCTTCTTCGATTTTCTTTCTCAATTCAATTCTCTTCTCGTCTCTTTCTCCTTTTCTTTTTGTTTTCGCTCAGATCAGTGTGGGCTCGTCACTCTTATGGCCCAAATTAGTGTCCAATATCCCAGCCATTCAGACCAAATCACATTGGGCCCGCACCTCTATTGTGTCTTATTCATTCTTTAAGTTTAATCTTCTTTTTTTTTTTAGAAGAATGTGTTAAAAGATATAAATCATAATTTCTAAATTTTTTAAGTTTAAAAAACAAGATGTGGGATAATTAGGATAAACTTGAAATTAATTTTAGAGGCTATACCATAATTTCGTGTTTGTTAAAAATATTTTTAAAAAATTATTTTCCCAATTACGTATCTTAAAAGTTTTTGTTCAATATTTATTAAAATCACTTTCAATACAAAAAAAAAATACTAAAGTAGACATGTAAATGGAAAAAATTACAATAAACATAAATTTTCAATGGCATTTATTTTAATTTGTAAAAATTATTGCTTCTTCTTCGGTATTTTATTTGAAAATTAAAGGCCATTGAAAGTGTCGATCCTTCAACTTGTTTCTAAAAGCACTTCATTAAAAGTTGTAGCGGTTTTAAAAAACTATTTTCGATAAATTGATCAGAAACTCAGCTGCCAATTAGAGTTATTAGTTGCAATTCTTAGGCTCAACAATGAAGTGAATGAACTAATGCAGCCATAGATATACATGCCAACTACAACCTTATCTGCCTTATATTCCAAAGTTGGCAATTAACCTAAGACCTTTTTTTATAATGACTCTACCCCGATTTTACCCCTTTCTTACCACTTGAATTATTGTAAAGTGATTTCTGATTTCTTCTTTGGTTTGCCCTTGCACGTTACTAGCTAGCTTCCTTACATGCGAGTCAGAGTGAGACCACTTGTCTTCACAAATTATCCAAGTCCATCTTTCTCTTAAACAAGAATTTGGATTATTTTTAGAGAATAAAGATGAATGACATTCCCAACTTTGGCTAGATACCGTACCATCTATTTAAACTATATATATTATTTTGTGCGTGTAAATGGTTCATGATATTCAAAGTTGGGAGCAGACCCGAGGCATGACTCATTTGTAATCGTATAGTAAAAGTATTTATGTTATCCTTTATGCATTCCAAGGTGACATCTCTCATGAGAGGATGCGAATTAGAATCCCAAGCATTCAGAATATCCAAGTATAATCCAACAGAGTATACTCAGAGAGAAAAAACCAAGTTGAGCGAGCATGCAGAGGAGAATGTCCAAGCATTTCCAATATTTTAGAAGGAGCTAAAACTGATCAGTGATCACTAGGTAAATATTAAGTTACGTAATTTTTTTAACTTTCCATCATACAGCCCTAAATGTTTTCTTTGTATGCTAAACCCAAGTTCACTAAGTAACAACAATGAATTATTAAAAGAACATCTTCTCCCCCTTTCCAACCACCACCACCAAAAAGATTCCCATGTTTACAGAAAACTCAAGCGCAGATCTAATGGTGGGTGACCCATTTGTTCACCCATCGTGTATGAAAACATCGTATTATCTCTGCATTCAGTTGCATGCACCCTCAGCTTCTCTGATTCTGATTCACCAAAGGAGTTCAAGGGGAAGAGTTGAAGAGTCTCGATCACTCTTGCTGGCTCTGAAACCTGATACAGGTGTGCAAAATCTGCCAAAAGAAACAAGTTGAAGGAAAGAGGGTCAAATATACCATCACAGCTACTTATGTTATGTTTAGTGGTAGGAAAAGATGGTGCAAAGCAAAAATTTAAAGACCTTTATTAGTACATCTCCTAGATCAGATATAGTACTTACTTTGTGTAGAAGAATTCATGGAGTTTTCTCGACGAATCACATCCTTATCATCAAAGGAGACCTTGCGACGCTTCTGTCTTTCCCTTGCCTTATGGTTCTGAAACCAATAGAACACATTCTTGCTCTCAATCTTACCATAAAAGCTCAGCTGAGTGGAGATCTTTTGAATCTGATCAGTGCTTGGGGTGCGGAGTCCGGAACTGAACAGTTCAGTCAGAAGCTTAACCTGTTCAGTAGTGGGATTCCAACGCCCACACTTAGTGCCAGTACTGCCACTATTACCACGAACACTTCCAGTTCTAATACAAAAGCCCGACATGCCCTCGTCCATATTTCACTTCCAGATGCCTCGCAATGATTCTGTGCCTCTGAACTGAAAACTTTAGCTCTGAGCTTCTGAACCATAAAGATCTGAGTCCGTGTGCATTTATAATACCATAACTGAATAATCTAATGCCAAAATCTTTGTCTTTTTCCTCTTCTTTTTTGTATTGCTTTTGTGGGCATCATAGATCAGCCCTATATCTTTATAATTCATCTTCTGTCTTCTTTGAATTTAGGGAATGTGAGATTGAACTACATATGCGGATTTGATCGGTTTGATTTAGCCTGGTTTTTTGTGCTAATAAAGAAATAGGAAGATAAAGACATGCGTAAAAGCAGCCACTGTTCAAAGTTTCGGTCTTGGAGCAGACAACATGTAAGTTTCACTAATAGTGATTAAACTATACAATATTTTATTGTATTTGAATCTATTTAAATATTTTATTTCCTCGAGTTCATCTGCTTAGACACAACACAATGTGTTTTTCAGTAAAGTGTGCACTTGCTGCTAAATTTTATACTATTATGCATTATATATATAGCAGCTTTTGTGTATCTTCGTGTAATGTTTAATGCCTTTATGCTTAATGCTTCATCAACATACTAATCAGATAAATCCAGTTCTATCAAGACATGTGAATTAAGCCAAATTTTGTTTTTAAAAGAAGTGGTTGTCTGCTAAAGTTCATAAAGAATGGTTCAAAGTTGTTATATATTTAAGTCTGAGTGAGTGGCAGGGGAAGTGAAAGTCAAAGTTGCACTTTGTTTGATCTCTGTTGGACGGGTGTGATCGCAATAGAGACTGACAGAGATACTGAGTTAGGTTGACTAGGTTTCATGGAAATCTTCTTTTTAAGATGTGGAACATAAACCAACATACAACAAAGCCACCCAATTGAGAGATTTGGAGGGACAACTCATGACCAACAAAAAGGGGAGCAACTTGGCTTTTCTTATGCCATTTTCTCCTGTCTTTGGTAATTGTCCTTCAAATAGGGGCTCAAATCTCTTCTTCTTCTTCCTCTTCTTTTTTTCTTTTTTGTGTAGTTTATTTGGATATGATATGTTGGTACTTCAGTTTTTATGCTCTGGGGATGAGGGAAACACGTGGTGAAGATTGAAATATTATGAGATTTGTGCTAGAATTATGTCCTTCTATGAGACCTGAGATTTGAATTGTCAAGTCTGAAATATTTTTGACGTTTCAAGATTGTTAAGACATTGCAATGCAATAGACACTTAACACAAGGACATCAGGAAACTCCACCTAGCTGCTACTGCATGTGAAAGAAAGAAATGAACCTTAAAAGTAATTGTAAAAAAGATATAATCAACTCAATTTTTTAGTTTGATGGTTACAAACAATATATGCTTACTAAGCATGAATATATTACGAACTTCTACTTGATTATTTATGAGTTTAAGGACCAGTTTGTTACAGACTGAAGAAAATTAATTTTGACTTTTAATAATTTAGAGATTTTTTTAAAATTTTTTTTAAGAAAAGTAGAAACTATTTTGTGTTAGCTTACAATTATAAAAATTATTTTTTAAAATGAGAGTAGCTTCTCTTTATTCTATCATAAGAGATCTTTTTAAAAAATTAATTAAAATAACTTTTCATTTTAATTATAAAAATAATTTTTAAAAATAAATTATTTTTTTAATAAATTTAAATAAACATAATCAATATTATTAAAAATAATTTTTTTATCAAACAATTTTAACAAACAGACTCTAAATCATGAGCGTATATATATATATATATATATATAGAAAAAAAAAAAGCCCAATCTCTGTTTATATGATAATATCATATAGTAAATAAATGATAAGAAATAATATGTGTGATCCTTAATATATTACTAATATAGTCATACTAATTTCCTAGTCAAGAAAGGACAGAGGCCACTTTCTTCTGTGCACTTCCTACAATTCCCGAGGATGTACTACTATTCACGAGTGTCATTTTGTCTGTTCATACTTGGCACTAGGGTTTTGCCTGCTCTAACTTCTAGGTGTTTTGGACTGAAGCTGTTAACCCAAGTTTACACGCTATGTTAGGCAAGCTAGTCATACACATAATGCCTTATCGAGCAGCTGAGAAGTCCTTCCGCAAGTCAGCCACACAGCAATTAAGAAGGTAACATTTATAAATGACTAGATTCTGATGTTAAACTCAAATAATCAAAGATACATTTGTCCGGTGCTTTCATGAAGGAAAGATGCTGCAGAACAGATTCTTAATCAATATGCAAAAGTGAAAATGGGCGGGAATTTCAACTATAAAGATAAAACAAATCGTTGTGCAGCACTATGAAGGGAGTGAGTCCAAATTAGAATGAAGAGTGCACGTACTAAAGATTAGATTTTCGTAATTTGAACCATAAAATCTACATTATAGACATAAAATGAAATTCTTGGTTTATTTGGTTTGGTTATTGAAGCACCAGGAAACCCAACTTGGAAATTAACAGAATCTACCAAAACAACGTACGTCTTTTTTCAATTTTGAATCAAACTCTATATACGATGTGGGTAGGAAGAATTAATTGGTAAAACTAAGATCGGTAAAAGCGCCTTTTGTTTAGCTACAGCTTGCTCTGTCTTCTTCTAATTGTCCAAGATCCCAAAAAAGAAGAAAAAAAATAGTTCGTACAACCCTTAGCTGGTCAAATTTCCGGTATCGTTGAGCTCTGAGTTTTGACTTGAATAATAATGGTTGCATATATATGTGAGGAATATACAAAATTCCAATTGTTAAGAAAAAGTTGATATTAATTATAATCAAATCATATAAAAATATATAAGGAATATGTAAGATAATTCAAGAGATGTTTGTCTGGCTATTTAAGATTCTCACACAATTTTTTTTATACAGAACTAATAAATAATTATATACTATAACATGAAATTATAAATTTCCAAAAACATAATAATAATAATAAATATGATTATTTAATAATAATGTTATTAATTAATAAGAGGGTAAAATTAATACAAACAACCGAGTATTTATAAAAATGAAATAAAATTATGAGAAGATAAAATTTATAATTCCTAAAAATTAATCAAGTCTCGTGTCTAAACATCAAAAATTATACCTACACACAATGGCCATCTTAATTATTAAGTAGTGAACATTTGAGATGTCCATGATCATTGTATACTCCTGTTCTAAATATGAGTATCTTACTTAGACATCCAAGATTCTTACTTATGATAATATATATTTGCCTACCAAATACATTATTATAGTATATTACTCTTTTGAATGTTGTAATTTGCTGAAGAGAAACTTATAAAAAAAAACTTTTAAAATACATAATTATAATAATAGACCAAATAATCATTCTAACTCGTTATTCAATTTTTATATAATTAAACTTTGATCATATTATAATTACATTTACAATACTAAAATATTTCATATTTGTGATTCTCTCTATAAGTCCAGGGCTAGGACTAGGAATAGGAAATAGGGCAGGCGTGAAATGTTAATGTAGGACGCCGCATTCCCTCTCCTTCTCCGTATCACCCGTGTCTTTTATACTTTCTTGTCTCCACCACCTTTGTCGCTGCTTTTCAGAGAACGACTACCTACCGTTCAATCAAAAAGATTGGCACTTGCCATAATTGCCATCACAATTGCATATTTGCATTGCACCATTCCTTCTTACATAAAATAATAATAAAAAAGTAGGCAATTTTATATTTTTGTTAGACACATACAATATTATAGTCCTTATGATGTGGATGTGCTTATGAGTCAGTCAGACGGTAGTAGGCAAACATTCTGATTCCCTCCCAAGAGTGAGTGAATCAGTCAATCAATCATATTCATAGCAACACTGCCAAGTTGTAAAATTTAGATCGGGTCATGTACCCCAAAAAAAAATTAGATCGGGTCGGAGTAGAAATCAAGATTTCAGAATATCAGAATATATGAATGTAGACACACATATAGCATAATTGTTATTAAAACTTGTTTTTAATGAAAGAGATCTCTGATTCAATTATTTACTTTCACTAATTTATTAAAACTAAACTAACAACTAGTTATTGTTTTAGAAGAGAATGGAGACACTTCCCAACAATCAGTACATGTTATGCATGTGAATAGTGTAAACTCCTTCTAAAGCCGTGGACAAATCCATGTGAGTACTAAGTATGTAGTCCTACAAATCCCGGAAGTGAAACTACATGGCCCCACTCCCATGTTTGCATTTTATCGACCAAATAATTGTGAAAGGGGCGTGAATTGAAGATTAAAAATTCCAACCATGGATTCTCCAATCTATATAACTGTTGATGACAACGACACCGAGCTACCTGTTTTCTTTTTTAATTAGATACATCGAGATTTTACTCGTTTTGTTTCACAGGGAATAAAAGACACGAGCAACGATTATGAGGGAGAGACATTGGCCAATATCGATTCAAAATCACTGTTTCAAAAAAAAAAGATCAATGGTGCAACGAAACCACTCCAAGTATATAGATTGACTTTTAGCTCCTAACACGTTATTTAAATGGATGAAAGGAAATAAAATGATAACTAGTATTACAGACATTGAACGAAAAGAATGGTTACAATTATTTTCTTCGTTCAAATAGTTCTTTCTTCAAAAACATAAAGAAAACAAGAGGAATGATTAAATTACATTATTATTTAATACCACAAAAATTTACATTATTATTTTGGTTATTTTTAAGCTTTAGTTTTTCTTCTTTTGTTGATGGAGAAAGTTGAAAATCATTTAAGTTCAATAAAAACCTTCAATTCCCTCGTTTCAGACTTTTAGGTCCGATTTCAAAACGAACGGGTTATTTTAAAAAACATTTGTCCATTTCATAATTTTTGAGGGGGAGAGCTCCATTTCTTTTATATAAACAAACCACGGTCCAATAATTAGATCTTTTACATCTTACACATGGATTCTGTTCCCACGAAAAATAGTACATCCTTGTCGCCCGTTCATTTCGCGTTCAAGGCGGAATTAAGACTTGCTAAGACACGGTTCTGGTCCAGACTCCCATTAAAACAAGACTGCATATTTGATGCTTGTTAGAGTTATGAACCACATTAAACGTGATTGATTCAAAATAGCCAAATACATAGGCAATGGAGAAAAGGATTTCGCTCATTTTCTTTCAAAGATAACAGATTACATGACAATTGACAAGTGAACCACTACACTGCACCCTCATACAAGATAGAAGAAACCTACCTATGCAACGTCAAGCCCAAGATATAAAAAAAAATTAAAGCAAAAGTAAAATTATAAAATGCTGATATTCCGCGTTTTGGAAAATATGACAATAAGGAAACTTCGATCAGCAAAAATTGCTTTCGCTCACGGACGGACAGAAGAATCACAGAATCTGAGCAGCTGTGTTCAATTTTTCGGCCAAGCTAAGCTGTGTCCTTGTGATGCTTGATAAATATAGCAAGAGCAAGTGATCCTGAAAAGGATGAAACATTCTTATCAGCCCAACAATACTACGAACGGCAAGCTCAGAAAACGTGTTCATAAACCAACAACATAGCAAACGAACAACTGTTTAGTGTTTAATCATTTCGTAAATGCTGTCCTAAATAAAATTCCACGCATTGTATTTAGCAAACATTAAAAGACTATAACCCAAAACCTAATCTTACCTGCAAGCTGTCATTCACAAGCCTATCAAAAGCTGATGGAGGCAATTTGGGAAGGGAACCTACAGCATCTGATATAAATTTCCCAATTTTGTTGTCTGGTGCAATACGCCCTTCCTGAGATGAAAAAATAATTAATACAATCTCAGAAAACATGGTGAGAGTGAGTGGAGAAAGAAATGCCAGCATACCACAACATCATCAACATATTTGTAAATGTCATCAATCAAGGCTAGTAGATGCTCCATTGATGCTTCCATCCCTTCTAAATCAGAGGGGATTTTGTCAACAGTGGTTGCCTTCAGAGTATCAACTGCCATTACCAGAATTAACACGCAATCAGCTTCAATCATTCAAATTAAAGAACATTTCCGTTCCATTATAGGAATCTCAAATATAAGCTTATAAACTAATTAAAATAGAAAATTTTCACACAAAAAAAAATCAACTAAAAATGCTATTGATAACACATTGCATGGTAGAGAAGTGAGAACTGAGAATGAGAAAAACCTCATATAAAAGTCAAAAGAGATTTCTTCTAACCTATCAATATAAATAAATGAACAACTTAACTAGATTATAAATATAATAATTATATATATATACACTTCTGTCCCATATGAACCTCAACCAGTCTTTCAACTAAGGGGCATTCCCCTGTAGACCCTGAACACATTACTCATACCAGCATTCATAAATACAAATAGGAATGAAAATCCTTTTTGGTTATGATCAAGGTTGCAAAAATTAAAAAAAAACCGACATCTTTTACAAATACGTTTTAAATAGTTATTATCAACCTCACTGTGAAAACACCTGAGACTTCACACATACATAAGAAACAGAAAGAAAACATTCTGTAAAAATATATCATTCTTGAAGAGAAACCAGAGAGAAGGGGGATGGGGGGATGAGTGCAAGGGCAGGGAGTCCTCACTTTCAAGACTCAAAAAGCACAATCGTTAACAGATTACATTAATGGAAATTGGCAAAGGATTGATCTTTGACATAAACCTCAGACAAACTAGTCTATCTTGTGACATTTCGATACAAATTTGGGTCAAAAAGAGGCTTCCCAAGTGGCTGTTAATGAAGATAGAACAGTGCCACTGCCCCAGATATCTTACAGTGTGAAGGCAACAGAAGTAACTCAAATACATTTTTCACATAAACATTGCTACAAAATCTAAAAAAGCCCGTAGAACTACCTCATGATTCATTCTCTGAATGAAAGTCAACAACTCAACTTTTAACAGAAAGTTCTCATAACCATTATATGTAGGTATTGGCATTGCCATAAAAATGACTCAGGTAAGAACTCAAAAAAGAAAAAGATAAAGCAAAAGAGAATTTGGATTCAGTCCCTTTTAGCATATTCAAGAGATCACTCTGTTGCATATACCAGCTAAAATCATTTCACAATACTTCATCTCAAGCAAAATTTTCTTTAAAACACTTATCTCTGCAGATGCACCCATGAATTGAAGAAACCAAGCACATAAGCTTTTGCAAATACATTATGAGAGAGAAAGACAGAGCATTATGAAAGGAAAAAAAGGGATGACAATAAACATGAAATCCAATCATACATACATCCAATTCGCTCAGCTTCAACCATACGAAGATCCAAAGGAATTTCTTGAAACTGCGCAGCAATTTGCCGATCTCCAAGAGATAAATTGTTTGACACATATGCTTTTATGGTACCCCTTCCATTTGTGAATCCAGTATCAACAGTCAAATGTATGGGATTGGGCACTTCTCGAGAATAAAATTCATGGATTAATGCACTACCACCAGTTACTCCAAGACCAGTCGAATACCTGCATGAATTAACCAAAGTTAGCATTGCTTTTTCTCACTGAAAAGGAGATACAAAAACAGGAGATAAAACATCCTCCTAAAACCATAAAAGTTGGGGGGGGGGGGGGAACAGAACAAGAATCAAATTAGCATAAAAGAGCTCTCCAGTCCCTTCGCATACCAATCAGTGAAGCCCCCTTAAAGAAAGTGTTTGCTTTGATCCACTAGAATGCCAAGAAACCAACTCCATCCCATTCAAGTTATAAAGGTAAAACAATCATTGAGAAAAATTCTTGCATTCCACTCCACACAAACACACAATACTTAAAAAACAAAGCACACTTCCATAAACTAAAATCAACATTTTTAACCTTGGCCATATGGATTTCAAAGTTTTCTTGGCACATACTTCATTGAGAATAACTTCTAAAAAATATGAAATTTAAAAGAACTGGACTTACCATCCAACAATGATTTCCTTTGGATTCACTTTTTGGTGGGATATTAACATATTGTGGTGGTACTCAATATCCAAAGCAACCTGTAACCCAAAAAAAAAATTAGAACAATTATTTTTTAAGAATTAGAACAGAAAAATATTTGATTTAGCTGATGTTTAGAAGAAATAGATGCCACAACCAGAGGACCAACCGTTGAAAAAGTAAGAATGAGAAAAGGTGAATGATGGAGTGAACAATAAATATCAACTATACTAATTTTTTCTTAACTTTCATAGGGTCAACTATACAGGCACACAATATATGTATCATCCACAGCTTATAACTAGAGTTTTTAAACACAAACTTCATCACTTTCTTTAAAAACTCTATACAGTTCAGCCATCCTAATTGCTTCATAAAATTATTAACCCACCCACAAGGAGAGACACAAACCACCTGTAAAGAAGAAATGGTAGAGGAAGGCCTGAACTGAGACAATGTTCCTCTAGTTAGAGAGGAAATTCAAGAAAGGTAGTTCCAGGATTCATAAAAATTAACCCAAAAATTTGCCTGTAAGAGGCTCAAGCCATCTTTTAATTTAGTAATGCAAGTTTCTCTAACTTCCAGATCTAGTTTCAAAATATGAATGGACTTCTAGATAAACGTCAGACTTGTAAACTTAATAGAGTGAATAGACCAGTTTTTGGTTGTTTTGATATTTTGACCACTATAATCATAACCAGGGTCCAGGCTCTAGATAAATTACTTGTAGCAATGCTCTTAACAGTGTTAATAAACTTTATTGTCACCCCATGTAGATTACACACCCATCTCCATAATAAGCCCCAACAGTTCTAAAAAAATATGACCTCACCATAGATACGATCTTAGAGGGGGAACAAGCTGACTCAAATATCACCCCTTTCTAATATATAACATCTGCCATTCTAATTTTAGGACAAAAGTAAAATATAATTACATCATCCAAGAGACGTTTACAGCTGGTTACCAACTTATGATACAAATGGAACCATTGCAGCCAATTGAAAGTAATCATAAAAGTTCTATACGATTTCATGAAATCAAACTCTGCAGTAATCAGTAAAGATCGAAATCAATTGAATAAACTTAAAAAAAATGTTTGTCTCAGATCCAGATTTGAAACTAACAACCACAAATTTGTATAAAATTACCACAAAACATCTGCGGCTCACAAATTTCTACTCATAACTATCGCACAACAAGAAACTTATCAACAGAAAAAATATAAGTCCAAATCCAAAGACAATTAACATAAAATAAAGAAGAAGAAAAAACCATAAAAAAAATAACGTAGATCGAGGACGGTGCAAGACCTGGTCAACAGACTCATTGTGGGGAACGGCATAGGAATTACGGATATCGACGGTTCCATCAGGAAGGACGGAGCCGAGTAGTGTCCCGATGACGCGCTCCGCTTGGTCAGGGCGTCGAACGTAACAGTCGAGGATGTTGAAGATAACAAGAGGGTGAACCTTCGCGGACAAGCTCTGCGAAGAAGAAGAGGAAGAAGAGAACTGCAACACTGTGCGATCGCTCGCCGCCATGTTTGGAGCTTTGATTCGGCACCTTCGGTTCACTACACCAAACAAGGTGTGCGAGGAAGGGAGCACAAGGACTCTACTACTAGGGTTTTAGACATGGGCTGATCTACCATTCCAGTTTTTAATATTTCGGTTTCGGTGCACAAGAAGTGGGCCCAATAGGCCCAAACAATCACTCGTTTGTTTTGTTTTTTGTTTTTTAATTTACATGTTAAGTTCTCTCTTCTCTTTCTTACATCCATCTAATTTTCTGGTCTCATGAATAATGTAATACAATTTTTTTAAAAACTATCATTGTAGTTTAAAATATACATTTTTTGGGGAACGATGAAATCTTCTCCTTTTACATTCTGATAAGAAAAATGATTATTTTTCCATATTTCAAGTAGCATATAACTTGTATTAAAACTTAAACAAAAAAAAAAAGATTATTTTAAGAATGCACAGTACTACAAGAGTCAACATGGCCTTGGCTTGTTGTGGAAGGTTATGACATCCATTTCTATATTTTTGCCAAGAGGAAGCTCCTCTCCTCATTACCCAAGTAATTTTAATTGTGTGTTTACATTAATTGTGAAAAAAAGATTATGTTAAAAATTGATTATGAGTATAATTAATTTTTAAGAAAATTAATTAAAAAATTAATTTATATTTAGATATGTTAGTTCATAATTGATTTTAAGACAAAATTTTTTGTTTAAATTATATAAAAAGAATCATTTTTATATATTAAATTACCAAAAGATATATAAAATAATTGAAAAAGTTATTTAATTGAAAAAAATAATATTTATATACTAAAACTTTTAAAATAAACTAAAATTACTTAATCAAAAATTTAAAATAAAATTTTTTCTAAAAAAATATTTTTAGTTAATAAAAAAATAATCTTAATTTCTAATCAATTTTACATACTTTAAATATAAAAAAATTAAATTTTAAACAAAATAAATTTTAAATAAAATAATTTATTCTTTCCCACACACTCTAATTCTAATAACCAGGTTCTAAAAAATTATATTAACAAGAACCAGGGTTCGGGCCTAAACTTAAAAGCCCAACCTTACTGGCAAAAGGTCTAAGACTTAAGCTTGATCTTGGATCCAGACTAATTTCAATTGAAAAATAATAATAAAATTTTTGGACAAAAATTAAGAGAAATTAGATTGAACTCCTTAAATTTGGGTTGTTTACAGACAACTTCATTAGTCTCAATTATAGCAATTTCACCTCCTTAATTAGAATGTGGGAATAAACCATTTCCTCCACGAGTTATTTAAATTGAAAACTATCTGTTAGCTCTTCGAATTTTAGGTCATTTGCAGATATGTCAGATGAACCCCTTTGTAGCAATTCATCCTATTGTAACCTATAGCAAATTAAATGGCTCATATACTTATTCTAGTTAGACGATGGAACAGAACAATGATAAAAAGATGCGTCAAAGAAGCAATGCATAAGTATCGTGTGTTAAGCTTTACGGTTTTAGGAGGAGGTTTGCTGAGTTTGAAAGACAAAAAAAAGACTAAACAAACAACCCACACAGCACCAAAATCAATAAAAAACAAAGTAGAGAAACTTCGAAGCAAACCAAGGCATATCTTCACCAGCAGGACGGATCCATGTCTAACACATTGGGGGCACATGCCGCTACTAATTTTTTAAATTTGTCTATTACTATGCTACTATTTTGTTATTTTTACTCCCAAAACTTTTTAAAGTTTACCCTCATTATGAGATTTATTGGGTAGTTTTCATGTCACCAACTTTCTCATGTGAAGAGAGAATTACTCAATCATATAAGTCTCAAAATTATCCTCCACATGTAAAGAAACTCTATGTCATTTGATTAGGCCTTCTTCCCCTAAATCTTAAATTATGTCATTCCTTCCTTTTCAAATATACACTCAGTGAGTATACAAAGAGATATTATTATTACATACCTTCCTTTGTATATTATTCTTGCCACTATATAAAATTTCTGGATCCGTCACTATGCACAAGTAAGATCCCAACAATAAAGGACAGTGTGAGGAATACCCTATCCACTGTACACATCCTCTTTCTAATTGGGATTGAAATTTGTTTTTGTTAATATGGAGTATGTTACTTTCGAAAAAGGAAATTCCATCAAATTTATCATTTATTTCAAGCTAATGCATTCGATAAAACAATTAGGTTGAGTTTTTCTCTCCCATTTCTTGGTCATAGTCGGGAATTCGATTGGGATCTAAATAAAAACTTGAGTACTACTTTTTTTATACTCGTAATTGTCCATAACTTTTGAGGTGACTTGAATTCATATAATTCAATTTGAGTTTTTATCGTAAAAAAAGATGAAATTAACTTTAAAAACTTATATAAGTACCATTATCGATAAATTTGGCAATTTGCAAACATACAAAATAGTTATGATATGTGTTTGTTATAGAAAAATATTTGATAGCTCAATTTTTTTTGATCAAATTTTTGACATAATGAGTTTGCATTATTATTGAGTCTTAGATGTATGAATGATCACTACTTTAACTTATTTAACGATTACCATTAAATCTTGAATAAATTCTATTTTATTTTTTTAGTTATGTAACATTACTCTTTGTTATATCACCACTTATAAATCATAATATTCCTTATCCATTTGTGTATGTATACTTCTTACTAAATGATCAAAAACAGAAGATATTTTTTTTACTATATTAAAAATTATCACCACAACATTATTTTAATCTAAATTTTCATTTACCCATGCAAATAACTAACAATAGGACAGTTTGAATTATCCATGTTATAAATATATTCCTTTTCACTTTTTATTTCCCATATTCAGATTTACATATCTAGGCACTTTAGTACAAATGATTAGGTTGTGAACTTTAGTACAAATGATTAGGTTGTGACTTGGTCACCTGCATTCTCTACAATTCTCTCCAACTAAACATTTCTTTTGAGAAAGACACTGATTTGTGTGTGTGTGTTTTTTTTTTTTTCGTCTTTACTAATTCAAATATACATGAATAAAAAATATTATCCACATAACACATACTTTATGCAAGTTATTATATCTTTGCAATGCATCAAACTAAACCTCTTGTATAGCACCAAATAAACTAAACCTCTTGTAAAAGGTGATGCAATGGCCTACCCCTAATTCACTGACGAGAGGTTGTCGAGACCCCGTCAAATAATAAAAATTACCAGTTCACAAAATAATTTGTAGTATAGAGCATGAACCGAATCGCCTCTCAAGGATCCAAAAAGAACAAATATTTAATTAGATCAAGATAATTAAAATGGGGGGTTTTGTTATTGATTAATAATATTGATAAATATACAAGACTCAAAGTTGTAAACAAATATAGAGAAGCAACCAATCCAAGGAAATTTACCGATCTTGAGTTTAATCCATCATTGATCACAAGGAATTCACTTAATTGCTAACCATGTTCTTGGCCTTAGATCATATCAAGACGCCTCAACATGATCCAAGAATCCTCTACTAGATAAGCATCTAGGATTTAATTAACCAATGTTAGATAAAGTAAGCACCATCCAACATAGATTAACTTAAGATCTAGAATTTAACCAAGCTAAACAATCTATCAAAAAGCTTTAATATATTGTTTAGTCTATGTGATCATATTGAATACATGATAATAAAGCTATTACCACATAAACATCCAAATCAAATTAAGCAATTCAATCTAGATCAAAATGAAAAGAGGAAGAAGAGAAACTTAAATAACAATTAAGCAATATGAACAAGCGAAACAAGATCTCCAAATTAAACATCAAGATGGCTAATCCATTGGATTGATTATGAGAGCCTAGCCTTCCATGGATAGGAAGGAAGAACTCAGAAATAAAATAACAAAAACGAAATTGTAAAGAGAATGGAGAAGAAGAGAAAGAAAACTCTCACAAATACTCAAACTTTCTTCAAACTTACTTAAAATTGAATCTATGATAATACAAAGAGATTTGCTCTATTTATACTAATCCTAGAAGCCAATTTGTACATGTACATAATCTGAATACAAGCTATAAAAACAAGGAAATTGTCAAATATGGAAGCTTGATGCATAGTAGGTGGGTTGGTGCATGGTAGGTGGGTTGGTGTATGGTTGGTGGCTTTTAGTCAACAACTCTTATCCGACTTCTGGCTTCAAATTCATCACCTAGACGGTGCATTTTGGCTTGGATGTCTTCATGAAAGTTGTAGCCAGTTGTCTCCTTGAAAATCTCCAATTTGAATCATGTCATTTGGACTTTTAGAACTCCAGAAATGCCAAAAACACTGCACCTACCTCAAGTTAGGTTGGAAGAACGTATTTCCAAATTCAAACCAACTTGTAGCTTCAGAAGCATGCCTAAAACGACATCTATTGACAAAATGATCTTCAGTGAAGTTGGAGATATGAGTCTTATCTTTCAAATGACCAAGTTTCAGCCCAAGAGGAGGCCTATAACCCACTATATAGTCTAATATGTGCATACTGCCCAGATGGTTCCGTGACAGCGAACTCACTATGTATTGCAAGGCTATTTTGGACCCTTAGAAGTCCGATCCAGCTCTTAAATTCTTCATGAAACTTGTAGATCCTTGTCTTAGCTTTCCAAAGACACCTAGATCACCTCAATTGGATCACCGAGTCCCAAGTTATGGCCTAACCAAGGAATAAATGTCAAAATGCATTAAAATCCGAAAATTATCCAATATTTACATTAAAACCCAATGAAACCCAACAACATTAAACTCATCTAAAATACTAATATTATGCACAATAAACATCTAATGAAGCCTAATACAAAGCTAATATAAGTGTCTCAAATTGATTGATCACCCACCTTATTTGTTGTTAATTGTGTCATCATGTAAACATTTATTTAGGTTTTTAGTTTCAACCTTACTGGTACCCAACTCACTTTGCTTTGCACGGGGTGGGTTTTTTCCTTGTGGCTTGTGTTGGGTTAGGATTGTTAATCCTTGTGATGCGAGTTGTGTGCGGGTTTAAAATCTATCCCACCCAACCCTGCATTGTATATATAAAAAAAATTTAATTTATTTTTGTCACTTGTTACTTATGTTATTAACTTTTTAAATACATTTATTTACTCAATTTATTATAAATAGACATGGTAGGAATATTTTCATCTTTCAATTATATAAGATGATAATTAACTTTTAAAATTATGATTAATTATGTTATTAGTATAAATTTATGTTTAAAAATTTCATAAGTGCAATAAGAGACCAGTAGAATACAAATTTTAAATATTTTTGTAAAGAGGTTTTCATTTTTAAGACTGGCGGAGTGAGTAAAGACAGATAATATATTAATTTAAAAGTTGCAAGATGAGATTGAGTTTAGCAAAAATCTTTCCCAACTTGCTTCGTTGCGAAGCCGACATTTATTTTCTAATGCTGATAGTACTTACATGATTGCCGTTTGATTGCTCATCCTTATCCTTATTTTAAAAAATGAGTGCGTTTTATTTAACATTATAATCATAAATCAATATTAATTTGTCAACTGGACGTGCATTATTGATGAAAGCCGTGGGCGCAAGTTAGGTAACATTACCTAACCGACTCAACGTCACTCCTGGAATTCAATAACACAAGTGTACAAGCCGTGGCATATACTATGGGGAAGAGGCAAAAAATCACAGTAACTCAGTTAAGGAGAGATTCTTAATTACTCTTCGATTAAAACATTTCTCTTAATCAGGATATCATTTAAAGTTAACTATATTAATTTTGTAAATAATTATTATCGGCTTAAATAAATAAAAAACTAAAAATAGTTCGCAAAATTTATATGACATACATTAAATGATACATTTATCTAGGAGTATCTAAAAATTTCTCGTCAGTAAGGAGAGGACGGGCTCGAGAAAAAGAGGGTGTTATTTTTTATTTGACAAAATACACGATCACAGCCATACATCACACATGCGCTGGGCCATCGTCCAACTTAAAAGTAGAGGAAAAATTGCCCATGGCGCAACACATGCACCACCTACTCATAATATTACATTCTTTACATACAAAATAGAAGGTTTAATTAAAAAGAGAAAAAAAGATGAGGACGAAATGAAACCCACAAACTCGGCTTGACTTGGGTTTTCCCAACTTGATTGATAAACATCAACGATCACGAACCATTTGATCCGATCACTTGGATTTGAAGGGAATGGCTCTGATTACGACTTGGTGATAGAGAGCTGCAAGAGCTGCTCCAATGAATGGTCCCACCCAGAAGATCCACTGTACATCAAAGATCAAAAGTTTATGGTTCATTCAGGGTTCCAGAAAATTCTAAAATTTGAGAATATTATTTATACAAAAAAAAGAAGAAGATAGATAGATGAATTAACAACGTACGTGTTCATCCCAGCCAAGGTCTTTGTTGAAGATGATGGCAGCACCGAGACTACGAGCAGGGTTGATACCGGTTCCGGTGATTGGGATGGTGGCCAAGTGCACCAAGAACACAGCGAATCCAATTGGCAAGGGAGCCAAAATCTGAAGTATAAATTTAGTTTCATGATTATTATTATTAATATTTTTTTTTTATTATTAATTTTCAATTTGAGAAGGAAGAGAAGAGAAGTGGGAGTGAGGGACATACAGGGACGTGGGAGTCTCTGGCGCTACGCTTGGCATCGGTGGCTGAGAAGACGGTGTAGACAAGAACGAAGGTGCCAACAATCTCAGCACCAAGGCCGTCCCCTTTGGTGTAACCAGGGTTAATAAAATTGGCACCACCCTTGTATTGACCGTACAAGGTTTTTCCTTCGAAGCCCTTCACTACACCAGCGCCACAGATGGCACCCAGACACTGCATAACGATGTAGAAGACTGCCCTTGTCAAGGACAATTTCCTCGCCAAAAACAGCCCGAATGTCACAGCCGGATTTATGTGACCCCCTGCATCAAACATTACCATTGTTACCAAACATAAATTTCAATTTTTTTAATTGGAGAAACAGAAGAGTGAGAGAGAGAGAGAGAGAGAGAGGAACCAGAGATGCCAGCGGTGCAGTAGACGAGGGCGAAGATCATGCCACCAAAAGCCCAAGCAATCCCTTGAATACCAACAGATTTGCACTTGTTATCGGCCCTGTTGACGCCCATGACCGTCAAGATGGTGATGTAGAGGAAGAGAAAAGTGGCCACGAACTCGGCTATCCCGGCTCTGTAGAAGGACCAGGATGAAAGCTCGGAGGGCTCAAAGAGGGGCGCAGGCGGGGGCTCCTTGTAGTCCTTAGCATCATCTTGGCTCTGAGCTGCAATCCCAATGGGCTGCCTCTCCGGGAACTTGTTGGCTCCCAATGAAACATCCTGCTCCTTCCCCTCCATTTCTTCTTTCTTCTCTTGGAGTGAAGATGAAGGCGCTAGCTAGCTATCGTGGTGAGTAGTGAGGAGTGATGATGATGAAGATGAGAGTAGGGTTGGGCTAAGGTGCGGATTTATAAGCAGATTCAGTTCAAATTGATGACAAAGGAAGGGAGGACTAAGACTCTGTAGAGGATAGGTGGTGGGTCCTTTTCGGCGTAATAATATTACATTTTCTTATCTTTTTCGCCGTCCAATCGTTTTCCAATGACAGGGACAGAGTTGGGTGGATTTGATTGGTCCAAGAAACAATGAGACCGTCCTAGCTGGCGCGACTTTAACCATTCATTGTCAGACCCACCATCTTCTGTTAGGAGGGAAGGGAAAGGGAAAAGAAAAATAAAAGGGATGAGGGGAGCTACGGGTAGCAATGAGTCGAGCTAGTTTGTGAGTTAATTACAGTTTAGTTCATTAATAGCTTAATAAATTAGGTTCATGAGCTAATAAGTTAAGTTTGAGCTAACAATTTTGACTCGTTTAGTAAATGAGCTGAATTTGAGTTTTTATATATTCGACTCATGAGCTCGTGAGCCAGCTCGATATATATATATATATATATATATATATATAACAAAAAATTTTAATATAATTTGTTTATAAGTAATGAAATGGTGTTGGTAAATTGAACTTTGTTAGAAATTTATTAGTCATAATTCTCTAAAATTATAGTGGCTGTTTTATTTATGTTTAAAGACAATTGGGGTTGTTTGGTTGGAACTTGTAAGTATATATTTTGTTGTTATGGTTGATTTTAATGTTTTAAGTTAAAATAATGATGTGTTGATATAGATTTTGAGAACATTCACTGCTAAGCAATTTGGTGAGCTTTCATGTGGAAATTTCGGCTTTAAATGAACTCGTTTTCTTATTGAATTGAGCAGTAAGTATATTATCGTCAGTGGCTGAGTCGGCAGCTCAGCTCAGCTCATTACCGGCCCTAAAAAAGGGATGGAAGTAGTCAATTGCAAAATTCATTCCTTCCATGGTTCTATATGTTCGAGTGAGTTCCATGGACATGACTGGGTGAGTAGTGGGACTGCTGGGCGGTGCGGATTGTCACATAATTAATGTACTAAAATCACGTTGAACTCGCGCCTCTATCTTGACACGTGTCCTCTAGACACTGCATTAAGCATTTTGCGTCGTGTGTGGATTGAGGAATTAAAGACCAACACGCAAGTACTGCCACTATTCTTGTCAATGAGGAGTGTGCCATTTCTTTGGTGACCTATTCGGGCTTCACTCGTTTCGTTTCATTTCACGAAGGAATTGAGTTTAAGCATAGATTGAAGTTTGTCTATTAAACCAATTGAGCTTCAGAGTGCAAGCGTTCGCATTAGTTCGACTTGCTAGTAGATAGCTTACAAAAACCTAATCTAAAACCTATTCTTGTAGTTTTATACGTTTTACATTATATAGATTAGATGGAATGCTCTTTTGATAATATATTTTAAAACAAATAACATATATATCATCCTTTTAGGACTAAATTGAAGGTAATCAAGCATGGTTTTATGTACAACTATTAGTATAACTAATAATTTTTTTATCTTAAAAAAGATCCGGAAACTTAGTAAGATGAAGATGGAAAAAATGCTAAAGTCTAAACAAAACGACTAATTACATCATATAATTAACAGAAATTCCTTATTAAAATTGTTCTACCATCAAACCCATCTGCTTTCCTTTTTTTTTTCTCTTTTTGAAATTTCAAGAATTCTTGATATCGTAATTGTCGTAGTTAATATGAAATGGACCTTCATGCTATGGAAAGAGTCTAAAGACTAAAGAATTAAAAATATATATCCGCGATTAGATAACTAAGGTTCTTCTGTCCATTATTATTCTCGAACATTTCTTTCTTTTCATTTTGTAAAATCATTTAGAAAACATGGTCGGCACATGGCTGTCAGCAATTAAATTATCTCACGTCCGCTACATAAATTAAATGTTAATTCTCAATTAGAATAAACTAAGTATAATTACCTTTATATATATATATATATATATATTTGTTTCTATCTACATGGATGAGACGATGATTAATTCTACATACTGTTACGAGCCATTACTATAATAGCAGCTTTCTTTAGGTTATACATAGACATACAAAAGTGGTTAGCCGATAAAACAATTTGAATATTCTTGGAGCTTGATTATATTAATCATGTTACCTAATATGCATTAGTTTAGTTCCTTGATTAGTCTCGATGACTTGTCCGGATAACATTAATAAAACAAATGGTTCATGATTATTTTGAATTGTAAACCAAAATTTTTGCGAATCTTTTGAGCTTTTCTTCATCACTCTGCTCTGGCAAAGGCCACCGGTTAGAGAGGCATCACTCACGTCCAGGTCGAAGTAGGATGGCATGGCCCTCCTTGCTCCTTTATATCTCTATTTTGTGGTTTTAAATAAAGAAAGGGATCAGGAAAACTTTTGGTTATTAACATTATGCTTCCCATTGAGGGAGGGGACTACAATTCCACTCAGATAGGTTAAGTTGTTTGTTTGGTTATTTCCCCAGATAGGTCTATGACTCTATGGCCTCTTTTCATTGAAAATTGATACTTTGGAGACATTTTATTTGGATAGGAAATAAAATGAAGCAAAGAAAAAAAAAAGCAATTTTTCGTCTCCTATTTTATCTTATAATCTTCGTTTTCATCATTTAAATAAAGAATATAATAATTTCTCTATTCTTTTCCAGAAGTATTAGTTCATTGCAAGTGAAGTCCTTTATCTTGAATATAAGAATTTGCCTCGTCTCGTATTCATTAGAAAGCAAGAGGGCATAAAGAGATTAAAATGATTTCATTGCTATTATAACACCCATGTTAATAAACAAAAGAAAACGTTTATTTTATCCATTTTAAACACAATGTAAATGTTCGTAATTAAGGGATAATAAATTCCAAGTAACAACGTTGGAAACCACTTTCAAGTTTCAACCCCACAAAATAAAATTATGAAAGAAGTATTGGCCTCCTATACTAATTCCAACAGATGAGGCTGGGGATATAAATTTAAAGCGATCAGATTGTCATGCTATATATTAAATTTGATACCACGGAATTTTCTCTTATTTGGTGGCTCTTGTCTTGTGTCACTAAAATAATTATATTTTTTAAAATAATGGCTTTCGACTGGTATTGATAGCGTCTCTTTCATTTTAGAGCAGCATACCTCATATTTGAATAAATGAGTAGATAAAACTTTAGGAAGTGGGTGATCATTTCTTTCCTGCTATATATTATATTAATATCATTCTCAAAGTTCACAAACTAGTGACAGAACACTATGTTAAATTATGTGATAATTATATATTCAGTAGAGACCGTCTAATAAATTAGGGCCACAATTTTTTGTTGATGAGTCGCATGCTTACCATGCCCTAAGTTATAGTTAATGTGGATGACTATTTTGCATTTCAATTTTCCAAAAACCCCTTTAGTCTTTGCGACGAAATTAAGCAACACCTGTTTACTAACTGTGCAAGTTATAAAATCCAGTGTGATGTACAAAGAAAGAAACTCACAAGCTACAATACTTTTACCCAGTTCTGGACTTAATTCTTCCTATTAAAAGAGGGGAGGGGGGGAATAAATGAATCTTACAATATAAAACAAGTGAAATTTATTATTATTTTTTACTGTAACTACAAAACAAGCCAAATCCATTTACTTAATTAATGATTTAACCATCACACCATGAAGCAAAAAGAAAAATAATTCCATATACTAGACAGCATAATTATTTTTATTATTAAAATAATTTGTATTATTGTTTTCATTCTTTTGGCCATAGCCACACTGTATTTATTATCAAGGCATATTCCTCAAGACTCAAGAACCACTTTTCCATGACAGCTCAAGGTTCTTATCTCCTGCTTCATTAAACTTCATTGAGCAAATTAAATATTACTAACTCTTATGTTCTTCATCCTTTTTATTATACTTTCCTAATTTTGTTTGGAAGACTAATTAAATTTGTAGGTAACTTCAAAATTTTAAACAAATAAATGATCGAGTCAATCAACGTCTCAAATCTAGTCATTTATTCACAAAATTTAGTTATTCAATTAAAATTATGATTAAATTTAATAAAATGATGTAATTGACCATTAGAATAGTTAATTAAAATAAAGCATTTGTTAACGAGTGTTTAATAATTTAAAATAAAAATATTAAATGAAAAATAAAAGTATTTAATATATTAAAAAATCAAAAAAATTAATATCTTCTTTTATAAGTAAGTATTTATTAAATATCTTAAAAATTTTAAAATATTTCATACTCGACAAATTCTCTCATTTATTTAATATAAAAAAATAAATATCTTTTAAATTTTTAAAATATTAAATATTTTACTTTTATATTTAACACTTACTATTTTAATTCTTTAATCAATACATTAAGACGCTCCTTAGCAAATGTATTAAAATTATACCATTTAAGCTGCCTGTCATCGTTGACCATACATCTATGGCAATGAGACATTCCTTCGTAAATGCCCTCCCCTGCCTTCTTTTGGACTTTCATCTTGGGTTTTAGTCAAAATGTGCTTTCAGTAATTTTTGAACCTAACATTGTAGATAAAATTATTTACATCAAATTCAGTTTCTTAACTGAACCACACTGCTTAGTTCGTTCTCTTTTCTTGTAAACGCCCCTCATTTTCTTTGAACCTAGTTCGGCCCTTCCCATGTCTGCTGGCAAGCTTTTGAAACCCAAAGTGACTAAATAAGCATGGGTATGCCTAGTATATGGCTGAATTATGCAAATAAAATGACAATTTCTGCCATGGACTACCGGATTCTCCTTCCTTCGTCTTGTACCCAAAGATTCCATGCTCAGCACAAGATGGTCCTGTTAAAAAATCACGGGGGCAAGAATATTTGAAGGCTCAAAGTATTCATTCAGAATGTTAAATAGCTCAACAGACACGATATAGAATTGTAACAACTTGCAAATGTAAGTCCACCTGTGTTTTTTGTCATGAATGGATGAATAAATTATAATTGCCAGGTTCATTAGAGTTTGTTTGTGATCAGGGAATTGCAGTGGAGAGAGAAATGAAGAGGATGAAGAAGATAAAGGTAGTAGGTAAACACGGAGAAGAAATTGTCCCAAATCCAAGTTGCTAGGAAATTATTATTTAATGAAATTACTTAAATATCTTCAAAACCTATTTGTTTTGGTAAATAAAAGAATGGCTTTTTTTTTTGTTCAAATAAAAGCGTTCTCTACCAAAAAAATATGTGTACAATATTAATTAATTAATATCATACATATTCGGATTCGAGTTTTGACTAAAACTAAGAAAATTAATTAATTATTTTAAATTTATGATATTGATGTAAAATGTATATTCTTAAGATGGCGACACCCTTACCGTAGGTATCTCGACCTGGTTCCGGCTATACTGGGTTTTGATGATAGAGCCAGAGCCCACTCTTAATAGTATCCAAGATTTATAAATCGGATTCAAATTTTAGTTGGGCCTTAAATTTTGAGACCCGTTCACTTCACTCTTTTGTTTTACCCCGTTTCGGAGCCGAATTTGCATCTAGCCAGGCATGATGAAAGTCTAGTTCGTTCTTCTTCTTTTCTCCCATCCATGAAAGAAGATGAAATAAAAGTTTAGTTAAAACTTGAAAGACATCACAGCAAGCTGGACGAATACGCTTCACACTATTTGATGTGGTTTCACTACTCAGGCTCATAGCCAAAGCTTGCTTTTATCCTGCCATTGCTCTCCGATACATTGTGCTTAATTAGTCAGGGCAATCTACGCACTTGGAATTTTTAGGAAAATAATTTATCACATTTTATTGGAATCTAACAGATGAATTGAAAAATTAAATTGAATTGAATGACATGAATTTACAAGAGCTCTTTATATAGAGGCTCGGTTAACGAACTTTTAAGTAACTAACTAACAAACTTAACTGACATAACCGAAATGAAAAATAGAAAAAGCTAGCAAACTAGTTAACGGAATTAACATAAAGACTAACCTACGTATACTGAACCTACAATGAAAATAAATCTGTATAACATTTATATGGTTTTGAAATAATTTTCCACTTTGAGGTTATTTTTTCCATGTTAGCGGTAACACACCATTTTTTTAATGCCACATAGGCGTATTTGTGTAGTTTTACTTGGCAAAAATAGGGTGCTGTCATTGATGTGTCAAAAACAATCCTAAATTAAGAAATCGTTTTAAAACCACATCCATATGAGTCAATTCCCCTAATTAGTCATGGTCTGCCAAAGAACACATTAGCTATAAACATGAATGGAGACACAATTTTTATTGAATAGGAATCAAATGAAAATATAAATAGAATAAATACTGTTTATTTTCCTAAAATATGATATCACATTTTAATTTTTGGTTGATAATTGTATTTTTATTTTGTAAATAAAATTAATATAAAATAAAATCAAGATCATAAAATAAATAAATATAAATCATTAACTAAAATATAAATTGGTTTTTGGTTTTTTAAAATCATTATTTCCTACTCTTTTAAATAAAAAGTGATTTGTGTATATATATATTTTAATAATCGAAGTTTGTTATGTACTCACCATTATTTTATATTAAATAAAAAATATCTAAAATATAGATTCAAATAATAAAATCATAACTTCTACATTTTAAATGTTGTTGATGGCAAAACCATGTAAACATTTTTTCCACAGTCCCAGCTAAGGGTGGACATAAATTGGATTTGAAGTACTTTTGGACTCAACTTACTTAAGGAAGTAGTGAGTTGAGTTTAGAGAAATATTTTCCATCAACCCGATCCAACCAAAATCATGTAAACATTTTTTCCCACAATCCTACTTAAGGATGGACATGGGTTAGCTTGGGTTGGACTTTGAGAAATTTTTACATCCACCCAAATCAATTATGACCCGTTCATGTGTGAATTGAGTTGGGTTTAACTCGGAATTAAACTTGAATCTTAAAAAAAAAGCAACATAAAAAAAGGACACTTAAGCCAACACAAAAATGAAACAACACTAAATATTAATATTTAATTACTAAGGATATTAATATCTTCACAAAAATGAATGATTTAAAAGACTAACGCATGAATTAGTAAGCCATTTTATCATATTTTAATAAATCTTGTTTCTAATTATAAATAATTACAAATTTTATGTTTTAAAAAAAATGAATGGGTTGATTCATTTTGAATCTCACCAACGTATAAACCCAACACAACTCATTATTTATGAGTTGAATTTGGTTAAATTGTGTACACATCTCATTATTTATGAGTTGAATTTGGTAAAATTGTATAGGTTTGTAGATCGACCAAACTCATTCTCTACCCCTAGTCTTGCCCTTTCCTGAATATATATTTATTAAAAAATTAAATAAATAAGAGAGAGGAGAAAAGAGGGAATGCGAATGAAGCTGGACTTGGAAAATTGCCGAGCAGGAATGAAGTCATTTTTGGTTTGGAATTTGGATGCTATGCTAAGGCCTGATGTTGCCAATTTGGTTTACTGGTTCAAGTTTGAATGTCCTGCACCCAATGGGTTTCAGTTCAATCCATTGTTACGGGTCCAAGTATGTTGAATTATACTACAACTAGTATACTCCCCCGTGAAATTCACGGATATTTTTTATGATTTGTTTCATTTATGTTTAATATATTTTTTATATTTTTCTTAATATGATTTTAACTTAATTTTATACATATTTTTATAATTTCTCAGAATATAATTATTCTTTAAATGATAGTAAAAAATACATCTCCATGAGGATATTTTTTATGTTTTGTTTTATTTATGTTTAATATATTTTTATTTTTATTTTTATTTTATATTTATGTTAATATGATTTTAAATTAATATTTTATGCATATTTTTATAATTTGTCTTAGATAGTTTTATTTTCAGAATATAATTATTCTTTGAATAATAGTAAAAGATACACAATTAAATTACTCAGAGCTATATATAAAAATTTTAATATTCATTAAATATACAACATAGTTTTAAAATTTTAAATTTAATAAAAATTATAAATTCGACTTAACTTTGATTTTGTGTTTAGCTAAAGTGAAGAATTTTTCTTTTTTTTTCATTTTCTGTTTCAATTGGAAAGAATTTAAGAAAAAGGAAAAAAAAGTCAAAGCAAGAAAAAAGAAAGAATAAAAAAATGAATTTAAAACACTCATGGTTAGAGATGAAAATAAGTCAAGTTGTCCAACAGGGGCCTACGGCCTAACCTATTTATCAAATAAGTCAGGTTTAAACTTTTTTAAAAGTCTATTTAGTTAAATAGGTATACACCTAGGCTTTTAAAAAAAGCCTATTAGGCCTAACAGGCCTATCTATTTATTTATTATAATATCATATAAATAAAATTTTATAATATTTATATAATTTAATAGTTATATATTAATATCATTAATTTATTTTATACGTAATATAATAATTTTGTTAAATATTAAATATAATTAAAACTTATAAAATTTAAATATGTTAACTTATTTGAAAATTTTTATGTAATATAAACTTTTAAATAGGTTTTCAGGTCAAATTAGACTTTTAATTTTTTATAAAAAAGTCAAACAAAGTTAAAAAAATCTATAATAAATAATAAATTAGATTAAAATTAATATTTTTTAAAATAAATTAAACATATTTAGAATAAAACCTAATATAACCTCACCTATTTCCAACGACACTGATAATAGATATTAGAAGGCAGCTACATGGGCCAAGGTATGAAAACTAAAAGGCTGATTCTGGGACTTAAAATTCGGCCGACTTGAAGAAATAACAAATATAAAAAAAGTCACGTGAGATTAGGAAACGAAAACTTGATAGAAATCACGCTGAGAAGAAACACCAAGGCGCGAGAAAAAAAATTAAGCGGGAAAGATTTTAATCTAATTGAAACCAGAAAATGACACGTGGTGATTGAGGCAGTGCAATTATAATAATATAATGATTTACACATATCTCAAAGAACAAAATATAGGAGGGGGAAAAAACAAATAACAATATTTTTTAGGTATTTGACCAATTATATTGCATTATTTGAAGAAATAAAAACCAACAGAGAGGAAGTGGAGGTGATTTCAAATGAAAATTGTTGATATATTGTAGTAAACATTTCTGCTACATGGTCTAAACTCTCAATAGCCCGCCAAAGTTGAATTTTCAGTCTATCTACCGTTGAATTTGAATCATTCTTTGCTTATCAAGCCGACTGAAAATCATCACTGGCCTGAGAATAAATGCCATCAAATCTGCAATTAGGATTCCTTGTTGTGTTGTTAGTATTTGTTTGGTTCGTTTATGGGTAAACTTTAATTAATAGAATTGTAGGATCTAATATTGCTTCCGTTCCAAGCACGATGGAGCAGAATCGTCCAACTTGTGAGTCACATGTGGCGGCCCCAAACATCACAAGAAGTTTCTCTTTACACAAACCTTTTTTTTTTTCTTGGGAAAAAATTTCAGCCATTTAAGATTATGGGCACTTTTAAGTTATACTCCTCCCCCCCAATCTCGTCATTAGATTGAAAAAAGTGTTGTACAACTCAATTTTACTTGTCATAACTAATTAGGAAATATAATTTTAAAATTGATTAATTAAAGACCTTAATTTTATTGTAATAATCAATTAATGACCTCATCTTTAATAAAAATATATTTTGATAATATTTATCAATTGGAAAAAAATATTTTGTATATTTAGTGTGTTTTATTTATATTATAAATTATTTTATATTTTATGTTTTCAATAATTTATTAATAAAAATATTTTTAATAAAGTTAAGGTCCTTAATTAATAATAATAAAATTTCAGTCTCTTGATTAATTTATCATAAAAAAATTAAATTCTTAAATAATACTTCACTCAAATTTAATCTATTATATGTGCAGAATTATTTACACTATTAATAAAAAATATCGTATTATTATAGTAATTATAATTTTAACAGATAATTTACTTATTGTGTAAAATTTCTTCTATTATTAAAAATCAAAATCAATTTTTTTATGTTAGCTTTATCTCACTTCAAAAATATAAAAAAATATTTTAATACTATTTCTCTACTCAAAGCCGTGAACCTATATATATGAATTATAGGGGTTTCACTCGTGATTGTGTAACAGTTTTTCCTTGTAAAAACAAATTTTTAAAAGTCAAAATATTAAAAGCATGGTTTTTTCAATAGGTCAAATTATTATTATTTGTCCTTTTAACTTCAGGGCAATTTATCAATATGTCAAAATAAAATTTCCTTATAACCTACAACTTGAGGTATAAATAATCTATTATTGCGCGATCCACATGATGACCTTTAAATCACGTTTTTAAATGCTAGCTACTAGCATGTTTTAAAATCCATAATCTATAGAACAATTATATGGTTGTCTCGTTAGGGCCTAGGGGAGAAACCTCGGAAAACTTGTTGATATATTTGCTAAGTTACAAGTAGATTATTCAGCAGAGCAGTCACAGCAAAGAAAGATGTTCAATTCACCAGGTATTTAAGTTTGATAACATACAGAAGTTTAAATGAGATAATTTATACTCAAATAAAGATACTTATTTTATTGTGATCAATCATAGACTTAGGTGTAATATAAGAAAAATTATGATAAAAAATTGCAGTCCGTGCTCTCTATTTTTGTAGTCATTTTTACTGTAAAATAACAAACATTCTTAATTCAATATATATATATATATTCACATTCTTAATTCAAACATGATGATGCATCACATTACTATTTTTTAAGTTACTGTATGAACAATTAAAATTCATTATAGAAATATATGGACACTTAAAAAAAAACATGTTAGTGTTAAATGTGTGTCAAATATTTTGTATTAAACATAATATTATATTTCAAAATATAAGAAAATACATTAAATTTTGAGTATAATTTTGATTCACTGTTAGTGTAAAGTTTATTTACACTGTCACTTAATCATGTATTACTAACTCATTAAAAGAGTTTGACTATTATAACAACTATCTCAAAAGTCTAACACTTTTAATAATGTGTCAATACATAATTAGATGACAGTGTAAAGAAACTTTACAGTAAAGTGAATTAAAATTAAATCATTAAATTTTAGAGTTTAATTTTAATATATTATCATTATAAATAACTTTTACACTATCAATTGAATGTATTAACATGTCAGTAAAATAGTTAGGCTATCTAAATAATTTTTATAATAGTCAAACTCTTTTAATAATTTATTAATACGTGATTAAATGTTAATGTAAAATTTAATTATATTAATAGTAGATTAAAATTAAAATTTTATTTTTATTATAATATAACTGTATTTATGTTATGTTTTATCTCTTGGTCATTATCCATATTTCTTATAATATTGAGTTTGAGATAATCAGTTTACAAAAAATTATTAAAATTTTAATACGGCTATATAATATCTTTTCTTGTAATCGTATAACTGAAAAAGACAAAACTAACCGTTACATCATTGCATTATTGCACCCTTTCTTCTTTCCACATCTCACGCATTCAGAGTGTCGCAATGAGCACAAACGATAAGTATTCAACAATTAGGCAACTTTCACTGCAAAATTAAAATAAAATAGGAAAAATGACCTGATTTATAAAAAAATATTTTTATTTAGTTCGTTTTTTAAATTAATTAAATATTTAATTAATTTAAATAATAATTTATATATAATTAATTAATAATTTATTTTAATTTTAATATTTAATATATAATTAATTGTATAAAATTTAATATTTAATTAATTTTAAAAATAAATCAAATAATTTTTTTTTTAAGACAATCTTATATATCATTTTCCCAATAAAATAAAAAAGATTCGCATTGAATGAAGCTGTTGCCCCCCTTCCTACATTATAAAATGAAGTTAAATTTATCTCATAATAATTGTATTACTCCTACAATATTTTTAAAGCGTGATCCAATAATGATAATATTTTAAATTTAATTTCTGACAATATTTATTTTTTATCTGTCATTTTTGAATTTTTTAAATTTATTTGTCATTTTAAAAAATCATGGAGACATTAATTATTTTTTAAATATCCTTATCCATTAGTATCTGTACTATATATAATGAGAAAGAACATTAATTGAGTGAAAATATTTTTAAAAAGGTTAATTTAGTAAAATAATTTTTTTTAAGAATTGAAGCTATTTAATAGCTTCCTTAATTCTTATGTAATTGCCTTAAACATAGATAAAAAAGAATTGAGGGAATAATATTTAAGTGTAAATCAAATAAATTATACTTACATTTTTGTAAATCAAATTAATTATTTTTTTAAGTTTCATCTAACATAATATTTGTAACTATCACTTTCCAAGAGAAGGCACTCACGATACGCATACAACTTTCTTTTGAGGTATGACAATATTTGATTTAATAAATTTAAGAAATAAATGTCAATAATTTTGAATTGTATTATAAAAAATAATTTTAAAAAGGATACATAGTAATTTTAAATTATAATATATATATTTAAAATGGATACAAAGTATTTAAAACGTTAACAATATTCAACTTTCAATTAAACTGCACTTTATAAGTGGGAGAGAAATAATTGATGACACTTGAAGAGGAAACTACTCTATATCATAACATTTAGTTTTTTAAAATTACCTTACTTGAGATTTTTCATTTTTCTGACACATTGAAGTTTTGGGATCCCCTTTTCTTTCTGTATTAGTACATAAATAGACAGATCATAGATGATGATCCAATCCTATCACACCCAATCTAGCGGTTGACGAAGAGTCCACGTGGCCCATCAGCAAATTGACACATGCTGTTCCCAGCAAACAGAACCGAACCCCTGTCTCACATGAGACGAAAAATGTGAACAACTACGCTACGAAGTTGCTTTCAGAATTCAGAGTGTAAGCGCAAGAACACAAAACAAAACAAAATTCATTCAAAGCCTTCATTCATACCATTCCCTGCACCTCCTCCTCCATTACCATTCCAAACCTCTAACCTTTCAAGCTTCAATCGGCTCGGATGGAGCGCGCGTCGACTCGGTGCTGAAACGGACCGGTTCGACTCGATCGGAGGGATCGGCGATTCCCCTGCGGTGATGAGAGGGAGCTGCTGCTTGAACCGTCGGACAGAGCAGAGATTCCGGCTACTCGCGATCTCCACCGTTAAATCAGTGAAGATCGATCTTATGCTCTGCTGTTGCGTCGCGTTAACGCTGATCGTGCTCGCCATCACTGCTTCCTCCCTCGTCGTATGGACCAATCAAACTCCTCCTCTGCGTCGCTTCCCTGTTTCAAGGTTCGTTACTGCCGGTGCTAATCATTTTCCATTTTCGGTTTAATCCGTTATTATTATTATATATATTTTTGCTTCATATGTACTCCACTTGCGAGTTGCGACTTGTTCTAGTTTCTAATTTGTCTTTGTTCAGTTTTGGTATGCAAATTTTATTTTTGGGAAGATTTGTGTCTCAGAAACATAGATGAAGTTTCCGTAAATGTGTCTGATGAGATATCCAGCACCTAAAATTCTGTTGCTTTTTCTTCGTTTTCTTCTTGTTTCTTTCCTTTTCAATTCTGTAGGCAAAAAACAAAAAACAAAAAAATGCTGTCGATTGATTACCGAAGTAGATATTTGGATGTGTTTCTAGTATGTTTTGCAGTTCATGCGTCTAATTTGGGAATTATAGAAGCGTATTCAAGGTTTAGGGATGGAGAGATATTGGGAACATGTCTTCGCCAAGTTTCGGCTGCTAGTGGGGATATGAATATGTTTTTATTTGTAGGGGGTGGAATAGAAATAGCTGATTATCTTGGCTTTTAAGGTTAGTAAAGTTATAATTGCTGACGAATTGAAGTTTATTTGATCTCTCTGTCATTTACAACTAATATGAATTCATTGTAGAGACAAAATAGGGATTTTTAAAAAAAATATAGATAGCACCCATTGCTTTGTAAACAATCTGCTAATGTAATGTGTTAGGTACTATTTTAGATGGGCTAAAATGTAAAGAATCCCCTTCAACTATGGTTAAGTTTAGAAAACCCCACTGTGCTTTTAAACTCGCCAATTCGACTCCTTAAACTAACAAAATAGTGTATAATAACACATCTGCTAACCTATCATTTAAATCACTTATGGAAAAGTAGTCACGTGTTATTTTTTTTAATCTCACCTTAAATCATTAATATTTATCCTTTAAATTATTTCTAGGCCTCTTTTTTTGGGCATTCATTAACCCCACACCACCATTTGAGCGGTTCGTGAAAATCTCAAACGGTGATGTGGGGTTAATGAGTGTCCAAAAAAAGAAGCCTAGAGATGAATTCAATGATAAATATTAATGATTTAAGTTGAGATTAGTGAAAAAACCAACATATGCAGTCATGGGACTACTTTTTTGTCAATAATTTAAATAGAAGATTAACAAAAGGGTTATTATACACTATTTTACTAGTTTAGAGAGTCGTGTTCAGCACATGAGGTTTTTTAAAACTTGACTTATAGTTGGAGGGGGTCCCTTACATTTTAGCCATTTTAAATGGCTTGTTTCACAACCACTTCATGGGCTTAGACTCCAGAACAAGTTCTTGGTGATAGGAATTTTGGAAATTGATATTTGGATGTTTGAGTTTCTGATCTCACTATTATTCATATTGATATGATGGGGCCATTACCTGGATTCTAGGTTTTCTTTAGTACTATTGTCCATTGCTCATGTACTAGAATCGGGGTTCATAATTATGTATCTGATGAATTATTTGATGTTATGACTTATGAGACTCATCACTCATTGATGCACTTTCTAAAGGGTTGACTTTCTAAGTAATCTTACCATTTGGATTTTTTTTAAAAGGAAATACTTTAGTTTGGGGTTTAGGTGGTTTATATTATTAACGTGGTTCATGCCTTTAGGTGTAGTGCTGTGGGACTGAACATTGGACTTTGAATTAAGAATGATGACGGCACCTTCCAACTTTTAGACTTTATTCAGAGTCCAATTCAAATTAAATCCTTCAGTTGTAGCATTTGTATGTCCTCAACAACTTATTCTGCACTGTGCTTGCTTGCTGGCATAATTGCCTTAGAAATCACTCTGGGTAGAGATTATCCATTTGACCAAAGGAGGCCCTCCCCCTCCCCTTTTCATATCTTTTTTTGTTTTGAAAAAGAGTGGGATAGAGGTAAGTTTTTTCATTATAAATTTATTTTTCTTAAAAGAGTGTTGAGCGTATGTTGCTTGTAAAATCAGAGAACTTGTTTCATTTTATATTTTGTTCTCAGGAAAGGATATTCTATTGTAATGAACACATGGAAGAGATATGATCTCCTAAAGCAGTCCATTATGCATTATTCATCTTGTCCTCGACTTGAATCAGTACATATCGTGTGGAGTGAACCCAATCCTCCTTCAGATTCTCTTTTAAAATTTCTACACCACTTAAAAAAGTCCAAGTCTACAGATGGGCGACATGTCAAATTGAAGTTTGATATCAACAAGGAAGACAGCTTGAATAATAGATTTAAAGAAATTAAGGATATGGAGACAGATGCTGTCTTTTCTATTGATGATGATGTCATATTTCCTTGCTCTTCAGTGGAATTTGCATTTGATGTTTGGCAAAGTGCGCCAGATACAATGGTGGGATTTGTACCTCGTGGCCATTGGGTGGATTTATTGGTATGGTTTTATCTATTTTTATCAATTGTTCATCATCCCAGATAATTTTGGTCACATAATATTTCTTTTATGCCTATGCCTTTCAAGCTCCATCATGAGAGAAAGTACATGACTAATTCACGTGGAAAAAGCCAGTCCTTCCTGATTCAAATTTTTGTGCATTATTTCTTGTTCTTTTTTTGTACTGCTAAATTTTGATATAGAAGTTATGGCCACCAACTGGCTTGATTATCTATTAGTAATTTAGTATTAACCTTTGAAGATGTAGTTTTGCAAAACATTGAAAGCAAACTTTTGTGGAACATATGGATTGAAGATCCATTTCAAATTTGAGCACGATGCCTAATTGGCATAAAAAAAAGGCACATTTTATATATCTTAATTCTTATGTGTAGTTGATTTCTAAAATTAACCTTCATTGTTAATTGGGGACCTGTCATATCTTTCTTGGCTAGGATCTAATATTAAAGGAAAATAAAGCTGAACTTCTGTCATAGAAGAAAGAATTTCATCTCTTAATGTGTTGATCCAACCTTCAAGAAGCTGCTAGTTTTGTTTGGTTCATCTATAAATCTTGATGTGAACTTTCTGAGCTTATTCCTGTGGCATGGAGAATATCTCAAACTTTAATGCTCATCATTCAAGTTATTCAATATGCTTGCAGAAAGGCAATGACAACAAATTTAGATATGGTGGATGGTGGTCTGTGTGGTGGACGGGTACATATAGCATGGTGCTCTCTAAGGCAGCATTCTTCCACAAAAAGTATTTCAGTCTCTACACAAATGAGATGCCAGCATCAATTAGAGAATATGTTACCGAGAATAGGTTTTTCTCTCGACTAACTAATCACTCACTGCCTTCCTGTTTATCAGACCTCATTCTTTCAAACATGTAATGCCAACTTTTTTATGTGGTCAATAATTCGATTGATTTACCAGGAATTGTGAAGATATTGCAATGTCTTTCCTTGTTGCAAATGCTACTGGAGCACCCCCAATATGGATTAAAGGTAAATGATACATCAGAAACAGATCTTAAGTCTTTTCATTGAGTTTTTTTGTTTCTGTATGCCGATGAACTCACATAATAGTAATTTTAACAATGCCACAGCTTATAACAATTTGATAGGAGTTGCAAAGAGTTTTTCTTTTTAGCTTGTTGAGTAAATAGGTTCCTTCACTTCAGTAGCTAAAAGTGATTATATAATATCCTTGCTTTCGAGTGAATTGTCATTTATGATAAAGTCATCTTGAATTTTATGATTTGTTCCTGTTGAGGAATGCAACAACTTTGTGACATTTGTAAGATTGATTTTGTGGTTGGGGAGGCAATAGACGATATATAGCTTTCTAGTTTCTACTGATTGTTCTAATGCTCAAGTAGCCAATACATTGCTGTTTATGGGGTTAATATTTACAATTAGCTGATTGTGAAGTTCCGTGGTATTGCTTGATTTTATACTGTCCATTTATGGTAATACATATTGCACATTAACATTGTTACTTCACGTTTCAAGAGACTTAAACCAACATGTTGATATATGTCACTCCTACATGGATTACATGAATATATCAACTTCGTTGACTCTGTCATTGTTACAGGTAAAATATTTGAGATTGGATCAACTGGAATCAGCAGCTTGGGAGGTCATAGTGAAAGAAGAACAGAGTGTGTCAACAGATTTGCTGCTGCATATGGGCGGATGCCCTTGGTGTCTACTTCAGTGAAGGCTGTTGATAGCCGCAACATCTGGTTTTGGTGACTGCTGGATTTTGACTTTCTTTGCAGATTTAGAAATTCTATTATTTCTCAACTGGGGTTGGCTTACTTGGTCAACCTTCCGCTCACAGGCATGACTTAGGTTCAAATTAGGGTTCTTTTATTGGTAGGCTATCTGTAATCCTATTGAAATCCTTGCTAAGATTGGTGGTTTGCCCTCGCCTGAATGGGGAGAGCTTCCCCTTACCCTAAACTTCATATCACCAAAAAGAAATTCCACTATCTTGAATTAGTTAGTTGAGTCACCCGATTCGTATTAGTTGCAGAGCTGTATAATATTGAATTTCATACACAATTAATGCATTTTGGTGGGGAGAGATAATTTAGCACATTCCTTAGATTGATTTCTTGTATTCTTGACATGTAATACAAGGATGCATCATGGGGTTCTTTTTGTCTCAATATAGAATTTGATTGTAGAACTAAGGAATATTACACCCCCAGTTAAGAAACTCGTTCATCTATGATACCGGTATATTTAGTTGAAGTGCCCTTTTCGTGTCTTTTTGGCAGGTTGGGGCTTGTCTAGGTGCTAAAGCAATATTTTAAGACTAGTATATGTCGCAAGTCTTTGCAAATCTATGAGAATTAGTGACAGCGAGAATAAAGCTTGTCTTTACAAGCGAATTGAGAGCATTATGGAAGTAAGAATGGAAAATGAAATTCATAAAAGAAAAAGTTATATAACAAAAGAAATAAGTACTGCTACTTACAGGGCGCTACCAAAACAAAATCCCCACTAACACTACAAAAAAGATGTTAGAATTTGTGCATTGATTTGAAAAAAATTGAGTTAATAAATTAATTATATATATATATATATATAAAGGGTTTGTGATGGTGAGTGTGTGCTGTAAATAATCTTTATAGAAATTTGCTCATATAGCTATAATTAATGGGTCTATCACAGTCCCATCTGCAGTGGGAGCAAACATGCTGATAAGAATACAAATTATTTTGGTTGACACTCTGGTGGCAACTCATGCTTCCTTCAACAACTTTATTTTGAGCTATATCATTTCTCTGAAGACATCCTGATATGCACATATAAACATAAATCATTGTTCTATGAATTACTAACTGGAGTAACAACTACTCAAAGAAAAACCAAAAAGATCAAGGAATACAAACTTGGCAAGTGGGATGTAATAGTTGGTCATGTCATGCTAGTGCTACCAAGAAGTACCATTTCATCTTTGAAGGATCATAAGAACCATGTTATAGTTGTAAGTTATCGGAGGATTCTAGAGGAAAGCATGTGTCTTTTCCACCGGTGCTCCAAAGGAAACCGGCATACTGTGATGCGTAATAAGTGTTGCGAGGATCTGCTTCCAATGCTTGCAGATATCTCAGTTCTGCCGCCCAAAGATCCTTTCTTACCAACCACAGGAAGTCAGCATATCGACTGAATGCCTCAGCATCTGGTGGCTCCACCAGCACCGCTCGCTTGAAGTAGTCTTCAGCCCTGCAAACCCACATCGAATGTATAAAAATGGGAAAAATAATCAGCAATATAATGCCTTCTAGACTACAAAGGGGTGAAAGAAGAAACTAGAGGGATTCATTTACATGCTTTCACTTTTACCCATACCACATGAAGAGAACGAAATGTTAAGCTATACTCCCAACATTGCAAAATGTCACTTCCCTCCATTCTAGACCCAAAAATCCACTCAAAGTAATTCAATTGAGATAGGAAAAACTAATTAAAAAAAAAAAGCAAATTACCCTTTCATTGCATAAAGAATAAGAATGCAAGATAACTAAAGAATGGAGAATCATTTAAAGCTAACCGGATTTTATCAGAAAATTGGTTTTTGAGAACTCACCCATCAAGGTCATGAAGGACAAGATAAAGGAACCGTGCATAGTTAGACAGCAGAAGGGAATTGTAAGGTGCCTGGCGTAAATGCCTTGTGTAATACAGCTTTGTTTTGACATATTCCTCATATCGATCTCCTTCAAGCTCCACAGACACTGGGGCCACAAACCGTGGCATTGTCTCATGGTCCAAAGCCTCGGTCCCTAATTCCTTTTGCCTTCTTGAAGCTTCCTCCAGCATCGAATTCCACAACACTTCCTCCTCTTCTGTCAAACTCCTTATTTCTGTACTCATCTTGATCAACTTGTGAATGTTGTTGTTTATTCTTATTGTCGGTCAGGGATAGAACCTCCATAAAAGTGTTGTTACTCATCGAGAACACACAGAAGTTGGCAAGGAGGACCATCACATAGACCATGAGACTTGGGGTCTCCCAGAAAACCTGCTGGAAGAGCCACACAAATGAAGCATCCATTTCTCTTCGCAACTTAGCCATGACACCTTCCAAATCTTCACAGTACAGACGCTCCCTTGTTTGCAAGGCATAATTTTGAAGCTCGTGGATGATAAACAACATGGAGGAGAAGGTCTTCTTCAAAGAACAATAAGTCAACTCACTTGCCTCTTTAAAACCCTTCTGCCATTGTAGCTTCTTCTTGATCATCCGAATGGATAAAGGAATTTCTACACTCTTCAGTTTGCGTTCAAAGCCCCGTCTCAAAATTTCATCTCTTTCAGGCCAACTCGGTGGCTCGGGCTGAATACCCAGAAGGGAAGGCTCCAAAAATTCAGGCTTCACTGTCCAAAATTGCTCGGAGGAACCTCTGTTTGAGACATATTTGACTTCTCTGTTTTGGGTATTCTCGGAGACTGCATAAGCATTTTCATGATTATCCTCCTCCTCTTGGGGTAGATCCAATTTCTTGGCCACTTCCTGAATCAGATTCATCATTTCTTCATGGTGGAAGTCATCAGAATGGGCAGAGCAAGCTCGTTTTACTCTTTGCACCCTCAAATTCCTCAAACCATGAAAGGCAGAAGGATTAACCAATCGAATTGGCATGTCACTGTTACTGTCAGTGATATTTGTCAGTGGCGAAGAAGGAATAGCACAAGGTGACTTCGGGGAGTGACGGAGAGAATAAGGGGTAGTGAGATGCCAACACTTGGGATTTGGAGAGACTCCTGAGCTCATTTGTTGATCACCAAGTTCTTCCAGGAATCACAGAAATTATGAATTACACTAACTAAAAAAAACTCATCGTTAAACTCAAATGGAAATTAGTCAAAATCCCGGGAAATCCGTGCCTAAAAAGGTGTTAGAAAAAAGGTTCCTTTTCTGGCATCAAGAATCCAATATTCCAATCAGATCTCTGCAACTTTTATTAAATACAAAATATAAATTAAAATGGGAAAAGGGAAATCGATCATTTTTATTAATTAATTTAAAAAAGATGTGCTTGCAAGTAGCTAAAAGATGTCCAAAAAAAAAAACAGAGAGAAAATGGGCATTAATAGAAAGCATAAGTTTTGTGCTGTACCAAAAAAAAAAAAAGCATTAGTTTTGGGAAGCTACTACAGGTCAGGATGAATGAAACGAAACGATAAGTCACAAGTCTTTGGTTCTTCCGAATTAAAGAGTGAGAGAAAAAGAAAAGGTAACTTGAGTTTTGATTTGAGGGCCGTAGGAGGGTTTTGGTGAGCAGAGTGGATAACACGTGGGGCCTGATGAAGGTTTTGGTAGGATAAAGTTTGCAGATATTTATTTTCGTTGGTGAAATGGTTCTAAGGAGGGTCACAGGTACATTAGTGTAAAACAATTATATTATTTTTCATTATTCATATAATAACAATAATTAACATTAAAAAAAATAAATTTAGTATTAAAAAATGGAAGTGAATGATAACATACAATCTGTGACAATTGGCTTTTCGGTGGTGGTTGTAGTTGTCTAACTGTCCTTCCTTTCCCACTTTCATATGGATCCTTTCTCCCTCCACGCTTGCCGTTATGTGACCAATTAGTTACAGGTCAGCGCTCTCTCCTCTTTTTTTTCCCCCTTACTTTGTGCTTCAAGTCTTCAACTTTGAATTAATGAAATGGGAATGAATTAAATAATGCATAATGAAGTAAAATGAGAAAAAGAGTAATGCATAATATCAAAATAACTATGAAAAAAAAGAAATATTAAAAGAAGATAAAATAGGATAGTAAGTGTATAGATATTTACAAGTTTGTCTTTTTTTTTTCTTCATAATTTTAATATATTGTTTTTCCTGTTTTCACTACATCGTATACTCGTGAATGGAGATTTGAGAAATTTGAAAATTATTTATTATAGAGTGATGATCATGATACTACATAACATGCATATGAGATTCGAGCGCATAAGAACTCTTATTAGTAGAACCCTTTACTATATTATAGTTAATAATTATTGTTACTTCCCAAGTTTAAGGGGAATCACTTAGCAAATTTGATGTAATAATGTGACAACTGTGATTTCTTAGACATTATTTTTGGTATCGAAATAAAATATTTTGATTCTTTTTTTAAAAATCATTTTTCAAAGTGGTTTATATAGATTTATTTTTGTCAAGTTTACTGAATTTATAATCATTTTATTTTACGTAATTTTCTAATAAAAAATTTAGAAGAGTAAAATGTATAATAAACTCTTTTACCATATAAGTTCGGGAAGTTAAATCGCCTTAAATCATAACTACTTTTCTCTAGGAGATTGTTGAAGCAGTTATAAGGACAAGCCCAATTATACAATTACATAAGAAGCCTATGGGTTAGCAAGTTTATTAAAGCATCTAAAGCTTAAACTGATGCTCTTCATCAGTGGCCCATAATAGTCAGAATGCCCATTTTATGATAGACTTGTATTGCGGGTTTCAAATCATCATTGCCGTTTGAATATATTTACTATTTAGTATTCTCTTATGTGCCGACATTTTTTCACTTATTAATTTCTTTTTCAATGTGTATTAAATAAATATCATTAATCATTATTAATATTGAATCTTTTGTTTTTCAATATTGTAAAAGAATTTTAAAATTTTAAATCCGTTATAATATTATAAAATAATTATTTTTAAGTATAATTAAAATTTTAAAAATTATTAAGTTAAATTTTTTAAATTAATTCAATAATATTAATTATTAAATATCACCTGAAAGTCAATTTTTTAATTTAAAAATGCACCCTTAAATCACTACCATAAAATTCAATTCCAAAAATATCATCTAAAGAAGCATTACTATTTCACAATATTCGAGAGCATATTCTTTTTCAGATAATGTTCTAGAGTGTGCTGATTGCTGAAGATCAGATAGAAAAAAAATTGTTGACCTGTTTGAACCGCTTTCTTTCCTGCTAGATTTGCTTGAATGTTAGACCATATCTTTTAAGAAATTTTATTCATTTTATCTTTCTAATGTGCACATACGATTTGTGTATACTAGTTTTCTATCAGATATTATTTAATTCGTAGAAAAGATTTTCCTAAAGGAAAATGGTACATCTAGAATTTCACAATCTATATTCTCTCTTGAAAAGTCCAAAGTATTCTACTGCCATATTTGACTAGTATCGAAATATTCTTTCAGCATTCCCCCAAAACAAAATATGGTTACTTTCCTACCTGTTTCTTCAGTTGGTGGATATGTCTGCATATCAATTTTTTCAGTATAGTTGTCCTTTTGATAAACTAATCATAATGTTTTGATTATTCCTTTTCATCAGAAAATTTTATTGCGCCAAGAATAAATTACAGGAGTTAGGCATAAAGTGATGAAAGGCTAATTGCCGCGCAATAATAGAGTGGAACATCCAATATGTACTAGGAGCCACATTCTGATCTGAATACGCAGGCAGACCATTATGTAGCCAGTGTCAAATGAACATGTGTAGTTAAACTAGCCAGGAACTTTCAAGAAACTAGACAGAGTCCCGTCGGTCATAATTAATAATCATATTGCATGATTAATTTCTATTGTAATACACCTAGTTGTTCGTTAAAGAAACAAAAACGCAGCCTTGAAACTTGCTTGTGTTGAGAAATATAACCTGCAAAAAAGCGAGCACGTTAAATAGAAGGTATCAACGTGGGGCGTGCGAAGTATTGCCCTCAAAGATCATTCAAATGTGACTGAAATTTTTTCAGAATACAGCAAGCTCGTCTCGTCTCGATAAACAGAGGTGTTAAGAATAACAAGTAGATAAAACTTAAGTAGAAAAAGGAGAAGATGGAGGAGATCATGTGCAAATAATCAAGAAGTAAATCTTGAACATCATGAGTTGAACAAGTCAAACTATTAAACAGAAGTAATGGATCAACCAGTTACAACACACTAACACATTTGAACTGATCAACAAATTTTTGAAAAAAATTTCTCAAATATTTCAGTTTCCAAAAAAATTGAGCCACTTGTATTTCACGCTCATGACGAAAAATCAAATATTTGAACTAAGTTGAGTTCACTTTCAAACGCATAAAGCTCATCTCTTATTTTGCGTCGTATGAAGTTATTTCACTAACTATTATATAAAGCATTTCAAAACCTTTATTTTAAGTAATGTGAGACGTTATTTTTTTAAAATACCCAACACTTACAACAGCTTGCACTAGGTTCTAAGTCGTGTAGGTTCTAAGTCGTGTATTGTATTTCCGTGTTAAACTAGAAGCTGTGGATATGACCAAATCCATAAAAGCTGCGTTACTTGGTCTCAAATCGATTTTATATTCTGTTCCAAACGAATTAATGGAAGCCGTAAAAAAATGAACAAAGTGGAAAGCACTTGACCACAAAAAATAATTGTTTAATATTTTACAAAGATTGGTACAACAACCCAATGCAAAATTTAATCCATATCTTTTTCTGAAAGAAAAAAAAAAGGAAAGAATATATTGATTTTTTTTTAAGGCGTATCACCATCAAATAATCTAAAGTAAATTACCCAAAATGTCACCTCACCAGTCACCACCTTTGTTCTAGTTAGCACCGAAACCCATTCCCAGTGGCAGCAACACCATTATCGTTGTTATCCCAAAAATACCCAAGGAACGTCTTTGCGGCATCCAAGCTTGGGAAATACGTAGGTTCCAGGAATATCTGACTCAACGAATCGCCCGAGTCAACTCGGTTCCCGTTAGCCTCTGAGCTACCCATCACCACCACCAACACCTGCTTGTACGCGTAGAAGAACCTCTTCATCGCCGATTCAATCCCCTGCATCGCCTGAAGCACATGAATCCTCTCGAACCCACTCCCCTTCTTGTCCACGTACAATTTCATCGCTGCCTCTTGGATCCTTGGCCCACCCTTGGGGTCCACCTCAACCTCCAAGATCTCCGGCACCCTGTGCTTCAGATCCCTGCACGCCTTCGTCACCTCCACCAGCTCCTTCGACCGGAAGCAAAACGCCGCCGTTTCCCTGCACCATCTGATCGACAGCTGGTTCTTCAGCCTCAGGAAATCGTCAGGGTCCATCAGCAGGTGAACATCTTCGATCTCCGCCAGAAGCTTCCAGATCCGCTCTAATGCGTAGCAATCATTCGCTGCCTTCTCGAAGCTTCTGCTCTCGATCGCCTCGCCGATTCTCTCCAGAAGCTTCCGCGACGCGTGGATCCACGACTCTACGATCTGGTGCGTCGCGTGCACCGTATGGTTCTCGTAGTTGTCGATGTGGTCGTACGGCGTCGTCTTCAGGGCATGAATCTCGTTCGGCAAGCATACGGCGTCGTAACGGAGGCTCGGCTTTCCAGCGAGGTTCGCCTCCCCTAAACCCAGCGTGTAGGGACACCGCCTCATTTGGCATTCCACGGAGAGAAGGATCCTCTGCGCTATGTCCTTGGATTTGTACCACGTGGCGAGTCGTGGAAGCAAGCTATCCTCGCTGTAGCTTCTGCTCTCGCTCTCGTGGCTGCTGAGATCAGCCGTTGGGGCCGTGCCACGTGTCTCGGGGTTTTGTTCCTCGTCCTCGCAGAGCATGGCTATGATTTCGATCTGAGATATGGCGAGGGACTCGACCCTGCGGTTCCACTCGCGGCGGTTCGCGTAGGGTCTGGGGTCTGACAAAACGGTGGTGAGGAAGCGGAACGTGATCTCGAGAGCTTGCAAGGCTGGTTTTAGGATTGGCTCGTTGTTCCAATAGGGAAAGCCCCTTGAGTTCCACAAGTTTCTGAGCTCAGGGAGGCGCAGATAGTCTTCGTAAGCAGAGCAAAGCGTAGACGAGGCGGCGGAGATATCGGTGGTGCGAAACGGTAACTGCAAAGTGGGTAGCGAGCCATGGGGTGAGGACTTGTCGGAGAGAGTGAGTTTGGGGGATTTTGTAGTCATATCGGAGCTCACCATCTTTGATTTCCAATGTAAATCAACCATTTTCAGAGATACAGAGAATGTTTTTTTTTTTTGGGAGAGAAGAGAATTGCAGTGGTATTGTGGAATTGAAATGGGCAAGTGTAGAGAAAAGGGTATTTATATGGAATGAGGAAGAGGGTGTGGTGTGAGGAATTTGAAGAAGGAAGAAAAGGACAAGATAGACGTGTGGACTGGGCATGAAGAACGAGGAATTTGAAATTCTCGGCGGTGTGGAAAATGGATTTAAATTTGAAAATCAAAATATGAATAGTCTTTTTTAAATAAAAAAATTAAAGATTAAATGGGCTTCTATATTTAATATTGCAAAACAAAAGGGATTATATATAAAATATAGGGTGGAAAGAGGGAGAGGATTGGTGGAGCGGCACATGAACTTATCCACACAAGGAAGGACAAGAAAGGGGGCGTGGGTTTATGTTGAAGGAAAATATCAATGTTTTAAAAATTGATTGAAACTGGATAATTGGAGAAGAGAACGGTTTAAAGTTTGATCAGTTGAATTAATGGTTGAATCGGTATACTATATATATATATATATATATATAACTAATCATAAATCGTTTTGTAGTGTTGTCACCTATTTTGTGAAAAAGAAAGATTAGAATTGTAGAAACCCTCAATCCAACTCTTAAAAGAGCAAAATCTTAAAAAAAATTTAAAAAGAATTATTTTCTTCTTTCTTTTTTAATAAAAATTCAATTTCAAAGTTGATGATTGATTCAACTAGTTTTTTATTTTTAATTTTTTTATCGGTTTAACCAGGTCAATAGATTTTTTTTAATAATTTTTACGATTTAATTGCTCTAGTACAATTTTTTGATTGAATCAAAACCAATAAAACTTTCATGTATGGTTCAACCAATTAAACTAGCCCGATTGGACGATTTTTAAAACAATGAAAAATACTGTTATCTTTGTTTGGAATCTACAATAAATGAGACGTAGTGGGATCGTTGAAATTGGACCTTTGGTACGCGTTGGAAGCACTCTGGCGTTTCGCTCCTGCTTTTTGATATAGGAGGATGACCTATTAGTTTAATTTAGACAAAAGATGTTTTATTTTATTTTAGTTATTAAATTAATTAAATATTAAATTAATAATTTATTTTTATTTTAATACTTAATATTTAATTTATTTAATAATTAAATCAAATTAAAATATATTTTTTAAAGTCACACTAAAATATTATTCTCTCCTGATATTATACCAATCACTCACTCGGCGCCGTGTTACGTTATGGTACAATGGATGGGTTTTTAGCACCATCTAACCCTTCCTACTTGGAATCCACTCAAAAAATATCCAACTGCACGCCTTCTCCATTCTCACTTTTCTTATACGTATATAATATAATAACCCAAATACTTCTTTCATTCTGCCAAATTATCCAAATGCTTAGTAAGTATTTTTATACATATCCAATTGAAAACCTTTATTATTTCGCTTTAAAAAGGAGCCCTTACAAGTAAGCAACAATACAGAGGATATATATTTATTGTACGACCCTAAAGAGGAAGGGAAGGGGAATCTAGACTCGTAGGATGCTTCTTCCGTCTTCGTGAGGGTTCATTCCCCAATACCCAATTCCCAACATTGGGTAACAGTTAAGGGAGGGCGAATAAAGCCGTAGATAGGGATAATGGAATGATTAGTCGGCCAAAATTGAGAAACTCCGGAATTTGGCCGCGCTTTGTGGGAAAACAAGTGCGGCTGATGCGCATCCGCTGATTCTCATTTGTCACCTTTTTTCTATCCCAGCTGGCAGCTGCCCAGCAGCAGCAACAACCTTTTTTCCTCCAACTTACTGCCATTCATTTCTTTTGTTTGTTTTTTATTTTTAATAAAATTTATAAATTATGAATAATTAAAACAGTGGAATTCGCCGACCTTATCCTGCGTTAGAAGATAATAATAATAATAATAATAATTTATTTAGAGGAAGATAATTATTCGATTACATTAGACCAGTTAAAAATGGCAAAAACATCAGGCCAAGTTTTATGTTCATATAAAAAATCATAATCCAAGGGTTAACCCAATCATTTGCTTCAATAATGTTAATTTTTAACTAGCTTCGTCGGATTAATTTTAGTCTGCAAATAATGACAGCTCTAATTTTAATATAATTAAGTTTGATAAGGTTGCAGAAGAATTCGCAATGCTGCCAGTTGTAGATTTATAGATTTTAATTTGAGAATAATTCAATAATGTTTTGAAAAATTGTTCTTTAAAAAAATTAAGTTGACTATAAATTTCTAAAATAAGTTATATCTTATATTTACACTTATTTATTACTTGCAAGGTTTATCAGAATGATATAATGGTTGGCGAGGTCTTTCCTATGAAAATGTAAAAGATAAACTATGATTAAGCTGTCAATACCATTTGTATTGCATCCAAACATTACGAGGTAAAAGCAAATTTGCTCTATATTTTTAAGTGATTTTTATTTTTACTTTGTCAAATTCTCTATTTAATCATTTATTTTCCAAATTATAGCGGATAATGAATTGCAATGAGGAAATATTGAAATAAAAGGCCCTTACATAATCCACTTTACACGTAAAAATGTAATATATTTTGATCTTTACTCAGGCTAATATATAATATGTTATATATATTTTTCTATAACATGGCTATTATTTATTATGTGTGATGTTTTGAATTTTTTGGTGCAATAAAACATATTTGGAAAAATTCAGTTTCTAAAAATTAGAAAGAAAAATACTTAGAGATGACAAAGGAGAATGGAGGCTGTCCAGTTTCTAAAAATTAGAAGAAGAAAAAATACTCGCAACGAGGGCTAAACAATACTTATGAGGTCTGTTTGGTTTAATTAAAAATAATGGAAGGGGAGGGATTTTAATGAAATGGAAGGGAGAGATTTTAATTTTGTGTGTATTTGGTTAGAGGAGGGGATAGGAGGAATTTTAATGGAGAAAAATTATAAATCTATTTTTTTACACAATTATAATATTTAATGTAACATTTAATTTATAGATATTTTAGTCTATTTTTAAACATATATTCTCTCATCTCTAAATCTCTCCACTTTTGAAAGAGAGCTAAAATTACTTTAGAAGGGATTTTGCTTCCCTCCCCTTCAAAAAATTGAATAAAACACATAAAATTTAAAATAATCTCTTCTCTCTCTTTATTTCCCTCTAACTAAATACTATGTAAATGACCTACTAATAAATGACAATAAGTAATAAGACATTTTCTTTGACACTGATCAATTTTATACAAAAAAAGGAAATAAGTAATGGACTATAACTAACTTCACAAAATATACTTTTTGTAATATTTTTAGTCATTAATAAACTCTGCACCCATATTTTGTCTATTTTTTATTTTGACTCACCAAATCTCAATACTTTGAGTATGTTTAGAATTGATTTTTTTTGGAATAATTATTTTTTTCATTTAAAATTTATTTTATCTAAAATTTATCTTGTTTGTTTAAAGTGTATAAAATTGATTATAAATTAAAAATTTTAAAAAAAAATTTTATTTGAAGTTTTTAATTATTTAATTTCATATCATTTCAAAAGTTTTGAAAAAAAATAGTAATTTGCCTTCAATTAAATAACGTTTTCAGTCATTTCATATATTTTTTAGTAATTTAATAAATAAAAATAATTTTTTTATATAATATAAACAAAACTCTTTATCTTAAAATCAATTATGAATTAACATATCAAACATAAATTAATTTTCTTGAAAATTAATTTTTAACATAATCTCTTTTTTATACTAATCCAAACACACACTTTATATGTAATACAAAAAGGAAAAAAAAAGTTTTGGCCCTTTGGCATTTGTGAACAATCTATAATGTAAACCGTCAATGTCGTATATAAATTGATTTACGACTCTTAAAACAGAACAACACTAGAAGTTATGAAATGATGCTTTTAAGTTTTAATTTAACTTTGCGAGCTTCTAAAAAGCACGATCAAAGATGTAATTGGGTAATGCATATATTTTAGAATATGTTTTAAATTTGGGTAATGCTACATTGCAATGAAACACATAAACTAGCTAGATCACAAACCAAAAAACAATATTATTATATCTATATGTATATACTATATCTATATTTCAGATTAACATCAATATTTTTTAATATTAATTTGTACTGAAGTAAATTCAAAAGCACGCCTCTGGATGGTATAGTAGAGGGTCTGAGTATAACCAACCCCCTCCTGAAAAACAAGCTCATTTCGATTGGACTACAACAGCCAAACAGTCACTCCGAGATGTCGCCCTCCTGCTCAGAATGTTGAAGTGCAAACAAGTCCCACATTGCCTAAACAAGGAGAGGATCATGGGTTTATAAGCATAGAAAATGTCTCCATTAGTATGAGGCCTTTTGGGTGATGTCCAAAAGCAAATCCATGAGGGTTTAAGCCCAAAGTGGACAATATCATACTAATGTGGAGATATATTAGTTCCCCGATTCCCAACAAGTGGTATCGTGAGATGGTTTCGGTGCGATATTAGAGCAGTAGTTGATGGATATGAGTCGAAGATTCCTGTGTCGAAAGTCCTCACAGCGTTGAGGTGATCGGCTGCGTGTCCGTCTTTGTCAATGCAAGATGGAAATGATCTTGTGTCGAAAGTCTTCCTAACAGATTGGTTAGGCAGCAGGTTCTGTTGGAGAGCAAACGGCGGTACAAGTATAAGGCTGAATACACGAAGAGGGGCTTCCGCTGGAGGGGAGGCTGAACCATAGTCCTTTGTTTGAGGGGAGGATTGTTGAGGTGCAAACAAGTCCCACATTGCCTAAACAAGGGGAGGATCATGGGTTTATAAGCATAGAAAATGTCTCCATTAATATGAGGCCTTTTGGGTGATGTCCAAAAGCAAATCCATGAGGGTTTAAGCCCAAAGTGGACAATATCATACTAATATAGAGATATATTAGTTCCCCGATTCCCAACACAGAATGTCTCCCAAACTGATCATGCAAATTAGAATGCACCCACTCTTTCACGTCAGAGGCGAAGAACGACTGATGAAGGTAAGGATGAACAAGTCTACACTATAGCTTCTTGACAGTAGGAGAACCCAATTCTAATCACCATTTGAATCAACAAAAGAATTTAAAGTAAGAGAGAGATCCACTTCTGAATTTTGAGTGAAAGCACAATCTTTAAGGACTCTTGAAGGCAACCACGTGACACCAAAATAATACGTTGACCATTTCCAATAATCCAACGAATACCTTTACTGACATGCTTCCAAACATCACAAACTCCCCTCCATAGATTAGAAGCTGGTCTAGGCTTGGATATGTGGGGGATGGTCTCATTCCCATATTTGTATTTTGAATGCAGAACTTGCACCCAAAGAGAGTTTGGTGTGTGAATAAGCCCCCAACCCAACTTCATGAGAAAAGCTTCGTTAGTAAGGTGAAGGTTCTTCAAACCAACTCCCCCCTGGGCTTTCGGCAAGCACAGGCTCTGCCACCCCACTGTATGACAGTTACTAAGAGTTGGAGTATCACCCCAAACAAAGTCCGTAGTCATTTTCTCCAACCTGTCACAAATATTTCTTGGAAGCAATGTTGTCTGCATCGTGTAGGAAGGCAAAGCCATAGTTACGGCTTGCGAAAGAGTAATTCTCCCCGCAAAGGATAACACCTTCAACCTCCAAGCGGTAAGTTTATTCTGAATTTTTTCAATCATATAATGGTATATATGTAGCTCTACTAACCCTTTTGAAAAGTAGAGGTACTCTTAGGTACTTGCCTAGATCAGCATCATGGCGAAACCCGACAAGTGACTCAGCTCCGAAGAAATTGTATGGTTGACGTTTCGAGAAACAAAAAGTCTAGTTTTCTCTCTGTTAACCTTTTGACCTGATGTTGAGCAAAATAGGTCTAAACATTGCAGGATAATCTCCATCAGGCTAATTGAACTTCTCCATGGGCTTTTCTTTCTTCTCTATTCTCTCTCTATCCAAACGTAGGGTTAATGAATTTTGATTTTAACCATGAGTATTTTGTATTAATTTTTTTAGTATAAAACTAATTCTATTTGAATTTAGGAGTGTGATAATTATAAATTTTTTTAACAATAACAATTTTAAGAATTAAATATTTAATTTAACACCTAAAATTAGAATAACTTTTTCTATAATATTAATCGGTAGTATCTATCACTTTTTCTTTACGAATTTAACGATATTTCTTTCCGTTTTGACGCTAATTTTGCTTAACTATTTTATTACTTCTTTTTAAGTTTTAACCCGCTCCTCTCGTATATATCCACATCCATTGCGGCAGTACTACACTGCAAAAGCAAATGCCCTTGCACTAGAAAAATCTAAATTAAACAGCTACGGAGAATTGATCAAACCCATTTATTATTCAGACTTTTCAACAAAAAAAAAAAAAGTAAATAAAAGCAATGTAGAAGATTGAACTTCTGGAACAGCAGATATTTTCAACCAACCATATCTATCTATCGATTATGACCCGTACTTACTATGACTATCTTTTTTTTTTGTTGGAAAAAAGGAGCCCAAGAGCCCCGACTATCTTTCTTTTTTATACTTCTAAAAAATGAAAATGACGGTTCCGTTGGAATACCAATTTGATCTTCCCAAGTCTCATATCGTGGTCGTGGACTACATGATGATGAGATAACTCTCTTCCTTTCTTTTGCCTGTTGCCGTTATGTTCGGGTTTGTTCCATTCTCATTTTGCGTGACAGTAGTGGTATTTTTAATTATTTATTATTTTTAATTACAAATTTTTAATTACTTTTATTTAAATAAAATTTTAATTAAATATATTTATATTTATGTATTAAATTTAAGTGTTTAATTTTGATTCATTGTCAATATAAAATTTTTTTACACTGTTATCTAATCATATATTGTCAACTCATTTAAAGAGTTTGATTATTATAACAATTATTTCAAAAGTCTAACATCAGTATATAATTAAATGATAGTGTAAAGAAACTTCACACTGATAATTAAATAAATTAAATCCTAAATTTAATTAAAAATAATTTAAAAACGCATAATTAATGCAAATAAGTACTCTATTCGACTCTTTGATAGTTTTAGTATATGATTTTTGTCCAAAATTTGGTTGTTTTAAAAATCTAATAAATAATTAAGTATTTTTTTCTACTACACCTTAGATTAATTAAAAGTATACATTAATTATATTTTATGTTTACTAAATAGTTATAATGAGATTTGCATTAAAAAGTGACATTTTTATTAAAATGATATTAATTATCAAAGAAATACTAATAGATGCATGATTAAACATAAATGTATAGTCAAGGAAATTTTTTTAAAAATCTTAAAAAAAACTATAAAATTGGTTACGATATTAATACTTTAAATTAAAGAATATAAATTTTTTTTAATATAACATAAAAAGACTCTAAAAACATAAAAATATTTGGATGTACTATTAAAGTTGTTGAGATTAATAAGGTTGAAAGACAGAAAGAACCTTACCCTCATCAATCGCCATTTCTGATTGAAACACGTGTCCTCTAGTCCCATGGAAATCAAATTGATAGTTCCCTGTTCCCAGCCATACACGTGGTGCACCCATCCTGTCGGCGAAAGGTGAACAGATCAGTTTACTCTGTCGGTGCCCAGTTAAGTTCTTCCACCTGTCGCCGTAACAGACGTCTAGGTACTGTAAAAGGAGGACATGCCTTTCTGTAGACCTGTGCTGTAAATACTAAAAACAGTCATGACGGTAATTTTATATTATTTTATCAGATTTTTTTAGGCATTACTTGATATTCTTTTTAGAGTATTAAATTTAATATGTAAGATAAGTTGGTAAATAGTTATTATTTATTATTTATATTTATAAAATTTAAAATATTTATTATTAAATAATTAATTAATAACTCATTCTAAATATCATATGTGTCGTGATATTATAATAAATTTCAATTTTTTTTAAAATAATTACATATTTATTATTTATTAGTTTTCATAATAAATATCTAAAGTTTATTAAACATGACAAAAAAAACTCATATTGATGAGGATAAAGCCATAAAAGGAATGAATCGAATGATTTTGAGGAAAAAGAGAATGGATCATGGATGTTTATTTGACTTGAAAGGCGGTCAAAGCGTGTTCAGTGCATTGGGTAGGTTTGCTGGTAAACAAGCATGTTTTGTGGCGGACTACATGGAAATGCATGGAATCGATGGATGTTGTAGGGCAGCCGCCAAGTCATGCGATGTGATCCTTATTTCCCCCACCCTTTTTGTTTTTATTTTTCAAATGAAAAAAAGCATAGAGTGTAGGGTTAGATTGGGAGGCATGAGGCATACCAAACTTATGTCCCGTCACTCATAATTTCACGTGGAGGATAACATTTATCCACGTTACAGGTCGAGATAGTACATGTACAAACACTCACAAAAAGAGAGATAAGAATATGATAGTACATTATTTAGAATATGTTTGAATTAATTGTGAAAAAAATTAAATTAAAAATTAATTTTGTATATAATTAATTAAAAAAATTAATTTATATTTAAATATATTAGTTTATAATTAATTTTAAAATAAATTTTTTTGTTAATTATTTAGTTGAAGAAAAAATTATTTTTTTATTATATTTTTTAAAATAAGTTAAAGTTACTTAATTAAAAACTCAAAATATTTTTATTTAATAAAAAATAATCTTAATTTATAATTAATTTTTATATTTTAAACAAGTAAGATAAATTTTAAATAATAAATTTTTTAATTAAAAAAATTATTTTAAAAAACGAATATTTTTCAAACATATTTTAGATAAGATAAAGTCTCAGGTAATTGGATAGAGAACACATTCTATATTTGGGTTTTAAAAGAATATTAAAAAAAAGAAAGCAGGAGAACGTCGAAGAAGAGAAGAGAAAAGAAGATAGAGGCGTGCACTTGCATTGAGCTTGAGGTTTGGCATCTAGTCTTCTAGATGGATTTATTGATATTGGATCTGGCACCCAAAATGTTGAGTGACTTGACGTTTGTTTGTAATTACTTATACAAGCTTCACCCTTAAATCTATGTCAAGAATTAAATCACCTAAAATCTTAAATTATTAGATAAAAGTTTATAAATAATTTTATATTTATCATACTCTGTATATAAGAATTTTCTAAATTTGAAATATAAATAATGTACAAAATCACTTTTTTAATGTTAAAATTTATCTTTATTTAATGAAAAAAACCAACTCTTTCAAAACGTTGATTAATAATTTTATATTTATCAATATAGCTTAATCATTCAACTGTAGCCTAGAACAACAATCATTTTATGCTCTGAGTTTTCGAGCAAAGTGTCGTCCACGGTCCACGGATGCGAAAGCATCGCATTTATCGGAGCTTTTTCAACCATCAAACAATCCCTTTCTTCTACCCCCAATTGGGCAACGGAGGTGCTGAGGTAGTGAGGTTTGAAGTTTGAACGTGTGAGTTTAAGAAGGTTTCATTGTGTTTTAAGGCTTATGCTGGTATTTTTCTTCTTTTTTTTTTAGGATATTAATACTTATAGTAAGTTATTTAATATTTATTAGTTATTATTTATATTTAATAATTTTTTTAATATTTATTATAAAATTAATAGTTAATAAATAATAAATAATTTATTTTTAAATATTAAATTCATTAAAATATTATATTGACTTCTATTAATTTAACTAATAAAATATTTTGAAGTGGATTATCATTACATCACCGTCCAAACACAACTACAGGAAGGTGATCGCTGTGCGGATTGGCTAACAAACTGGTGCCTTGACTTAGGCTATGTCGACATAAGCCAACCTCATACTAATCTTTTTCTGTTGATCCTTGCAGATTGTACTGGGCCTCTCTATCCTGTCTGTTCCTTCTTTGTTTTTCCCTTTCTTTTTTTTTTTGCTTCTGCCTAGTCTATGTAACAAAAATAAAGTTATTGTACACAAAAATGATTTCTTGTTGTGAGTGTAACGCACAACATTACTACAACAAATGCCAGCGGTAGCCACGGAGCCCTTTGCTTTATGATTCATAATTTTATAATTATATATATATATTTATAATAAATTATGAAAAAACTAATATAATGTTCACATAAGCACAATTTTTTTTTTCATTTATCTAATTAAAGTTCCATGTGAATTTTTATTGTCTCTCACTTCACCTTTTTTTTTGGTTGTGTAATTGCTTCTCTCATTTTTTGTCAATTAATGCTTATTGTATTTCTTAGGTACCAACAGTTAAATTTTTCCTATAAAACTTTTTTTTAATTTATAATATTCATTTCTTAATTGTGTTTTCTTAATAGCAGATTAAATAATTTTTCACTTCAAATTAGGAGTGTTTATGAGTTGGGTTAGTTTGAATTTTAGAGGAAAAAAATGTCCAAACCAATTAACCTTGGTTAAGTTGGTTTGGTTTCTAAAAAATATTTCAAGCAACGCAAACCAAACCAACTCGATTAAGGTTGGGTTGGATTGGTTTGAGTCATTGGGTTGTCCGATCAATTTTTTTTGTCACATCTAATTATCTAAATAGCAAACTTACTATTTCTAAATACTTCAAAGTCAATTAGACAATTACATATGAAATTTAAGTATTCAAATCTTCTAATACAATACAAGTATTAATATAAAAGTAAAATGAAGTTTGAGAAGAAATATTTTAATGTCTCAAAATCATCTTAAGCTGTATTTGCAACATGAATGTATGACATTAAATGTATCTTGCTTCACAAAGAATTTTTTATATTACATTATAGAGAAGGCTTTAAATTGTAGAATCTTGTAACACATATGAGTAAGCTAATCATTGAAATGCTATTATCATAATATGCAACTAAAACAAAATAAAAATAATTGAATGATTAAGACTTGAAAATAAAAATTAAAAATTAAAAATTAAAAATTAAAAATATATCATTATATCTTAGTTTTTTAAAATGAATAAAAAGTCAAATGACAATAAGATAACATATAAAATTTCATTACTGTTCGAGTCATTTCACCGAATCATTGGATCTTTGGATTATAAAATACAAGATCTATGAATCAAATCAATTTTGATCGGGTTAGACTCGATTGGACTCGATGACCCAATCCAAATTGGCTTGTCGAGTTGATCGAGTCAATTTGAACCAATGAACACTCATACTCCAAATAATGTCTTTGACAATATTTAAATATATATATATTATAAGAAATTAATTATTAAATTTAAATAAAAATAAATTTAATAATATATATTATGTTTAATATAATTTTTTTCTCATTTTACTTTACAGTATCAAATGTTTTGAGTTGCCCTTTAAGGCAACAATACATATGTAGTAGACTAGTAATTAAAAACATTTTCACTTACCAATTTGCGTTGGTTCGAGTAGAAATGACTTAATGACCTTAAGCATATTGTCCCAGATTCGATCATTGGGGCAGTATGTATGGAGGAAATGTAGTCTGCCCGTATCCCGTAGGATTAGTCTTTGGCTTTTCAAGCAAGAGAATACCCTGATTTATATAAAAAAAAAATCAATTTAAGTATTAAAATGTGTATAATTAATAAATAAAATATAGATAATTATTTCATTTTTTGTTTACAACTTTTTTTTATAAAAAAATCTTATTTTATTCATTATTTTTAAAATAAACAAATAAAAACATAAGGTCATAAATAATTTTCACTACGTTTTCATTCCAATCTTATGTATGGCCTTTATAGTTAGTAATATATGACACTTCTCTTATGTATGGCCTTTATAGTTAGTAATATATGACACTTCTTATTATGGGTATTCATTGGATAGGGTTGATCCGATTAACTAGGCAAACCAAATAAATTTTTTTGGTTTGGTTTGGGTTGGGTCAACAGATTCAACTTGATCAAAACCAACCAAAATTGGTTCGGTTCACGAATCTTGCATTTTATAATCTGATGACTTAGTAAAATGACTTGAAGAGTAATGAAATTTTAGACGTTATCTTCTTATTATTTGGCTTCTCATTCATTTAAAAAGCTAAGATATAATAATATATTTTTAATTTTCATTTTCAAGCCCAAATCATTCAAAAAAAATTATTTTGTTTTAGTTGTATATTAGGATAATAATGTTTTAATAATTAGCTTACTCATCTGTGTTATAAAACTCTACAACTTAAAGCCTTATTTGTGAATATATATATATACATAACATTCTCTGTAAAACAAGATACATTTAACATCATACGTTCATATTACAAATACAGTTTATAATGATTTTGAGACATTAAAATGATTTTTCACAAACTTGGTTTTACTTTTATCATAATACTTATACTGTACTGAAATGCTTAAATATTTAAAATTCATATGTAATTGTCTAATTAAGTTTGAAGTATTTTACAATAGTAGGTTTTGTATTTTGCTATGAGAAAAAAAATTGATCGGACAACCCGCTGACCCGAACCAACCCAACCTAACCTTAATTGGGTTGGTTTGGTTTGGATTATTCGAATTTTTTTATCAAAAACCGAACCAAATCAACCCAATCAAGATTGATCGTTTTGGACTTTTTCTCCCAAACTTGAACCAACTCAACCTATGAATATCCTTACTTTTTACGTGAAAGTAAATTAAAAGGACAAAATTTATTTGAATGAACATCGATTTTGATTTTTCATTTATAAATATATTAAATTAATTATCTAAATATATATGTAATATTAAATTAGTTATTAAATGTCAAATTTTTTTCTATTAAATTAATTCTTAGAATGATATCAAATTAGTTATTAAAAAATAAAATGATAACATTAATTATTATTAAAAAAAAGAATTTGATACTACTGATAAATCAATAACCAAGCTGATATTGTATTACCAAAATATATGTTTAATTTTAACACTATAGCAAGATAGTTTATATGTTTATTTAAATTTAAACTGAAATTGACCAATAATGTTAAGTAAGTGGCAAGCAAGTAGGAATCTAATTTTGACCTTTTCCTGAGAAACGTTTAGACTGGTACATTAAGACTAGGCCAAGACTATGTGCACTGTCATATCTTTATCTGACTATGTTTTGTACATATTGTGCTAATTGTGTTTTGATCTTCGATGGAATATAAATTATTATTTATAAAAAGGAAAGATACGTTGACTTTTTTTAAATAAATATAATATTATTCCTGACTTCAAGATTCCAAGATTATTGTTATTTAATGCTTAACCATCATTCACGTCAAAACAAAGCAGGGCACTAAGGTTTGTTTGAATTAATTTTTTTAAGAGTAGGAATATTTTTTTTAAATAATAAATTTTTTTTTAGAAGATAAAAGGTTTAAATTTTAAAAAAAATATTTTATATATAATAAAAAAATATATGAAGTATATTTTTTAAAAATTTAAACTCTTTAATTTTTTTAAAAAATATTTTTATTACTTCAAAAAAATATTTTTATTCTAAAAAAATTAATACAAACAGACATAAAACACAACTAACGAACTGCCGCAGATAGGAGCACGACAGCTGCCACTGAAAACAAGCAGAACATCATCCCTGAACTTGCCATCAGTTCGCCTGGTCCTAATCCTCTACAACGATGAAGCATAGATCCTCCAAAGAAATATGAAAATACAGAAAACGGGGAAATCTCATCCATTGCGAGGCAACAGCTGTAGAACATAGAGGACTGAGGAGGGTATGAATTTAATAATGCAGTTACAGGCCAGTTGCACATTGGTTCTTATGCCATCGCTTACGAATCAAGTAAGGATCAAGTACCAACAAATCTTGGTAACTCGAACAAATCAATATTCATGCATGCATTTACAAAATTGCCAGATACAGACAAGTTAAGCCAGAATTACTTATAACAAGGAGCAATTAAAATTCGAATCATTATAAAAGTATCAAGGCAAAAAAATAATAATAATTAAAATAACAGCTAAAATGAAGAAAGATCTACTTTATCAATATCAAATCTAACAGCTAAATTAAAATAAACTTTTAACTAAACTCGAAAGCCACAGACAAATTAATCAAACAAGCTGAAACCCATGTCGTCATCTGATTCTTCTGCTGGCTCTTCCTTCTTTTCCTCCGCCTTAGAAGCGGCAGCTGGGGCAGCGGCAGAATCAGTAGCAGGTGCAGCAACAGAAGCTACAGAAAATTTACTAGGATCCTGCATTTAACATGACAACAGTTAGAGTCAGAAAGAAGGAAATAATAGATCAATATTTGACTGCCATAGAGCATCTAATTATTGGAGACAATACCTTCAGGTACTCCTTAACTTTATCTGCCTGGGGGAAAGAATATTCTGTCGCAACTGCAACAGCCAGAACGTTCTTATAGGCATTGACAAACATATGTGGTGCAGCTGCAATTGTTGGGTATGAGATGGCCAACGAAAGTGAAGTGACCATCGAGACACCAACAGCAAACTTCTCAATGAGGTCATCCTCAGTCAGATCAAGAACCTCGGGGCTAAAAACAGAACCGTTATCATAAACAGAAAGGACAACAAGCCCATATGAGAAGGGCCTTATGCCAAGCTTTGCAAGCAATGCAGCTTCAGAAGAGCCAACCTTGTTTCCCTTCTTAATGAGTTCAACAGGGGTGATAATTTCCACAGTACCCTTATTAATCTTGGTAGGGATGTTGAGCACCTGAAATGTGGAGGTTAAGTATAAACACTGTGTCCTCAACAAGGAAATTCAAGTTCTTCAAGAACAAGATTGCAAAAACCTGGAAGAAAGAGGTCTGAGAGGGGTCCAGCCCTGTGTTGCCTGGAGGAACAACAACATCAATGGGAGCAACCAAACCAACACGAGCAGGAGCTCCCACCTGTTCAGATTAAAGACACTCATTAATGAAAAAAACATTTAAATAACATGAAAAGTGACAAAGAGAGTATATATCAGCTCAAAGCAGAATTTTTCATGCAATATACAGCACATTTTAACAGCATCCAGAAATAGGATATTATATTCAATAATTTTATCAAATTCAATCAGATAAAAGAATAAACTAAAGCCAGTGCCACAAGTCACTTGATAAACGAGGCAATAGCTACATAACCAAAACAAGGCTACAATTACAGAATTTATGGGCAGCAACGTACAATATTTCAAAAGTAAATCCGAGCACAAGAGTACAATAATATCAAAACATCAAGTGCTTTAAGATAAGCAAATGCCCATGCTTTAGACTTTTGGGAGACATTGACAATCAATCTTCCAATACGCCCTGCTGTATAGTTATTACAAAGAATTAAGATATTGCTGGATACTTGCCAGTGATTTATCAAATCAAATAAAAGTACCACAACTAAAGATGGTAAAAAAACACAGCAACCTCATCATTATATGGCACCCTGAAGAACGATACAAATAGAGAAAAAATGTATAATAGTCACTCTACCTTGTACTTGGCAACCTCCTCGCTAACCTCCTTCAAGTCACCTTTTGTGAAAATTAACCCCACATTGCCCTGGTTCAATGAACAAAATATTAAACACACGCATATTGACGGTATCTTCGGAAGCTATTGAAATGACGATGAGTTTCAAGCAATCATTGCTTTCTGGAAAAGACGCAATTGCACCAATGATTTAAAGTTCGAAGCTTTATCTCACACAAGTGCGAAAATAGGGCTCCCAATGGAAACCCACTAATAATATCATGCAATGCTTAAATTCAACAAGGAGAGGAGAACTCACGACAAGAAGGGGGATAAGATTGAGGTGGGCATTGTTGCCGGTATTCTCAGAATGAATCCTGACAGAGCGCTTCATCATGGTGTTCTTTCCCATGAGAACCACGGAGTCGCCACGGAGACCCTTTCGGATGTTCTGAAGTTGGTTTGATCCGACGTTGTCGGCAGCCACCACCAGGATCTGGGTGTACTCCTCCAGAAGCTGGCACAGCTTGGCATCGTAAGCGATCTTCTTCTCGGCCTTCGTGGGTTTCACCGCCATTGATGATGTCTGGGGTCTTCGAGTTTCAGAGAATTGCACAATAAAAAATAAAAATTGAAGCTAAAAAAAATGGGGGGAAAAAAGAAAAATGGAGCAAAATCGAGGGCCAAGACGAAGCTGGGGCTCAGTCAAGGCGGACAGCAGAACGGCGCTGTCTCTTTAACCTCGTTTTTGTTGGCCCGACGGCGGAGTGTGTTGGAGACTGGGAAACGAAAATGGGAAGGAAAAAAAGATGAAGAAGAACTGAGTTAATATAGTGGATCACAAGAGAAGGTGGCAAATTAGGGTTTTGCAGAGGAAAATTTGTTACGTAGGCACGGTGTAGTATAGAAATTTAATTTAATATTATATAAAGTTTTGTGGGTGATATTATAAATATTCTTATTTCTAAAAAATAACTTTATATATATCAATTATTGAATAAAATATTTATAATATATGTGTTTATTTAAAAATTACTTTTTACAGATACTTAAATCCGAATTTCAGCCCGAATGTTATTGGGCGGACCCGATTTCAACCCTATTTTGATCGGGCTGGCCCGATTTACAACCTTACGAATAATCTTGTACGAATCGAACGGCTGTGATAGTTTGGGTAAATATTTGGAGGTTGCTTGCAGTTGGGCTGCATCCAATGGGCCTATTTATGTGTCTATGCTATGCAATTGGGCTTTCAGTTGACCAACCAATCCTTGACAAGATGCCCGATGAGCGTCATGCCGAACTGTTGTTGGGATTCTTTGGGCTAGATGCTCACAACTCTTATTTGGTGTAAGACAGGCCGAAGAATGCTAACGAAGGAGTAATAAATTAATTTAATTAATAATTTATTTACAGTTAATTATATATTAAAATAAAAATAAATTATTACTTAATTAAATTATTTTAATATTTAATTAATTTTATTTACCAATTAAAATAAAATAATTTTTTCTTAAATCACACTAAAGTATATTTCTCCAATGCTACTTAATTTGGTATTGGTTATTTGATTATAATTTTAAAATTTTGCTTTTAGAAGCTAGTGACAAAATTTACATCAAATATGGCAATGATATTTTAATTTAATTTTGTGAAATATTATGTTTGTGGGTGAAGGAGAAAAAGTACAAACTTTTAGATATGATTTTAGAAAATATTTTGTTTTAAATATAAAACTAAATATAATAGGAGGGCTATCATTTCTCTACTTTTTAGTATCTATGAGTATGATAGAGGTCATTCAATTTGGTGTGTACCTTACCTTTTTTTTTTTTTTAATAATTAGGTTTTGGAATACCAAACATCAAAGCTTGATTTAGCACTAAACCATAATTATTTTAAGAAATAACTTAACGTTTTTATTAAAGAATTAAATAACAATAAAATACTATTAAAAAGTTAAAATTGAAAAAAAAAATTTAAAAAGGAAGAAAACATTAAGTTAAGGATCGTGATCCTGAAATTAAACATAGATAGCAGCAGCAGCGTTGGCTGAGCAGGTAACAGAAGAATGGGACCCACGATTAGTTTCCAAGACCTTTGCATTGTCTTCTTTCTGACGACATCGTATTGATACCTCTCCGTCTCCGATGGCCTCCGCGGCCTACCGAGACCGCACGTCGGAGTTCCGGTCACTGTCGGAGACTCTGAAGAAGATTGGTGGTGGTGGTGGGGGAGTCACGCCGCCGCCTAATCAAACTGAAAATGCCCCATCTACGTCCCAACATTCCACTCCCTCTTCCCATTCTAGATCCGAATTCAACAAGAACGCCTCCCGAATCGGTTTGGGTATCCACGAAACCTCTCAGAAGATCGCAAGGCTTGCTCAATGTAACCCCATCTCTTTTTTTATGCTCAAAGTTTCCATTTTTATTAAGTGTTTGGGATCGAAAGAACCTGGGAATTTCGTTTTATTGTGGGTGAATTGATCGTGTGGTGTTCTTTTCTTAAGTGGGTACGTTTTTTTTTATGATGTTGTACTGATTCCAAATTTTCTGTTGATTTGCATATGAGCGAGCTTGCAGTGGCAAAGAAGTCATCAATTTTTAATGACCCCATTGTGGAAATACAGGAATTGACTGCTTTGATTAAGAATGACATTACGGCATTGAATTCAGCTCTTTCAGATTTACAAACCATTCAAAACATGGAGATAGCTGATGGGCATTACTCAGAGGATAGAATTGTTCATTCAAGTGCTGTTTGTGATGATTTGAAGAGCAAACTTATGGGGGCAACCAAGCGGCTTCAAGATGTGTTAACTACAAGGACGGAGGTTAATGAGGGATTTTTTTATTTTATTTATTGTTTATCACGTGCCTGAATATTTTTATCCTCACTCAGTGATGCGCTTAATATTGTGCTTATACCCCCAGAATATCAAGGCTCAGGAGAATAGGAAGCAGATATTTTCCAAGAATGCATCAAGAGAGAACCCTTTCCAGCATCACCCAAAGCCAGCGACTGAGCCACCTCCTTGGTCAAGTTCATTAAATGCATCTGAAAGTTTGCAACAAACATCAGCGTGAGTAATTTCTACAAAGTTATAGGATTTTGTTTTTGATAAAAAGAAATTCATTAAGACGACGACGACAACAACAACAAAAGCCTTTTCCCACTAGGTGGGGTCGGCTACATGGATCAAACGGCGCCACAAGGCTTCATAGATCATACTTTCGTGATAAACCATCGATTTCAAGATCTTTTTAACGATATCTTTAAATATTATGGCCTACCTCTACCTCTCTTTAAGGGACTATCCTCCAACTTATCAATTCTTCTCACCTGAGCTTCTATTGGTCTTCCTCACGACCAAACCATTTAGGCACTTGCATCATATCTTTTATCAACGGGTGCTACTCCAACTTTTTTCGAATGCACTCATTCCTAGTTTTATCTCTCCTCGTATGTCTACTCATCCAAACAGAATATTCTCATCTCCGCAATCCTTAACTTATGCTCATGTTGACATTTTGCCGTCCAACATTCTAAGACTACAAAGCATCGCGATCTTATAGCTGCTCTATAAAATTTTCCCTTTAGTTTGAGAGGTATCTTGCATCACAAATAACACCAAGCATTTCTCCATTTCATGTCCACCCAACTTGAATCCCATGAGTTACATCTCCCTGTGAATCTCTCCGTCATTTTGTATAATAGATCCAAGATACTTAAACCATTCAACTTCAGGGATAATATGATCACTAATTTTCATTTCCAAGTCGTAGCTAGATCGCTTTTTGTTAAACTTATATTCCATATATTCTGCTTTTACTCCTACTTAGTCGAAACCCATGTGATTCTAAAGCTTTCTCCATAGCTCTATTTTATCATTTATTCTTGTCTCGACTCTTCCACCAGGACTATGTCGTCATGAAAATCATGCACCGGAGGCACTGATCTTGATGTGTCAACTGGTACGCCCAAAATCAAGGTGAAAAGATACGACTCAAAGTCAATTTCTGGTGTAATCCTACAAAGAACCGAAAATCTTCTCAGGACTTCGCCATCCATTCGCACACAAGTCGTGACCCTATCATACATATCCTTGATAATTTAATATAAGCAACACGAACTCCTTTCTCTCTAGGCTTTCCAAAGGACTTCTCTTGGCACCCTATCATAAGCCTTTTCCAGATCAATAAACACCATGTGGGGTCTTTTTGTTTCTTTCAAGATCTTCCATCACCCCCTTGCACAAGGTATATTGCCTCCATGGTTGACCTCCCGCATAAAACCAAAATCGATTCTCCGAAATGTGAGTCTCTTGTCTTAATCTCCGTCGATTACTCTTTCCATAGTTTCATAGTGTGGCTCATGAGCTTTATCCCTTTATAATTAGCACAATTTTGTATATCTCCTTTATTCTTGTAAATAGGATCAAAGTGCTTCTTTCCACGCATCCGGCATTCTTTAGACCTCAAAATCTCATTAAACATCTTAGTTAGCCAGGTTATGCCTTTCTCCCTAAACACTTCCAAACTTCAATGGGAATATCATCCGGTCCAACCTGCCCTCCCATTGTCTATTCTCTTTAGTGCTTCCCTTTACCTCAAATTCTCGAATCCTACGATAAAAGGTAAAATTTTGGTCTTTCTCACTAGTTTTTACAATCTCAGAGTTTCCACTTGGTCTATATTCTTCATTTAATAACTTGTGAAAATAACTTTTCCATCTTTCCTTGATCTCCTGCTGTGTAACTAAACTCTATCATCTTCGTTCTTTATGCACTTCACTTGATCTAAGTCTCTTGTCTTCTTTTCTCTACTTTTAGCAAGTTTCCATATATGCGTTTTTCCTATTTTTTGTACCTAAAGATTGGTAAAGCCCCTCAAAAGCCTTAGATTTCGCCATCGATCGCCTTTCCTAGTTTCTTTCTTTGCTACTTTGTATTTTTCCGATTCTCTCATTATTACATAAGTGCAATGCTTTAAAGCACTCTCTTTTGTTTTAACCTTCTCTTGAACATTTGTTTCACCACCACGATTCTTTTTATCTTTAGGTCCAAAGCCTTTGATTCTCCTAGAACTACTTTTGCTACCTTACATTCCCGGCCATATCTTCCCACATATCATCGCACTTCCCCCGTGCCTCCCAAATTTCTTCATCTAAAAGATTTTTCTTAAATACTATTTGTTTTTCTTCTTTTAACTGCCACCATTTGATCCTTGGGTTTTTGTCATGACGACTTCTATTAGCCCTTCCCTTAACTCTTACACCACAACCAACAACCTATGTTGAGTGGTCAAGCTCTCCCCAGGTATGACTTTACAAGCCCCACACATCTTTCCGTCATTCTTCTTAACCAAAAAATAGTCAATTTGTGAGTAAGAAACCCCACTTTTGTACGTGATAAGGTGCTCTTCCCGCTTTCTAAAACAAGTATTTGCTATCGTCAAATTGAAAGCCATCAAAAAATCTAGAATAGCTTTACCCTCCTCATTAGACTCTCCTAGACCAAAACCCCCATGTAACCCCTGATACTCCCTCGATTCTCTCCCAACATGTCCATTTAGATCTCCTCCCAAGAATATCTTTTCTCCTAGTGGTATTTTCTGGATTAAGCCTTCTAAATCCTCCCAAAATTCTACTTTTTGTTGCCATTCTAACCTCTACTTGTGGTGTATGCACTAATGACATTACAAGTGTCTTGCCCAACTACAAATTTTAAAGTTATGATCCTATCTCCAACCCTTCTAACATCTACCACATTATTTTTCCAATCCTTATCCACAATAATGCCTACCCCGTTCCTTGCTCTAACTTTGCTAGTGTACCAGAGTTTAAAACCCGACGTATCTAATTCCCTTGCCTTTTCTCCAACCCACTTAGTTTCTTGAAGGCACATAAAATTAATCCTCCTCCTAACCATAGTGTCAACTATTTCATAAACTCTGTTCGTAAGTTGGTGCTTATATTCCAAGTACCAAAGCGAATTTTACTCTCATGAACTAGCTTCTTTACCCACATTCGTCCATGAAAATGTGAGAACCCTTGCTTATTTAACACTACATCCAAGCGCCGATGCAATGGGCTTGCTTCGACATCAGACTCAGCCATACAAATGCTGCTACTTAAGGGTAACAACCTAGCATTAACACAATCAAATCGTTTGTCCATGTCATAAAGTATTTGACAAAATTTTACACTGGCTGTCAACCTAATGCAACCCTCCTCATTTTATCCGGGCTTGGGACCGGCTATGCACAAACTGCATAGGCAGAGTTAGAAATTCATTAAGACGAAGAGAAGAAATTACAACGAGTTTGGAGGATAAAGAATCCTCCTTAACATAAGATCAAAACACAAAATGACAAAGAAAGACGAAAACATCAATGGCCAAAGCTGCCCAATCACTCAACATATCTGTTTGGGAAATCCTCTTAAAAGGACCATGTGCTTTACACCAAACAAATGCCTCATCTTATCCCCAATCAGTTGTTGTGCCAAAGAAACCTCCTTAAAGATACGAGAATTATGCTCCAGCTATATACACCAAAGTGTAGCAAAGATTGCACATTGCCACAAAAATTTAGCCTGTTTTGTCCTACCAAAACCATGAAAGCTAATCGTCAAAAATTGGTCCAAGGACCTAGGGCACACCCAACATTCACCAAAAAACAAAGAATTTCAAAGAGAAGTTGCAGCTGAACAATTAAGTACAGATGATGAACTGATTTTATGCTGGCGCGACACATAACACATATATTAGGGATTAGAGCCTTATTTGGCCTACGAACCTGCATCATGCCATTAGTGTTGATTCTATTAAGTCCAAATAAAAGACTTGACCTTAGAGGGAGCTTTGGACTTTCAAAGGGGTTTATCAAGATAGAAAGAAGCTCTATTCAATGAATGAGTTAGTAATTGGAAAAAATATTTGCAAAAAAATATCCCAGAGGGGTCAAGAGACCAATTTCTTTTATTTTCGGAATAGAAGACTAATGAATAGAGTCTAGGAGACCTAAAAGAGACTCCAATTCTACAAAGTTATAGGTTAACAGGTGTTATCCCATGACATGATACTTCTCCTAATGAGGTAAGTAGTAAAACGTCTGATAGTCATCTAAGAGAAGAAGAACATATATTTTTCATATGTTGATAAGTTATCTTGCTCTCGTTTTGCTGGAAAATTTTGAGTCACTGACCAGAAAAATGTTTACTAAGTAATGCAAGCCAAGGCCCAAGCTAGTATGAATAGAAGATCTAAGTTTAGTTTTCTGATGATGTCTTCCTATATGAACATGCAACTTAATTACTTAAACCTGAACTTCACTTTAAACTGTTCGAGGAGAATTGCCTTCATTTGCCTTTTGCAGAATTCCCCCTCAGATACTCTTTTTTAATATGCTGCTTCAATAAATATCAGCTAAACCTGGTGGAACATAGTTAAAAACCTCTTAACTACATAATTGTGTTGTATTTCCTCAATACTCTTGTACCACTATCAACATGAACTTTAATTGCATCTTTGGAACGTGACAATAACGAATTTTGGCATTGTACACATCTGGGATGTCACTTAAAGTAGTTTGGTTGTGCAATTTATTGGGTTTTCTTTTTTTATAAATTTGTTTCTTTCATACATCCATTGTGCTTCATGTTTTTGAGAAAAAAATTGTTATTTCTTAAGATCCTCTCATTGCATATATTTATAATTAATTCATACTGGATTTATCCTTAGTTTTTATATTTTTATGTTAAAAATGATATGTCCCTGAAAGTTTAATTGCTGTAAAATTACTCATATGTATCTATATCTCTCAAGCAGATTACCGTCAAATGGAGTTCAAGTTGGCAATCAACTAAGGTAGGCTTAAATTTTCTTTTAAAGCTAAGATCAAATTGGCCCTTTTATATTTCTATATAGCGTGTTTATTGTTTTATTTTGCCATACTCCATATTCTTCTAGTTCTATTGTTTGGTTTGCATGGACCAGCACTTGCACATACATAGGCCTACACTGGAAAATACCGTCATGGTCACCCAAGGCAAGCTTTTTGACTTAAAGCTTATTTTTATTTTTATTTTATTTTTAAATGTTCAGAACTGTGTGCTTGCCAAGCACGCATCACCACCTTCTTTTAAAGCAAAATTTGAACTGAATACCTTTTAATTTGATTTGTTGAGAAATTTGAACTGGGTTTGGCATCACGGCACCACCCGTGAGTGCATGGTGGTATTCATTTCATAGGCTATTTAGCGTGGATTTGCTAATCTAAATAAAATGGGCAATGGAAAGCCATTAGATTATATGATTTAATTGATAATCTTTTTCAAAAGTAAAATTAAATAGCGGACATAATCTAAAATTTAATTTAAGGCTGCTGATCAAAATAAGAATATCTTAAGGCTTTTATTTGAATATTCATTAGATACAGAAACTTATTGAATCATAACGATGAATTTAGTAAACAACTTATTTACCATAATGTTAAGTATTACCTGTATCTATAACATGAACATTTAGGATTCAGATTTGGAAAATAATCATTTGAAAAACAAGAAAGAAAAGAAACCTATAGCAATTTAGCTTGATTGAGAGAATGGGAGTGGTTCTTACTTGGCAAAATAGTCTGGCTTTGTTGTACAAGTATCTGGTGACATAAATATATGTTCGGATATTACATGAGTGTAAAAGTTCTGTGGGTTATTTCAAGAGTACATTTGGGGGATCTTGGGCATATAAATAGGACAAAGGAACACGAACATGATCTTGGATTGGGTTGTTTTCAGTCATAGGCAGACTAGAAATACTTCCATGATCTTGGATCTTGGTATGCTTACTATATGTTTCAGATTTTCTAACTTAAATAGCAACTTGTGGTGTGGTAAATTTTTCTGATACAGACGAAGGTTAGCTGTGGACAACACTCCATCCCAGCAAATGGAAATTTCTATGGTACAGCAGGTTGTTCCACGGAATGAAAATTATACTCAAAGTCGGGCAATTGCTCTGCACAATGTGGAATCTACTATCACAGAACTTAGTGGGATCTTCACGCATTTGGCTACGATGGTTGCCCATCAAGGGGAACTAGCTATCAGGTTTTTCTCGTTTTACTTGACTATTTGATCCTTGTAGTTTTGCATTGCAGCAATGCTTTTTCCTCCTCTTGATTGAGATTTTGGTGTTTGTTAAAATATTTGGATTTCAAAATACTATTGCATATGAAGCTGTTGCTGTTCACATGTTCTAGCAATTAGGCTTAAATCTGCCTAACTGGAATGGACAGGATTGATGACAACATGGATGAGTCATTGGCAAATGTTGAAGGAGCTCACAGTTCTTTATTGAGGCATCTCAACCAAATATCATCAAATAGGTGGCTTCTACTCAAGATATTTGCCATTCTGATACTTTTTCTGATGGTCTTCATATTCTTTGTGGCCTAAATATCCTTACATATGCCAATCATGGAAGTTTTTCTTCATGGCTTACTTGGTTGGCTTCGTCCTTCTATGGAGGCAAAAATGTGAGGGCAGCCAAATGTAGAGTTAAACATGGACAGACGTGTGATGTTTGCATGTAGACAGGGGTCCATTGATCTGTAAACTTTTGTGCTCCCATATTCTTTGTTTGGCAATCACTATAGGTTTTAAAATTTCTGTGGCATATAAACACCAAAGCTTTTTAGGAGTTTGAATGCAGATTAAGCAAGCTAGGTTAGAATTGTATGAGTACTTGGTAAACTGATATGAAGTCACAATATTACTGTGAAAGGTGAGGGAGACTTGTATTTTGGGAATGACATTTTTTGAGAAGCAAAAAAGAGAGAGAAAGAAAAGACAATAGTTGTAATTATTGTAGTGCATGTATTACCACATGCATGTGAATTATCGAATGGGTGAAAGTCCATTGTTTTAGTTATGTGCATAATGTAAGAAGCTTTTGGATGTTGTAATATCAAAATTGATTTATTTCTTTGAAGTTTTATATGTGTGAGATAGAATTAATTTTTTTAACCACTCTTTTTGGTTAACCATCCTAATTTGGAAATATATTCGCCATGATATCTTAAATTGTATTTTTCCTATTATTCTTTTGATATATTAAAGAACTTTAGGATGTGTCATGGTTTATCTATCATGTAATTTGTTATGCATGCTTAAATGGAGTTTTTGTGGTTGCATATGTTAAATTTCTCGTAACTTTTTGGAGTACATGTGAGTTGAAGGGGGATTCTTTTCATGTAGTCTTTACTTCTCATGGACTGCTAATTTATTCAAGATGAGGGTGTTTTGCTTTACATAGATGAGGATGCAGCCAAACACATAAAGCTGATTAATTATGTAAATGTTGGGTGGGAATCCACTAAGTTATCAGCTATTGCTAAGAATCTCCTTTTTCTTGCCCGATTGCTTTAGTGGATTTCACTATTTCTGTTGTTTGCCATAATCTCTGTGACTTTGACTAAGATATTACTAGATAAAAGACATGGGCAAGAAGGATGTGAAAGAGAAACGAGAATGAGGTCCTGAGTCCAGACTGTATTGTTCTAAGTCTAACAAACTTTAGTCGGTCCCTGAATCCCACTGAGCATGACGAGAAATTCTTATGTACACAAGTTGTGTAGATTAAGGTAATAAATAATCAACACATTATCATTTTAAATATAAAATAATTAAGACACAAATTTATGTAATATTTATTGTAAAATGATGTTATGTCAATTGATTATTGACTTAGTCTTGTAGATATAATTTATGCAAGAATCTCTCCAGCATGACAGCATCCTCCAGTTATAGAAAGCATGCAAAAGGCAGAATCGGAGTCAATCTGACCAAACCCAAGTTGATCTGATAAGGCCATGTGGGAGATAATGAGAATCTCTCTCTATTAGGTTTATTATGAATTCATGTCCTTGTAAGTTCCATTTTGATCAGAAAATGAGAGTTAAAGGATAGGAACATGACCATTCCCATAACTTAGCATAAGCACGTTGTGCTTGCTCCGTCCCATCGAGTACTAGTAGTAGATAGGAAGGATTGTACGAGACACTGGATTTAAAGGCTAAAGTAGAGAGCACGTGTAAAAGTGAGAAAAAGAAATGACAACCCTCTATTTTTCGTTTTGCGTTGGTACGTTCCATCCATAATTTGTTACAAGATTAGACCAAGAATCTTCACTTTAAAAGGAATTGCATAGGTTCATGGTATACAAGTTCTGAGGCTTTCTTTTAACTCATAAAGCATGTTCGGTTCATTTCAACTCACGTGTCTTTTTTCCTTCAAATCTAATAAAGCTGAATAAAAATCTAGTACTATAATGATATTAAATTGGAGAATTTTATGGTAACTGTAATTAGTGATAACTTGTCCAGTCGGTTGTATTATTGTATGTTGAATGAATCTAAATGCATAAACTAATGGTACAAATACTATCATTTGGACAGAATACCATGAAGTAGGGATATCATTGAATTCTAATTTAACTTTTTAATATTTCATTCAAATTGTATTACATAGAAAAATCTATGATGAAAATCATATAGAAGGAGTGTTGGTTAGTTTAATACAAAGTAGTTAATGGCAGAATGCGATGCGGAGCGGCCACTTCCAAAAATGCTGTGCTATAGCAACAAAGTGGATCGCAGAGCGGCTACTATAATGAAGAAAGCGGTTAAGTAGGAGATAGGAAGAAAAAACAAGAGACTATCCAAAAAAAGTATGTAAGAGAGATATAGAGTATGGAATTAGAACCCAAAAAAATAGACAAGTGCAACAGAATAACAAAGACACATAATGCACATGCACACAGAGATATAGAGTACATAGGACCACATAGATAGATGTGTCAAAATGGGCCGACCCACCGACAAAAAGTGTGGGTTGGGTTAAGAAAATCTGAATCCGAACCAACTATGGGCCAGCCCAGCTCAGCCCAAAAATAGGTTGGCCTGATGCGGGCCGACTATGCTAAATGTCATTTTTTGTTATATATTTAATTTTGTTATTTTTTATTCATATCTTTACTTGACTAGCTTTATTTGGATTAAAAAAAAAGAATCAAATTTAGTGAGTACATCTAAGCCTTTCTTTTTTCTCCACTTAAAATATGATGTTAACTTGTGCTAGTTCCTTGAATTGATTAATTTATGATTTAAGTGATACTTCATGAATATATCGTAAATCGTTTATGTCGAAAACAATATAGTAAATCTTTACTGTTTATGTTAATAATACTTAATATAATTTGTTATATTTATATATAATTTACATATATGATTTTTGTGGGCTTTGATTGATGTAAAAGTTTAATTTATTAATAATTTATTATTATAGATATGAAAAAAAGTAAAGAAAGACAAAAGAATTTGAGCCCATGGGTTGGCCCAACCTGCGACTCGCATGGGTTGGGTTGGCTATTTGCTGGCCCACATTCACTGTGGGCTGTCCTGAAATATGCTTGGCCTAACGCGGACCAGCCCGAATTGACATATCTACACATAGACATTTAAATGTGTTGTTGCTGCCGACAAGAGAGAAAATTGAGAACCACACGACGAGTTGTTGTAGACGGTGAATCAAAGAACAAAGAAGCAACAAGTCATTCCAGGAGTCGCTACCTGCAAAGAGAGAGAGAACAAAGAGCCATGATTTGATGTCAGCAATGTCATAAGGCTCTAATCCAGTCTAAAAGAGCCAATGACACAGTGAAAGAGAATTTGGGGCATTTTGACATTTTTAAAAAAATAAAGGAGAATAGCAGTCATATTGGGTCCGCTATCACTCTCTATTGCGACACTCCAGACCGTTACACTGAAGCGCTCTGCCATGAATATTCTGGAGTAGCCAAGCTTGGCTTTACTCTGCTATATCGCAATAGCAGCTATTGACAACCTTGATTTAATATGACAATAATAAAAGTATTTTGGTTTAATTATATTTTTAGTCAAAGAACGGAGCCAAAAGGAGGATCATGTCAATTCATGGAGGCTGTTGTCGTATCAACTTGAAAATTTTGAGAACATTGTTGTAATTGACACAGAGATCAAAATCAGAGGTGACTCTATCCTACCGGTTACTTTTAATTAAAATAATAATTTTTTATTAAAATAATAATTTTTTATTAAAATAATAATATAAATAATATTTTAAAAAATAAATATTAATTTTTAATTATTAAAAATAATAAAAGTACTTAGGGGTAGAGAAACTTAATAAAGTAGGATAGATTATCCCCAAAATCAGACTTAAATAAATCTGCAAGATAAAAATTAATTGAACAAAGAATCTTCCATCAACTATTAATACATTTTCCTATTAAGACATATCCTAAATTATATTAATATATAACAAATAAATTATATAAATATTATAAATTTTTAATTATATGTATATATAATAAATAAATAAATTATATGCTAAGCAAATAAATTTTTTTAAAGAGCTAAGCTTTAGCTTATTTAATTAAATAAATTTTTTTAAAAAATTAAACTTAACTTATTTAATAAATAAATTAGATTAAAATAAACTAAACATAAGTTATCATAAACCTGTATTAAGCAGTCTGACATTTTTTTACCCTGGTCTCTCCAAAGTCAACGAGGTTTGTGTTTGGGTAATTATATTTAGACACATTGTACCATATGGTCCAACTTCCAACTGAAATAAAGTATCACAACGTTAGGCCGTCGTGGGTCACACCATCCCACGTCTATGACAGCTACAAGATTTCAAGGGTAGTTATACCATAAAGTTTTGTAGACAACAACTTTCTATATAAAATTCACATATATTCCTATAACATTAAATTTATTTTTAAATCTATACATTTTCATATTAAGTTTTTACTTTTTAATCTAAATTGGCATATGATTTTATAATTTTAAACACGAATTAATTTTCTCTTGCTAGTAATTTTCTATATAACATTTATATTACTAACAAGGTACGATACAGTTGGTAAACAACTGAGTTTCTTAACTATACTGTTTTGAGTTCAATCAGACCCTGTGTATAAAAAAAGCTTTGTTGAGAGAGATTATATCTACTTCAGTGATTTCTCTACCTCAAAAGAAATTAGTCTTTAGCTGTTAGTTAGAGCATACTCTTAGTTTACACACACACACACACACATATATGAGCATATTTAGTGAGAGAAGTGGTTTATTGTGAGAAGTGATAGGAGCTAATCTTGACCATTAAATCTTACATGAATGATTAAGATTAGAAGTTACTTAAACGTCACATGACCACTTAAAAAAGTCACATGACTTTATGTTTTAATCTTGACCATACATGAATGATCCAATGGTCAAGATTTGTTCCTCTCACTCTCACAATAAATCAATCTCAATATATATATATATATATATATATATATATATATATGGGGAGATGAATCAACTTACGGTAAGACTTGATTACTCTTACACCACTCAATAACTTTTTATTGGATAACTTTCTTAGAAAATCTACTAACTTTCTTATAAAATCTACCGTTAGATTAAAAGTTTCTATCATATAGATCATACCTATAAAAATTCATATCAATGCAAATTTTTTTTGCAACTTATTGATATATATCGAAATTAACGTAATATAAAATATTGAAATATATGAAAATATGAGCTATTTAATTATATTCTTATTGATATTCAATTTTTTCAAAATTTGACACAAATAATCAACATGATGGATAATTATAATTTAACGGTTGGATCAATAAAAAAAATACTCAATAAAAAGTTATTAAGTGGTGTAAGCGAATCAAGTCTTACACCGGTATAAGTTGATATATATATATATATACACACACATACATATCTAGTGAGAGAAGTGGTTTATTGTGAGAATGAGAAGAGCAAATATTGACCATTGAATTATCTATGTATGATCAAGATTAAAATATAAAGGCATGTGTCTTTTAAGTGGTTATGTGACCTTTAAGTAACATTTAATCTTGACTATACGTGAATGATCTAATAATCAAGATTTACTTTCCTCACTCTCACAATAAACCACTCCTCTCACTTGATATGCTTCATATATATATATATATATATATATATATATATATATATGGGGAGGGATCAACTTACACCGGTGTAAGACTTGATCACTCTTACATCACTCAATAACTTTTTATTGAATAATTTTCTTGTAAAATTCACCGTTAGATTGAAAGTTTATATCATGTAGATCATTTATGTCAAATTTTAAAAAAATTAAATATGAATAAGAATATAATCAAATAGTTCATATTTTCATATTTTTAAATAGTTTATATTACGTTAATTTTAATGTATATCAATGAGTGATCAAGTCTTACACCGGTGTAAGTTGATCCCTCCCCTATATATATATATATATATATATATATATATATATATATATATATATATATATAGGGGAGGGATCAACTTACACCGGTGTAAGACTTGATCACTCTTACACCACTCGATAATTTTTTATTGAATAATTTTCTTACAAAATCCACCGTTAGATTGAAAGTTTTTTTCATGAAGATCATACTTATAAAATTTTACATTAATCCGAAATTGTTTTGCGACTCTTTGATATACATCAAAATTAACGTAAATATAAACTATTGAAATATATGAAAATATGAATTATTTGATTACATTCTTATTGATATTCAATTTTTTCAAAATTTGACACAAATGATCTACATGATAGAAAATTTCAATCTAACGGTGGATTTTGTAAGAAAATTATTCAATAAAAAGTTATCGAGTGGTGTAAGAGTGATCAAGTCTTACACCGGTGTAAGTTGATCCCTCCCCATATATATATATATATATATATATATATATATATATAACATTTATATAACATTTCCGTTACCTAAATCCTCCATCATTTAAGTCAGCTAAATTTAAGCTTTTTTTAATCCTTCATTGTCATTTCTAGCAATTTTAGCCTTAAGTGGCGGATAAAATCTACTGAATAGTACACAGTACACACACAAAAAGAGCCTATAGATTCCAATCCAGTTATGGCGGGACAGTCTTTGCTGACCCGATGGTAACAACTAACAAGCAGTGATTTATGGTAGTCACAATATCAAAATTGAAGTCTTCGTCCCCATGATGGATTTGGTAGCAGCTGAAGGGTGGCCATCAATCAGACCTAAGAAAGCCGATTCTGTGGAATCTTCCACTAGGACCTAGAGAGCCATACCCTTTGGCAATGCTTGAAAGTGATGCCTACTAGATCCCCCACTATAAAGCAGAGTAGCAGACATGAGAGAGCAACCAACCTTTCAAGTATTATTATTGTGGCGAAAGTAGGAAAGGCTGCTATATACATATGAATTACAGGGGGGAGGATTGAATGAAACTGATTGTGGTGGGATTTCAATTTTCAAGTGGGGAATGAGGGTGTACTCGCTATGTAATGACTCTGAATTATTTGATGGTCTTGGCCTGCTTTGTCTTCTACATGCATATCAAATTTGATGTAACCTTTGCTTGATTTTGGTGCTACAATATAATAATGTCACACCAAGAAAAATGGCTTGATTGTGCACTGTATGGCAATTAGAAAGGCTAGCGTTTATTTCATGGTTTAAACTTTAAACCTTAACGCGTAATTGAACAGTGACTGTGTTCAGTTGACAATTGCTGAAGGGATCATAGGCATGAATCATGATGACAATCATTTTCTTAAGAGACGTTAAGGTGCACCCGAAGCAAATGGGTTCGCTTATGACAAGAAATGCTAAAGCAATAGCATATGTCAGTAGTCAGTACATATTGAACTATTCCGAGTTGCACTAAATTAAAGATAAGAAAAAAAAATTAGTAACTGTTAATTGATCTAACTAGTAAAGTCTTGTAACAAGTGCAACAATTTAAGATTAAAATTTAATTTTATGAATAATGATTGAGAGCGTTAATCTTAATTTATTAGAAATGACAAGGATTAAAAAAGAGAAAATGTTATCTTCAATTAGGTAACTCATATAAATTGGGTTAATTTTGTTTTCCTAAACTGCTGTTAACTGTTTGTAAAAGACTTATTTGAAAACAACTAAAGTGGAATAGTCATTTGGCTTTGAAAATTTGCAAAAACATCTTAAATTTGAGCTTTCGCATTATCATTAACATCTCCACCACAAAAGTAATTTTGTATTGCTTTTATGGTGGGAAAAAATCTGTTTATGTGTGTATTCACAAAAATAACTTCATAATTTGATATTATATCACCATTTTAATTATATTTAAGTATAATATAATAATTTTGAAAGAGATATTATAATTAGACTTAAAAAATGATTTTGTTTTACAATACCATACTTAAATTTAAAAGAAAATTTATTTCACCATCAATTTATTTATAATCAAGTGCTAACATTAATTTATTTTCAATCTACCTTAAGAGATAATTTATCCCCATTTAATAGTTATATATCTAAAAGTAATTGTTATTAATATTATCTAAACAATATTCATTATGTCAAAATCACTTTGCAGATAAAAATTTAAAAACATAAATTATTTCAATTAAACTCACTTCTAAGTAAAATCAAATTTGTAAAATCTAGTTCATCCAAAATAAAATTTATAAAATCTAATCCAAAGAGACACTTATACATCTATATTAAATTGTGAGCAATACTAGTTGTAAAATTTTTAGATTGACAAATTGTACAGTGGTTGCATATTGAGTTCCACTTAGTCTAATTAGATAATTGGTAATACTCTATAAATAACATTTTGCTCGTATAAAAAGCACAGATATTTTCGTATTATTATATTTATTTTTAATTTTGTATAATGTCACATTACAATTTTTTTACACAAAATTCACATTCAATTTAATAATTTTATCTAATTATTATCTCTTTTATCTTCATCAAATAGTACTTGTATAGCATTGTCTTAAATAATTATCTTCTTTAACTCAATCTCACTCACATATATAATTGTGTAGATTTGTACACCCAAAAGTTGCGCAACCAGTACTCTTCTTTTAGACCATGAACGGTGAGAGAATGGGACCTTATCTAATTAGCTACTAATTTCCGGGACTATTTCTCGTCTAATCTGACCTGTTTGTATTATATATATATATATATATATATATTAATGGTAACAGACGTTCAGGAGAAAGAGAAATTCTCTCCTCATAAACGCCAAGTTGAAAAGTATGTTATTGCGTAAAAAAGTGTATAAAAGTGAGTTTACGTTTTGAAAAATCCAAACCAAAGTGTGTCTATGTAACATTCAGGTATTTTATTTTTTTATTTATATAAGTAAAATAGAGTAAAATTTTCTTACTAGATGGAATTTTTATACTTTTACCTTGTAATTTAATTATTAATTATTTAGTCAAATTTGTATGATTTAACCAGATTTACATGTGTACAATGAAATTTAGCAAGACAGAAACATGCAGTGTAAATGCTTAATTATGCATTTAAGCATAACTAATAATGAATTTGAAGGGGTAAGTTAGGTCTTTAACTTTAAGGAATTAAAGTAGAACTAGTGAGATTTTCTACTATCCACCTACCTATCTTACCTAACGCTTAACCACTTTTCTGTCACTAACACTCACACACAACACAACATATTTATATGCAAGCTCAACACTCACACTGCTAGCACAAAACACACTCAATTGCACTTGGGGAACAAGGGAGGAGAAGGAAAAGAATAAATCTTTCTCTACTTGAGAGAAGAAGATTATGGTAACCGAGAGTAAATGGTTGCATGTCCTTATACTACTCATTTTTTGCCACCATTGCTATGCACTAAACATTTAGGTATTTCCTTCTTTTATTTATATAAGTAAAATAGAGTAAAATTTGCTAACTAGATGGAATTTCTATACTTTTTCCTTGTAATTTACTTATTATTTAAATTTAATTATTTAGACAAATTTGTATAAGTTAACTAGATTTACATGTATACAAAGAAATTTAGCAAACATGTACATGTAAATGCTTAATTATGCATTTAAACATAACTAATAATGAATTTGGATGGATAAGTTAGGTATTTAACTTTAAGGGATTAAAGTGAAGAAGATTATGGTAGCTAAGAGTAAGTAACTGCATGTTCCTACACTACTCATTTTCTACCACCATTGCTAACGAACAAAGGGTAACTAACTCTTAAAAGATCTCTCTACCAAACCAAATTCTATTTCACTTTAGTGCAGTAGGTTCTCTGAAGTGTAGCAAACCATGGACTAGTTTTTGTCCTTGCTCAACTTCTTATCTAAGGTAGCTAGTAAATATAAGTTGCATTAAATTCTTGTTGATTTTTGCATGAAAATTTGTCATGTTAATCATTATACAATTGAATGTTCCTGTTTATAAATCTTGAGTGAGTATATATGTTATTCCAATGTGGGACCAAGATTAACCTAAAATGGTGGTTAATTCCCTATCTATTGGCCAGTTGCACCACAGGGTGCTAATACTCGAGAAGTTTATTTCTCTATAAGTTACAAACTTCATTGTTCTGCACATGAATATGGAACTGGATAATGTTTGTCTTTTATCATCTCTTCTTGTCAAATGAAGTCTGGAAGTACTTGTATTCAGGATGAACTAATTTGTTTTTAATTAAGCTAATAGTTACCAAGATGATTTTAATCTATCTTTGAGTTTGTGTGTGTAACTTCTAGTTCAGGCTATTTTTCCTAAGCTCTAAGGGAGAAATGAAGATTAGCTACCCATAGTAGTTTGCCTATATGTATATATGTGAAGATGAGATTTTGGAAGTTGAACATAAGATTTTGCATATAATTATGTTGTGGTAGAAATGGTTATTTTTAGGATTGTAATCTAAGTTATACAACATTAGCCACTAGACTTTGAATCCTTTTGATTGTAAATTTTGTAAGTTACTTGTGTACACATGCAAATCAAGAAATGGTGTTAAGAACAACAACCTATAGATGAAATCCCTCATAAATAATTTCTGATCTAATCAAGTTGGGTTTTATTGAATATTAAGTATCAAATTGAAGTATTCATAGTTGAAGTATGAAATCTTTGCTTACATTAAAACTTCTATTAAAAACTAAGTAGTACAGAATCAGGAAAGGATTCCTCTTAAATTAAGAGTAAAGAATCATTCAAGAAGAAAATAATTTACAAAATTATGCTTAGTTAATAGGGTAGCCCTAAGAACCCTTAGAGAGCTAATAGATTAAAAGAGTCTAACATGATGAAAAGATTTAGTTATAGGACGGTTATGGTATTAAGTAAGCTCTTACAAAATAAGGTTTTACAATAACTCCTTTGTATTGAAAAGGGAATGTTTCACAAATAGTACATGTATTGCCTTTCTTCTTAATAAATGTGAGAATTACTCTAGTACCTATCTTTTTCTCTTGGGCACCAAAAGTCAGAGTGAGTTATCAAGCATTCATTAGTTATTGTTTAGATTTAATTGACTTTTAAACATTTATAATGAAATTAACAATCAATAAATAATTGACAACTCACCTTAAATATCATACCCATATGATAACAACTCCCAATATTATGTACTTAACAAATCCTAATAATTAAACCAATAATAGCAATGATGAATGGGTCCAAAACCCAGGATTTTTGTGAGCCTGCATCGTAGGATGGATCGAATTCAAATCAGTAATTTAGAAGAAAGAAGAAAATAAAGAAAGGGGAATCCAAATCAGTAAAGCAGTGATTACTTGGCAGTCATGCTGCTGCAACAAAAATGATAACCAATGCCACATTAACATAATGAAAGAGATAAAGTTTGTGTAGACTAGCATGTTGTTTCCTACCCTCGGCCGTCCACCTTGCCTATCCTATACATAGATTATATATTTCAAGGCCAAGTCATTTTGTCACTTTGAAATGCATCCCAACTAGGGCAAGAACCAATCATATTGTTGCCTCGGCATTCATGTACCTGCACTCACCATTGCTCTAATGATAAATCAGAAATGGGGATTGAGCACTTTATAGAATGCTAAGTGGCTTTGGAATTGAGGATGGTCATATATAATAGAAGCTCCGTGCCCAGCATTCATAATTTCTGGTCCAACATTCATAATTAACCCACTGCAAGTTTCAAGTTTAGCCATAAAAAGAGTGAAGCAATTTGAATTGTATGAATACAAATCGTATATATTTTATTAATTAAAATTGTATATAGTAGACAACCATTTTCTTTCCAATTAGATGTATGATTGAACCCTTAAATAAATTTAATTGTGGGGACTAAAGACCATAAGCATGTCCTAGGATGCTTGTTTCTAATCCTAATAAAGTTGAGTCCAAAGACGGAAAGGTAAGAGAAAATACAGAGGTTTAGCCATAAAAAGCAAAGTTTGCATCATACAAATGTTTTTAAGGGATAAATTTAATAAGAAGCTTTTGGAGAGAAGGAAAAGCCAAATAAATCCAATATTTTCCTTTTCAATGGCATTTCAAATAATTTTTTTTTTCTCTTTGTGGGTATCCCAAAAATTACTTCGAATCATCATTTTCAGCTTGGACCCTCTGGTTCATGGATGACTATTACTTGTCTACACAAACACATAACCCACAGCGGCATACAAAGTATCAGAAACTGTCATATTGATATGAGTAGAAACGTAGTGGTGCTTGCAATTTGCTTTATTTGTAGGACAAGGATTCTTTATCTCATCTCATTACATTGAACTAATCCTGAAGGAGAGAGATTCTTAGATAGATATCACCTATTATAGGTACTCTATTCAACAATTAATATGTGTAAAGTCACTCTTTAAATATAAGTACATTTATAATATAATACATATAATATTTAATGTTAAATGGAATGCTTATAATAAATATTTATAATACCTATCTAAGAATTTCTCATATGGAGGATATATAGAAGATCTAATAAAAGCTAATTAATAACCCATGAAAAGGGGCAAAAGAAAAATCAGAGAATAGTGAAAACTCCAACTTGCGTGTTGATTTGAATCGACGCCATGCTTACCAAACATGGGTACTAGTGTGGATTATCTCGATCTCTTTAGCTTGGAACTTTAAGGAAACTACAGATAAGGTTGACGTTTTTTCCCTCCTGAATGCATTATATCTAACCTGCTTCGTAATTGTCACTGATAAGTGATCAAGTATTCAAAGAGGCATATATATAATTGTTCATAATTCACCCACCAAACATTTGTGTATGGTATAGACTTCCCTTGTATGGTAGTTTAGGGAATTTCTTTTTCACAAATAAAAAAGGAAGAATAAGAAGAAACCTTTTTAGCATTTGGTACATATATAGTAATGGCTCTAGGAGCCTGTACTCTTTAATCTTTCTCCATATATATTAGTTATTATTCAACATTATAGGTATTGGTGGAAAATACTGATGCACTTGAGGAAAAGACAACGGGTGATTTAATTGGTGTATTACCTCATGATATATATGAGATTCTCTTTAGTAAAGGTCTTTGGAGCTGCCTAGAGATGGACAAATTGTCCTGCACTGGGTGGAATTGATAGGCTCAACAGGAAAATAGAAAAAGGATAATGCTCAAATATGTAAAAATCAACAAGTTGGGTAGCCATGCAAATTAATTACCTTGAAGCAAATTAAAGAGTAAGAGAAAAAGGGAGACAAGGAGCATATTATGAAAAAGTTAGAAACCGCAAGGGGGGAGGTCCCCCCACCCACTAAGCATGTTAATTTAGCTCATTGATAAGGAAAGTTAATGTTGATGTTGATATTGATAGAGATCAACCACAAAAGATCGAATGCTCCTTTCTTTTTGACTGACAAAGGAGTAGTTCACCAAATTGTTTTTCAAACAAACGGTTTTGTCAAAGTTATTTTCTCTGTTTTTTTATTAAACAAAAACTCTTTTAATTGCTGCTATAAATCGATGTCTGTAGATGTAGGGGCCTTGTTAGAATTTAATAGGATTTCAAAATATAACTGTGTAAGGATTTTTTACGAGAATTATATTCTTTTTAGGACATCAAGTATATAAATATTGTAATAAATAATTTTTTTCAAAAAAATAATTAAAAAAAAAATTAAAGAGCTCATGACCTCTTCACTGCACAATGAAGAGCCGCCTCTAAGACAAAATATATATATATATATATATATATATATATATATATATATAAGAAAATTTAGAGAGCTACAATAAAAAAAGTCATTGATAATCACATATAGCTTAGTTTGTTTTACTTCTGTTTCTGTTTTTTCTCTTTAATTATAATTATATAGTTATAATTGTATTTTTATTTTACCGTTTTTATTATAGTTAATATTTTTTGACCTTCGCTCAATAGTCTAATTTTTAGGAAAGTTCAAATCGATATTTTTTTATGTCGAATTTAACGATTTCATGAGAATTTGTTTCACAACTCGAGATAGTGAGATGAGAAACAAATTATCTTAGTCCAAAAAAAGAAAAAGAAAAAGAAACAATATTATCTAAGCTTTCAATTATTCCTTTAATTAGATCATTGGTTAAAGTAAATTTTTATACAATGTGAATATACGAATCAAGCTTCCAGCCTCAGAAAAGCTACAGTTTGGCTTAGGGATGAATTTGTTATGTCTGTTTTGTGACTTTTGTCTTAGATCTTGTATATAAGGCTATTATTTTTATGTTTTATTGTTTTGTTTCTATTTTTCAAACCTTGTATTATGTGTTTTCTTACTACATTTGTCAAATATGATACGAAAGTTCTTCCTTAATTGTATTAATTGTATCATTTCTCTCGAACTTATCAATAATATACACCTAACAGCCTCTAACAGCTAAAATCATATAATCATTATAATAATGAATTAAATCTTCAATTATATTATAGCACCAATTACAATTATATTCTCAACAAACCAAAATTATTCTCTAAGCAAAAAAAAATAAAAATTATAATAATTATAAATGTAAAATTCACATGATATTCTTTGGCAAGAATGAAAGCCTCATCGTCATCAAGTCAATCGATAACATGCTCCTCTAAGTTTTATAATCACAAATTGAAAGTATAGCTAAATTAACTCTAACCCACCATCAAGTGCACAAACTGACATACTTAACTCTCTTCAACCGATAACTACGTTTTCGTTAAATAGACGGTAAGTTATGCAAGTGAAAATGCTTCTCTTTAGTACATAAGTTTACTCGTACATCTCTCATCTCTTTTGGGACTAATGATTTAAATTTTTTGTATTTAAACTGTGATAATAATTTTTTGGGATCTGAGACCTGAGTGTAGTGGTAAATGGGTTGTTTTCTCTCTTAAAGTTTAGTTCAAATCTTATCTATAGCTCTTTGACACATTATTATTATTATTTATTTAATAAAAAATTTACATAAATTTCAATGCCATAAAATAAGTTTTCTTAAAATAAATTAAACAGTACACCAATATTAGACAAGAAGAAAGGCTCATAAAAGAAAATAGAAGAGAAGAAGAGATTTACTGTGGTGTGCTGGAGCGTTCCGACACCTGCACCCCACAACAAATCAATGCAAATATAAAATTTGATTTGGATATATAACTGTTGTAAATATCAATGCAACAATTATCCAAATTATTGGCTATGAAGCACGAGCATTCAAATGTTAGAGTTCTCAATAACAAAGCCCATAGGAAAAAGAACTCCGCCATCATTCCTTGAACATCGGTTAGAGTGTTGTTTTCACGTTAAGAAACTCAAAAATTAAGATTGTGACAAATGTGTCTCGAAGACTCGAACAAAATCTCAACTTGTTTGGTACTATTTTGGGGTAGAATCGTGTTTACAATCAAACATGATTATAATACTCTAGCTTTAAAAGTAACATTTTGTTATAAAATGTTACTTTTATAGTGAAATTTTTTATTTTATGTGTTTATTAACATAAATAATTTTATAATTTGATATTATATTATTATTTTTATAATATTTAAATAAGTAAAATTTAATGGGGTTTTTTCATATAAAAAAATCATTATAATTATACTTACAAAATAATTCAATTTTATAATACAGAAATAAACTTAAAATTTTAATATTATTTTACCATCAAATTCACTTACAATAAATTTTTCAAAATCAATTTATTTTAGAGAGATAAGTCATATATATTTTTTTAGTAATTACACATTTTTATCAACACTATCTTTGATATTAGTTCTATCAAAATACTTCAAGTAAAAAAATTTAAACATAAATCACTTTACTACAAATTCACTTGTCTCTAAAATCTAATTTATCGAATTTGTTTTTAGTAAACAAAAGTTTAGATGAAGAGAAATCTTGTCCCCAATTTAAGGTCAGGACAAACACCAACTTTACTGAGAATTTATGATAGAATTATAGGTCGTCTACCAATGAGCGTACCTTATATTTGAACCTAAGTTATAACTAGCATAAGCAAAAGGTCCAATTAGGTGAACTAACATTCATTGGCATCTAATTTACATAATTTAATTCAAAAACACACTTATTAAAAATGAGTTAGTATAATATTTCTAATTTAATATAATGCAATATTTATTATTTATTTGAAAAATATCTTAATATTTTTATAGTAATATATATATATATATATATATTAATTATATATAAATTCTTATTTTTATAAAAGAAACATATATTTTTTTTGGTACCAACATTTTATTTCTATCACGCTGCTAAGAAAGAGTTTTTGTTATACAATAATACAAATTTCTCAAAATTATTATACTAATATTGACCCTATTCATCATAGTTATAAAAACTAGACTAGACTGGTCGTGAATCGGTGAATCGATCAAGTAATCAGTTCAGATGATTAATTAGATTATATATGTTTCAGACTCGGTCCAACTCGGTCGATTTTGGATGAAAACCAGTAACTCAGTTGGTTAAACCGAAATTGGCCAAGTCACAAAATTTGAAAAAAATTAAAATTTAAAAAATTATAACTTTTGACTTATTTATTCTATTTAGACTAATTATATGTTCATTTATATAACTTTTCAAGATCTACGCTATGGTAACCATAATTTTTTAAAACTTATTTTTTGAGTTATAAGCATTTTAATGAAAATATTAAAATATTTTTTTATAAATTAGGAGTTAAACTTTTTTTTTTTAAAAGTCATTTTTTCTTTCAAAATAAAAATACTTTTATTATTTATAATAATAAATATCATTATATGTAATATATATATATATATATATATATATACATATATTTAAATATTTATTTAATTTTATTCAATCCGAATAACTTATTAATTAAACCAATCAGCTATTAACTCATAGCCTCATCGACTCTCCTACCAATTCCGAGTTTAATAACTCTGCTGTTTATACATTAACCGAAAAGAACAGAAAACACAGACACAGAACAGGAGAAAGAGAGGGGACAAGTACACACTATCTATAAGAGAAGCCAAACCAACGTCTCTGTGACTGTCAAGAATAAACCAATGAGATACAGTTGAATTTGAAACAGATTTCTTCCTTAGCCATTGGTTTCATTCATTATTAAAGGGTCACGCCGAATTGAGTTGCAGGTAGCTGCAATTTTACCCTCTCAGGTGTACCGTGTACGTTTTGTCAGATCTCGATTCTCAAAGTCCAAGAATCGAGCACAACCCTCCATCAAAGGACTCAACTTTGGTCATTTCTTATCATCCTAACCGAACCCTTTTCCCATTTTTTAATAGGAAGCAGTACAGTAACTGTTTCTTGCTTGCTCGGTATCCACTTTCCACAATAGTATTATTACCTTGTGCATTGAAATTGCCAGCTTCTGCCAATTCCATGCACAGAACAAAACCCGCATTTAAGAGTTAAACTGAAAAATCTTAAAAGCAGGGGAGAGGGCCCTGAGTAAAGCCGCAAGAGCTGCCCCATAAGGTGGCGCTGTTATCTTTTATTTTCTCTCATTTCAGAAAGGAAACGAGATAAGCACTCTACTCTGTTTTGGAAGGAGTTACAAGAAAGCTACCCTATTTGCTGGCAGTCACATAATACACCTGTCACTAAAAGGTCTCTGCTTTCCTCTGTTTCTGAGTTATAAATCCGGAAGAGAAACCTTTCACAACAAAGCAACATTGGCCAAGATTTGGCAACATCTATTTTTTTTCCCTACATAATTTGGTATCTTTCACAGAGCAAAGTCCCTTATTTATTCTGTCAGTTCCTCTGAGCTTCATCCGGGTTTGGTAAATTTCTAACTCAGTGTTTGATTCTGTGTATGTGTTTCCAGATCTTTGTAATCTCAAAACAATGTTACCCCCGAAGCAAGCCGAAGAAGCCATGATGCCAAGCCTCAACCAGACGATTGAGCTTGATGAGGGAGAGGAAGTGAAGGCCGATAGTTCGCAAGTTAGCTTAAAAAGTTTTCTCTGGCATGGTGGCTCTGCTTATGATGCCTGGTTCAGCTGTGCCTCAAATCAGGTAACAAGACATGAATCCAGAAATGCCAGCCTCATAATTTGAATTGAGATTTCCTAGTTTGTATCCTGTTTTGGTTTTCATCATCTGAGTATAAGAAACTTTGATTCTTTTCTGGTATTGTGCTCTGCAGGTTGCCCAGGTTCTGTTAACGCTGCCATACTCTTTCTCTCAGCTGGGAATTCTTTCAGGCATCATTTTCCAAGTCTTCTATGGCCTGCTTGGTAGTTGGACTGCTTATTTAATTAGCATGCTGTACATCGAGTACAGAAGCCGAAAAGAGAAAGAGAATGTCAGCTTCAAAAACCATGTCATTCAGGTTAGACATCCGAGGACCTCCCTCTCCTACCATTAAAAAGAAAAATCTTTTTTTCACCCAATACCCAGTACCATTTTTACTCTGAATATATCTATCTGGATTCTGGAACAAGTTTCATGGTTTAATTTTAATCTGACCAGTGGTTCGAAGTGTTGGAAGGCTTACTGGGTCCATACTGGAAAGCTATTGGATTGGCCTTCAACTGCACTTTTCTCCTCTTAGGATCTGTTATCCAGCTTATAGCTTGTGCAAGGTCTCCATTTCCTTTGATTATAAACTGTATTTTATTAGATAATTGAAAGACAGTGGGTTTATTTACTTAATTGCTTTGTTTTGGGGTATTATATGCAGTAATATATACTACATAAATGACAAATTGGACAAGAGGACGTGGACTTACATTTTCGGAGCTTGCTGTGCCACCACAGTGTTCATACCATCATTCCACAACTACAGGATTTGGTCCTTCCTTGGCCTTGGCATGACCACCTACACTGCTTGGTATTTGACCATTGCAGCCCTTGTTCATGGCCAGGTAAGCGACACCAACGGTCTTGATTTCTCAAGTGGGGTTTCTCTGCTTTGAACTCGTTTGATCTGAACTTGGTTTAAAAACTGTTTTTTCTTGCAGGTTGAAAATGTGACGCACTCGGGCCCAAACAAGTTGGTTTTGTATTTCACAGGCGCCACCAACATACTCTACACTTTCGGCGGGCACGCCGTCACGGTGTAAGCCCCTTTTAATCTTATGCTTATTTAGACAAAACAATCATGATATTTTTCTTTATTGTCTAGGACAAACATCAAAGATAATATGAGAATTTCATTGCACGCCCCTTTCTTCAATGTGTTTAATTTTGATCCATTGTATAAAGTTTTTTTTACACTGTCACCCAATCATGTATTGTCAACTCATTAAAAGAGTTTGACTATTATAACAACTATCTCAAAAGTCTAACACTTTTAATGATGTGTCAGTACATGATTGGATGACAGTGTAAAGTATCATGTATAACCGTGTAAAGAAACTTTATAGTGACATTGAATTAAAATTAAATTCTTCCTCAATTGCAGCTTTTGCCTGCATTGTGCATTCTGCATTCTAGTGGGACTTGGTAATAAGACAAACAGTAAATCTGGCACTTTTGAACAACCATTACATTAGTGTCTTCGCTCACAGTTATACTCTGTCATTGGCAATAAAAAATTTCAAACCCCAGTTGAACTTTTTTCTATTTAATGTGAAGCTGTGTTCAGATTTTGCTTTTTCCCCAAGACAGTAGGATACCATCAATATGGCAGATTTATATCTATAAAATAACTGGAGTAGTGACATTTCACCGCATGATATGTCCTAGTTATTTAGTTTACCTTCCCTCAAGTAAAATTAAAGGTACTAAGCGTACAAAAGTTTGAACGTAAAAACACACATTAGTTGTGTTTGTTTGTCTCTGGCATTATCCATTAGGAAATGTTTGATGGTCCAACTACATAAATGTTGCCATGGATTTAGAAAGCGTGTGCTCAGCACTAAAATGCACAATTCTTTATCTAATTTAGAAATTTTCTAATGGGCAGCTTCTTTCTTTCTTTCTAATGGGTCATTTGTAGATTTAAGTTTAAATTGCAGTTAACACTAAGATGGACTATATGACTATTGCAGGGAAATCATGCATGCAATGTGGAAGCCTCAGAAGTTCAAATATATCTATACTTTTGCCACTCTTTATGTGTTCACCCTTACCCTACCATCTGCTACTGCAGTTTACTGGGCCTTTGGGGACCAACTCCTGGACCATTCCAATGCCTTCTCGCTCCTCCCCCGCTCCGGCTGGCGTGATGCCGGTGTCATCCTAATGCTCATTCACCAGGTCCATATACATTTTCCCTCCCCTTACCTGCTTGACAATTACTAATTTACTAAATAAATAACAATTACTTGACCAAATGACAAAAAAGAATAAAGCTTTTAGAAAAGAAGTATATATGTAGCTGTAGTTTGTTACTAACTGATGTATTTCTACCTAATTGACAGTTCATCACCTTTGGGTTTGCTTGCACGCCATTGTATTTTGTGTGGGAGAAAGTGATAGGAATGCATGACACAAAGAGCATATGTTTGAGGGCTCTTGCCCGGTTGCCTGTGATGATCCCAATATGGTTTTTGGCTATTATTTTCCCTTTCTTTGGCCCCATTAACTCCGCTGTGGGGGCTCTTTTGGTCAGCTTCACCGTCTACATCATCCCTGCTTCAGCTCATATGCTCACTTACAGATCTGCCTCCGCAAGACAGGTAAACGGTCCTTTGTTTCTAGTTTCTACATAGTGTGCGTCTCATCCAACTAGATTTACTGTGTCCAGCGTGAATTTCTCTTCTCTACTCATATTTCATAACATATATGCTAATAGTCACTATTGAGGCATGTTTCATCTTGGCTTCTGATTGCTAATAATGTTACCCACTGAGTTATTTAATTACACAGTCAAATTTAGGCCTCACCCTCATATTGACCTTGTGATAGGACCATCAGGGTTTTTTGCAAGTCATAGAGAACAACTACCTATAATAGTACAATAAATTTAGGTGTTGTGTTTTCTGTCCTACCCAAAATCTAAAACCTTCAAAACAAAAAGCTTGCGATGAAGAGGGCTACACTGGGAATCCAGGACTGTCCATTTTTGTGACCAGGTCTAAGCATCCAAAGGGATCCTTAAAACTCTTTTTGTGGTGTGGTGTACATGTTTGATGATATGATTCCAGCTTCATGATTTAACTTGGAAGTGACTTCCTATGTCCCATTCAGTATAAGTCCCAGTCCCATTAGTTCTATTAATTATTCGAAATTGAAGATTTATGAGACAATATATGAGGTTGGTGTCATTTCCTTGTCATTTAGTTATATGCTATAGTCATACTTTCACTGATACTGTGCTAACCACATTTTAACAATGCGCTGGGCCATGGTCAACCTAACGCTCTTCAAGTGACCCTACTCAGTACTCACGTTACTAGTCCTATTCTTACTCCTAACAGATGCTCATAATGAGTCAGCAAGTTATTACTCTGAGCTGGCACTACTTTTGTCATATGAACAGTTCAAAACACAAGCTAACAAATTTCAAAGCTCCTTCTTTACTTGATTATTTATTTTGGTCTTGTGAACAGAAGGCCGCAGAGAAATTACCCTTCTTCATCCCTAGCTGGACGGTCATGTATGTGGTGAATGCATTTGTGGTGGTGTGGGTTCTGGTGGTAGGCTTTGGATTTGGAGGGTGGGCCAGCATGACAAACTTCATCAAGCAGGTTGACACATTCGGACTTTTTGCCAAGTGCTACCAGTGCCCGCCAAAAGTCCCGCCCTCCAACCACACACTGCATCACTGAAACTCTGTTCTTTAATTTGGATGATACATAGGGAGGCTTCAGCATCTCCCCCTTGTGGTGTGTGCTGTATTATCCCTATCTTTTTGTTTAATCTCCATATAGATACATTATTATGAATGCCGATGTTCCCTTCTGTAGCAAGGCAATGTTGTTTTTTTTTTTTTTAATCATTTTGGTTAATCATAAGCATCACTATAGCTAGCATAGGGATTGATGTTTGGCATAAAGCGACATCAAGTAAAGCCTGCAAGTTTCGAATAATTTCTCCAATTTTTAATAAGACCATATAATCATTTTTAGCCTAATCATATCCATCATTATAGCTAACATTAGCTGATAGTGTTCTGCATGATTTTAAGTGGACCCTGCGGGATTCTAATTCCTTCCAAGCCCTTTTACATGTGATCACATGAACTCATAACAGTATTGCGATGATTAATAAGCTAAACTGAAACTCTTGACTAGCTTTTTTTCATATGCTTAATTAATAATTCCCTCGTTCACATGAAGCCACTATCAACATGTACTTGGTTGCTTTAGTTCTATCGTATGTTTGACTAGTCAAATTGGAGCTAAAGGGTATTCTCATGAGTTAGATTAAATATGATCCCCGGCTCAAATTTTTGATCAAGTTGAACCTGATCATATTGGGGTTTGAGTTAGGCTAGACTGGAACTGGGTTAACTCAATTAAACATGACTCCAGTCTCGGTTCAAATTTTTGATCGAGTTGAACCTGATCATATTGAGATTTGGGTTAGGCTAGGCTAGAACTGGGTTAACTCAATTAAACATGACCTGTCTCAGTCCAAATTTTTTATCGAGTTGAACTTAATCATATTGGGGTCTGAGTTAGGCTGGGGTGGAATTGGGTTAACTCAATTAAGATACACAAAATATTTTTTTATGTAATGTTTTGATTATTTTTTCTTTATTTATATAAATTTACTTGTATTTATTACTTTTTGTTCCTGTTAAGTTCCAATTTAATTGATAATTATATAATAAGTGAATGACATAATAGTTAAAATTATGTAGAGTCACAATGCTTAATCAAAGTTTAACATTTAAAAAAATATCACAATAATACATAAAAAAAATCTTAAAAAATAATAATGTATTAAATATCGAGCTATAGGGTGTCTCAAATGGTGGTCCAAACCTAGCCTAGAAAATATATCAAATTTTAAAAAAAGATCCAGACACTTTGTGTCAAGGCCGGGTTTTCAAGCTTTATGATGTCATGATCACCCCCTGGTATCCCGGTATTTATGATTTGGAAAGTTTTGTATACGGAGGGCTTTGTAAAGGATTCTGAGTTTGGTGTTTGTAGCTTTCACCTTTATTTCTTTTTTTTTTTTTTTTTGGTTGAATCTTTCACCTTTATTTCTATTCCTTGAATCTCAGTATTGCTTATCAGGACGTCTTCAGTTAAACATCTTTTAAAGTCTCACGTCTTGTTTAAAAATACAGAACCCTAAGGTGGACCTCAAATTAAGGGGAAAACTGCAAAATGCTCCAATTGTATGACAACGACAGACAATTTTTTTTGTTTATCTTTCTCATAAAAAATATCTTTTTCGTTGTACCAAAAAAAAAAAAGAATATATCTTTTTGGAACTTGGAAGTCTTTGTTGTTGGACCTAACCTTGGGTCCAAGAGTGGATCTACTTCTTTTTGGGTTCTAATTCAAAGATTACTCCCGAAAGGGTTGACAAACAAAAGGTCTCAAAATGGCAGAATCCCTATTAGTAAATAAAGAACCAAGTAAGACAAGGCCTATCAAGACAGGCCTAATGGCCCATTCAATGAGATAGTATTGGCCCCTCACTAGTACACGTGAACCTTAGAGGCGGGCCTTCATGCGGCTATTTGTTGTCTGAAAGACAAATCGAGACTCATGATGACCGAAAATATAAAAAGAAAAAATTAAACTGGGACTTTAAATTGCTCACTTAAAATCAATATAGCTTGGGAACTACAATTCCATTTGGCGTGGGATGTCCATGATACAAATAGACAATTTAATAGAAAACCACAGTGAAGGTAAATAAATAAATCTTCCGTTAATGATAAAATAGCACACAGTAATTTGACAGTAGTGATCTGGTGCCCTAGAGTATATATATATATATATATATATATATATATATATATATATATATATATATATATTTTGGTGAGATGTGCCCTAGAGTATATGGTCATACTCTCTTCGTTCTAAAACCTAAAGTACTTTGTTGCAATTTGAATTAGTAAGTAGGCCGAAAGGAAATTCAAACTACACAATAAATTGCTATCAGCCATAGCGCATAAGATTTTACTATGATGAATTTGAAGAAAACGATATGATTTAGATTTTGTCACATTATGATTTTATTATGATTAAATTACACAGGTTATTTAAACTTTTAGAAATATGATAAGGTAAATTACAAGAACAAAATCAAAATTCAGTTTCTCAAATTGTAATTTGATCCAATTTTAATATGTTACCCTATTATTTAAACTTTTTATTATTATGTCTTATGATATTTATTCTGTTATTACATATTCATTTTATATTTTTTCGTCTAGTTTTTAATAAAAATACATGTTTCATGCATATTATTTCTGTTGATAATAAATATCATTATTAAAAATTGATCCTTTTTAAAACATTTTAATGCCAAAAAATAACTTTATTTTGTTAGGGTTCCAAACGGTAAAAGCCTTAAGTTAAGGGTAGTCAATTAGAATAGCATTGGTAGTGTGCTCAGAAGAAGTATGCATGTCTAAAACCTAAGTTACTAGGCCGAAGAAAAAGTAGGAAGACAATCTAGAGCATAGCATAGAAGGTTATAGACCACCCAGCCCGTAGATCAGCTGGCACAGGGCTGTTTTAACTTAACTTAGGTTTTAAGTTTGCGCCTTGAGTATGTAGTTGTGTTTTATGGACCTACTTAGCTTGAATTTGGAAATTTGGATTAAGCTTGGATACCGAATGGTTTAACCAAAAAATTTTTTAACAAAGAAGGTTATCAATTCTCAATTTCTGATTGTGTGATTCAAAAGAGGAGATTATTGAGAAGCTTAAAGGGAAATGTGCACTAAAAAAATTGATGAACTCAATTTCTCATTCTACAGCATAATAAAGAAGGTCGTTATATCTCATTTTGAGCCAGTAAAAGTATTTCCGTCAACACATAAGCATTGAAACGGCAAAGTAAGAACAAAATACCATCAGTTCATGACAGATAAATCCAATCCGCTACCACGTAACCTTTCACTAGTTCTGATAATCAATACTAGTATCAGTCAAACATTAACACCAAATGGCTTCATGGCTAAGTCTGCTATTAAACCATCATATTTGGGTAATTCTTTTTCCATTTTATCGACCTCATTTTGTAGTCTCACCATGTTCATTGCTTCCCTCTCAGCCCTCTGCTGCAAACTCAAAACCACACTCTCCAGCCTGCTTCTTTCCATTCTATGATTCTCAGCCTTGTTTTTCAGCGTCACAATCTCCAACTTCGATTGCTTCAACTCAACCATCACATCCGCCATCTCCACCATCCTTTTTCTGAGTGGAATCACGTTGTACCCCATGCCCTGCAAGTCTTCCATTGTCTTCCACAGCTTGCTGGCACTAACCCAGAAATCCTTCGGCTTCAGACCATGTATTTGCTCCACTGTATCTTCAAACGTTTGATCCCACGCCGCTACCAATTTCTTTCGAGTTAATTCCGAGTACCTTCTTAGCCGAAAAAAATGTGGACTCTGAGGTAGACCCTTCAAAATTCGCGAAATGGGTATCAATGGCAAAGGCGAATTTGATGGTGCATCATAGTTTTCTTCAAATTTTGCCTTCGTTTTCATCTGAACAGGATTGGGAAGATGGGTACCCGTTTGAAGAGACACAGTATTGTCTTTCCTTGTCGTTTGCTGCTTAGAAACATTTTCCAAATCCTCTTCTTTACCAGAGCTCACAAATTCGGCCATATTTTCTGCATTGAAGATATCACAACGACCACAAAAGACACACACAAAAAAAGAGATAAAGGAAAAGGAAGACTAAGAAAAGAAAGTAATTCTCAGTAAGCCTCACACACGCAAACATGTTATTATAGAAAGCAAAAAGCTTACCAGGGTCAGGCAACGTTGCGTTAGGATTTGCAGCGAAATTTGGGAATTGGAATGTTCCGTCTGTAACCAGAATACTCGAGATTGCAGAATGAAGGACGGAAGAAAATGCAGCAGTGGAAGATGAAGCAGTCCCGGCATTGGCAATGTCGGTACGAGGAACATTCGGAGAAGTTGATGAAGTAGAATGAGTCATCGTAGACGTGGCAATGGCAGAGCAAGAAGAAGAGTAACTGGCGCTACCTCTCTTCTTGATAAATTTTCTTCTTGGGGTGGAAGAGGAAGAGTTCGAGGTAGAGGAGGAGGAAGATGATTTGAAAACAAAGCTTTGTTGGTGTTGCATAGTTCCTGGGATTTGATATCTCTCCAAAATGAATGAAGAATCAAGTTAGCGTGTGATTTCTAATTGAAATTGAAAGTTCTATCGGCGTATTTCCTCTGCGTCGTCTTCATTCTTCGGGCAGAATGGGACAGTGATTCTAGGGCTAATCAAGATTCCATGGGGCACAATTATAAATGACAGATTTTGTGATTTTTTTTTAATTTTTAAGTTCTTATTAATTTCTTTTTAAAAATTACAAAATATATTTATTGGTACCTGTTAAATCACTTGTCAATAATAACTAATAATCATATTGATATTTTTAATCATGCCAGCTCATTAGAGTACGGTACCAAAAAAAAGTCAGGTAACATATCAATCCCTATTTTATTTTTTATTTTCTATGCATTATTTTTGGGAATGAGAGCAACTTGTGCGCCGCAATATTGGCAGTTAATGAATAAATGCTGTCATGAAAATAGTGGAAAATGCTTTGAATTCTCGGCTGTTACTATGGCAAGGGTATGGTACTTAGCACAGTGTTAATTTCATAATAAATCTAACTCACCCTAATTATTATTTATTAGTAATACTTAAAGAAAAAAAAATGGGCAACAAAATTAGTCGTCCGAATCCTCAACAGAGGGACAATGGAAGTATGGAACAGTTTAATGACGGTTTGTCTCCTCTACCCCGCGGTCGTGGTGAATCGTTCCGTGTCAAGGTCTATCCTAGCATTGATAACAAAAACTTGAAGGAGTAAACTGAAACAATTGAATTAAATGGACTAAAAGGAATTTTCCTTGAAATAGGAGGTATTTAAAATGAAATAAAATTTAAATTTGAGACTTATACCCGAAATTTCACCATTAACCGAAAATGGCTTACATTTCTCTATTTTTGTTTCGCAAACTACACATTTATCAAGATTCAAAACCAAAAGGGCGAGCGAAAGATGTATGCATGGTAAATGTGACCGTTACCACCAGGAGTAATGCATAACATAATGAGAGGTGATAATTTTTAAATATTTTATTTTAAAATAATGTTATTTTACAGAAATTACTTTTTATGCCAATAAATATAAAAGAGGGGATGTATGTATATAAAATACATGAAGGGTAATAAAGGTAACTATTTCAAAAATGAATTTAATTTTAATTTATTATAAGTATAAAAAAAAATTATACTGCTATTTAATAATATATTGGTATATTATTATAATAATTAAAAAATTTAAGTAATTATTGTAATACTTAAATTCTTATAAAAATTTAATAATACATGATTAACAATATAATTTTTTTTACATTAATAATAAATCAAAATTAAAATTTTCAAAAATAATTACACACTCTAATTAAAGAGTCTCAGCCTGTCACATTGGCTTCTACCAAAAAAGGATTTCTTATATTTAGCATTTTCATTTATTTAATTTTATTTCTTGTTATATAAAAGGTACAAATACTGATAAAAAGGAGGAAAAATAATATAATAAAAAATGAACCAAAATAAAATAAAATAAAATCAAACCGTCAACTTCACAGTTCACACCCTACTTGAGTTGTAGTGCCTTTTGATACAAATTTTATTTTCTCTAATAATGGTATAATTGGATCTCAAACGTTTACTTTTATCAAATGAAAAATGATATATTTACATATATTTTATTTTATATATTTTTATTTTTTTAGTTTTGTTAATATTAAAAAATAAAATAAAAAAAGAAAGAGAAAAAAAATATATAAAATATGTGAGATAAAATATATATATACATATGTATAATTTTACTTATCAGAAGGAGTACGTAGCCCACTGGGCATGGGGCACGTCACAACCAGCTCACTGAGTTTTCTTTGGTTAGTGATGATGACTGGTAGGGAGCGTACCATAAAATGTGGATGATTACTGTCCTGTCCTGTGATCATGTCCAAGTCAGTTTCTTCCTAGCTCTGTGGATGTCTTACTATTTTAATACAGAGTCATATGCATCCAATGGAGAGCATCATCACTCAATGAATATCATGGCGGTGCCCCTGAATGCAAATAGCCCCTGAACCTGAATGAATGTTTCCTTCTGTTCTATTTACCCTGCTCGTTTCAACAAGAAGAAAAGGTGCTTTTTTTTGGTTCTGCTCAAAGAAGAAAGGGAGTGATTAAAACCATGGCCCCAAGACCCATAGGACGACACAGAAAGGTTTTTCATTTCACATTTCCTATCTCTTTCTCCCCTATTTTCTCCCTCTCCTTATTTTTCACATTTTCGTAAACTTTTCTCATCCTTTCTGGATTTTTTCCAACTTTTCTTCAAATTAAGTTTTTTCTCGTACTTTGTTTGCAGAGTTTCATTTCTTAATGCCTTTCTTAGTTTCCCTTGTTTTCCTCCTCAAACACAATTTCTTGGTCAACTTTCTCACATTTTTCCTTCCTTAATGGCATTTTCTTTTGACTGCAGAAAAAAATCGTTGGTAATACACGAATGGATGCCGCTCTGGTCGCAATGCGTCCATTTGGATTTGAGGATCAACTAGTTCGTGAAACCGTAGAGGGGCTTTTAGATGTTAGTCTCCTCTTCTTAGCTCCAAAAAAAAAAAAAAATTGCTAGTGTTTTTATAGTTCTGGTCTACTCATAATTTGTGGGTCTGGGTGGTTGCGTGGGGTTTCTCCAGGTTTATGAAGGAAAACAAGGATGGCCCTTTATTGAAGACGCCTCTTACAAGCTCCTAATTGAAACCTTACTTAGCAACCAACCAAGTTCTGTAGAAGAGAAGGTAAACATTTAGTAACTGACTTCAATTTGTTTTCCATTTTACATTAAGTCAAACACGAAGGCATTGTTCTTGCATATTTCATCTCAAGGTCTTTCTAATTATCATCTGATATCTTTTCTGTTTTTTTTTTCTGTCATCCCTCTCCTGTATATCCTTTGATGTATTCTGCTACAAGCTGAAATTATTTTTCTCATCAAATAGCTCCACCTCAAATTTGTCACTGTCTAAAGTTATCATCTTGATAGTGTTATGATAACAATGTTGGGTACCCTACTAATAATCGTTCGTGCACTAGTTCTATTGAAATTAAAGTAATATCTTGAAAGATGTAACCTGGTTGAACAGTATAGTAGACACTGATTCAGCCTAGAGTATAGTTCCATTCATGCTACCTTTTATGGTTTGTTATAGGCTAATATGTACATTTCCCCGTCCCCCATTCAAAAAAGAAAAAGGTGGATTCTTTGCAGGATATTGCAAGAACGGATGGACATGCTGGGACATCATCAGCTGCTATCCCCACAACTGGGATTACTAGAGCTGGCTCCTCTACCCTGGTGGCTCAGGACTCTTTATTGCAGACTAGTGATGGTTTGGGCTCTGCCTCTCAAACCAATGATCAAGACTGTGCTTCACTTGGTAATCTAGAAACTGGTAATTAAATTTTCATCCTTTATCAGTTCATCTTATATTTGAAATATATTCACATTACTCTTCACTGTTAGCAAGAGTAGCTGCTTCCTGAACTTCGGTTCATAAAACAAGGCAGGTATCTCTAAGTTGACGTCATCCATAAATCTATCTTCATTAAACATAGGCATGATCGATGACTTATAAGCTAGTATTGTATTGTTAAATTAAACAAAGCAATATACATGCTAAAATTTCTTCTGGAATACCAGTCAATGGTTTGGTAATAAGCCGCAAAGAGAGCCTCAGACTCAGCCCTCTGTAAATTGCAAACACAAGATATATTGGCTGCTTAACTCTGATTATTCTTTCGTTAAATGTCAAAGCATTGTCTGTTTTATTTCCAGTTGTTAAGGATTCGATCATGCCAGCTGAAAGAGAAGGAGGACATGTACAAGGCATTACGGTAGGGTCTAAAAATGAGCTAAATCCTGCGGATAATGTCACCGGAAGCAATTATAACACAGTTGTCAGATATATTTTAATCATATTAATAAGTTTTATCCTAATAAGTACTTATTGAAGTTATTTATCCAAACTAGACCTTAATTTTTTTTAAATATGATTATATATTTTAAAAATTAATTATGTGTATAACTAATTTTTCAAAAAAATTAATTATGAGAAAATTAATTTATGTTTGGATATGTTTAGTTCACAATTGATTTTAATATAAAATTTTTTATTTGTATTGTATAAAAAGAATCGTTTTTATGTGTTAAATTATCAAAAGATATATGAAATAATTACTTATTAAGCTAAAATTACTTAATAAAAAAAACTCAAAATAAAAGCTTTTTTAAAAAAGTTATTTTTAGTTAATGAAAAAATAAGTTTAACTTATAATTAATTTTACACACTCTAAATAAGTAGGATAAATTTTAGATAAAACAAATTTTAATTGAAAAAAAATGTTTTAGGAAAAAATTAGAATGTGTTTAAATTTGCTTAATTATTTGAAATATTCGTTTTTTATATCTATAAAGTTGTTTTTTAAAAAATGTAACATGTTTAGGTTTTGTTAAGAAAAATTAGTGATTATTTTTTTATATTAAAACAAGTTGTTTTTCAAAAAGTTAAAATTTTAGCTTTATTTTAAAAATTGATTATTTAATTTCAGATTATATAAAAAAAAATTTAGAGAAAAAATAGACTAAATAATTTGTTCAATAATTTCATTTATTTTTTAGTAATTTAATATAAGAAAATAATTTTTTTATATAATATAAATAAAACTTTTTATCATACAATTACTTATGAATTACATCTCTAAACATAAATTAATTTTTTTATAATTAATTTTTTAAAAAAATTATTTATACATATAATTAATTTTTAATATATTATTTTATTACAATTAATTCAAATACATCCTTAATTTTGTATCACAAATCCCCCAGCAACGCATTCAACGCCCGAACCTCAGTTTGCCCACCGCCAAAGGCCCAAAGTCATGCAAGCCGAACAAGTGCGAAAGAGACAAAAGCCCGTTTCGACATGACAAACGCCCACCCAAACAGGAAACATCTGTATACTGGTTCTGTGAAATGTCGATGACTCGACGGTACTATTGTTTTTTGTTTTGTTGGCTAAAGTAATGAGAATTTGACTCCAATTTAGAAGTCTTTTAAACGTGGAAATAGTAACACCCTGTAATCAGATATTTAAAGGATATATATTTTGAAACTCATAATGATAGATTTCTTAAAGATGGAGAAGTTAGTGATAGTGTGGGACCACAAGTTGTGTGAATATAAAGAAATTAGAATTCATGCTTTTTTTCACATAAATGTGTCTGACTTGTCAGTCTAACTGTCTTCATATAAACTAAAGAAAAAATATATTTATGTAATGTATATTTATAATTTGAATAATTCAAAAAAGGTTAGCCTTTGTTTGGACGGAGAAACTGAAAAATAAAAAAATAAAGAGAAGAGAAAATTAAAAAAAAATATTAAAACAAGAGAAAAGTTTATTTTCTATCATTTTTTTTTCCTCTACTCATTCCCTTTCTTTCCATATTCTCGTGAACCAAACGAAACATCAGTGTGAGATTAGAATAGTCTGTAATAGCTTGTATAAAAATATGTGAAAAGTGTGTGATGATTATATATGTTTGTGCAAATACTGTCATTTTAAATTAAATTTTATTATGGTATACATATAAGTTAATTTTAATTTTGGCAAATATATAAGTTAAATTTTGGTAAAATTACACTTTTTGTCCTTTAATTTTACTCTATGTTTCATTTTCATCTCAAATATTTCTAAAACAATTATAATTATTTTTGCTGGAAATGGCTGTGCTGCCCAAGTTTGTTTAATATCTTACACATGGACATATATGTACTCAAGAAGCTATTTGGTTAAATTTAAATTCATTCTCTCATCCATCCATGGTGTGCGAAAGAGCTATTTTTTTTTTTGTTTTAGTTGCAATTAAGCATACTTCTTTCTATATTTCTATGACAATAACAAGTAGACAGAGTAGGGAAATTAATTAACCATAAAGGCTTCTGATCACTGTTTGAACACGGAAAATGTTTATAACCACATGTCTCTAATAAGTCCATATGTTTGTAAACCAAATCCTTTCAATGGGACCTGAATTTTGCTAGTCTCATTAGCGTTAGTTGCTGCTTGCCACTTTGTATTTAAAACTTCAGGCTGATTGTCTAATAGATTATAATAACCTACTGAACAAATAACTACTTTCCAAAATTTAACTCTTCAGTTAAAAATAAGAAGAAAAAGAAAAAGGAATTTGTTTAATTTGGAGTTAGGGGGATTATGCACTAGTTTTCTTATCTCTCATTCTTTAGGCCTGTGATGAAAACAGAGTGTGGATAGCGTAGAAGTTGCATCACCTCTGCCAGGTGTGAATGTGATTACATTTTATGTTTAGATTTCCTGCATTAGAAGAGGCATTCTCTTTTTTTATTCCTCTTTGTGTTTCTGTTCTTTATATCTTCTAAACAGCCGTAGCAACTGGATGAAGCAATAAAGCTTCCCAAGGAAACAATTGAAATTCTTAAGAACCTAGTTTTTGGCTTTGATACCTTTTTCATAACAAACCAAGATACATACGGGGTGAGTGTGCCCATCTTACCCTCTGTCTCTTCTTGCATATGCACAAAGGTCTTCTCACATGAACATTGGGTTTTTCCTCCATCTTTGCTCGGGTGGAGTGTTGTTCAAAGGAAACCTGTGAGGGCAAGCTGCTAAAAGTTATGATAAGATATCAGAGAGAATGCAAGTCTGTGTATCTATATTTCTTCTGCTTTGTTGGTTAAGTGGATTTGTGATTGATTCTATGCTAAAAGCAATGTGTGATCTGAACTCGATTTCTGCATAAATTTTAGATTGAATTATGTTGTAGGCCTTTTAATTTTGTGAAAAAATTCAAATAAGTTCTTATGCTTTAAAAATTTATGATTGAGTTCATATAATTTTAAAAATTTATAATTTGGTTCTTGTCATTAAAGCACTGTTTATAATTATTAACGGTAACTTAAATTCATACACTTAATTAAACAAATTTAAAATTATAAAGACTTGTAAAAACTTGTAATTAAATCCTTACAATTTAAAAAAAATTATAATTAAATCCTTACAATTTAAAAAAAATTATAATTAAGTTCATAAATATACCTTACTGTTAAATTATTGTTATACGTTTTTTAAAATAGGAACCTAATTAAATTTTTTTTAAAATTATAAAGATTAAATTATAAAATTTTAAAATATATGGACCTAATTAATTTTTAAAAAAATTATAAAGATTAAATTATAAAATTTTAAAATATATGGACCTATTTAATTTTTTTAAAAACTTACAAAGTAATTTAACATCAATTTTATTATAGGATAAATTGGGAGATGAATACAAGCATTTGTTTTTTGTCAATCCCGAGGATGATAAACCAATGGCCGTTGTGGTTCCAAGAACAACCTTACATCCAGATACAGTCGGTACTTGATTATATGTGATTAGATTTAATTTTATAAATTTAGTTTTGGATAAATTTGATTTTTTAAATTTAATCTTGTTTAAAAATAAATTTATATGATCGTGATTTATATTTAAAATATTTTAATTAAAAATCAATTTTGATAAAATTAATGTTATTTGAATATTATTAATCAGAATTACTTTTGTACGAATAATTACTAAAAAGGTAATAAATTTTATATTATTTTGTCTAAATTACACATTTTATTTTATTTCATTATTTTTTTATGTATAATTTGACAAATGACATTAATGTTGTTATAATATTTTTTTTCTTTTGATACAATTATTAAATTAAAAAATATATTTTACCGTTTTGAATGAAATACATTATCTCAATAAAAAAATCATAATTTAAATGAAAATTTTATATAATAGATAATAAAATTCTTAAAATTAGCATAATTATTAAGTATCTAATTAATTGTATTAGTAATTAAATGTTGTTAATTACTAAATTTCTAATTAAATATTAAAAAACAATAACAAACAAAAAAAGTTATTTATAATCAAGCATCAAAGAGTGGATTGAGGTGAAGATAAACATAGGTTTTTAAGCTAAATCAAGTAACGGTAATTGTCATTAAAAAAGCAAATTTTAGCTCAAATTCGAATTAAAAGGAGTACAGTAGAGCCTGCAATTAATTTATCCTAGCATATCAATTTTTAACATTTGTGTACCAAAGAGAGAGATAAAGAGATGGAGGGAAACAGAGAGACAAACTTGCCTCATGAACCGGCAAAGATGGTGCGGTGCAGGGCTCTGTAAGTGAAACCAACGACGAAAGTGGATGAGAGTGGCACAAAGCAGAATGAAAAATTTGACGCATAGGTGCAGAAGGGTAAACTAGGAAGATGATTGTTGGGAGAGAATTTTACTCCCCATAAATTGCCAAGTTGAACGCAGAAGCAAGCCTCACTTGCTTCAGACCAAACAGGTGTTTGAGGAAGGATAGAATAAAGTTTGAGAAATAATTTCAACGTAAAACCAAATAAGCATGTTTCATGGGTTTCATGAGTAAAACCAAATAAGCATGTCAAACACATGTTTGGGTGAGTCAAACGCCCATCCCAAACATGCACGTAATGATAAATTTGAAGAGTATATATTTTATTGTTCAAACTTACAAGAATAATTGAAACTGATAATATTATATTTGTAGTGATGAATCAAACTCACAAGTTGTGAATATACAGAAAATTAGGGTTTATGTATTTTTATCTATAAATGTGTCTCACTTCTTAATTTAATTGTCTTCATATAAATTAAAGCGAAAAGATATTTATGTAGCATATGTGTACAATTTAAATTATTTGAAAGAGTTACAATGAGAATTAAATATTATGCAATAATTTTTATGAAAATATATAACGAGTGAGTGAATATATGTTTATGTAAATATCAATACTCTAAATTAAATTTTATTATGGTACATATAAGTTCAATTTTTATTTGATAAATATATATAAGTTAAATTTTGCTCTCAAATTTCTAAAGTCATCTTCTATCAATATTTTGACTTTCCCCATCTCTTGTTTGAGGCCGTCTATTTTTTATAAAGGGTGCTACTAACAAGTGCTTTAAAGGTAGTATTTAAAGAGCATTTAATAGTTATTATTAACTATATTATTTAATAAATAATTACTTAAAAAATAAAATATTAATTTTTTAAAAATTTTCAAGATACAATTACTTTTACATTTTATTTAATATTTAATATTTTAATTCTTTAATCAGTGGGCACTCATTAGCTAATGCAATAATAATAATAATTTTCTTTCAAAGAAAAACTTGTTATAAACCCAAGTGCAAATCTAAGCCTTTCCTTATATAACATCTATAATTTTATCAAAATATTTAACAATTAATTAGATAATGTCATATAATTCTGCTACAAACTTTGCTATTACATAATTTTATTTTGTAAAATCACAAGATGTCTTCACATCTTTTAAATAGAGAATAATTCTTTTCAAGCGTCAATTTAATCCAAATTTAACGTTACTACAATCTTACAATCACAAAGTAATTATAAAAGCACCCCCTATTATTATGGGATATATATATATATATATGTATATATCTGTAAGTAGATTGGGAAGCATTATAGCTGAAACTTAGGAATATATTTCCTTATGTCTAATGACTTGTCACATATTTGTTTTAACTTATTTTGAATGCAAGCGTGAGTTCACACAACTTTCAAGGTAGCATTTAGGTGACATAATAGTAGTTTTCTTTCTTCAAATGCACGTTGGCGTTGAGAAGAAGCTTAAACAAAAAAAATTTCTAGATGAAATTTTTTAAAATAACTCTACAGACATATTGAACGTTAATTTTAATGTAATTTAGAAGAACATAAAAATATTAACAATCTTATTTGATTAGTAATTATAACAGATTTAAATAATGGTTTTTAGCCTTCTTTCTTAATTTTAAAATTTGCGTCTCTGGAGTTGTTGAAATGTTTTATTTACTTGGTGATTTGTTTCAAAAGATTTTTTATTTTTATTTTTCAAACAATGAATTTTTTCTGCATTAATTACCTTTTTCTATTATTTTTTTACTAATATATTGATTAGTTGTTAAATAATAGTTGTAAGCATTTTATTAATTGTCAATCTCACAATAAATATTTAAAGTGAATCAAGTATAATTAATAAAATATTTAAATAAATACTCAGGATACCTTAACAAATTTGAGTAGTGGAGTAACCCAATTATATTTAATTTACCTAATCCTTACCATTTTTTAGCTGGTTATAGTTATGATTTTTCTAACGAGGTATATTCTGCATCAATATAAAAGATGTGTTCATATAATTATATAGAATTCGTTTTGGTAACGAATTTAATTTTTTTATAATTATAACTTAATGTTAATTTGGTATAAAAGCAGTGTTCCAAGTCCAACGTATTCTTTCCTAGTATGACTGCTTGTGCACTTGGCCTGCGAAGTTTACCAAGAGTAGCATTGTTCATTCCTCACGTATCCCCGCATTTCCTTCTTGGACTGAATCAAAACTTGGCTTATTTAACAAAAAGAAAATGATTTAATTTTAATTTATTTTTAGTATAAATTTTTTTTACATTGTTATCTAATTATATACTGACACATTATTAAAAGTGTTAGACTTTTAAAGTAATTATTATAATAATTAAACTCTTTTAATGAGTTGGTAATACATAATTGAGTGACTGTGTAACTGTAAATCAAAATTAAACTTAAAAAAGAAAAACATTAAAATGATATATGGAAATGATTTCATGCAGAGTTTCTTGCTTCATCCAATTTTTCTCCAATGGGCTCTGAATCATTAATAGCAAGAAAACGCATATCCAAAAAATTGTATTTTATTTTCCATTTTCCCCTTATATTATAGGATTAAAAAAATTATGGTTCAATGCATAGAAAATCCTATATAACTGCCAGTTTTAATGTTGCATTGGGAACTTAGGAACTTGTACCAAAGAGTAGCACCCACTCAGCTATTCAGTGCATAACGCTCCCAGCAGCAACTGAATTCACAAAGATGCTCTCTGCTACACTTCCCATGTCCCTCACAACCGGCATGTCTGCAAATGCCTCTACAATGCAAGCGCTAGGCTTCTCTCACCGCTTGGTTCCTTCCGGCCGCCGTCTCTCTCCGGCGATGCTCACCGGCGTTTCAATGGGTACCTCAGTTTCAGTTGCTCCTGTCACATTGAGGTGCTCTTCACTCCCAACCTCATTCTGTGGTAAGTGAGTATTTGCAAGTGTTCTTTTGGCAGTCTTTTTCTTTTTCCCAAGAAATTATGGGCAAAATGAAAAATGGGTAGGTGAGAATGTGAGATTATCTTAAAGTTTTAATCTTTGCTCTTTTTGTGTGTGTGTGTGTGTGTAAATATTTGCTCCATGTTTAAATAAACTCTTATGCCAACCTGTGGTAAGTGAGTATTTGTAAGTGTTCTTCCCCACAAGAAATTCTGGGGAAAATGATGTAGGGGTAAGTGAGATGATTTGAAAGTTTTAGTCTATGCTCCGTGTTTAAATAAACTGTATATGTGGAAACAGGGGAAGACGCCTCAGCATAATCTAACACAGTTCTATTACACATTTCAAAAAAATTAAATGATGATATGGATGCTGTTAAACTCTGGAGGCAAGAGAACTTTCCAGTTGAAAAATAATAAAAATAAGAGCAATCATCTGTTAAATAGGACCAGCGTCTGATTATTTTTTGATAACTGAAGGAGTCCCAGCAAAATTGAGCTTTAGGAGTGTTGGCTAGATCATTTGGTGCATCAGTTCTTCAGCATTTGTTTTGTTTTTCATTAATTTCAGCCGTTTCTTATCTTTGACTAAGCATATTCTACTTTTGCAGTTGATGAAGCAAGACAGTTTGTAGAAGCTTCAAAAAATGGAAACTTGGTTCCCCTCTACCGGTGCATATTCTCCGACCAACTTACCCCTGTTCTTGCTTACCGGTGTTTGGTTAAGGAAGACGACCGGGAAGCTCCAAGCTTTCTTTTTGAGTCTGCAGAGCCTAATTTTGAAGTTTCAAATCTTGTGAGCGTGCTTTGATATCTTCATGATTTTGAATTTACAGGTTGTTTGTCTATTTATTGAAATTCAGGATTGGATTGATTGTAGGGGCGCTATAGTGTTGTAGGAGCTCAACCAACAATGGAAATTGTGGCAAAAGCAAATAAAGTTACAATAATGGACCATGAATTTGGGCATTTGACTGAGGAAATTGTTGATGATCCTTTGGCGATTCCCAGGAGAATCTCGGAGGGTTGGAAACCCTATCTCACTGATGAACTTCCAGATGCATTCTGTGGTAAGAGTACTATTTTCATAGCACCTGTGTTCCAAGATAGGATCTTGTCAATTATGATTCAATTCGTAAATGTTCAGACTTACATACTAATGACTCTTTATCAAAGCTTGTTATGGATTGGTGGTATACTTACAAACGGATAGTTTTTAAAATTATTAGCAAAAGTAAAAGGAACCTGAAATAACAATTTATATATGAAACAATGAGGCTGAAGCATTTATTTGATTCTATCATTTATTTATAAAGCATGGATGCTGACGTATGACGCTTGATGTCAGCAATGACAAACAACTTACTCTGAGATAATGGAAAATCCTAAAGGGTTAGGTTATGATAAGTTGAAAATACATGCATGGAACATATATTAATTATATCCCAACTCATATTGATCCTTTTAAAACCACTACCTTCTTTTGAGTTTCAGTAAGTGCAACTATATTTCTTGAAAATTAAAACAGATAACATTATATCAGCATTTCTTTTCTCCATTTTGGGAATGACTGTAGTATCTGAAGTCGAAACCTTGTGGTTTAATATACCTAAGATTTTGTCCTCCGAATGTTGACACTCTGCAGTATTTCTCCTTATGCGACTTCTTTGCTATATATTTTTTGTGAGAGCTGTCTTCTTGTACTTATTTTTTCCTCATCTAATCATGTTATCTTCAGAACTTTAATTAGTTTAAGCTGCTCTTCTAGGTGGTTGGGCAGGTTATTTCTCTTATGACACAGTTCGTTATGTGGAAAAGAAAAAGCTACCATTTTCAAATGCTCCAGAGGATGACAGGAACCTTGCAGACATACATCTGGGCCTTTATGATAATGTGATTGTGTTTGATCATGTGGAGAAGGTACATGTTTTTTTTTTAATGCTTCACAAATACTGTATAAACTAGTAGTATCTTGCTTGTGATGATGGCATGTGTAAGAGAAACTCAGTTCAAATGCTTTATCAACCAAATGATATACTTCTATTTTCTGTACTTTCTTTTTTTTTTATTGGAATTTTTTTTCATTTAATCAGGAAAGGAAATTTTTTTAAGTTCAGTCTTCTTGTAAATGTCTTTGTTTATTATACGTCTTTGGACATATACTGATTTAATCATTATGTAAGGGATAGAAACAATGAAATGACTATTACTGTGATGAAATAAATACTGAACACTGATATGGAATCCATTGGGCATTTGCAATCGGCATTTTTTTGGCTCAAGATTATCCAATGATTATTTAATCGCATTAAGATGTATATCTTTAGGATTGGGTTTTCAGATACTGATTCATAGCTTCAATTCTTCATTATCGATTCAATTTCTTCCATATATGATGCCCAACAGAAAGCATATGTGATACTTTGGGTGAGGATCGATCGATACTCCTCAGCTGAGAGCGCTTACAAGGATGGGATGGAACGATTAGAAAAATTAGTGGCCAAATTACAAGATAGCAAACCGTAAGTTATCTGTTCCTATCTTTAATGATGTAGTTGTAATGGTTGAATCAAAATTAATTTAAAATGTGCATTGCTAGTCCAAAGCTGTCTCCAGGCTCTGTGGGATTGCATACTCGCCGTTTTGGTCCTCCTTTAAAGAAGTCAAACATGACATGTGAAGCATACAAGGAAGCAGTCCTTCAGGCAAAAGAACATATTAAAGCAGGGGATATTTTCCAGATTGTATTAAGTCAAAGATTTGAACGAAGAACATTTGCCGATCCATTTGAAATTTATAGAGCATTGAGAGTTGTGAATCCAAGTCCTTATATGACTTATTTGCAGGTTTATTTCAGTGCAACATCCTCAAACTACTTCATTCAGGAAAGTTTTGTGATTCAGCTCTTTCATGTTCTGATGATTACATATTTTTCCAAACAGGCTAGGGGATGTATTCTGGTTGCTTCAAGTCCAGAGATTCTTACACGTATAAAGAAGGTAGGTTTTTGCACATAGTTAAACTTGCTTCATTTGTTTTAGATTTTTAAATTAAATGGTACTTCTTACTTGGTCACTAAGATGTTTAATACAAATCTTAATTGAAAGGAAATTTGTCATATTTGGTTTATTAAATTACTCTATTATTTATTTTAAAGTGGATATTTATTATGATCTTGTCATCAACAGAAGAAGATTGTGAATCGTCCATTGGCTGGGACAGTTAGAAGGGGGGAGACAACAGAAGAAGATGAAAAGTTAGAAGTGAAGCTCCTGAGTGATGAAAAACAATGCGCAGAGCATGTCATGCTGGTTGATTTGGGACGCAATGATGTTGGAAAGGTTTGTTAGAAATATTCCCTTTTGTTATGGATACTCATACTCCTATGTGTTACCCCTGTTCAAGGCTATCTTGAAGTAATAGGTTACTCAATTTATTAGTTTATTTAAAGAAAATATTACCATTCTTGTTTCTTAATATTATATTTACTCTATAATCTCTTCTGTTGGAGTTAAAAGTTTATGAAACTTCAAAGCTACATCAATCAATATATAGCTAATAATTGGTATCCAGCAATGCTTTCATTAGCTGTAGTTGTCAATCGTTTATCAACTTGGTGTAGATGTTCATTAAATGCCAATCCACAACTGGATTATCTGGTTGTGTTAGGAACAGTAGGTACATAAGCATTTTTAAGAAAAATAATATATTTTATGGATATGGATCTTTAAAGTTATTGTTAACAGGTATTGTGGATTTGCAGTGATAAAGTATTCTTCCTTTCTTTGTAACAAGTTTGATAATAAGATATATAAACTTATAACTAACTTTGCTTTAACCTTATTCGGTTTTATATCATGATGCAGAAAGTTGTTTGTGTGATTATATTCCTGAAGAAAGTAATTATCTGATAACAAAAAATCTGTGTGTAGGTCTCAAAACATGGTTCGGTGAAAGTGGAGAAGCTTATGAATGTTGAACGATATTCCCATGTCATGCACATAAGCTCAACGGTGAGAACCTGTTCTTGTTATCTAATGTTTGTTGGTGTTCTAAAAATAGTGTATTAGTGTTTCTTCTGCAAAAAGCAACTGTGCTGGTGAGGGCCATCCAGAATATCAATATTGCTTGCACCACCCCAATTCTCCTACTCAACTAGCAGAAAAGATAACAAAATATAAAAAGGAATAATTTCTTGACATGAGATATGTGTTTCCTATGTTAACTGATATTCCTACTCAGAACTGGATTTTGGATTGATTGAAAGGTTTTATTGAGGAAAATGTCAAATTTTACACAAGATGGATAAAGCATAATATGTCAGATGAATAAGCAGGATTACCTGCAAAACATTTAGTTTGTATAATTTTCAGCCAAAAGGCAAATATTGTTCTTCTTTTCATCAATTTTGTTTGATTTTCTCGTTCTTGGTTGAATTTGCAATTCTTCTTGGAAAAATCAGATGCTAACATTGTAAATCTGTGCTTCTTGAAAAATAATATTTCTTATTATCCATCACATTATGAAACTCCTGGCCTTGAATTGTTATGTCTGGTTAATATCATTCTCTACTACGCTAAAATTTTCTAGTAACTATGGTTGCCGACATTATATCCTATATTACATAGATGTCTCCCCCACCCCCCCAACAAATACATTCATCAAGTAATTCATTATTTATTTTATGTAAAGGTTACGGGAGAGTTGCAAGACCATCTGACTAGCTGGGATGCCCTACGTGCAGCATTGCCTGTTGGAACTGTCAGTGGAGCACCGAAGGTTCATAATTTTCTTGATTCCTTTTAGTCAACTTACAATTTCTTCCAAATTCTAAAAGAGGGTATTATTTATGGGATTTATAATTATGTCTTACCATGTCTCTTCCGCAACCTGGTACCAGATGACAGAATTGTATCATCTCCTTTTACTCCCGTTCTATGGTTTCCTTTCCATTATATGTTTGTTCTTGTTAAGATAAGATAAAGCAATGCTATTAGCTAGGTGACCTTCCTTTCCATTCTATGTTTGTTCTTGTTAAGATAAAGCAATGCTATTAGCTAGGTGACCTTCCTTTCCATTATATGTTTGTTCTTGTTAAGATTAGCTAGGTCCTTAGCTAGATTTCCATCAAAATAAAGCCAAGATAATTATTTTTTTGGGGAAACTGTGGCCAAGTTCTTGCATTTCCATTCCAATCATCTAAATCTTGTTTGTGCATGCTTATTCATTCTTTAAGTGCACATTCTTATCTGAGATTTTCATTACAAGTTTGTCTGCCTGGGCTGTCCCCAGATTGAAAATTTGAGGTCACTCATTTGTGATACTGTCAAATTTGTTCTCCACTTGCTGTGACCTGTGATATATATTATCCTTGTCAGTTTCAATCTCCAGCTTCTTTCTTACTTGGTGAGTGGTGGATGCAGGTGAAGGCCATGGAGTTAATTGATGAGTTGGAGGTGACAAGGCGTGGGCCTTATAGTGGTGGATTTGGATATATCTCATTCTCTGACGATATGGACATAGCTCTAGCTCTCAGGACAATGGTATTTCCAACAGGAACCAGGTACGACACAATGTACTCATATAAAGACCTGAACCAACGCCAGGAGTGGATTGCTTATCTTCAAGCTGGTGCTGGTATTGTTGCTGACAGTGACCCTGACGATGAGCACCAAGAGTGTCAAAACAAAGCTGCTGGCCTTGCTCGCTCCATTGACTTGGCTGAGTCGGCATTTGTTGATTGATAAATGACATCTCTGATAACTCCAATACATATAATATTGGAGTCTAATGAACACTTGCTTGGGTTTAGAGGAAACGTCAATAGATATAAGAATATACAATCCCCATCTGTAGAACTTTCTATCCCAGTGTTTTTTTTTTCTTTTTAAACAATGACGGCATGGGGATTTGAGCATATGACATACTGCAAATTTTCAAACCTCTCACCACTAGTCCACTCCTAGTGGCTTTATCCCAATTTTTGTTTTCCTGATCAATGTAGCCGTCTAGTATAACAGTTTCTTTTGTTATTCCGTCCAGACAATTCAGATGTAGTTTGTTTAAATAGATATATTTCTTTATATTCCATTGGTGGAACGAATTTTGTTTCAGTCGCGGCCACGTGAGTCTCTTTGTCAAACCAAAACTTGGGTGGGACTCTTGCACCCTAAGGAAAGTTAATCTTCCCTCGGTCAGAATATATCATGATGCAGAAAGTTGTTTGTATGATTATATTCCTAAAGAAAGTAATTTATCTGATAACAAAAATTCTGTGTGTAGGTCTCAAAACTTGTTTCTCTGAAAGTGGAAAAGCTTAGGAATGTTGTTGAATGATATTCCCAATTTCCCATGTCATGCACATAAGCTCAACGGTGAGAACCTGTTCTTGTTATCTAATGTTTGTTGGTGTTCTAAAAATAGTCTATTAGAGTTTCTTCTGCAAAAAGAAACTGTGCTGGTAAAGGCAATCTAGGATATCAATATGGCTTGCAGCACCCCAATTCTCCTACTCAACTAGCAGAAAAGATAACAAAATATAAAATGGAATAATTTCTTGATATGAGATATGCATTTCCTATGTTAACTGATATTCCTATTGGTAACTGGATTTTGGATTGATTGAAGGGTTTTATTGAGGAAATGTCGAATTGTACACAATCTGGATAGAGCATGATATGTCAGGTGAATAATTGGGATTACCTGCAAAACATATGGTTTGTATAATTTTCAGCCGAAAGGCAATTATTGTTCTGCTTTTCCTCAATCTTGTTTGATTTTCTCATTCCTGGTTGAATTAATACAAACATCTTTATGAATCATGATAGATTCCCATAGATGTAGATGAAGAGGGAAGTAATGTACCAAAGAGGGTTCTATAGTAAGACTATATAGGTAATGGATAGGATTTTGGGCCATAGAATGGGAAGGTTTAGGCCCTGCCACCTGAAGCGCGACAGCAGGAAGCTCTGTATCAGGGAGTTAGATGGTTTTCCACCCAACTGATTGCTGAAACCACGAAAATAACATCTCCAAGGTAAATCGCAAATCATGTGGACAAACCTTTTCTCTTTTCTGACTTTTGGTTGAGACTTAATGAGTCTAAAGAGAACCAGACCCTTTGCTAATCGTTCTCTTGGCTCATAGTCTCCCATCAGTGATTCACTTGGCCTCCTTTTACTTTCTCTTTTTATCTTTCATGTTCTATGAGCATAGAAACCTGTCAAAAAGAAAAAGGACAAGCCTATTGCAATCTCAGCGAATTTGCCTAGTATTTACACCGACATAGGATAGATAAATATAGCTTATGGTTTCCGGATAATCAGCTCAATTTGCATAATATAGAGGACAAAACTCAGCTGGTTTCAAAAAAATGAGCATTGCCGCTACAACATATAACCGATCTACCTAAAATCACAGATGCCTTCCATTGCACGAGGTTACATCACTATCAATAAACTTATCAGTAGAAGCATGGTTAGCTCCATATGCAAATCCGCTATGGATGAAACTCAGGGTAAGAACGTTGGTGCTATCTAAATATAGGCAGAGTTCCCCAAAGTGTGAACTGTTTACCTGCCCCGTACACTGGCAGGAGATTGACCACATCTCTCACTGCCGATATCATCATCTACTTCGCTACTATCTAAACAATGACCATTTTGGTTTACACTCAATTCAGAACTAGCATTACTGCTTGTGGCATGAGGAGAGCCCGAAACACTAACTGTTCGGCTACGCTGAGGCCCTGACCGCACGCTATACATAGACGATGCTGGAATATTTGTCATCAATGGCCGTAAATTGCCTGGAATGGTTCTCCTTATATCCTATTCGAAGAGAAACAAGAAAAATGATGAGAAAAGAATCATACAACTTAATCAGTTCTAATCAATCAAAGTTAATCAATTCAATAATTAATAAAAATCATGAAGTTAGATGAAGGTAATAAATGAGAAACTCAAATATCACAATTCAATCTTGAAACAGTATGCATCCAGAAAGGTAATTAGCAACTATAGCATTCCATAATTTTTTATATGAGAAGAATAGTGATTCAGATGCAGGTATGCTATTACAAGTTTATCTTCATCTGGTAGAACAATACATAGAATGTAGAGAAGATGCATACCATATGCCTAATAGCCATATCCAAGGACTTCTTTGAGAGTGTTCTTCCAAAACCTGAGCTATCTGGAGATGAAGATGACTTGCCAGACAGATTACTATGGGGAGAGTTTTTGTCATCCATCCTTGGTGGTGCTAGTTTTCGCATATTTATTACCCTTTCAACCATTTTGGTGCCAATTACAACAGGACTGACATTGTCATTCACTTTGGAGTGACCACGACTAACTGCCGGCATAGAGTTTCCACTGGTATGAGCAATGCCATTGGAGGACCGTCCTCTTGAAGGAGAGCATGATTGCCGCCTGGGTCTTCCACTAGAAGAAGGCTCAACAGATGAGGACCGAGAAGTGGGTGCTCCTGGCCTGCCCCTAGTTGCTGATAGTGGCCTTTCAGGTAGCGTTGTCCTTAAATTGGGCGGAGCATCAAGTGAAAAACCTGGCATCTCAGATGGCTTCCAAGGTCTTGATCTCACTGTTGGTGAAGTGCCACGTGATGGTACTGGCTGCCTTGAGGTCACAGGAGCTTGCTGCCTTGATGTCATAGGTGCTGTTTGCCTTGATGTCACAGGAGCTGGCTGCCTTGATGTCACAGGAGCTGGCTTGGAGTTCGAAGAAATTTTAACTGAATGAGCAGATATACTGGGCTCACTTGATGGTGTAGATGGTCGCCTAGTTGGAGTAGATGCTCTTGATGTGGACCTCGAAGGAGGTAAGCTAGGCCTGCTAGTTGGTGTTGAAGATCTTGCAGTAGATCTTGACAAAGGTGTAGAGGATCTTGATGGAATAATGGTTTTAGCTGCAGGGACTGTGGTCTTAGAGGCAGAAGTCGAAGTCTTAATGGCAGAAACCATGGGCTTGGTTGTGGAAATTGTGGTCTTGGATGTAGCTACCATGGTCCTAGTTGAAGGTAAGGTAGCCCTAGTAGTAGGTGTAGAAGGTCTTGATGATTTTGAAGCTGTAGTCAATGTAGGGCGTCCAGTAGGAGTTGCAGGTCTTGATCCTGGACCCCCTGATGACGAGGGTCTCCTAGTTCCACCACTTGAAGAGCTCAGTCCAGGGGAGGAAGCTGGTTGTTTAGATACTAAGTTAGTCCTTCCAGCAGGCTCTGACTGAGAATTTGCCAACTATAATCACAAGGAAACAATTACAAGAAAAATGAATTTCTGACACTACAACAACAACCAAGCCTAATCCCACTAGGAGGATCAGCTATGGATCAGTCAACGCCATTGGGCTCTATCAAAAATCAAATTTTCAGTAAAGCACTAACGAGTCCTTACTTTGGAAATCTTTAAAAAGAAAAAAAGCATCATAATTTCTATCACTAAAAAGTAAAAAACCAAGAATGATCAATTTACTCAATGATACCTACGAATCTCATAGTACATATTTTATGAAACGTAATACTTAAAGCAAGAATAAACAAATAAATCAATTAAAGCATGCAATGGCAAATCTCTAAAACATGCAATATGATGAGAAGTTAATTTCATGTAATCCAAGGATATCATTGTTTTGAGGGACTGTATACTAACAAGTTATTTCTAATCAGGCATGAGTAGCTGAAAATATGCAATAATAACTGACAAATATTATTGATCACTTGTTAAGCAAACCACCTATTTCTGCTTAAAGTCAAGTTCATCATGCATACTGCATAATAATGATATTTCTCACTAAAGAAGTTTTCTCAAAACCAGGAACTTACAAGGAAAAGTACAATTTCATTAGTGAGTTACGCACACCTACCAAGTACAACAAAATAATTGACATGATCCGAAACCTTCATTGAAAATGCTTACTCTGGATTTTAATGCTGTGGGACGTGTGGTTGGAGTACCAAGCTGACTCATAACGGTCTTTCGAGTTTCCATCTCCAAAGAAGGAAAAAGAGGAGTACCAGGAGGAGTTAGAAGCCTGAAAAGACAATAACCATGCTAAGCGCCAATTTGAACAACAATCATTTGCACTGGCTTTACATCACTTAGAAACATTAACAAGGCCATGTCAGTTACATACATAGCAGGTGGGCAAAAAATACTAAGTTATCTGCAATAATGAAAACCAATGTCTAGAAATTTTTTAACTGTTCATTAATTTATTTCTCATTAGTTCACACACCCAGGTCTTGATGATTTTGTTAATACATTGAAGCAAATAAACATGTCTCTTAAATTTTCTTTTTGCTTTTGATTGTGAAAGGAGAGGAGAACAAGCTCATACCTCAGAGGCCACGGTACCAAATTTATTCATACAAAGTGTTTCTAACACTCTCATTCCATTTTTCCAAGGTTTTTTTAAATTTTTGGGAAGGGGAGAATGAATTAAAGAGGGGATGCTAAAAAATTTGATTATGGATGTCTTCATAATCATATCATCTTAAAATAGTGGTTATGCAAGTGAAAACAAAGTGCCTAGTCCACTATAAAATGCAATTGTGTCCTCATCCCTCCAACTTACAACTCATTCTTAACAGTTTTCCCCATTATTTTTAATTTTTTTCATCCATTAATCTAATTTAATTCTCTATTTCTTGTTTGGGAATTGCAAAGGAAGAAAGTGATAATAACTCCTCTTCATCTTCTTTTGAACAGTGTTTCATAAGTTGTTACTGCTTCAAAGTTGAATTAATATTGCTCCAATTTCCAAAGCTTCAGTTACTATCATTTTTTCAAAGACCAAAATTGTATGCATGCCTTTCTGTGTGGCCTTTGGAAACTACACAATTTGATGAAAGTTACTAGTTAATAATCACATTAAACCTTTATAACAATATGAAGGATTAAACAGGGAGGGACGTCTCATCAAGTCCTTCCCAATAAAAGGAGGAAGCCCAAAAACAAAAAAGAGGTCTATATATATATATATATATATATATATATGAAACATCAATTAGTTTAATTGGAAATGGGTACCAAAAGGCGTGCCTAAGGCGTTGAGGCAAGGCGCCAAAAGGGGTCAGTGCCTCTTGGCGCCTTAGGAGTGCCTTTCTTGTTCAAGCAAGGTACGACTTTAGCCCCTTATTGATAAGGGTAAAAATTCTCTGAAAGCCCAAACATCTAACTTGCAAACTGTGATGTTAAAGGGGGTAAATTAGTCAGAATGTTAAAAAAGATAACTAGTTGTTGAGTCTTTGGGACACTTAGCAGCAAGCAGCTTAGGGTTTTGTAAATTGAACATCATAATCTTTTATTTTTACTATGAATGTTAAGCTTGAGTAGTTAATTTATATGGAAAATCAATGCAAAATAGTCAAATATTTTACTGCTTTCTTTTTATAATGTTAACTTCTTTCTTCAACAAGGCATGTGCTTTTTGGCGCCTCTTGCTAAAAGGCGTTAAAACCCCCTAAGCGCCTTTCGCCTTTGACTACCATGAAGCAAGTAACACTAAGAATAACATTGTAAGTCCGACCGCGATGACAATAGTGCTTATCTATGAAATACTCGGATACTAGCAATGATACTGTTGTGAAAATTGAAAAAGAAACCCATAAGGAGTTAAGGATCATAACAAGAAAAAGGGATGCTTTATTTCATATGACAACATAAGTGTTCAAGTTCAACAAATATGTACTACTATCAACTGCAAAAAAATGCACTTTTTTCATAAGAATATTCTCTAGGAACTACATCCTACAATTATTTATCCAACAAAAAGCGGAAAAGAAACTCAAACTCCATTATTGCACTAATTGCAATAAAATACAATGGCAAGATAAATATAATGAAGAAAATAGATGGAAGATATAAATAGAAAGGTACCACATACCAGTCATAGTCATTTTTATCATTTTCCGAATTAAGAAAATCATCAGCAGCAGTCTTACGCACAGGAGCTGGCGTAGATGATGAAATGTTAAATATGGGAGAAGTGCCCGGATTTGAGCCTGCAACATGAAAGATACCAGATGACAAACAGAAATCCAACAAGGCACCATATTCATGAACTAAACTACACAGTCCAAACAACACAAGCATTTTGCGGTGCTTCACCCACTTACTTAAACCACGATAGATAGAGAACCCTGGGAAATGAACAAAATCATGTTCACATGCTATAATCTCAGTCAACTAAACAAGAAATAGTGCAAAGAAGCAAATCTCAAAACACTGACTCGATACAAAAGAAAAGATTTTGAGCACATATATATATCTTCACCTAACGCTGCATCGAACTCCTCGGAGCTGTGTAGCAGAAGATCATTCCGATCCTTCTCGCGCTTCTTCATCTCAAGGAACAATGCGAGCTCCTCCTCCTTCTCCTTCATGACCGAAGACCTCAAACCCCGGAATTGCTGCTGCCTCTGCTTGAACGCAGCTTGCATTTGCGATTCCTGACCCCTGAAACTACGATTCATCCCCAAAATCCAAACGGCACCAACCCCAAGTGCGGAAAACCAAATAAAGAAAAACCCTCAAAGCCCCAACCCCAACCAAAGAACTTAACTTAGTTCCGCGTTCACCTCACCAACCGCAGCTTCCTACACCAAACGCACCCGTGAACCTCGCGCAAAGTTCAAATCTTTGCGGAAAAAACAAAATGCTCCTACCTCGAATCAAACGGCATTGTCACAAAAACAAACAAACGAAAAAACAAACAAGAAAAGAAACAGAAGCTAGAGGAGAAAGAGAGGAGTCATTGGAGCAGAAACCGCCATTGTCGGGTAGCTAAGGTGGGAGGCGCTGGGGAAAGACAGAGAGATCGGAAAAACGGAAAGTTTGAGTTTGACGGTGGAGAGAGCGAAAAGAAGGGGTAGTGGCATTGAGTTGTAATATAAGTGATTGTTGAAGTCCCAAATGGAGAATATGGAGGGAGAGACATCGTACATCCGTTGTTGATCCTCTCATTTGACGCCACGTTTCATGGTTGGATGGATAATAACGACTATGCCCTCTTCTTATTATATTCCTCTTTTTGAATTTTTGTAACGGTGCCTTTGCAGTCATGCACCCCAAGTTTGTTGTATTTCTTGTTTGCACATTTTAATATTTTTTAATTAGATAATCAGAAGTCATGAAATGGAGTACAAAATAATTATATATCAGTATAAAATATAATATAAATAATAAATATTTTATATTAATATATTATTATAAGAGTTTCATTATGATAATAATTATTTTAAAATTCAAATTTTATTAATAATATGTTAATATAAGATTAGATAATAATATAAAAACTTTATTATTAGATCAAAATTAAACTAAAATAAGAAATAATTTACTTAATGTCTTAACTTATAAAATTATGTTCGATTTATATCATTTTCAATAAATTTTCTTTTTTAAAAAAGTATGCTTTAAATTTAAGAAAAAATGACATCTCCTAAAGACAGATATTGTAATCATGTACAAATGATATAGCAAACAATATTGGACGGACTATAAAAGGAAAAGTAGTAAAAGGAAATTGATTGATCTCATTATTTTTTTAATCCATAATTTTGATAAAAATGAAATTATAGAAAGAGGAGATACCAAAATTTTTGATCGTTCGTTTGTTAAAAAACTTCTTTAAGAATATAATAAAATCTGTGTTACAACTATTTAAACTAGTTTTTTTTTAATTTATTCCAATTCAATATTTTTTAGAAGAAATACGTTATTATAATTATATTTTAATATATTATAACCATGTATTTTCCGTCCTTTCTTATTTTAAACATCGAGAAAAATTTGGAAGTCGTCTTTTTTATTTAACCTTTTAAGCTTGAGCTTTCTTAGTCTCATTTTCGTTTTTTTTCCCCACCTTTTTTTCCTTTTTCTTTCTCTTTTAACTTACAAAAATGAAAAAAAAAAACTTTAAAATTAAAGTAAATTATATAAATGGATCAAATTATAATAAAATAAAATAATCTTTTTTTCTTTCGTTATGAAATGAGGGTTTCTGCTTCTGTTAAGGTTACAGAGATAAAGAACAAGATAGTTATATAAATGGATAGTGTAGAAAGAATATAAGCAAGATGGGCATGCTAAGGCTAGGGGACTATATCCAAATAATGTGTGCTAAGTATTTAAGTACTCAAGTGTGCTCCACCAGTATATAAAGATATCCTTAACCTTCTCTTAATAAGCGTATTTGTAAGCCTAACTAGTAATAAGGGCGATAAACAATTTATATAAATATTTATTAAATTATAACGTATTTAATAAGTTTTATTGTTTTAAGCGTTATTTAAAATAAGTTAAATAATGTTGAGATAAATACTTTAAGAAACATTTTTCATAAATCATTTGGAATAAATATCGAGCATTTAAAGAATATATTATAAATTGTGTCAATCCCTTAAGATTAATTTTATCAAAAATTATTGTAAAACAATTAGCACTTAAGGAAGTTTTAGATTTCACAAAAACTTATTTTCATAAGCTTAAATTTTTAACTTATAAAAATAAACTCAAAACAATTTATGAGTTTCATAAGCTGTTTTAATAAGTTTATCTAAATATGATTTTTATAGTTCATAAGCATTTGTTGTAATAAATAAACTCAAATAAATTATATATAAGCATATATAAACGATACCTAAGAGTTACTTGTCCACTTTCAATAATTTCTAAAAACTTATAATATTTCAGTCCATGGATTAGGGTATCATAGTCCGCACAAAAGGATAATTTGTAGGCTCAAGTAGTATTAGGAGTTACTCGTCCACTTCTAATAATTTCTAAAAGCTTAGAATATTCTAGTCCGTGGATTAGGTATCATAGTCTGCACATTAGGATATCTTACTTTTTCGGATTAAGGTATATAAATTCATTGATTGCGGCTTCTTAATTTGTAGATTAAGCTATCATAGTTTGAAGACTAAAGCATCCAAGTTTGCAAAATTAGGGTGTCATAGTCCACAGATTTAGATATCCCATTCATTATGTTATGATATCCCAGTTTGTGTATTATGGTATTACATCTTGCCAATTAGCATATCTCAATTCGAGAAATAGGATATCCCAACCCGTAAATTTAGCTTATTTGCAAATAAGGATATCTTAGTTCTCGTATTTGAGTATCCCAATTCATTGATTGGGATATCCTAGTCCACAAATTAACATATCATAGTATGTTGATTAGGGTACCTCGGTTTACAAATTGCCCAATTCGCAGATTAAGAGATCTCAATTAACGATTAGGAAATATCATATTGAAGATAAGGATATCACACTTCACAAACTAGTATATTCCAATTTGTGTATTAAGATATCTCAATATAGATATTAGGTAAGGATGGTAAACGGGTTGACCCGCCCTGCCACGGGTTAGCCTTAAATAGGGCGGGATAGGTTGACCCGTTTTTAATTAGTGGGTTGAAAATGTTAACCCATCCCGTTTCATAGTGGGTTAGCGGATTAATTTACTTAAAAATTGAAAAAAAAATTTAAAAAATCATAAATTATTATTATTTCACTCACTTAATAAAGATTAAATACAAAATAAATATAAATAAGTATATTCCATAAACATTAAATAAGTACTTAGTCCACAAAACAAAAGCATATAAGTTTATTTCATAAACAAATATTCAAACAAGTCTAATCCATAATCCATAAGCAATTCCATAAATTAAAAAAAAAGAAAAAAAAACCTAACCCAACGAGTTAACCTGCCCTGCCCTGCCCCCATAACCCGCGTGTTATACTGAGTGGGTTATATAACTCGACATTATGGGTTGAAAGAGGTAACTCAACTCGTTTTTTTTCGACGGGTTAACGGGGTTGACCTGTTGGGTTGAACCCATTTTACCATCTCTAATATTATGATAGATTTAATTTTAATTTAGTTAGTATAAATTTTTTTTACATTATTATTCAATCATGTATTGACACATCATTAGAGTTAGATTTTTAAAATAGTTAGTGTAATAGTCAAACTATTTTAATAAGATAATATATAATTGAATGAGAGTGTATTAAAAGTGAATCAAAATTAAACTTTATTAAATATCCCATTTCACAAAGATATTTAAGTCCGCAAATTATGATATCACAGTCTTTGGATTCAGATATCCAAATTTATGAATTAGGGTATCACAGTCCATGAATCATAGTACTTTAATATGTAAATTTAGATATCCCAATTTACCGATGGGATATTCAATTTCGCGAATTAGGATATACCAACCCACCGATAAGGATAACCTATTTGTTGATTATGGTATCCTCGTTAAAAGATTTATATCACTATTTCAGTTCCCAAATTTGGATATCCAATTCATACATTAAGATATTCTAATTCATAGACTTGTGTATCTTAGGCGTGGCAAATGAATGGATTAGATGGATTTTAAATCGAATCATAATAAATGGATAAAAAAATTGACAACTAATCTATTTAAAATCTATTAAAAAATTGTCCAAACCATCTAAAACACATTTTAATAGATGAATATTCAATCCATCTATTAATCCATTTTAATGGATATGATTGATGGATAATTGAATCATTTATTAAAAAAAATATCTCTAAAAAATTAATTTCTTTCTCTCTTTGAAAAACAAATAATTTTCTTTCTCTAGATAAAAATTAATATTTAATCTCTAGAAAAAATAAGTTTCTCTTTCTAAAAAATTAATTTTCTCTCTCTAAAAAAAATTAGAACATGTTTGGGAAAGATTAATTCTTTCTCAAAATAGCTTTTTTAAAATAAAAATTTATTTTATATAAAATTTATCTTATTTGTTTAAAGTGTGTAAAATTGATTATAAGTTAAAATTATTTTTTTATAACCAAAAACAGCTTTTTTTAAAAATTTATTATTTTCAACTTTTAATTATTTGATTTCAGATTATTTCAAAAGTTTTAAGAGATAAAAACATATTTACTCCTAATTAAATAACTTTTTCAATCATTTCATACATCTTTCGGTAATTTAATACATAAAAGTGATTTTTTTATATAATCCAAACAAAACTCCTTATCATAAAATCGATTATGAATTAATATATCCAAACATAAATTATTTTTCTCACAATAATCAAATTTTCACATAATTTTTTTTACAGCTAATCCAAACACGCACTTAATCTCTCTAGAAAAATTTGATTTTCTCTTTAGAAAAGTTAATTTTATCTATATAGAAAAAGTAAATTTCTCTTTAGAAAAAATAATTCTCTCTTAAATTTTTTTTCTATCTCTAAAAAAAGTAAGTCTCTCTCTCTAAAAAAAGTCAAATTTCTCTCTTTAAAAAAATAATTTTCTCTTTCTAGAAAAAAATAAGTTTATCTCTCTAGAAAAATAAATTTATCTCTCTTAAAAAATTAATTTTATCTCTCTATAATTTGTTGTCTCTCTAAAAAAAAGTAAGTTTCCCTTTAGAGAAAAAATAACTTTCTCTATAGAAAAAATAGCTTTCTCTATAGAAAAAATATTTTTCTATTTCTCTACAAAATGAATGGGTTAATATTTCATATGAGTTATGAGTTTGTTGGATCTTAAATGAGTCATGAGTAAGTTAGTAATTAGATATCTATTGAATATTGGGCTCAATTCATTAACTATTCGCTAGCTAATCTGATTCAATTTATCAAATCCATTTAATTTATTATTATTATTATTAGAAGGATTAGATTGGATTTAGACATAAATAAATTCGATAGATGGTGGATAAATAAATCATTTTGACATCCCTAATGTATCCTAATCTAGAGTCCACAAATTAAGGTATCCACTAAATGGACAAATAAGAAAATAAAAAGAAAAAAAATAAGAAAAAATATTTTTTGTCTTATGTTGTTTGAATTCAAAGAAAAGGAGAGAAAATAAAATAAAAAGTGTTTATTGTTATTTAATCGCGTAGAAAAGTAAAAGGAATGAATTTTGTTTTTATGAAATTACAATTGTAAGTATAGTTGGGCTTTTTTTATATAAATATACCTAAAAAAAATTTATATACTATTTTATCACATTTCAAAAATGATATACCAAAATATTTTTTTTTTCTTATGTTGGGAAGTTGGCTCAAATCAATTTCTTAACGTGCTTTTTTTAAAAACAAAAACCTGTTGAGAAGTCGGTTTGGAAGAAATCGACTTCTCAACATTAAAGTTCAAAATTTTTTTAACATCTTGTTAAGAAGTCGGTTCCCCCCAAACTGACTTCTCAATAGGTTTTAAATTAAAAAAAAAAGTATGTTGAGAAGTCGGTTTGAGCCAAACTGACTTCTTAACATGAAAAAAATTAGAGTATTTTGGTACATAATTTTTGAAGTGTGATAAAATGATAAATAATTTTTTTTAAGTATATTGATATAAAAAAGCCGTATAATTGATATAGATATTGTATAAATAGGAAAGGATAATTTTGTAATTTTATTAACATATATTATCTTTTGTTAAGTTTTTTCTCTCTTTGTGAGAAGAAAACTTTTTGTTAGGTCCCACGTAAATTTTTTTTTCTTATTTTTTATCTCTCTCATTTTCTCTCCTAAACCAAACTAAGGATGTATGCTTTTTTTTTTCCCTCTAATTTTTTCTCATACTTTTCTATTCTCTCAGTTTTCTTCTGTTCTGAACGATGCGTAAAAGTTTTTGATAAATAAGAATATATATAAAAAAGCTTAAATATTGCGTTGATTTATTTATTTATTTGAACAACCGGGGGGGTTTGACGGGATCTTCGCCACATTGCGTAATTGTTTAAACCATAAAAGAAACAAAATCGTGGAAAGTGTTGTGTTAGTCTTCTCTTTCCCAAATTGATTGATTGCTGCAGAAGAAAAGTACAAAAACAGTGAGAAATGATTGGAATCGATATCGATATGTACGTCGTCGTTTTGCTTTAAAACCCTCCTCTCTCTCCTCAGAACAGATTCAGCTGAAGAAGAAGAAGAAGAAGAAGAAGAAGAAATTGGAAATGGCAGGGAAGATGAGGAACGAGGCTAGCAGCAGCAACCCCCGAAACGAAAGCGTTGTCATGGATTGTGGAAGCCGTCGAAGCTCTTGCGGCTATTGTAGTTCCCCCCGTAGCTCTAGCATCTCTCACGGTCCCTTTCATCCATTCTTTTTTGTTTTTTCCTTTCCTAAAATTCGCTGCCAACTAATTCGTTCATTCAATCGGATGCTGAATTATTATTATTATTATTATTATTATTTTCTTATCTGGGTTTCCGATTCTTAATTGGATATGGTACGCTTCTCACCCAATTCCTTTGCTACGCCAATTGTAATGTTTTCTAACTGTTCAACCCCCAATTCAAATAGTTGGTTTGGTTGAGAGAAAACTTTAATCTTGCTACATATGCACATAGTTCATAGTTGTTTAGCATAAACTTTTGATTTTAACTAAAACGAAAATACAAAGGATAAAAATTGAGGTGAAATTTTAAACTTTAAAAAGGTTATACTGGAAATTCTCACGGGGTTTGGATCGCACTAGTTTCAAGATTATCTGGAGTGCTTTCAAATTCACTTATGGATGGTGGATTATGAATTTACGACTATATGAGCTTAGACTGTGGTTTTTTTTTCTAGTGCTTCATGTTGTTCAAAGTTTTTTTGTTGGGGAGTGAAGAAAACTGTCTTTGCAGCCTTATTCTGGACGAGGATATCCTTTCCCTTTAATCAAATTCTCTCTCAATTCTGATGAGGTGGATTAAGCCTGTAAAATCTTGAATTCCTGGAGCATTTGTTTTGCTTACTTCAATTTAACTTTTTAGTTTACAGAACTATGAAAGTATCCCATGGACCCTAACAGTTAATTTGATTGTTCTGTCTAGATGATTTGTATCGTTGACATACATTTTATAACTGTGCATGCGCACATTTGTTACATCCTAACTGGCATAATTATATATGGATTGTAAATGAATGAGGACATATGAGCTACATACTGACACTTCTGCAAAGCTAGGTGGAAGTAGCAAGTTGTTGTCTACTTGGGTCAGTGGGTGTTTGATTTCGGTTTTGGAAAATCATGCCATTGTGACATTGATGAGGCATAAGATTAAATGTCATTTTTCTCTTATGTTTTTTTGCCTTCTCCAGACTTCCATTAATGTAATGTATCAATTTTCTAAATTCTTTCTTTCTTTCTTTCTTTTTCTCTTGTCACCAGGCATGTGGGCAAATAGCCTTACAGTGGATGACTACCAAGGTTAGTGTAGTTTGTACTATGTTTGTGCTTGACAACTCTTCTCAGTTCTTTATTGCTGATTTTTGCATTATATAATTTCCGATTGTGAGTAAGAAAATCTCAAGGCTTAGATTAACAAGCCTGATTTGGGTTGTAAGGTGGTGTAGCTATGTGACATGGTTTGGAACTTTATGTATTCTTTATTGCAAATCAAAATTGATGCAAGTGTGTTCAATATTTTTCTCTTCAAAGCGTTGACTAAAATGTGTTATGCTGTTGCATCATGGTTCAGTTTTTTTTTCCCTTGGCTTTTGCATTTCATAATGTTCCAAATTTACTTGTTATTGGAGAGATGCCTACCTTTTCATTTAGCTGATGATAAAGCACTTTGATTTGATACTCTAAATTGATTTGCTGGTATGACTTTGTTCAGATTAACTCAATTTCATTTTATTCTCTTTTGCTAGATCTTCTTGATCGGGGTTGGAGAAGATCTGGATGTTTTCTTTATAAACCAGAGATGGAAAGGACATGCTGCCCTTCTTATACAATTCGCTTGAAAGCAAATGACTTTGTTCCTTCTAAGGAGCAACTCCGTGTATCTAGACGGATGCAAAGGTATGCTTGTTTCATATGATATTTCTTCAGGAACATGCTTCTAGATTGATGATATTGAAACTGTCATTATGTTTTTTTGAAGTTCAAATACTTTTAAAGCATGCTTATAGATATCACATGGGAGTTTATTAGACCATTAACTTGAAGTCCAACCTATTATTTTTTTACAAAAGGAATTTTTTTTCTTTTATTCTTTTTTATTGGTGGGTGGGGGTGGGAGGTGGGTGAAAATTTGAATTACGTCAATATATTACCTTACGATGCTGCTTCTCCTTTCCTTTCCTGTCCTACCTTTATTCAAGTGGGAGTGTTCAAGGAGGTTGAATACATTGGATATTGTATTTTTCTAGTACGAGCAATTCACACTTCCTTTGATATTTGTAGCCTGTAAACATGTTATGTCAAATTTTATTTGTTCTACCTTTTTCACGAACAATTCTATGTGCCTAGGTTTTTAGATGGAACTTTGGATGTTAAAGAAGTTGATGTCTTGGAGAACCCTAATACTTCTAAGAAATCAGAAAGCTTCGTCCATCATAAGTTCTCAAGCCCCATGTCAGGAGAATCCCTATCTGCCAGCAATGAAGAGCAGAACAAGGTTGAAAAATCTTTGCACTATTTATCAGATCAAATTGATAATGTAGTGCACGAGTTCACTGAGAAGGGGGAATTTCCATATGGTATTCAATTACCAAAAGCTTCAGTCAGAAAGGTTTCACAGGGAAAAAGAAAGTTACTAGTTAATGGATCAGAAGATCTCTTATATAGTAGCAATATAGTCTTTCAAATTGCAGCCTCTATAAAACGAGCACAATTAGGTGAAAAGGATGGCAATGATTCAAAACCATCAAGAGATTGTGAAAAAGAGAATGGATCATCTCCTAAAGTTATTGCAGAAAAGCTGGTAGTGTCTTTAGACCCAGTGGTGAAAATTTCTGGTCTGTCTATTAGGGCTTGCAACGGACATATCAATTTTTATTCTTCTAGCAATCAAGTTTCCCTGAGTGAAAGTGTTCAAAATGCTGCAGTTCCTAAAGAAGCTGGAATGAAGCATGATAGTGGAGCAAATTGTTTGATTAGTGCTCAACATTGTCAGGTAAAAAGGCGAAGGCTCGAGATCCGTTTGAACAGATCCAGTTTTGATCCAGAAGAATTTGCTTTGTATAGAAGATATCAGCTCAAAGTACATAAAGATAAACCAGACCATGTCACAGAGAACTCATATCGCAGGTTTCTGGTTGATACTCCATTGTTACATGTGTCTCCTTCTGGTGATGGCACAGTTCCTCCTTGTGGTTTTGGCTCTTTCCATCAGCAATATGTAGTAGACGGTCAGTTAGTGGCAGTTGGTGTAATAGATATCCTTCCCAATTGTTTGTCAAGTAAGTATTTATTCTGGGATCCAGACTTTGCCTTTCTATCACTAGGCAAGTACTCAGCGCTTCAAGAAATAGGTTGGGTGAAAGAAAACCAGGTTTGTTGTCCTAGTCTTCAGTACTATTATCTTGGCTACTATATTCACTCTTGCAACAAGATGAGATACAAAGCTGCATATCGCCCATCAGAGCTTTTATGTCCTCTTCGTTATCAGTAAGTTATTCCATTTTAACTTGCAAATGAAATCACTTCTTCATCATGCTGGCAGTTTATTCATGAACTTGTAGATCAGTTACTTTGTCTCAAACTCGTTTGCTTTCTAGTGTTTTTCTTCACCTAACTTTGATAACAATTCTTGGTTCAATCTGTATATAGATATGTTAATTGTTACGTAGGCCATTCTCTGAATTTTTTTTGAATTTTGATAACTTTTAGCCTTCCCCCTTTATTATGTAAGATGAGGCTGACAGCAATGCGTGATCTCCAGGTGGGTTCCATTTGATATTGCAAGGCCTTTGCTTGACAGAAAGCCTTATGTTGTCTTATCAGATTCTTCCATTTTACAAAATGGAGAGTCATCCCCACCTCAAGTTACTGAAGATTTAATGGAAAGGAAGCTTGATGACATTGGCCAAGAAGATGCAAATGATGTTCCAATGGATGAAGATGAAGAAACGGTTGAGTCTGAATTGGAAAGCTCTGATGATGATCCTGGCCTAGAAACTACTTCATATGGTGAACCAGAAAATGGTGATGTCAGCAAAATTTTGCTAGGGTTAAAGGGATCTCGTTTGAGATACAAGGTATGATCACTAAAGCCTTTGTTGCATAAATACTCTGACTACTTCCTGCTCTTTCTGGTGCCCCATTGTCCTTAAAAGTATTAGCTATGAAAAAATTGAAGAAAATGCAGTAATTATCAATTAGTTAATGTTTCAAATTGATGAATCTCAGATATGATGTCTTCAAAAAATAAGACTGCTCTTGTTCCAATAATGTAGGATGACTCAAATCCTCCGCTTCCTTTCGTTGTTTCCAATCTTGTCCCCCAATAAAATACTGCCAACTAAGGGAGAGTTGTAATTTTGTTCTGAGCATTATTTTATCGGGGGTAACAGGACTGGGGACAGGGAGAGGGAAAAGAGTAGGTCTTTATGTTTAACAATAACAACTACTGCGTGGCTTGTCCCTTTCCTGTCTAACTTCCTCTTTTGCCTACTTTTTACTTTGTGTACACCGCACCTTTCATATCTGAAGGATCTGCGAAGTGCCTTTGGTCCTGAGAAGCGGAGTTACTTGGAGTCCCAGTTGCAGAAATACATTAGGGTTGTGGGTTCAGAGTTATCTGAGCGGATGGTCTATTCAATCGGATAATTTAAATCTTAGCAGAAGAATATAATAAGATGCTACTACTAATATCCCAAGGGGGGAAAAAGATTCCACTGCAGATAAGTTACGTGCATTCTGCAGTTGGAGCTGAATTTGGTCCTTGATTGTCTCTAGGAATGATATTGGGAACAAAAATTAGCAATTGTGGAAACCCTTAATTTTTTGGATAATGGATTGTTTTATTCAACATGTCTCGTTTGATAATATAATTCCTCACGCATTTGCAGATATGCTTTGCATTATTCAATGGCGTATTTCTTTGCCACATTAGTTGCTAAATGTGGAATGTAAGGGATGTTTTGATTTGAATTCTTCTTGTCTTTAGTTTAAGCAGTAGTTTAGTAACTTCCACATTCCTGCAAGTTTCAAGTTCCCTCATTCAATTTTATGCTTTATGAGAGCAGAGGTATAGGATTTACCTATGGTCATAATGATCAAGGTATATGATTAATTTATCTAAGTTGTGATGGCTATAGATTCAAGTTAGATTCGTTCTCGGATGCTTTATTGGTTCATTTCGTGGCTCTTCACCATGTTGTCCATTAGAGTCAGTAATGAATCCAAACGGACTGTATGATCACTGGAACGAAGACAACACTCAAGTTATTGGATCTTTTTGCCGGCATGCTGATATTAACCATAAAATTAAAACTCCTTCCAGATAAATATAAAATGAAGAGTCTTAGAAAAATGGTTTTTTGAAGAAAAAAAGTTATGTTTTCTGTTAAAGATATAAAATCATTAGTGCATTCATGTAATAGCTTAAGCTTTTAGGATAGTTACCCATGATATGATTTATGAACAAGTGGTTAGGAATTCAATTTTTGCCACTTTCATTCTTCTAAATAAAGTTAAATTTTAACACAAAATAAAGTGGACAACATCTATATCTTAAGCTTCTAAAATAGTTGGTTATTAATATAGTACTAAAGTCTCTATGACTAAGTAGTCAAAATTTTGGTTCTTCTTGTTCTTATTCTTTTAAATAAAATAAAATTTCAGGAAAAGATAAAATAAATCATTGTATTGCTCACGCTTCAGTTTCAAGTTCTGAAGGGTTATTGTGGGTATACTAAAAATATAAGTGTTTTTACATAATAGCTTATGATTTTAAGAGTATTAGTCGTACACTTTTTATATATGTTTTTTCGTTAACTGCTTTATGATATTTGATGCTTAGTTTTCCTATATTTATTGCAATAGTTAGTGGAAATTTTTTGTTAAAAGAAAAATCACTCTTCAAGAATAGAACATTATTTCTTTTAATTAAAGAAGAAAATGGTATATGTTTTTGTTTATAAACGAGTTTTCAATCTAAAAACTTCCCAAAAAATATTTTGTTGATAGTGCTTAGTTAAAAACTATCTTCTACCCAAAATGTTTTTATAAGTCCAAATATTTCTAATATTTATATTCTGGGTTGGGATTTTTAACATAAGTGTAAATTCAAATTAACTGCATTATTTAATATCTTCTAATAGGATGAATTTCCTATCAGATTTATCGCTGGATTGAGAAATGGTTACGTAAAAGTTGTTTTTATAAGTCCAAATATTTCTAACTTTTATATTTTGGGTTGGGATTTTTAACATAAAGTGTAAATTAAAATTAATTTGCATTATTTAATATGTTCTAATAGGATGAATTTTTCCTATCAGATTTATCGTTGGATTGAGAAATGGTTACGTAAAAGTTATGAGAAATGTTATCAATCTGTCCGACCAGGAGGCCATAGTCCTTTTCACAAATACTGAGGAGGAGAAAAGGAAAGTATTGCAAGTGGTATTGGCTTTGAATCCACCATACATTAGTGCTACCAATAATAGCTAATAGAGGAGGAGGAGGAGGAGAATTAAGGAAGAGAAAAGGAAAGTATTGCAAGTGGTATTGGCTTTGAATCCACCATACATTAGTGCTACCAATAATAGCTAATAGATCTATAATAAGGAAAAAATAATAGTATACGTTAAATGGGATTCAAATGAATGGGAAGAAAAACTTTCCAACCAATTATATCCAACCCATTCATTCCTCCATTAAGACAAGATTCCAACCTTTGCATCTCAATCCGTTTTTCAAGCAGGGTTATATAACGTCAACTCAACCAACTAAAGTTTGGGTTACAATACATCTTGTTCAGCAGTCTTTTATTTCAATACAATACATTTACTTGGCAGGGACCGAGACAGAAAGATAAGGCACTTGGAAGGCTTTCCTCATCCAACTATGGTGCTACAAATTGAAAAACAGGACCGATTAGAGAAGTTGGGACATCAGTTTTTTTTCTTCTTTTAACAATCAGATGTATTTTAGATTAAGTTATTGACAGGGTTTGGCAAAATGCTGATTTTGCAAAATTGCCTGTATAAATCCACATTCATGGAACAACACAAGGTTAAGGAATGTACAATTGGCAATGGCAGGATGATTAAACATCATCTGCATCACTTCCGCCAACCTGCGCTTCATGGGTGATCCAATAATTGCTTCCATCAGGACCTGTCATCTTTGACCTGCCCAATAATAAAGCTCATCTAAACCACTACATACTTAACGTTCAAGATGACTTCACATTGATTAGATTAGCAATGTTTTCTCACACATTTCTACTGACCGTTCAAGCACAGATTTTCCTTCCTTGTACTTCTGGCTTTTTTCATGGGCAGTCTCCTGAAAGAAACCATTTGAGTAACTAAAAGCTACATAAAAATAGGCAAAACCATGATGTTTAAAGCACTGCCTCATAATCTTACATATTTCCAACCCACAATCGATCCACAACCCACACAGAAAATGTCAGCCACGGTATGCAAACCAGTTATCATAATTCTCTCCTCTTTTACTCCAACAGAAACATTCACGCTGTCAAAGAAGAAAAGGTTTTAGCTATATCTGTGAACAGAACCAAGTGCAAAATATAATGTGGCCGCTTTAGAGGTCCAAGAGGCAAGAGGCGATGAATAATAAACTTAACTGTTCTGGTTTAACACTTTGGTTACACAAGCTATAAGATCCACAATCACCTCAACAGTTGATAGGAGTGACAGCAATTATGCGTTGTTCTTGTTATGCAGTTGTGATTCACAAACGATTTCCAATGCAATTGGCAAGTCCTCAATGCAAGCATAAGAGGATTTACCAGTGGACATGCATAAAACAAGGACGACAATAGCAATGTGTAATGTATATCCTCAAACAAGTTCTTGGATAAACAAAATATCAATATTCTGCCCCCCACCCCCCCACCCCTTTCTCTTTTCCTTCTCCTTTTTTACACAACATAAGTGGCACAGTATGACATTACAAAGCTTTATTGCTATGGTCTAGATACAAATACCACAAGAGAATGTTTATTTCAATTTCTTAGCAATCGCACAATGATAAGGTGCCCAAAATCAAGGATAACTTACACCTTACTGAAGAGATAAGCTTGCCCGTGTCTGCTGTGGAAAGCCTGAATAAAACAACACAGGAAACAATGATAGTCAAATTATTTGTTACGAAAATCCCAAATTAAGAATTGTGGGCCCCAGTAATAAAAATTACCAAAAAAATCAAGAAAAGAAATGAAAAGACTAAGGGCCCGTTTGTATTAGTTTTTTTAAGAGTAGAAGTGCTTTTTTGAAGTAATAAAAGTACTTTTTTTCGAAGTTAAAGAATTCAAGCTTCTAAAAAAAAGCACTTCATGTGTAACAAAAAAGCACATGAAGTGCTTTTTATAAAAGCTTGAACTCTTTAACTTTTAAAAAAAGCACTTTTATTACTTGAAAAAAGCACTTCTACTCCCAAAAAAACTAATACAAATGGACCCTAAATTTTGGAAAAGCTTAACACTATAAACATATATTTCCTTTGAAAGATAAGATCCCCCATTTGACCATCCGTTAGGTAGCCTAGGTAAGATGCACTTATCAATTGATCCAAATAGACGTCTATCGGGTATTACTCATAAGTATTAACAGAATCCAAAGGTGCACCTATGCAACCAAAGTGTGTCTAAATATAACAAAGTGCGCCAGAGGTAACTAGTTCCAACACTTGGAGATGCAAACTAAAGACAGTGATGTAACTGATACTTCTTGATCAATTGAATTACTACTCAACACAATCAATTTTCTCTAACCTAGAAAATAAATATGGTGCAAATTCAACTTGAGAAGAACAACAATGTTGCTTGTAGGAGCAATCTTCCACATGTAAAGAGGTAACGAGGCCTAAAACTCTGCCCTTATTACACTTAATTTGCAGATCTTATATTTACAAATGTATGAAGAAAACAAATTCAGAATAGCAAGGCTTTCCACAGTTTCTCCGTGAAATATGTTGAATCAACCATGTCACAGCGGAAAGCAAATTATCTAGGGGACATTTATCTTCTCTCTGTATAAAGAGAGCCAGAAATTTATCTACTTTCTCCCCCTATTTTATAGAAAAGTAAATATCAGAAAACATGCAGCATTGAGCTGTAGTTCAGAATTAGATAAGCAAGGAAAACCTTACCTTCATAAGCAATTCAGTCCATTTACTACTAGAGATGATAAACAAAAATACACACTCATGAAAAACAAAAGCCAAAAATAGATCTTCATGACTTATGTGGTATAAGTAGATAATAAAAGTATAAAACATTTGAAACCACGAAAAACATGATAAGGGAAGCAATAAGAATTTCTAAGCTTCTAAAGAAACACAGACATGTTCTAAACTGAGCAAATTAAGCAACCACCAAGCAATTAGGAAGATAATAACAAACAGACTCTGATCAAGTCAAGCATCCAATTGGAATCATGTATGATGTAATAGCCAACACCCAGCCTTGATATATGATATATGTGACACACCCAAATAAAACAGACATCATCAATAACAGATGAATTGACAATACAGGGATAAAGATCCACCAAAAATGTTACAAACCCAGAAAAATTATTGACTCATTAAAAGCAGGTAAGCGATCAAAATCAAACCTTGGAAACGATGTCTTCACAAAGCGCTAGATGGGTCCGGCAATGTTTGCAGCTATAGATCTTCCCCTCCAGATTGACCACAAACAACCTCCCCATGAATTTATGAAAATTCTACGCAACAACTGAAGATCAAGGACGATTACGATAAAGGGTCGCTGTGAAAATCAACAAACGACCCAATCTAACAGAAACCGCGGAAAGATCGAAAACGATGAATCTACCATGCCGGAAGACACGAATTAAGTATAGTCAAGAACAGTGGAGATGCTCAAGAAAAGGGTGGAAGAAGAGAATCGTCCAAGATTTACCTGTGTTTTGGTTGAGTACGTACGCAGTTGCAAGAAATGTGGACACAAAAGAGAAGAGGAGACAAGTTATCACATTTATCGCTTTTTTATGCAAAAGCGGAATCCGACAAGACTTGTGCATTAGGGTTTATTTTATATTTTTATTTTAAAAATTATTTTAATACTTATTTTTTTTTAAATATCAATATTTAAAGTAAATTATTAAATATTTATTAATTATTATTTATATTTAATAAATTTTTAAATATTTATTATAAAATCAATAATTAATAAATAATTAATATCTTACTCCGAATACTAAATCCACCGTAATAGCATGCCAACTTTCTTTTATTTCACTTCGTTGATTTCTATTTTTTGTTCAATCAATCACTTATGGACAGCGGTTGCTTTGCCTGCCTAACAAAACTTTTTGTTTGAGTTTAATTTCTTATATAAATTTTTTTTAATAAAAAATTTTAGGGCAAAAGAAGTTGGCCCAACTTTAAGGTTATACACGTCATAAGTTGTTTTAATGGTCAAAAGTTACAGTAATATTTATAAATGATTTACTAATAAGAAATTATCAGTAAAAATTGAATTTAAAATTATTGATTGATGTAATTTAATTTTATCAATTCTATATTATTTTATTTTATATTTTTAACTAGACATATCTTTTACTTTATGTGAGGGATACATAAATAAAGTAAGGATAATTTTTAGATTTTTAGAAAAAAAAAGGTAAAGGTGAATAAAAAATTTTGAGATGTTTTTTTCCCCCTAAGTGATTAGATTTTGAAAATGCTTATGTGGGGAATGCCCCATTTGGTTATGGTGAATTATTAATCGTTATAGATTTTATTTTTGGAGTTTCTTCTTTTAATTAATATTTTATTTTATTGATTCTTTCGTGAGAAAATCGTTTTTTTTTTAAACATTTCAATAGTCAACTGGAATTGTGTAAGAGGATCTATTTGTCAACCATCTAGCGTGGATAACAAAGACACGATTTTAAAAAGATTACTTGAAATTAGGAAATCTATATCTATATATTATTATATAAGGGAAGGTTTTTGAAATTTAGACAAATAATACGTGTTATTTATATAAATATTTTCTCTAATTTAAATTCTTACTTATTTGATTCTTGTTTTTTTTATACTTAAATTTTAAATTATTTTTATATTGAAATTTTAATTATACCAAATAATAAACAATCAATTTGATTTTATTTAGATAGTAATTTATCTTATTTCTTTGATAAGTAATGAAATTCAATTTTGAATCTTATTCTTTTCTTAAAATTTAAATAATAAATATTTAATCATTATTCTAATCAATCTAATTATGACTATCCTATTATCCTACAATTTGAATGTGTTTAAATGATATACATTTAAAGCAAACAATTTTTTAATTTTTAAATGAATTTTTTTTAAGTCATGTATTAAAAAACAAAATACAAGCAAGAAGATAATGATAAATTCATAAAATATTATTCACACTTTTTTAATCACAACTACAAAATGATTATATTATTCATAATTTTTTAATCACAACTACAAAATGATTTATTTTAAGTTAGATGGAAATAAAATTAAACAAAAATATACTTAAATTCATATATATATATATATTAAATGTATAATTATAGAGATATTTTTAAGTAGACAATATATTTAAATTTAAAAATATCAAAATAACTATCATTTTCTTTTTACATGCATAAATTAGTCTATCTAAAAACAATTATATATATGTGGATAATATTTTCAAATATTATATGGATTTAATTTTAATCTATTGTCAGTGTAAAGTTTCTTTAGTCATCCAATCATGTGCTGACACATCATTAAAAGAGTTAAACTTTTTAGGTGGTTGTTGTAATAGTCAAACATTTTTATTGATTTGGCAACACATGATTAGATGACAGTGTAAAGAAACTTTACATTGACTGTGGATAAAAATTAAACTCATATTATATTTGTTTAGATCTTATCAAATATGCTTTTAAATATAATAATTTGTTAATATTTGATTTGTTTAGAACTTATCAAATATACTTTTGAATATAAGAATTTGTTAATGTTTGATCTTTTTTAGATCTTAAATATGATAAATATCTTTTTGATCATACTCATTTGATGCTAAAATTTTAAATTATTTTTATACTGAAATTTTAATTATATTAAGTAATCAATTTAATTTTATTTAGGTAATAATTTATCTTATCTGTTTGATAAGTAAAGAAATTTAATTTTGAATCTTATTTTTATCTTAAAATTTAAATAATATTTTATTAAGAAACTTATGTAAAAATTATTGTAATAAGCAACACATTATTATTTAAAAGTCTATATATAATTAATTTAATAAATACATACATCACACGGGTAATAAAACTAATATTAATTAAAAAGAGGTGCTAAACTCTAAGCCACCCAAAAGGGGTGACCCCACTAAATGAAATGCAAGTCATTACATTCACAATAACAATTAGTGATAAGTAAATTTGAGAATCTTTACGAGGTTTGAACTCATAAAAATATTTGTATGGAAGGTGAATCTCGATATCTCAAACATAATTAATTTCATATTTAAAAGATATAAAAATACCTAATAAAAACAAAAAGAAGAACAAAAAAATCTCTATTTGCGATGGAAAGTTGTTATAACTTAAATATTTAGTTTTTGGTTCGGTAACTGCTTCCGGTGGTTTAACATGTTTCTTAATTAAATTTTAATGAATGAATATATCAAACTTATTGTGAGGTTGGAGGATGATGTTACGTGTTTTCTTAAAAATGTATTTTCACGTATACATAAAACAGTATAATTGCGCATGCTAACTGTAATTTATTTTTGCTTTGAATTTGCTTGCTAATTTTTTCCATGTTTGATACTCTATACGAATAAAGATTTAGTTTTGATTTTTTAATAAAATAAAACTTTTACATTATTAATAAATCATATAGTATCAAATATTTAGAAAATAATCAAATTTTCCACTAAAATAAGAAAAATTTTATATTATGTAATGATGTAATATTTTTATTCATTAATATGTAATAAATTAATAAATTTAAACTCCATAAACAATATGTATGCATTAATAAGACCATAGTACCTATCACGGTCAATAAAAAAATTGAAGGAAAACATCTTCTCAGTCCCTCTTGATTCTTTTACAGTATCATTTTAAGTCTAAAAATCCATCTTATGACTCAAAATTTGTTACAAATTATTTAATCTGTTTTAAATTTGCTAGGCCAATAATTGTTTCTTTTGAATAAAAAAAGATGGTGGGTCACCAAAGAAGCAATACAGTATTATACAGAAGCATACAACAGAGTACATACATATGTTATACATACCAGTTTTAATTTTCTGGGTGTACAAAAAATATATATAATAAAATTGGAGTACAGATTGAGTGACTTAATAGAGGAGAATGAGCTAAAGAAGTTTCATTTGTAAAGTTATGTCACTTGTTGAAGGTCGCAATAAAACTGATAGGGCCTTTTCCTGTTACAGCAGCTTGAATTCCAAAGATGAGGAAGACCACCATAGCTAAGCGGGAATGCTTGATCTCTGCCAATTGAAGTCTGGCCTTTTCTTCAGGGTCGTTGGCCAAGCCCAGGGGATCGAAGAACTTGCCCCCTGGGTATAACCTTTTCTCTGGGTCAAGCTCTGCATTTCTTTGGAATTCAATGTAGCCTATCACTATCACCTCAATCCAGATCAATGTGGTCAATGAGAATGGAAGAGGAAGTCCCAGGTAGGATGACCCTTCCACCAGCTCCACCTGAAAATTGCAGTTAAAAAAACAAAACAATTTGAATAAGCTTGATATATTTTATTTTCCTATTCATCAGCATGACCACGTGGAGAACAGGGATCCGGATATCCTCCTGTACTGCATGAGGTGCAGAAAGAAAAATACACAAAAAAGTAGGTCCTACCATTTTTAAATTTGTGGAACCCACTTGTGTCTTTCTCTTTCTCTCTCCTATTGCACCTCCGCCTCATGCAATACTGAGGAGGATCTGGATTTAGAAGATTAATCTGACTTCAATCTTCAGTGGTTACTTAAGAAGATAGTTCATATAAATTCCATTCTGCAGGCAAGGTTCTTTGAACTAATCAATTTTAGTCACAATAATAATTGGTTTAACTGCTAAAATATTTTAACACTATCCTAGGACTAAATGGTATGGTATTTTGTCCGTTTGGAAAGGAGGAAACAAGAAAAAAGGCATTCTATGCGAGAAATCAAATAATAATGTAAAATTTTGTCTTCATCGTTGTTGGCCACAGAAGTCATTATCATCTTCAGGTAATACAACAAAAATCTGTACAAGGTATATTACGGTCACATACATGGGGACCATGTTACATTGTCAGTAGCTTATACACACAACCACCACCAACACTCTTCAAAATAAAAAAATAAAAAAAAAAATCCAACATCTACGTGCATATTCTACCGTCTTATACTCTTATTACAAGTTTCAGATTTCTAGTTCCCACATAAACCAATTTCTGATTGCTATGTTGTTGATGAAAGATGAATTAAAGAAGAAAAGCCACAAAAGATGATAAGACTGATCAGAAGCACCAAGTGTTTGATTAATTACCTAACTGGAAAGAAAGCTGGGTTCCCAAAAAATGGCGAAAACCCAAAAGAAACAGAGAAAAATGCTATTCAGTTGCTGCATCTGCTGACATAAAAATGGTTACCTTTCCAGCGTCTTGCCATGCGACCCCAGTGAGAGCCTCAACAGCCAAGGCACCAAGAGCCCCAAGCATTGCCCATCTTCCATGAATCAGCTCGCACTCGCGGAACCTCTGCAACCCGAACACCTCCGTGTACGGCTGAAACGGCGTCGGCTTCACCTCCGTGGCTTCCACTCTGGTGCCGATCACGTCGCCGGCCAGATTCTTCGCCAGGTTCTGGTCCAGCGAGTCCAAATCGAATTGCAGGTACTCGGCCGGTTTCGCGAACCCAAACGGGTCGAACCCGCGGTCCCCGATCATGGTCCCGTCGAGCCATTCGGGTGGCTGCGCACCCGGGAGCCATACGGGTCGGTCCCCGTCGGGTCTTATTTTTACCTCCTTTTTCTTCTGTGGTGGTGGCGGTGCCTTCTTGGTGCCAAGATTGAAAAGGGCATGGAATCTTCCGGAGTTTGAAGTGGGGTTGCTTAGACGGGTGCCGAAGAAGTATGACGTGGCGGCGGCGGTGGCCATGGCTGGGTTTGGCGGAGCAGTTAGTTCTCTGACTGGACTAAGTGGAGTAGAAATGTATTTATATTTCAGTGTAAAATAATTTTGTGATTGAGTGTGAAGGAGTGAGTGTGTGAGCATAAGGAGGGGCTTATCTCTGCCTTATCTGCATGGGTGCTTGGATGGTTGATGGCTGCTTGACATTTATTCTGTGGGTCCATAGGAAAAAAATTTTTAAAAAATCTATATTTTGACATTTTCTGGGTTTCCCTTGATTGTTTATGCTTGAGAATTATTTATTAGGTGTATGTTTGCCAAATTAAAATGAAAAAGTTCTTCTGTTGTTAGTATGGTCCATGTACACTGTCTCCCAACAATTACTTAAGTCATGCAGTTTTGTAATACCAAAGTCCAAAGTTTGAAACATAAGGGAGCTATGGCCAAAAAGAGTTGCGGGAGAGGGGAGCACTTGTTTAAAATAGTTAAAAAATTTAGGTGTATCTTTTATTTTTGGTAAGTCAGAGAAAAACAAACAAAACTACTCCCTAAGGAACCTTGTTGCAAAACTATCTGCAAGAAGATTGAGGATTAAACCAAGAGGTGGATCCACCCACAGCTTCCGAGTTGTCTCATGATGGCTCCCCATTTAGCAAGGTAATCTGCACAGTGATTAGCTTCCCTAGGAGTATGAGCAATGTGGTATAGTCTTACGAGATTTCAGTGTAACATAGTTGTCAATTACTATCGCTCGAATATTATAACCCAAATAGTTTGTGAGATGGGATTTTGTGTAAAGTTTTTATGATGGATTATTAGGGAAAATAATACTTATTAATTGTTGCTGGATGAAAAATATATGTTAATGTTATGTTCTGTGGATCTCAAATTGGTTTAGTTAGTTAGAAGTTAGTTATTATTAGCTAAGTGATAGATGGTTTATTGGATAGGTAGTTAGTTTGTTGACCGGTTGTAATTAACTCCCTTACTTGTAATCTAATTCATCTATATAAAGCCTTAGCTAGGTGCTTGAATGGACAACCCGATAGTGAAAGAATCACATGGTGAAATGCTGTGATTGAGTGCATAAGTGTGCAAGTGAGAGATCATCTTGATCTGAAAATTTTCTTTTACTGGCCTGATCAATAAAACCATAACCAAAGCATTTGAAGAGTGGACGTAGGAGTTTGCACACCGCAACTCTGAACCACTATACTTTCTTGTGTGTTTTTCTCATCCTTTCACTCTCAATTCTTATATTTCAATCGATATCTTTGTTGAGTGAATTCAAGATTCATCAAAGATCGTTCAATCCGATCAATCATTTTCATAACAGTTAAGTTTCTGATGTTGCACTTAACTGCAATTTATGTTGCATCTCTAACTTGAGTTAATGCATGAAGTGTGAACAGCAGACATTGTTTGAACACCAAGGGAAAGAAACAAATTAGTGAATACTCTGATATAAATTATGACAAAGCTGCATTGGTGATGGGTACTGGTTCTTAGAATCTTAGATAAAGTAAGAGTAATAGCTTCATCTTACCTACAGCACCCGACTAGGCTTAGTCTCTTCCCATGCTGTGTTTAAAAGCCTTTCTTGGGGATGTATTCAACAGTTTGGCATGCCAATGATGCCAATTGATCATTCTTTCCTGATGGTATTGTGGTATGTAATACCTCCGTGCCTAATGGTATTGTGGTAGGTAAATAGCGTTGTAATCGTGAAAGAACACAACTTTTGTTCCTTCAACTTTCGCTTCTACCAAGCAAGTGAAGCGAAATCCATTTTCAGTCCTCCACTTTTCTGCTTTCACCTTTGCTAACATGAATTAATTTGTGAAATAAAAGAGGAATAAATTACTTTTTTTATTGCAATTTTAATCTCCTCTCCTTTTTTCCTGGCAAATCATTTAAATAAGTACTTTACAATTGCTGCAGACAAGAATTCAGAATGACATTAAAAAAATAATGTAGAGAGGTAAATTTTTATCAACTAAAGAATAACTTACAAACAAGAGCTCCCTGGTGTAAAAATAACTTACAAACAAGAGCTCCCTGGTGTAAAAGATGTGGTTAAGTTACTTCACGTTATTGTTCATCATATATTGATTATGTTTTCTTTTACTCTGAAGTGCCAATTTGCTGGCTGCCAGTGGGGTGATCTCGCTCAAGGTGGGAACTGGAAAGAGCTGAGGTTGCTGTTACGCATTGTTATATTTTGAAATTGGCTGGTGAGGCAAGGCAATGCCTTGTGATTCTAAACCACTTAGATATCTGTTATCTCTGGAGTAACTAGACGATGAAAACGGGTAGAATGATGGATTTAAAAACATGAATCCGTTGATTGATATGCTGGCTGGAATTCTAGTACTTAGAAGGGTGCACTTGAATTACACTACCTTTTTCTCATTTTTCTTATTCTCCCATATATGACTTGAGTACTAGATACAGTTAAGCTCTAAAACTCTAATTCATAAAGGATTTGGTTTTGACGACAAAGTATCAAATGAACCTAAAGCAGAAAGAGAGCAGAGCATATTAAGACCCTGAGTGACTCAGTGGCTTATGACAAAAATGAGGGAGACAGTAGTACGCTGCTTCTTCAATTTGAAACAAGGTACAAAAATGATGATTTGTAATAATTTAAATGCCCTGATAGTTTGAATTTTTTTTAAAAATGATTAAGATGATGGAAATAAGATTGGGAAGATTAGTTATTATAATTATTTGCATGGTGAGCTACATAGGATGCGCACAGAAGTGATTTTCCCAGTAAGGATACGGTAATGTCTTCTCCACATTACTGTAACTTGGATTCAAATGACCTCACTTGAACCCTTGGGTCAGTTAAATATATGAGGTACTGTTTATTACTAATGGTAAGCGGTCTGAATGGACTCGTGTTTATCATCTCTGCTTTGAATCTATCATTTCTTGCCATTTGTCAACCATTCCTAGTAAAAAAACATTTCGTTTTAGTTAAATTATTTTTGTGCAATAGTGAGTTATTTTACTGTTTCCTCTGTTATAAAGCATAGTGACAATTTAACAGTTTACTTGCTTTGTGCGCGCTGTGTGTTTGTACTGATGTTTGATCACAACATTCATTTTATGTCTGCAGTTTTTCTTACTTTCTTTTTTCTTGTTTTCTAATAATGTTATTTCATTCAAGAGAAACAGTAAAAGGGGGATCACCATATCAAAGCTGTTCATAAACCAGGAAAAAGAATTGCAACAAGGAAGAGGGAACAGGCCATAAAGTTATGGGGATTGCTTTGCTCCTTGCCCTGGGTTGCCTAAAGCCCTTGATTTCTCAAAAGATTAGTTTATTGAACAGATGAAGACATCACCATCATTGCTTAAAGGAGGAAGACCTCTTCAAATTGCTGACTTGCTTCTTGTTACTATTGGATTGTTGTTTGTATGGCAAGGCAATGTTAGCACATGATGATGATAGTACTGTGGTTTTCCAGTTAGCAGTTTCCTGCCTGGTACTAGTGTACTGTACCAACATAAAGATAAAAGGAGCGATACTCTGCATGCCTCTGATCACCTGTCAAATTGCATACGTTGTCATTCTTTTTTCATACAGTTATTTGAATGGGTCTGACATTTATGCACTTTTTCACACATGAAGGCAGACAGGTAAGGATGACTGAAACTGTCAGATTCTCATATTTAGTCATTTAGATTAACGGAAAATAATTATGCACAATAAAATGGCGTGTACAATTTGAATTTGGGTCGTAATAGTGTGAGTTCGGTTAAATTTCGATTTTATCGTGTGAAAAGGTACAGAAGTCGTGTTTATAAAGTGACGTACGAAGTTGTATGAGCATACGATCACACTTACATCTATGGACAAAGTTGTATGCCTTACTGCCTTTTTGTTATATAGAAAAGATGCAATTCTTGCTGCTTTTATATTAACTATGCAAGTTGCCTTGATGTTAATTTTGCATTACATTCTCTACCTCTACTGGTCCTTTTTGTTTTCACTTTTTCCACCCATGTTGTGTGACAGACTAGGAAAGCTTGACTCAAAACGCTTCTTGGTTTCGAGATCTTACAGTGAATTTAGTCATCTGACTCTAACATGCATACACAGATGAGCTGAGACCTAAATCATCGAAGTTTTCAGATGTTAGTTTTTTTTTCTTTCCAAAAGGCCAAAGGGTACGAGTCTCTGGACAGTTTATCTGTTAATTTTACATTCCTCCCAACACAAACGTGCGTTCGTAGAAAGGAAATATTTTCTGGCAATGGACGAACGCCCGTTGGCTTGTTGCCCAAAACCAAAACAAACAGGCCTTGGTCATTTCAGTAATTAATAAGAATCTCTGCATTAACAATGGTTCCTTGAGGCCCATTTGTCAGAAGTTAAATTCATTGACAAATGAAGCCCGTGAAGTTGAGAATCTGTGCAGTGCATGCCCACCACCAAGGGCAAAAAGAAATTTAACTCGATTTACACATACACGACTTTTTACTATAGATGGCACCAATAGCAAAAGAATGGTCATACAGAAACATGCAGTTATCGTGGCATGCCAACGAGCCCTTCCTTTTATCACATACTCACATGCAGTAGAGCTAGTACCTTAACTCTGACATGTCCCGTGCATTGTTATAGCTCAGTAAAAATATATATATATGTGTTTGTGTGTGTGGTTGGGTCATGGGCTACTATAAAAAGTGCATCTTGAGTAAATTATTAATGGTAAACCACTTTCCAAACCCATTATAGCACTCTTTTGACTTTTGTTTACAGGGAACAATCAACTATTAGGCTGTAAAGAGAGTAACAAGAGTGGGATCAAAGATCGCTTAACTTGCTTCTCATCAAATTTTTGATGTGGGAACTGAGAGAGAAAAGCCATCATTGACTCGTGTTGTTGTCGGAGTATGTCACCGGAAAGTCAAGAATGTTGATGGCCTCAAAGTTGCAAGGGACACGCCCAAGTGGACTACATGACCATCACCATCAAGCAAAAAGCAAAAGTGAATAGGAAAAAGCCTCCCACAATGCCTACACATTCACCACTCTCATTTTCCAGGTGTGTTTGTGTGCTTCTAATCATGTTTAACCTATAATTTAATCTTGTGTCAAAAAATCCCATAGTCCCCGACATTAATTATTCCCAATGTCAGTTCCAACTGTTACCAATCCTCTCTCATTAATGTTCATCTTTTTCAGCACTTGGCCATGTCGGGGTTTTGTCGTCGTGATTTGCACGTGTGATGGTCTAGAATTCTTTGCATGTTGCTTAGGTCACACTGAAGTAATTAATGTCAAATGCTACCATAAGATTATTAGTGAGTTTAGATTGACTGAAAAAAAAAATTATGTTAAAATTAATTATATATATAATTTATTTTTTATAAAAAATTAATTTATGTTTAGATGTGGTGGTTTATAATTGATTTTAAGATAAAATTTTTTATTTAAATTGTATAAAAAATTTATTTTTATGTATTAAATTAATAAAAGAGATATAAAATTATTAAAAATTTTATTTAATTAAGGATAAAAAAATATTTATCTATCAAATCTTTTGAAATAATCTATAATCATATAATTAAAAGTTCTAAATAAAATTTTTTTAAAAAAAATATTTTTAGTTATAGAAAAATAATCTTAATTTATAATTAATTTTACACATTTTAAATAAATAAGATAAATTTTAAATAAAATAAATTTTTATTAAAAACTATTTTAAAAAAGAAAAAAAAAACTTTCTCAAGCATGCTCCTAATTTTTTATTTTTCCTTAACCAATTTGCGGGGTATTGATCTTCCCATACTTCTACGCTTGATAGCTCCTAGTTTCCTAATCAAAATTTTTCTTACTTAACAACAAAAGAATAAGAAAAGAAGTACAGTTAGAGAAAAGTCATCTGGAAAGGATGCTAGTACTATTGGATAGATGTGAATGGCATAATAGGATACTATTACATGAGAATTTTAGGAAAAAGGGCAAAGGCATGTCAACCATGGATGATTCCTTATGAAAACTCACTCTCATTGAGAAATTAAAGGAGGTGGAAATAAGTTAGGTTAGGTTAAGCTTTAACTTAAATAAATTTGACATGTTTTAAAAGAATTTAGTCATCTGACATATTACTTATAATAAAAAAAAATTTGAGTTTGGTCTAACCTTTTTATAAAAATTTAAAAATTTAGTATAATTTAAAAATTTATTTAAAGACTTATATTATATAAAAAATTTTAAATTAACTAACAAATTTAAATTTTATAAGTTTTAAATATATTTAATATTTAATAAAATTACTGTATTGAGTATTAAATTAATAAATTATATTAGTATATAACTAATAAATCATTCAAATATTATAAAAATTTAATTATATATTATTATAATAAATAAATAGATTAGTCTGTTAGGTCAAAAAACCTTTTTTAAAAGTTTAGACCTTAACCTATTTAAATAAATAAATTTTTTTAAAAATTTAAATTTAACTTATTTAATAAATAAGTTAAATTAAAAATAAATTAAGTCATAAAGTGCTTATTAAACCGTCTTACCTATTCTCATTCCTGCAAAGAACCCATGTATAAGATAGTGGGACACCTGCCCCATAAGCTTTCTAGAATTTATAGCAATCATATATGTAGTTTGTATTATTATTGATTTGTTTTTAATGTCCTGGAATTACTAAAATAATTATAATTTGTGTATATATTTTTAATAATAATATATCCTATAAAAATTTAAAAATTTATAAGATATAATTTTTGTCACGATAAACTAATTTTTTTGAATCCGTCAGTACTCGCTGTGGACAATTTTGTAGCTTTTGTCTCCCCATTTCTTTAGGCACTCTGCAAGTCAGAAGATGACTAGTAAAACTGTAACCACTTTGGACTATAGCCTTTTCAACTTTCAATCACTTTCTCCCAAAAATAGGATAAAAGATAAGGAAAATGACTCGTGTGATCAGTTTAGTTAAAAATGATTTTTATTTAATTTTTTTTAAAATTAATTAATTAAATTAATAATTTATATATAATTAATTATATATTAAATATTAAAATAAAAATAAATTATTAATTAACTATATAAATTAATTAAATAATTTTTAAAATAAATTAATTAAAAATTATTGTCCACCAAACTAAGCCTTAAGGTCATTTTTCTTAAAAAATATAAAAGGAAAAATTGAGAACCAACTCGATTGGTTCAAGCTTAAGAATAACAGAGAGTCGATTAAAGAATGATTAGGATGGGAGAAGAAATTGTTAATGCTTGTAATTTGGATAAAAGGATTAGACACAAATGGACCAGAAGCGGCAATTTTGAACTACGGGATTATGTCTAATTGAAAATCATTAGTTGGAGACAAAGCAGCCACAACCTAAAAGATTTAATGGGAATTTGGCCGGCAATGTCAATCGAAGTAATCGAATTACCACTAGGTTAGAAAATCTTCACATAATTATTGGTATTTAGATGACCTGGTGCTATTATTTTTCCAAGATCCTTGTTCAATCAGAATTCCTCCAATGCTTCTGGTACCTAAAATGAGAATAGAGAAGGTTGCGAAGAGGGGATGTTTTTCATTCACTCTTTCTCTTTCTTTGCTCGCTTTACGTAAACTCTCAAGATCTTTATTTTCAAAATCCAATTTTTTTTACACTAATTGATTAGTGTTTGGACTTTGGAGGCATATAATGTTTTGCGAGGTAACATTCGGTGAAGTGATGAAAGAAGTCTGGTAAAAAAAAGTCATTATTCTATCTAGATTTTCTTTTACTCTTGTATAACTTTCTTTTCATGACGTGGAGCCCATATTAGCTGAAAAAATCCGAAGATGTTGAGCCAAGCTAATTTTCAACCATCGAAGACTAAATTGTAACGGTCCTACCACAGACATTTTTAAAGAAAAACTTACAATAAAAAAATCAGCTTAATAATTTTATTGCTGTCAAAAAACTAAATAGTTATTTTAAAATTGAATAATTATATCAAATAATTATTTCCTATAATTATAATAAATGTGTCAAATTAATATAAGTTCCTCTATATATTTTGAACTGTTGAACACTTTCTTTTTGGGCCATCCTGGCCAAGTGCTAATAGGCCAATGCATCTAATAGAATGTCTTAAACCAAAATATTTATTAAAAAAATAATGTATTAATGCAACATAATCCCATTTTGATTAATTAAGAATTAAAGGAAGTTTATATGAGGAGAAAAATAAAATTATATTTCACTTGCAGTAAAAATTTAACACCTTATTAATTAAGTAGTATTATATGATTCTCTAATAGTGTTTAAACTCTTTACATTATCAATGAATTATAATTAAATCCAAACCATAAACCACAATTTACAATGCACTAATCACAAAGAGTAACCTTCATTTTTCCATATCATAATCTAACCATCTTTTATAATTATTATCCTAGACAAAATGTTAAGAGTAGTTTTAGATAATAGAACCTAAAATAGCCGAATAGGCTTTTCCCCTGCTCATTAATATTAATCTTTCCATGAGAAAATAATTTAGCAAGCTTGCAAGAGATGTCATAATAAGTAATAACTCAATCAATCATGTATTTATCTATAATGGAGTTTTTCAAGATCGAAGTTCAAAACTTCCCGTTTACTAATTGCAATGTCTTAATAACTCAATATTTCTTCTGCGGGGTCCAACCATTAATGAGGAATTCTTGTATAGGTCTAAAATTTAACACTTCACTTTTATATACACTCACAAAAAATTTGACAGCATATTAAAAAAGGACCCACATTAAAAAAAAACCCATTGTAGGACCCATTGTGGGTGATTTTAGCTTGGATTTTGTGAGTGTGTGTAAAAGTGAGGTGTTAAGTTTTGGACCTATGTAAGAATTTCTCACCATTAATTATAGTGGGACCCATAATAAAAGAAATTTAAAATAAAAGACAAGAGAGAAGTTAAAAATAAAAGAGATACGGTGAAGGAGAATAAAATTTCTTCTCCTATTGCTTAGGCGTATGGATGACAATTTCTCCTATTCTCCATAGGTACCCGCGGGTAATACTCGTTGGGGAACGAGGGTTTAACACCCATTTATTAAACAGGGCGGGAGAGCAGGTTGTTTTCCCCGTACACGTGGGTACCCGATATATAATTTTAAATATTTAAAGTTGTATTATTGTTATGTATATATATGTTCTTCAAGAAAATTGTATTGTTATTTTGATTTTAAATATTTAAAGTTGTTGAACTAAATTAGTTTGTAGTGGATAAATTAGGATATTAAAATTTATTTAATTTATTCTTGTTCTTTTTTCAATTTTTCTTCATTTTTTTTTTCCATTTTAATGATTTTATGGGTATTCACAGATATCTGTGGGTACCCGTCTACCCGCGAGAGAATTAACAACTGGTATATGTACAAGTACGGGGCTGGGGTCCGAGGGCTACAACCCGCCCTCGCCCCCGCCCCATTGCCATCCCTACTTAGGCGGGTGGAAGCTGGCAGGCAAAAAATGAGGAAGAAAATTGTTGCGGGTAAATGAAATATACAGTTTGTTCACATTATATGAATTTATTATAAATAGATGCTAAAGTTTTTTATTTGGAGGAGGGGATCAAGGGAGAGCCGAGAGTGTGTGAGATACCTATGTAGAGAGAGAAGAAAAATACAGAGCAACATTTTGAGTCCTTGTAATTGAGAGTGTGTGAGACTCCTTTTTTGGACAATGTGTATTTTTTAGTGTTGATAACTCTGTGAAAGATATTGTGAGTTGTACAAATTTTCTCATAGTGAAATCTTTGGTTGTCATTAGACAAAAATCGTGGACATAGGCCAGAGAATCACGTTATATTCTTGTGTATTTGTGTGATTGGTGTGTTTTTCTTATGTGTTTATCCAAACTTGTTTTCGCACTAAGGTTCTACTAGGGATAATCCTTTGTTATTTTTCATAACAACTAGTGTGGATTTTTCAACAAGTAGTATCAGAGCCCGAGAAATCAGGTTATCTAACAGAATTTCCTTGAGAGCACTATAGTGAGACTATTCACGCAATAATGTTGGAAACTTCTATTTGTGTAAAAGATGCAAACCTTGAAGTTTGGGATTGAAAATTTTGACAGGATGATGAACTTTGGCTTGTGGCAAATACAAGTCAAGGATATTTTGATCCAATCTGGACTACACAAAGCATTGAAAGGTAAACCCACCCCTGTCTCAGACAAGATCCCCAAAACGATTCCATCAAAGATTCTGACAAAGGCTCTGAGGGGACCAGCACTTCCGGTATGAGCAATGAAAATTAGGAGAATATAGATATGAAAGCGGCAAGTACTATTCAGTTATACTTGGCCAAAAATGTTCTTGCTAATGTGCAAGGAACTTTGACGACCAAAGAATTATGAGAGAAGCTCAAAGAGATAAACCAGACAAAAAGTTTCTCTAATCGAGTGTATCTAAAAGAACAATTTCATACATTGCAAATGAATAAAGGTACAATAATCTCAAATCATTTGTGCGTTCTCAATGGGATTGTCTATGAACTAGAAGCACTTGGAATTCAAATAGATGATGAAGATAAGGCTTTGAGGCTTATCTAGTCTCTTCCATCTTCCTATGAACATATGAAGCCAATCTTAATTCATGGGAAGGAGAATATATTCTTTTCTGAAGTTACTGGCAAACTCCTTTTGGAGGAGAGAAGGCTGAGTGGTGGAAAGATTACTACACTTGAACTTAGTGTTGGTAGTTGGACATTGGAAGAAGAATAAGAACTCTACAAAAGGGAATCTTATATGCTGGAGGTGAGAGCAATCTGGGCACCTTAAAAGAAATTGCCCAAGAATAAGAGCAAGTTCGGCAAATTGTTCTAAAGATGATGCAAATAGTGTATCTCTTGCCTTGGTGGGAGATGTATAAGATGATATCATATAATGTCTATTGAAGACATGAGCATCCTCTGGTATGACAGATGCCATGATAAACTATGTTTTATTTGCGAGGTCTACATTTGCATACTGGCACTAGTCTTGCTATTTGTGCAGGGTGCATGGTAGAAAAGTATGTCGATGGTATATGAAACTTCCGAAAAAACAAAACATGGAAGTTGCACCATAATGTTTCTGCAAGTTTTTTCGACATGTGAAGAAGAAGGAAAATCTAGGAATTTGCTAATTTCAAGTGTATATGTTTTTATAGTGGAGCATGATAATTCTTAATTTTGAGAGTTATGATTGTTGATTGTAGACAATGATTGTATATGTTCTTGTTGTAGAGCATGATAATTCTCGATGTTGAGCATTATGACGATTGGTGTAGACAGTGTTTGACAAAGCATCCAGGCGATGGGGCGCATGGTATCCTTGATAGGGGTGCCATTTTTCTCTACAATAAGTATAAGCACTTGGTAAGAAAGTGCAAGATCACCTTGATGAACTCCAATAGGGCTTCAAGATATTTTCTCCTTTATGGCTAAAGGGGGTGGATTGCGGGGTCTAGCCACAAATATGGTGGGACCCACAATGAAAGAAATTAAATATAAAAAAGGACAAAAGAGTAGTTGAAAATAAAAGAGATACGGTAAAGGAGAAGAAAATTTCTTCTCCTATTGCTTAGGCTGGTGGAAGCTGGTAGGCGAAAAATGAGGAAGAAAATTGTTGCGAGCGGATGAAATATACAATGTGTTCACATTGTATGAATTTCTTATAAATAGACACTGAAGTTTTTCATTTGGAGGAGGGGATCAAGGGAGAGCTAAGAAAGTGTGAGATACCTTTGTAGAGAAAGAAGAAAAATACATAGTAACATTCTGAGTCCTTGTAATTGAGAGTGTGTGAGACTCTTTTTCCGGGCAGAGTGTATTTTTTAGTGTGGATAACTCTTTGAAAAATATTGTGAGTTGTACAAATTTTCTCATAGTGAAATCTTTGATTGTCATTAGACAATAGTTGTGGATGTAGGCCAATTTTGGGTCGAACCATGTTATATTCTTGTGTATTTGTGTAATTAGTGTGTTCTTCCTATGTGTTAATCTAAACTTGTTTCCGCACTAAAATTTTGCTAGGGGTAATCCTTTGTTATTTTCCATAACAACTAGTGTGGATTTCCCAACATCTTCCTCACAATGGAGTCTTCTATACCAATCATAAAATATAAACGAATAATATATTCTATTCTAAATTAGAGAAAAGGGTAGAGTTTGGCAAAAAAAGGAACATGCCTAAAATTTATGGACTGCCATGTGATGACACATGCTAAATCATTAAGTCGTTCTGCCAAACGCTTGCCACATTTTCGATCAAATTACTACTCAGTGAAATGGAGGAATCACATGTTTCCATTTAGTCATTTACACAGGCTTAGATATTCTTTGATACTAAGTTATATACCTGTGAGATTTATGAGGTAAAAAATAAAACAAAATCTAAACGAGCCATTCATCGCTATATTGTGTATTTTCAAAATTTAAACAAATTTTATGTATAATAGATTCAATTCGTTGGACATTCTAGTTCTACAGTGTATATAATTAATAAGCAAATATACAACGACAAATGTCGAAGATAAGCTTTGAAGATAAAGGCTTGCAAGAAAAAGCCAATACTGAATAAAACCAAGAAAAAAGATAAAACAAGATGAGCAAGGAAAATAACTTAATGTAATTGGATTTAAATGAAACCAAAGACAGGGTTTGAAGTTCAAACTCACTATTTATTTCGTAGACAGGAAGGAAGAGGGATGGGTTGAAGCTTGAAAGGAAGAAATTCAGTAAGAAATAGAATAGAAAGAAGGTGGATAATGGTAATGGATGCATTAAGTGGAAGAAGCAACAGAAGGAAAACGTCAAAAACCAATGAATAACTTATATGACAGAAACAGAACTGATTTGGCCACTAGCCAAATGTGGTGGAGCTCAGCTGATTGCATGTCAACCAGCTCCCAGCTATCCCCACCACTTTATAACCTCATAGACATGGGCATAGACGTAAGATTATTCATTAATCATCAACTACCACAACCCCACCCAAAACTCAGAGAAAATATAATAAAAAAGAAAAAAAGAAAAATCAGAGGGGCACACATGCTAGGACTGACATAGCCATTCGTGGAGAAGGAAAGCAGAAGTGGGCAGGGCAGAAATGGGAAAGGGTAGGATGAGGGACACGTGTGGAGCAGACCTCATGTTTCGTCGCTGACCACTGACTACTTTTGAGTTGACTTTCTGACGTTATACTGTATTATGTTTACCTAAAAACAATAACGAGCTCATTTAGGGTAACAAAATGGGTTAAATTTATTAACATAATGTGATATAAGTGGTAGGTATTTGAGTTCTTTAAGTATGTGGTTAGGGGTTTAATTTATGATTTATGTGTATGAAAAAATATTTGTTAGGAGAGTTTAACCCCTTAAATTGATCTTAGTACCTCCAGGGATTAGTCATCGCAGTCGCTCGTGGGAATACCCTGATAAACAAAAAAAAAGGGTCAAATTCATCATGCCACCTCGTTTATCTGCATAAATTATGTTAGTCAGGCTTCAAAGTTAGTGAGCTGTAAAAATACAAGTAATTTTAGATTAACTAATTTAACCAGTGAATTAAACGAGCCAACCCACATGGCCTGCTCGCAAAATTTTATTTTTTTGAAGTCTTAATTTGTTTGTACCCAACAAAAATTTAATTTAAAAGTAATTAAACATTATTTTCTCAAGTAAAAGTACAAAATGTACGTACTGTATATGCTAGCAGTGATACAACTCACACAAAAACACATTCGTCAAACTACATAAGTTTATGTTATTTGTTTATTTGAATTCTCCCTTAACTTTTTAAATGAGATTAAAGTATTAAATATCATGTCTATGTAATGTAATATTTTATTTGAAATTATTAAATTTAAATTTAAATTTATTTCAAAGTTTACAAGTAAAAAAAAAATTTGCGGGTCGGTACGTTTAAGTCCGTGAGTTGATGCGAAACGAGTCAGACCGACTAATTTATAACTTGTTTAAATGAGAGCAATTTTGACCCAGCAGTCCGTCGCTGACAAGCCTAAACGGGTTGGGCCTTTAACAGCCTTAAGCTATTGCTTAATTGGTATCAATTATAACTTTAGAGTTTAAATTTGATTAAGTGAAAAGTTTTTATACTATTATTTAATTATGAATTAATGTATTATTAAAGGAGGTTGCTTTGATACTTAATATTTTTTTAAGTATTAATATTTAAAAAAATTATTAATTATTTATTAGTTGTTATTTATATTTAATAAATTTTTAAATATTTATTGTGAAACTATTACTTCCAATACATTTTTAAGTATTGTTTTGAAGAAAAAAATTTAGTTTATTATAAGTGACATTTTGATATATCTATAAAGCATTAATTGAAATTTTTTCAAGTATGTCCTTATATTCTAAAATATTCAAAGTGGAGCAATTAATTGTTAAAAATTGAATTAGGGTAGTTTAATAGAAAAAAATTCATAATTAAGACTTGATTTTGAGTTTCTTAATTCTTGTGTCTTGCATCAAAATGACACTTAAAATAATCGAATTTGAGTCCTTTAAAGTGATGGACGCACTTCATAAAATAAAATGTAGAATGATAACTATTGATAAGAAAATAAATAGTTTATAATTTTACAAAATACAAGTACATGTTAAAAAAAAATTTATTAACGATTATCATTTTGTACTTTTATTTTTTAAAATACACTCCTCACTTTAAAGAGTAAAGTGTGAAATAATAATTATGTTATAAATTCAATCATTCACTAAATTTCTTTTCTTTTCTCTTATTCAAATGGAATAAGAACCTATTCGATATTCCATTAACAACAGAGCAGGCAAAACAACTCACTTCAACTGTAACTTTGAAGTAATTTCCCAAATCCATAATATTTTGTGTGTATTCATAATATTTAAAAAGAAATATTATGTTTGTAGTTTTTATTTGGAATTGGGTTCTATGTTGAAATTTCGGTTACAGTATTCGAGTTAGCTTATGGACACCTCAATTAATCCACGTCCGTGATCCGATAAAAAGAAGGTCAATCCGGACAGAACTAGGAGATTAATTAAAAAAAATCTTTGTAACCTGAGTTGAGGAAATTAGCAAAACAGAATTGAACTTGTGATGATGCGACTAATCAAAGTATTTCGTAACAATCAGTTTGACCGTTGGCTTGTGGTGCCTCGGATTGAAAAGAAAAATAACATTGGGGACCTCACACAGTCACGCATCGTTTTCTCGGCATACCAACGAGCAAAACAAGTTCATAACTTGCTCGAAAGGAACGTGTCCTTGTAGGCAATTGTCTTCTCAATTTCACAAACATATAATAATAATAATAATAATAATAATAATAATAATAATAATAATAATAATAATAATAATAATAATCGAGAAAAGATGTCAGCAAGTGCACATAGGAATATAGGATCCTACATGCAATAGTGAATCAATGGAGAGCTTTGAATAATCGCAAAAATAAGACTGCTTATTCGGCAAATTAAGGTGAAAAAAACTGAGAACATCTAATGAATTTTTTTTAAGTAGATACGATATATATATATATATATATATATATTGTTAAAAATATATTTATTAAAATTTAAATTAAAAATATTAAATAATTGTTCTGAGAAAAGATTGCGAGGGATCAATCTGGAAATGGGTATATGTTTTGTGGTATTGTTGGTTGTCACTTAAATAATTTGGGCACATAAAACTTGGGGTTAGTAGTAGTTGGTACAGTGCACGGACCCGTACCAACTTGGATATACTGTGCAGGAGTTGAGAAATAAAAAAATGTTTTATTCTTTTATTTTTTGGTTCTGTTAATCCTTATAAGAATGACGTGAATATATATATATATATATATATATAAGGCTTCTGATAGTTAAAAGTTTTTAGTTTTGATTGTATATAAATAATTTAATGATTACCATTAATTAATTTTTTTACTCTCACATTAATTATTCCTCTCACTATATATATAAGGATATATTTAGTAAGAGTATTATTTTATTATGAAAAATGAGAGAAAAAAATTTTGATTATTGGATCATCTATATATATGGTTAAGATTAAAAGTTACTTAAATGTCACATAATAACTTAAAAAGTCACATAATTTTGTATTCTAATATTGACTATACGTAAATAATTTAATGATTAATATTTGCTCATTTTACTCTCACAATAAATTACTTTTCTCACTATATATATGCCTATATATATCTAAATTTTTGTTTTAATGGAAACTAAACCATTCTCTAAATGATTTTAAGAACAAGTCTCTTATATCGAACTTATATATTTAAAGAAATTAATTCTCTAAATCTTTACTCAATGTTAAGAAACACACCTCTGTCACATAAGGCTAAATCTTTAAATTTTGGTGTATATATAAATGCATGCATGTGGTCCTATATATATCTCTCTTTCATCTGTGTTAGGGATGGATAAACTGTAATTATATGATGTAGATTTGGTCACTGTATGGTGGTGGACCTGGTGGTGGTGCCCGGAAGCTAATAATTAACATGGACCCTTAGAATGTTGACATATACTTAAATCCATAATTTGTTAATTGCTCCACAGCCAAGCAGTGTCACTTCTCACGTGGACGAGATTCTCATTTTCTCCACTGTACATTGTAAAATCTGATTGTGACTTGTATGAATTGGAATTTGTTATTTGTTTTTTTAGATATTTTTACTTTAAAAAAGTTCTTACACTGTATCAGTTAAAATCATTTAATTTTATGAGTATCTAATTAGTTATGGTCACTAGTTGATATTTATACACAATGCAATATTAATCAAGCGTGACCACTGTAATAAAAGCAACACTCCCAAAGTCCCAAGTCCCAACCAAATGACCCGGATTCCTATATGCTGGCGGTATTGATTTGAGAGAACATCGTAATCCATCGTCTGAAACTCAAAAACAAAAACAAAGTGGGATTTTGTCCAAATCCCGCAAATCGTGGCTCTTAATCTGTCTCTGAACCACTAACCTACCTATATTCCTACCACTATGCAATATGTAACATACATCCACTCATTATATAGTCAGTGCTTTTATAAGGAATATATAGCATATTATAGTGGATTGTGCCAATAAGGTTCTTCTTCCATTAAATTAGAATAACCAAAATTCCTTGAGAATATATTTAACTCCATCAGTGCGAGCCAAGTATGTTGGTGTGATATACTTTGCTGTACAGCCTGAAAATGGGGGAAGCAAAGGTGTATTTCAATTGGTAAAATTATACATAAAATTGATTTGAAATTAAATTTTGCATTCAACAAAAACTTAAGAAGTATAATTATTTTTGCGTTGTATAACACTTTTTTATATATAAAAAAACAAACCACAAACCCATTTCGCACATTATAGGATTCTTACTATCTAATATAATATATTAATCAAAAAGCTTCTTAGGATCATCATTCTCATGGGTTTATCTAGTGGGTAGAGGGATTCATGTCCCTTATGGGACCATGTGGGTGTTTTTTTTTCTCCACATGGGGACAATGTGGTTGAAGTAACATGTTATCATCACCTCGTATAAGTTATAACGGCCATTCTGCACTTCATTATACACTTGTTTATCCTTTTAACTAATGATAATAATCTATAAACTATGGCTGAAAACGAAAGGGAAGGTTTTAGTCATTTTCAAGTCACTCCTAGCAAATACCAAAACAATTATGAAGGCACACCAGCATTTCCTGTTTCGATAGGATGGCAAACATTTGGAATTGGGCGGGACAATTAGCAGGCGTAATTAATGACATTTTATCAGCATTATATATAGATTTAAAAAAATGCTATCTCGTTCTTCTAAATTTACACCCGTACACCAACTTGCTAATTAACAACCAAATTAAGTTTCAATAACGAATTCCTTTTTCTATGTCAAAAGGGTTCTTCAAATAACCATGAGGTCTGAATTAGTTTCACATTCAAACAAAATTAAATACACCTATATATATATATATATATATAAACAAGATGGTACGTACACTACCTGCAACTCATGGCCACCCCAGGGGGGGAATTAGCTAAGCCTACTCTAAGAAATAATTAATTTTTGGCCACCGGAAAAGTGCCATCTTTGTTTTCTATACTGTGGGCCTAATAATACACATGCATATCACTTGAAGTTGAAAGAACTGAGAGGAAACAGTATGTGGATGCAAACTTTTCCCTCTCGATCCCATCCTCTTTCGGTAGTATGCTAGTGCTTTCAATGGGCTACATGCATCATAGTCTCCTAGAAAATGCCTATGAATTTTGATCTTATTTTATGGATATCATAGTTAGAAAGTCATGGACTAAATCCAAATGACTAGTTGCTTTTAAGTAGAAAATAATGTCCCATCTTCTCTAATTAAATACAAATACAACGAATTGGGTCATGAAGAAACATATATCAACTTTACTAATTTCTTTTCATCGAATTATTTAACATGTTGAAGTAAGGAAATATATATACCACCATTTGCAATCAAGAAATAGGTCATCCTCCGTGATTCTTTCTTATCAAAATAAAAAAGAAAGAAAAAGGATATGCAAATAGATTACTTCACATATCACTTTAGAGAGCAATAGAACCTCAATGCTCACGTAACTCACAAAATCTCACTGCGTTAATATAAATTAATTAAAAAGACAAGTTAATGATTGAATATTGGTTGCATGCAATGAAACCATTGGAAGTAGAATCATGATACAATTTCGCTAATCGCTAGTGTGAGGAACAGCCATAAATTACAAACAAAACCAGTAGAATTTTCCCAGAACTAACAACACAAGTCAATGTAATTTGTCCATCCGACAGCAGTATATATATATATATAGCATCTCAGATGGAGGAAGCTCATGTATAGCTACACAAACAAACAACAAAATATTTGGGACCATATTTTCCCACAATCCCATATAATCGTCTGGATAATTATTGGCATTGCTTCATTTTTACTTCCTTTATTGGTATAGTTTCCCTATATATAAATGCTTATGCCTTCTTTTTTGGTGTAGTTTTCTTTAAATTTTTCTTCAAATTGTATATATCTCTAATGCAATTTTTGGATGAAATTTTTTTCATTGCTTCACATGTTTTCACGGGTGCTATGATTACTATCTTTTATTATATATATATATATATATATATATATATATATAAAATAGATTTTAAAATGCAAATAACTCCCCTAAAAGACCTCAAATAAAAATTTCAGACCAAAATTAATTATGTCATCTTTACTGAGTTGTTTGGTTAGGTAACTTAAAATAGATTTAATTTTAATTTATTGTTAGTATAAAAAAATTATATTGTTATTTAATAATGTTTTAGCATATTATTAAAGAGTTAAAAATTTTAAGTAGTTGTTATGATAGTCAATTTTTTTAATAATGTGACAATATATGATTAGATGACATTATAAAATTTTTTTACACTAATAGTAGATCAAAATTTTTATTTAAAATTAAATTTTGTATTTAAAATTAACATTTATAAAATAAAAAAATAATTTCATATCTTTGTATTAAATTTTAAAATTTCTTTTGGAGTGAATCTTTTTAAATATTAAATTCATTATAAAAGAAATGATTTAAATTTAATTATTTTTTTAAAAAATATTTTACAGAAAAAATACTTCTCTGTACACCAACTAATTATACTAAACTTATACTTGCAGTATGAATATGTAATCCAATATATAATGACATATTAAATGTGTCCTTTTTGACACCAGTGTTTTTTATTTAAAAAATAGAAAAAAAAAAAAGGAATAAAAAGATTTCCCGAAGTCTTATCCTCAGAGCAAAGAAGGGTGTCAGATTCTGAAATATCCAACATTTATTTCTTCCCCGTGTCCTGCTCGTCTCCTTCTAGATTCACAGCAGGTCTTCAAACTTCGAACCATCACCACCACCCTTCGCTCTGTATATAGCTATATATATATATACCAGTTATTGGAGGTGGCTTTTTCTTGCTCTCTACATTCCCATGGCTTCTTGGCCCACACTACTCTTCTTTGTTATCCTCTTCGCCTTCTTCCTGCTCCGCAAATCCCGATACCGGCGGCTCCGCCTGCCGCCGGGGAGCCTGGGGTTGCCCTTTTTGGGCGAGACCCTTCAGCTCATATCTGCCTACAAGAGCGACAACCCAGAACCTTTCATAGACCAGCGGGTGAACCGGTACGGTCCAATATTCACGACGCACGTTTTTGGCGAGCCGACCGTGTTCTCTGCCGACCCGGAGATGAACCGGTTCATTCTGCTGAACGAAGGGAAGCTCTTTGATTGCAGCTACCCCGGTTCGATATCGAATCTGCTTGGGAAGTACTCTCTGCTGCTCATGAAGGGTGCCCTTCACAAGAGAATGCACTCCCTCACCATGAGCTTCGCCAACTCCTCCATCATCAAGGACCATCTCCTGGTTGACATAGACCGGCTCATCCGGCTCAACTTGGATTCCTGGACCGACCGGGTTCTTCTCATGGAGGAGGCCAAGAAGGTTAGGTACCCCTACCCCTTCTCTCGTGGATTATGTTGATCCATTGAATTAGTTTTCTCAAAATGAAAGACAAAATCAAATGAAATTTTCTCAACTTTCCCAAATCAAATCGCTTTAAGCAGCATGTATACTGAGTCAACTCGGCCATGGATCGCTCGAGTCGAGCTCACTTGCCATCATCATATCATATGGGTGTGTGTGGAAGGTGGTGGACCAGGACCAGTTTGCTGCACCTCACAATTTATCTGGACTTTGTTTTGTTTATTTAGTTCAAAGTTAATTAGCAACTTTTGTCCAAGTGTCTAACTAGCACTTGAAAGTTTAAAAGCTTCTCTCTCTGTCTGAGTATCTTTTTTCTTTTCATTTTATTTTATTCAATTTTGGGTTGAACAGGTTTAATTAATTAATTAATTAATGTTAGCATGTGATTGTGATTTACGTGATGGAAATGGGGGTGGTGACTCAGATTCCATGGTCCAGTGCAATGTTCCCAATTTCCTTGCATACAAGTCCTCACGTTGTTAACTTAACTGAAAAGGTTTTTCGCGATGGATTTTTAACCATTCTGTATATAAAATATTAGGTCATCATCATGTAGGGTGAGCATGCACATGTATGTTGTATATATGACATGTTATTATATTCACTATCTCAGTAAACAAAAAACAAAAACAAAAAAAAGTTCCCTTTATGTTTCCTTCTTTAATAATATAATACCACTTTTTTTTCCTTTCTAATTATAAAAGTGCTATGTAATGATGAGGACGATGATTATGGATATTTGTTTTGACAATATTTTTGCTTCTTTTGGGTTACTTGCAGATAACATTTGAGTTGACAGTGAAGCAGCTGATGAGCTTTGATCCAGATGAATGGACTGAGAGTCTAAGGAAAGAGTACGTTCTTGTGATTGAAGGATTCTTCACCCTCCCCTTGCCTCTCTTCTCTATCGCCTACCGCAGAGCGATCAAGGTGCATGCACCTTAATTTCTCTTTTTCTCTCATCTTTTATTCTTTTATTCTTATTTATTAATTAATTTACTAACTATATAATAACATGTGGCATAATTGCATATAGGATTATACAATAATATTATGAAATTAATTAAGTGAATAATTAATTGTTTGATTTTGTAGGCAAGAACGAAGGTGGCAGAGGCACTAACGTTGATGGTAAGGCAGAGGAGAAAAGAGAGTGATAGCAGAGAGAAAAAGAAGGACATGCTGGGGGCACTCTTGGCCTCCGGGGACCACTTCTCCGATGAGCAAATAGTGGATTTTATGTTGGCGTTGCTCGTCGCCGGCTACGAAACTACCTCTACCATAATGACTCTTGCCATCAAGTTCCTCACTGAGACTCCTCTAGCCTTGGCACAGCTCAAGGTACGTAAACATAAGCGGGCGCGCGCGCGCGCACACACACACACATATATATATATATATATATATAATTGTTAATTTTTAAATGGGTTTTGCTTATATATACACCCCAATCCGGGACTGACTTTTTTGTGTTTTACTCATATACAAGACTCCTCTTTTAAAATATTAAAAGTTATTAAGAAAATAAAAATAAATTATTAACTATGATCTAAAAATGGAAAAGTATAAACTATAAAGTATAAAGTGATATGAGATTTTTTTCTCGAAAGAGGATGGAGAGAGAGAGAGAGAGCGCTTTAAGATTTGATGCCTGGTTTTGTTGTTATGTGCACGTTAAATAGATTTTAACTCCCTCAATTGAATTCAAAACTTGTAGTTAAAGCCTGTCCAGTGTTGTCCCCTTAAACTTTTCACCGCAGTAATACGGTTTGAAACTTGAAACTCATGCATTGGCTTGACTGAGCAAACCATAAAAGGGGAGGATGTGGTTAGGTGGTCAGGTTGAGGTGGTCATCTTGGTCATTTCACCATTCACTCCACATTTTGAATTACTCTGATTATCATGATTCTTGCCCACCTCCCGGCTGTAAGTTCCTTGTCATTTTTTGACACAATCAATTACCTTCGTCACAAGTGAATTGGGTAAGCTTTATGAAATAATGAAATATATAAAAAAAAAAGTAAGAAGAAAAAAAAAAACTAATACTTAGGGTCAGTTCATGATTCAAAAGGGCGAGTTTATGGATCAATTTTATTTTTTATTTTCGCTGCCCATCGATTTTCTATGAGTTACATGTCTTTCCAATTTCATAAAAGAAATCTCAAAACAAAATAGGATTAATTAGAGCATTTTTGGAACCCTCGTTGAGACAGTAATATTGTATGTTCCATTACATTGAGATTAGGGTTTTGACCTTTAGAATGGATAATTTTTGGATTAAATTTTCATTTATTGTAAGTGTAAAAAAAACTTACATTGTCATTTAATCATGTACTGACACATCATTAAAATAATTTGATTATTATAACAGCTACTTTAAAAGTCTAACTCTTTTAATAATGTGTTAATATATTATTAGATGATAATGTAAATTTTTTTTATACTAACAGTAAATCAAAATTAAACTTATAATTTTTTCACAAATAATTGTATAAAAAATTTTGAATTATTATTTTTTAAGCTTAGCTCCATGAGTTAAGCTTAATTAATGATGAAATTACCCCTTAGCTGAGGAAGCTTACTCTTATGTATTTTAAGTAGAGATTAAATTATTTTCTTTTGTCTTCATATATATATATATATATAAATCAAAACAGTACAATTAATTCTAAATTATTATTATTATTAATTTGTATTTATTAGAAAAATAGAAATTAGAATTTAAGTATAAAATTAAAAACATGGTAAAAATAAGCACAAAAGGACAAAATTATTACATCCAAATCGCACGCTTCGTAGTTGGCAGTTTTGCTGTCAAATGACAAAGTAACCCAAATTAAAAAAACAGAACAAAAAAGAAGAAAATTCAGACATGTCAGAATCTGATCACAAATTGGTCTTTTGACCGATTGTACGTCCGTGTGATGGAAGGACGAAAACACCCTTGCACCCTCTGAGGGGCGTATGCGTCATCTGCAGAAAGTACTTTGTTTGTGCAGAACTTGTTCTGCTGCAGATATAACTTGGACTTGGAACCCTTCGGTCCCATGTCATGGGAAATCGTGTGACTCTGATTTCGATGACCATTTATGATCGCACGGTGCAAATTAAGTGAAGGATGACGATGTCATATTACTATATTAGTCCCAAACCTCCCTGCTGGCAGGCTTGCAGCATTAGCATGGCAGTGTACCCTCAATTGAGTCCTACTTTCCTAGGACTCTTTTTTGGGTTGAGTGCGACCTCACGTGCCCAACATATATGTGAAGCCCTATTTGGCTTGAAGATATTAACATTTTATAACCTCAAACCCTGTAGTATAATTAGTGGTTCAATTTGTTATTTTAATTGATGAAATTAAGAATTTGACTAATTGAGGATTGCATTGCATTGCATGGTCAATTATTTTAGAGTTCCACTCGTGATCCAAAACCGAGTTTTATATGAGACTTTGATTGTGTTGTTTTGGTAGGAAGAGCATGACCAAATCAGAGCAAGGAATGACCCAGAGGCAGCACTGGAATGGACAGATTATAAGTCAATGGCATTTACTCAATGCGTAAGTATACGTGAATCCTCAATGTGTAAATTACATAAAAGGAACAAAAAGCACCAATAGCTTCCATTAAATTTATCAGTGTTATTAATCTGGTCCTTTCTTCTTTTTTACCTTGTTTGTGCAATATAGGTTGTGAATGAGACTTTGAGAGTGGCAAACATAATTGGTGGGATATTTAGGAGAGCAATGACAGACATCAACATAAAAGGTAATCGCCCAAAAAGAAACTGTATCGACAATCACCAATTATATAATAGATATAGATAAAGCACATTTTGATTTACAACCTAGTTTTAATTCCTCACTAAAAATAGGTTACACCATTCCTAAGGGATGGAAGGTCTTTGCATCATTTCGCGCTGTACATCTAAACCCGGACCATTTCAAAGACGCCCGTACCTTCAATCCATGGAGATGGCAGGTAGGTAACTCTCTCTTTTGTTCTTTACTATTGCTCTATGTTCAATCAACTTAAGTTTATCTTCTTCAGTTGCTCACTTATGATCATAATTGAACAGAGTAACTCAGAAGCAACGAGCCCTGGGAATGTATATACTCCGTTTGGAGGAGGGCCACGGCTTTGCCCTGGCTATGAGCTTGCCAGAGTTGTGCTGTCTGTCTTCCTTCATCGCATTGTCACCCGTTTCAGGTGCAACATTTTGCATATTTACGAATGTTAAGGAAAACAAATTAGTGTTTAGTGTTTAATCAATCAAACAAGCAAGCATTCGTTTCTTCTATCACTAATGCTGTGCTTTCAATTCAATGGCAGCTGGGTTCCTGCTGAGGAAGATACGTTGGTTTTTTTCCCAACCACTAGGACGCAGAAGAGGTATCCTATCATAGTGAAGCGTAGAGAGGAGTCCAGACCATGTAAAGCACTATGAGAGCACAACAGATAGAGAAGGGCAAAGAAAAAGAAGCTGGGTGTAGATCAGTTTAACCAGTTAATGTCCATTATAATAATTAATAAAATTATATCTACTAGTTTAGCAGTTCATATATGATCTTAATTAATTCTTCCAAATCCACTTTCACCTATCATAATAAATCGTCATGAAAAAGCCATCTACTTGTTGCTGTCGTAGCACAAAACAAACTAATGAAAAACTTAAGGACTGGCCTGCTTTGCGTTATGTATGAAAAAGCCATCTACTTGTTGCTGTCGTAACAGTGATGGACCTGCCTGTGCCAGAGGACGTTTAAGAAACAACCAAGGGAGCATGGTGTTTCCAATTTTGCTTTCCGTTTGGGATCAAAACAACTATGCAAAATTCTGGGTATTTTGTAAGGGACTACACGACTGGCCCAATAACGAAACCTTCAATGGCTGCAGAGATTGAAACAGACTCAGCATTCTTCAGCCAAGAGAAAAAAGAAAGAAACATACTCTACATTATTCTTCCTCGCTTTCCATCACCGAAATTGTCAAGGCTTTTAACTGTATCTAAACATGCCATTGCAGGATCTTCTGAGTAAGCACTTCAGGTCCAACTTAGTTATCGTGAGCCTACATGGTACCCCCGTCCCATCCCTCGTAGAGCATAAGTAAATAATACTTGGCCCAATACTTTGCAGGGAGACTTACGTGAAGGGAAAAAAAAAAGCTTTGAACATGTCAATTACGGTATAGTTTAATTTAATTCAAAAATTAAACTGAATGAGTAGTCCTTTGATCCTCATTGTAATTATGCATCTAAAAAGCTTCTAACATGTAAATCTCACCAGTTTGGAGAGTGATAATGACATCAGAAATTCAATTTTCCCCCAGGTCACCTATCCCCTCACCCTATGAAAGTGCTTGCACCTCTACCCAAAAAAAAAATAAAAAATTCATTTTAGAATATCCCACGGCAACTTGGGAGTTGGGACTGATTTGTTTTGAAATAGAGCTTGCAGCAAAAGTTCTAAAAATGATTAACTCAATAAACAAATGGTTAATTTTAATATGTTATCAAATTATTTTAATTAAGTATTAATCAATTGACATAACTACTTATTTTAAACCAGTTAAAATAGACTAACATTTAGTTATTTAAACTTTAGTTATGACTGGTATAGATGCCACCAATTATAACTTAGAATTGCCCGTCTGTTTTATTATTCCCTAAGAATGCTTCCGTAGGGGCAGGCAGAAGTTGAACATGTAGATCAACTAGCAGTTTCAGCTGCAGCTGGTGATAATGATTTTGATCAGCAAGATAGCAACTCTTACCTTGATTATGCAATATATTTTGCTTATTCTCTTCTCATATCAGGAGTCGCTATTATGTTCTAACTCATGACTGTGTCATGAAGCAATAACTCACCCATTTGGCTAACTTGGTCAATAATGTCTGACAAACCCAAGTTAACCGGGTTAGTTGTCATAGCTCCACAAAGCAAACTCTTCAGGGAGTATAATGCAAAATTGACTGTTTCTGCAGCTCATAACAAGAAATATCAAAGGCCAAATTTCCATTCACTTGGCTGCAAGATCCAGAATTCTAATATGATCATTGATCATCATTACGTTTCTTTTTATATATGAAAAATATTTTGCTAACATTGAAGAGTTAATAAGAATATCAAATCAATGTGGAAATATTATTTCACACTATGCTATATATATAGCAATAATTTGGAAGAGAATGCTCACCTTTGTATAGACCCATTTGCAGAACATACCTTAAACAAGTCCAAGTACGTTGTTTTTGGCAGTTGTAGCCTCCGAGAAGCAAAATTGAAAAGCTTTTGTTGCATGCTTCATTTTGAAACAAAGAATAAATACCAAGGTGGAGCATTTCTTCTCTGATGCTGCCATATTGAGAAGGGAGTTAGGTACAACATACAAATTTTGCAACTTCTTTTTCCTTTTGACATTGGCATATGAAGCTAGTTTATGATGTAAATATGCAACCTGTGCTTCCAACTTCTCTTTTAATGAAATTCCCAAATTTTGGTAATAGACACATTGGGGTAACTAAAATGGTGGGAGTACAAACAATAGGAGCTTAATTCTGAACCACACCAGTCCTGCTACAGAAAGTGCATACTATAGGACAGTTTTAAAGCATAGGCAGGCTTGATTCCCTGCTGCTTCTTTCCTGTTTTCTCAATGTAGACTCGACAATCTTAATTTTCTTTGAATTTTCACTATTTACAAGTGAAAGTTTTTCAAGCGATGATTTGAGCATGGATATCTGGTCATCTACGGCACAAATTTTCTTCCCTGATATTTTCTGTTGTTGATGACTAGCTTTTGATGCTTGCATATGCCTTCTCAGCCTTGCATTTAGAGCGTCAACAGAAGAATGCAAAGCATCCAACTCAACTTCCCTGAAGTGGTCTGGAAAAAATAAGGGTGTGATTAAGTACTTCCAAATAATTTTGAGCAGATAGATATAACAATAGTTAAAGCAGAGAGGGGGAGGGTGTATAGGCTAGGAAAAAGAGAGACTGAAAATATCATGGTCAAGGAAGAGATCATGTGAAAAGCAAATGATTATTGCAAACCATAAAATGTGAAAGTTTGTAAAAAGGCATTCGAAATTTCATTAACAGTCAGATACTATAAAAAGTAAGGGATCTAACATCCATTACCAAGCTCAGACTTAAACTGTCGCTCAGCTCTGGACAGTGGTTTTTTGTGAGCACAAGGTAAGTTCCTCAATCGTTGCAAGCGCTCTTCCAAAGAACTGTGCATTTGAATTGCCTGATCTATCCTTTTCTGTAATATAGACTGTTTCTCTTCAACTTTCAGAAGTTTTTGTTGTGCATCGCCTAAATGAGCATGTTGGTCATTAATGATTTTCTTCAACTGAGGTGCGTGATGCTTGAGCTCGAGGTACACCTAGTAGGACAGAAAATGCAATGAAAGAGAGCCAACTGTTATTCTCTAAAAGCATAGCTGTATTCAAATTATGCATGTATAATCCATTTAGATTACACTCCATATAGAACTAATGAATTAACTTTAGAAGTAATCAAATACCCCAATTTACATAATTTGTTAATAATATACCAGCTCTAATATATTCTAAAAGGGATCTTCTCATGCAAAGATATTGCACAAGTGATCATCAATAACTTTTTCCTTCATCTGAAGGAATTTATGGTCAATTATGTAAACTACAATCAGCCTTCAGTGGAGGTATTAAATTTTCTTGGCCTAAGATTATTACTTCAGCTCAGACCAAATCTTATCAGTATATCCCAGCATCTTTGCAACTTCGTCAGCATTAGAGAATACTCATTGAAATAGCAAATAACAGCATATTCATGCCATAACAAATAAAATAAGATAGCGACTTAAGAGGCCCAGCCTCAGCAAATGAGATAAATATGCAAGGTCAGAATGAGGAAACAGAGGTAAACCCACATTAAAAGGCTGGGACATTATGGTAGTCCTACCTTATGGGCATACTCCACATAAGTTTCGTGAAACAGCTTGAAATACTGATGTAATGTTGATCGGCCTTCAATTGAATCAGCTGCAACAGAACGGAAACTTGGAGAGGCCTGAGGAACAAGTACCTCCTTTGGCCCACTAAGTAGTTCTTTGCTAATTATAGTTGGTATATCTCTTTCTTCTGATTCCCCCTCCGATTGAATGAGTTTCTTCTCCATATCAATGCTTACTGGAAGTAAGAGATTCCACGTTTTCATCTCAAGCACAACACATTCATGAGAAAGAGTGACAGCCACAATCCAAGAATATCCAAATGAATCTGACAATGACACAAAACCACAAAGTGAAGGCACCGAGGTACTTCCACTCTGGCATGTATTTAGAACAGGATGCACAGAAGGTGTTCTCATTGTATCATCCTTGCCATTTGTTTGACTTGTAAATGGAAGAAAATGCAACACTATTGAATCAATCCCTCCATCATGAAGGGAATATATTCTTTCTGGCATAAGGGTATCAATGAACAATGCAATATTATAACCTCTTTCTGCTCTTCGTGGCAGAGCCAAATCAACAATAGCCAGTCTCAGCAGAGGGGGTGGATTGCCCAACCAGGCATTATGATCAAGCTTCTCCAGAAGGCTGCCGGTAATTGACTCACAAATCATAGCAAGGCCAAGAATTTGTTCATGGGAATCAACACAAAGACGAGGTGGACTACCAACACTCCAGACAGGTTGGATCTCATCAGCTAGTGCATCTATCTGTAATTGTCCACCACTCCATGCAGTCACCAAAATAGAGTCTTTGCTGACTAAATTATAGAGAAAACTAACTGCACGACCTTCACATTCTGCGCTACGACCAACTGAATCTTCATTTCCACCCTGACCTACTCTTCGCAGAGGTCCCTAGAAAATCAAAGCATAAAGAAGTTTAGTTTGGTCATATTATGTAGACATTGCGACTCATGTACCATACTGTCAAAAGGCAATTTTCCATCTATTGATAAGACAGCTGACCAAATTCTAACTTAGAATATGTGTACCTGAAAGACAAGAGATGCATCAAATAAAGCATAAGCATGAGCTCTCAGCAAAGACAGGTTGTCTCCTTCAGTTTCTTGGTTTTGTAACTCAGGAAATGTTGCTTCTAACCAGGAGATTGCCAATTTTGAATTACTAGCCGCTGTAGAGTTGGCTGATTTTATCCCAAATGTATGAGCATCATTGTATATTTCTAATAAAGACTCGCATTTGAAGAGACTGCGGATAAGCAGAGAAAACAGTCGCAAATGTAGAAGTATCAATGAGTGGCATATAAGCAATTTAAAAAAAAAATAACTGCATCAATTAACATGAACTCAATCAGCAATACAAATGACCAAGACATAGATGTAGAAAAGCAATCTTTTGTCAAACGATCCAGGACATATTGGTGATATCTGTGGATAATTGACTTAATAACCGCAAGTTCCTACTTTAATACCGGATGCTCCTACCAGGAACATAAATAATATACTTGAATCAGTGATCCTGGTGATTGATCACTGACCATCTTCCAGAATCTCAACTCGTAAGTGTACCCTGCAGTAGACTATAAGCCTTAAAGGTTGGTATAACTTATAAGCCTGAAAGGTCAGTGATCACTGACCATTTACAAAGAAATTTTCTATATTGTATATATGTCGCCTGGCCGAGAATTGAAGTGTAAACTAAATTTGGCAAACTAAAAATATGTTTGTATATATAATGGCTATTATATTATTATCTAATTTACACAGAAATACTTATACTTATTTTCCTATAAATACAGATCTATCACACATTCACCCACCAATAGTGACATTTCATTTTCAGAAATCTTCATCATATTAGTGTTAATTATTAAGGAATAATATATCAGGAAAATCACCTACATAAATATATCAAAAGTGGTTTACTTGTAGGACATTGTATTATTCCAGTTTTCGTTCAGCTTATGAGATGATGAAATTTTATTTTATTCATGCTTTGAGAACAAGAACCATAAAACTATAAAAGGTAATATTTCAAAAAAAACTTAGCATGATACAGGTAAAATACGTAGATAGAAGAAGAAAGAGGAAAGAGGAAAAGAAGACAGACAGGTAAAATATGAGCAGTAAAATACCTTCCAAATGGAACAACTGGGCAAAGTACATAAATAGCCCCATCACTGAACAAAATAAAAACCTGTTTAATAGGACAAAAAATAAAATAAGTACAAAAATGAAAAGTAAAGCCACTAGAGATTGAACTATAGTGCAAGAATACCTATTGATAACAAAGTCAGCAACCTCAAAGATCAATGAATCTTTTGATAACAAAGTTTTTAAACAAGATGATTATTAACAACAACAACAAAAAAATTCATAAGAAAATATTAAGTCAGAAACCACAGCAAACACCTACACTTGTTCACAAAAGTAAAAAAACTGAACAATATTACATAAATTAAGAAGGACAATCAACCATAATGTAAGTATAATATAAAGCAATTAGCAGCAATCTCATATTATATTGTATAATAAAATAACTCCCATAATATGGTACCCAAATGTACAACGATACAAGGCGAAAATCTCTTGGATATAGATAGAGCAAATGAAAATGTATAAAAATTATAGGACTAATACAAACTAGACAGATTACCATCCTGGATTTTGAAGGGAAAAAATGGATTAAGAAAGAGTATCAAAAAAATTAAATTAATCAGAATATCAGCAGAACTTACACTAAATCTGTCCCATAAGTGGTCACTCCCAAAAGAAAAATCAACTGGGCACACTGATGAGGCATTCCTGGATCTACCTGGCTCCACAGGCTGTAAATAATATTCTTGCTCTGGCTGCAAAGGATCCAAAGCCAGATTGAAAAGCCTACAAAGACAAGTTTGCAATTAAAGGGAAACGTGAGAACATAAGTCTCAGTTAAATAATAAATGCACATTACCTCATTCAACCAAGAAAGAATATATATAAACAAAACAAAACAAAAGGCACATGTATGAAATATTGAGGTTTAAACATAACTTTTTGGGTTAAGGCACACTTTATGCATGTCAAAAAATTCAGTCAAAATCTAAGAAAATAAAATAAAAAACGTTATGATAAAATTTCATTAGTAGATATAAAGTATAAAAGAATCTTCAGCAGTCAAACATAGAAGCTAATGCTTGGATGGAATTTTTTTTCATGGAGACAAATAATTGGTAGGTAGAGCATATCAGCATAGACCTGTTATCCTCTTACATTAATTGGTAGGTAGGGCATTTGTTATGACTATTTTGTCACATACGATCAAACTAATCTTTGCTTCATTATAAAGTGTGGTCTCTCGAGTTTTAAATTTTGAAATATGTTAACTCCCTTCTTGCTTCTGACACTATTCCAATATCTTTCCTGGTTAGCATAAACAAGATGACCCATTGAACAATGAACATTCACGCTTCACACCATAGCCACAAAGTAATCAACGTTCTACATTGATATATGCATAGATTAAACAAATTTAAAATTAAAAGGTTAACAAAAAAGCTTACCGGAAAACCGAGTCAGAGGAAAGGATTCCCAAATGAGTATCACTATAGGGGTGCCATAATGCTTCTAATACACGAATATCATTGCAGCCATTTGAATATGTTTGTGAACCAACTGTAATAGTCCTGCAATAAGATATTAAAAAAAATATTAAGGTTAGATACAACTCTCTAACTCTCTAAGATGGTAAGGAAAAGCTCATAACTCTAACATCTTATACCCATGATATCTGTCTTCTACTTATGCAATATATCTCAACACTAAACTAGAAGATCAGATGAAGATAATCTGGAAATTTTTTTTTTACTAAATGACAAATACCAAGGAAACACCAAAACAAGTGCAGAGTAATATAAAGCATGAGTCATAGGAAGAATTGATCCCAAAAATAAGCCACCAAGGTTAACTACAGCACAATTCATTAGCAATCCCCAGTGCTAGTAGAATAAGGTGCAGAGAGGAAACATATTGTGATTTTAGTTGGTACCTGCAAATCAAATTTACATCCTTTTGCGATGTACGTCCATACAGGTACATAACACACAGTCTTTCAGAACCAAAAAGGAGTATTGCTGTTCCATTCCTGTTGATAGAGATTTTGTGGACATCAAAGTTGAGCACCACATCCGCTTGCAATACCTATTGAAATAACGGCATTTTTAATTAAGTACTTCAAACTAACTTTGACCAAAAAACAAAAATAATGAACCATTCAAGCAATTGAATTTGAACTTATAGAAAATCAGTGCACCTATCGTTACTCAGAATAGTTAGTTGCTCCAATGATTATTCCATATCCTCCTAACCAAAAATAAAACAAAGCAAGCACAGCAGAGGCCTACTCAACTCTTCAGAACTGTATCAAAGTTTCAGACTAATCAAAGTTCTTTACAATTAAGAAAAAAAAATGTAGTGCAATCATAGGACATTCTAATTAATTTTAGTTAACCATAGTGTAATCTGAAGAAATTGAAACCTTCATATTAAATTCTACTCCATCCTGCTGAAAAACTTCACTGGCTTTCACCTCCAACACTTTCGAAAGCACAAAACAGAAAAGGAAAAAAAAACGAAAAACCTAGATGCAAACCACGGCGAAAGCAAGAAGAGATGACCTTAGAGGGGGAAGCAGCGAGTACAGAAGTGGGCTCAGGCTCGCCCAGGCGAAGAGACAGTCGATGGAGGCAGTTGTTGTCGGAGTCCCAGAAATAGAGACGAGAGGCTCCGTCCCAGGCCACCAGATTTCTGGAAACTCCGGCGCCGGAACCGCCGTCTGCGGAGGCTCCGGTGGCGGTGAAGAGAGGATGGTTCTGAAGTGGAATCCATTCGAGTTCGTCTTTGGGCGTTAGAGAGCGCCTTGGCTCCGTGTTGGTTTCAGACGGGTCCAACTCCAACGTGATCCTCATCGCCCTTCACACTCAAACCCCACTGTCTTCCCACGGAGCTCAACCCTCGCTGCTTTTCTTTTCCGAAAAGCTCTGGTGGGTTCCTTAGATGTGGAAGAACGACGTCGTTGCTGTATTTATAATTTTAGTTGGAATAATTTGAATTTTCTTTTATTTCTTCGTGGTTTTTTGAAGGCCCCAAGAAATCCCATATTAAATCTTATATATATAAATTTAAATTCATTGTCAATAAAAAAAATTTATTATCAATATTATTATATCATTAAAAAAATAAAAAAAAATTTATTTTCATATATGAAATTCAAAATTTAACTAGAATTTTATTTACAACTTCCTTTTCTTTGAGTTCGGTGTACTTTAAAATTAGGGATGAGCAATTTGAGAATAATTTTGTTTTCAGTTTTTTATGCAAACTAACCCATGAATTTGTTTATCTTATTTTTAATGTGATACCAAATTAACACTAAAAACTAAATTATAGATTAACATTATATAACTGATAAATTGGATTGAGTTATTAGTTGTCAAACTTGTTTATAGGTCAGATCGACCATGGACTTATGTGACCAAAACTAGTGGATCTAGGGTCTGGATCTAACATTTGGGTCAAAAGACTTGAGATAAAATCATAAGTATTAGCCTTTGACAATTTTAGGGCTAGCTTGGGCTTAACCCTGGCTAGCCCAAAAGCCTGATTGATCAATCAATGTATACAAAATTTTGTATTACTTCCATTATTTGTCCTCTATTTTTTATTTTATTTTTTCTTATTTATTAATTTTTTCCTCCCTACAAATTATTTGAGAAAAATTCTCATATTATAAATTCATACTAAATTAACTACAAAATGTTTCTTGTTGCCAATATTTTAAGGAAAAAATGCTCTTTTATTATGAAACCGCAATATAACCCTTCTCATAGTCAGTATAGTAACATTAAAACATGTCTTATTATGGTGAGGAAGCAGATACTTATGCTTAACTTAATGTATATATCGTGGTATATGTCTATATTGTGACTAAAATTTTATAATAATGTATAGTGCATGATTGATTTCGATAACATTTAATTATTCTATTGTGGCCATGGCGCCACAACATCAGATACTCAAGCAAAGATTAGCCCTACCTAATGGTATTAGGATATCTTGTAGGAGACCAAAAAAGTAATTCCATTGGAAGAAATTGACGACTTGAAAACAAGTTAGGTGCTTGACATTTTTTATTTTTTAAATGAAAATAAAAACTAAATATTTTATTTATTTTATCATATGATTATTATTTCAACTATCAAGAAGTTATTTTAAGATTTTAAATTTGAAAATGTGGGAATAGCTATCAAGTTTTATACATGCTATTCAAGCTAAGCATGTAGAAAACTTCAATTTAAAACTATCAAGATGTTAATTAAATCCCTTGAAGGCTTGAACACTGAGTTAGTGCAACAATTAATTAATTAATTAAATTTCATACTTCAATAGGCCTTTTGACCAATATAAGCAATCCACTCACTTTTATATATACAAGAAGAAGATAAACACAGAAGGAAGGGAAAAAGAAAGACAAAAAAAAATGGATGTTGGACATATAATCGCTAAAGATGAAGCTCTATTCTACATATTCCTAAACACCATTCAACAAGTTTATGTATCCTGGTAGCTGTAAACTAGACTCTATTCAGTGTCAGGTGTCAAGGTTACTGGCATCCTTCGGATAAACCTGTAACAAGAGAAAAAGAGTATTAATTAGGTTTTGGTTTAAAAGATCACTACTTCAATTTACAACAAAAACAGTTCAGCTTTTTCTTAAAAGGATAATTACCTTAGCATCCCTTGCCTCACTGAAGAACTAAATGAGCTGAAAATATTATACGTTAGATTGATATTTCCTCTAATATCTGTTAGTGCCGCAGTGGGTTCATTACTTCATTTGACTCTTTCTTCTTGAAGAATCTTTGGATACCTCGGATACCCATTCTTGCAAGCCGAAATCTGCACAGATATCAAAGTACAGCATGGTCAATGTCTTCGTTACTTACTTTTTGTTTGTACAAACATGTCAATATGGCATGTGAAGCAAGTGGGAATAATTTGTTCATATCGTCTGACTAGGTGAGAGAAACCTATCATTAATTGTTGCTAGTGGGCAGCCTCCAACTTGCAGAATGTCAATTGGGATTGCAAGATTAAGGCCATGAGCTTAAGGCTAAAAAATTAGGATTTAACATCAAAAGAAGTGAACTTAGATCTTCTGCATATGGCACATGATGAAATAATAGATACCTACATCTTGGTAAATTATATACATGGTCAGCTTTGGCCATCCAATTAAGGGCGGCTAGTTCCCATTTTATGCAGATTCTTTGAACACAAGGCTGAATGCGACTTTAATAAATAAATAAATATCAGGATTTATATGTGAGAGCGAGACTAAGTCTTATTTCTTTCACAATCAGCATGTTTCTAGACAAAAAATAGTTTTATCAAAATCTATAAATTATGAAAACTGCAGGTTTTGACCGTTTGGAAGAGTAAATTTAATGGGAAAAAGGGAGTTTTTAGACGATTTAACGAGGAGTCCAACATCCCAATATGGCCATATCCCCTGCCCAATTTCCAACCAGCTCAATTTGTCTTGAAAAGTCAGCAAACTGATATGTTGCCAAAGCTGAATATAAAGGGCCAATTTGAATTTTGGGTTCAAGCATTCAAGAGGAACTAGCGGTGCACAAGCAAACATTGTCATCGAAATATTGACCTTCCAGAAGAGAACGCAATTCAACCCTATTGATGCCAATAAGTAAGGTCCCTTGACGAAGTTTCCTTGAATTTATGGTACTTACGTGGGACCATATTACCTCACTGAAAGAGAAAATTGTTTTCATATTTCATTAAAACTTACTAATTTCCAAAATTATGTTATTTCCCAATTAATCATCTTCACCAAAACGCGTTTTTATTTTTTGTTTATTGGAAAGGAGGGTGAGATGGAGACACTTACAGCTTCAATATCAATTTTGTAGACCAAAAGCTTTCGTCTTTCTCTGCAACTTGTTCTGTAGGCCACGACGATATGCCCCACAGCCAACGCAATGGAGCACACGAACAAAGCTATTTCGGAGGTTCTAACATACCCGCTTCCATCAACACCCGAGAGGCTGAAGATGTAAACAGCTTTGAACGAAACAAATATCAGAGACAAAACGGAGCACATCGTCGTGATCCCCAAATAGGGTCCTCGTGAAAGTTTTGGCCCATCACACAAACTATAAACACCTACATAAAAATAAAAATCCATTAACAATCAGAAACAGAGGAAGCAGAATATTACTTTCGAGTTTCTATTAAAAAGGGTCCTTAAAAATCACTAAAAAAATTGTAGTATTTGTACTTACAGAAGATGACGAAGGATCTTATAATGGACACGAGGGGTATATCAATGAGGGAGTATCGAAAATCGTAGTTCTCGAAATGGGAAGACAGAGTTTCCAGGGAGGGAGAAGCAGGGGAAAGAGCAGAGAGCAGAGCAGAAGGAACAAGTGCATCAGCAATAACCAAGAGGACAGGGGCGGAGAAAAGAAGCAACGAGATAACCATAGCGATCAAGAAGAACACAGTCTTCACGCCCCTTAATATCCTTTTTGGTTTCTCTTCCTTTGAAAAAAATCCCATCTTGGTTGGTTCCTATGCTTTCCTTCCAATTCTGGCTCTGTTTCTGGGCTTACAAAAACTATATATGCCTGTATTGTATTATTTGTATGTATCTACAAAGAGAGGGAAACGAGAAGCAAAGACGAGACAGTTCACAAGGTAAACGAGGGAGAAGCCTTTAAGAGGGGGAAGAATTAGAAAGAGAAGCAGAGGGAGCATGGAAGGTGCAGGCCAAGGTGCAGCAATTTTGACCGGACTTGTCCCCTCTCTAAGTGATGACAAATGCTTTGAACTTTACACGCAGACCCTTATCGGTCATATAGAGGAGGCTCAAGAATCTCTCTCTCTCTCTAACCCAACGGCAATACCTAAATGCTTAAACCACAATTAACTATATCTATGTTTCAACTTTCAAGGTTATTTTATTGGGAGTGGGTGATTCTCTGTGAAGCCATCCATCACATTGACTTCCAGATCTTTGTTGACAGCATGACACGTGTCCCATGTGTCGCTACCAACGGGATCTTACACCACTTAAAGATAAGAAGTCATCAATTTTCAATTAAGGGTCAGAGAGTGGGTGATTACAACCTTTCTGCCAATCAAGCGGGTATGGTGGAACTGAAAGATTGTTACCACGTGATCACATGCTGCATTTTTGTCTTTACGAGTCATATACATTTTTTTTTATACATAAATACAATGATTTTTGTCTTGCTCTGTAGGAGAGTCTCGAAACTAAACTATTTCTAACTGTAAGAGGATGATGTGATACTGTTATTGGTTCCTGCTGCTTAATCGATTTCCCCAACATTTGTACAGAGCTCTCAATCAATCAATTTAGCATGTATTGATGTCCTTATTGGTGGGCGTGGGATTCTCTTATCCAATAGACTCACAAAATTATGAATTGTAACAGAGGAAGTGAATACTGAATACTATGAACAAAAAAAAAGTGTTTTTAAAACTTGGAACGTTTAAAAAATAAGAGCCATATTTTTTTCCTGTTGGGAATACTCTTGTAGCATGTTGAGGTTTTTGTTTAAATCATTGTTCAAATCATAGTTTGAGGTTTTTCAAAAACATGTTATAGGACGATTGGACCAAATGAAATGATTTAGGTTGATAAGTTGATTTGAACCAGTGATGGGATGTTCAATGATAGATCTTTAAAACAATTTAAATTTATCATCGAATGGAGCCAATACCTTTAATTTGAATTATGTTTAACTTAAGTAAGCTCTGAAGAGTGTACAATGGCAATCCATTGCATTTATTACGAGGACCGAGTTAGTATAGATGGTACTTGCTACTTGTATTTTTATAGGTTTGTGTGTAGTTTATTTAAATTTATTTATTATAATAAATATTTATAAAATATTTTTATTTTATTTAAATGAATTTATTAAAATAATTTATAAAATTATTATAAGTTGTTTTTAACTTATTTTTATAAATTATAAATTTAAATTTATAAAAATACTTGTAAAAGTTAAAATAACTTATGTTTTATTTATTTTTATAATATCTTTTTACAAATTTGCCTAAATTAACATAATTCATATTATATTTTATGATAATTATTATAAAAATTATTTTTTAAAATATTTATTTAAAAATTATTTAACTTATTTTAAATCATACTTATAATAATAAAATTTATTAAATAAGTTATACTCAAATAAATATTTATATAAATTATTTATCTAAACAAACTTTAATAATAATGAGAATATGGTCAATGGGTAAAAAAAGATCAGAGTAAATAATATATACTACACGTTTATTTGGAAATAAAAATATACAAGTAAAAAAAAAAGAATTGATGGTAACCTTGTCATGGTATTGATGCCCAGCGAATACATTTCTAACTGTTAGAAATTTATTTTAATAAAATTTAATATAGAATCCTATTATCAGAGATACAAGAGTGCCACGAGAGAAGTTTAATGCGAAACAGAAAAAACATTTTATACCTTCATTCACCACTACTTTTATTTATATCAAGAGTTTTAGAGAGAGAACAAAAAAATCCAGTATCTTATTTTTCACCGCAAGACATTTCATCCATCATCACTTCGAGTCTCTCTCTTTTCGTTGCTTTGCCTTTTATCAAGTACATTAAGTGGTAACCATTAGGTGAATTAATTAGACATTTGAACGAAGCTCACTTCAACAATTAGAAATAAAAAAAAAATTCTTGCCCTGTTGGCTAAAATCAAGTGTATAATTTTTTTTTTTTAGAATTCATTTTATTAAGTTGCAATGGAGCTCGATGATTGATAAAATTAATCACAAATATACCAACTGTAACAGCCTAACAGGTATGTGGTGTATTGGTTTGTTGAATGATTGGGAGGTGGTTGGTCTGATATGAATAAGTTGTATTGGTTTGTTTATTGATATGAATAACCTTTTAATCAAAGCATTTCTTTTCTTATTATGAAATTAATCATTATGCACCTGCCCATTAAAAGAAGTGAAAAACAATACCTATTGTGTCTTTCAAAATTAGTTGAATTAATAGATCATACCATAGGATATAATAAGTTTCCCTTCTCCACAACAGTGAGCGTCAAGATGAAAGGAAATTAAGAGATTATATATATATAGATAGATAGATAAAACTATCATTCGTGTGTCTTTTGGTTTTTTGAAGGTCGAGTAGACAGTAGATTACAAATATTGTAATTTCGTCACTGCTTATGACATTAATATAAAGAATAGTCTGAATTTAAAAAATAAATAAATAAAAATAGGTCATGTGAAAATGTCGATATGTAAAAGGGACTATTGCACCAGACCCTGTTTACGCAATTAAATGATTAAGACCCCAGAAAAGCAATTTCCTTGGTGGAGTTGCCACGCAGCCCTATGCTAAATTTTAAGTCAAATTAAGCATAAAAAAAGGATTTTTTTTTTTCTTTTTTGAGGAGGTGATATTCATATGTTTCCGTCGATCCTCACGAGTAAATTAATGTAAGCTTGTTTGAGGAGAACGGTCAAGCATGCCATATACGGCCGACTCTAAGCCGCCACAGATACTGTGAGGGTGCGACCTTCCAGACCATACACACGTTTTTTTTTAATTCCCAAATATAATTTTAAAACTCGAATTGGTGGTGGAATAAAAAATTTGATAATTTGAACTTCCAATTAGTCCGATTGAACATGATAGTCGTTTTTCAGTCAAACTCGATCAAATGAGTAAAAATTGTTAAAAAAAAAAGATGAAAAAAACAAATTAATTTGAATTGGATAAAAACTGGTTAATTTTATGAATTTTTTTTTGTCTTGCCAGTTTTTTTAAAAAAGATCGGTGGTCGAACCAACAAATTAGTGGACTGTTCTCTTGACCAGTTTCACTTTCAATTCAAGTTTTACAATTATGTAATAAAGAATTTTTTCAAAAATTGTTGATGAAAGATGGAATTAAACTGAATAGTCATTGCCTAATAAGAAACTAATTGTAATCAAATGTAACAGTAAATCCTTTTGAAATTGAATTTTCTCACATCCATTAAGGTTCAAATGAAAGAAATGTAGATTATAGTTATTGAGAATATATGCCAGCATTATAAAATAAAAAAAACTTTTTGTAGTCTTTGTGTTTGTGTTTTTTAAAAAAAAAACATTAGAATTTGGATTATATAATGAAGGTAATTCACGGTCATCTCTTACGAACTTCATTTTGTCTTTTGACCCAATATTCAATTACAGGAGTTTACTCTTTGTATGGATTGACTTCCACTTAAAGAGAGATAATACATCAGTTTCTCATTAACAAAAGAAAAGCACATTAATAATGATTATGTCAAATGTAAGAATATCTAGAATGAGTTTTGGAGGTAATAATTCTTCAATATAAAAAATGAAAAGGTAAAATAGTGTTGAAAGTTTTGAATTGAATCCATTATCTCGTGTGTGAGTGCTATGCCTTTGAAATCCAAGATATGAATCTTTCTACTTTTAGACTTTTTTTAATAGAGATTTTCTTGTATGAAGACATTATCTATACATCATATTTAGGTACATCTAATAATAACATGACAACGCATTTAAAATAATAATCCAACGAAGACAAATAGGAAAGACCAAACAGAAGCTGAAACACCTTTGTAGCTAGCTCAAACCTAACTTTTTATTTAAAAAATGTATAAAAAGTTTAAGAAAAGGAACTCAATCCACCGTTGACGACACAGATCGTCATTCTTCTCTCATCCTTATCCCAAAGTCTCTGTGTTACCAACTTTTGGGTTTCCTTCTTTCTTACAGCCACATGGAAATCTTTACTAACTTTGCCAACGAGGGTTGAGGACTCCTCAATCTGTCTTGCAATCTACCTTTAGGTGGACAAACACAGAGCATGGTTTAGGAAGAAAAAGGATCTTATGACGTTTGATGTGGGGATGAAAACATTAGTGTTAAAGAAGGATAAAATGCAATCCCTTGTCTGTACGGAGACCTGCTTTATTGCTTTCCACGGAAATTCCCTTTCGGTAGTGAAAGAAAGAGGTTTTTTCTCAAGAATTTCCAGACAGAACACCAAAAATATCGAGATAAGTCGAGGCCAAACTTCATCTCTATCTAAATTTTAAATTCTTTTCTTTTCTCTTTTTTCTTTTGTCGTAAAATAGGGTATACTTTTTGCCGAAAAACTAATCTCACGTAATATAATTTAGCGCATGAAGCGGATTCCTCTCTGAGTTTTTTTTATTTATATTGTCTCAATGTTCTAATTTAGGACATTTTAAAAATTAAACTCGAGACAAAATGTTAAAGATAATCGAATTCCTTTCACTCAAATTAATGTAAATAGATATTTTAATTTCTTTTTAGGGTTATATAAAAAATTAAATACATATGTGAAATTAAAATTTAAAAAAGTTTAATGATGTGATTCTGTAACATCGTATTTGCTTTTGTTCACAATTGGATTTTCACCAGAGCACAAAGACGCCCCAAAAAATAAATGGCTACGTCAATAGTAGGAGAATAGGCCTTACTACTTGCTTGAGATGAGTGTCTTTAACAACTTGGGCGCCACAAATACTCTTTACTTCTTCTCTCTTGAGATAACTGGGTTCGTTGTCTGCAAATTGTTCTCTAATAAACCAGCCTTCAAGTCCCAAAGACTTCCCTTTTTAAGTCCCTTCAGGACATCCTGCTAAATTGGCAGAAGTCTTTTTTTTTATTTTTTATGAAAATAGAAGTTTGCATTGGAGTATTAAGGAAAGAGAAAGGAAGTTCACTGCTCATTAATATGACCAATAGGAGGGGGAAAACCATATCATTCACGTCAATTTTTTTTTATTTTTTTTCATAAACGCTGCCTATTATTGATTAGATAGTGGCTCTTAATGTGATTGTAGTGACGAGGCTCATATGTTACAATCACGTACCGACTTAAGGATATGTCTTTTAGTATAAATTATTTGAAGAATACTGATATACTTCAAATGCATTTATATATATTAATTCAAATTAAAAAAACTGTGACACGTAATAAAATAGTAATGTTCTGAAAACAGACACAAAATGAAAGATGACCAAAAAGACAAAGCGTGCATTTGCGTCTGAAACCTCCTGAAAATTGAACCTTGTGGGGTGCGAGTGTGGGTGGCCCCCTAATTTTCTTGTTAGCCAAGGGATGGCATGGCACGTACTAATCCGATTTACACACGCATGCTACGCGGAGAAGTTAGGGATCAGAATAATTAGGATATATATGGTTCTATTATGATTAAAATAAATGAACCACTCTCTAGAAAGGTATATATACACTTTTAAAAAAAAAAGTAGTAAGTTATATATAGGATATGACATAAGACTCAGTCATCTTTTGCATTCAATGCATGTTAATTTATAGGCGAATGATTCGATCGAAAAGTCTGAATAATAAAATGTCAAATGATTTGATCGTGATGCCTTTTACATATCTACTACTAAATTTCTTTCCCCGTACAAGTGTTCACAAAATGAAATGATCGAACTTTATATGTAGGTATATTATTGAATAATTTTTTTAGAACTTAAATTTTAATTAATTTAATCATTGAATTATATAATATTATTATATAATTATATATATTAAATTTAAGATAAATAAGATATTTATATGTATTTAATTTAAAATTTATTTATATTTTAAAAAATAGATTATACCTTAAAATAAATTAATTTTATAAAATACTAATTAATTTTTTAATTTTATAAAATTTTATAAGTCAAATTTATCACATGAGAACTTTCAATCAATAATTTGATTAATAAAACTTAACGTTATAAAAATAGTTATTCATTAGATTGAGTTTTAACATATTTATACTATTTAATAGCTTATTATAAACATTAAATTTTATCAATTCAATTATTGAATTAAAAATTCTCTAAAATATATAAAGTTCACAAAAAATATTACAATTTAAAATTTATTTTATGTTTCATCATTATATTTTATTTTAATGTATAATATAATTTTAAAATATAAGTAAATTATTTATTATTATATTAGCTATCTATAAATATTTGATTTATCTTAAATTTAATATGTATGATTTTCATAATAATATCACATGATTCAAAAGTTGAATTCGTGTAATTTGTATTTTACAAAAAAATCATTCTATGATACAAGTGTCTAAGACTTATTCTTGAATTAACTATAAGATTAAATACTAATGTAATTAAAAAAAACTTATAATAGTAGTTGTTGTTATAAATTATAAATTTATGCCTTCTGTAAGTATTGCTACTTTGTTTTTTTTAATCCAACTATTTTATTAGTAATACTCATTGAAAATGATTTTTGCACATAGTTTGAAGCACATCAAATAGTGTAAAAGTTATGAATCATAGAGGTAAAATTTATGTGAGTGTGGCTAAATTTTATATGGATCTAATATAAATCTATTAAAATAAAGATAATGCTACTACGCGCTCGAACGCATTACCAGTGAACTTCCAACAAAAGGAAAATCTTTTTTTCTCCCTCTTCATGTTTACGTGCCCCTTTATCAAAATAAATAGGTTACATGTAAATCCTATTGTCAACCAATAAAATGCTCGAGAAAGCTTACAACAGCATTTCCCTTAAAACAAATAATTTAATTTTGAATTACTGTTACTGTAAGAATGAATTTAAATTATCATTTAATTATATATTAACAAATCATTAAAAGAGTTTAATTATTATATTAATTATTTAAAAATTTTAATTTTTTTAATAATATAATAATACATTATTAAATAATAATAAATTTTATATTAATAATAGAACAAAATTAAAAATAAAATCACGTGATGTGTATTAGTAGATAAATGGAATGCATAAAGTGGTGTGGGATAGCGTAACTATTCTCCCTCAAAATGGCTTTCGGTCCTTGAGAGTAAGCTCATTCGAAGTCCAAACTGACATCTCTGTAGACAACCATGTGGGCCACTACCGCATCAAGACTAATAAACCATTCGGCCCATCCCAAATTGTAGACCTTGCTAGTTTATAGCGGGAATCAACAGAACGTCATCGTATAACCATCCAATACCAATAGTGATATAATCATAACAAACATATAGTTTCAGAAATAATAGGCATTCATCATCATTGTGAAAGTGTAAGAGTAATAATAAAAGAGTACTAAAACACTAATTTTAAATTTAATTAGCATAAATATTAAATTTAAGTTTAACTCTAAGATTATGAAAAGGACTGTAACACATGCTTAATATGTAATTTCATATAAGATTCAATATTTAGATTATCAAGATTTATTACAGATTAAAAAACTAATAAAATTTATTTCAAAATTTTCCCTTTTTTAATACATATTATTTCACTTTTGAAGACTGTAATAGTTGCATACAATTTTTTTTTAAAAAAAATTAAAAGTCATACATGCTATAAATGAATCAAATAATTTATCCACAAATTTTAATTTAATTGAAGTTGAATTTAATATACTTTAATTAAAATTTAAAAATATATTTAATTTTTGGTGCAACACTTTTAGCATCAATATTTAAAAATGGCTTTGTACAATACTAAATGTTTTTTTTTAAATACTTAGAGTTTGTGAACTTCACATTAATTTTTTTGTTTAGTAATTTTGTTCATTTTATGTAACATGTAAACAATGGGATTATTAGTACCTCCAATTGTCTATTGACATTCCCAATAATTACTTTTAATTTTAATTTCCTAAAATATCATATATGAAATATATTTTTTTATTCAAGTCAAGTCTTAACTAATTATATTTTTATTTGATTATCTACATCTAATTCAAGGCAATTTTAAATATAACGATTAAATATAATTAGTGAGTAAGAGTGAAAATAAGTCAAATGGCTTATCAAAGGCATGTGATTTGGCCTATTTAATATTCAAGCTAGACCTTAGTCTTTTAAAAAATATATCTTTAGTTAAAAAGGCCAAGCACAAACCTTTAAAAATGTCTCTTTGGCTAGGCTGTTTATATATATAATTAAAAATATTAAAATTTAATATAGTTTATTAATTTTATAAATAATGTTATATATATATATATATTAACAAAAACCTTTCTAACCCTATTTATCCTCTGAACTTTTATTATTATTCCATACTCACGTGTAATGTTTTTGTTTATAATCATAACATCTATTTTTTAAATTGAATTTTTTTATTTCAGCTTAATATTTTAGTATAAAAGGAGAATAGGGATTCTACATAAAAAAAAGCATAAATAATATTTAATAATTATTATATTTCTATATACATTAACCAATAAAATTAGATAATTATTAAGATTGAATTTTATAAAATATTTTTTTTTATATAAACCAAGAGTGTTTAGTCTCTCCATTGAATTTGCCTTGGCATCGCCTTATGGACTAATTATTTTGCTGATAGTATTATTATTACAACTAAAACAACACCCATACCATGCTCAAATTCAATAGTCAACATTATTTTTTTAAAATGGAACAATTTAATTTACCAATATTAAAAAAATAACAAATTTGTTTATGTTGTACTATTGAGTCAAAAACTATAATAATTCAATTCAATAATTATAATTTTTTTTAGAAATGAAAAAAAATAATCTAAACTTGATATGTTTTTAGAAACATAAAAAAGATAGTGATGAGCCTATGTTTGAGATAATAAACACAATAATTGATATTAGGCATAGTTGGATTTATAGGTAAGATAGATGTTTTGTTTAAAAGCATTTTTTAGGTTAGAATTGTCTTATATTTTGTTTGGATTCATGCTGCAAATAAAACTTGTAACTGAAAAGTTATTTTATGTAAATATTAAGCAAAACCAAATAGTTTGTTAATGGATAACTATTTTATTCAATACATTATATTTGGACTCTTTTATAAAAGAGTTTCTCATAGAAGAATAGAGACACATGTTAGCAACTCAGCGTGTCATGTAACATAATCTATTTTTAGTATTTCCTTATTAAATAAGCAGAATAATTCGTTTCACCAATATTATGAAGGAGTCATGCTATTAATGCTGTGCTTTGTAACATATTTTTTTTGAAGAAATAAAAGTCTAAGTTCATGATTTTGGGTAAGAGAAGCATAGTAATAACTAATAATGCAAAAATTGATATTGAATACTGTTAGATTCTTAGGTCTACTAAAAATTGTGTTTTAAAATATTTTTTTAGGTTCAACTTTTTATACATCAGTCTTTTATGGAACATAAGGAATACATGTTAATACTTAAGAGTGTCACATGACATCCCTTTTTTAATAAACCATATTTTTAGATTATATATATAGATTTTCATAACTTGAAACTTAGCCAAATTCAATTCACTTTATTATAGTTTTAATTTGGTTTTATTAATTTTTCCTTTTAGATTTTGGAATTTTTTCTCACATTTAGTACATATTAATTGAATTTATATTTTTTCATATTAAAATATTAATTTCTAAAAATTTGGCTCATTTTCCCTTTCGTCCACATTTAATATATATACATCTCTCTCTCTCTCTCTCTCTCTCTATATATATATATATATATTAATTACATTTATGTTTTGTATATTAAAACTATTAATTTCTAGAGACGTGGCTCATTTTCCCTTTAGTTTTAGGTCTTCCCCTCACATTTAATACATATTGTTGTATTTATGCATTTTTCATATTAAAAATATTAATTTATAGAAATTAGTCATATTTTCTGTTTAGTTTTTGATATTTTTATTTGCACTTATATTTTTACATTAAATTTTTTAATTATATCAAGAGACACATGGTTACGTTTATATATTATTATATTAAGAATGTTGATTTACAGAGTTCTGACCTATTTTTCTTTTTAATTTTAAATAAAAATTAATATATTTCCATATTAGAATATATTAAGAATTTAATTATATTAATTACATCATAATGTTAATATTAAAGTGTCACGTGCCCCTCCCCCCTAAATTTTAGTTACCAAAAAAATAATAACAAAAGTATCACGTGCCATCATTTGCTACAACTTTCTCCACTGTAGTATATATGTGTCCACAGCAACTGCGCCGGTTGTCACTAAACATGGCCTCGTTATGGCGCGCAGGTGCCAAGCTCTCTCTGATTGCCTCCGCCATGGGCGGCGGCGCAGCGGCGGCTCTCATTGCCACCTCCGACGACCCGGGAACAGCGCTCAAGCTTTGCACCACCGTCCCCCACCGCCTCCTCCGCGATGCCGTCACGGCCGCCAACATTGCTTTCGGTACTGTAGATCTAAACAAACCTCCATAGTTCCCGGTGTTTCTAAACTTGTATTCCATCTATTTTCTTATTCCTTCACCTGGAGTTCAATTCTCACCTCATTAATAAATCATGGAAAATGAGTTTAGGGGTTCTCTTACTCGGGAGTGCTGAAACTTGATTAGGGGTTAAGAATTGATGTTGAACTTGTTGAGTTTTCCTTTGGCGAAGAATTTAATTTGTGTATGATTCTGATTCTGAATTGTGGATTATGATGCTACTATATCATTGAGGCAAACGTAATGTTAAGTTATCAGATGAATTTTTTTTTTTTGAAAATGAATTAAGCTTGTTCTATTCTTGTATTGTCATTAGATTATGAATATTCACTGTGGGGACTGCCAGAAGGAAGTAATGAGCGGGAGAGAACCAAGCATGAAGTTCACCTCCGGTCTGCACATAAACTTCAAGACCTGTGTTTTAAGAATGGAGGGGTTTATATAAAGCTTGGGCAACATCTTGGGCAGCTGGTATACTTTGGTTTCCTCTCCTAGTGTTTATGATGTGAAAAAAGATATGCAGAGCACTGACTTTATTAATTGCCATTGTCCATCTAGTGCACCAAAGGCAATACTGAGTGGTTCATTTATTTATATATTTATTAACAGGAATACTTAGTTCCTGAAGAATATGTTCAGATAATGAGGGAGTCTATGCTAAATAAATGTCCAGTTTCTTCATATGAGCAAATATGTGAAGTCTTCAAGAAAGAGCTTGGAGAAACACCGGATAAAGTATGTATTATTTGTTTCATTTCTTCTTGACAAATGCCTCAGTTTGACTTGAAAGCTTCAGTCATACTCTTCCTATATGCTTGCTTATAATCCTTATATTTTTGTCTAATTAGTTTTGTCGGTCATGCTTTTGGTATTTCTTGTGAAATATCACTGTGGTGGTGGATGAATTTTGCCTTCTGATGTGCAGGTATTTTCTGAGTTTGATCCAGTTCCAATCGCAAGTGCTTCCCTTGCACAAGTTCATGTAGCCCGCACACATGATGGCCAAAAAGTTGCTGTGAAGGTTCCAATTGTTGCTAATTTTTTTCAGTCTGGATCAGCTTTCTTCTGCATGAATATGAGTATTAGTGTTTTTCAGGAATATTTCTTGTTCATTTCTGAGTAATCTGTCAATGTTCAGGTTCAGCATACTCACATGACTGATACTGCGGCTGCGGATCATGCCACCGTGGAATTGATTGTGAACACTCTGCATAGGTTTTTCCCCAGTTTTGATTATAGGTACTGCTATTTGCCTGTTAGGAATTTACCACCATCATGCCTATGAGAAATTTAGAAACCATCTAGATCAGCAACATGCTAACTGCAACTGATGGATGTGTATACATTTAATTATTGAAAAAACTGAATGGTCTAAATTGTCTCTATAGTAAGATTGATTTATCTTCTTTTTCCTTCGGTTGCTTTGCATTGATGGTTTATTTAAGTTCTGTTTACTTCTGTCTACAGGTGGTTGATTGATGAGATTAGTGAAAGTTTACCCAAGGCAAGTTGCTATTTAACTTCAAAGCAATACCTATACCTAAAAGCATATCCATGCTTATTTGGTGGTTCTTGCCTAGTGGACTGGTGGTTTATTTGTCTTGGTTAATGTTATTGCCATTTTTTTTTAATTTTTAAAGTTGACTTCTCGGTGGATGTATCCTTTAATACAATTTCCTACGCATTCAATTTTTGGAATGAAGAAGTTGGTATGAAGTTAAAATTGTTTGACCAAAAGTTGATGGGAACCTTAAATAAATGTTAAATTCGGTTACATTATCATTCTATAAATAACTAAGTCATCTTTTTCCTTTTTTGTTTGATGGAAATATACTTTCTTCTGTGAAAATTTTGGACAGACACGTTAGAGAATAATAGGATAACAAGCCAATCTACGCATGTTGAAAGGATTGTTTAACCAATAAATTAATGGTTTCAAAGAAATCCTAAATTTGGACAACTATAAATTGTTATGCTTGCCTTTTTCCCCCCACATAAATCAGGTGGGGTAAAAGATTTACTGCTTTAGTTGGATTGAGAAATTTTGCTTAAACTTTTCTGCAGTAATGTGGTAATCCTCCAATAGATTTCATACCAAAAACCAGTTCACTTTCATGTTATGGTCAGGTTTTCATGTCAAGATGGTAGTTTGTCTTCATTTTCAACTTCTGTTAGTTTCCATGAACTTTCTTTTTGTCAATTTGGGGCCCGAAAGTGGGGATTGAAAATTAGATTTATTTGGTTCCATTGTGTACTGGATTAAAACCTTGATCTCTTTTTCTGTAAGTGTTATCTGAAATTTTACATAGTAATCTTGTTAAACTTAATTTTATTTGAATGTTTGAGAATCATTTCTGATATATATAATTTTGACTTATCTAAGAATTTTAAAAAAAATATTTATAGCAGTAGCTTCATTGATATGGTTACGAGATATAGTATGCTAGCTTGACTAAAATCTGTTTTAGTCAGGAGTTTTACTTGATATATGTAGGATTTTGGAATTTCACGTGTTCTTATTCATCATTCTTGGGTTCTGTTTTCTTTTCTCCTTCATGTTTGCCCCTTTTGCCAGATGATTTTGTGATCTGGTTTCTTAATATTATGGTTGCCAGGAATTGGATTTTTTGATTGAGGCTAAGAACAGTGAGAAGTGTTTGGAAAACTTCCGAAAGTATTCTCCTCATATTGCAAATTACGTATATGCACCAAAAGTATATTGGAGTCTGAGTACCTCAAAGCTGCTAACGATGGAATTCATGGATGGTGCTCATGTAAATGATGTAAAGACTATTCGGAAACTTGGAATCCATCCGCATGAACTTTCAACATTGGTAAGTTCATGTTTATAGGATTCATTATAGATGCTTGTATAATGATCAATAGTTGGTGTTGACAGTGCCTAGGTTTTTTATAAAACATTTTTTAATGTGTTATGATATCTTTGTCGATATATGTTAATGAAGTTGGGAAAGTTTATGATGCGTTTTGATTCCCTCATGCAATGGTACCCCATATAGTTTATCAACCAAATAATTTAGTAAAGTGTGATCATTATTATTATCTACCAAAAAAAAAATGTGATCATTATTTTTTCAGGTTAGCCAAACTTTTGCTGAAATGATGTTCAAGCATGGGTTTGTGCATTGCGATCCACATGCTGCTAACTTATTGGTTCGCCCATTGCCTTCTAGCAGATGTAGCATTCTGGGTAAGAATTCCTTCCCTTGCCAAACTTGAACTCCTTCTATACCTCTTGAAAACAGAAATATATAGAGAATATTACTGTTTAGTGGGATGCACTAACTAAATGATTAGTTAGGCTTCCTATGCGAGTATTTATTCTAATAATAGGTGTCGTACAAGTGTCGTATATATAGATATATAGATATATAGATATATAGATATATATATAACACTTGTCACTTGGAAACGAAAATATATAGAGAAAAAGCTTACTGTATCATTGGGATGCACTAACTCAATGATTAGTTACGCTCCCTACTTATAAACTAAGTGTAGTACAAGTGTCGTATAATTAGACCAACCCAATATAGTTTTCCAATTGTTCAGTTGACAAAAAGATTGACGGACCATAGTAAATATTTATCATATATTTTAAAATTAATAAAAAATAATGCAATTTCCATTTGCAAATACCATAATGTTTTTCATGTTTTCTTTTCTCATCCAAATACAGATACTTGCTGTCTCCTTTAATTTATTTGATCTTGTTCTATTTAAGTTTTTGGCTTCCTGCAGCTTTTTGTTTGGTTTTCAGAATAATGCATTGTTGATATTCTATGATTTTGACCACAATTTGTTTGACTTTTTATTTGTAAATTTTCCATATTTATTTCTTATCTCATGTATAGGCAAGAGAAAACCACAATTGATTCTTTTAGACCATGGACTCTATAAAGAGCTTGACTTCCATACAAGAACTAATTATGCTGCACTGTGGAAGGCGTTGATATTTGCTGATGCTAATGCTATTAAGGAATATAGTGTAAAATTGGGTGCTGGCGAGGATTTATATGCACTGTTCGCTGGAATTCTAACCATGAGACCATGGAATAGAGTTGTTGACCCAGCCATGGATCATTTAGTTATACAGGGAAACGAGAGTGATCGATCAGAACTGCAGGTGAGATATGATTAAGGGAAACTCTTTCTCTAGGATTTTGTTGTGCAGTCTTAGGTTCATGTTGTTTGGATTATAATGCTTGCACAGTTGCACTCCATTTCTCTGCCTTTAACATTGTGAATGTATTTCATACCTATGTTCATGCTGGTTTTCTTACTAAAGGACTTGCAATTTTTATTCTTCTCTTGTATATCCTGTGTTCTTCAGTTTAACCTGTTTTATGGAATTGTTCAATTACAATACAGTTCATGTTTTAATAATTATAAAAGTCAACCTGTTTTAACAAGATATAAAGATGTGTTGCATGGTTGAATTTCCTTTCTTAGTGTGGTGAATAGTATTTGAAAAATAAACATTCCTTGTATGCCTGGCCCCAGAGGGAAAAGAAACACTGAAATGACTCCTAATTTATTTTGCAGATGTATGCTTCTCAATATTTCTATCAAATCTCAGAGCTTCTAAGGAGATTACCGCGTGTCATTCTTTTAATGCTGAAGACAAATGATTGTTTACGAGCAGTCAACAATTCCTTGGTACATATCATTCCATGTTTGTTTGCCCTCTATTTATTACACATCATGTGACCTTAATGTCATTAAAAGCTTGCAATTGGTGGAAGAAATTAAGATGAAATGAACCATCTCAAATAACCCTAATATCCTTCTTTATGTTGTTGGTTACACAAATCCTACTTTGCAAAACATGCCGTGCTTTTGATTGATGAATATTCTTCAAACAAATGTAGCTTGTGTCTAATTGTACAACAGCCAGTCCAGCAGAGACAAGTAAAATTAACATTTGAGAATGTGTCCAAGTTGAGTAGCTCACTCATATAATGTAAGCATCTATTGATTTTATGGGTTAACCAAATGCTTGTCTAAACTTACATCAAAACTGTTAGGTATATCTTCTGAGAGTAATGAGTTTACTTTTTTTGTGCTGTGAAAACAAAAAGTAAGATCATCATTGACTTGCCATATAGAAGAATAGCTGTTTCTGTTTATAATGATAGATTTTTTTTGGTATCTTGATCAGTTACAGGGATCTTCTCTGGAGACATTTTATATCATTGGAAAGGTTTCTTCCGAGGCTCTCATTGAGGTAAAGAAGTCGCAAAGCAAGTCCCTTTTAACTTGGTTTAATGTTAAATTGGATGAGATTTTGCTGGAAGTACGACTTTGGGGAATTCAGATAGCCTTGTGGCTTTTACAACTAAGAAAGGCCTTGTCTTGGTCTAACCAAGGATCATAAACAAGACCTAATCTGCCAAATATCTTTTCTATTACGTTCTTTTCTATACAATAAGCTCGTATATTCTTTGTCTCCGTGGTCAGAAACTCCTTCCCAATTTGCGGATTCTGTTTGATCACGGATTGACGAATTGATTTTATTTGTTAAGAGAGAAAAGAAAGGAGCAAGTCATGCATTTTTGTTACCTGTATGCTTCATAATATTCATGTATTCGGAGACGTAGTATGTTGTAAATCCCCATTAATACGGGAAAAGTGCACTGAGAAATATAAAGAATACTTTGGACATTAATTTCAATGGTTTCAAGTGTGAACTTCTTTGATGATTCGGATGTAGTCAAGTAAAGCTCGGACCTATTTTACATGCCTACCTCCTTTTCTCCGAAAAATCTGACATTAGGTTACCTGGGCTGAGGATGCTCCCAAAGATATTATTCAGCTTGCTGTACAAGATATTTTAAGTTTATCTGGTGGTTCATGATAATTTCCCATTTCAAAGGGGAAAAAAGCCATTTTTAATATATTTATTTATTTTTATTACAAAACCATATGTTCAATCTTTTTTTTCTTAATATCTAATTTATGACAAGCTTGACAGGGTTAACTTCATTCTATTGACTATTGACTACTACGAACAGTTAATAAGGAAAGACTTTTCATATAAAAATCACAATCGTCTGGCGTATGAGGAGTTGTAAATGTGAAAGTATCATTACGTTTTTAAGAAAATATTTTCTTATTGAAGTTATCATACGTGGTCTATAAGAAAGCCATTCTTAAACTTATCGTTAAAAGCACAAAATAAATTTTTAAAAAGAAAAAATATATTAAAGAAGTACATTAAAGAAATATCAGGTACAAATTTATGAATTTATGTACTACGCATTATTGATATAAGCTTTCTTATTTCTTACCAAAATAAATAAAAGTGTCACCATTTTTATATGAAACCTTAGGAAAGATTTGTTTAGAAAAACTTTACGTTACTTTAATTAACATCCACCAGATTTTGTGAATGTCAATGTGGAACAGTGGAACAGTGGAAGTATGTTATTGCCAACTGGATTTGGTGGCTACTTGGGGGATTCTTGTGGATGCTGGCTACGAGGGTTTTACAGGTGTTTGGACGAAATAAACGATCTAACAAATATGACCATGATGCCCGTACAAAGTATAAATGAAAAGAAGTTATCTACCTACAATTATCTCCTATCTATATCATTATGAATACAAAGTCAACATAAAACATTAGTGCCTCTAACTTTGTCACATAAACCTACTTCAGCAAGTTTGACATTTAATGTCTTTACCTGAGGAGGCGGGAAAAAAAAGGTAATGTACAACTCATTTACATTTCACCCTAAAGAAATATTGGCTATTCATATAACATGAAAGTGAGTTGAAAGTGATTTTATATGAGCTATGCTACAAAGTTAGAAAATTTTGACAAAATTTATTTAGAATTTGTTAAGATTCAAGGATAGTTGTTGGATAAGACAAAATGGTGAGAACCACTCATCCATTTAAGGGTTAATAACAATGTCAACTCATTTTGACAAATTTTCTTTACCAAGAGTGAAAATCTAAACTTTTTCAGTCCACTCTCCACCAGCCGACCTAATTTTTTACCTACTCAAACAAACACACCATTTTCCCAACCTCCATGAGCAAAATTACTCCTTGTTTCTTTCCTTCTTGGCCCATAAGCCATACCCATCTCACTTCACCAATCACTAACCATCATAGATGCTAGTCTATCTTCACAAAAAGAGCCCCGGAGGCATCATTGTTTGCAGGCACTTCGCTAGGATGCTGAGTGGTAGTCCCAAATACCATTCCCCCAAACCCATATTGCTGTACAACAAGCAGTGAAGAGCATGAACCAAAACTATTTGATACCACTATGTCCCCTATAATTCCAAGTTCTGGGCAGTCGGTCCATTTCAATAAATTTGACAAGACCAAAGAGTTCCTACCTTTCCCTTGTCCTACAATGTATAAATCATAGCCAATTTGGTCCAATTCATTAAGGACCACAGGAATATCATCACCAGAATGGACTTCCTTTTCTGAATAAGTTATAGAATCCTCATTGTTCACTGCCTTGAGTCTAAATGAACTTACATACTCTTCATCCAACTCCATTTGCTTTTCATTGTCTAGTACTGCAGATAATAGCCCACGAGATTCAGCATAGGATGATGTATCTACTTCTGCAGCCTCCCCTAACAAAAGAATCCGCACCATGGAGAGCTGAATCCCTTGATGCTTTGACATTCTCCAAGCAATAGATAAGGCTTCACGGTCGTCAGGCCCGCCAATAAAGAGCATAAGAATACGCAAGTTGACTTTGAACAATGACCCAAGACCACGATCAACAAAGATTCCCACAGAACAAGGTGCATCTTGCATGACATTTATGTTTATGTCTTTATATGCACTATTGGTTATCTCTAGAATACCTTCTACGCTTGACTGTTTGTGAAAAGGAAGGAGAATTAAAGTCGCTTGTTTCTCCTGTGCTAAATTGTATATGTCCTCATGAATGGTTGCATAGGTTGACACAGCAGCGAGGGTCTCCACTTTAGTGGAATCATGTTCCTCTGCATATGCTTCAAAAATATTGGTAATGCTTTCCAAATCTTCTTGTGATTTGGTGAGGGCTTGTTCTCCAGCCTGCTGGTGATTGGGCTGCTCGATATGGGCAGCCAGAATGGCAGTGGCACTTCCAGTGAGTTCAACAAGCTGAAGAGCAAACACATGTAAAGGGGAAACTTTAATGGCATTGCAGGCTTCAAGGATGTTGATCATTCCCGTGGCCTGGCGAGTGTTGTGGACACAAGCCATAACTCGGAGCTCTGTATCAACCTTTAAATTCTGTATAGTCCTTAGCTTATTTTGCTCAAATCGCTTTCTTGGCTTGTATATGGCGTTGATGATAGGAGGCACTATTAGAGTCATTACAAGAACAGCTGCCGTCATAATTGAGAAGGACTCCACACTCAAAATCTGAAAAAAGAAAAAAATAGAGCTATTTAATACTATATTTTGAGTAATGAAAAATAATTTGACAAATATACAACAACGATAATTGCACGGGTTCAATTACTAGTTTGACTACAAATGACAAAAAAATTGACAAATTATCTATGAAGCTGCTCAACTCTATTAATCAATACCTCCTTGTCCCATGCAATGTTCAACATTATTAGTGGTAAGATGCCTTTGGTGTTCATAAGCAGTCCAAGAGCCACTCCATCAAGAGGAGGCATACCATAGAAGTGAGTAGCTATTACAGTGCTTAAAATCTTTGGGATGCATGACAAGAGCACGATTGTTGCCACCCGGATCAAACCTTGATGTTCTATAACATACACGAATTTGAGTCTTATGCCACACCTAGCGAAGAATAGCGGTGCCAGATAACCAGCCCCAAAATCCTCTGACTTCTCTATCAGCATATCAGTAAATTTCCCACGAGGTATCATTAATCCATACACCAGGGCCCCAACAACAGCGTGTGTCCCAAGGATATCTGTAACAGCTGCACAAGTAAAAGCTCCCATGACCACATAGAACAATTGGTAATTGTCCCACTCATTCTGATTGGTTTTGCGCACTAATAACCGCACCAGAGGAGGACGTATCACGAAGAAGCAGAAGAGTACAAATGTTATGGTGCTCAACACTGCGTAGATGGCTCTTCCATCGTTAACGGCAAATGGTATCAACAATGCAAACATAGCCCAATTATAGAAGTCATTAATCATAGCTGCTGTTAAGGCCACTCTGCCTAGGCCTGTATAGAGGAGCTTGAGGTCTGCAAGGATGTGAGCAAGGACAGGAAAACCTGTTACACTAAGAATTAAGGACCAGAACAAATAAGCTTTAGCTGTGTTGTAACGTGACAAATTATAATCAGCAGGTTCCTTGTACACTTTTTGAACCAAAGTATAGAAGCCAGCCCCCAATGCCATTGGAATGATGGTGCCAGCAACAGCAATGCTTGTAGCCTTCTTTCGTGCTCGTATGACAGTGTCTAAGTTCATGTCCAAGCCAATAAGGAAGACATAGTAAACGAGTCCCACATGTGATATGGTTTCAGCAGGCAATACTCCCTTGATAGGAACAAGATTCGTAACAAATTTGGTTCCCCCAAATATTTCTGGACTTATCAGGAAACCTGCCTATTAAGATTACCCACAAATTATTCAGAATGGGAAAAAATGCTCAATATATGAAGAAAAAAAGTATTATTCTCGTAAAACCCTTTTGTAATTTTATGTGATTCTATAATACTACATAACAAGCCCTCATTGATACATAATTAAAATGTGGAGTATGGAAACAACCTTGTAAATGCATGTACTTACAAGAATCTCACCAACAATACGAGGTTGATTAAAGGGTCTGAGGGTGTAGTATAAAAAACGAGTAGCTAACACAATGAAAGCTATTTGGGCGGCCAAGCCAGGAAGGTAGAATGCTAGGACGCTTTCACTTTTCCATATTGGATTGGGATTAGCCACAAATGTTTTGTAACATCCTCTGCCTAGGCCTCCGTTTTCATGATCTTCCATAACTCACTTTCTTTTGATGTGTAAGTTGTGATTTGTGATATCAATTGGCCTTTTTTTCTAGCTATACTGCTTTCTCCTTATCCTCTCTTCTTGTTTGGAGAAAAAGTTGACACCTTGGTGGCCAACATACTCATCATCAGATGAAACTATTGATAAGGGGAATGAATATAAATAGAGGAGTGAACAAAAACAAATATGTATCTCTGGGTTTTCATTCTGTTTGGGTGGCATTTCCTTGGTGAATGGATGTCAATGGTCATCAGGTAGAAATCTCGTTACAAATTCCTAACTGATTCTCTGTTTCTGTCTCATTTTCGGTTAAGAAATTATAAAACCTTGGCTGATTCCGCTGTTATGCCTATGTATTTACTAATCCCTACCTCCGTTATTACCCATTCTATCATTGCAAGTTCTTAATTAGTCATCCTCTTTGACCCATTATAATTAGTTAATTACTATTACTAGGGGCTTACAGCTAATTAATGTGCCTATCAACCAGTTATCATGTTACCAATTTAATTTTACAAAAATATACATAATTAAATAAGCGAATGCATGTATTGTAAGAAAATGAATGAAAGAATATGCAAAGTGATAAGGAGACTTCTAAAACAATTTTATTTTTTTTGGTTTGGTGATTTATTTTTTTTGGTTACATTGTTTGGTGAATTCTAAAACTTTATAATAACATCTGTTTTGGTTAGACGGTGTTGACCAATTCCACTTGAGGTGGGGGTGATAATAATGATAATAATAATGATAATGAAAATGATGATAATGATAATAATAATAATGATGATAGTAATAATAATAATAATGATAATGATGATGATGTTTGGAAACCTTTATTAGATTTGCTTATGCTTAACTCACTTTAGGATAAAATTCATTTTCTTCTATTAGAATTTTTCCCTAACATGTTAACAAGATGATGATGATTATGTTTAGAAACCTTTATAAGATTTGCTTATGCTTAACTCGTTTTAAGATAAAAATTTCATTCACTTTCTTGTATTAAAATTTATCCTAAACATGTTAACAAGAACTTGAAAGCTTGTTTGATCTTGTAAACATAGGTTTAATTTGCCTACACAAACACACGCTTAAACAATCTAATACATTTGATGTATTACTATATATTGATGTGATATATTTGAATAATGCTACCTATACAATGTTTTACTTGAAGTTTTTTTCTCAAATTTTTAAAACTTTGTAATGAAATTCTATTGAAACAAATTATAAAAGTATCATTTTTACAGTCACATACCTGGCCTTAAAAAGCTGGGAAATCCTAGTAAGAGGGTAAGAATTCCTCGAGCCATTTCCCTCTTCTGTTATTTGTAGATTAAAAGCTCATGTCTAATAATATATAGTACGTTGTTAATAACAAATGTGGCTTCATTAATTTTGCACTCCACATCGAAATAACTTTTTTTTTTTTGGTACTAGCTTGGAAAAAATTTAAAAGATAAATTAAAGATATATTGCAAATCATCATATTAATTAAGACAAGGAAGCACATATTTTTCAAACTTAATAATCAATAGATTTCTTTTCACTTAGTTTACCAGGAAAAAGGAAAGATATCTTCTCACTTGGTGTACATTATAGTTCTAGATGACATTTAGTACAACAATAGTAAAGATTCTATTTTAAGCTCAATTTCATGAAAATGATAGGTCTTGTATACAATATAATTAAAAGTTTAGAACAACAATAAGTTCTTACTAACGTGTGACATGTTCTGATCTTATAATGAGATTACCTCTTATTTTTTTAAACTTTTATTTTAAAAAATTTTAAACAATACTTTTATTTTATATGATTCCCCTTTTTCTCTATTTTATTATCACTATTTTTTATTATATTCCATATATCTTATTTAAATTAATTTTGCTCTTATTCAAAAATATTTGAGCACGAATTTCTTTTCTTTTCTTATAAAGACACTATAGTTTTGAAGAGTAGATAAACAATTCATTAAGCAACCAACACTTAAATCTTAAATGCCTTCAGTTTTTGTTTGGTGAACTCCCCCGCCCAAACCCGTTGTCGCAAGATGGAGTGTCATTATGGTGGTCATAAAGGAGTACCAACTCCCACCAGCTCCAGTACTTATACTATTGATTCATTCATTTTTCTGCCCCAGAAGGCCAGAACTGATCATTTAGCATAGAAAAATGGATCTCAGTGATCGACCCATTGCTGTTCATTCCATGTAAGTTATTAAATAAGGTAGCTAGGTTCATTATGATATCGATTACATTTATGTACTTTATCTATGGTGATAAAGGATTGTATGTACTAAGAGATTTTTATATGGTTTTACTATTACTTTAAAGGTTTTTCATACTATTACTTAACTATATATTGACATATTATTAAAAAGTTTAATTATGATAATAATTATTTAAAAATTTAAATTTTTCTAATAATTTATTAATATATAATTAAATAATAGTATAAAACTGATTTTAAATCAAAAGTAAACTGTTTTTATATTCTTGTAGCTGGTGCTTTCCTTATATCTACTTCTTCTATCCTTTTGTGCCCTATTGGATATCATGTTGGAATACATGATACATCTACTTTTTGTCTTCTTGATTTTTTCAATTTTTTATTTATGATATCAGAGCATTGGGGAAATTTTTGGAAGGTTGTAAAAGTTTAATTTTTATGATTTTGTTAATTTTAAATTGAGATATAGATATATTAAAGTTATTGAAAATTTAAAAATTAGTTAGAAGAAAAATAAATAATTATTTTATTTTATTCGTTAAATTTAATTTATCCATGAGTTCGTTGCCATAATAATATATCTATATTATATTATATTTTATGTTTTAAAATGAACCCTAGTTAATGATTTTTATCTTTTTAGATCCATTCCATTGAAGTAAACATATATAGTTGTTGACTTCGATTTATTATAATAAAATTTGTTAAAATGAATAATAAGAGACATATACACATCAAAGTTATTGACAACTACAAAAGGCTGTCGCATTGTGAATCTAAATAATAAAAATATGATATGACAGTTTTTTTCTTTTTTCTTTTTTATAAATTATCATATAAATTAATTTTTAATTATATTTATAATATAAATAATTTAAAAAACTCTTTAAAAGTAAAATTAAATATAAATAATGATCTTTTGTGTTAATTTATTTTGATAATTTTACCCTCCTAATTTTTAGTTATAATAAAAATATAATATAATATATTTAAAAAAAATTAAATACGGATTTTTTTCTATGATATAGATAACATGATACAGATTGAAAAATAAAAGAAAAACCAAACAAATTAGTTTCCACGTAACAACATGAAGGAGCGAGTAACCCTGAAATCTCAACATACGAGAAGATGCGATTATAAACCAAACATTTTGCCATGCATTAAGGCATCATTAGCAACCAAAACCAAACATTTTGATTTAGTACTACATACTTGCATAGTTTTCGTTGATCTCCACGAGCTGAGGAAGAAGGTGGTGGTGGAGTCTCTATTTTTCACGGTGCTTCTTATATATCCTTCTTTATCACATACTCAAAAGTCAGAGGGAGAGACATGGTTGGACCAGCGAGGCCTCTGTTCGTTCTCTTCGGATCCTCCATCGTCCAGCTAAGTTTCAGCCATGGTGGTTGGGGTGCCAGTCTTTCTGACATCTACTCTCGCAAGGTACTCTCTCTCTCTCTCTCTCTGATTCCATGGTGGGTTGCAACTACAATCGTGTCTCAATGAAACTTTTAGCCTGGTTTTTTGGTTGATCAATTAATGCTCTTTGTTAGTGAACACCTTCGTGTTTTGTCTCATCCGTGATTTCGTATACAAATTGAACGAACCCATTTGGTTTGGTATGAACACCACTCTTTCTTCGTTGACTCATAATGGCTCGTTCGGAGTGCACACTCGTTTGCGTTTGAATTGATAGCTTGCTCGTGTTGACAAAAATTTTGACTTTTGTAAAGCGATGATTTCATGGCCTGATCTCTAATGGATGCCTAGCAATTTTTCAACACACACATATAAACTTGTGAAATGATGTTCTGCATATACCTTTTTTTTAATAGTGAATTGTTCAATTGTGTGAAAAGCATTTTGGACTCTCAAATTAATGCAGCGCTGAATGTTTCCATGGTTCCGGACCTTGTTGCTTCCCATCTGTAAGACATCCGGCTAAATATTTAGGCACTACATCATTAATGGCACGCTCCACCATCTGTGTCTCCTAATAAAATCAGGTGTATATATAAATTATAAAATTCTACGGAGTGTTACGCTTTGTTGTATCATATTATATTCCTCCTTCCCTGAAAATAGTTTAAGTTAGACATAAATCCTCGTGGAAAACTGTTGTATTTATTAAATCAATACTAGTAACTAGTAAGTAGTAACCCTGTTGTCAATGGCCTTCGAGCCTAGTGGCCTCAATCCCCAGTGAGTTTCAATGCTCAAACTTTCTTATTCTAATCTTCAAATTTGGTAACTGCAAAAAATAGTAACCCTGTTCTTCCTTAATCTTATCTTCAACCTTTGTCTTGTTAATTATGTGTATTCTTCAAAACATACGTGAAATTGAATAAATGAAATTCAGCGCATGATTTACTGTTGATGAAGCCAAGCTTTAAGTGTGATGTCATCCTTGACCTCTTCATAGTAGCATTGCATATGACCAAGTATTCCCTCATTTATTGAGTATATTTATGGAATATAGAAGAAGAAAAACATGAAGAAGTTTTTCAATTATTCTAACTTACAAATTCTTTCTTGTTGTCTTCCTTTTTGGTTTTAGCTGTGTCTCTCAATCCTGGAAATTTCCTTCAATTTTGTATTTTACCCTTCCTCATGTTCTCCTAAAAGATGCACTGAATGATTATACAGGCATTTACATTTCATAAATGTGTTAAGTGGAAAACTAAATACCTATGCACCCTTTTCTGCAGGGGTGTGGCCTTATCATGAGTTTTTTTCCCCTTTTGTTTCTCTTCCTCTAAAGGTTCCTCTAAAGGAATATTAACGAGGTTGTGTTAAGTTATGTTGATGCAAAAATTCAGATTTAATTTACCTTAGCTTGTGACTACAATCTGCGGTAATATTTGACTTTTGTAACTGAAGTTATATTAGGGGGAGGGGGTTGAATGCCAAATAAGTGTTTCAGCTCTGGATAGTGAAGAAGATATTGTGTTTCTTGCATGCCTCTGAATGATCTTCAACATTCTTGTAATTTATTGTAGGCAGACATATTGCTGCGAGGATACTATGGATGGAACTCACGACGTGCCCTCCAAATCCTCAACCAAGTTTTCCCAAAGGTATTGTACCTAAAATAGGCATCAAAGCTTGTGAAACTTTTCGCTAGCCAATTGGGATTTCTATGGTTATATGTTGGACAAGAACTTAGGATGAACAATTTCCAAATCTTCCCCTGCTTCCATATATACTCTTCTATCGTATCCACAAGTGCACCATTGTACTTCAACAGAGTTTTGGATGGTGAGAATATGAATGCATTCCTATTTTTCTGGATTTAGGTTTTGGAGCAAGGCATTTATATTTAAAATTGTGAATAGGAACTCTATATAGGTTGTTTGTATAAAAGTTGATGCAGTTTTAAGTACCCTGATGCTGATCCATGGAAATGAGATTTTTTAGCTTATCGTAGGATCCATTCACTTTCTTGTGCTTATCTTTCAACACTGTTGTGCCTGCATCATATAATCTTCTTTATCCCACTTCCCAGGATGCTGCTGCACAACCTTCTCTTGTGATAGTTTATTTCGGAGGTAATGATTCCATGGGCCCTCACTCATCTGGTCTAGGCCCTCATGTGCCCCTTCCTGAATATGTTGAAAACATGAGAAAGATTCTGATTCATCTTCAGGTACTTCTGCTCTGTCTTTTCTTTAATCACAAGGTTCTTTCTCTATAAGAGCACATTACCTTGCATTAGAGGTATATATCTTCACTTACAGACACATCTGGCACTAAACACTTCATTTTGCAAATATGGCAGCTAAACTATTGCTATAAATATCAAGTTTGAGGAAATACAATTGACTTATTGGAGGTCCTTTGATGACAAATGTATCATAACACTTGATCTTGTTGGAGATATATAATAAAACCATTCTTGGGCATTCGTCGAACAGTTTAAGTATCCATTTAGGGTCAAATGACTACGAGATTAGGAGTTTGATCTTTGCCACATTCATTCTTCATAATTAAGTTAAATTTCAGTACAAGGTAAAGTGAGCCTATGCATTGTCTGTGTTTCAAGCTCAAAACACTCTTGTATGAGAAGAAATGTAAGAGATATAAAATCATTATTGAGCCTCCACCTAACAGCTTAAGCTTTTAGGAGAGTTGGAGATCTTAAACCACCTAACATTGTTATATATCTTACCATTCCTGGGTTCTCTAAAGTTGTTCCCTAGCTCTTGTACAGTAAAACCATCAGATTTTAAAGTATTGTGATCATTTGCCTCCAATATTGATCATAGTATGCATTTTTTAATGGGAGATTTTTATTCGTAATTTAATGTGAGAGTATTGACTGTCAGAGCCTATCTGAAAAGACACGTGTCATTGTTCTCAGCTGTCCACCTGTCAATGAGGATCAAATTCGTGGAAACACTAGGTAATCTGAAGATATTTTACATTTTCATCTCTGTACTTGTATTCAGGTAACACGTTAAGTTCTAATCAGATTTTTTTGTTTTCCTATCTTAATCAGTGGAATTTTTAGTAAGCTGTTGAGAACAAATGAATTATGCCAAAGCTATTCAGAAGCTTGTATAAAGCTATGCCGGGAAATGGATGTGAAAGTTGTTGATATTTTTACTGCAATACAGAAGAGAGATGATTGGAAGAATGTTTGTTTTACGTAAGCTTCCCTGACCTATTGCCTTCTTATTTCTTTTTCCCCAAATACCATGAAATTCCAGAACTAAATCATATTGCAACCAAATTGTTCAATATCCAAATCTTTCCCTAGATCTTCTCAAGCATCTTGTGCTTGCTTTCTTTGCAAAGAAGGTTTAAGGCTGCAGTCTTCCATCTTAAATGCATATTGACTGATACACTTTTTAAATTTCACCTGGATTACTCACTTGCTTGTAAGTTGTAACCTACTTTATTTTCCTTTTTCCCTTCACTGTGTGTGTACATCAGTAAAATTCAGCGGATTCTTGACTTCTCTTACATTTGGTTACTTCATTTGATTGGTTGCCATCAGTCAGAATTTAGTGTTGAGAAACAGTACTTCATCAGTAGGTTGTGGAACATGTTTATCTGAGAGCAAGATTTTGTTCCACCTTGCAGTCTGCAACTTTGAGCTTCTTCAAGTATGGGAAATTCACTAAATTGGACTTAATTGACTAATGTAATGGATGCAAAGATATCTAGCTAAATACTTCTCTTTGATTTGTTCCCAGAATGTATCTAATTTGTAGCTTCCAGTTCATTCTGACTAGTTACAAGCTTGGCTAGCTAAGCTAATCATAGTTAAAAAAATTGAATGAGTAAGAAGATTCAAAAAAATTAAAAGGTCACGCTGGGTGCTAAAAACAAAGTTTAGCAGATGTTTTCTTCTCCTCCTTCAAAATTGAAATTGTTGCTTTTTCTGATATCTTGTGAAATATATTAGTGACAGCCCTTCTAGTACTGTCACCATGGAAACTGTCAAAACTCGTAAATGAGGATGATGTCAAATGATAAGTCAGCCTAGAATAAGTTTAATTTGTTCTCATCTTTAATAAATTTTGCAGTGATGGTATCCATTTAGCAGCTGAGGGAAGCAAAATTGTTGTGAAGGAGATACTAAAAGTGCTTAAGGAGGCTGACTGGGAGCCATGCCTACACTGGAAGTCCATGCCCACTGAATTTGCAGAAGACTCACCATATGATCTTGTTGCAGCTGATGGAAAAACTACATTGAATCCCTCTGAGTGGACTTTTTACAGGGAGATTCAGTGGGACTAGGTTGTTAGGTCATCAACTTAATCATTTGCTCTGGTCTCCATTCAGGAGCGGTCTGCCACAACCCACAGGATCTAGCAGTTTTCTCATTCACATTTTGTGTAGTGATATTGATTGGTTATTTGGATACAGCATTGCCTTAAGTAAAAATTCTATTTTAGGTTGTCTTTGTCATTCATCAAATTTGTAATTTTACGATTCAACTAAAAATGAGCAGAATAGAAGTATATCCCTACATTTGAAGTTATCTGCAAATTTCATTGGTTTGGTGGAATGGTACCCCAACTCTTAAGAATCAACTTTGTTTGGGTTCCAATTTAGGGATTTTTTTTAACAGTATAGGTATCATATATAATGAGACATAATTCTCTTTTCATAACTCGGTCTTATTGATAAATACGAGATTCAATCTTAAATCCTTGCACTCACTGCAAAAGATTTTACCATAAGTTAGGTGACACCTTTAATTTAGGGGTTGTCGTTGTTCAAAAAGTATTACTATCACCATGTGTGTTGATCATCGAGTAATGATATTTGAATATTATTCTTTTAAATGACTTTTACACCATTTTTATATATGATTGGCCACAAATAAGATGAGTCATGTGTAAACAAATAGGTGTTGCTAAAAAAAAATAAAATCATTCACCGTACATAAAAACTGATGTAAAAACTTGTGTAACAGAATACTGAATATGCAAATAATATTTTTGTTGTTCACAACCTACACTAAGTTGTACCCACAGTACATAGGACGACCCATTTGGAGACACTGATCACCAGTACGAAGAGAATATTATACATACCTCATTTATAATATTTCTTTGTCTTAAACATCAAAGTCAACTCCGAAGATTAAAGCTTTTAGATATGATTTCTTTCAAGTCTCCTACATACAACTTACTGCCGGACCATAAAAAAAAATTGACTTCAACATTCATAATCATTATCTAATATAAATTTCAATGTAAGGAAGTGCTAAGTCTCCTGCACGTTAGTGTTCCTATTGACACTAACGTGCAGGCCATTTTACAAGCTTTTGTTTTGTCAAATTTGATTAAGTTGTAGCAGGGCACACCTGCAAATTTCAGCAGCAAAGAATCCACATGCCAGATGTCACCAATTAGATGCTGCACCAATCTGAAAATTAGTTAGCAGTAGATTATTTTTTTGGTGTACTTAGCAGTCAGAGATTAAACTTACACCATATGCAGGGGCTGCATTTTTGTGCTATAAATACCCTAGATTTGATCCATGACAAACACAACACAAAAACATGGCTAAGTACCTTCGTATCTCCGCCACCTCCTTGCTTCTGCTGTGCCTTTGCGTCCTTCTCATTCTTACTAAGGGTCATCTTCTAGTCTATTAACCTCTGCCACATTTGACATGGCCCCCTCCTCCCCCCCTCTCCTTCTCGTACAAAAATATGCTCACACTCGCACAAATCCAAAAAGAAGATTTTTTTTTTCAAATATAATAATTGAAAATTTTTAATATATCACATGCATTTATTAGTTTATATCCTTCTCCAATAAAATTGCATGATCTTAGCCATAGGCCTGTAAGCTCACATGTTTCAATACCTTAAATTGTTATCTTTACAGGAACTTGACAATGTCTATCTTTCTTGCTCCCAATTTATGCAGAGGCACAAATGGTGGAAGCTAAAATATGCAAGAAGTACAGCACAACATGGTCGGGGTGGTGTGGTAACTCTAGCCACTGTGACAACCAATGCAGGAAATGGGAAGGTGCAAAGTTTGGATCATGTCACTAGGACAAACGCGGACGGGCTTGTTTCTGCTACTCCAAGTGTCCAGGTTTATGTGAGAAACGCAGCAAAACATGGTCAGGGTGGTGTGGCAGCTCCGTGAACTGTGACAAGCAATGCAGGACTAAGGAAGGTGCAAAGAATGGAGCGTGTCACGGAAGCCTTTTTAACCGGGCTTGTGACTGTTACTTCAAATGTTAGAAGGTAGTTGATGAACTGAAAAATCAGACAAGAGACCTCGTTCAATTCAGGATGTTTTTAAATTGTGTTGCAGCGTGTGACTTTTATGTACTAGTAGTAGTACACTCCAGTATAGTTGCTTCTGCTATCAGTGTGTGGAAGGCAAGCGACTAGAATAAGTTTTATGTTGAGAAGTGTGTTTATTGTACTATTTGTGAGACTGTTAAAATTGTTGATTAAAAGTAACTGAAACAATGAACAAAGTAAACCATGTGATAGTCTGAGGCGTGCTATGCACTGTCCTTAAGGAATATTTCGGAAACAAGTGCGAAATTCCCCAGGATACAGCAGACTCTTCCCGGCTGAACCGAGGTCTCAAACAACAGCAAGGCCAAAAATCTTGTAACCCGTAGAGAGAAGAGGAGAAGAAGAAGAGAGGATGAGATTTTTCGACACATGAGGAGGTGGCAGCAGAAGAGAATAATATATCAGCATGAAAAAAAACCTAATACATAAACGCCATTAACCTAATACATAAATGTCATAAATCTAATAAAATCAAATTAAAACTTACCAAAACCGTGGGCTGAAATTCGGGAGTAATTAAATCTAATGATTGCCAAAAACTGCTACATTTATGTAATTAAAAAATCTTCTCCCAAATCCCGATTTTCTGGTAAGGTTCAAAATTCAAATATTAATTAAAATTATTTCCAAAAACTGGGCCACAAAGTCTTAGTTTCAAGCAATGTGGGACTTCATTCTTTTGAAATACTCAACATTCACAACAATCCCCACATATTTCAAAAGAATTTAAACATTATTAAAATAAATAAAACTCAAGTCCAGGTTACATTGTGTGTAAATGCATCGAATCAGTGTCTTTTTGGACTATGAACCAGGATCTAGATAAATAAGACTTTAACTTATAATGTTATTGGTGAAGTTAAACTTCTATGAACCAAAACACCTTTTACATAAGTTAGAATCTCATTTGATCACATTCGGACTCATTTTACTCTTCTTTGTTAACACCGTTTTGCGCTTTTCGGCCATGCGTGCCTCGGTGTTCATGAGTGCTCTAGAAACTATGCCATCGTCTCACAGGGCTGCCTCCACTCCACACTCATATAGGTGATTTCATCAAGTGTATACTGCACTTTATACACCACCCATAAGGGCTATGAAATACATTAAAAACATTAAGTTTATCCTCACATTAAATGCGTCTAACACTTCTCATATTTCTCACACATAGGAAGGGACGAATGTAGTGTTAGCATAATTAACAAATGACTTGTTATTACCCATATGAACCTTTTCATGGGATCTCCACTCATAAGGTTGGGTTACTATCATTGTTAATATCAAATTGGCTTAAGTCCCATTCCCCTCGATGTGGCACTTATTAAATTTCTTCCCAAAGGTTTAGTCAGAGGATCGGCCAAGTTTAGTTCTGACTTCACATAATTAATGGACACAATTCCATCTCTCAGCAGTTGCTTTATTACCTCATATCTCAACCTAATGTGTCTGTTCTTACCATTAAAGGTTTTATTACTTGCAATGGCTATTGCCGCTTTATTATCACAATGAACAGATACAGAAGGATTTGGTTTTATTCCCAAAGGAATATTCTCTAAGAAATTTTTCAACCATTCAGCCTCATTACAGGCTTGCTCTAGAGCTATGAACTCTGACTCCATGGTGGATTTTGCAATGATTGTTTGTTTACTTGATTTCCAAGTAACTTGACCACCACCACCAATAGTAAACACATATCCGCTTAGTGGATTTAATCTCATACGAATGCGAAATCCAGTTAGCATCACTATATCCTTCAAATACGCGTGTAATCCACTTATACCAAATACCATAATTCATGGTACCTCTCAAATATTTCATCGGTCTAGCCAAAGGCGCCGGTGGATCATTATTTGGACTATGTGTATATCTACTCAATGCACACAGCATATGCTATGTCGAGTCGGGTGAAATTCATTAGGTGGAAGCAGACTACAAATTATTTGTGCATACTTAGACTGGGCAACCGGATCACCTTTATTTTTCTTTAATTGAATGTTGGCGTTATAAGGGGTACTTACAGGTTTGACATTAAAATGTCCAAATTTCTTTAACATTTTCTCAACATAATGTTCTTGTGACAGTATTATACTATCACACTTCCTTATGACTTTAACACCCAATATTACACTAGCTTCACCCATGTCTTTCATGTCAAATTTAGATGCAAGAAAACGTTTTGTTTCATGCACTACGTCTAGGCTAGTACTAAATATAAGCATATCATCCACATACAAGCAAATAATCACACATTCACCATTTACCAACTTTGTATACACACATTTATCAACTTCAACAGAAGAGAAACCATCATTGATCAAAGTTTGGTCAAATTTTTCATGCCATTGTTTAGGTGCTTGTTTTAGACCATACAAAGATTTGAGAGTTTACATACTTTATTTTCTTGCCCTCTAACTACACAACCTTGGGTTGAAACATATAAATTTCTTCTTCTAAGTCACCATTCAAAAAAGCCGTTTTAACATCCATTTGGTGAATAAATAATTTATATGCAGATGCTAAAGCAAACAACATTCGAATAGAAGAAATTCTAGTTACAAGAGCAAAAGTATCAAAATAATCTATATTTTGTTTTTGAGAAAAGCCTTTTGCCACCAATCTAGCCTTATATTTTTCAATTGATCCATCAGGGTTATATTTTGTTTTGAAAATCCATTTGCAACCTATTGCTTTCGCACTAGGAGGTAAATCTACTAAAACCCAAGTATTGCAGTTAGAAATTGAATCAAATTCTGATTTAACAGCTTCTTTCCAAAAAGATGCTTCAGGTGATGCAAAAGCCTCATAAATTGTAATAGGATCATTATCAACAAGATATGTATAAAAATCATTTCCAAAAGAAGTTTCTTTTCTTTGTCTTTTACTCCTTCTCAACTCCTCATTTGAATCATTTAAAGAATTTTGTGTTGAAGCTTCTCGTAAATATTTTCGGTTTTAAAGGAAAATTATGTTCAAAAAATTCAGCATTTTTGTCTCAATAATAGTATTGCAATCAAGCACTTCACTTTTCAAAACCAAGAATCTATATGCGACTATGTTTTAGCATACCCAATAAACATGCAATCGATGTCTTAGAACCTATTTTCTTTCTTTTAGGCTCAGGTAACATAACTTTAGCTAAACACCCCCACACTTTCAAATATTTTAAATTTGGCTTATAACCCTTCCAAAGTTCATAGGGTGTCTTTCCTGTTTTCTTATAGGGAATTCTATTTTGTAAATGACAGACAGTTAATAAGGCTTCACCCCAAAGGTTATCTGGTGCATTGGAGCTAACTAGCATGTCATTCATCATTTCTTTTAAAGTCCTATTTTTCCTTTCAGCTACTCCATTAGATTGGGGTGAGTAAGGAGGAGTTATTTCATGGATTATTCCTTCTTTTTCACAATAATCATTAAATAAAATATATTCTCCACCTCTATCTGATCTAACCCTTTTAATTTTCTTATTTAATTGATTTTCTACTTCTGTTTTATATAATAAGAACATGTCAAAAGCCTCATCTTTATTTCTAAGCAAAAATACCTTAGTAAATCTAGAGAAATCATCAATAAAAGTCACATAATACTTTTTACCACCTCTAGTCACAGTTTGTTTCAAATCTCCTAGGTCCGAGTGAATTAATTCAAGTAGTTCAGTTTCTCTTTCTATCGATGGACAAGATTTTTTAGTTAATTTAGCTTCAGCACATATTTCACATTTATTTAAACATGCATCACTAAGACCAGAAATTAATCCAAGATATTGCATTTTCTTAATATAAGAAGCACTAACATGTCATAATCTAGCATGCCACATATCCATAGAGTCAATCAAATAAGCAGAAGAAGATGCATTTTCATTCATAATTTGAGCAACATTAAGTACAAACAGTCCTTGATTACAATAGTCTTTTCCCACCAATACATTATTTTTGGTCATTACAATTTTGTCAGATTTAAAGGAAACCTTTACCCCAACCTTTCCTAGCAATGCCACAGAAATTAAATTTGCCTTAATGCTAGGTACATGAAGCACATCATTGAGTGCTAATGTCTTGCCAGATGTGAGTTTCAGAAGAATTTTTCCCTTCCCAATAACTTGATGGTCAGAGTCACCAAGATACACACATTCTTCTCCATCCCCCACAGAGTGTAGGAGGTAAACATACTTTTATTAGCACAAATATGCCGGTAGCCCTGCAGTCTACCACCCAATCATTCACTGCGGCCATGAGTAAAGCTTGAGAAACGACTTGACAATTATGTCATCTCCTTCAACCAAGTTTGCCTTTGGCTTCAAAGGATTGTCATTTCCCTTCTTCCTATGTCTGCAAAAAGCCGCCTTATGACCTGGCTTACAACACACATAACAATTTCCACTAATTTTGAAAGTGGGATTAGTAACTTTAGGCACATGATTAGGTCTATTGTAATCAGATTTGTTGTTTGATTTATGGTCGTACCTTTTCTTGTTGGTTTGTACCATATTTGCTCTTGAAGCTAATGCTTTTGCTCTTGCGGCCTTGATTTCTTTCCTATTTGTGTCTTCAATTATTATGTGGGTGATCATATCTGAGAGGGAGAGTTGTTTGTTCTTGTGTCTTAATTGTTGCTTGTAGTCTTTCCACGAATCTGACAATTTCTGGGTGATCATATCTGAGAGGGAGAGTTGTTTGTTCTTGTGTCTTAATTGTTGCTTGTAGTCTTTCCATGAATCTGACAATTTCTCGATCAGTAGACCCGCAACTAACTCATCCTGGAGCGTAATATTCTCAGCTTTGAGATTCTCGAGCAGTTTGTGATATTCGTTGATTTGGGTCTTTATATCCTTATCATCAGTCATCTCCCATTTGTAGAAGTTTGAGATCACGAATTTCTATCTCTCGGCATCCTCAGCAGTGTATTTAAGCACCATGGACTCCCATATTTTATTGCTTTCCTTGTGAACGAGACATCAAATGTACTGACTCGTTAGATAACGTAGTAAGAATGGTATGTCTACAAACCTTATTGGCGTAAGTCCATTCGTCCATTTTTGGTGCCAAAGTGAGAGGAATCACGGTTTTGGATCGGTCGAGCATTTGCCTCCATGCATGTCGAGGACTGAGAAGACACGTTCTTGCCAACGTTTGAAGTTCTGTCCTCCGAACATTTCGATCTTTGATACATCGGGAAACGGCTTGACATATGTGACGGAAGGAACAACAGGTGGAGCAATTTGCGTGTTGGCGGCGTCAGGTCCATTGACTGGGGTTGCGTTTGTTTCAGGTTGAGCCATATTCCTTAAGATTGTTGATTAAAAGAACCAGAAACAATGAACAAAGTAAACCACGTGATAGTGCGGCGTGCTTGCTGCTTGTCCTTAAGGAATATTTCTAAGCAACAAGTGCGAAATTCCCAAGATATCTGAGACTCTTCTTGGTTGAACCGAGGTCTCAAACAACAGCAAGGCCAAAAACTCTGTAACCCGTAGAGAGAAGAGGAGAAGAAGAAGAGAGGATGAGATTTTTCGACACACGAGGAGGCGGCAGCAGAAGAGAATACTATATCAGCATGAAAAAAAACCTAATACATAAACGCCATTAACCTAATACATAAATGTCATAAATCTAATAAAATCAAATTAAAACTTACCAAAACCGTGGGCTGAAATTAGGGAGTAATTAAATCTAATGATTGCCAAAAACTGCTACATTTATGTAATTAAAAAATCTTCTCCCAAATCCTGATTTTCTGGTAAGGTTCAAAATTCAAATATTAATTAAAATTATTTTCAAAAAACTGGGCCACAAAGTCTTAGTTTCAAACAATGTGGGACTTCATTCTTTTGAAATACTCAACATTCACAACAAAAATAAGATTCCAGTGGAATCTTCTGTTCTTTTACTGCTGTTTTTTTTGGTAAATTATTCTTTTACTGCTTTGTTGAATGATATTGTGGCTAGGACCAGATTTTTGTAAACATATGGGCATTAGCCATCCCAGTGCATTGCATTCTTATGTTAAATTGGAAGAACAAGACTAGAAAAATGAGGACATTCAATCTGCTTCACTATCAATCTCGTCCTTGTACACCCTCAGGTAGCCGTGCACAGAGTATCATTTACTTCATATAATATGATAACAAATTGGAGAGGCCAATTACAAAAGTGCCAGAAACTTTATGAGTAATATGTCATATCGCTCGATATTAATTACCTAAACTAGTGTTGGAGCTAGCAAATCAGGCAATCTCAATAGTGGTACTCATGAAAACGTTGCAGTCATTAAAATATTAGCTACCTATATAGAAGAACAATTAAAACTATTTTGTTTACCTATCAATGTGTTTTAACTTTTAATTTAAAAGTTAAATAAAATTCTTTTATTTTTATTGTTGACTTTTAAAGGAAAATGTTAAAAAATAAAAATTGAGGTGTATAACAAAAAGACATGCTCGGGGTACAAATTAAGGTGTTGCACATGGTATATAAATTTGTTGACGTAACTTTGTAATACATACAGAAATAAATTTAATAATCCTCAATTAAAATTTTAAAGCGCGCCAAGTTTGAAAACCGCCAATTTTAATCTTATTTCAATATTATTTTATTCTTCCATTCATGCCCTAGCCCCAAAACTTGTTTGAAATCCTCCATTCCCTTCTTCGGTTTGCAGATCTAATAAGATTCGGAGGTTCGAAATTCAAAATCTTCAATTCCTTCTTCGCATCGCAGCCACCAATTCGCACAGATTGTTATCGCAATCGCAGTTTTGCAGCTTACCAACACTTTCTGGTGAGTTTATCGCAACCCCTTCTGGCCTTCTCCCCTTCTTAGTTCTTACACCGAAGCTGATGAATGATGTTAGAATGAATCTTCTTGCTACATTGCTTGTTACACTAGTGGTGTGGGTGTGGGTGTGTATGTTGAGATAGCATAGGTGTGTTGATTTTTGAAATGAAAAATCATTCTTCAATATTGTGCTGAAAATAAGCCATTAGGTTTTGGATTTATGTTGTCTCTTTTTTTTCATTATTGGATTTGTATTTGCTGATTATTTTCATATTGATAAAATATTATTTTTATTAATGCTAGCAAATAAAGTTCTCTCTGTTATAAAATAAATTCAAGTTTTCTTTCCTGATTGGTTTTGGTGGCTTTGTTAGTTCAAGAAGAAAGAGGATTTTTTATTTTATTTTATGTAATGATATATTTCAAGATCAAACTTTGCTTATGCAGTTCTCTCTTTCGATGAGTCAAAACCATTGACACTGGTTTATGTAAGAGCAGCAAGCAGGAGGATAGGATGGCAAAGTACTACGATATCGATGATATTATCACGGAGGAAGAGGTGGGCATCAGACTCTTTAGTTTCTTTAACAAGTTGCTTCCAATTGATACATGTCAGATTGAATCAGGGATGGTAGTTTAGATATATTTAATTTTTGTAAATAATAGAAATTTATTGCTACCATAGTTAGCCTTAAAATGCTATGCGATTGATGATGTTTTGGGCTGTTACTAGCTTATAACAAGATTAGTTCAGACTTCAGAGTAATAACAATTAGGATAGAATGCAATCTGGCCTTCTTGCAAATCATTTAAGAAGAAAAAGAACACTTCTCTCTCTCTCTCTCTCTCATTTTTATTGGTCCTTGAGAGCTATGTAGGAACAGATCTTGAACCTACCTAAATTTCTTATTCTATTACTGTGACCTGTTATGTTCTTTTCACAGACTGTATCAGTTATATTCCAGAAGGCAGCATCTGGAGTGGGAATAGATCCCAGTTCTGAAATGGACTTTGTAAGAACCATTGACACTGGCTTATGTATTTTAGAAGGAAAGAATTGTTGGCACCAGATCACTGCTTAGTGGAACTCTAATAATTTGACCTGACATTAGAATGTTTGATTTTCAGATTGAAGCAGGTTCCAAAGTTGAACTGCCTTTTTGGCTTGCTCATGAGTTACAGTTGAGACAAGCAGTATCAGTCAATGTTCCCTCTTGTTTCAATCAAAAGTAATGATCATTTTATGTCTTTTCACAACTTATAAGCCAAGCCCATTCTATTCTCTTGTATAATAGAGTATGTCATGACATTGGCAATGAGTTGAGAAGCAATTTAAGTACACTTATATTTCTGTTCATATAATACTTTTGCGGACCATTCTTGTTAACTCTTGTTTCTAGGGCTTCAACTGGATTTGGATCCAATAACTTTTCTTTAACCTTGTTTTTCATATAGCATTTGAATTAATTTGTCATCAAGTGTGTGATGCTGTATGGATAGCAACAAAATTATTCAATGATCAATTTACATGGCTTTAATAGAAGTTATAGAAACTAATAATAGCATATGCATGCAAATCTGCATTGGCATTCACATCCAAATGTACTAGAGGGATGTTGATAGCTTGATGGAGTTATTATTGGATTGCTTAAGATCTTCTGCTCTTACAGTCTGTGGTTCTTGATTTCAGAACAAGGCTAGAGATCCAGGCTGATTCTGCATGTGTGGATCTGAGGTCTAGATGTCCATTCTTTTATGAATTTGGTTGCAAGATAGCACCCATGTAAGTCTCTCTTCTTGCTTGCATTATCTGAAAGAATTATTTATTGCTCTTCAGCTTTAATTTTATTTATTTTAATATATTTTTTTGCTTAGTTTTGTTTTAGAAGATAGTACATGGCTGCCATCAACCTTCTTATCTAGAATGGGCCTAGGAATCTCAAGTCTTTCTTATTAACTGGTACATACAACATCTCATTCAGATCCTTCTTCCCACAAGTTCCATTAAGGCAACCAAATAAAAAATTTAGGATGACACTTTCCAAAAATTTACTACTAACCGGCTTTGCACAAGTCTTTCTTCAAAACTTTGGCAACTTGTTCTGTTCTGCATTTTCCCCATCTTCTGCCCCACCAATGTGGCACCAGCATACCTAGAGTGAAATGAAAATTTTCCAACTGACCCAAACTATGGGTAATAAACAATGCTTGACACAGACCATCCTCAGTTTGCCCAAACATCAGAGTTGAAATCTAGTGATTTGACAGTGAAAAGTAACTCCATAGGCCACCCTTGTCTTGTATATACTGTATACACAATAAATGTCAATATAAATAGAGAGAAGCGCATGTTTGCTTTTTTATTTCTCTGTTTTTTAAATTAAATCAATTCAAAGTCTTTAAATGATATATCCTTTTAGTGACAGTATAGTTGAAATATATGTAATTTGTATTTGCCTTGTCCTACTTCATGCGACTATCCAATTACTTCAAACTTTTATTCATTTGTTAATTTATTTTTCATTTATGGCAGAGTTGGTGATAGAACCATTGGGTTTCTGCTGTTGTCTGCATTTAAAAGTAGATACAAGGAAGTCCTCACCAAGGCACATACTGCAGCATTTGCAGCTGGTTCCAAATTCTGGACTATTCTGACAAAAGAAGAGATCAATTGTGAGACTTGTTCTACTTATTAAATGAAACATGCTCTTATTCTTCATTTATATGGTCGCATATTTTTTCCTTCTCATGCAGGGAATTGTTCAATTTTAATTTTTTGTTTGTTGTAATGCTTTTTGTAGTGTATGAGACAGCTCAATCGTCTATGGCATCCTTCAAGAAGTGGCGAATGGGAGGCCCCAGATTTCAGATAGCTTCTATTCTTGGAAGAAAGAGAAAATCAACTGAATAGTTGCTTCCTAACCGTATTAGACATCTGTTTTTGTCAATGTTTTGGCTGATTCCTATAAATGCAGGTTATTGCAAGATGTGTTGAAGAATGGACAAAAAAATGTTTTTATTGATATTAACCTTGTAAATTAAACACAACGTGTTGCAATGTTTAAATCATTGGTGTAAGGGTATGCATACGAAAAGTTTGGCCACTGAAAAACAATGCAGAAAATAACCTTGTACTTACCAATGGAGCTTGGAGTTGGAAGTGAATTTTATTGACCACTGATCTTGTCGGTATGTTATGTGCCAGGAACGCCACATATCAGCCGGCACTTGAACAAGCTATTACTATAGAATTGATAAAATATGGTATATACTGCCAACTCCATAAATTTAAATCTTAGGTAATAAACAGCTTGATCCCAATTAAATTGATTTCACATAGGAATTACTGTATTACTTTAATTAGTATTTCTCTCTTTACTCTGCTTATTTTTCTTACCAATATCTCCACTTCTCTTTTATCTCATTTCCTCCCCCATCTATAATTGGCACACAAATAGGTTCTAACACGTCTAATTTAAAACAATTTAGTCTTGCATGAATATAATTCTATAGAAATTTTTTAGGGACATATCTATTTAGCGATTATCACATGATATTGAGAAAAGCAAATTTCTAAATAAAAGGAAATATAAACGATAGATAAAGTTTAATATTTAAATGATGTGAAAATATAAATAGGAAGAAGTAAAATATCAGCTTGATGTCAAATACCAAAAAAAAAGTATCCTTTTGGTGCTTTTCATGTCTATGTAGGTTAAATTCAACCCGATAACATAGTAATCCAGCCTAGATATTTTGGTTCAAAATGAATCTAATTAATGAGATTAACATGAGGCAATCAACAGTCCTATTGGTCACTGACCTAAAGAGACGCAGTAATCCATCACCAGCCACCAGGGCTAGTAAGATTCTGGCACGGGACCAATTTTTCCTTTTTTTTTTTTTTTAAAGGTGTATATTCTTCTTGCACTTGTGTGGATATTTAATATTGAGAAAATGTCAGTTTTAATTTTTTTTTATTTAATTCGTTTTAAAAATTAATTAAATATTTATTTATATTAATTAATAATTTATATATAATTAATTATATATTTAATATTAAAATAAAAATAAATTACTAATTAATTATAGGTAAATTATTAATTTAACTTAATCAAATTATCTGACATGTGACGTGAGATTAGATATTTTTTTATGGCAGACAACATATACATCCACGGAGGCAAAACCACGGTTCTTTTTGTCGCAGTGGCAGTATCGCTCCTCGCACTTTTCACTTTTTCCATCCAATACTCTTCCAACCTCTAGATATTTTCTGGTCACTACAATCCCCACTCGCACTTTGGCACGTGTTGACTCTTGTCCTGTGATTATAAATATCCTACTCCTCTTCCTTCGCCAAAATCTATCAAGCTGCGTTTATTTTATACCTAAGATCATTGATTAAATTAAAAAAACTAAAGTAATCAAGAATTAGTTAGGTTGATCAAGCATTACAGATAAAATAAGTAACTTCGTAGTTCCAAAAACTGAGAGATAATTTATTATAATAAGTGAGAAGAATAAATCATAATTATTAAATTATATAAAATTAAGTTATTTAACTTTTTAAAAATAAATACGTATTATTTTAAGAATCATATAATAAACATATGTATTTAAGTTTTCTTTTAATTTTAGTAACTCAAGTATCAGTCAACGGTTATGATTCACTTCTTTTACTTATTAATTAATAAATTTTGAATAAAATTAAATACTGATTTAGTTCAATATTTAAAATTGATGATAGTAAATATTATTTAATTTCAAGCGAACCTCAAATAGAAATTCTCCTCAACTTTTCTTTCAAATCTCAAAACTAAAACTTGAGTGACAGGTTATACCTTAAAGAAATATCTTTGCTTTCCCTTGTTTCTTGGTGTTGAAAAGTTGTAGTGATGTGTACATTGCGCGTGCACTATGTGTGAATGAATATGTGATGTGTACTTGGTCGCGTAAGCTCAAGTTCTTGAACAGCACTATGTGTGAATGAATATGTGATGTGATTCTCTCTCCCTTGGATCCTGCTGAATGGTGCTCATATTCTTCGTTATCCCAATTAGGCAAATCTCACACAATTATAGAAGAGATATTCTTATATACACTAGTGCTTATATTTTACTCCGAGTTATTGTTAATTTTTATTATCTACACACGGACAGTAATTAACACTGAAAACATTAAATTTTATAATTAAAGTGTGAAACACTGAGCTAACAATTTCTCCTATACATATATTGTTTGCTCTCCGTCTCTCTCAAATCACCAAACCCAAAACAATTTGCAATGTCTGACCCAACACTTTTTTCAGCCTAATCTTCTCTCCTTGTTCTTTCATGCACATGAACACGCTTCATTCCTCCTCCTCCGCCGCCGCCGAATCCACCATGGAAGACCCCTCCAACCACCGCCGCCAAAAACATCCCAAGAAGCACCACCGCCACCCTTCCACGAACGGCACCGCCACCGGCGAGTCCGACGGCGAGGTCGAGGAGGCCGAAGACGGCGACCCCGAGGTGTGGGCCACGTTCAAGAAGAGCTTCCGCCAGGTACAGTCCGTGTTGGACCGTAACCGCCTCCTGATTCAGCAGGTAAACGAGAACCAACAATCTAGGATACCCGACAACATGGTAAAGAACGTGTCTTTGATTCAGGAACTCAACGGGAACATCTCCAAGGTTGTCTCTCTCTACTCTGACCTCAATTCCGATTTCTCCAACGTGTGCCAACAGCGCTCCAAGAACTCTGGTAGCAGACGTGAAAAATGAAGGAGCTTCAGCATTCTACCATTGCTAGCAATTCTCTAGCTGTGTGTGTCCATGGTATTAAGTTGTAGTAGGTTCGAATAACTGGTTATGTCAGTGGCAATATGTGTCTGTTGTTGAACAATTGTGATTCTAGTTTTTGGCTTTGCTCTGTCATCATATCAATAAGGACGATGAAGGCGAAGCAATTTATGGTCCTCTTCAACTTCAAGTTATCTAGGTTGGAAATTGAAATTGTAGTTGACAGTGTCAGAGTAAATCAATAAATAGTACTTGAAAATCAATAAACTAGTTATTGCAAATAAATGGACACCCTGCTCCAGAGAGGAAGTTGCTGTGCTATCTGATTGTATGATATATAAAGTGGGTTATTAATTATTTATTAATTTTTAATTTTATAATAAATATTTAAAAGTTGATTAAATATAAATAATAATTAATAAATATTTAATAATTATTGAAAAAAAGATAAGTATTAAAATAATTTCATATAGATGTATTCACCAGTGCATGTGAATTTCACTTAAGCCTATGACACAGGAAAAAATTAAGCTGTGTGAATTGCGCTCTTCTCAATTTTGTTAGGGCCGGCTAAGTTGTAGTATGCTTGTAGAAACGGTCTGTGTTATACATGCATTTTCTCTATCTTAGCATTCACCTTAAAGACCTGTTTGCTAGATTCTTGATGCTTACATGGTACTATCTTCTGGTTTATAAGGTTGATGGCAGAAATTTTAACCTTCTTAATGCCACATGCCTGCCTGACAGGTATTTTGTCCAGCTGGAACCATGTGGCTTTTGCTCTTTTTGAAGTATCATCAAGATCTGCGAGGTTACATACCCTTTCTGAGAACTGATATTCATAGTGACTACTAAAGGGAATTTAACTCTCTGGAATGCAATATCATATCATATTTGTTTAAAATCTAGATATTATGACCTCTGGCTTTTTCACATACTGGTGTAGAAGACGGAGAAAGAAAAGAACATTTTGTTTTTCTTATTATGCTCCAATGGACGAGCTTTGTTATTTCCCTTCAGGGAAGTCTATTGTGATCTCTCTCTCTCTCTAATACTACTCGAAAAATTGTCCTCTGAATATCTGCAGACAACGGCAATAGCATGAAATGCAGCATAATTCTAGTGTTCCTCTCAACAGTTTCATCATGGTTGGTTCGAAAAAAAGTTAAGTTTGATTGTTTGTTGATGCAAGTTTTGGCGCCTATTCTCAAAGTAAAGGCCAGTGAATGGCTTAAAAGGTGGTAATTAGCATGCATTCTAGATTCATTACCATGACTCTAACGAGGGACCAAGAGGACAGAATGCTGATCCTTTCAGAGTGATCATTTATGGCTCATTCTTATCTTCACGAGTGGCATGAACCATGAATCATCACCCAAGGGGAGACTAGAATTTATCCGCTGAATACTGACTCATCATCTGAAGTTGTCAACATGCATTTGGGTTCAGACTTCAGACAAATAAAATAGAAAAAGAAGTATTCTTGTCCCCATAATTTCTTTTCAACCCAAACCCCTCCATCCTTTGATGCGCTTAAAATAACTAATAAGTGTTCTTGTACCCAATAGATAAAAATAGAATATCTTATACCTTCGGTGGATAAAAATAGCATTCTTCACCCTGATGTCTATAGTTAATGGTACCATCTCCAGCAATCACTAATAAAATTCTTTCCCTTCTAGAAAGACTAGTGTAGTCAAGCAAAATAGTAACATTACAAGCTCAAATCACACGAATGCCAACTTTTAATCTGCAAATTTTATTCGTATACTAATGATCAAGTATATACAGAGAATTTATGAATCATAGTAGAGGCAAAGATGACTTGTTACCATAGTAGAGTCAATCTCAACTTACATAAACGACATCATGAAGTTATTTCCCCACTGTCTAATATGATAACCTTGCTTTTAGGCAAGCCATTTTCACTTCCTTCTGCTTCAATCTTGTACAAAACGTCCATACCGGAAAGCACCTTGCCAAATACAACATGCCGTCCATCCAGCCTTCCAAGAAATCAAATGGGGGGATGTGAGCTTGGGAAAAGGCCTCAATAGTAATGATGAAAACTTGAAAAGTTCACCTTTTCTTCTTAGGCTCTTATTCTTAGAAATTATTTTTCGGAAATTATTTCTATATTAAGAAGTTGAATGTAATTAAATAATGTGGAAATGGTTTCAATTAGCCTTCTACTCATTTACATTTTAAAGAAAAATCTTTCTTAATAACTGAAAGGAAAATACACATTTCCAACTGAGATTCAACATGTACACAAAACGGAATTTATCCAAGTAAACTTTTCCTTTCGAAGATTCCCCCCACCCCCCACCCCCCACCCCAAAAAAAAATTATTACAAATTTTATTTTCCATGAAAACATACACATTAAGGGAACTTCATATTGTCACTGCAGGGTTTCCTCGAAAAGCTAATATGCCAAGACTACCTGAGTTTCACAAGTATACTGAATACGTACTGCAAGTAATTGGAAATTACCAGCTGGTTTTTACTGTTGTTATGAAAAACTGCGAGCCGTTGGTGTCTTGCCCAGAATTTGCCATCGATAAGTATCCTGGCCATCATGCAGTAGGGTGAACCAGTGAAATAATATAAATATATGAACATTGTCAAATTTAGGATATATATGGAATATCCAGTAACAAAAGCACATTAGCTTACCTGGCCCAGTATGCTTCAGCTTGAAGTTTTCATCAGCAAACCTATCACCATAGATTGATTCTCCACCCCGTCCATCACCACGGGTAAAATCACCCCCCTGGACCATAAAGCTTGGTATAATCCTGTGGAATGTGCTCCCTTTATAGTGAAGAGGCTTCCCACTTCTTCCCACCCCTTTATCTCCTGAAATGTGAGGGGTTCATTTAATTTATGATTGACAAGAACCAGCTGCAATGCTGTTTTAACCCATAGTATTTAATACCTATAGCTTATAATTTTAGATATCACGATTGATCCCAAATGATCACTAGATCGATCAAATAAGGAAGTTAAATTATCATATAAATAAGTAGTGGCTCCAATTTGATGCTAAATAAGGAAGGGAGAAAAAGTTGCTGAGCTACCGGTACAAAGAGCTCGAAAGTTTTCTGCACAAAAGAAACGTTAAGATTAGTATTCAAATTCTTCACATGAAACCAATCGCTGTCTAAATAAACATCTGTAGCAGAGAATTCATTATACTATAGTATACCATACCTACAGTTTTTGGAACTGTAATCCCAAAAAGGCCCATGACTATGCGACCTGAAGCAAGAAACAACATTTTTTTTAGTGTATTTAGTGACACACTTGGGTATCATGGTAAGCATAATAACATAATATGCATTCTTTTCCTTTACTCACTATGAACCAAGCAATGAACAACTAAGGCAGAAAAAGTGTATATTTACCTGCTCTTCTTCACAAATAGTGGATGTTCAACAAAAAATATGCAGTTGAGAAGGCAGTTCAAATAACTGTTTCCATAAGTAACTTCTCATAAGCAAGTTCTTTCTAGTGCTTACAGAATCTTAAAGGAACACATGTTACAAGCATGTGAAAAATAAATCATTCATGCAGGAAGCTGGGCCAGACTTTGGTTGCAAAAGTTTGCATTAGTCATTAGACTGGAGTAAAGGAGGCACTGCGCAGGCATCTTTGTTGCCCTGAGGTATGTTGAGCAATGCTATCTATCTAGTATCTACCCACAAATTGCAACATGCCTCCACTCAGTCTCAAATTGAACGACACAAATCCAATCCATCACAAAGTGCAAGGCGACCATCATGTTTAATTCCATTTCAGAAACAAATAACCATTTTACATCATATTTAAGAATATCAGGGCGCCTCTTATATTTTGGTCAGAGAAAGTTTAGGGCTGAGGGGAGGTTGCCTCATTCCAAAGTCAGGGCATGCCACAAGCCTCAGCTAGGGATTACAGTGTTACTTACAAATGATCTACCCGACGCTTTTCGCCCTCAATGGCAAGGGGGCGCCTCTTATGTATAAATTATTTTTGTTGCACTGATAACTTCCACCAAAACAAAAAACGGACACGGTTGCATAATCCCAGAGGAGTGCCTCATGGCACAAATCACCTTCTAACAAGTTCAAGTCACAAAATCAGTGTGTTAAATTCAATAGCAGCTACAACCCCTTTTTTGGATGGTGATTTGCAATTCCATTCCAAATCACCGACCAAAAATAAATGCCAAAAGCCAACAGTGGCAAAACCATATTGATGAAAACGATAATTCAGGCCAAAATTTAAGATGGGATCAAATAAAAATTTCAACTTTCTAATAAATCAAAGCATACCCGCAAATTTTCCATCGATCTCTACGTCAAAATACACTTTGTGAGTCACTCCCTCCAAATCCACTCCCAATGGGTTTTCCTGCAGAAGTGGGGGGCAGGGGAAAGGAGAGAGTTTGGTTAATATCTATGATTCACCAAGAAGACCCAAAATGAGGGAATACAAAGGAAAAAATAGAAATAAAAAGAGTTGAGAGTGTAGAAGAAAGAGGCTGAGTTTGAGCGTGGAGTAGCAGAGTTATGAGTCTTTGACATGAATCCTTACTAAGTCATGATGTTCGGTTGTGATGAACTTGTTTTGAGAAGAATCGTTGTCCCTTCCGTTCTCTACCAACTTAAGCTGAAAGAATGCTATGGTTGCGCACAGAACAAAAACCCAAAAGAGACACGCTAAAATCAGCGTTCCAGTGGCTCTGATGGCCATTTCTGCGCTGCAAAGAAGAAAAGGTGCTCTGATCTGAATCTGATGCAAAAATGAACTCAACAATTGGTAAACATCACATCACGCTCTCACTCACTCATCTCCTCTTCTCGTGTCTGTAAAACGTTATAGATCGGACTTGTGCTTCACTGGTCCGCAGAGTTAAAAAAAAGAAGAAAATAACATACAATTTTAATTTAGTTTTTAAATTTATTTTTACATAAATTAATCTTTAAAATTTTAAAATATATAACAATTAGTCTTTATATTTTTCCTTCTAAAATTAAATGATAACACATGTAACATGTTAAGTATTTATGTATACTATTAAATGCCACATAGCAAGTTCCTCCACATACCTAGCTTTTCCAACGACGTCGTTTATGTGAGAAATATAAAATCTAACCCTCTCAGGATTCTTTTAACAATTTTCTCATTAACTCAACTGAGTGAGCTTACTCTTAACGATCGGTTATTACCTGATATGTGATATTTAATAATATATGTAAACACTTAACATGTCACATCACATATTACTATTTAATTTGAGAAGGAAAGATAACAAAAAAACTAACTTGTTGTATGTTTTAAAATTTTAAAAATTAACTTATATATAAAAATAAATTCAGAGACTAAATTACGAGTGTAAACTATTTTTAGAGACCAAATTATTAATTTACTCTATAAAAAAATAAAGTGAATAACTTTCTTTTTCTTTTCTTTTTTTTCTTCCTTCTTTTTATTTTTTTGTATATTGAAATTTAGGTAGAGGAGAATGACCTCCTATCCAAATTGCATGGTATACCATTAACTATAAATGATGATTTATAATAGAGTTTATTGATAGCTTATTAATAAAGAATTTTAGATTCAAATTCAAGTTATGATTAACATAAACGGAATGTTTGATCAAGTGACAAACATCAGTTCTGCATCACACTTTTACACTTTTTTATTATCATCAATTAAAAATTTCAACCAAAGCAAAAGTAAAAATAGGAAGTCTTGACATATAACAACTTTATAAATTTTTTCAAATTGATAACTTTATCAACAAACTTAATTTACATTATGAGAATTTTAAATTCAACAATTGAATTGATAAAATTTATATTTTAAGAAAAAATGATTTACTCTTATAGTAAGGAAAGCCCTTATATTAGCCTAAATGGGTTAGATGCCCGTGTTATGTGGGATATTTATAGTGTTTTGATTTATATCCATATGATTAAGTCATAATATATAATTAATTAATTATTATGAATTTAATTAATAAGAGATAATTTTAATATAAGAGGATTCTTATTAAAATAAGGATTTAATAAAAGAGTGGACTTCTAATTGGAATTAGTCTCCTAAGAGACTTACTATCAAATAGGAGAAGTCTAAATTCAAAAAAACAACTATTACACTATATAGAGGGTGTAACCCTAATTTTTAAAGGAGAAAAAGAATTGTGTGACTAACCTTATGTTCTTGTTTTAAGAGATTGTATTTATGTGGACAAGGACAAGCAAGATCTAGTTCTAACAATTAGATCTCAAATCATTTTGAGTGGGATAGCATAATTAAAGATTTTGAGAAACTCGAACAATTCAAAAATATAAAACTTCAATTACGTATTAGTAAATATATTTAAATTATATATATATATATAATCTTTTAGAATTTAATTTTTACCATAAAACTGGGTAACCGTATGCTCTTATTCCTTAAGAATGTGCTTTCTATGACTTCCTGCGTTAGGGAAACTTGCTTAAGAACCAGCTATAGTGAGATTGAAAAGCAGTTCAAATCAACCTTCTCCATACAAAAAAAATTCCGACAACACATGTAGTGCACGGGATGTTGAAGTATGAAGATGTCTTATAGGTGCTTTGAAATGTTAGACAAAGTCTTGAAAACCAGTTTGGAAACGCAACAGGGCCAAGCTGCGGTGGAATGGAATAGTCCACGCCGCGCCACAGAAACTTCGGTCAAGTTTTCTCTCAGGGTCCGGAAGGTTGGGTGTCATGGCGCGAAAAAGTCATGTCGCAACGCAATAATCTAATATATAAATTTTGTTTTTGATTTAATAAAACAATAGGTTAAAACTTCAAAGGGAGGCAGATGACGAGATAAACTTGTGAGAGACATTAAAATAGGGTTATCTTGAGAGAGAAGATCATTGAGATGGTGAGATTGTTAAGGTAAGAAGAGTTTAAGAGAGTGGAGAGGTTGAAAGCTTGTTAGGAGGGTTGTTCCTATTAGTAAGCTTAATTCAAAACACTTGTAATCTTGTTCTAATCTTAGTGGATGATCTCTAATGCTAAATGTAGGCTATATTAGCTGAATCAGGATAAATCTTTATGTTGTTTCTCTTTACTTCTCCTTAATTTTCCTTATTTTGTTATTTTACATTTTTGAGTTTGGTTTCTACATAACTTTTCTATTTCTACATATGTGTACTTGCTGTGATTGCTTAATATTGACTAAGTGATATGATAACAGCATTAAGGAATATATAACTCTACGTGGATGTGGCTAATAAGTAATGTTAATACAAGGAGGATTCCCTTCATCTAGTACGACAGAGTATAGCCATCTTTAATCCACCAAAGTTATTTAGTTATTATCATTTTTTGTTTTTGTTTTTTGAATATGCACATAAAGGTAAGCTTCTCAGAAAAAAGCATAAAAGAAAAAATAGTTTCTAACAACTAAAGTACTTTCTTTTGTTAGAAAAGCTAATCCAAAACACAAACATGCTTAAATGCATCGACTATTCCAACCATTTTCGTAGCTGCTATATATTCCTGTTGATAAACGATTGTTTGATTTCTTAGATTTAAATCTTTGACTCTTTCCCACAATCAAAGTCTACTTTCTTTTTTTCTATTATTTTCCCTCTCCCTCCACCACATAATTCGCCGTCAATGTGAAAATAAATCATAGCACCAGATATTACCTGTACTATTGTCTTATTTATATTCAGAAACTTAACATGACAAACTTTTTTTGTTTGGCCGAACATATACTGCTTATCAACTTGAATTAAATTAATGTTTCCAATATTTGTTAACTACATATTTTATACAGGTCTTCTTGACTTCATTTTTTAAATTGGTCAACCACAAAAAGAACAACTTTTTGTATATGAACATTTTATTTTACTGCGATTTCATTGACTATAATTGTATCCGTAAATATGTCTGAATATTCAACTACAGATCCAACACAGATAAGACTTGTAAATTAAGACACAGAAAAAACAGAGGTTTTAGCCAACGAAAACAGAGAAAAACAGACTGTTTCAAAGGCTAACTCATGTCTCTTGCTTTGATACAGATATACTCATAAACTGCACTTTTTTGTTCTGTAATCTCTCTTTGCCTCTTTGTTCTCTCTCTCAAATACTTTGAGAAACAGATTTAGTGGCAGTGGCAGCATGAGTATGAAAATGGAGATCATCAAGTACAAGGTGTTAAAATTCTTGACCAGAAAATTCGAAGTCAACAAGCCAGAACCACCTTTGGACCTTAAGGAAGCCTTTTCCAAGTTCGCCGAAGGTGGGCACCACATTTCAACCGATCAGCTCCTTCGGTTCATGGTGGATTACCAGGGCGAAGTGGACTGCACCTTAAAGGATTTGGAGCCAATTGTTGGGAAGGTTTTGCAAGCAGGAAGTTCTAGCACTAAAACTAGCAGTATTGTGGATGGGTATAGGGGACAAGGACTCAGCCTCAACGACTTCATCAATTTTGTGCTTCTTGATGATTTCAATGGTTCCTTGAAAGACGAGGTATGTTCTTTCTCTGTCTGTTTTATCGCTGAAAAAATGAGGCAGAAAAACTCTGCAAACGTGCTTTTGTGCGTTATAGTTTCTATTTTATTAACCATTTGTGCAATGTACCTTGCCTCGTGCTGTTCATTTACTGGTTAGTGGTTACTATATATTTGCCAATCTAATCGTGTTGCACTTTGAGAGAAGTGCGCGACCTCAACTTCTAGACCAGATAGATTGACAGTCAGACAAAACATTGCTATCTAACTTGCAAAAATGATGTTGGTATGAATGCAGAAAATTTATTGACTATCAAGAACCTTCTTTTTTACAACAAAAATTTAATGATACAACAATACTTAAATACTTGGCTTGTTTAATGTATTGTCTATGCTCTTTGTCTAATTATTATTATTTCTTTGTTTGCTAAAGGATGCCATATGGTCTTTTTTATGTAAATGTTTCTCTAGTTTGCTTTGGGCCTTTATAATGAATTTGATGTGAGCTACAGTAGTAAGGTAAATGGTTTAACTACTTTTTGACATTATATAAATCATATCTCATTCCAGGTACATCATGATATGAGTGCTCCCTTGTCACATTATTTCATGTATACAGGACACAATTCCTACCTGACAGGGAATCAACTTACAAGTGATTGCAGTGATGAGCCAATAATAGAGGCTTTGCGACAAGGTGTCCGAGTAATTGAACTAGATTTATGGCCAACTTCAACTAAAGACGGTATTAAAGTAGTTCATGGAAGGTAACCCGATCTTAGAGAGTTGTTAGCCAAGGAACAAAAAAAGTTCATCTTAGAGAGTTGGATGATTGCTTTCTTATATCTTTATGGTCGTCTGACTTTCTTCTTGGAATCAATGCAGGACTCTCACCACTCCAGTTTCACCAATCAAATGTCTGGAATCCATAAAGAAATACGCTTTTATCAAATCTGATTTTCCAGTGATTCTAACTTTGGAGGACCACCTAAATTCAAATCTTCAGGCTAAATTTGCAAAAGTAGGAATTCACCAAAACAAGAAAAAGAAAGGATTTTTTTTTTGGTTAATAGAAAAAGAAAGGATCTAGTTAAGTAGACATGCCTATTTTGCTATTGTTTTTTCATCATGATTTAATTTTTTCTATTCATGCAGATGGCAACTCAAATATTTGGAGAAATGCTTTATTATCCTCAGGCAGATTGTTTGACAGAACTCCCCTCACCAGAATCATTGAAAAATCGAGTAGTTATATCAACCAAACCACCAAAAGAATATCCTCAAATTGATAGCATCATGGATAAGGACAGCAATCCTATGCCAAATGGAAGTGAATCGTCTGAAGAAGAATCATGGGAAAAGGAATTGCCAGATTCTTCGACTAAACTGAAAACTGAGGACAGGGTGAGAGAAACATATATTCATATTTTTTAAAAATATGATTACATTTCAGCCAAAATAAAATAAAATAAACTTCGAGTTATAAGTTCTCTGCATTTACGTTATCGCTTTTAATGGATAGCAGAATGAAAGTGATCAAGATGAGGAAGATATAAATACATGTGATCAAAACCCAAATCAGCAGGGTGCACGTCAATACAAACACTTGATTACAATCCATGGTGGGAAATCAAAAGGTTCTCTGAAGGATCGACTGAAAGTTGATAGTGGAGTTAGACGGCTAAGTTTGAGTGAGAACAAACTTAAAAGTGCTTCTGAATCTCACGGAACTGACATTATTAGGTACCTGTCAAACTTACTTGAAGATAATAGCTGAAAAGATGGCCAGCATTTCTATAGCTGACAACACCAATGACACTGAATCAAACCTTTCACTTCTACACTAATTCAATTACTTCTTAAGCTACGTATAGGTGGCTACCACATGACTTGATACTCATTGTTATGCTTCCAGGTTCACACAGAAAAATATCCTCAGAGTATTTCCTAAAGGAGCACGTGTCAAATCCTCAAATTTTAGGCCACATTTAGGGTGGATGTATGGAGCTCAGATGGTTGCATTCAATATCCAGGTTGGAAAGTTATGAACAAGCCACAAAGCAAAGTGTATCAGATAAAAGGAATAAGTTGACTTTTGTGTTTTGTTTTTTGATTTTGTATGTTTGTATCTTTGCATGGACTGATAGTGGGGAACCTATGAAACATAAGTTATATCTTTCAGCTTTTATCTATTGTGGAACAAACTCATATGCATGTTGAAGTATTGCATATCAGGATAAGGTTTATAATATAAATCGTATGACTTTTATCTAAAATGTGTCAAGGAATTGTTCGACCTAAAATGTCCAAGAGTTTTCACTCTAACAAAATGTTGATATCGAAATCAAATTATTTTATACCAGCCAGAGTAGGTATACAAACCTTTCAGGCATTGTGCATCTGTTTTGTTATAACAGGGGCATGGCAAATCACTCTGGTTGATGCGGGGGATGTTCAGAGCAAATGGAGGGTGTGGTTATGTAAAAAAGCCTGAATTTCTGATACAAAAACATCCGCATGATGAGGAGTTTGATCCTAAAAGAACATTGCCAGTGAAGAAGACATTAAAAGTGAGCATACTCTCTTTACTAGAAGGAAATTGGTTTGTTTCATGACATCTGAATATTTTCATGTTCTACACTAGGTAAAAGTATACAAGGGAGATGGCTGGAGTTCAGATTTCAGTGCAACACACTTTGATCTATTCTCTCCGCCAGACTTTTACACAAAGGTCAGTTGCATAATTCTCCATATAATTATTTGATATATTTGGAGTTGGAGCAATATCTTGGTAGACTCAGGCGGACCTACTCCCCATAAGTAATCTTTTACCATTAAATTTGATGTTATGTTTCATTATTGATCATGAATATTGTTACCTACAACTAAGTCCTTTGTCGGATCTTGTCATCTTTTATTTTTTGTAGATTCATTTGGTTGATCACTTACTCAATTATAACAACCGTTCACTGTTAAAGTGATCCACATCATATTTCTAAGCTGGGGAAATGTATGCTAGGAGATTGTTTTAATTTATTTCATCACGACTAGGAATGTTAAAGGGATAATGTCATCAGGGAAAAAATAATAAGAGAAAACAGAGAAAGAAAGGAGAAGAATAAACTGTAGTGCATGTATCTTACTGTTTGATCAAATTGTCTGACAGGTCTGTATTGTTGGAGTGCCAGTTGATTCTGCCAAGAAGAAAACAAGAGTAATAATGGACAACTGGTTTCCTGTTTGGGATGAAGAGTTTGAATTCCCGCTGACTGTGCCAGAACTTGCTTTGCTCCGAATAGAAGTAAAGGAGAAAGATAAGGGAAAAGATGACTTTGCGGGGCAGACTTGTTTGCCAGTGTCAGAGCTAAGACTTGGATTTCGGTCAGTCCCTCTCTATGACAGAAAGGGAAAGAAATTTAAATCTGTGAAGCTTTTAATGCGGTTTCAGTTTGAATAAATTCTAGAGATCACTATGTTGGAAATTAGTCCATATTGGTAAAGAATGGACTAAGTAACGACCATATAATTAAGAATAACCATATACTTAATGCCATAAGTTTTTTTATCAAACATGTGGTGCCAAACCCACTATAATGATTTATCAGCTCTGGCCTGATTACAATGGATTGAAAAGAATCTTCTTCATCTTTAGCAGTTTGAAACCCAAAACAAATATCTTCTTCATCTTTAGCAGCTTGAAAATAATTAGAGTTTGGAGGCTATCTCCAACATCAAATAGTTTTGTAACACATGATTACTATTTATACTTGTTATAGTCAATCAATAAACAACTGCATGTTGCTAATTTATATTTAATTGTATACAACTTTCAAATAAGAGTTTAATTTTAATTTACCGAAAGTGTCAAGTTTCTTTATATTGTCATCCAATCTTATATTAACAAACAATTAAAAGAGTTTGATTATCATAACAACTACTTCAAAAATTTAATTCTTTAATGATGTGCCAATACAGTGTAAAGAAATTTTACACTGATAGTGAATTAAAATTAAATCCTTCAAACAAACACTTCAATTTCATAAAATAAACCAACTCTTCTACCTTTCATTAATTATGTCTAATGGTTATTGACAAAGTAGTGATTTCATATGAGGAATAAGTTCAAAGCAGCTGAAAGTTATGAGTAATTAGCAGCTGGTTTTCATTGTCGTTACGAAAACCTGTGAATCATCGGTGCCTGGCCATGCATCTGCCTTTGGGAAACACTTTTTATAATTATACAGATAGAGTGAAATATATCCAATATACGAACATAAACACATACAGCTAAATTGATATCCAATAAAGAAGCATTCAAGCTCACCTGACCCAGTATTTGAAATTGATTGTCAGCAGGAAACAAACCTCACAAGTCACACCATATATAGATTAATATTCTAGTCATCCATCTTGTGGGATAATATTCCCCTTGGACCATAAAACTGGTCAAGTGTATATAATCCTTTTCCTTGGGAATGTGCTTCCCATGACCTCTTTGTTATTTGTTAGGGATGCTATTTTTTAGTTGACAAGAACCATTTGTAACGCTACTTAAAAGCACTTCAAATTTATGTAAAAAAAAAAAGCACTTCAAATCAACCTTCTTCATGTAAAAAATTCTGACAAAGACATGGCTGATGGCTGGAAACTGGTAAGTGATCAATCATTATGCAACAGATGTTAGCATCTTACCCTCCCTCAAAATATTGCCACTTCGAAGTGAACCAGACATGCAACATTTACGCAATTCCTGAAAGGTGCTGCATTGCATGACACCAATTACATCCCAGGGAAATTTCAACATAAAATGTCAAATTTTTGTATAGATGTGACTAGCATGTTTAGTTTAGCTATTAGAAACTCTCAAATTATGGTCTAAGTAAAAGTTTGTCTATAAATACTTTTCCTTAAACTATGATTTTAAAATTTCAAAAATTAAATAAACACACACAAGTCAAAAAGCCATAGCTTCTTATCTTATAAAAGGCCATAAAACAAAAAGATGTTTATTTTTATTTTTTAAAATCGAGAAGCGGAGATTTTAATCAATTTAAAAAGTTTTTATTTTCTTTATGCAAACATAAACATGCTCAAAATAATTCATTCGTCTCAGAAGACGCAAAATCATGTTCAATCCTCTAAAATTGATTTTTTCAGTAACTTAATATATTTAAATAATTTTTTAAATTAACTTTGGCAAAATTCTTATACTGTATAGTTTTACTTTGGTAAAAAAGTTTAGGGTAGGTAAGACTCTGGCACAAGTCAAAAACTTATAATAGTACTCACAAATAATTTATTACTTTAGTTAATTCTCATTAACTTTAAATTACATAATTAATTCTAAAGTAAATGGGATGAGTTATACTTATGTAAAGTTGTAAACCAATGTTTTTTTTTTAAAAAAATTATTATTAATCCCAATAGATATTTTTCCATACACATGGGTCAGGAATCGAACTCTGACTACATGCTTAAACCTATGTTTGGATTGAAGGAGTTTGGAGGGGAAGGGAGGAGAAAGGTAATCTTTTATTTTTAAATTGAGATAATTATAAAATATTTATAAAAATAAAAAAGATATCATTAAAAGGTTATATGATAGTATCTTATTTTATTTCTCTCATTTCAAAAAATTATCAAATAAAAAGAATATAAATTTAAAATAAAAAATTACTCATCACTTTCCTTTTCCTCCAAACTCTTCTATTCAAACACTAACTAAGGGGCCCAAATATCTATCACTTGTGTCATACCATATTGATATTTAAACAAGTGAAATTTAATACTTTTTTAAAGTATAATTTATAGTTATTTTAAAAGGGATTGTAATTTACAATATTTAGATAATGAAAAAATATTTTACAATCTAACCCAAACTCAAAATTAAAAACGATTTTTTATCATTAAATTAAAGACGATTTAATTTCTCATGAGATTAACATTTAAATTTGTGTAATGTTAAACATAAAAATTCGTATAATAAATACTTTTCTGGTAATCTACCTTAAATTTCTCATATCATAAATCGATTTTAAAATGATAAAATCCAATTCTAGAATATCCATTTTCTAAAAAAGATGAGTTACTATGTTAATGAGATCATAGTTGTTGAGACCCGAGTTTTTTTTAAAAAACAAAAAACAAAAAAGACAATTAGAAAAAAGTAAAAACAAAAAATAGAAAGAAAGAAGATTTTTTTTATTGCTTTATTATTTAATTATAAATGGTAAATATTTTTAAAATATCAGTCATGATCCTCTTAATTATTTTTAAAAATAAAAATATTAAATTTTCTTAAATAAGTATTCTAAATTCTCCTTAATTATTTAAATAAAAATATTAAACGAAAAGGAAAAAAATATTTAATACTTTTTAATATAATTAAAAAATATTAAATTGATTGATTAAAGTTTTTAATATATAAAAAATAAAACTTTTAAAATAAGTTTAAATTTAATTCAAAAGTTAATGTAAACAATTTACCCTATCATTTAATTATATATTAAAAAGTCATTAAAATAATTTAATATTTTAATGAATTGTTGTAAGTTAAATTGTTTAAATGATCTGAGAATGTCTTGTCTAAATTATCAAAATGAAATCCTTTTAAAATTTTGAAAAGTATTAAACACATATATTTTTTTCTTTGTTAATTAAGCAACTAAGAGGATTATGATGATTTAGTTTAGCTGGATGTAATTATAAAGTCACGTCCAATTCCAAACACCAATCATAACGGCTTCAAGCGCGTTCCATTTATGGGCCTCTGTTCTGTTCTTTCTCTGAAACACACATAACTCAAAAAGTGTTACAACCTTTCTTCATCGCAAAATCTCTCTTCTTCCTTCTTTCTCTTTCTCTGTGAAACCCATTTGATTCCACTTTCATCCATCTTCATCTTCAAGTCTTCAACCATCACCATGGCCACCTACAACTACAAAATGTTCAACTGCTTCAACAGAAAGTTCACCATTACCGAACCGGGGCCACCACCGGACGTCAAACAAGCCTTTTCCGACTTCGCCGGCGGCGCCTCCTCCATGTCCGCCGATCAGCTCCGGCGGTTCCTGGCGGACCACCAAGGCGAAGTGGACTGCACCGACCAAATCGTCGACACTGTCTTGCAATCGCCGAAACGGGATCATGAAAGACAGGGACTTAGCCTCGATGAATTCTTCCATTTCTTGTTCCACGATGATTTCAATGGCCCCTTGAAATCCCAGGTGAGCCTTTGTTTCCCGAGAAAATGTTGTTTCTTTAGGATATCTGAAATTTTGCAGTATTTTATTGTTTTGACTTGTTGCTGATAAAAGTACAGAGTTTTTTTTTTTTGAAAGAATAAAAGTACAGAGTTAGGTAAAGTAAGTTAGTTGAATGATATTGTTGTGTTGTTTAACCAACCCTGTTTGATGCATATGGTTTCAGAGATCAGAACAAAATTGACATCAAAGTTTTTTTATTTTTATTTTTATTCATTTGGATGAATTCTTCACTGTTTTGCTTATCTGATTGGTCGGTGCTCTAGTTTTCGTTCATTCCCTCCTATCACCTACACAAAAAGCAGAGCAAACAAACTAAAGAAAAAAAGAGGGAAAAGATTAAATAAAGACAAGACACTGGGACCCATCTTAGGAACTTTGAAAATGAGTTTAGCATTTCCTTCATTGCTTGGCCCCATTATCGGTGGCAAAATTGACATTGCAGGTATGAAATATCTTATTAACATTATGAGCCACCATGGGCAAGTCTATATTATTCATTGCACTTGTCAGATAATGAATCCAGATAAAATTACTTACTTATAAAAGTGATTTTCACAAGTATAATTCTTGCAAAAATGAATTTTTTTTTCCAATGGTTGAAATTTCACAGCACGAGCACACAGTAAACCATAGAGTTTTTCTTTGCATGTATATAGTGTAGGGATATTTTTATAATATACTATGATGCCATGACCCCCAACTAAAAGCAGAGGGGGAAATTTGAATAAGGAATAGGTGGAGAAATCAATAGCAACCTTAAAAGGTGATTTCTTCTATGGAAATAAGGATGCATGGGCAGTGGTTTTCTTCTGGTCCATACCCTATTTAATCAATCCAGAGAATTCCCAGAAAGAAAGGGGACTAATTTGGATCAAACTTCTGGAATTACAGTGTTAAGCTTGTGACTGTGACAATGATTTGTGAAAGATCAATAGTTCTACGCTTATACTAGTGTTTAAAATTAAGTCCTCAATATCCTTATCTTTGTTAAAGCCAATTTATAGTGTCAGAGAGCAAACAGGCAAAGATAAATATATAAAAGAAGGGAATTTGTTAAAGGCATTATCAAGTTTAAGCTTAGTGGTTTCTTATTCTTTTGCATATAGATGTTGTCTCCCCTCTCTTTATGAGGCGGTTATTTTTAGGATGAATATTTTCTAAATGACTGCAAGCGGGAACAATGGTTTAGGTCTCTTCTTGACAATACGAATGGTGTGTTATTCCAGGTACATCATGATATGAATGCTCCGTTGTCACATTATTTCATATATACAGGGCACAATTCCTATCTGACTGGGAATCAACTGAGCAGTGACTGCAGTGATTTGCCAATCATAAAGGCTTTGCAACGAGGTGTGAGAGTAATTGAACTAGATTTATGGCCAAATTCAACTAAAGATGATATCGTTGTAGTTCATGGAAGGTGCTAGCTGATCCTCAGCTCAATCTTGTAAATTTGGTTGATTATTTCCTTTTTATATCTTCAGATCTTGTAGTTTTGTGAGATATTCATGGTGCAACTTTATAAAACCACTTACTTTAGCACATTTTTCTGAATTCTTGCAGGACCCTTACCACTCCCGTCTCACTCATCCAATGTTTGAAGTCCATAAAAGAGTATGCTTTTGTTAAATCTCATTACCCAGTCATTATAACTTTAGAAGATCACCTTACTCCAGATCTTCAAGCTAAAGTTGCAGAGGTAGGCCTCCATTTTTACTTTCCCCCCTCAAGGATCTACTTGAAGTCCCTATGTTGTTAGGTATTGAATGTGAATTTAATCTTCTTATTTGTAGATGGCAACTCAAATATTTGGAGAATTGCTTTATTATCCTCAGACAGATTCTCTGATGGAATTCCCCACACCAGAATCATTGAAAGGTCGAATTCTTATATCGACCAAACCACCAAAAGAATATCTTGAATCCAAGGACAAGGACAATGAAAGGGAATTGGTTGAAGAAGGATCATCATCGCCAGACCTTATTAATGAACTGGAAGCTGATGATGGGGTGAGTAGAGAGATGAAAATTGATTTACATAATTTTATTTTGGTACATCAAGGACAAGGAGTTGTTATCATGACTTGAACCTATGACCTTTTACCCAATTCCCCACTCATCCCAACTACTTGAGCTTCAAGTGGCATTTGATTTATACTTTATATGCTCTGCATGCTAACGTCATCGTTTCCCCCCTAACTGGATAGTACAATGGAAGTGATCACGATGAGGAAGATTTGAATTCATATGATGAAAAATCACACCAGCAGGGTGCACCTGAGTACAAACATTTGATTACAATCCATGCTGGGAAACCGAAGGGTCGTGTAAAGGATGACTTAAAAGTTGTTGGTGAAGTTAGGCGCTTAAGCTTGAGCGAACAGACACTTGAAAAGGCTTCTGACTCTTATGGAACTGATATTGTTAGGTAGTTTTCAAACAGTCAGACTTACTTGGTGGTAGTAACTGCAAAGATTTTTAGCACTTTTATAGTTGACAACCTCCCAACTATGCGACATACTTTTATGCTTCCAGGTTTACACAGAAGAATATTCTCAGGGTGTATCCAAAGGGAACACGCCTCAACTCCTCAAATTACAAGCCACACATAGGGTGGACGTACGGAGCTCAGATGGTTGCATTTAACATGCAGGTTTGATACTTATGACCATGGCTGTTTTCAAATAAAAGAGTTATCTTAGTGTTCTCTTTTTCCAGTCTTGGTGCACTCTACTGCATATGTTCCAGTGGTATGTATTTTATCTATTTGTTTAGACTTTCAATCTGGAAACTAGTGAAGCAACATTACATCTTTGGGCTATTCTCTATTTCTAAGTTCTGTGCGTCCATATACATCTATTTCTTTGTTGCATATGATTACTAGTACTGGTAACAATCACTGCTAATGCTATATTGATTTCCTTCATCATTTATGTTCCATATGAAGAGTTTCTTAGTACAGGTTTTTTGTTGACAATCATATGTTAGCGTAAGATCTTGAATTCAATTGCTTTTAAAAAAAAAAAATTCATCCTTTAATGATTTTGTGATGATAGTGATTGAGCTAAGGCAATTCAAAAGACAGTCGTGTAAAATTCATTCACAAATCACTCAATCTTCACCGGCAATACTGACCTTTTAGCGTGTGTTTTTCTTTATTAGGGACATGGCAAATCACTCTGCTTCATGCAAGGGATGTTTAGAGCAAATGGAGGCTGTGGTTATGTGAAAAAACCTGAATTTCTAATTCAAAAAGGTCCACATAATGAGGTTTTTGATCCTAAAAGGACATTGCCAGTGAAGAAGACATTAACGGTGAGATATTATTTTGAAAGGGAAATCGATTAGTTTGGTGACATCTTCTGAACGTCTCCCCTGTCCACCTGTAGGTAAAAGTCTATATGGGGAGCGGCTGGAGCTCAGATTTCAACCTGACACAATTTGATACGTTCTCACCACCAGACTTCTACACAAAGGTGAGTTGGATAATTCGGTTAATATTGCAGATTAGGAACACTAATCTCCCATTGACGTGGTTGAACATTTGTTGGTGTGAAGAGACTTTTTGTAATTGGATTTGAAGATTGGCTTAGTTTTCATGCTGCAATATTGATAAATATACCTACAACTAATTACTTAGCTGATTTTTTTAAAAATCCTTTAACTGCTTTTAACCCTCCCCTACAACTGCATTTCACTATTTAAGGGGGATTTATATACTTTTATGGGGTGTCTGCTTCATGGATTGTTTTTTCATTCATGAGAATTTTACATGGGAATGCTAGATTTTCTTGTTTGGTACAAGTTTTGAAAAAACATTTCAAAACAAAAACGATTCCCGGAAATTATTTTTGCCTAATATTCCTAAACTTTCGTTCCCATGGAGGAGGTGAGTTTGCAACATTCCCATGGCATGGGAATATTTTTGCCATGTGAAATGTCTAAAATACTTACCCTTGTCATCAACCGACCACGGCCATGTCATTGTCGGCGATCGCCATCGACCATTGTTGACCACCATTTACAGCAGCCAATCACTGAAATCCAGCCACCCCGTCGCTGTTGACAGTTGACGATGGCTAGCGACTTCGGCCACCGCGCTAGTCACCGGAATCCAACCACCCCCATTACCACTAGCAGTTGATGATGGCCAGCAACTTCGGCTACCGTTCCGATCATCGAAATCCGACCACCACTGTCATCGCCGACAGTTAACGGTGGCCAACGACTTTAGCCATTACACCAGTTAATCGGTTACCGCTTGCTGTCGAAAGCAACTTTGGTCACCGCAGCGGTCAATGGAATCTAACCACCCCTGTCGTCACCGATGCTTGACGGTAGCTGGCGATTTTGGTCACTGTCGCTAGTAACTAGAATTCGGCCACCCACCATCGCTGCTAGCAATTGACAGTCACTGACTTAGGCCACCATTGACCTGCCGACGATTGGAGTCATTCTTAGGAATGTTTTTGGTCAACTAAACATAGTATTCATTATTCCTAGAAATATCATTCCTGAGAATATCATTCTTGGGAATGTTTGAAATTGTACCATTTTTTTTTTATGGTGGCTAGATTTCTGAAAAGTTAATTTTGTAATTGTACTTATCAACTGGAAAAAGAAAAAGAGAGACACAAAAGATATTATACTTATCCTTAGCATTTGATCAATTTATATAACAGGTTTGTATTGTTGGAGTACCTGCTGATAAAGTCAAGAAGAAAACAAGGGTAATTTCTGATAATTGGTTTCCTGTCTGGGACGAAGGGTTTGATTTCCCTTTGACTGTTCCAGAGCTAGCTTTGCTCCGTATAGAAGTTGGAGAGCATGATAAGCATGAAAAGGATGACTTTGGTGGGCAGACATGTTTGCCAGTCTCAGAGCTGAGATCTGGATTCCGGTCAGTCCCTCTGTATGACGAAAAGGGCGAGAAATTAAAATCTGTAAAGCTTTTAATGCGGTTTCAGTTTAAATGAACTATAGGGATCAGTCATCTAGCCATATAATATGATCTTATATATAATGGATATATTCTTAATTGTTTTTCCTTCTGACCAGAAGCATCTGGAAGATCATTGTAATTATAATTATCTTTATCTTTAGCTGCTTGTAATAGTATTATGGGCTTTATATGTTATCTTCAACATTACCATCAATCAATACAAACAGTATTAAGAACTGACAATATTGTACTAGGGCATTTTAGATTTTATACTGATAGCACGGAAGTTTTAATGTGTATACTGATGCGAGACCTGAGACCAGAAAGCTATAATATAGGTTTGAAAGTGATGCACTGATGCCATACCCTCTGAATGAAGACACTGATACATGAATCTTGGTTGATGGGTGTCTTTCGTCACAGCCATACAAGGTGGTGCATACCACCTTGCTTGCCAAATCTGTTATACTTAGATGGTGAAACTGTCCATGACCCACTTCAGCAGTGGAGGTGTAACATCACAACTCAACCATTTACCCGTACCACCCTTTCGAAATGAACTCAACTATTTACCTGTACCACTCTTTGGAAATGAACTGCTGCTTTTCTCTTCGTATTTACTATTTATGGTAGTGACCGTAAAGATAGGTCCAGTATTAAAGCCAACTAAATATAAGGTCCAAGATTGTGCTGGCCCTCCGCTAACTTTTGTCATAGATTCTCATGATGAAGGTATAAGCGGACACAGCTGGTATAGCTGCAGAACTGCTATTGTGATTATGAACTACAAATTTCGATTTTTGGGCACACAAAAAAAAAAATCAATCAGAGCTATTGCGTGCAGTAGCAAAATTGTGTTGCATCAGAGCATCAGTCCAGCGGTGGGCGTGTGTTGGGTATGTAGTAATTTAGACTGAATTCACTTATAGAAGTAGTGGGTTAACTTAGCTTTAAATTTTTTTTCTTTTATTTGAATCAACTTGACTTACTCATTTGTGGGTTGTGTTTAGTTTAATTCATGAGTTAAACTTGAACTTTAAAAAAAATTAACATACTAAAATAAAAATAAAAGTTTATTTCACGTAACATAACATAAGTTTCTAAATAAACATATCATAAAACAAAAGTTTTAATGTATGCATATAATTTTAGAATTAGAATTAACACAAATGTAATATAATTCAATCAACATAAAACTCTATATGATGGCGGTGCCTTCTTTTTTTTTTATCTTAAAAGCCAATAATATTATAAATATTTATCACAATCAACACAATTAATAAAATAAAATATCATTGATTAAAATATATATATATATATATATATATATATATATATATATAACTTGAAACGAAGTTGTATGTTTTTGAACCAATTGAGAGAGTTTTAACCTGCAAATCAACTCAAGCCTTACTCTTTGAGTTATTTTAAACTCAATTCATCCTACAAAAGTCAAATTGTGCGGGGTTTGATTCACCCCATTGCCCACCCTTACTTTTCAGAATATAATTGATAGAGGATTAAATAGTTAAATTTTCACTTATCTCTTGATGTAGACCACCACCTCAATCCATCTTGGGTATCTTGGCTTCCACAAATATCTTGTTTTTGGAAACATTATAAAGTTTGACGAATTTTAAATATGAACTTAATTTAAATCTACCAATAAAATAATATTATTAGTAAATCGTGAGCATTACTTATTTAAAAAATTTAGACTCCTTATTACAAGAAAATAATTATAATAGATATAATTTTAAATGTAAAATATTTTACATTATCATCATTAAATTATATAACAAAATTAAATAATTTACTGAAGAATTATATATATTTATTTATTAACAATAAAATTTTAAATTAATAATAATACACCAAATTCCCTAGCTGCATATGCAAAGATTAATACAAATTGGTATTCATTCCAAAAGCTTTCGGTGATAAAAAAAAATAGGGACCGTGACACGGTGCTAGAAAAATATTATGAGAGGGCCATAATAAAAGAAATATATTTAGGGGTACCAAATTAAAAAACTGGAAAAAAAAATACAAGTCAAGTTTTGGGGTGGAGCCCTCCTGACTAAAGGTTATCTATGCCGACACGAATATTAGATTGGTCTGTTTGGATGGGGTTCCACGTCCACAGCTGCTGCATCCTTTCTACCATTAAATGATTGGGTTGGTTTTGGAAGAGTCTTAAATTATAATTTAGATAAAAGTTAATTTTTTTTTAAATTTTTGTTCAATTTATAATTTGAGACTTTTTAAAAACTATTTTAAACATGTTATTCATCAATTTTTAGCTATCTGACTTTTTCTTGATGCTTTAATTTTGTAGCCAATTAGCATCCCCACGAAAACTATATAATCTGAAAGGCCTTCACAGTACCAGTCTACATAATTGCGATAGATGCAACAATCGATATAAATAAAATAAGGAGATTCCTTTAGTAACACTTGTTATTTAAGTTACTAGTATGTTTAGTAATTAGTAATTAATATAATTATGTATTTTATTTAATTAAAATAAATACATAAATTACTTATTGTATTTATATTTAAGTAAATGAGATATATAAATAAATATTAATCACTAATTATTAAAAAATATTAATATCTTTACAAAAAATAAGGGTAACATAAAAACCTTCATATAAATAAACATGAATCAAATTAACATCCTACAATTTAAAAAATGGATTTAAGTAATAATACTTCATTATAATTTCAAATAAATATATAATATTCATTTTTATGCTTAATTACATTTTTAATCCTTCTAGTTTCACTAAGGTTCGATTTTCATCCATCTCATCTCAATTATTGCAATGTTATCATTATAATTTAAAATGAACATAATTAAACCCCATTGTCAATTTCATACTAATAATCTAATATGGCAATGACTTTTTTGTTGACGTGAAATAAAATTAGAAAATGTGATTTTTTTTAATTGTTAATTTTGCTTCCATGGAAGTGATATGGCATAATGCCATCAATAAAAAAAGTTTCGTGTCAACGATAATATGAAAGGGAATTTAATTGTATTGATTTAAAATCTACAAAATAGTTTTTTTTTTGCAGTTGAAATAAAGTGAACCAAAAATCAAATTTTAGTAAAAATAAAAGAACTAAAAGTGTAATTAGACATTATCTTTAGTTATTAAAAAATTCACAAATTGAATTCTATGATAATTTATGATATAAAATATTTATTTACATAAGAAATAAAAAAGATGATTTTAGAAATTTAAATTAAATAAAAGTATCATGACACATACTTAAATTCAAATATCTAAGACGTCATATCAAATATAAAAAGATTATTCAGCATCTAAGATATCGATATACTAAATGCCACTAATATAATTTACCAAATAATAGTATAATATAACTAACCTAACATTAGTGCCATCGCCAAAATCAGCCTAGTTCTGCTGTCACCACGTGGAAATTAGATCACCAAATGTGTATATATGTTGTTGCTTTACAATAATATGATATCGTGTCATATTCTACTATATTCCATTTGTAATATTATATATTTGAAGTAAAAATTCTTCTAGCATAGCATTGCTTTCATTCACACTTTATTACAAAGCGAATAAGAATTGATCCGTTTCCTTAGTGGGTGGAAATGAACAATCGATCATCAGTTGATCATTCATCATGTCATGCGCGTAGTTTTTTCAAAGCAAAACGACTCACCGTGAGTAAAAGATATTTTATTTTAATTTGTTCTTTAAATTAATTTAATTAATAATTTATATATAATTAATTAATAATTTATTTTTATTTTTATTTTAATACTTAATTAATTTTATATTAATTATTAATTAAATTAATATATAATTTTATCTAAAAGCTAAATAGAAATAATTTTTTTTAAACAAACTTTTATCTTAACATTTATTTTTTCTTATAAGAATGAGTCTTTAATTTTTTTTATGAAAGATAATATTAATTTGATTTATTTTAAAAATTAATTAAATATTTAATTATATAAATTAATAATTTATTTTTATTTTAATATATAATTAATAATATGTAAATTATTAATTAATGTAATTAAATATGTAAATTATTATTATTATTTTTTTTTTCAAAGGAAACGAGCCAGCTGAGCCTATTACTCAACTGTAGGACCTTCAACAGAAGATTGCCAAGTGCTGAGCATCTCATTGGTTGAAAGGTACCAACGTGGGACCCCAGTGGGTCCCCCTCTATCCTTCCGGAGTCTAGAGACACCGAGACATAACATGACAACAACCTCTTTTCTGGTTCTTGGTTCTCTCTTTCTCTCTTCATCTTTCATTAATTAATGATTGCCAACAACAACAAGAAACGTATCCATTCTCTGATCACAACGTTATCCTTAACCTCAGAACTCACACGCCCATATATATCTATCTATCTATACACGCGCTCACCCTGTTCCTGTTCCTGTTCCTGTTTCTTTGGAACTTCGAATCTTGTTGGGATTGGGTGAAAGTGAAAGGAAGCTTAGCCATGTCGAAACAGAGTTACGGGTTCTGCTTCTGCTTCCGGCGGCGGTTCAAGCTGGCCGTGTCGGAGGCGCCGCAGGAAATAAAGACCCTTTTCGACCGGTACTCTGAGAATGGTGTCATGACAGCTTCTCACCTCCGCAGGTTCCTGGTTGAGGTGCAGAGACAAGAGAAGACCACCGAGGAGGAAGCCCAGGCCATCATCGATGGCCTCAAGCATTTGAGTATCTTTCATCGTAGGGGTCTCGTTCTTGAGAGTTTCTTCAAGTATCTCTTTAGTGACAATAACCCACCTCTGTTACCTTCACGTGGGGTAATTGCATTTTCCCTTTATCCTATTTGGATTTTTGTCCCATGTAGTTTGACATTAGCGAGCTCTGGATTTGGAATTATTTACTTTCCATTATGGGTGGTCTTCTTTTTATAAAGTGGATTTCCCCAAATGGATTGATTGCCTTTTCTTGCAATTTCATGGTCTAACTAGCCATTTTTTGCTTTATATATACACACATATCTGGTTTTTTATTTTCCTTAAAGTTTGCTGTTTTACTTATACAATGTTGTTAATCATCTTAATACCAGTCATTGGCCTTCATAAACCATAATAGTTCTCAACACTTAATAAGGTCAATCGCAACTGAATTTATATTAATTCAGTTTCATTTTGGTGCTAAGTCTACACTTTGAATCATTTAAGTGCATATTGGTTGAACCCATTGGCTATTAGGATTTGTAAACCTAAAGCTGCAAGGCATTAAAACTTAAAAACAAAGGGTTTGGGGCCAATTTGAAGATTTGAAACTTTGATTAAAACTCCCACAAGTCATCCTTACTTCCATAGGTATTGATATTATATCCTGTATTATTATATGTACTCTCTTGTTCTGATTATCGTGTTGTGTAATTATTTCTTCAATTCCAGGTGCACCATGATATGACTTCACCCTTGTCTGATTATTTCATATATACTGGTCATAATTCCTATCTAACTGGGAATCAGCTTAGCAGTGACTGCAGTGACGTCCCCATCATACATGCACTGCAGAGAGGTGTAAGGGTGATTGAATTGGATATTTGGCCTAATGCATCAAAGGATAATGTAGATGTTCTTCATGGAAGGTAAGTTTACTGGTTTGAATGATGTTGACTTTCAAACATGAATTCAAGTCAGCTCCCTTGTCTCTCCTTGTTTTTGTTCCCCTCATTTTTTCAATAGTGATCTGGCAGAAGTCGAAGAAATCAATTTATCTGTTTCGAAAGTTATTATTTATTTCAGTTGTCTTTTTCTGCTCTGATTTGATGTCATGATTGTAAACATGAATTGCCTTGAGAACAAAATTTTGCAAAGGAAATTTGTATCTCCAACAATTTGATGAGGACATATCCTTCTATTTACTTTGATACTGATGTTGCCAAAATCAGTTGAAGTAAAACTGCGATAAAATGGAGTATTTTTCTCTGCAATCTGGCAGCGCAGACAAAATAGAAGAAAACGTCTGAATTCTGTTTCATAAAAGATTAACTGCAAATCATGGTTGTAGAACGGGTTATATTACATAATAAATGATATTATTCCAATATATTGTTTACATTATCCAATTGAATTTAGAAAATTTTTTCCTGATAATTTTGAAAATAGTTGTTTACACATGTATTTTTTATAATACAGGACGTTGACTACTCCTGTAGCGCTCATCAAATGTTTGAGGTCTATTAAGGAGTATGCCTTTGTGGCGTCAGAATATCCAGTTGTAATAACCCTGGAAGACCACCTTACTCCAGATCTTCAGGCTAAAGTGGCTGAGGTTTGTTACTTGGAGTTCTATTGGGATTCAAAATGCTTACAATCTTATAGTTGACAATCCTGTTCAAATTTTTAGATGGTTACTCAAACATTTGGAGACATACTGTTTTGTCCTAGCTCAGAAGACTTGAAGGAATTCCCTTCTCCTGAATCACTTAAAAAGAGGATTATTATATCAACCAAACCACCTAAGGAGTACCTTGAGGCAAAAGAAGAAAAAGAGAAGGAGGATGATTCACAGAAGGAAAAGGCTTCAGGTGATGACGAAGCTTGGGGGAAGGAAGTCCCAAGTTTGAGAGGTGGTAGTATAGCTGATTACAAGGTCTGAGACTAAGGCAATTTTGTATAGAAATTGCCACTGCATTTAATTTTGTAAGGGAGATTTGTTGATTGATTTTCTATTTTTTCTGGCGTACCATCTCTATCAGAGCAATGTGGATGAAGAAGATCTTAATGATGATGAAGATCTTGATGAAGCAGAGAAGTCACGTCAAAATGGATCAGATGAATATAGACGTTTAATTGCCATTCATGCTGGGAAGCCAAAAGGTGGATTAGAGGAATGTCTCAAAGTGGATCCTGATAGTGTGAGACGTCTAAGTTTAAGCGAGCAACAGCTTGAAAAGGCTGCTATAACTCATGGAAAAGAAATTGTCAGGTATTGTTAAATGTTTCCAATGAGTCCTTGAGAGAGAACTTATTTGCGTGTGCTTGGCCGTCCTCAGAATGATATGTCATATGACTATAGCTCTTTATTGTAATGCAAATGTAGTAAAATTTGACCGTTAGATGGGCTTTTGTTTCTATCTTTTGCAGTTCCCGGAGTTTAAAGAAAAATGAGATGCCATACTAGATAGTCCTTGACTATGATTTACTGCATAGGTGTCCGACTACTTAATGCTTACTAATGCTAATGCCTGGTTGACCTATCTGACAGAGTTAGTGGTCATATTAGAAGCTTCTGAGTTCATTAACAATAATATGATTTAGGCGGCATATCCAATGGTTTTCTCATTCTTTGAAACAAACCCAAAGCTTTTGTATTTATTTAGCTTGTAGAGTTTCTACTACTACTGTTCTCTATGTCACCCTTTGCAGGATGTTTTATTTATATGCAAAAATGAAAAGAGAAATATTTATTTCTTGATTGTTGGCAGGTTTACTCAGCGGAATATACTGAGGGTGTATCCAAAAGGTACACGCATTAACTCGTCAAATTATAACCCATTAATTGGGTGGATGCATGGAGCTCAAATGGTTGCATTTAACATGCAGGTTTCTATTTCTTCCTTCCAGGCTCTGCTTTTTTGTTTTTCCTGATTTAACTTTTCTCTATTTGGGGATTTCTTGTGGGGTGAGTGAGAGGAAATTGATAACCTTCGACCTACTAACAAGATACACTGAACGTGTGAGATCTAGCACTGTGACAGTTGAAATTTGGGGCAGTACTTTTTGAGGATGTTTTATAATTAGTTATTTTAGTTGATTTGTATTATTGTCTGTGACTTTCCCATAGGTGAGGATGTGAGATTGCATTCACACTTCTTTCAGCTATATCAGGAGATTGCTATTACATACATCTAAGATCATGGAGTATATTCTTGACTATGATATTGCTTCATTGTGGGTGGTTTCATGGCAGGGGTATGGGAGATCCCTTTGGTTGATGCACGGAATGTTCAAAGCCAATGGTGGGTGTGGTTATGTTAAAAAACCAGATTTTCTATTAAAGACTGGTCCGAATAATGAGGTCTTTGATCCTAAAGCTAAGTTACCCGTGAAGACTACTTTGAAGGTGAGGGCTTTATTGCCTGGAGATTTGACTGACGTTTACCAAGCCTGTGTCAATCAGCTGCCTCTTTCAAGTGTCTCTAGTTTAGATCCTAACAAAGGTCAACTTTTCTTACTCTTATTTAGGTGACTGTATATGTGGGGGAAGGATGGTATTATGATTTCAGGCATACGCACTTTGATCAATTCTCACCTCCAGACTTCTACACAAGAGTAAGTTAAGATGATCTACTAGTCTAGATCATTTTGTCCCAGTGATAACTTCCATATTTTCACTTCATAACCTGGGAAATTGCTTCCTTCCAATCAATTGCATATGATACCTTCCCTGTAGTTCTTCTATCCTTCCCTTTGTTTTCACCCAGTTAATGGCCTAAATGTTGTGTGATTCGCTCATTTCACATTGATTTGACAAACTCTTATGCAGGTGGGAATTGCTGGAGTCCCTGATGATACTGTAATGAGAAAAACTAAGACAATAGAGGATAATTGGTTGCCTACTTGGAATGAGGTATTCGAGTTCCCACTGGCTGTTCCAGAATTGGCCCTGCTTCGCATAGAAGTTCATGAGTATGACATGTCTGAGAAGGATGACTTTGGTGGACAAACATGCCTACCTGTATGGGAACTAAGAAGTGGAATTCGAGCAGTTCCACTGCATAACCGCAAGGGAGGGAAGTACAACTCTGTAAAGCTTCTTATGCGCTTTGAATTTATCAGCCATTAAAATATGTAAGAGTCTGTATGTAGGATTGTAGGTGTATGATATTGTGAATGGTGCTTTAAGAAAGAAGATGTGTAGTCTGTTTTGTTTTCTTGAGGAGACGTGTAGGAGCTGGCATTGTGTTGTAAGGCTTGTTAATATATACGTGTGTGTGTGTGTGTGTATTTTAACCAGAAGGCTAGGCTATGTGTTTGAAAGGCAATACCTCAATTCATTACTATATATGAGTTTGCATTTTAGTCCATTGCCAATTTATATATACTTCAAATTTTAGCATGTCATCGTATTGTGTGATTTCTTATGTTTACGTCAATATCCATGTTTGTTAACTTCTTACAAAATGCAAAATTTGGCGTAAGTGCAAATTTTGTCACTCAAAAACCAATGAAAGGAAGGAACAAGGTTCCCTCCATCCCACAACAAACAAAGAAAAATTCCTATTTATAGTAAGACATAGGAGGCACTGGCAGCACTACCAAAATAAAAAAAGAGGGGTAGAGCGAAAATTCACATTAAATAGGGGATTTTGTTTAAAGACCAAAAACTGAAGGGAGACAATGTAGAAGAATTTTGAAAAATTATTATTATTATTATTATTATAAGAATTATTCTGATTATTTTATTTAAAATTTTGATCATTTAAAAACAGTTTTTACTCTAAAAAATCATAACTCAAAATTTAATTATGAGTAATGTTAAGTAGTCCGAAGGATACTTAACAACGAATTGATCTGATTGAACTATATTACACGGAAGAAATCAACCTTCTCAATTATAATCACTAAATCAATCCAAATCTTTTTCTCATATCGAACCTATAAAAGAATGGATATCTAATATTGTGTCCAACCCAAATTAACATATCTACTTCTATTATTTCTCTTAAATATATATATATATATATATATATATATATATATATATATATATATTATGAACACAAAAATAAGAAGTAGCCATCAAGTATATAATATAACACGAGACACAGGCGCAGGTGGCAGAGTGAAGTGCTACTCCACAGCTCATCCCATCTCCAAAATGAACTCATCATCAAACCACCACCAACCACCGCCTCTCTCTGATTCCGACGCCGACTCCGACAACGGCCATTCCAGCTCGGAGCTCCTCCGCCATTCGGATCTCTCCGAATCGATATTCAAATCCTATTTCCAATTCTCAGGCCACTCATCTGCAACCTCTTCCGACCTCTCAAAGATCCAATCTTTCCTCACCTCATCCTCCTCCGGCGCTCTATCATGCCTCATATGCCTCGAACGCATCAAACCCTCCGATCCCACTTGGTCCTGCACCTCCCTCTGCTTCGCCGTCTTCCACCTCTTCTGCATCCAAAGCTGGGCTCGCCAGGCCTCCGACCTCGCCGCCGCACGCTCCGCCACTCGCCTCCCCATCACCGCCGACAAGGCTTCCGATTCCGCCCTCTGGAACTGCCCCAAATGCAGGGTCGAATACTCCAAAACCCGGATCCCCAAGTCTTACGTTTGTTTCTGTGGGAAATTGGAGAACCCTCCCAGTGATGATCCATGGGTTTTGCCTCATTCTTGTGGTGAGGTTTGTGGTAAGCCATTGAAGCACAATTGTGGCCACCATTGCCTCTTGCTGTGCCATCCCGGGCCTTGCCCTTCGTGCCCGAAACTCGTCAAAGTTCGATGCTTTTGTGGGTCCCTTGAAGATGTTCGTCGATGTGGGTTTAAGGAGTTTTCTTGTAACAATCCTTGTTCCAAGGTCTTGGACTGTGGTCTTCATGGGTGTGTTGAGATTTGCCACGATGGTCCTTGCCCACCTTGCCGAATCCGTGGCACGTATAGGTGCCAATGTGGGAAGAAAAAGGAGGAAAGGGAATGCTGTGATCGCATTTTTCAGTGTGATAATCCGTGTGAGAAGGCGCTTAGGTGTGGGAAGCATGTTTGTCAGAAAGGGTGTCATTCTGGTGAGTGTGGTGAGTGCCCTCTACAGGGGAAGAGAACGTGCCCTTGTGGGAAGAGGGTGTATGAAGGAATGGCTTGTGATGCTGCAGTGCAGTTGTGTGGGTCTACCTGTGATAAAATGTTGAGTTGCGGGTATCACAGGTGCCCAGAGAGATGCCACCGTGGGCAATGCATTGAGACTTGCAGAACTGTTGTGAGGAAGTCTTGCCGATGTGGCAGCCTCAAGAAAGATGTAAGTATTACAATTTTGGAATTTGGATGCATCTTGATTTGTAGTTGTAATGTGGTCACGGTAGGCAAAGTTAATTGAACTTAGCATAGGTTCCTTGCTATCAAGATTTGGCATGTGAAAGGAAGTGTCAGAGGATACGTGACTGTGGGCGGCATGCATGTAAACGTCGCTGCTGTGATGGGGACTGCCTTCCATGCTCGGAGGTGTGTGCCTGTTTTGTAGTTATAACTTCATTTCAACAATAGACTTGTAAATTGTAATGACATTGATCCATTTTCTTTTGTTTTTCAAAAAATATTAGATATGTGGCAGGAAGCTTCGATGTAAGAACCATAAATGCCTTTCTCCATGCCATAGGTACGTCCCCTTTATGTTTTCGCAAGAGGTTGGCCTGTAGTCCATTTAGGGAACAAGGGTAAAATAATGGAACTGAAATACTGTCTTTTATGTTTTGATGTTTAAAGTAAACTTTAGAGATCAGTTTCATTTTCCCTTGAACTGAAACCTTTTGTTATGATTTTAGATCTGGGTTGAAATCAGGCCAGCCTTATTATTTTTAGGGCTAAAATTGGGCCAGCTCGATCACTTTCAGGCTGAAAATAATCCAGCCAGCTTATTTACTTTCAGGCTGGTCCAATCACTTCCGGGCTGACTCGGGCTGGCCGATTGCTTTCGGGCTGAACTCAGGCCTGCCCAATTACCCCTTCTCAGTTCTTATCCAAATGCCACAAGGCCCACAACTAAATTGAGGTCATTTGGGTACAAGAATGTTAATTAATGTGTCACTCAGCAACTAATAATGTGATCACGATGGACTAGATGGAGAGGGAATATATACATACATACATATATATACATACATACATATATATATATATATATATATAAATAAAAAGTTGGCTCCTTCATTGATCAGTTAAGAACATAGAGACCAAATTGATATCTTATGCATATTATATAGAGAAAATAGTATTTTATCTGTAACTTGTGAAGCCTGAAGTATAAGACAGAGGCAGAACACAACATGATGATAGCCAACTTTGTTCTTGCAGAGGTGCCTGTGCTCCTTGTCCAATAATGGTGACAATTTCGTGTGCATGTGGGGAGACACATTTTGAGGTCTGATTTTGGCCATCATTCTGTCTATGCTTAAATAGGAGCAGGATCCTATCCTGTGTACATGAAATTTAATTCTTCAATTCTGCTTGTTTGTGATTATTGTGATGTCCCATTTATAATTGTATTTCTTGTTGTTGGTAATCTGATTACTAAAACTTGACATTCTTGAATGCAAATTGTTTGTATGAACACACTTATGTAAAGCAACACCATTGACTGCATAGTCCATAGAAGTTGATGGCCATATAATGTTGTGCTCATTATCTATTTATAAGTTTGAGAACCAGGGATGTTCAGTGAAGAAAACTTAGTTTTTTTTTTGGAGGGGGGGGGGGGGGATAAATAAAGAAAACGTAGCTTTTACATGTGTCACTCATTTACATGAACTAAAACAAAAATTTAGCTTTTACGTGTGTCACTCATTTCCAAGCACCAGCAGTGAAAACCTGACTTCATTTTTTGGCTATGACTACCAGAAAACAAAAATTATTTTTGTTGAATGGCAGAGGTCATAATGGTCATTGGCAGTTTGAGTTGATTGAGGGGTGGAAGAGATTTTGGTGTTGATCAACAACATATTATTTTTCTTTGCATAATATAAGCATGTTGTATTACACTGCATGCTAATTTAAATGGAAGCAAAGTCAAATTCTGGGGAACAATGAAGGATAATATCAAATCAAGGAGTGTAATGTGCACTGTAGTCAATGTGATATTCCCATTTGTATATTACCTGCAACACGCCAACACCTGCCATTTTCATAGTGTGTATCATTGAATATGTTAGAAGATAATTTCAGAGATAAGATAAATATGGAGATACTAAAATTATTGCAGTTACTTTTTGTATTTTAATTTGAAGAAAGTGATAAGTTTACTTAATCTTGCTGATTGTTTATATTAATAAGCACACAAACACACCGACAACACATATTTTCTCATATTTCTTCCTTTGTGTGTGGGGGCGGGCTGTTTTTTTTTTTTTTTTCTTATCTATATTCTATTTTTCAATTACTACCACTATTATTTTCTATAATCTTCTTGATCTTGATGCTATATACTATGATTTCATCAATTTTTGCTAGCACTTGCTTAAACCATCTGTGCTGAGTGACGGATTTTGCACCAGGTTCCTTGTGGTACCGAAATGGATCAAAAGCCACCTAGATGTCCTAAACCATGTCGTGTTACTCCTTTATGCCGGCATGCATTAAACTGCAAGGTACCATTGGTTACTGAATTGTTTTGCTGCAGGCATTTACATTTCCAACCAAAGATATATTGGAATGCTGTGTACTTGTATTAAAATCCTCCAAAAATGTGTGGATGAAGCTATGATGGAGAAAAATAATTTAGAAAAAAGAACTTTAATTTATGTCTCTTATTTTCTACAAAATGGTTAATGTCATGTCTTTAGTAGGGTATTTGTCCCCATCCTACTCTTGATAATTTTTTTTATCAAACCGTTCTGAGATTTGAAATCAGCCAATTCAAATACATTCCCTTTAGGGTTTGGGATTCAATCCTTGATCTCCTGTTACCTGATTATGCTCTTCATATAATGACTAAATATTATTTTGTACAAGTAGTACAAATGTATTGGAATATAAGTGAGAGAGGATAATAACATTTGATTTTCCTTGAGGTTTAAAGTAGTGTGTAAAATAAAGAGTGTACATGTGACTTTTAAATTAAATTTTACCTGAAGGAGCTTATTTTATCACCATCATAAAAGATTGTTGTCTAATTCTGAATGTTGTAGCTGGATTTCGAATATTATGATTAAACTCAGTATTGAAATGGAAGCTTGTTATATGAAGTTTGAGTTTATGAAATTAAACCATAAAGATAATAATTATAGTTATTATCTGATCATTACCCCCCTCCCATCTTTTTTTCTCAATTCTTACTCTAGCCTCCAAGTTCCAATGGTGCTTTGTGAGTTATAGTTTTGAGGTTGAAGCATTCCATTCCGTACTCAAATTGAATTCCTTCAATGCTGGGTACAGTTAAATTTGAAAATGCATGATAAAATTTCATAATGAAGCTATTTTTTATAAAAGAAAATTTCATAATATATCTTAACGGTCCTTTATTTTTGGTTTCTCTATATTTGAATGATTCGAAACTATCCATTGATATCATCATCATATCTGTGTATTCTTTAATTTGAAAGAAAATATATGCTTAGTTGCTGGCAGTGTTTCTTATTCTTTTTTTTTTCCCTTCATATTGTTAACAAATATAAATTTTGTCTAGCCACACAAATGCCATTATGGAGCCTGCCCTCCTTGTCGACTACCTTGTGCAGAAGAGTACCCATGTGGCCATACATGCAAATTAAGGTTTGAGAAAATTTTCTCTTTTTCACTAGGAATCATTTTGAAGCAATTGCTTTAAATAATTAAGAGTTTCAAATTTTCAAGCATTTAGGCTTGTATGGAAAGTCCAAAAACTGGGATTTCTTTGTCTCTACTCGTGTCTTGAGTCTTGATAAAGTAGTGCTATGGGTTTCATCGGAATCTAGTATCATATGATTGAACCCCATGGAGCCTTACATTTAATTTGTAGCTGATGTCTTTCCTTTTCTTAACACAGTTTTTTCTATGTTAAGGTGTCATGGTGCTAAACCTCCTCCTAGTCCAGAGTTTAATCTGAAACCAAAGAAAAAGAAGATTATGCAACAAAGTGAATGTATTCCTGGCACTCCATGCCCTCCTTGCCCAGAACTTGTGTGGAGATCATGCGTAGGGAAACACATTGGAGCAGAGAGAATGGTTTGTTTTGCTTCATCTCCGAAGCTGTATATGAACATTTGACATGCAATAAACTTTTACATGATTTTGTCCAAAACCAATTTGCTTTAACAACTTCCGTGCTTTTAATGAGGTTTCTTTTTTCTTTTCCACCCTCCTATCAGATGGTCTGCTCTAATAAATCACGGTTCTTCTGTGAAAATTTATGTGGAAATCCTCTACCATGTGGTAATCATTATTGTACTAAAACCTGCCATGCCTTGGAGAACCAGTCTTCCATGAACCAGCTACAGAGAAGCGAGCCTTGTGAAGATTGCTTTCTTCCATGCCAAAAGGTGTTGAATCTTCCATAATTCCATTGTATTTTATTATTTCCAATGCACTGGTGTCTTCTTCATTCTTGGGTTGTATGTGTTCTCTATGTATTATCACTGGATTTAGGCCGAGTCAATGAAGTTTCTCATTTGTCTTCCTGTCTAAAGTTGAGAAACTCTCTTTTACTTACTAAAATCATAACTGATAATTTGTCGCTTGATGTGTAAACTCCATTGATCAGGAAAGAGAGCCTATATGTCCACATCACTGCCCTCAGCCATGCCATCCTGGAGACTGCCCTCCATGCAAAGTGCTCATTAAACGATCATGTCACTGTGGCTCATTGGTCCGTGTTTTTGAGTGCATATATTACAACAGCTTGTCTGCAAAGGTTCAAGAGACTGTCCGTTCATGTGGCGGGCCATGTCATAGGTAATTTAGAGACTAGCAGTTTTAACTATTTGTTTAAATCTAGTTTGGCATTTGAAACCAACTTTAAATTAAAAAATATTTGTTACACTTTTCTTCCTTCCTCATTTCTCCTTGTTCCTCCTTCTCTGGATTAAATAATAAAGTTGAATGAGGGCCTTATTGGTCACATTGGTTTTGCAGAAAGTTGCCAAATTGTACACATCTATGCCCAGAGACATGTCATCCTGGTCAATGCCCAAATCCTGAGAAATGCTGTAAAAAGGTACTGTGCGATTAAATAGCGATAACTTCATGGCTTGGTTTTGAAGATTACATAATTAGCTCCAACAATGTCTAGTTTTTGCATTATACTATTCTAGCTATTGCAAACAACTAACCAGTATACCTATTGTTGATCCAAATTGTCTTCTGAAATCTGAACTCATTCTTCACAAGGTCACTGTTCGTTGCAAATGCCAAACATTGAAAAAAGAGTGGCTATGTCGAGATGTTCAAGCAGCATATCATCGTGCTGGTTGCCATCCAAAGGATATACCAAAAAATCAATTTGGAATTGGACTTCTTCCTTGCAATTCTGATTGTAAGAGTAAAGTGCAGGCTGTTGAGTCAGAACTACAATTACGTAAATCTAGAGTTACAGAGGTAATCGAGTTTCTATCAGAACTTTCCACATACATTCAAAGTTATCTGCTTCGCTTCGTTCTTTGTTTTCATTATCACTATAAAGTTAGGTTGCACTTGTGGAAATTTAGCTCCTGAAAGGGTATCTTTGTGTCTACATTGTCATTTAAGTTCATTGATAAATTTCAGAACCAAGTTAGAGTTGCACAACAAATCACAGATATAGTGTGTAAGACAAGTTATTGCATCTTGAAGTAATACACATTTACTTGATTTCCCAAGAAGGTATGATGAAAACTGCAAGGTAACTTGTAAAGTTCAATGATCGGAAATCTGTGCAAGGGTTTGGTTGCTCCTCTTATCTCATGATAAGAAGTTAGGAAATGGATGTCAATAGATGATAGAGATTGATGCCTGGCCAAAATGTAGAGTGTATTTTCTGATACTCTGTTGATTCATAATCTGCACCTGAATTACAAATTTGATAGCAACTACTCTTTAAAGAACACAAAAAAATGGAGAGCGTGAAAGAGTTAAATTCTTTTGTCTTTGGCTCCATTTCCTGTGAACCTCAACTTTGTGTCGACTCAAGAAACAACTCAATAGTGTGGCCAAAATGGTTGGAATTTTTCACCCAAAAAAAAAAAATGGTTGGACTTGGTTTGGGTGGTAAACTGTTCTGATTTGACATGAGTTCTCTCTATTATAAATTATCTATAATATTTTTTATAATTCCACTTCTTAGTGATTACCTTATTCCCAATGCCGAGTAGCTTTAACTTATATTTTTATTATTTTGAATTTTTTTTCAATAAATTGCGGAGGCATGCTTTTTGAGTGAGCGAGCTCTGCAGTGGTAATGCCTAATACTCTTGTAATTATTGAAGGAAAAAGAGCCAAATAATGAAAAATCAGTTCCAAAGCGGCGAAAAAGGCGAGAACGGGTACTAGAATCCAAGCAAACAACAAAACTGCAGGTATGTTAATTTTCTTAAGAAAAGAGTGACTTCCAACTGCCTCTTTCTTCGCTGACCATCTATGATTGTAATTCTTGAACAGAAAATTCTTTCCACCACAAAGCAGCTTCTTCTATTTGTCTTTCTTTTGGTCACTCTTCTTGCTGCTACATATTATGGTTACAAGGGACTTTTATGGCTCTCTGATTGGATGAATGAAGTTGATGAGCAAAGACAAAGATATTCTCGAATCAAATAATTATTTAACAGTCTGGTTACCTTTTTTTCCCCATCCATGAGGATATATTGCGATATGCTTTGAATGCTTGCAGCACTGGATACTTGCCATACATTCTTTTTCCATAGACAAGGAAATAATCACTGAATAGACAATTAGACATGTTCAGAGTTTTACTAAATGAGCACTTTTTTGTGGTTTCAATCAATTGGCATATGTCCAATATTGTTTCTAGGGATATGGGAATTGTATACAACAACTTGGACATCCGTGTAACTATTAGTATTGTCATGATAACTTACAAATTTATTGATATGATTTGTGGAGTGGTTGTTGGAAGAAACTTTACCTTATAGCATGTCATAAAATTTCCCTTACCAAGTTTGCTTGTGACATGCCACGTATTTATTTTGAGCATGAAGGGAAGATGGAAAGAGTAATGATATTTCCACAAACTTACACTCACTCTTCACATACTCATGTAAGACATTGGGTAACAACTTGATTTCATTGGTTTCACTATAACTTTTTTTGAATAGTCCAGATTATACACATACTTTACAAGTATCTTCACCCAAGATGGATAAGTCATTACAATTCACCAAACCAATTGAAGAACTGAAAAAAAAATTAATACTTTTCAAGAATTCAATTATAATTTAGCATAAAACTTTAGCTAACCACTTCATCCTAGCATTCAGAAGCAATGTTGTGTAGATTTTAAAGACGAGTATAAAGCAGAAAGTAGGAGGCTTAACAGGTGGCTGAACAGTAACGAGATGAGTCAAACTGCTTCTGGAACTCATTCAGCTTGGTCATTGGTTTCAAAACTTGACTGGCTGATTTCATGGAAAAAGAATGGAAAAGATTTGACTGGTCATTGGTTTTATTGAGAAATTTTCGAGCATAATTTGAAAAAATTTGTTACCTAACAAGCTAACACAACTATTATTCCGACATTGTAAGTTGGACCTTAGACTGAATGCTTCTTTCCAACTTTAGTGTTACTTCACTTTCTAGAATTTAATACTTGCGCTGACTAAAAATAGAATTTTAAAAAAATGCAAAATCTTAAAAATTCTCCAATTTTTGTGAGTTGTGGTGTTTAATATATTTCCACCATACAATTTTATTTTAAAATGAGAGTTATAATTAGTGGGTAGTTGTTTTTGTTTTTTCATTAAATAAAAAAATAAAATATGGACAATCAGGTAGTTATATAATTATTTACAGAAATGCTTAATAGCCCGGTAGTTTAATACCGAAAGTTGTCTGGATGTAAAATAAATAAATGAAATTTGAGTGAATTTTATAAAAAATAACAGTTATTTTTTATTTTGTTAACTTTTTTGTTTATTTTTTACTACCCGTGCTCATCCGGTCTACAGAGCCTCCGGAGGCTCTGTAGCAACACTCAATTATTTAAGTAAAAATATATACGGATTAGCATGATATTAGATCTGTAAAGATGCTAGTATATAAAATGCTATTATAAGCAAGACAAGTGAATTAATAGAGGTGGTGTGGAATTATTGTATTAAATTAATAAAATTACTAATCGTAGGTGTGGCGGCCATTTTGGCATAGCAGGATGAAAAATTAGAAACCAGTGGTTATGGATGGAATTAATATCTCACCTTCAATGGAAGATTGACTCCTGAAAATCCTACTTGAAGTCTCAAAATCTTAGATTTTCATAAATTTCCGGGAATCCTTATAATATTCGTTCATCAAACATTCTAGAAAAAGTAAAAACTCCTTTCATTCAACTTATAAAATAAAATTATGCAGAGCTTTTTTAATGATTATATCTGTAAAATGTCATATTTGACTACCATGTGGTAAAATTCAATTAGTCAGCATTTTAATATCATAGTAATGAATCATTCAACAAAAAAAAAAAAAAAAAAAGTAAAAAAGTAAAAGCATTGGGTGAAGCGTTCTCCCAAAAATTATTTTATCTGAGTTTTATTTTTATGAGTTTATAGAACCCAAAAAACGGTAATCTTGCTACTCATTGAATTGTAAAGCAGAGCCTTTCTGAGCTGGGGTTCAATTATGAGATCCATATCTGGAAAAGGTAGAGAGAAGAGGTGGATCACTGGCCACTAAAATAACCCATTAGACTTATATGACCCATGGCCTGTAACTTCAGCATATGCAGATTTGCCTATGCTATGCATGAATTTTCTCTTTCATGAAAAAAAGCAAATTGTCTGAGACTGGGTCTTCAATATGTTAGATGCCTATTCAAAACGCACAGAATTGTCAATTCAAAACCTGTAGGTGGGTCATTACACCATCCCTGCCGTGTAATAAAGAAGCAATAGGCATTCATTTGGCATTTCCTTGCGTGTGGTCAAACTCGTGCCCATCGTGGAAGCCAGAGACGATCTTTCAAAAGAGAAACAAAACTAGACAAGTCTACATGTTTAGAAAGATGGTAGAGTAGGAAAAGGTTTAATAATGGTGCCTGTGGGCTCAATTGCTCAACTACTCAATCACAGAGCAACCTGGAATGAAGGCCCACTTGGATAATGTTTTCATGCTCTAAACACCAAACTTTGTTCACGTTCTTCTTCACCTCTTCACACATGCCCGTCAAATGGACAGTAGACTTGGTAAACTCTACGTAGCTTCCTTGTCTGAATGAGACCAAATAAGTGAAAGTTTGTGATAGTGCCTTCTCCTCCGACCGTATATAAATATTCACATAACAATGCTTTAATAGTTACTACCTTCATGATTGAACCCTAGTACTCTAATTTAAAGGCAACAAGAAGTACAATGCTCTAATGTGTAGCCTAAAATTTGAAGGACAAAAAGAAAAATTGCCATAATATTAGTGTACTATTATTATACACACATGCATTAGGCATCAATGATACTTTAATCTGTAATGCCATATGTAGATGCATACAAGGATTGCAGGTTGTAAATTATTTTGTGAAAAATTAAATTGCAAAAAAAAAAAAAGTGTAAATGATAAATATTTCTGCTTGGTTGTTAGTGTTTCGCAAAATTATACACTACAGCTTAATGTTAGATGAATCTCCTAATCTTTACACCGCAAGAGTATACCCATATAATTAATCAGAAAGAATCAATTAGAATCAGACAACTTCCAAACTATTTTTTCCCTTTCCCGGGGTTTGAATATATCAGTCTGAAACAATAGAGATTGTACCGCTAGAAATGCTGCCATAACTACTATCACAAAGAGCCAAAGCCCGCTCCAAATTGGCTACAATGTCAGCCATTGTTGGTCTATCCTTCCCTTCCAAATTCACACAATGCATAGCAGTATAGGCCACCAGCTCCACTGCCTCTGCTGCATTCAGCTCAGGTGGTTCAACCCTCGGGTCCAAAATTTTCACCAATTCTCCAGCTAAAATTGCAGGCACTGCGAAGTCTACCACACTTACTGGAGTGCCTCCATCTTCACCATTCTTGAATATAGCTCTCTTTCCCGTTAAAAGTTCTAGCAGTACTACTCCAAGCCCATAGACATCACTCTTTGCTGTCAATACATTTAGACCATAATACTCAGGATCAATGTATCCAACAGTTCCCGCTGCCTTCATTGGCCTGTAATCATGGTGAGGTTCCGGACTCATTAATGACAATCCAAAATCAGATACTCTTGCCGTCCAAGTTGCATCAAGAAGGATGTTGGAAGACTTGATATCTCTGTGAATTATAGATGGAACTGCATAATTATGGAGATATTCTATTCCTCGCGAAGCATCCAGCGCAATTTTGATCCTCATTTTCCAAGAATTCAAGAGACTGCTACTCTTTTCTACATTGTTTTTGTTATGCAAATGATCGTATAGTGCTCCATTCTTCATGTACTCATACACCAGGAGCCTTTCATCTTTCTCTTCACAGAACCCAACTAGCCTAACCAAGTGCTTGTGGTGTAGACGAGACAAGAAGGCCAATTCAGACTCAAATGCACTCTCTTTCTCTTGATACTTCTTCATCTTTGAACCGGTTTCACCCCTTTTGATTGCCACCTCACGACCATCAGCGAATTTGCCTTTGTACACAACCCCAAAGCTTCCAGCACCAATCTTGTTCTCAAATGAGAAATTGTTGGTGGCTGCTACAAGCTCAGCGAGGGTGAACTCCTCTGCCCTTTCAGGGTGTTTTGCTGATGAGGTTCCACTCCTCTGGCGCCTAATTATTCTTGAACCCTGTCGCCTAATGGTAGATGATCTAGAAGGTGGACTATTATTCGAAACACCCCCACCGTTGGAACTGCTGCTACCTCTGGTGATTGTGGGTTGCACAGAATTATGTACTTTCTTTTTCCCAAAACAAACTCCAGTCCATAAGCAATAAATTATTGTGCAAATACCAACAAAACACCCCACGGATCCAACAATGACGAATGCCAATAAGCCCCTGGTCAAGGTCTTCGATCGAGATGACGACGGAGGAGGGAGGGATGGCGGCGGCGGCGATGGTGGTGACGGTGGTGGCACCAACACAGGTATTTGAGGCAAACAAGGCCTGCAAATGTTTCCAGAGCCAGAGCATAGAGATTGAGGTTGAGGATATATACCACACTCACTACAAGAAGATTGAACACACGGGCCAGGAAGAATAGGAGGCAAGGGAAGCTCAAACCTTGAACTAGAATCAGAACTATTAGACCAACCAGGTCCCCAACACACTACTGAAAAATTGCGTGTTGTCAATCCACAAGTAAAATTCGACCCAGAAACAATTAACTCAAAAGAAACACCTTCTGTAACATTGACCGAGAATTGCCCTCTGCCACCCCAACAAACGACCGAACCATTCGATCTTCTAATAGCACAACTATGTTCAGCTCCGAGTGCCAACCCACTATACTCCAAAGCCCCTCCTTGGGGAACACCCAGTTGCCCAAAACTGTTACTTCCTCTGCATAACAAAAACCCAGTTGAATTCAATCCACAAACATGTAAATCTCCAGCTACAAGACTCAACATGGACATGTTTCCAAACTCACTCTGTATCTTACTCGCAACGTCCCTGTTTCCCCAACACCGAACCTGAGAACTATTCCTTAGAATTCCGCAAGAGAAGCCAGACCCAGATGTAATAGACACAAATTGATCAGACCCAGATGGTAATTCGAACGTGTTATTCGTTCTCCAGCATTCCACCGTTCCAGCACCCACCACCGTCGTGCAAACATGGTCATCCCCAACTGCAAGATTCTCCAATAGAACAGTGTCATTGCTGTAAAGCCTTTTCCTTTCGAAGCTACCATTGAAAGAGACAGTGTCCCAGCAATGCAAACTGTAGTTACCGGACCTCAGGCCACAGAAGTAGTTCTTCCCACCGGAAATCGATGAAAACGAAACGTTGGGAACGACGGCGATGACCTGGCCGCGACGGTAACACGCAATGCGCTGCGTCGGTTCCCCTGCTACGACGCCACACACGGTGGCGGAGGCGTCGCTGACGGCGAGGGTGGTGCCGGAGCCGAGAGCATGGGATGAGGGTATCAATGAGAATATAACTACGGCGGCGAGACAGACGGTGACGGTGACGGTGACGGAGGAGGAGGGTGATTTCGTCATCTAAAAGAGTGGATTTTGACGTCAACGGTGGTGGTGGGTTGCGGTCCTTTCTGCTTCATTGGCAGAGTTTGCCAAAGGAAAAGGGAAGATGAGAGAGAAAGAAGAGAGAGAAAATGATATGGTGGAAATTTTCAGGGTGTTAGTTGTGGACTCTTGAAAGACATGGCTTTTCTGAGTTCTAGCTCTGAACCTACTGTAGCCTTTTAAGGCCGTGTTTGCTTCTCCTTTATAAAAACTATTGTTCATATATGTCATTATTTTTATATGCCATAATTTTTTAGTACCGTAGGTGTTGTTTATTTATATGCTATGCTATTACGCTATTATGCTATGCATGGATGATGGAACTTCTTTGTTCAACAACTAAACAGAAGATGATTTTAGAAAATCTTATGTGGCATAAAATAGTAAAGAATATTTTTTGCATAAGAATCTTGAGAATTTTTTTTCCTAAATATATTTTTTCTTTTGCAAAAAACCAAACATTGCATGAAGATATCTGAAAACAAACGTCACTTAAATAAACGTTTCTTATGAAACGCATACGCCAACTATTTATGAAAAATTATTACATGTGTAAAATTACTATTAAAACCTTATTCAAGTACACTATCTATTCTTGGGAAAAAAAACAAAATACAGTTGTCTTATATTAATAAGAATGTAAATTAACATAAGCTTGCTCGAATGTCACATGTTTGAAAACTAAAACTAAAGTTTGCTTGTTTTAATTATGGGCAAATGCAAAGAGACGTCTGTCCATCTCACTTTGGCCACGACTATAATCAATCCATATATATATATATATATATATATATATATATATATATATATATATAAGTAAAATTAGATTGAGAAACAATTAATAATATTAGAGAATAAATATTATCAAAACATATAATTAAAATTTAAAAAATTGAATAGTAAAATTAAAGAAGACAATCTCTCCAACATATAAATTAATGTACAATATTTATTTTATTTTAAAGAATTTTTCTTAAAACAATACTTTGTAAATTTAACATCCGTGAAATAAAAATTATACATAAAAATATTATTTTGAATAAAAAATAAAAAAATTTATTTATTTATGTATATATATATGAGGAAAATTTTCTTTAGAAGTAAATAATAATATTATTAAATACAATAATCATTAAATACATGTTAATTTTTAAAGAAAATAAATGAAATAATAAAATTAAAAAAGATAACAATGTTAGGAGTATGCGTTGTCAGAGCATATAAATTTTAAAAAATTGAATAGTAAAATAAAAAAAAAGACAATTTCTCAAACATAAAAAATTTATTTATAACATTTTCTTAATTTATCTTTAAAAAATTTATTAAAAAATAATTCATAATTTAACATCTCTAAAATAATAATTACACTTAAAAACATTATTTTGAATAAAAATAATAAATATAAAATATAAAATAATCTATACGAGTTTTTTTTGACAGAATAATCTATACGAGTAAAATAAAATGAAAAAAGACATTATATCTAATATAAAAAGTTAATTTTAAATATTTTTTGTTTATTTATAAAAAATTTATAAAAAAATATTTTGTGAACTAAACGTATTTAAAATAATAATTATAAATAAAAATAAAATATAAAATAACCAGTACGGATAAGTTAACTAATAATGAAGGTAAAACAAACACAACATAATTAAGTAATAAAATAAAAATTGTTTATTAGTAAATTTGAAAATTATTGCAAAGATTTGCAAATTATTCTCTTAAAAATTATTGCACTTGTATATTTTATAGAATTAAAATTATATGAAAAGAATGGTGAAATTACTTGTAGACATATTAACACTTTCTTAAAGTACAAATAGATAAAGTTAATAGTTAATTGTATACAATTGTTTTTTTTTTTACTAAAAAAAATATTCATTCATTCAAATTGGTAAAGTACATCGAGAACAATACAAATTTAACATCGCTAAAAACGAAAAAGGATGAATATGCGAACAAACTCACAACATCCAAGTTAATAACATAACACAGCAAAATGCCTACAAATGTGACAAAATCAAAGTGACCGGAATACCCATGCCTCCAAATCTGTAATGTTGACGCTCAAGTCTTGATTGAATTTGTAATGGATCGAAGATGATCTACCAATCTGAACCAAACGAACACCGTAACAAGACGGGAAACCACCGCAACAAGACGAGAAATTAAATGACACCACATCAAGACGACGAACAAAACACTGTCGCACTTAGACGATGAGAACACAGAAAAACATGAAAGAAAAATCAGATCTATGTGGAAAATCACTTATTTAGATAAAATGAGAGAAAAAAAGGATATAGAGCGGTGATTCTAGGCCAAAAAAATGACTCAAACCACCTCCTCTGATGGATAAGAAAAAAGGAAAAGATGAGTAGATAAAAAGTTGAAAGAACGGCTAAGTTTTTTTTAAAGTGAGAATAGCTAGGGTTTTTTAACCTGAAACGTAACAAATCACAGGTTAAATAAGCCAAACTAAAATAATTCATATTTAAATAAGTTGTAAAAATATTAGTCTAACTCTTTGCGTAAATTTATGAACCTAAATGAGTTACCTTACATAATATGATGATTAAATAAGTTAATTCATTTAACTCAGAACCTAAATAGGTTAGAATAAAAGTGTTCACATTTAAAGAAATTATTAAAATAAAAACATGATTATGTAATTAAATAAATTAATTTGACAAATTTAACTCGTTTTAATAATTCAAATTTTGGACTAAGAAGGAATGGACCAAACGGACCTGAATCGAGGAAGGGGATCTGTTTGACACTTTCACCAAACGAAGTACTCCACGGCCAACATCCACGTGTACCTTTAATTTTTGTTCACGCGCCTCGGCCTGAAGCACGTGCATTCAATACCCAGCTGAATCACACGTAAGAAATGGATTATAAGTGTTTGACCATTAAAGGCTGCAAAAAATATTTCCCCCTTGTAATTTGGATTATTAAAATTTAAAAGCTAAATCTATCATATTTCATTTTCAATTTTGGTAACTGAACTAAATAAATTAATGAATTTTTGGTTTTAAGCTGTTACTAATTTACTATTATTTTATCCCATCCCAGTAGATTGGTCTTTAAAGAAGATGGTAATGATTTTGTTATCTTTGAAATTCAAATCTGAGACCCAGACCCCGAATGAGATAGTCAAACTAAACGACATGAATTTTTGGGCGTCTGGTTGCAAAGAAAAAACAAAGAAGAAAGCGAGAAAGAGACAGAAAATGAAAGGTGGGTACTTTCTCAGTTGGCTACTTGAAACTTGGAACTTGGTTTGAGGACCAGATCAGATGAGTATGAGGGTCAAACAAGTACAGTAGAATGAGGGCCAAAAAGTGTAGGTTGGTCATTGTGGAAACAGAGAACCTTCCGGTTGCTTCTTATCCTACTCATCTTCAGCATTATTTGTAGTTTTTTAAAGAAAAATATTGCATAAAATAAAATTTGCATTGCATGTGGTTCATTATGAATCTTAGAATAATTTTTGTGAGTATATTCAACAGGATTAGTTTGAATCCTCTTCAAAAGAATAGCAATTTCGGTTAATTTTATACATGCGCCCGTGTGGATGGATTTTTAGGTTAAATATTTTATACCATATAAGTGTTAATTTAATAAACACGTTTGAATTTCGAAATAATTTACAGTAATCTGTTCTATATATAGTTGTGGCAGATAGAGTATGCCAATATGGTGATGAAATTATAAATAAACGGCGACATAGACACCCCCGTGAGTTTGTTACAAAATTTAAATATCTTATTTAAAACAATTAATGATATTATATATGTGTTTCATAATGTTTTGGTAAGTTATAGATTTGCATTGAAGAAAATAAGTAAAATGTTACATATTTTAACTTTCATAAATGGTTTAAATAAGCAAACTTAATTTTGTGATAAATTAATAGTAGATTTTTTTTTATAATGATTACACAAATTTTTTTAATTTAAACCATTTAAATTATCCAAAAAAATGTATCAACTTACTCTTAATGACTTAAAAGTAAATATTCATAGTTCAGTATTTATAATATGAAAATGATCCCATCCAATAGTTGAATGGGACAATCTAAGGTTATTATTATGATTTTTTTAAATAGAGACTTTATTAATTAAAAAAAATCTAAGTAATTAAATTTTTTTGTTTAGGCAGAACTTAATTACAAAAAGCTACCAAAATCCTACTCTTGAATATAGAATCCAGAGATATTACATAATAATGAAATATTAAATACAAGATTTGATATTTTAAGTAGTTATTATTATAGTTAAATATTTTTAATGATGTGATAAAATATAATTAAATAACTAATAATGTGAAATTTATACTGAAAATGAATAAAAGTTAAACTTTTTGTGAAATACAGTCAACCAACAATAACCAATTTTATTTTTTTATTACTTATTTTTGGGTTAACGTAATGACTGGTCTCCGATGGCAAAGTCTTGGCCAAACGAAAGAATGAACCTGACCTCCTGACTCCTGACTTACAACGGCAAAGCTAAACCCCCACCACCACCAGCTACTTCTCTCTCTCTAAACAAATAAACAGACACATACCTATTCATTTTGGACAAAATGAATTTCCAACACAACCTATAATTAGTTCGGCTCCACAGTACAAACCTCGCCACATGTAAGGTAATTTTAGGTTTGAAGTGTGGATAATACATAAGTCGACTTTATATGTGTTGAAATAACAAGGATCGAATTCTTCATTATTTAGTCATGAAAGCTTTGATATTATGTCAAGAACTAACTCTCCCAAAAGCTTAAATTGTTAGGTAAAAGCACATGAATTGTTTTATATCTTTAACACATCCTCTTACATAAGAGTTCTTTAGACTTGAAATATGGATAATGCATATGTCCACTTAACCTTAGACTGAAATTCAACTTTATTTAAAATAATGAAGGCGATAATGATTGAACTCCTCTTAACTATTTGATTATATAAGCTCTAATATCATGTTAAGAATCAACTCTCTTAAAAGTTTAAGTAATTAAGTGAATGCTTAAGATTAATTTTATATTTATAAGATTATATGATTTGAACAATGACGTAGCCCATGTGGGATATGGCCATATGCACATGTTGAAAATATGAAACTGTATAGAGGATAATTCTATAACTGTTGCAAACTCGTGTGGAAGATTAGTACTGCATATCATAAAACAAGTACGTGCCACTGGAATAATGGTTTTAAGATAGAGAACATATACGCATCCTTGCTAATTAATTAATTCTGCAATCTGCAATAATATATGTGAAGCTGCAAGCCAGAGAAGCTTCCTTTACATACAGTTCTCGGCAGAAATGCACCTAATCCTTTCAAGAAATATTATATCCAGCTTAAAGATCTACGAATAAAATGCTAGTGCCTTTTTTTTCAAACTCGCACACACAAAATGGAATAACAAACAACTATGTAGGTTACTTTTTAACCAATTTCTTTGTTACAGGAAGAAGAAATAGGAAGAGAAATTTTTTATTTTTTATTTAAAAGAGAACCAACTATATATTTTAGAAAACCTAAAATGTGCAGGGAGAATCATTCAGAATAGGCATTGTATGCAAATCAAAGAGAATGGTCAGAACAAGCTTCAGGACATTATGCTGCAAGTATAATCATAGCTGCTGCAAAAGCTTAGTACAATGGAATACAAATAAAATATAAACCATATGCTCTTGACAAGCAAAAAAGCTTCTAAATAAATAGTTAAATACTACAGGAAGACAAGCATCGTTGGCATACTTTACAATCAAATATTCATTGTACTCAAATATAGTAATTTGAGTCATATAATTAATATCAAATTGCGTTTGTTTATTCTTGTGGGTAAAACATGTCTGCAATCGATGCACAGACTTCGCGGGCTCGATGTTTTTTATAATACGATTTCTTTCCTTTCATTTTTAAGTGTACTTCTACTGTTAGTCTGTTACGAACCTGAAGTACGGCATTGAAATAATGGAAAGAAAAAAAAATGAATACCTTTGATTAAGAAAAGAACAATCTAATCGTTTTCTTATGACAAAAAGCAGCTGTTTAATTTTCAATCAATATTTTATTATATTTGAAGTTGAGGATTTTTATGGACTCATTTTGCTAACTAAGAGTTGTATATGACACTGGAATTCCATGCATCAAACAATTATAATCTACATAGCAAAAATGAAATCAAACTCTTTGGTATCACAATTCACTGAATATGATATTCATATACCAACCCTTAAGAGTAGGATAATTAACATTGAAAGCTGCTTTTGAAGTATGAAAAAAAAAAGATTTGACAACGCAACCGAATTAGTGTCTAGGAATAAATAAAGGGTACAACATCGACTAGCGGAAGAGAAGAGAGAATTAGAGCAAGTGTCAGCCTGAGAATGAAAAGGGACTCTTGCAATTCTAGCTCCTTTTTGTCAAGGTATTGAGGGATATTCGATAGAGCTTTAGAGACAGGCCAAGCTGGAAAGAGTTTCTTTTTCAAACAACCTAAACACCTAACATGATGTTGGGCTGCTAACCAATCATTCATTAATGGTTAAAATAATTAAATGTTTAACAGCTTAAGGCATATGGCCATACTCTTGTAAGTCCCTTGGGTTGCCTTGCCACCGATCACATTGCTAGAGGCTTTATGACAAACAAATACCAACTAATAAATTTTAGAATTTAAACTGATATTGACTAGTATAAGTTAAGCCTCCAAAATTCATTACTCTAATTAATAAATTTTCAAATATTTTCGAGCATCTTTTTAAGTCTATTATATATGGGACTTATAACTAGGTTGTTTGTCCATAATGGGTAGAATTGCCCACAGCTTGAAAACAAGAAGTTCCAATTCTCACCCTGTATAGGTGTTATGATTAACCCATTATAATAACTTTAAAATGCCTTATAGAGAGAGTGTAGTTTCTCTTCTATAGAGAGTTTTTCACTATATATTTTTTAAGCTTTGCAGGAATTTGTAACCCACAAATGATATCAGATATGAGTTTCAGTCACTAATCTTTATAGATTGGTGCACTCGTAAATTGAGATTAGATGATCTTGTTTATTTGATTGACAAAAAAAAAAAGTTATCAAATCACATTCACAAGAGAACTCAGGCCATGTTCCGGGAAAGGGAAACTGCTAACAAGTTCATGCCATAAAAAGGAATAAAAGGACGGTTTTTTGGACCCCTCCTCCTTGTCCTGTTCCCTCGTCACTTTTTTTCTTTATTGAATTGCAATTAATTAATTAACTTAAGATTCACTTCTCCGGTACATAATGGGGGGTATTCCTCTTATTTCTCTTGAACCCTCTTTCTTGAGAGTTTTTTTTTGGACTAAAGGAAAAAGAAGGAAATAGAAGTTATGCTGGACCACCCACCTATAAAAGCATCCAAAGGCCCCTATACATCATACATCAAGGGAGCTATCACAAAGTTCACAAACCAACCAACAAGTTTCTAAAACAGACTAAAATCTTAATCCAAGAATGATTCCATACCATTTGAATACAAACAGAAAAGAAGCATAGAAGAGATATAAGTGATCACTTTTAAAAATTATGCAAAAGGGCATCCTCCGGGTTATCCCAAAGAAGTGCTCTCCTAATACATTCAGGAGACTGCAAAGAAGACCTTGATCCTTTCTTAAATTATCTGTTTTGGCCAGTAAATCAGCTACCAGGTTTGCTTCTCTGTATATCCAAAACTACTAAGTAATGTAATTTACATTATAACTCTTGTATTTACAATCGGAATAATACTATTTCACCCAACTCTAACTCTCCAACTGAAATTATGATTCAGTTACTTTGCCAATGGATCCCACAACAACTGCCATTTTTTGCTGCTTAAACACATGTCTGCATTAAATTTATAGGCTTCATGTACCAATTTTTTTTTTATAGGCTTCAGCTTTTTGGTTCCGTAGTGGTGTTGGTTGAAATAACACCACTCTTTCAACTGTTTACAGTTGTACAAATGACTTCATTTAAGTTTAGGTAGCTCTACTTAAAACTTTTCAAAAACATCATCTCTCTTCATCCTAATCAAGTTTGAACACGAACTCTGAAGTTGAATTACAAATATTCAATGTTACGTTCAAAATGTTGATTTTACGGATTACATCCATTCAATGGAGGTCTAATACATAGTGCACAACACGTATAGTTTACTTTTATACGTCGAAAGCAACTTGATATAACCGAGTCACAAGGTGTAATTTGAATTTGATTAACTAGCGAAAACCGAAAAGCCACCTATTTTATAGCATCAAGGTCGAGTCCATGTTCGAGGTAGCATGTTAAAGAGAGGTTAAGGAAATAAGATTGCTTTATTTCTCAAATCTCAAGGAGCGATACCTAGCACCAAAAATTTCTCCCATTCTTGCTGTAGTGAAGCTTTTATTATTAGCAGCATTATATTAGCTAACCATGAAAAGCCAGTAGCCAACGATTCTAGCTCCACCGCCAGGCGTTATAACTTATATTTCTGATCAATTACATAATTATGCTAATGACAAAGACTAAGAAGTACAAGCCATCAAAGGACCTACAACTATCAATACTAACAACCTCTATCTTCGAGCCCATCGAGCTTTCTTTAATTTCAAAATCTAAAACTCAGTGAAGTATTTGTTCCTAACTACACAAAAAGTTAGAGCGAATGCAAATCATTTAGTTTGCTTTCCATGTTTCTCTTAACACTGGCTGCAACAAACTATGCAATGTAATGAATGTTTGAGCAGCTAATAATTATTAATAAATTATTGTACAAGAGACTACGAGATCTTTTCCAACAGATTGCAAGCCTATAAACAAGAATCGGAATTCTAGTAATATACATACATAAATGATGAACTGATTTGACTTCAAGAGGCAGCATTTGAAACCTCCGGATACTCCAGAAACAAATTGATCTATACAAAAAATCTATTTTGTCGCAGCCGCCCTTCCGGCGATATAACTAAGAATTTTACAAAAAAAGAAGCAAGGGTTTAATTCAAACAGTTTAATCCTACAGTGTCAACTGGAAGCAGGAATCCCTTGCTTTTGGAACCATTCAGGCATGTGGAACTTTTCATGGAGCACAAGTCTTACATCTTTCTGGTCAGAGAGGTGCTTGAGAAGTGGAAGAATGACATCTAGAAGCTGATAAACATCCAAAATAAAGACAAGAAAGATGCTGAGTAAATCATCAAATATCAGATGGGTGATTTGAATGTACAATAGAGTAAATCTATGCACCTGTGTGTCATGTAGTTGCCCAGCAGAAAATGAGATGCATGGAATTCCATTCACTGGTTGCAATAAAAAGCTGAAGGGATTGTTGTCAACAATAACAATGCGGCATAGATCCTTTGATATGCAGGTAAGATCTTTCACATGTTCACGATATTCCCTGTAAGCAACGGGCATTTATAAGAATACTGGTAACACAAATTCATCCAGAAGACTCCACTCCGAACTTAAAGCTTAAAAATATAGAGCACAAAATAACTTCAAAATTCTAGAAAGGATTTAGATTATTCTATAATATATTTTTAAATAATATTAAAGAAACGTCATGCTAACTGAAAGTTATGTTAAAAAGAAACAAGTAAATCATAACATAAATGATCAACAAAAACACACATATGCAGTCCCTTGCCATTGAGCTATGGCCCAGTTGTTTCAGCAGTTGAATAACTATTAACCCAAAAAAAAAAAAATGCCATGGATTAAGAAGAATTTCTTTTTAACTCATCAGCTTTTAACAAAGAATTCAATCACTAACTTTACCATGCATAATGTAGAAGAGTTTAGAGATTGAAATAAGAATGACGGAATTTAGTTTATTTTCAGAGATTGAAATAAAAATCATAGTTACTTAATGGCCATAATTCATATAATCAAATGCCCAGGTCAATAAGAAACCTGGGCATAGCTAAGGTGGTAGGGTGGGTGGGGATTTGGGTAGAGTTTGTAGGTTTAAGTTATGGTAAGAACTCCTTTTGTACCAAAAAATGAATGGGTGGACAAATCAGGTAAACAGATCTGTCCATCTCATCTAGATTCATCACTAAATGTTTCTGGTAAAACCAACAAAAGTATTATGACAATTTACCAGAAATCCAGAAGCCATTAAATCCTTTGGATTACTTTGAAGATATCACATAAACCATCAAGCAAACAAATGCAGACTGCAGTCTTTTGGGGGGAAAAAAGATAAGGCAAGCAAATTCTGCATGACAGACAAATGGCAAAAAACTGCACCATTCTTGAAGACTTGAATGCAGTCTGGTAGTAAAGTAAGATAAAAAACATATATATCAGAAGTCTAGATGTTGAAGTAAGATCATAAACATAAATGTATAAGACTATAAGTCAATGAGAAAAATGAAAATTAATGAAGACATCTAGAAATAATCAAAGACAACCACAGCTGCACGGTTCCTATAATGGCACAAAAGTTTCATCAATTTAGCTATGCAGCACACTGCAGTTAAAATTTTAGCATAGGCACATATAGTGCAATAGAGTCAAGCGATATTATGCGAATACAACAAATTTGCACAAGTATCAGTGTCTGTTTCCATCTGTGTTGCCAATATTCAATGATCTCCACTTAAAGTTAAAGAGAAGACAGGGATAGAATAGAATACAAAGACATAAGTTGGTACCAGAGAAAAAAGGAATAAAGGACCAGAAAGAAAGATTAAATGGGTTGTGGTAACAATTCACATACTGTATCCTAGTTACCATCAATAAAAGACCAGAAATAAAGATTAATTACATAAGTATGGACTGATAGATGAGAAATAAGGAAGAAGCACTTACGTGCTAATTGTTGAGGGCCGATAAAGGCGTAGACTAAACCGATTTTCCGTGTCTATTCTGTCAACAAGGGGTCTAGCATAACCTGTGAGAATTTACAGATGGATATCATTCAGAAACATTGCAAAGAATTCCCATAAAACAAAGATGTATAAGAGGAGCTCAGTATTTTGGAGCGAACCTTCAAGACCAGCAGTAAACAGCACCAAGTCAGCAAATTCACTTAGTTGCCTTAAGAATTCTTTCAACCCAGGGCGTTCAAAGACTGTAACATAATTGATTTTCGGTTTTCCTTCCACTTCCTTGAAAACCCAACATTCCCATGTGAAGATTATAATATTCTAGCACTAGACAAGCAATCAGATATGAGTAATCAAGTAACACACCTTGTCAGAAGATACACATTCCAGCTCAAACCAATTCAAACCAGCTTTAATTGCTTGAGTCCGTAGTGCAGCTGGCAAACTTGATGTCTCATATGCACATACCAGTGTTTCATCCAAGTCAAGCACTACCTACAAGCGCACATGTGAGATCAGAATCTACATTAACAACAGGAAATTTGTGATTAAATTGGAGCAGAAGATTTCGGGGTGGGAATGAAGGAACAAAAAAACAACATAAAGAATGGCAACTTTCATAATCTTATAGCAGCTGATCAAAAAGGACAAAATAAATACTACACCTTATAACAGCTTTTCTTTCTTGACTTCTGCCTCACATGATATTTCAAATGTTTTGGCCTTCTATTCACAAATTCACTTCAGAAAATTTGTTCACTCTAATGTTGAAAGTCAAAACACTCTGCACTTCGTATTTTGTACTCAAACATCAATAAGGATACAACATAGAATAATTTGACATTGCACTCTCTGACTTCAACCACAAATTGAATTCTACCTAGTAGCATATGTAGTATAACATATTCTGCTATTTGTAATTTTGTCCTAGCCTTCTAGGGGTAAACACATTAGTGATAGAGAAGTGAAATATATATGACAATGCAAGGTACACAATAAATATCAATAAGGAGTCATAAATAGCATAATGATCTGTTACAAGTAAATTAAGGAATCAGTGCAGGATACTGCAATGTAATAGCAAAATAAAAATATCATAATTATCTCCATTATAAGAAGCCAAAATAGGATAGATTTTTAGCTTCATGGTAGAATGCATATACTGAGACAAGATCCGCTCAATTTTGTGAGTGTAAGCAACAGAAAATGGTACATGCAGCCAAACATGACTAGCTTCTGCAACTGTGTTTAGCATCACACCAAACAAGACAAAGCATTTCAAAGCCACTGCTAACAGTTTGCTTTTTGTTTTCAAGATACTTCCAAAGCCCCTTAAGAAGATAGTAGTTGACCACTTTCCAAATTGCACAAGTCAACAAGACCATGCCAATTAACTTTAAAATACACACGTTCATGTGAAATCAACACCATAGCATCCAGAAATTCAGATTAAAACAAAAAACAAAAACAAAAACAAAAACAAAAACAGAACAAGAAAGGAGGAAACAAAAAATAGTGCAAATACAGGTAGACATCAGGCAAAAGAACTGGCAGGCTGCAAGAAATTTTTGCAGAAAACCAGAGAAAAACGGGAAAACTATAAAATGGATGCTCTCTGTCTCTCTTTGGCATCATAAATTCCTCAAACACAAAGTTTAAACAAAAAAAATGAAGGCAAAGCATATCGATTTTATAATAATGGCAAGAATTGGAGAGGACAAAGACATGTCAACTAAACTTTTCTGATGTACTTTGCTCCTAGACTAGAACTGTAACAGTACCAAACCAACTGGAGTTGCCTTGCGACCCTCGTTTTAACGTCCAACTTTTTGTCCATGGGGTTCCCTTTGATATGCATGTTTCAGCATCTTTTCTGGCCCTACTCAGATCAGAGGCAACATATAGAATTCCAAATACTCCACACATAGCTCAAACTTGCAAAAAAAGTTCAGAGCTTTTTAAAAGAAACTAGTCCAGCGGTTCTATTCTAACATATATAGAAAGTAATTTTCAAATCCTATTCTCTTTTTCGCTCCCTCTAGCATGCATTAATATCACAGAGCTATAAACCTTCGTCTCCTACTAAGCCACGATTAAAGTATCATAAACCTAGCAAAAATTCAAAAACTTCTCTTCATCTAGACTACAACACGCTATTGAATAAAAAACTGAAACCTTTCAACATCTTCATAGCCATAGCAGAAATTTATTGCCAGTGGGTTGTGATCATGGATAGTAAATAATAAATATTAAAAAAAAAGAAAGAAAGAAAAAACACATTTTGCGCCATGCCCAGTAAAAAACTATGCAAGCAAAAACCATTCAAGGAGTGTCTGGTTATCATACCGTGAGCTTTTCGACAGGGCGGTGGTCGGCGCAGGAATCATCGCCGGCGGTGATTTCAAGCGGCAAATCGTGTTCGTGCAGCTCAACTGCGGGTAAAGGCTTGAAGGAAAGGGAAGAAGAAGAGGAAGAAGAAGAAGAAGAGAAAGAGAGTAAAGGGTAGTGGGCGAAGGCTCTGATAATCTGAGAAAAGATCTGAAAGAAGAAGGCCAACCAGCTCAACAGTGCCCTCCATACTTGCTGAGTCCTCGGCGAGTACACCTCGCCCTGAGTCAACTCACCCATATGATGAAATATCTCAAACCCAAATCTCACACCACAACGACAACAACAACAACAGCACAACCCAATGGGCTATGGCTTAAATTGCGGTGGTGGGTGATGGAGCCGTGGTGCGTAAGATGTTAACGTGTTTCTCTCTCTCTCTCTCTCTATCTATCTATCTATCTATCTTTCTTTCTTTCTTTCTTTCTTTCTGTATCTGTGTGATTTTCGGAGAGATGTGGTCACGGTGGTACTTCGACGAGGTCTACAGAGAGAGACAAAGAAGGAGAGAAGGAGGAATTGTGTGTGTTTTGGCTACAGTTAAAATTAGTTGCCTATTTCATAAACAAACAAACAAAATGGGTTGGCCAAAAAACTATAAATAAAGGAAAATGTATTAATATATAAGGCCATTTTCAGTAATCAGTGAATTCACTGTAAAGTTTTATATATATCAATTGAAGAATCATTATCATATGTTCTTTTACCTAAATTTGTCAATTTCATTTTTAAAATTATATAATAATTAATAAACATAATTTTTCATTAAATTAATAAATTTTACAGTTTCCATATTTAAAATAATTCAAGTTTTGATTTTATATAAATTATGAAAATTTATATGAATAAGCTAAGTGTAACAGGTACATTATTTATTATACGATCATCCCATGATTAATAGAAAACTGTTAGAATGAAAGTAAATTAAAAAAAATAAAAAATTGATAGTAATTATCATAGCTCTAAAATTTACAAATTGTGTGAATTATTTTTGTTAAAATAACTATTATATTTTAAATTCCCGATTTAATGTAAAATAAATCTTTATTTTATGATTATTTACACGTAAGGGGAAGGAGATTACTGATGAATGATCAACGATGATTAGGAGAGAATGAAAGTGACGCGCTGGGAGGGAGCGTGAGGAGGGTGGAGCGTGTTGATGATGGTAATGGACAAAAAAAGTTGGAAAAAGAGAGAGCTTTGGTAATACAGAACGAGCCAATGAGAAGAGACAATGTTCCAGTCTTTAAAGAGAGTGTCATCTGTCTCACTCTCTTTGTCCTTCGTAATTATTAGATATATAGATTACAATATCACAGGCAGGAATGCGTCAGGATCCAAAAACAGATGGAAGAAAGTGTCCCTGTGTAATATAATTAAGAATAAACATATATTTTAATTTTTTAGAAATAGAAGTGTTATTAATTTGATCTTTTAATAATTTTTAATATAATATAAAATTTAATATTAAATAATTAATTTAATATAAAATGATATTAAAAAATTATTTTTATATTAAAAATTAATATTAAAAAATTATTTTAATGTATTTATTTATTAAAGAATTTAATTTATATTATTTATATTTTTAAAAGACTAAAATGAATATTTATTCTATAATTAACATTGACTTCTTGGGTTGTGCCTATAATTAAACTAAAACTGACTTGGATTTGATTAAATTATATTAACTAAAATAATAACCAACTGAATAGGTATTTTCTTATATAACATATTGATTAAAAGAATGATTCAATTCATGTTTTACAGATATATTTATATATTTTTATAATTAATTTTCATTATTCATTGAAAATATAAGAGATAAATTTTCATTTGCACATTTTTGTCAACAAAAAAAATCCCAAAAGTCCTTATCTATTTAATAATGAAAATATGACACTCAGTAGTCGAAGAAAGAGTTATACAAAAGTTTCATTTTATTACTTTGAATTACAATGTTATAGCAATCCGTAATTGTTCTTTAGACTTACATACATAAAATGCATAAGTCTATGTTTGTTTGTTAAATTTGTTAGATCATGATTTGTATGTCTACATAGAAAATTCCACATTAGGGACAGGGTACAATTAACTAAACAAAGATATGGTACTATTAATAAGAAGCCGAAGTGCATTTGGTTGATGAGGGCTATGATCAGTGGCCTCCACAACACAAAAAGTCGTTTTCAGAAAATAAATTACCGATCAACACTTTATTTATCTTTCCAAGTCAAATTTTAATAGACTTAATAAAGATTTGACGAAGACTTGAATAGAAAATATTTCCACTTATTTATAATTTGGCTAATATGAACTCTCAAGTTTCCTCTAAATTAATTTTTTTATAAAATAATCAAACTATCTATTATTTTATAAATCAAATAATAAAATAATTTAAAAATAAACACGATAACTAAATAAAATACTTCCTTTAAAATATTTTTTTTAAAAATTAGGTTTATAAATAAATAAATAAAAAGTTGAAATGCATTAAATGTTGATCAATTGATAAAAAATTCTCAAGACCACCAAAAGTCTGTCTAGAGTCTAGACCACCAGTCATGACTGTTCATGTCTTGGAGCAGACTTCGATGCGGTGGTGCCACCAAGGTAATAGGCTTTTTTTCCCTGAAATCATAAGTGGCAGTTATATCACAATTTGTAATTCTCAAAAGGAAATATTTACATTTGTATTTACTTTTTACCACCACACATACTTGGAGATACATCCCACAAGGCCACAACATTCAGTCGAAGCCAAACCTTGGAGATACCCCACAACATCAATGTCAAGGCCAAAACTTTAGAGTTTAATTTCTATTCACTTAAAAAAAATTTACATTATCATTTAATTATGTGTTGTCAAATCATTAAAAGTGTTTGACTATTACAACAACTTCTTAGAAAGTCTAACTATTTTAATGATATGTTAACATATGATTAAATAACAATGTAAAAAAATTTATACTAACAGTGAATAAAAATTAAATCCAAACTTAGTATCCTCTCAGATGAATTTATTTTAAGATGTAGATATGCCACTTCAAGATTAGGTTAACATTCTAAACTATCACGTACGTATGATTTTCATTTTACTTTATTTTTATTCATCTTCTTCTTTGGTTATATATCTGCAGCCAAATTTATTTACCAAAACTGGGCAAGTTAATTAGGCCATAAGCCTAAGCCCCATTATCCAGCCACCACATTCGACAGACATTGCTGGTGCTGGCAAATCAGGTAAGCCACCTTCATGGTCATGGACAATCCTTAATTTTGCACTTCCATGATCGGTATGATCAATTACTACTTTGAAGAAACACTATTACTTGTGTTGCTGTATCTGCATTAGCAGCACTGGTAGCGGTCACTTTGAACTTTCCAACATAGCTATTGTAATATTGCCAAATTAAGTCAACTTCACCAAATGCAATGAATTCAAGGAACCCCAATATTGTGTGAAATATGTTCGAATCAAAACGGTAACACATAAATGTTATTTTGGAAATGCTCAAACCTACCAATCCATGGAAGGCAAAAATAATGGGCAGTAGTTCTGTACAAAAAAACATATTGTTAATCTGCAGCAGGAAAGCATGAGACAGTGAATTTACTAGCTGTTGCGTATAAACAAACCAAAAATGTGATTGCCAGCTTCAATATATACGGCCTCGTGAGGTGCTTCTTGACTGATATAACTACATCAGAATTACTGAACCTTCCTCCAGAGAAAGAATGCTACTTGGACTTGTAAACATAGGAAAGCCATGGATGCTTTAGTGCCTGTCTTGCAGTAGGGCGTCTTTTGGGGTTGATGCTAAGCAAGTATCTGACAAAGTCGATAAACATAGTATCAGTAACCTGCAGGTGCTGCTCCAATGACGACTCCTCCGGAATTATGTACTCCAGTTGATTAGTCTCCTGTGTACAATACTAATGATTAGTTGGAAACAACCAAAATGGAGTTAAAAGAAGGATTCCATTTTGCTGATGAGTGCATAACTAGTACATGAAAATGTACGTGTACTCCCCTTTCAATTGCTCTACTTCTTTCTCACCCTAAATGCATATACTAATCCATCTGAGTTTTTCTTCACTATCTCTTTTACCTCTTTTGCTAATATAATTAGAATAATGAATCTCTCTCTCTCTCTCTCTCTCCTGGAAAAGATAGTGGATTTTTATTGACTGCAGCCATGGCAAGATTTGAAGTTGAGCATAATGTGGATTAATAAGAATTAACCAGCTCTGATAAAGAAAACGCTGAAATGTGTATTGCACTCTGAAATTAACAAGATTTTAGTAAGCTTAAATTTTTAGAAAAAACGAAGAGAACTTTTTGCTGCTTTGCCCTTTCAATAAATGAGTCAATATGAATAACAAAAAGTTTTACACCTAAGATTTCATTAAGAACAACAAATGAAATATGTTGACCTTCTGATACCAATGGGAACAGCTATGAAGGAAAAAAATGGGAAACAAACCTCATTTACATAATAAATATCATATTCATTGGTGAAGTACTTGTGTGTTTCCTGCCCTCTCACCAACATCTCCAGATCAACAGGACCAAGCATTTCAATCATGCGTGCGAGAATAATCACAACTGCATCATTTGGAAAGAGCACCTAGAGAAGACACAAGGACTCAAGATAAATAAATAAATAAATAATTCAGAAACTAAATTATTCCTCAATTATATTAGCTTAAACATCTGATTTAACTTTATCAAAGAAAATAAAAATTCCACGCTTATGCTAAAGCCATAGAAAACTAGATTTCTCATTAATACCATAAAGGCAAATTAGAACATACTTCACCAGAGCATAGCTCAGCCAGGATACAGCCAAGAGACCATATGTCAATCTTTTCGTCATATTGAAGGCCTAACATCACTTCAGGAGCCCTATAGGATCGGGATTGTACATATAGGCACAGATTGTCTGTTTGAAAGCAACTGCTTCCAAGATCAATAACCTTTATCTCACATCTTTTGTAATTTTTTATTAGAATATTCTCTGGCTTCAGGTCGCAGTGAATGATTCCCAAGTTATGCAAGTATTGCAATGCCTCCAAACACTGACGGGTAATGAGCTGCAAGAAGGATAACACAAGCCCGATCATCATGCTTTGAAAAACTTCTCTGTTTCCGACTAGATAAAACAGCCATTCTATTCAAATTGCTGAATTAACTATCTAGCAATAGATAGGCAATGTTATAATTAAGAGGAGCCACATATTGTTGCTTAGCATTATAGTTATTGGGGATCCGAGGTGTTTTAAACAACTAAACAAGATAACAACAGAAGAAATAATCATGTAGAATAGGTATAGAAGTTACTAGTCTGATTGAACAAACCTGCAACCTATTCAAAGTAAAATATGCTTCACCACCAGATTCTCGGTTGAATTTCTGAAATTCATATAAGTTTGCTCGCAGAAGCTCGGTCACAATGAATAAATGCTCCTGCAAAGTTTTCATTTAAGCTTAATAAATGACTAGTTAAGAATAAATAGGAAGGAGAGAAGATATAGAAAGCAATGCTAATCATAAAGTTCCACTAGAACATTCCAAAAGCTGTATGAAATGGATTAATTTGAGCTCTGTAGTTAGAAGTTTCCTTGTTAAGCATGTATGATTTCTCAAATATTTTGAATATAGCTTTAACCAAATGAAATTTTTATAACTTAAAACAATCCAGCGGTATATTCAGCTTTCAAGATATACCTGATGGTAGAAATAGTCATAAAGACGCAATATGTGGCGTTCATCAGCTGGGTCATGCTTATTGACAAGTTTCAGAAGTTTGATTTCATCCAAGCTTTGATCAAAGAAGTCTTTGTCATTTTTAATAATCTTCAAGCAAACATCTATTCCTGTCTGAAGATCATGTGCCTGAACAACCTTACTGAAGGCAGCTGAACCAAGATGTTCTGTTACATAGTACCTGCCAGCTATGACTGTATTTAACACAATGAGCAGATCCTTGCTTTCTTCAAATCCAGTCCTGTAGATGGCATAATGCATGAGAGAAAATTATACTTTAATACAACCTAAGACCCTTATTAAAAAGACCTAAAGAGCAAATGTAGATAGCCATAATACAAATTCCACAAGAAGTAAGTCAAAACCAACCTGAACATAGTTAATGCCAACAAAACAAAGTTCAAGGCCAGAAAAAAAAGAGGAAAAAATCCAACAAAGTGGCAGATAATTGAATGGTGGAAATGAAATTTTAGGACGCAAGACCATCTGAAACAAACCTGTTCTTTCTATGTATAATTCTTAGGTCAAATACTTCATATTCATCCTCGTGAGTGTACTTTACGAGCTCATCATCAGTATTATCCTCTCCATCTGGTGCAATCTCTGGTTCTTGCCACTCTTCTGTGAATTTTCCACCATCTCTAGCTTCATAGATTTCAAGTCCATTTGGAGTATCTGTTTCAGAAACTTTGATAGCTAAGTCGTAGGGACCCTTGTACCCTTTACTGTTGTCATTTTTAGTGCAGTAGTCAAAACTTTGGTACAGAGTATGCTCTGGAGCAGAACCTAAAGAGTTAATATCCCCAACAAGCTTCAAATGAAAATCATTTAGATGGATTTCCTTCAAACTTGGGTAGCTAAAGTTTGTAGGATCACTGCTACAAGATTCTCCTGAACCTGAACAGCATTTGCAAAATGGGATTTCACAACTATGGGCAGGAGTATGTTTCTCAGCCTTGTCCTCTAATCCCCCTTCATACTGGTCGTAAAGGCATGCCTTATCCATGTAACCAGCATTTCCCTCTAATTGAAATCCTTCATAGATGTAATCAAGACCCAGAGGATTTTCATGTTGACTCTCCGTTTCTGACGTCATGACAAACTTATCCTCAGTTTGACAGCCAAAGAAATCTGGCCCTTCAAAATTAGGAGTCATGAAATAGTCATCATCTTTTTCATTATACCAATATGGTTTATTTTGCATATCAAATTCGTGGTAATCACGTGCTGTGCCAAATTGAGATAATCTATCAGATGAAGATTCAGAATCATTCTGAGTCTGAGATGACGAACGGATTCCATATGGATTGGTGAATTCTGCAAAACATCTAGATTTTAGGATGCTATAATGCATTGATAAATGGTAATCAAACTATGACAAATAAAAGAGGTCATTAATTATGACAATTCATGACAGTATGTGGCTATATGACTTGAATAAATCAGCGATAAACAAGGAGAAAGTGAAATGTGACTAGAAATTTTCTGCAAAAAGTTTCTTTCAATTTATATAGTAAATTACATAATACAAGTAAATGTGAGAAAAAGATTTTGGGGAATGACAAGATTCTAGATATATATATATATATATATATATATATATACACTATACATATAAACACGATTGTACAGATAATTTAAACAAGAATGAAGAATACTGAATACAACAAAGTGAACAAACACTTGAATTATCGATTAACTTAAAACCAAATATACAAATTCTAAATTGGATTATTAATTGTATGATCCAAATATACAAATTAAAACTACCAAAGAAAACAGATAAACACCAACTACTGAACATAAGTTCTGACAATAAGTCAATTCATAGTTATCCGTGTCTTTCGCTCCCAAGTCCCAACATACAAACAAACCAACCTAAAAAGGCTATATCAACATGATAAGCAATTTATCATAAAACATGAGTATTGTAGCTTCTCTGTTCTTTTCTCCATTTAGCCAAGTAGAGCATAGCAGAGTTAAGAACAGAGAACACCAACCAATTGGTAAGGTTCAAGCTTTCCATTACTTGAATACAAAGTGATTGATCACTGATCAACATGCGCAGTAGTAGCTGTATCAGATTTGAATTAAACAGAGTTACAAAAGAAACAAACAAGTACCTGAAGAACAAACATCAGAAGTAGATGACCCCAAACTCACAAACTCATCCTTCGACGACCCAAAGCTTGATTTCGAGCACTCTCGGACTCTCACCGGCGGCGGCGGCGGCACCATCGGGAAGAAGATTTTCCGGTAGTCAAAGGAAAAGGACCCCAGATCACCCTTGTCAATGTCAATGACGTCCTCTCTGAGAGCAGACTCTGCCTCCGAAAAACCATTCTTCCTGAAGAACTCTAGCACAGCTTCCACGCCGGAGACAGCCATGGACACGAGAACTCAGAGGTGGAGGCGTAGCTGAGTGTCGAGTGAGGCAAAGGGGCAACAACTTGTGAATTAAGAAAGGTGGAAGGGACAAAATTGTAATAAACCGCATGGTTAAGGTAAGGATGTGCATGCTTGAATGATATTGATATAGTAAGAGAGAGAAAGAAAGAGATATAGAGAGCAGAGAGAGATTCTATTCTATTCTATGTCTCTCTTTCTCTTCGTTGGCTATGCCTATGCCTATGTGTGTTAGTTCCTGTTTCTGTGTGAAACATAAGCTAAGGAATGGGTGCATCATGCATCATCATGTGTTCTACTAACTCTGAAAACAGGAACACAGACGTTTCTCGTTGGTGGGGCCAACAAGTGTCATGATTGACACCTGTAATCATTTTGTGACTACACGTCAAATACCGATTTTCTTTTTTTTTTTTTAAACTGTTTGTTTCTTTAAGCGGTGAGAACTAAGTCAACGTTACATGGGTATGGTGGGACCATCTCATTTTACTTGTATGCAGTTTTTACTTTTCATCTTCCAGAACGTGTTTTTTGTGTTTCTTTTCTTTCTTTTTCTTTCATTCTTTTCATGAAAATATTAAATGAATAACTCATTAAAATATCTACTTTGAACAATTTATTTTTTCTCAAATATTTAGATATCCTTTTTTTTCTTCTAAATGAAAATATTAGAAATTATTGTTATGCTATTGCTGCGCCTCCTGATCCTTCTGATGTTTCGAGTGCTCTACTATGCAGTTTTATATATCTTTCCTCCTTTGATTGCAGGACTGCACACAAACAGGATTTCAAATAGTTCTAAAAAATAAATTAATTTTTTTTTACTCATTTCTGTCTGTTTTTCTTTTTTCTAATTTTTAAAAATTAGTAAAACCATTAAAAAGTTTATGGAATGGGATAAAATTGGATACTGATATATGGACAAAATGCTATCTTGAGCAGGTTTGGCTGCTGGAGGCTATGGCACAAAGAAACAACTTGAAGTGACCAAAGTTATTAGAAAAATATGCATACCTCAGCAGCCAAAGGCCAAAGCAGAAGCAGACATAGAATGAATATGTTTTAAGAATAAGAAAACTTGAAATTATCCTAAAAAAGAGATAAATAATATCATTAACAGAACCAAAGATTAATAAATAAAATAAGTAGGACCACATATTGAATCTTAAGAGTAAATTGAGCTTTTACTGGTATAACCTACTTTTGATTAGAGGTCGTGAAATCAGTAACACAGACCCACCATTGCTCATAATGTAGTTACTCTGAAACAGCGTCGTCACCCACTCTTTCTTTTCCAGGTGATCAGTCACCACACCACTCACCGGGGTGGCATGTTAGAATCATTAAGCTCTTTTTCCCCCTCTTTATAATTATTACTGTCCTTTCCTTTTTGTTTTCTTTTTCAGCCTTCTTTCTTTTTCTTTCCCTCTCTGGTCCTCAACATTTGAAGTTCAAATGAGTTTGCCGTTTGCTAGAGCTCTAAATATGTCACTTCATAGCAACAGGATTATTGATTATTAATTATTACTAGGATGTAAATAATTGCATGGTTTAAGCTCAAAAACACTTTTAACTTTCAAATAAATGTAACGAGTGAAAACTAATCAATAATACCAGTATCAGTCTTAGGTTGCTTCTTTAATTGGACAAAAACCTTCTCTAAAATCTAAACAAAAATCCATAAATGGGGTGTGAAATTTGTAAGCAATGTCACCTCTTTGATTTATCGATAGTATTAGTAGATAATTGCATGGTTTAAGCTCAAAACATTTGAACTTCTAAATATAAATAAATAGGCTCAAAAATGCAATTTTTACAACTTTACATGTAATTGTTAGGGGGAAAAATATTTCAATGTCAATCTTAGATTGCTTCAATGCTCAAGTATGACATAATCGCTAACAAAATAATTGACTATTTTTTTCAAACCCGGAACCTTTCATTAAGTGGAATATTCCCACATAAACGACAAAGAAAATGAACCAATTGTTTGAGTTGGCTTCCGTCCCGCAGATCAGAAAGAACAAACTTTGAAAATTAATATCTTACAGGGCACAGAACCTTTCTTTATGATGATAATTTTATTTAGTCATATTATACCATAATAATTAATTTGCGTTGCTTAAACTGTGAGCTATGTGCATACTTAAATAGTTCTTCTGAATTCCCACGAATGACCATAATTATGATTGTCAACATTGGAGGTCCCTATGGATGCCCACGTCTTGATGCACCTTTCGGATAAGGAGGGGTGGAAAGGCAAAGTTGACAGTTTCCTGATTCCATTCAAAATGAAAAGTAACTCAAGGAAGACCAACAAAAATTATAGAAAATTACATTGTGTAACGATAGCTACTTAATGTCTAATCAGACTATCAGAGATACATTTTCAGGGCATAATTACTTTCATTAAATTTTTCTAGAGATGAGATCTAAGAAGAGATCATTTAGTTAATTCCCATAATCACTATGAAAACTTTATAAAATTATTAAACTTGAAAACAATACGCATGCATAAGAAATCAAATATATAATTTTTAGTATACAATTCCAAATGATGAAAATGATTGAATAGAAGTATTATATAAAAAATTCATAAATATTACTATAAGTTATTGTTGATGCTTATGACATGTCCTTACCTTAAAATGAAGTAACATCATGCCCCTAAACTTTCTTTTACCAACAAAAAAGAAGTATTACATAAAAATATAGTGTAGTTTCTATCTTTTGGTGCCATGTTAATTATTCATTATTGGCTACTAAAATATGCTTTTTTTCTCCTTGGGTCAAGGATACCCAAACTAGATACGTAATCTTCTTTTCTCTTCTGTACTCTGCCTCCTAAGACGTATTTGGGCCTCAAAGGCTCAAAGCTGTGACACCCAACTCAGTTATTTCAGCCTCATTTTCTCAACTGGGGTAGTAACTAGGCTTGGGCCCAACTTTTGTGTTGGTCAGCTTTGCTGCACTTTTCACTCTTCCTGACCTTCATTTTCAATATTTATGGTCAGGCTTGGTCCTATTTGCCAAAACCCAGTCACTATGTCCTACTCTTAGACTGAGTCCTTCAATTTCAGGTTGGGTTCGGGCAGCCCATCGCTTGGTGCTTGGGGAGTTAGAAGGAAGGAAAATACTATTCCACAATTCCATTCATCATGGATACCCTTAATGGAAAAGGATAAATCTTACTTCTTCAACTACAAAGATTAAATAAGCAAATTTGGGATAAACAATATACTGATAGTTTTTTTTATTTCTTTGACAAACACTGCAGTGATATTATCACGACCTTATGTGGTTTAAAAACAAAGTAATTACAAGTGTATGACAATATAAAACCTTATAAAGCTTATTAAATATATTGGTCTGGATCTAAGAACAAAAATAATAACTAAGATGCTAGGAAGTTTGAAGATAGTAATTAATCATACATATAGAACTAGTAAAGAAAACTAATAATGTGTGAATTGAAAATATAGATAAAAGTTTTGAGATTCATGCTTTCGTTTGTAATTTTGAATTTATATATAGATCCAAATTTCTACGTACTTCGTGAAAGTTTAGGTGAATAGAGCAGAAGCCGAGTTTTAAAATATAAGAAGTAATATTAAGTGGATAAAAAATGTAGAAACAAACAAAAATTATGCAGAATTACTGAATTTTATTTAGATATGTGTAGAAAAAATGTTAGTGTGATTTTACAAAAATTCATAAATAAATATCATGAAATAAAATGCATTATAACTTTTTATATACAATATAACAAGGCATATTACATTTTCTTATTTTAACTTATTATTCAATTATATTTTTCCTCTTAATATTTTTATTTGCGTATATTTATAATGCATATCCCCCCATAGCAAAACTGACCTAAATTAGTTTGAAATTCATTATAATTAGACGAAGTAAATTAGGAAAAAAAACTCATAAATTACTAAAAAGAAGATTTAGTAAAGTACTTTAACATATATATTCCTTACATATTGTACTAAATTCACACAATTTTCACATACAAGGTCAATTTTACCAAAAAAAACAAAAGAAATGAAAAGGTCAAACAAAGTTTTGATGATAGTACTGACTAGTGTGCACTGCACACAAGCACATTAGCAAAGGTTTCTGGTTATATCATCATACGGAAAAAGAAAATTGAAGTTGGAATTCATGAGGAAAATCGGCTAAATAAAAATGAAAATTATATTAAAATAGCAATTGAAAATGAGAAATGTGACTTATAATTGATTTCACCAATAAAATTTATGATCTCATTATTTATTATAAAAAATTTAAATTAATTTAATTTTTAAATTATACCTAATAATAAGATAAAAATGAATACAAACTCTTTAAGTTTTGACTCATTTACAAATAGTATCAATTATTGTAAATAAATCATTTTATTCACTCTCTATTAAGTTACTAATAGAATGGTGAAGTGACATGATTTTTACTCTCCATCTGTCCCTAATCCTAACCCTTCATGTTAATTTCTTTTTATTTTTTTTACCTATTTAATATTTTTTCATAAATTTTTAAGAAGTGATAATAATTTATAATTTATGGTAGTTGTTTGCAAATGAATCTAAATTTGAAGGAGACCTAGATGCATTTTTATTATTATTATGTGATGTGTATTTAATGTAAATTTTGATTAAAATAACTTAATTGAAGTAAATTTTAATTATTAGGAGATTAAATTATAAAATTAATATAAAATGAAATTTAAAAATAATTATAAATCAAAATAAAATTTTATATTTTCACTTATTGATTACTTACTTATGTAACAAAATTTACACTGCCTATCTGTATTAATTCTAATAGTTTATTTTATTTTATAATTTTTCTCTCTTTACCTAATTAATTAATTTTTAGAAATTAAAATTTATATAATATTATCAAAATATAAAATTTCCTAATTTGACCATATTGTCTGTTGTAGGCTTTCTTTTTATTTATTTTTTTAAAATTATTATTTTTAATTTATGAATAATTATTAAATATGTATATAAATATTGTTATTAAATAAAAATTAACATGAAGGGTTATGATTGAAGACAAATGAGAATAAAGATCACATTGCATCATTATTCCATTAGAAACTTAATAAAGAGTTGCATCATTATTCCATTAGAAACTTAATAAAGAGTGGATGAACAAATATATTGTGGTAATTGATATGGTTTAGGGATTGAATTAAAAGATTTTATAATTTATGATACTTGTTTGTAATTTAGTAAAGTTTAAGGAATTTGGATGCATTTTTCTCCCATTAGCAATTTAACGAAAAATGAATAAAATGACCTATTGCAATAATTGATATAGTTTATGATTAAATTTAAAAAAAGTTATAGTTCATAATGATTATTTACAAATAAACCAAAGTTTAAGAAGTGTGGATGCACTTTTTCCTAATAATAATATGAATTTAAATTTAATCTATTGTTAGTGTAAAGAAAGAAACTTTACACTGTCATCTAATTATGTGTTTACAAATCATTAAATGAGTTTGACTATCACGACAACTATTTAGGAAGTCTAACTCTTTTAATGATGTATCAACACATCATTAGATGACAGTATAAAATTTCTTTATATTGACAATGGATCAATTGTATAGCTTGTTATGTTTATGTCAATATTCATTTTTTTTATTTTTTTTTAAATGCAAAAATTGGAAAAGTGCAATTTTTGTCACTCAAAAACTAGTGAAAGGATGGAACAAGGTTTCCCAATAAGGTATCCCACAAAATTACAAACAACTTCCTATTTATGGTAAGACAGAGGAGGCAGCACCACCACGTAGGCCACTCGAACCCATCCCACTGATTTCTTCAGTGCTCCACCTTTTCTCTGTTAGGCAACCCTATCTATTATTTGATTTATATGTTTAGGATATGTTAATGTTAGTTACACATTATTAAGTACATATTATCCTTTATATGAACGTAAATTTAATTCGATTCATCAAATTTTTATTTAAATTCATTTTACATTTATTTTAATTTTTTATACCATCCAAAATTTACATATTTTACACACAACATGTGTATTAAGTGTTTCCTTAATTGATATTTTTTTTATTTTATGTGAAAGAAATGAACACAAATATTAAGAGGTGATTTAAGTAATAAACAAACTTAAATTCTGCTGTTAAGAGTTTTTACAATGTTAAGGGGTTGAACTCATATATATATATATATATATATATATATTAAGGAATAACAACGTCATTACTTTAAATAACATTAATTTTACATTTAAAAAATATAAAAATACCCAAACAAATAAAAAAAAAAAAAAAAGAGACGAACACAACAGCCAAACCTACTGTTTCATGAGAGTCTCACACAGTCGTGATAAGTCCTTTATTAGTTACTGTTTTTCTCTTTATAAAATTTACATGTAAATTACTTATTCCAACATTTTACATTTCCCATATCTTTAGGACACTATTTATGCAAATATTTACTATTAAGTTAAAATTAGACAAAGTATAAGTTCACTACTATTTTATGCATAAATTTAAATAAGGTGAAAATTATCAAACTTTTGATTACTAGAAAAAAACTCATAAACCGTCAGGAATCAATTATATATCTTAAAGCTTAAACTTTTATAAATAATTTTTAACTATATCTCTAACACATTTTTTCACATAATTTTAACAACTAAAAATATGAACAGAACACGCGTTTATTTTAATTTAATTAAGATAATAATGGTAATAAGAATCAATTTTTTTACCACTTTATCATGTCAAAAAACCTATCATCGTCCCAAATATTTAAACTAAAAAGAAAGAAAGAAAGAAAAAGCAACAATGGTTTTGATTTATATTTTTGAAATTCTCCTTATTCTCCCCATTCATAATTTGCTTCTTTACGTAATAAAGAAAAACTTTTTCCACAGTTCAAGGATCACATCCCTCTGCTTGGACATGATCACACGCATCGCCTACCAAGGAATAGGAATCCTCACAAAGAGAAACTGAGAAGGGACGCAACTGCATTTTCCCTCCCTCCTTCTCTTTCTCTCTCTATCTATTCTATGGAAAATTATTGATGTTGCTTGACTTCAGTGATTATATCATAAAGTGTGCTTGTGGGGACAAAAAGCACTATAAACATTTCGATACTACATAAGCAAAAGAATTATAGAAGATACTACTAATTAAGGAGGTTCTGCACAATTATGCAGCTGAGTATTGGCGGCCCCCTGCTGTAAGCCTTAATAATTTAGGCTGGTGGATTGTGGGCTGATTGTTCTGATCAAGTGGGGGTGCCCTGTCTGGTGCCCTTCTCAAATTATTAGTATTGGTGTCATGTCTTGCTCTGCTTCACATTGTTCAGCTTCTTTTTGGTGCTCATTTCACGGTCATGTCACCAGTAGGGGATCCACTTTTGGCAAAAAAAGTTTAAAGAAAAATGAGTTGCATGCCTTGGCATCAACTTGCTTCATTATGAATTACTGTTAGTTATAGGAAAGTAATGATCTGATTTCAAGATATGGTTGAAGCATATCAGGGCAAGTTTTGAAGAAAAGCAAATGAAAATTTTGAAAGAGAAAGAGTGTGGTCGTATCTCATTCACCCTTTATGCGACAAGCATGTTGTGCAATGGTGCTCAAGGAGTGAGTGAGATTATTCAATTGGGGAAGTGAGAGTGATGTTGAATATATTCGTGGTCACTTTAACACGACCTTACAATTACCATCAGCAGCTATTCATTTGCATAAGCATTAATTTGATTTCATTTGTATGGTTGTTGGCCTTAGAATAGACCAATCTTCACTTTTAGTAACATTAATATTTTAAAGGTATGAATTGGTTCCTCCATTGATAAGATTTCTGATTTTATATGACAATTAGATTTGAGTTTAAATCTCTATTTTTTCTGCGAGGGGACGCTCGTGAGAGTAGTAGAACATTGACTACATATTGCATAAGTTAATTTAGAGATTATTAAAATAATCAATCATGGGATTATTGAAAGAGAAATGAGATATCCATGTTTTACAAGTCAAATTTCGATGCATATATGATATATAAAAAATACAAAATGGAGGCTACTGTTAGCTACTATTAATTAGAAAGACTTACAAATATGTTAATAAGTCTAATAAACAGAACAAACACTTAATTTAATAACCTGCTTTCTGTTCTGTTAGAATTGTTGAATTGGAGCACTAACAGTCGCTTCCATTGCAACCACATCACAAAAGGCAGTGGCATCTATGGCCTACCCCACTTTCTGGTGAATGTATTGCCACGAAAAGGTTGAACCTATAGCATATCACGTTCAGAAAATATAGAAAATCCTTAGTGCGGCCGAAACGTCAAAGTCTGTCTTTTTCTTTGCTTAATAATGATATATATATATATATAACATTTTATTTATATCTATTACTATTAGATTTATTTTTAAATTTATACAGCGTCATATTAAAATCTTACTGTATAAATTCACATTCAATTCGATATTTTTATTTAGTTGGTGTCTCTTTTTTTTCTCTATTAAATATGTTAATATAATATTCTTTTTTAATAGGTTTTAATGAATTAGTAATACCTCTCTAAGTTGAAATATTATTTATTTTTGAATTTTTCATCCAATTAAAAATGTTTTGTATAAATTAGTTAACACAATTTGTGTAAACTATATAAATAAAAAATTCCATGCCGAGTAAAATAAATTTAACTTAATAAAAATATTTAAATGTGGCTAATTATATTTAGATACTTATAAAAAAAATTAGGTATCTTGAGTTTTTCATTTCTAAATACAATCGGTCTTACATAAAAAAAAATTCTATCAAATTCAGTCAATTTAATATAATAATTTATAATTAGTCAAATATATACAAAAAAATTTATTCAATACAATAATAATATTAGTTAAATAAAGAAACCATTAATTAGAATCAGTATACAATTCCCCTTTCTTTTATAAAGCACGTATAGTCAATTATTTATGTCATTCAGATTCTATTAAAATTGAATAACGTTCATTGACGTATTCTTCTTTTGCAATGTAACTACTAATTTTTAAGTAGAAAAATATTCGTTCCACAGCTGATATGGAAATAAACAGAAACATTTGTTGATCAGCATCATCAAATCACAGACGTATACACATGCCTTTATTTTCTCAACTATTATATAAACGATTTTTTTAGAATAAATGTTATTTTAACTAGATGAAAATGCATATTTTTACTACTTGACCGTGCAAAAAACCAGAAAACACAAAAGGCATAATTGGGATAGATAGCTTCCATAAGTACAATAAAATAAAATTAAAGAAAGAAGCACTTCTTTACTGGTGATATATCTTCAACTGATTTGCCATTAATAATGTTAAAGCAACAACATAGGATTATGGCTTTGGAAAAGCATGCTGGAGCATAATCTCCATCATGCAGTAGTAAAGCTGGGAGAGGAAGAAATTTGCGTTATGAGTGACAAGGAAAAAAGACTGACTTCCCACGCATTATTAATTAATTGTTTTAGACTTTCAAATATAAAGCAATTCAAACCCACAAATCCACAATCCTCTCTATATGGAAAAAAAAAACAAATTTATTTCACCAAAAAATATATATTAGAAACACTAGAATTCCTTTTTTTTCAGGTTGAAAGATGATAGAAACATTGGAAGGGCTCGTAGAAAATTTCGAGCCCTGCAAAACCGTCCCAATACACTTCTTGCTCAGATTTCTATTTCTTTTTTTATGAATAAAGACTTTTCAAGTTTCACAATAGAGAACACAAAAATAAAAAAAAGTAAAAAAATTATGGATACATTATAATTAAACGATTTAAACAACTTTTATATCGAAGAATAAAAGTCAGCAGAGAGAAAGCTTACGAAAAGGGTATTGATTAAAAGTAAAGCAGAAAGTGCAATTGGGAAAGGGCATAAGAATGGGGACAAATGACTTAAAAGAATACAATTCATGCGCACTAGACACTAATAAGATCGATGGTCCATGGGCCATGAAGAAGATCAGAGTCAAATATTATCCCCCTTTATATGAAAAGTGACTTAGGAATGGTTCAACTATAAGGGAGGGGACTTGTAAAACATTTTTTTTATTGCTTTCTTTTCCTTTTCTTGTTTTTGTGCTTAATTACTTGGTTCACTTGCTGATTCTCCGACTTAAAATTGGGCTTAGAACTTAATTAGAAGAAAAAAGGCAGAAATGAAGATAAAAATGTCACTTGTATTCCATCCCAGGCCTTTTTCAGTTTTATCATTATATCTATACATTATAAGAAACAAAAATTAAATTTATAATACCTATTTTTCCATATCATTTACAATAAAAAAAAAACTTTTTAAAATATAGGAAACTTTACCATAAATTGGTGGACATTAGAATGAATAAAGAATAAACAGCATAACTAGCTAGTTGAGTATATGATTAATTAACTTTTTGCTCACGGTTTATGAATTGTTGCACTTTATTCTTTTTACCTTTTGAGGTAGAAATACTTTAGCAGAATTTGAATTTTCTTTTATAAAAAAATTAGTTAAAGACCAAATTAAAAGAATACAAAAAACTTAAGGGAGATATATAGTCCAATACACTCGTATAAATGGATAAACAAACTGAAAAGATCATTATAATATCAAATCTCATCAAACACAACAATAAGCTATATTAATTAACATTCAAAGCTCGAGGACAAATTGAAATCCTAACATACGCGTATTCGATATATTGTTGAGAATTGGGCCCTTATCTCAGCTCTTGATGTAGCTAGGTTACATAATTATGGCACCTCCAAAACTTCAAGGAGTGAAAAGTCCACGTATAGAAGAAGCACTACACCTCCATAACTTATTTATAAATGAAAGGAGTAATATAATTATTTATAAATATTTAAATTAAATGAAGGTATTTTTAAAGCTTCATGACAAATGATTAAAAACTACCACCTTGTTTTTTAAATATCATTATTAAGAATATAAATTATTTTTTTCTATAATAGTATAGTATTGATTTTTATCATATATGGATTAAGATTACATAATTCTTTTTTTTTTTTGGGTTGAACAAGACTATATAATTCTATTGATAGATATTTCATAAAGTCTTTGGTGTTGACATAGACTCATAAATAATTTAAACATGATAATTCATTAGAACTGAAACCTTGATTAATTACAAGCACACACTAACTTTAATTTTAGTGTGAAAAGCAAACTATCAACGTTAGGGATTTGTGAGATGAGAGATCTTCCAACTGCAGATTCTCTCCCACCCTTTTTACTTTCTTCACCAGAAAATTATGCAGATCGTTTGTTTCCCCAGAAAATCTTAACCAGATATATTCGGTGGGACAAAGAATGTATGTCATTTTGGTCCCCTCAGATGCCACGAAAATGACAGTGCCAGGAGGCTTGTACGAACCCTATTCTACTTGTAGCTTGATTTGCGATATGTGTATCATTTTGGGGGGAGTATAAGTTATCTTAAGGAATTATCATACTCACAAGTGATTTGATATTTTTTATATTAAAATAATAACATAAATAATTTTTTAAAAAATACAATCTTTTCTTTCATTTTTTTTCCAATATTAATTCTATGAACTTGTTGTGTCCTTAGTCTATGCTATGCAGAAAAATTTAGTGCCCATTTAGTGGACATTAGTGATTGTGATAGCAAAGGATATGTAATTGTCACGATGATAATAATTTAATAATGACTGTTATATATATTATGTTAATTGGAGATTTTCAACTTAAGATATATTAGATACATATCGTCATGATGTCAATCAATAAATGTCAAACATACTTAAAATATTAAGCACTAGAAATTAACTTCACTAAGCATTAAGGGAGTTTTAAATTAAAGTTGAAGTAATCTTCAAAGAGGATAGCCAAACCCCATTATTGAGTATTGAATTTCCTAGCCAAATGGAAAGAGATGAGCTCTACTCCCTAATCCCTATCATGGCCTTACTTCTAATTGACGGGCTAAGGAAAAAAATATATATTAAAGTAGCAGTATTGGGTTCTATTCTCTTATTAGCAAAGAAAAAAGTAACTTTATTTTTTTAGGAAGCGGGATTCCCCCTCCCCACGGGTTCGATTCCCGTCGTTGTAATAAAAAATAAAAAAATCACAAGAAAAAGGCTATGAAGCATTTTGGAGTATAATAGTACTAATAATTAAAGGACTTATAGGCCTCTCGTTGTATCATTAAAAAAAAATGAAATAGTTGAACTATTTCACAGAAAGAAGAAAAATAGTTGTACTTATAAATTTTGGCATGGATAACTAACAAACAAATATCCAAATTTTAAATAGAGGTGTGCTATTTAATATGAGTTAAAATGGAAGGATCTCTTCCTAACTATAAGTCATATGCATAAATATATTTATATGCTTTAAAACTCTTTAACATAATTTTTTTAACTCCTAAAAATATGTATAAGATACTTTTTGTTAACTATTTATTAAAAATATTAACAAAAATTGAGTCACATGAAAATACGTAATCTCAAATACTCTCAATTTGAAGCAATTTGAATATTCCAAAAGCAAAGAAGAGTAAATCAGAAAGTGAGTTAACACTATTAAGTTATGAATCGAAAGGTGACTTAGTTCTACTAAAATTTGATGCAACTGCATTATAATTAAGTTCAAACCAAAAAGTAGAGGTGATTTGATCTTGATTCATATATAAACAAGGTTTTCATTAATATCATAGATGGAGAGTTAAAAGGTGTACCTGTACACGTTTTTAAAAGTTAAGAGAGTTATGTTTAAAATTTTAAAACACATGAGAGTTTTCTATACACAAGCTATAATTAAAAGGAATTCCTTATATAGCCTTTAATATGGAAAAATTTAAATCGTTTGGTTGTTGGTTAAAAGTTAAAACAATTTCGTGGGATCACTTACTAGCTAGTGCAACGATATTTACTTTGGGAAATTTAGTCAAGTCAAGATAGAATTCAGTTTCAACAAATATCTCCTAATTTTCATCATTATTTTTATTAAAAAACGTAACTATGAAAACGATAAAATTGAATATCAATATTGATATCTTTAATGAAAACGATAAATCATATTATCATTATGAAACCACTTGCGTAGATTTTTTTTTTATAGACATAGATGCTTTATCAATAATTTAACTCAAAATAACAAATTAAAATCTTCTTATGCTATTCATTAATATGAGAGAGTTATAATATGAAAAAGAAAAATACAAAATCAAAATTAATAAACCCTACATAATTATTAATAAGTCTTATCATAATAAAATTTGTATTTTTCTTTCTCATATCATGACTCTTTTATATTAGTGGGTAATATAAAAGAATTCATATTCCAAAATAACAAGGTAATTTTACCAATATCCTAAAAAAAACTCTAAAATTACATGACTATGAACAAAATTAAATATCGATATTGATGCCATGATGTGAAAATGACAAATCATGTTACTACCAAACAATTATTTGCATAGACCTGCTTGCAGACGCTTTACCAACGACTGAGCGCCCAAAGCAATCTACAATAACAACTACTATAATCTTTGACTTGCAGCATGATGAGAAACCATAATTTATGAAGTATACAAAGTTTCATAATAAGTAAAGTGGAGATAGACTTAAGATTTATAATTAAGAAATAATTTCACTTTTTATACGAGATATCCCCTACGAACAAAAAATTGAGACTCGACTCAACGGAAAAAATGAATAGTAGGGGGAGATAAAGGTATACTTAGTTGATATTTGAAATATAATAACTTAGAACTTAGAACATATATAAGAAAGGGGAACGTTTTTCATCCACCAAGGAAAAGGTGGTGGATCCATCCACTCTTCAACCATTGATTTTGTATAAAAATTAATCAATGGTCAAATCTTTTTAAGTGCTACCTATATTACAAGTTAATAAATAAAAGTTTGACTTTATAAAAATGTTCTAAATTAATTTAAAAATAATGTGTAATTTTTGTTGAATAGCTCATGATATAATTGATTATTTAATTTTTATTAAATTAAATTAATATTTTAATATTTTAAAAATAAAATAATTATTTATTTTTATGATATTGTTATGCTTAATTATTATTTTATATAAGTTAAGTGAATACTTAATTAATAGATTTATTAATTATTTATGATTTTGTTTTTAATTTATTATTATTATAAAAAAATTTATACTGTCATCTAACCATATATTGTCAAATTATTAAAAAATTTGATTATCATAATAATTATCTTAAAAGTTTAACTCTTTTAATGATGTGTCAGTACATGATTGAAGGACAATATAAAGAAACTAATACTGATAATAAATTAAAATTAAATTTATTATTTAAATAATTTAAAATATTAAATATTAAATTTATTACTTATATTACTTCATAAACAAGCATGTTTTAGTTAGAAATTAATGTACTAATCCAATAAAAAATAATAACACTATTTTAAAATTAAAATATATTTTTACTTTTTTGTACCTGTTATAGCCAGTTACTTGGTGAATGAAACATTAACATTACATTGGTGGATGGTAAAAAGAGAGCGTTACTGTAGATTAAACCCATGCGACTTAAAATAAAAGGTAAAGGGAAGAAGAAAATCTCATCTCTTCCTAAACCATTGTGCGGTTCTGCCCCCTCTACTTCTCATTTCGTTGCATGACACCTGCAGCTTTGGTTTGTCTTCATATGTTGGTCTTTCTGAAATCTCTCTCCCTCGATCTCATTATCAAACACTGTCCTACGAATCCTATGCTGCTTTGCTTCTATGTCTCACTTGATTGGCGTCAATCCCATCGTTGTTTCTCTCCTCTGATTTAACATTACTAGGTGTACGTTCGTATTTTGTAAATTCTCTAAACATGCATGCATCTCCAGCGGATAATTAATCGTTGATGGACATGTGCAAAAAAGAAAAATAAAAGGAAAACGATCTCCAACAGGATCGATTTTCATTGCATGTGTTTAATTGATCCAAATGGAGTTATGATTAACACGAGCAGAGAGTCATATGATCATATATCTTACCTTTAAAACTTATATATAAATTTTCGTCTACTCTTATCTATTAAATTAAACTTCAATGACAAATAAGAGACAATATATATATATATATATATATATATATAATCGTTTCATATAGTTCGACTTTATTTTGTTATAAAATAGTTTGAATTAATTGGGTGTGAAAACTAGAATTGAACTGATGGAGTCAACTGTGATAGCAAGGCGTGAGGAATAGAAGGATAGCAGCAAGGCAGGGTAGTGGGCACTGAGCAAGTTCACATCTATTATTGCAGTTGGAGTTGAAGGAGGTCCCCAAGCGGAACCTGTTTGTTATTTTGAAGTAAGGAAAGGAAAGGAAAAAAAAAGAAAAGCAGCCGAAAACGTTGGCAAAAGCGAACACAAGGTAACAACAAATTTGCACGTCAAATCCATAGCCTTTTTGCCTTTCTCTCTCTGCCTCCAGTGGGGTAGGGGAGAGAGAGTGGGAAAGAAATGTAAAAGCAATGTGATGCTGATAGGGGATGCTCCTCCAGGCCACGCTGAAAAGCAGATCAGAACCAAAGAGGTTTCATACACTGCCAATATTGTGGCGGTGAATGATATATGTGCGGTGGTGGTTGTGGGGTTCTTTCTCCCTTCCTTTCACTCGACCTTTTACAATTTGAAGCGACCTTTTACAATTTGAAGCGACCTTTGACTCTTTGACCCTTTTCCCCCCTTTTCTTTTGTTTTTAGAACTGATATTTTCATATGGCCAAAAAGAGGAAAAAGTGATATTTGCATATTATATATTTTTAAGTTATGTATATATTAATTCAATTTGTGCAAAGAAATTTATTCAATTTTTATATAAAAAAATTCATAAATATGTGAATTTTGCATTAAAAAATCCATAAATAAAATTTTCATATAAAAACCATAAATAAAAAATAGTAATTTATCTTTTTATTCTCTTTCTTCCTTTTCTCTCTCCACTCTCAAAAGTTAAAAGTTACAGATTGACTTAGACGGTTAGACCACTTGACCCGTGTGAAAGCTAGCTAACATTTGACTCGATGACATCATTTTCTAGAATATGGGAGACTCTCAGATGTGTTGCTATATAGTGCAATCAATAATAATAATAATAAAAAATCACAGCACAGTAGGGAGAGGTGTGGTGTTAACAACCAACCTATATATATATATATATAATAAATATTGAGAAGTAAATATTGTTAAAGTATATAAATAAAATTTAAATAATTAAATAATAAAATTTAAAAAAATTAACAAAAAATTTATAAATAATTATATATAAATAAGTAAATTTTTTTTGAGAAGCAATTAATAATATCATTAAATAAATTTTAATTTTTAAATAATAAAAGTGAAAAAGACAACAATATTTAAAGAATTAAATAGTTAAATTAAAAAATAATAATTTTTTCAACATAAAAAAATAATTTACAAAATTTCCTTTATTTATTTTTAAAAAATACTTTATAAATTTAACATCTTTGAAATGATAATTATACATAAATACGCTATTTTGAATAAAAAATATAAATAAAAAAATAAAATAATATGTGCATGTAAAATAAAATGAAATTTTTTTCATCTATAACATAAAAAATTTATTTTTAACATTTTCTTCATCTATTTATAAGAATTTTTATGATAAAAAAAATAAAAAATAACCCATACTAATAAAGTTGATTTGGCTTTTACTATTAATGAAACACTAATTAGTGGGCAATAATAAACTCAAGTGTTCAATTTAAAAAAAAAAAACAAATCTTTTTGGCTGTGGGTTGAATCAATTATGCACTTCCACATAAATTAATCCAATTATCTCTTAGTAAACGCATATGGTAAGTAAGTGGATAGCAGTAAAAAGCATCTTAGTGCTTAAATGATGGATTCATTCACCACTCCTTTTAGATAGCAAGGTGCTAAAATTTCTATGATGCACTCATTAGGATATGACTAATCCCTGCACAAATTACATATTTACGAACTGATTTTGCCGCAGGTGAAATATATCTAGAAGATCTCATATAGATTGGTATATATATGAGATCATACTTATTAATGAATTAGAAATGCTACTGTTCCGTTTTTGAGGTAGCTTTTACATAAGATGCTTGGAGGGACTGGATGTTAAAGAGGACTAACTCAACCGTTTTGAGGTAGCTCTTACATAAGATGTTTGGAGGTACCTCATAACAACGTAGATTGTGTGTTACATTTGAAGGCGAGGCTCCCTATTTATAAGTTAGGGAGAATTTTCTAATTATACGACGGAGATTGATAAGGCTTAAGACTTAATAAAGATAGAATTCTGATGAGTGCCAAGCCATGGCCGTGTTGCAGCTGTTGCTAAGTCGTAAGTCGAGGCTAATGGATTCAAGAGATTTGTACATTAATTTTCTCATCCATAATTATCATTTTCACTTTATTTTTTAAAATGCACCATAAACTTTAATGGTTATGTCTATATAATGTATAATTATTAAGAGTAATAATAATTACACATATTTATATTCATATATATGGTACGTTTTAAAATCATTAAATATATACTTATGAGGCAGACTTAAGAGGCTTTTGATACACAGACATCTTGTGTTTAGGATGTTTAGACATGTAAAATTTTCATATTTAATATGAATCTTAAATGTCTATACACGGGTGATTTTATTGTTTAGTTAGACTTAAGCGATCTTAAACTTCTATCTTTGAAATGTACCAAAAAAACTTCTAACTTTGAAATTTGAAAGTACCATTATTTACTTTTTTTTTATATGTAACTAATAAATAATTATATTTTATATCAAATTTTATTATAATATATGAATTTTTAATAACATAATAACAATAAAATATTGTGTCGTTATTTTATGAAAATAATAAAAATAACATATTAATAATTTTAAAAATATTGATGGTGATAGTTTTTATATGTAAGAATTATTTGTACTTATTTATAAATTAAATAAATGGTAAAATTGATAAGAAAGGAAATATTTATAAAAATAAAATAAAATAAATAATGAGATAAAATTTAATAATTTATAAAATATGATCAAACATAATGCTTTTAAATTGTTATAAACTTAAAAAGCACACACACAATTTAAAATTTAAAGCTTCTAAAATATCCATATATACCAAACACAAATATGCATAAGTATAGAGTAAAATATTTGCACTTCTTCATATACATGTATATCTATTAGTTTCTAATTATTGATGATTATTCTTTCCTTTGATAAAAGAAAAGAGATTTTTTTAAAGGTAAACAAGATAAATGATAGTAAATTTAAAGTTGTTAAAGTGGACAACGTCACCTTAACTCAGTCTTAATTCATGTAAATTTAAATTTTGTGAGTTGGGGTCAAAAAGCCTACTTATTAACTAGGGTTTCAAAATTTTAATTCTCATTTTTCATTTTTTGATTTTTTAAGTTATTCCTATGTGCAGTTGTCTGAACTAATCCTTTAAGATAAGAAGATTCATTTAAGGGATTGACTTCTCCTAATATGTATTTTTTCATACACATGAGTCAAAAATTAAACTCTTGACCACATACTTAAGGGGTTTAAGTATCTATTACTTGTGTTATACTATATTAATTAATCTTCATCCTTTTGGGTTAGGGTTAACGCACTAAATATTAAAAAATATTTTTTAAAAAAATATACGTAATCCATAAATCTTGATAAATCTAGTAGGAAACTTCTTATACAAACGTTATTATTAGATATTGTGACAAATTAAAATAAGACATTTGCAACACTAAAAAGTAATAAAATTTTCGAATACTGCAACCACACTGTGAGAATGAGCAATGATGATGTGAAAGAAAGACTGAGGAAATGATTTTATTTAGTGAAGGATTTTGACACAATATTAAGGAAAGGGAACACGCACCGTGTTATATTTTAGGTGTGAAGCACTATGGAAGGCTGAAGGGAGCCTTGTATTTGCAACGGCAGTTAGCTTAGATTTTATTTTAAATAAGTATGGTTTATTTTAAAAAATATTAGCTTTAAGTTGATTTATTCTTTATTATAAATTTTTTCTTTGGATTTAGTATGACTTTTTTTATAAAAATATAAATAGTTAACTTGACTTTCAAGTTTATTTAAAAATTTATATTGTATAAATTTTTTAAAATAAGTCAATAAATTTAAATTTTATAAATTTTAAATATATTTAATTTTTAATAAAATTATTATATTATATATAAAATAAATAAAATATATTAATATATAATTAATAAATTATATAAATATTATAAAATTTTAATTATATATTATTATAATAAATAAATAAATCGATTTGTTAAGTTTAATAATTTTTTTTAAAGATTTAAGTTCAAGTATATTTAATTAAATAAATTTATAAAAAAATTTAAACTTAACTTATTTAATAAATAAATTAAAAATAAATTAAATCGTGAACCTTTGTTAAACAGTATTTTCACCCCATAAGTAGAAGAGACTGTTTGGTTCGTAGTGTCTACGTAGGTCAACTCATGGGTCAGTCCAGCCCTAATCTTGTTCAGCCCCGAGTGTCAACCAAAATGTTTTTGATTGTTAAATAAATTGCTAAAATAGCAACCCAACTCACCTCATGAATTAAAATGCTATTTTACCAGCCAGCCCTAATTGATAGCAGAAGCGGAAGATCAGAAGAAAAGGGAAATCAAGAAATACACATGACGTAAGCAGATAATGAGGGTGACTGTGGTTGTTGGCCCACCGAAAGTAAGTGGACGCAGCATCTCACTCTCTCTCTCTCTCTCAGAAAAGAAAAGCAACCATAAACATGATGATGAAGACGACGCCGACGACGCAGACACATGGATACTCGACTCCACCCTTCTCATTCCCAATCTCAATGACCAAAAAAGAAAATAAAAGATCTCAACTTTCTCCTTCATCCTATCTCTATTCTCTATTTCTCTCATCTCGTGTCTACATATTATAAGTATAAAGTCTATAAGACTATAACCATACCTTACCACTATACCATTCCAACAAGAGAAGAATCTGAATCTTTGCGCATTGCTCAACAGTAACACTCACTCACTCGCTCCCTCTCTACTCTAGGTCCCACCACTATCACACCCAACCCAACCCTCCCACTCTCTCTTCTTACTTCTCTCACTCCTCACTCCACCATTATTATATTTATATACGTGCAATATGCATTATGCATTATGCCATATGCATTTGCAAAATGCAAATTTACACTTAACTCACTCCCCAACACAAGACCCCTTTTTTAAAATCTCACAAAAAACTATTGTTTTTTGCTTAATAAGGAAAATTTACCCACTCCAATTCCAACCCTTTATTATTATTATTATTAATATTATTTTCTTTTCAATTCCAATTCAACACTTTCCCCTTTTATTTTGCTCTCATCATTTTATGAACGCCGGCGATGCCTACGGCAGTCGGAGTAGCCAGGCAATGCTTAACGGCGGAAGCAGCTCGAGCTCTGGACGAGTCAGTCGCCGTCGCCCGCCGCCGTGGCCACGCGCAAACCACCTCTCTCCACGCCGTCTCCGCCCTCCTCTCCTCCTCCACCACCTTACGCGACGCCTGCGCCCGCGCCCGCAACTCCGCCTACTCCCCTCGCCTCCAATTCAAAGCCCTCGAGCTCTGCCTCAGCGTCTCCCTCGACCGCGCTCCCTCCACCCAACTCTCCGACGACCCCCCCGTCTCCAACTCCCTCATGGCCGCCATCAAGCGCTCCCAGGCCAACCAGCGCCGCCAACCCGAGAATTTCCATCTCTACCAGCAACAGCATCAGCAGCAACAACAACAACAACAACAACAACCCTTTTCCGTTTCCTGCGTCAAGGTCGAGCTTCAGCATTTGATCTTGTCCATCCTCGATGACCCCGTTGTTAGCCGGGTCTTCGCCGAAGCGGGTTTTCGGAGCTCCGAAATCAAGCTCGCCATTCTTCGTCCCCTTCCCCAGCTCCTCAGGTACTCTCGCTCCCGTGGTCCCCCTGTTTTCCTCTGTAACTTGCCGGACCACCCTCGCCGGAGCTTCTCTTTCCCGTTCTCCGGCGCCTCCGCTTTCGGCGACGGCGAGGAGGAGAACTACCGTAGAATCGGAGAGGTCCTTGTCCGTAGCAGAGGCAGGAATCCTCTGCTTCTCGGTGCATGCGCTTGTGACGCTCTTCGGAGCTTCACCGAAGCTGTTGAGAAACGAAAAGATGGCGTTTTGCCGTTGGAGTTGTCTGGGCTGCATGTGATTTGCATTGGGAAAGATGTTTCTAAGTTCGTTGCTGAGAATTGTGATAGCGAGGTTATGAGTTTGAGGTTTGAAGAGATTGCTCAAATGGCGGAGCAGTGCGTAGGACCGGGTTTGGTGGTGGATTTTGGAGATTTGAAGGCTTTTGTGAATGAGAATGCCTCCGTTTCGGGTGAAGCAGTGAGCTTTATTGTTGCCCAATTGGCCAAGTTGTTGCAGCTTCATTATGGCAAGTTTTGGTTGGTGGGTGCTGCGGCGAGCTATGAGAGCTATTTGAAATTTGTGGGTAGGTTTCCATCGATAGACAAGGACTGGGACTTGCAGCTTCTGCCCATCACCTCTGTTCGACCCTCCATGTCTGCTGAATCATATCAGAGGCCCAGGTCCAGGTAAATGGCCTTCTGTTGCTTCTGGTTCATAAATCTATCTGGTTCAGACATACTAGCTATCACTGGGTCTCTTTTATAAATTGTGTCCACAAAGCATGCTAGTTTATATCCGTGTCTGTATGTTTTGCTTCCAAATATAGTTGTGAAGTTCCATTTTTTCCCCCCATCCATTCTGGGACCTTTGGTGTCAAATTTGCGCCAAGTTAATCTGTGTCTGTTAGATTGATATTTTTTTTTTCATGAGTTAGTTTTTGTTAATTTGAATTAAATGCTTTTCATTTCTGTAGTTCAATAATGTTTATCTATGTATAAGATCGTGTGTTTATCCCCTTATAGTTGTGTCTTCTGTATATTGTGATAGTTTAAGTTATGTGAAGGCTATAGATTTATTATACTACAAACCGCCGTATTTGTTTGTCTGATAAAACCATGAAATTTAAGATCAGTAGAAAAGTTTTCTACTGTTCTCTATTTCTCGCATGATATTCATTTGGAGACCTCTTTATCTCTCCCTCCTTCAGTTTTAGTTATTTAGTGCCACTTGATTCCTTGCGGTGCGTTGTTGGTGACGAAGTTTCTTTAGTTATTACTGTATATCATATGCTGTATTTTAAATATTTCTGTTTATGATGTAATTTCTCTTTAAAGTATTATTGACTTGGATATGAAGCAACAGCCTCCCTAATGGTTCCTCCTTCAATCCCTGCTCTAAGTTTGTAACTTTTTTATTATGAATGATAAATGGATGTGAACTCTGCTTCTTTCACATTGTAATTAGTGTTGCAATTGTTTTGTCTAAGCTAAGTTTTTTTGGTCATGATATTTACAGCTTAATGGATTCGTTTGTACCATTTGGTGGCTTCTTTTCTTCACCTCCTGATTTGAAAGGTCCACTAAATGGTTCATTTTATTGTGTTCCCCACTGTCATCAATGTGGTGAAGGGTGTGAACGAGAAGTCCTTGCTGCTTCAAAGGAAAGATTTTCTGCTTCAGCTGCTGATCCATACCAATCCAACTTACCTCCATGGTTGCAGATTGCAGAATTTGGCTCAGCAAAAGGATTGAATATTAAGGTGTGTAGCACTCAGATACATCAATTAAATTCAGACTATATTTGTTGTAGATAAGCTGGGGCATTTTTTATTGATTGGAGTTATTTACCAACCCCAAAATAGAGAAAATTAAAAGAAACTAGATTTAAGGGCAAGCTATGCCCCAAAAAAAAAAGAAAAAGATTTAAGGGAAAGCTTGATTGGGGAATGAACCTACCCCTACTGTAATGCTTGATTTTCAAGGAGTTGTTTGGACTTATTGATGACTTATCTGTTATCCCTTTCCCACCTAAAACATGCCTGTGCAGTGTGCACCATTGTTCTAGACCCTAAGCATCGGAGCTTTTCTTCAGGGCTGGCTTAACCATAAAGCCACACAAGCATTTGATTGAGGCTCCCAAAATTTAATAATATTATATTTATAGTTTATATAATTATTATATTTATTTATAATAAATTAAGGCCCCTAATTTTCCTAACTTAATGCCTATAAATCTCATGCTCTCTCATTCATATTAATTAGTCAACTGTAAGTTTGTAACCTAATTACTTTCCCACAATTCTTATTTTTTCTCCCTATTTTATTTATTTTAAGCCACCCCTTAAGTAGTTCACCAGCCACCCCTCTTTATTTCTTAATTCTCATCTTTCCAACACAGTAATGTTCATTTTTCCCCCTCAAAACCAACTGTTTTTCTTTCTTTCTTATTTTCTTGGTTGTTTCCAGCAACAAAGACTAATCTTTAGCTAAATAGTAAAGATTTTCTTATTTGCCAAACCATAATACTTGAAAGAGTTGAGATTGTAGAGATTTTTGCTCTCTCATACGAGCAACCTAAGTATTGTGGTCATCTTCATCAACCTCACATGTCTTGGCTTTGGCTTTTCTCACTTATTTTCAATAGCACTTAATCTCACATTGCATTTTTTTCTTATTTGAGTCAGAAAGCAAAATCATTCTTCTTTTTTTTGTTGAGAAGCATTGAAGCAATAAAATTTCATTGAAAAGTCTTAGTAACTTTGCATCTTAAAAAGCTAGAAAAATTCATATTAATTTATTAAATAAATTAAAGGCCTCATATTAAAGTTTGGCTTTAGGTCACTAACTTTCTTAAGCCGCCCTTGCTTTTCTTTGCCTACAATAACTGGTCAGTCCAGTAACGTGTTCTTAAATTCTATATTTTAAAGGCTTTAAAAAAATATATTGACTAGTTATTTTTATTTGTCTTGACATACCTAGTCCTAGTATATTAACAGCAGATCATTGAAGTTGAACTGTTGGTTTTTGTTCCAAAGATGCAATATAACAAGTTATACGATAAACAATAACAATTTTTTTTCCTCTGATGTTGTGATGTGTAAATTTGTTTAAAATTTCATTTGTGAAACGTGCAAAATGGGTTAACACTTGACAGTCCGTGCCTATTTTATTTTTTCCCTACTTTGTATGGGAAAAGAGATTAAACAACTTTTTAAGATTCTGTCTTTACTGACTGTTACCTGTAAAATCAAATGGCTGACATAAGCAGCTGTAACCTGGCTGCATTGTGATATATTCTATTTGCTTGTCTTGTTTTGGTAGTTTGTAAATTAGCATATCATGAATCAACCTTCATGTCCTATTAGACATCCTTGCAGAATGTAACTGTGATTCTGTTGTTTGTATAGAGAATCATCTGCTATTTGATATATACTTTATCAATGAAGTCTTCTTCATTTTGTTTGTGTAAAAACCATTTTTCTTCCATTCAGTGCAGACCAAAGATGATGGTGTTCTGCTGGATAGTAGTGAATCTGGGGCACCACCTAAGAAATTGGACAAGATATGCCAGCATCTGCACCAGCGATTCCCTGATGCAAATACTTGTCCAACTGTTGTGGGGTTTCAATGTTCTGACAACAAAAAGGAAGATGCTGACAACCGCAGCAGCAAAATTGCAGACACATCACCTAGCGAATACATCAATCTCAACTCTCAAGTGCCTGTTGGTGTGCAAATGATTTCTACATCACAATCAAGCAGTCCTTTTCCTGTGGTTTCCAAGGCAAAGCAGGAGAAATATACTTCAAAACTTCCTGAGATGTTCCAGAAAGTGGAAGATCTTGAGTCAGGTGACCTAAGATCATGCAACATGTCCAATTCAAGTGTCTGTGATGGTAGTCAAATGTCTCCCACATCTGTGACTTCTGTAACCACAGACCTAGGCTTAGGAATATGCTCTTCTCCTACCAGCAATAAATCTAAGAAACCTACTGTTCAATATACAATGGAGCCTCCAAAGGAAATCCCAAGACGATTTTCTTCGAACTTTAATTTGGCTGATGGGAATATCTTGAAGCATCCGTCCCAGTCTTCATCCTGCTTAAGTTTTGACTGTTGTGGACAAGTTGATGCAAGAAATCCCAAAATTCTTTTTGAAGCTCTTTCGAAGGAGGTAAGCTGGCAAGATGAAGCCTTACATGCTATCATCAAAACAATAGCTTCCAGCCATACAAAAAGGGTAAAACACCACGGAGCAAATCATCGGGGCGACATATGGATGAATTTCGTGGGACCTGATAGGCATGGCAAAAAGAAAATTGCTGTTTCTCTAGCTGAGCTTTTGTATGGAAGCCGGGAAAGCTTAATTTATGTGGATCTAAGTTCTGAAGAAATGAAAGGATGCAATGTGAAATTCAGGGGGAAGACTACTCTTGATTTTATTGTAAGGGAGTATTGCAAGAAACCCTTGTCTGTGGTTTTCCTTGAGAATGTAGACAAGGCGGATATGTTAGCTCAAAGTAGTTTGTCTCAAGCCATCAAGACAGGAAAAATTACAGACTCACATGGACGAGAAGTTAGTGTAAAAAATGCAATATTTGTGACTTCTTTCTCAGGTTACCAAAATAGTTCGATGCCAACAAGGGAACCTTCCAACTATTCTGAGGAAAGAATACTAAGGGCAAAAGGGGGAGCTATCAAGATAAAAGTTGAACATGTGATTGGAGACATCAGAAGCCAAAGCATCAATATAGATAACAGTTCAATAGATGGCATTCCCAATCTAATTTTCATAAACAAACGAAAGTTGATTGGTGACAATGAATTTCATGATCGGCATTTAATCTCAGACACGGCTAAAAGGGCACATACAACATCAAATTGGCTTTTAGATTTGAATCTTCCAGCTGAAGAGAATGATGATGGAAACTCTAAACATGTCTCAACTGAGAACCAAAACCTTTGGTTGCAGGATTTGTATGATCAGGTTGATGAAACAGTTGTTTTTGAACCTTATAATTTTGATGCACTTGCGGATAGATTGTTGAAAGTGATCAGAAGTAACTTCCACAAAATTCTTGGATCTGAGTGTGCCTTACAGATCCAGTCAGAATTGATGGACCAATTGCTTGCAGCTGCGTATGTCTCGGACAGGGATACGGAAGTGGAGAACTGGGTGGAGCAAGTTCTCAGTGGAGGATTTATGGAAGTACAGAGAAGGCACAACCTCACTGCTAGTTCTATTGTGAAACTTGCTACATGTCCGGAGCAAGCTCCAAGTGTATACCTTCCCCCAAGGATAATTTTAGGCTGAATTCCTACCAGAAAATGTTGTCTTTTTCTATTTCGATGTATAATTTAGCTATATCATATAGTGAAACTATTTTAGCCTTCAATCCTATTATTTTGTTGGGTTTCTTTGTTTAGGTTGTAGTTGTGTATAATATGTAATCTGCAGCTAGTGCTTTGTGGGATTATCCTTGCATATTAAAATCATGCGTCTTCTTTGTTTTTCTAAGATGTGGTTAATTGATGTAATTGATTAATACATGTACTGATGTATAGATTTAGAAAAAAAAGAGATTTTTACGTTTTGTGATATGATCAAGAAATTTCCTTGCCAACCAAGGGAAATACTTTTTTTTTTTTTTTTTTGTCAAAAGGAGGAAGAAAAAGTAAATGTCATGACATTTCTCCCCAGTTCACCCCCTTTTCGTCTCTCTTCATTTGTCGATACTGTAGCAAAATATCGAAGTATGAAATTTCTTTTCTCTCCCTACTTTTGCAAGTAAGCTCTCGCAAATCTTGGTGGTGGGACTGGGCCCATCCTTTTCTTCCCATTGGAAATTTGCAACTCACAACATTCACAATTAGTTTAAGACTTTAAGTTCACTTGCACAAGACAGAAGTTTTAGTCAATAGCCTGGTCAAACTCACTTTAGAGAATCTTTATCTCAAAGTTATCTAAGCTAAAGATTAAAAGAAAAAGAAAGAAAAGAATTACAGCCAAAATTCAATATCCAATCCAATTCAAATTCGAAGTTGGTCTGAATTTTGAACAGTCATAAGATCCGATCTTATGGATTTTTTTTATGCGTACCAATCTTATGGATTGGCCTAAAAAGAAACAAAAGAAGAAAAGCAATTTATAAACAAAGTAATAATAATAATAATTCATAATGGCATATGGTACTAATAAGATAAGGAAAATAAATGAGAGTGTTAGCTTTTTGTCTTGTCCCTCTCCTCCAACTGGGTCTAATGGCTTCCATTTCTTCGAGCCCACGCACCGTCGAAGAGATCTTCAAGGACTACAGCGCTCGACGCAGTGCCCTCGTTCGTGCCCTCACCTACGGTAACCATCCATTTCCTTTTTTTTCTCTCAAAACCCTAAATTTCAATGCTAACGATGTACATGTCCTGTCTTCTTTGTTGTTCTCAGATGTGGACGAGTTCTATTCCCTTTGTGATCCGGGTAAAGTTCATCTTTTTGTGTTTTTTCCTTCTTACCCATGTTGTTTAGTTGTTTATTTTGTGTTCCAGTGGAATGCTGAAGGAAAATTTCGCCTCTTTGTCTCTCTGGGGTTGTGGGTTTTATCCCATTACGTGTGAAGTGAAATTGCGGAAATTAGCAATTGTTCCTATTTCTTCCTTATATTCTCCCCACTAACCAAACTGAGTACATTATCCTTTTAATTCCCCCCCCCCCTTTTTTTACATCATTATTACTCATTTAGATTTGGATATTCCATTTGTGGAACTGTAGAAAAAGAGAACTTGTGCTTGTACGGGCACCCAAATGAGTCATGGGAGGTTACTCTACCAGCAGAGGAAGTTCCACCAGAACTTCCTGAACCAGCACTTGGGATCAATTTTGCTAGAGATGGGATGAATCGTAGAGACTGGCTTTCATTGGTTGCTGTGCACAGTGATTGCTGGTTGCTCTCTGTGGCATTCTATTTTGGTGCCCGGCTAAATAGGAATGAGAGGTATTGTTATGTTCTTGCTCCGTGTTACACTTCCTTGTTTCGAGAAAGGGAAGGGAGTAACTGCAAACTGAATTTTATTCAATTTCTGAAAAATGATACCTGTTCTATTACATTGGTTTTTCTCTAATTTATAGAATCAGAACTCATCTTAGCGATCATTCTTTCTACAAATTGTTTATCCTTCTGCAGCTGTCTCTGTGCTATAATTGCAGCTGGTGCAGGTGGAGTAGGAGGTAGAATTTCTGGTAAGGTAGGAATAGTATCAGGCAGAGTTCCATGATATTCCTTAAGCAAGGATACATGAAAGACTGGGTGAATTTTTCTATTCATTGGTATAACTGTAACCGATAAGCAACTGCTCCCACACGTGCAATAATTGGATAAGGCCCAAAATATTGCTTAGCCAACTTATAGTTGAGTCGTTTGGCTAAGGATTGTTGCCTGTAGTGATGCAATTTGAGAAGTATCCAGTCACCTACCTGAAATTCCTTGTTTGATCGTTTCTGCTCTGCTACTTGTTTCATTTGAGCTTGTGCCTTTTGGAGATGCACTTCGAGCTGTAATTGTAATTCTTTCCTGTGATGTAGTGCTGTGTCTACAGTGTCTATTGAAGAGTTGCCAGCACTGTAGCCTGGAATAGGAGTTGGATTGATCCCATAAAGAGCCTCATAAGGACTCATTTGAATAGCTGAATGAAAGAAAGAATTATAACTTCAGTTTGTCCATCGGATTGTGGTGATATGCAGTGCTATAATGCAGAGATGTACCACCCATTTGCATAAGGTGTTTCCAAAATTAGCTATGGAAGATAGGATCCCTGTCTGAAGCAATGACAGTGGGAAAACCATGGAGTTTAACCACAATGTCAATGAACAAGGTGGATACTGTTTTAGCATTAAAATCAGGTTTCAAAGACCCAAATGAGCTACTTTGGTTAGCCTGTCCACCACAACCAAAATGGCAATGTAAACTGCAGACTTAGGTAAGCTTACAATAAAATCCATGCTGATCTCTTCCCGTGGTCTGTTGGGAATTGGAGCTTTGGAAGTGGTTGTAACAGCCCTCGAGGCTTTGATGTGCTACATTCTGTTTGTTGACACATTAAGCATTCAGTCACAAACTTGTGGACATCTTTTTTAAGAATTCCAGAATGTCCTGCTTGTGGAGAAGCATGAAATTCCTTGAGAATTGTCTGTGTGAGTGCAAAGTCTGGAGGAATGTAAATGCGATTCCTGAAATATAAGATCTCTTCTTTCACAGTATATTCATTGCCTAACTGCTGATGCAAGAATTGATGATGAAATTCTTGTAAGGCCTTGTGTTCCTTATTTGCTGTCCTGGTGTCAGAGATGAGGTTACTCTGCACTGTCATGTAGGCACAAAGTTCACTGACAGCACAAATTCCGTGTTCATCCATTTGCCTATATAAGGCATCAGCCACTTGATTGTTTTTACCTGGCCTATAAACAATTTTATAGTCAAAACCCAGCAATTTGGTCATCTAATACTGCTGCTCAGATGTTTGAATAACTTGGGATATCAATTCCTTAAGACTTTTATGATCAGTCTTAATGATAAATTTCCTGCCAAGCAAATAATGCGTCCATTTGAGAATTGCCTGTGTAATGGCATATAGTTCTCGCACATATTTAGAGGACATCATCAATTTGTGATTGAGCTTCTTACTAACATTAGCCAAAGGGTGTCCATCCTGAGACAGAACAGCCCCAATTCCCACTCCTGAAGCATTAGTTTCACTTCAAATTGTTTGTGGAAGTTTGGGAGTGCCAATACTGGTGCCTTGGACAGTTGTATCTTCAAGTGCTCAAATGCACTTTGAGCCTGAGTGGACCAAACAAAATTATTCTTTTTCAACAGATCAGTCAATGATTGAGCTAGATTAGCATAGCCTTGTGTAAATCTCCTGTAATACCCTGATAAGCCTAAGAATCCCCTCAACTGTTTTACAATAGTTGGGGTAGGCCAGTCCAGTGTGACAGATATTTTCTTATGATCTACATGAACTCCTTGCTTGCTAACCAAATGACCAAGATACTCCACTGTAGGTTTACCAAAGTACATTTAGACAACTTAGCAAACAATACATGTTTTCTTAATGCTTCTAACACCAATGAAAGATGCTGAACATAAGCAGATAGGGTTTTACTAAAAACCAATATGTCATCAAAAAACACAATGACAACTTTTCTAAGGTAGGGCTGAAAAACCTTGTTCATAGTGGCCTGAAAGGTAGAAAGTGTTCGTAATCCCAAAAGGCATGACCTTGAATTCATAGTGACCTGTGTGGGTCCTAAATGCTGTCTTGTGAATATCCTGCTCACTCATTCAAATTTGATGGTAACCAGAGCATAGATCTAGCTTAGAAAAAATTACTGCACCATGTAATTCAACCAAATCTCCTCTATGGTGGGAATGGAAAACTTATCCTTGACTGTAACTGAGTTGAGAGCTTGGTAATCAATACAGAACCGCCAATTCCCATCTTTCTTCTTGACCAACAAGACAGGAGAAGAAAATGCACTTTGACTATCTTGTAGAAATCATATCAGCCACCTGTTTTTCAATCTCATTCTTCTGAAAGTGGGGGTATTTATAAGGTCACATACTGATGGATTTGGCTCCTGGCAGCAAATGTATTTTGTGGTCTACTTCTCTTGCTGGAGGTAGAGTAGTTGGTTCCTTGAATACCTCAGCATATTGTTGCAAGACCTGCTGGATGTCAAGTGATATGGCAACACTGTATGGTATGTGCTGATCTGCAACCATTGCAAGCTGATATAGAGAAGCTACTGTTTCAGCAGCCACCAATTGTTTAAGAGCTTTACTAGTGTGATTTTGAAACTGTCATTACTTCACCTTGCAGATGGACTGGTTGGTTTGCCATTTGGAATTCCATAGTAAGATCCTTATAATTGGTTACTATAGGACCTAAGGTTTCCAACCATTGAACCCCAAGTACCAAGTCTGTGCCATCCATTTCCAAGAGATACAACTCTATACAGAAAAGATACCCTTGTATCTGAATCTGCAATTTCTCAAACTTCTGTTCACAAGTTAGATATTCACCACTACCAGTATAAACCTTGAATGGCTGGATGTTTTCTAACCGTGCCTGTAGTTTTCTAGCCATGCTGTCCTTGATGAAATTGTGAGTGCTACCGCTGTCAACCATAATTTCCCTTTGCATTGTCCTGACAATCTGAGAGTACTACGATGAAACTGTCCTGCCAAGGCATTAATACTAATTTCAGGCAATATATTCCCACTACTAGTATCTGTATCTTCTGCAGTTACATGGATGAGTTCTGTAGCATCAGAGCCATCAAGGAGTTCTTCCATTTCATGCTTATCCAATAGTAAATAGCAAGTATTCTTGCATTTCTGTGTGGGACTGTACTTATCATCCCAATAATAACATAGTCCCTTCTCTCTCTTGGCTTTAATGTCTGCTGCACTGAGTTTTTTGTAGGATGGGTTTGAATTTGGGTTGGTAGTGGAAGTGGTTGAAATATGCCGGCATGTATTACTGTATTGGGTTGAGTTGGTTGTGGGTGGTGAAGGATTCAGTTTGGAAGCAGTGAATGAAATAGGTGAATTCCTGAAGCTGTTTGGGATTGGAAATTTGGGATAGGTGGGTTTGAGGGACAAGTGAAGGTTATGAGATGTTTCTGCTCATTCAATTTTGCCAAGGAAACAGCTTGAAAATAGGATTCTGGTTGTGCTAATAAGAGCTCACATTTTAGGTAGTCCTGTAGACCAGCAATGAAGAAACTAATAAGCCATTGTTCGGAGAGACCGGATACCTTGGTAGAGAGTTCCTCAAACTGAAACTGATACTCGGCAATTGTGGAGACTTGCCTGAGTTCCTTCAAGGCTTCCTTAGGGTCTTTATACATGGATGGCCGAAACCATAATTCCAAAAGCTCCAAGAACTCGGACCATGAATGTACCAAATTGTTCTTCATTACCCACTTGTACGAAGCATATGCTGGTCCAGACATGTGGAACAATTTTCATTCTTTGCTTCACTAGCGTGCCATAAACTTCAAAGAACTCCTGGATTTTGAAAATCCAATCCTCTGCATCATTGCCATCAAAATGAGGAATTTCTATTTTCATCCATTTGGCCATAATCCCCCGATGATCCCCAAATTCCTCTTCTCCACCACGATCTCCTTTGTAACTAGCTTGGCTCATGTTAGCTCCACTATGAGTTTGCAAATTTTACGGAACATTATCTCCATATTTTTCACAGATTCCTGTATCGATTATTTGGATTCTTGCACGGCATCTTTACATTCACGGATGGATCCTTCCAACTATGACAAACGACCTTCTGTCAAATCCTGTGCGTGCTGAATACCACCCCTTGCTTTGCCTGTAGCTTGGCAAAATGAGTCCCATTGGGCATGGCGGAAGACTCAATGAAAGCACCAATGTTATAATTCCTTGTTTCGACAAAAGGAAGAGAGAAACTCCAAACTGAATTTTATTCAATTTCTGAAATATGATACCTGTTCTATTACATTAGTTTTTATCTTATTTATAGAATCAGAACTCATCTTAGCAATCATTATTTCTACAAGTTGTTCAAACTGATTATAATTATTACAATGACTTGGTTATAACTAATCCTAACTGAGATAATAGTCATTTGTCCACACTGGCTTCCTTCTCAGCCTCTGCACGTGTTGATTAGTCTGAGCTGTCTCAATATCACTAGTCTGAGTTGTATCACTCTAGTTGTTTTACAAATCAGAATTGAATTATGTGGAAGCATCTGCTAGCTTCTAAAGGATTTTGTATTGGTGTATTACAATATCTCTTAATTCTGAAGAAGCCTGCCTTGAAGTTGTCAGATATATATGCTTCTCATTGATTTGCTTGTGGTTCAAACTTCAAACACTGCAGGTTGAGTAGCATCATGTTTTCTAGATGACTTATAACCCTATCTTTTGTGCAAGATCAGAAATGTTTCTGAAAGATTACGATCTAGTAAATTTGGTTTGGTGATGGATGAATGAAAAACTTGTGGTTTAAATGTTATCACTGGCAGTGGCAGCCTTGTGGTTGTTATGCATCAGTTCTTCCTTCAGTGTATTTAGTGTCTCTTTAGGGAAACAGCCAGAGAGATTGGAGAGCTCTGTGGTATTAACTGTGATCAGAGGCTATTCTAGGGTTGTGAATAGCACTTGTGGACAGTAACTTTTGGATTTTATACATCTTAGAGCAACCTCAAAGATGGATGTAAAGGTTTACATTGTGGAAATGGATTAACAAAAGTAGATAACCTAGGAATCACACGTTAGATGTAAATGGGATTGTACTTCATAATCCCTAAGAAAACAAATTCATAGCTTTTGAATTCTTCAGAAATTCATTCACTATTTAAATTAAGGCATTACATTGATATAAATAGGGTTTCTACTTTCTACCACTTGTGGACAGTAACTTTTGGGTTTTATACATCTGAGAGCTACCTCAAAGATGGATGGAAAGGTTTACATTGTGGAAATGGATTAACAAAAGTAGATAACCTGGGAATCACACGTTAGATGTAAATGGGATTGTACTTCATAATCCCTAAGAAAACAAATTCATAGCTTTTGAATTCTTCAGAAATTCATTCACTATTTAAATTAAGGCATTACATTGATATGAATAGGGTTTCTACTTTCTACCACTTATCCCATTAGAACTTCAGAAAGTTCCTGGAAGCAGTTAACCCACAAGACCCACACATCAAACTAGGAGCCAGGGAGAACCAAGGCAGCATAAAATCCAATGCAAATGCAGCCCTTGACCTGGTACTTCAAAATTACTGTATATTTCCGAACTAAATATAAAGTTAACTCAATTAAAAGAGTAATGATAGATACCCACCATGTAGAGTTGCATCATTTCACACCAGCAGAGTTGGCAGAATTCGAGTGCAGTCAGTCCCACTGGAATTCATACACTCAGATTTTGCTGATTCTGCTGCTTGAACTGGTGTGACTCTGTTGTGTAATTGTCATTCTTTCGAGTATTTATCGTAACTCAAATTAAAACATTCTAGCAGCTTACTGAACCAAAAATTCTTACAGAATTCAATTCTAACCCAGAGTCCATGGAAAATGACAAAATTACTAACAGTCCCAGTATCAAAACTGAACCAAATTCCTCAGATTCTTTCATCTTTAACCTTATTCCTTTTATACTTTTGATGTCTGCATCATTGTCTCTTGTTATTGCTCAACTTCTTTTTCTCTCCGAAAGTTTTTTCCCCTCGTGTTGTATTAATTGTTATCAAGGCAAAACATAAATAAACAAACTTTGTACAATGTTAACAGGAAGCGTCTATTCAGCCTGATGAACGATCTGCCAACTGTCTTTGAAGTTGTAACTGGAAGGAAGCCTATAAAAGACAAGCCCACTATAGACAGTGGTAGCAAATCCAAAAGCAGCTTAAAGGTGGAAGACTTTCAGATCACACGGATAGGCATATGCTATTTAACATGACAGTAATGCAATTTTTCATATATCTTGCTAAATATTTGGTTTCTTACTGACCTTTGCTTTGCAGAGATCAAATGAAGGACAGATCAGAAGCAATTCCAAGTTACTTGGTGAAACTAATGGGGAGGATGAGGAGGAGCATAACGAAACCCTTTGTGGGAGCTGTGGCGGAAATTACAACTCTGATGAGTTTTGGATTTGTTGCGACATATGTGAGAGATGGTTTCATGGAAAGTGTGTGAAGATCACTCCAGCAAAGGCAGAAAGTATTAAGCAATACAAATGCCCTTCTTGTAACACTAAGAGGGGTAGGCAGTAGAGGCTAATTTACAAGATTGTTTTGGTCGCTGATATTGTTATAATGCAGTAACTGTATGTCTATTAACTCAAGTTGTTTAGGTGTAAGGGGCAAGAGTGTTCGTTTCTGTATTGCAGTGTTTATCTGTTATAGTTCCTCTTTGGTTGATTGGGTTTAGATTATGCTTCACTCTATGTTCTTGTATGCATCCTCAAATTGTCTGACAAATCAATATTTGAAGGAAACAACCGTGAGAACCATTTTCTTCACTGCATGTTCAGTCTTAGTAATCATGAATGAGGGGATAATCAAACCTATATCCCTCACTTCTGATGACAACTCAAAACTATTAGCCAAAACTCAAGTGATGACTTGTTATTATTTGCTCTGATCTTAGGGATAGTATGTTTGGATATTTGTTATGAATTTAATTTTAATTCACTCATTATAAACATTTTTATATTATCATCATGTATTGTCACATAACTAAATGAGTTTGTTAAAAAAATTGAGCACCCAAACTCAAATGACAGTTTTACTCAATTAAAAAACAATTATATATATATATATATAGGTTGAGATTTATTTATTTCATAAATAAGTTTTGTATATTTATATCGTAATATAACTTTTTGTAGAGTGTATTTAATCAATTTAATCGTTTAATCATATAACATTGTTTTAATGATCATGCATATTAAATTTTAAATAAATTGAATGATTATAGGTATCTAATATATAAATATATATTTTATTTATATTTTAAAATTTTATTATATGTTAAAATAATATAGCACAAAGAAGTATCAAATAGTTTTAAAATTGTATAAAATTTTATGAGTTTGATTTATTATATGAAAACTTTTAATTTAACACTGGATGAAATTTAACGTTTATAAAAAGTTATTAAACAATATAAGTCTATTAAGATTTACTCTTAAAATAAGTGAATATATATATGTATAGAGTAAACAAAATCTTGTGTAATCACAATTGTACATAACAGTAAGTAAGATTTCGTTTAAGTTATAATGGCTCCACTTAACATTTTTTTAATGAAAATGTGTTAGCTATATGTAGTTGTCAGTGTGAAGTTAGTAGTATGGGTAAAAAAGAAAAAAGAAAGAAGATTTGATGAAGTAGAAGTTTGCATTATTGCATATCTCAACCTAGAACATGACCGGGAAAATTAAAATATATTAAATAAAGGATAATTACTAAAAGTAATGACATCTTTTAGTGATATAAATCAAAACATTAAAGAATATTTTAAATGTGAGTTTGTCATGAAAAATTATTATACAGAGAACAAGTGAGACTAGTCAAAAGTAAAGAAATTTATTTACCAAAAAAAAAGGTAAAGAAATTGTTCTAATTTAAATAATGGGATTTTATCAAAGAATGGTTGTATTTAAATGTACAGTGACCTATGATATAATGATTAATTTTTCACTTAAATTGATATTTAATAAATATTTATTAAATTATTTTAGTGTTAAAACTTTCATTTTTTATATTGGTTGATAAAGCTTTTAATATGCTCTAAAGATACAAGAAATTTAAATATAATCCATTAAGTCAATAAGGATATCATTAATATTTAATTACAATTTATTTGTTTTGTTATTGTAATAAGCCCTGATAGTCTTTTACCCAGGCCTAGTGTTATCTAGGTGGGCTTCAATAGAATTTAAGCTTTTTCAACCTTTCAACGAATTAAAACTGACGACAATAAAATGTGTAATAAACTATCTTATTATTTGAACTAACATGAGTCAATAATTGTATATTATTTCTCATTTACTATTGTAGTTATGTGGTGTCTGAGATGACTTGTGCGTACATCAATTGATTCTCCTCTCTAATCCAATTAAAAGTAAACCATTAATTTAAAAAAAAAATCTTACCGTTAATATTTTTTAGAATATCCAAATCTTTTTAAATAATATTGTCTTTTAATCACAAAAAAATCTTGTTTTTAAAAATTGGAAAGACAAATACATTATCACATCAGTCAAGAGCATGCTCTGTAGCACATCTATTAAATTAAAAATTAACAAATTATTTTAGATTGTGTTTATTAAAAAATTAAAAAAAATAAATGTATCAAGCAATAGCCGTAGTAATAAACAATTAATTAATAGATTAAAATAAATAAAAACTTAAATGAAGTATTATAAGTATTTGTAGTATTATTTTTTAATTGTGTATTATTTTTTTATTTTAATGTCACATCATTTTTATTTTTATTGTTAATATATAAAAAATAGTATACATATTATATTTTAATTAAAAAATAATACTACAAACATTTATTAAATTTTATTTAAACTTTTTCTTTCAAACAAGCGTGCAAATTTCCTTTTCATCACACGTGGTGTTTGACTTTTTTTTTCAAGCATGTTGGACACAAATGTCTCCAAAATAAGAGCATAGCATAAAGATTAACTTGAGTTAGGTTGAATAAAAGAAATTTAGTTATTTTAAATATTTTATTTTGAATTAAATTATTTAAGTGATATATATATAAAAAAATGTAATTAAGATGAAATTTACTTTACGCATTTAAATATATTTAGTAAGATTTATTTCTTTCTTTCAAAATAAAAATACCTTAATTTATAAATAAAAAAAAAGGCACAGGGCCCACAAAAAGCTAATTATCCATCCATTCCACACGAGATTGAAAATTACACCTTGTATTACCCAAAAAAAAAAAATACACCTTTTCTCCTAATACCATCGCCTATAATGGTTTTACCCATTTTATTTCAAAATTTTCAATTTAAATTCCTTTCGAATATAAACCTCATTAACTAAATTACATATATGAATGGAAATTTACTTATTTTAAATCTTAACACTATTTTTTCATATTTTCTACATATTCATGTACTTTCTTGGTATCATTCATCTTCCTGTTCACTTTCTCATCATTGATTTAATATGAGAAATTAATTGATGCAGTTGAAATTTAATTTTAGAATATTATATATGATAGAACGTGTGAAAGATATGTACGAAAAATATGTAAATATAATTGTTCTTTTTTTTTCCTCATTTGTTTGGTCTAACTAAAAAGAAAAGAAGTGATGCATATCTATGAAGTACGAGTACTTCATTTTCTGTTAATTAAATACAACGTGATACTTTAAAAAATTCTGTTGACACTCTAAATTTTATGAATAAAATATTGTTTTGATCCTTAAGTATTAACCCACAAAAAATATTTTAATTTTGATGTTGTAAAAAAACTCATAATGTGACCAAATGGCTAAATTTTGAATCAAGACAAGTCAACAAAAATCACCTATCCAATAAAAGTTAACAACAATAGGATTTAAAGTCGTCTTGTCCCTTTCTTTTTCATGAAATTGATAATTAAATATCACTTAATTTACAAAGAAATTCTTATCTATTTTAAAAGTCATACAAATGACTAAATTTTATTATTAAAGTATTATAAATTTAAACTAAAGAAACAAATTTAAATTTTTTAATCACATATTGCATTTTGATTAAATTATTATATTATATTCAAAATATATAAGAATTTCTCTAAAATATGTGAGCTACGAGGTTTATATGGCTAGCCTTTGAGACCTTCTAGATACACCTATCAACAAGTACGTCTACTTCGTTACAGAATGGTAAAGAGTATTATCATTTGGATGTTTCAAAAAAAGATCATAAAAATGAATGGAATAGAGAGGTACTCCATCCCTTTTCATTTCATTTTATATTATTTCAGTTTTTTAATTTTTTTTTCTTCCAAATTAAGGGATGTAATGAGTTATAAAGTTTTATTTTTATTTTTAATTTTTATATTTTTGTATTTGAAATATGAGAAATATAAGAATAATAAACTTATAATTTTTATCATTTCATTCACTTTCACTATAACTTTCAAAAAGGAAATGAAAATTTTCTTCCACTTCACCATCAAACATAAAAAAACTTTATTACATAACATCTTTTTTCATTTCATTCCTTTTCATTATGTACCATTACATTTCACCCATCACAAAACTTACAGACATAGTCCAAGGGATTGCACATAAAATATTAGAATAAAATTTCTTTATATTGTCATCTAATCATCTATTACTAAATCATTAAAAGAGTTTGACTATTACAAACTACCTAAGAAGTCTAACTCTTTTAATAATATGTCAACATATCATTAGATGATAATGTAAAATATTTTACACTAAAAGGGCATTAAATTTAAACTCTAAAATAAAACTTAATCAACGTATCACTTTCACATTTTAATTATTGTTGAAGGTAAAAAAATCTGTCTAGTTAACAGTTCACACAAGTCACAAGCGAGACAAATTGTAAAGAAAACAAACAAATACTTTTCCTACTTTAAAGACAACGAAAGGCTATCCACATCAACAACTGCTTCCACCACTATGGATTTGCCCCATTGTGAAATTTATATTTTGATGCTGATGTTATACAACACTCGGAGTTCACCAAAGTCAAAGTTTCAAACCAACTAAACAACCCTATGATGTACGTAATGCACAATGTATGTTCATATCGAAATAAAAGTATTCTAGATTAGGGTGACTCACTTCCACTACGAGACAACATGATATTAGCCTTTTGTAATATTAATCGGAGGAAGAGTCACTAATATCTGCACAATTTTAAGCACGTGATCAAATATCAGTCGTTGAATATATATATGTGTATATATATATATATATATATATTTATATATATATATATATATATTTAAGATGAAGAACCTTAATAAATAGTTGACAGTAATGCTAACTTTCGACCATGATTGATGTTTAGAAAATTCAATACAGGTAAACTTTTGTTTTAGTGTGAGATAAAGCTCTCTGATGAAATGAATATAGTCAGACATGTGGGTTTTATTTTAAGAACAGCTTTTGCGATTATTAAGTTAGGAACAATAATTCACGTTGTTGAACATTCTGGTTCATGAATCCATTGACTGTTCATTTTACAGCAACGTAAGGTAATTAAGCAGAGAGAGAATTATTCAATTTTGCTCTGCGGCTATACAATCTACTCCGTCGATGTCTTGACTTTGCTGTGTGATGATCACTAAGGAATGAGTAGCATGCTAAAGATGATGTAGATACTAAGAATAACAACATTTGGAATTGAGTCTCTAGCATAAATTCTCCGATAGAGATGATGATATGAAGGGATAAGAGCTTAGAGAGGTCTGGTATATATCCTAAGTGGAGAAAGTGAGTGGAATTAACACTTTGTCTGTAGTCCGTTGTAAGGTGAAGGGATTGTGTCATTGGCCTAACAAAAATTGTCACACCATATGCTTTATTAATAGTGCAAATAAATCTTATTTATAATATAATAAAGGTAACAAATTAATTTTCTTTAGTAAAGTGATATCTTTCACTACCAACCATATCGAAAAATATTTACAGCTTGCTTGAAGAAAATAAAAGTTAAAGGAGAGGAATAAATATGAACACTATTGATTCATGGTACTCTTCCGCTTTCATATATTTCTTTTTCAATCCTACTATGCGTAACATTAACTCCAATTGAATTAGTTTCATTCAAAACCTTTAGTAACACAACTACTGATTTTTTAAAACAAAAAAAAATGTATAATGCTCACATATAATATTGTAATGATTTAATTTTAATCTACTGTCAGTGTAAAAATTTCTTATATTGACATCTAATCATGTACTGACACATTATTAAAAGTGTTATACTTTTGAGGTAGTTGTTATAATAATTAAATTCTTTTGAGTTGGCAGTACATAATAGATGATAGTGTAAAAATATTTTACACTAACAGTAGATCAAAATTAAACTCATATTGCAATTCACCTCATGTGGCAGATTATGTTATAATAATACAAATAATGCTCTAGTTAAGAAGAAGAAAAAAAACATTGAATTTGAAGCAGGCCTTGTATCAAGCAATGTGTCATACTTAAAATTATGGTGTGCTTGTACTGTGTACATATCACTGCAATCATTGGTTGTGAAGCGAGGACAAAAGCCTCTAATATTTACCCTGCTAGGAAGGATCTTTGTGGTCCATCCAAATTTAGCCATTACAAACCAACCAGGAGGAAGAAAACAGCTTTTTTCAATCAATTTCATATCTATATCCAACATGCAGTATCCTTACTCTGTGGCTCAATGTACATACCTTTTTGGTTCAAACAAATCCCGACCTGATTAATTTACATTTAACTAAATATCAACGATCATTCGAAATGTGATTTACTATGTAAGCAATGAATGCCCTTGAGCATCGATCATCTTGGAGATTTCAAAGATTCCACTTGAGATTTCCCACGAGGTCCTCTCATTCGAATGAAGAGCCTGTATTCATCGAAGGTCATCGCCGGGTAGAGTGCAGGCCTGTCCAGTGTTACCAGCTCCTTTGCTGGCTCTATAGGTATATCACTTTTGGGGTTGTAGAAGAAGGCTAGGGAAACTCTCTCTTTGTCCGAATTTACTATCACTCTGTGCTCCACGCTCTTGTAGATTGCATTGCTTAAAACCTTGTCAGACACAAAACAAACAAATTAATCAATATTTTGTGACTTTCATACTGATAAGCTATTAAAGATCTAAAAATCTTAAAACTTCAATAGGAAGTAACATCGTCATGCAAACTTAAATAGGAATGCCTTATAATACCACGGCTTTAAATTACATTGTGGTATTGGCAATGCCCATTGAGAATCAATATGAGGAACATTTTATTTTTTTTTTAAAAGCTTTCAATTTAAAATTCAGATTTCTGCAGCATAATTTATTTAATTGTGTAGGTATCTGCAAATAATGTTAAATCTATGACAACTTCACATTAGATAATCATATATATGACTATTATCATCCTGACATGTACTCATTTAGGTTTTCTTAAATTTATTTTATTCAATCTACACTTAACTTTTTTTTTCTAATTAGAAATTGAACTACACAATGGGATAATTAACTTATCCTCATCTATCTTTTATAAATCTCAGTCATCCAAACCGTAATCTTTTAGCTGAAATATGAGTGTGCTCTAACTTTAATTAGTCATAATAATTTTAGATATGCCACCTTATTTAGTCGTGGTAGAAATAATATTTTACAAGGCGCAATAGTGGGTCTTTTGAACATTGTCAACGATGCAACTATGTGTTGGTCATACGTGTATGTGTATACAAGAATCTCTAGGCATATTGCATATGATTGGTAGTGTTGATTCTAGTTTTATATATGACGAGGGTATAATTGATCACTACAACTATAGTGTGAATTTCACACGGTCACAATTTAATTAGAAAGGTAAAAGCACAATTGAGGTTATAGTATATAATGATTTATTAAAAAATGTCATGCCAAGAAACCTAAGACCTTACCCTTTTACCCTGTGGCCAAATGTTTATCCACTTTAAGTATTTGCGCTGATTTCTCCTTAGTGAAAAGAACATTCTTTATCATTGTGTTTTAGATTCAATTAAAAATAAAATTAATTTGATTTAATTTAAAAATCAAATTTTATGTATGAAATTCATTATAAAAAATTAAATTTAAATTAATTTAGAAACTAATTCTTATATTTGAAACACATTAAAAAAGAAATTGATTTTATTTTATTTTCTTATTTTAATTTTTTACCCTTATATCATTGTAAATAATATTATAACAAATCAAAAAGTTAATAAGGGTAAAATAATTAATATAGATAATTAAATTTAAAATCAAATCAAATCATAACAAATTCTACCATATTTGATAAAATTTCTAAATCAAAACCATTAAAATTCATAGAATTTTAAAAATCAAATCATTTCTTATTTTTAACATTTTAAACACAAGATTTGATTTACAAATCAAATCAAATTTTATTTTTTTACATTCCAAACATACTCTATATTAAGTTTACCAAAAAAAAATCTCCTTCAATCAAACTATCCTTAATCCCACGTACTCCATGCCTTGAGCTATTCTGATGTAAGTGGTGTAAATTAAAAACCTGAAAAATATCTCGCTTATACCCAAAAGAAAATATAGGAAATGAATTATCTCAACAGTTAACTACCTAAAAACGTTGTCAAGGCCACATCCATCCAGAAGTTTGACAAAGAAAAACAAAATCAACACCTAAACTTCATATGTGTCCCCTCCATGTGACTGATTCAATATGTATCATGAATCCTAGCCAAACATTCTCTCTATAAGATTACGGATAATTGAGAGAGAGAGATTATTCACCTGAATTTGGTCACCGATATTGACGATGAAGGCATGGCGAACAGGCTTCACCGTAATCGAATTATCGCATTTGCGGACTTGAAGACCAGGGACTTGGTCATCTGGAAGCAGCAGAGTCATGCCTCCTGGGTCTGAGTGCGATGACAGACCCAGCGTCAACTCTGGCTGTGGACATTTGGGGTAAAAACACACTCTTAGGCACGCCCCAATGTCTTCACCCCCAAAAGCATTTTGAAGAAAATTCTCTTCCAGTCCAAGGTTTATGGACAGAACCTTCATCAACCTCCCACATAGCTTCACCAACTCTCTCCCATACTCATCAAGCACGTCCCTTCACAAAAAGAATATACTATATATATATATATATATATAGCTACACAGATAAAAACTAGTTCATGAGTTTATTAACTATAAGTTTACTGAACTCAATTACCTGCAAGAGGGAGGCATAGCAGGCCATTTGTTGTAGTCCCTCAGTGACAAGGGAAGGTAATGAAGAAAATAATAGTCACTCCAATCAAGAATAGCACCCTTCTCAACTCCAAGCCTGCTGCCATATCCTTCATAATTTTTTGGCGAGTTTGCATATTGCTCCTTCAACTCCACCGGCAAGTGAAAGAACTGACGCCAAGTTTCCCTAGCCGTGTCCATCAAATCAGGGCTAACCCCATGGTTTACGATTTGGAAGAAACTCCACTCATTGGAAGCCTCAGAGATTTGCCTAAGGATAGAGACTCGGGCATCTGGGTCATCGTATAGACCTCCGAGGTCGATGATTGGGATGTTGGCAATGGCATCAGGAGCAGCAGAGGTTATGGATGGCCTGTCAGTAGGGGGCTTGATATACCTGTCAGGGATTGAATCTATACAGCTTTCAGACAAGGACTGAACACGGATTATTGGTTCAGGCCAATCTCGTGGGCTATTCAACATTGCTGCTACTGCTACTGATACTGCTTGATTAGTGGGCTTGCTTTCCAAGGTCGATATATACGCTTCATGCGTCACTAAATACTTTGGAACAAGTTCCTTGATATTATTCAAACACTTGGGCCTGTTAGATGTCTGGGAGACGACTGTGTGTGAAAGAGAGAGAAAGAGAAGAGAGAGGTGGGCAACTGGGGACTGGGGATGATATATTGTCGAAGTTAAATAGGAGGAAGGAAATAGGACCGTGGTGGCATGCGGGACTGAAATGGACGTGAATAAAACGGGGAATTTATTAATTCCAGTAGAGACACGAGACAATTTAGCGGGGACAACTCTGGTAATTTTAATTTTTTTAGTATCAGTATTAATTATCGAGCATTTATTAGTTGTTATTTATATTTAATAATTTTTTAAATATTTGTTGTAAAATCAATAATCAATAAATAATTGACAACTCATTTTAAAGCTCTGTTTGGTAAAAAGTAATAGATAGTAAATAAACTAACTAATAGTGAATGAGTTTATAGCGGATATGCTAGGAAATTAAATTTGAAGTGTTTGATAAAATTAATAATTGAACTATTTGATAGATATAAAATGACATAAAAAGATATTTTTAATTAATGCTTAAATTTCTTCTATCAATATTAAATATGACAAAATATTTATTAATTATTTATAAAATGAATTTATGTTAATTAAACTAATTATTAAGATATTTAGAAGTTACAATTTTGAAATTTATATTTTAATAATCTAATTTATTTATTTACTTATTTATTTATTATCATTAAAATATGATTTATTGTTTAAAAATATTATTTTATTTAATAAAGGATAGAAGAAGAATTTAATTAAAATAATGAAAGTAAAAACGAGAAAAAAATAATAAGCTATAAGCTCAAACGCTACAAATAGCATCTGAAAAAATACTATAAGCTATTAAAAAAATGTTATAAACTACTTATTACTAAACAACTCTATTTTTTTAAATTTATTATCCACTAGTCAAATTCTCTATAAACTAATGAATTAGACTTACCAAATAGAGCCTAAATACCTATTCATCTAAGTATCATAACAACTCCTTTTGTGGGGTATGGTAAAAGAAATGTCTTTGAAGAAATTAACAGCAATGAAATGCTGGGTATGCTAAAAGAATACTTATATTTAAAGATTTTTTAAGTGTTATAAACAATTATTTAGTTTAAAATAAAATGAATAATCAATGATTAATTATATTTTCATTAATTATATATCCAAAAGTTTTTAAATTTTTTAAAAAATCCTATACTAAATACTAGAAGTATCAAAATGGGTCGAACTATGGCCCAACCTGAATAACCCGATGAAAAGTGTAAGGTAGGCTAGGCTAGGGAAATTACAATTCAAATTAATTATGGGCTGACCCAGCTAGTCTGAAAATAGATTGACCCGATGCGAGGTTGGCCTGCTTGCTGACCTAATTATGTGAAATTTTTTTTTATATTATGTATTTAATTTTGTTATTATTTATTCATATCTTTACTTGACAAACTTTATTTAAATTTTTTAAAAAAATTAATTTAGTGAGTAATCTAAGTTTTTTTATTTTTCTCCACTTGAAATATGATATTATCTTATTCTAATTCTTTAAATTGATTAATTTATGATTCAAAAAATACTTCATTAATATATACAAAATCATTTATGTTGAAAATAATGAAGTAAATCTTCACTGTCTATATTAATGACACTTAATATAATCTATTATATTTGTATTTAATTTACGTACATGATTTTTATGAGCTTAGATTAATATAAAAGTTTCATTTATTAATAATTTATTATTATAAATATAAAAAAAATAACAAAATAACAAAAAAAATTGGCTCATAGGCCAACCCCCTAAGCTAAGTTAAATTAACTATTTACTAGCCCACATATATTATGAGTTGACTCAACCCAATCTAAATGAACCTGGCTTTGGGCCCGCACGAACTAACAACTCTACTAAATGCTATAAAAGTGGGATGAAATTGGCCACACCTGATTTTACAACTCATGGGTCATGGCGATGGGGTTGGGTTCAAAGGGATTGGCCCCCTATTCCGGCGCCGTGCACGACTTTATTTTACCTAGTTTTTGCTTTCTTTGACCAACTAGGGTTTGTTTAGTAGGTGGAAGAACTTTACTATATTAAATTTTTGTTGTTAGTAAATTTTTTGGGAAAGAGATTGTAAATTTTTGTTGATATTTGTGGCATCCTCTCATTTTGAAATAGAGTAGCATCCCTTATCATAAACTTTTTGCATACCAACAAAAATAAATTCTTGCTTCCTTTGTGTAATTTTATACCAGAAAATTTATGAGGGCAATAATCATAGTAGTCACCAGGCGTTGTCGCTTTTGCTTTCTTTAATTTAATAATTCGTACAGTGCGCAAGTGCTTAGTGGGACTGAAAGGGAGTGGGCATTTTTATATTAGCTGCAAAGACTATGATCTTTCAGTTGGTTTTTTTTTTTTTTTGTTATTGTTATTTGTTTTTAAGTGTTTAAAATTATTAAACTTGTGATTTGTTCAAAAAATCTCATAGGCGGGTACAAGTTAGGATTATAGAGTCATTCTTGTCACATCCCATAACAAGACACGCCACAATGCCATGATACATCTGTGAGCAAAGCATAACTTTACCCACACATTAGATTTAGATAGAACTAATTACAACTTGAGAAGAAATGAAAATGGAGTCTACTAAAACTAAAACACACGAGATTGTCTATACAGGAGCTGAATTACCCTTCAATGACTAGAAATCTAGTGTCTTTGTTTCAGGTCCCACTTAAACATCATTCTCGTGCACGCGACTCTAGAACTTTATCAAATTCCTAATATTATTTCTCCAAAACAAAAGCAATCTGTTGACAGCAGATGGACAACTTTCTAGAGGAACCAGGATCGATGATTGTGGGTATTCAATTCCAGCACCCAAACTTATAAACAAGGTGTTCTTTGGCTGTGCTTACTCGTTGTGTGGGGTCTCATTTTGTCCTGCTATCGGTATACAATTGGGTGTGCCTATCAGCCCATATATGACAAGTTAGGTTTGTGTCTATACCTGTTGTGCATGTTTCTATAGCTGTTATGTAGAGTTTCAAATTTGACTAGAAGTACTATCTGGATAGATAAAATTGACATTTAAACGGATATTAGTGTCATATTTAAAAGGTATGGGAACACTTCATGATTTTACTAAAGAAAAAATAAAGTTTGTGTTTATGGAAGAATCTCCTTTCATTTCATGAATGCATAAGTAATGATGTTTATACAAATTATGTGAGATATGTACGTGATATTAACTATTCAAAAAAAGTTATACGAGAATTAAAATGTTATCCGATGACTTAAATGATTGTATGTGAGAAGTGTATGAATGTAAGTTTTTACAAGTATCTCTATATGTATTCTGTGAAATAAGACCAAAATGTCACGAGCTAGAGCCTGTAGCACTTGGTAGGCCAATTATCCCTTGCAAGAAGTTCTGCATTCTGCTGCTCCTTAGTTGGAACCTGGAAGGAGAAGCAGCAACAAATCTATACCACTTCCAACCTCCGAGTAGGTTAGGTTTGTACTCGTCATATGAGATTGAATCACATAAAATAATTTCTTTTTATCTAGGTTTATATAATTTGCTTTTGCATATATTAAATGGTATAAGTTTATTTAAATAATAATTTTTATAGAAAAAGTGAAACATTATTTTTTGTCCCACACACCAGCCTGTTGGCATCATTACCAGCGTAGCCACTTAACCAATGTACCACCTTACCACTAACTTATTATCTTTTAATTGATTAAGAATATTATTTTTGTCTAAATAAACAATTATATATAATCAGTTGCTTTTACAGTTATGCACTCAATAGTAGATAATATAAGACTCTGTCAAATATTTTACGATATGAAGAATTTTTATATTGAAAATGAAATAAATAAATTTAATTTAAATAAAAATGATATATTTTGGAGATTCAGGATAAGCCTAACTGTGCTCAAATGTTTTCAGAAAATCCAAGCCAGACCAAATTTCTTTTTCAGACTGGGCTTTTTGGAGGGATAGATACTGGGCCTCTAATTAGGTCGAACATTTTGAAACCCTATATTTCAGTTCAGTAATATTTATAGCTCATTTTACATTTTGAAACTGTCGCCAGAATGGGCTTAGCACCAACGAGCAACTATTGACTTGTGCTGGTTTAAATGCTGATTTTGGGCTGGAATCTCTGAGCCCATCTATCCAAAGTAATGTTACAGGCCCTTTTACTCAACACACAATCACATCCTACATGTGCAGAATTCCAAGGAATGGAGTCGACGAACCCAGATGGATCTTAAAAAACGCAGGGGCCTTCTTGATCAAAGAAGCCTACAAATCAAAGAGAGTTGCGATCTATATATATAAAGTTATGCATCTGGACATGCACAATAAGCTAATATAATACAAATGAAGGCCAATGTGGAAATTAAAAAATTGTGCAGTGAGGAGATGCATCATATCTACTCTGTGGCACAGGAACAGAGTCTGAGGTACATTAAACCTGGAAGGATGCTTATAATTAATCAGAATGATTTGGTTTAAACGATATCAGCACTCAGCAGCTGCATGTGGCTATAGTAGAAAAGAAAAAGGAAGATGCAAGGGGTTTGGTGTGAACATCAGTGAAGGATGGAGGGGACAGGTAGGAGCCTTGGTCTCCAAAGTCATGGTTCTATTTTCAAATATAGGTAGTATAATTTTTATGTAAAAGAAAAATAAGACCCAACAATCACTAATTTATATTGGCCCATATTGTACTACAAATTAAAACATTAATTGGCCTGATAAGTTTATATTTTATAGGCTGGTCTACAAATTTATAAATTAGTTTTTACTCTAAAATTAAAAGACACATTTAGATAAAGATAAAAAATTTAAAAAGAAACTACAGTAGTTTCACATAAGTGATAAAGGGAGATTTTGGGTATAAACTTAAATGGGTATACAACATATTAAACAACTCAAGATAAATAACAGAGAGATTTCAATAGTACAAAATTATCTTTTATTTCTTTGAGAAAAAAATTAACAGTGTTTTAATCATGGGATAAATTTTATGACATTAAAGAGACTTATTTAATATTTAATTTAATTTTTTTATTTTAATATTTTAACCTATAAAATTTAACTTTAACCTCTTCAATAATTAATTTCTCAATTATGAAGACGGAGTGACTTTCTTACCGTTAGTACCTTAGGCCAAGCCAAGGCCTATGCTATTTTTTGTTTTTTTGGTTGGGTACATGCTATGCTGTGCTGTTTAAATCTTCTCTCATTAGTCATTACATTTAATTCTCATCCGCCCTTTAACTACAACTTCGTGATCCTTTTTTTCTTTTTCTTTTTTGCATTGTTGTTTTACTGATCGATGTAAATTTTGTTTTCCATAGGCCCTCGTATGTTTGTAGTTGTACAGCTGAACTACTTTCTTTCCAACTTCATCCGAACGAAGCCAAGCAACTATGTACTAAATTGGCTTAGTTTTTACTTAGATAAATAATTTATATAAGTACTTGTTAAAGTAGAATTTATTAAATAAATTCTATTGTCATAAGTATTTTTAAAATAAATTAAATAACGTTTGAATAAATATTTTGAGAAATATTTTTCATAAACTATTTGAATTGGATATGTTATGAATTGTGTCAATTTTTTAAAGTTAATTTTATAAAAAATTATTATAAAAACAAGTAATATCTAAAATATTTTTAAATTTTATAAAAACTTATTTTCATAAGCTTAAATTTTTAGTTTATGAAGATAAATACAACACAGCTTATAAGTGTTTCACAAACTATTTTAATAAGTTTATCCAAGTAAAATAAAAATATTTCATAAACATTTATTATAATAAATAAGCTTAAATAAGTTACATATAAATTTATCTAATCAAATCTTAATAATAAAGCATTATGATAAAAACATTTGAGTTGGAGCCATGGGATATAATGCCTTTTGTTTTTAAGAAAATTTAATTTTGATTTATTATTAGTATAAAAAAAATTTATATTATCACTTAATAATATATTACTAATTCATTAAAAAAATTTAATTATTATAATAATTATTTCAAAATTTTAATATTTTTAATAATATATTAATACATAATTAAATAATAATATAAAAAAAATTTACACAAGAAAATGAATTAAATCCATGTAATAATAATATAAGAGTTGAAATAAGTGGCCATATTTGTGAAAGTGAGTCTATGACTGACTAAGTCAAAGCTGTGGTTCTAGTTCTCTCAAGTTTCAAGAGTTGCTCTAACGAGGAAGAGGTTTTCAATCAAGCTATAGTGGAAGGCTGACTCAGGAAACATGCTCTGACCTGTCTGTCACCCAATTTAGACCCACTCAGTAAGCACTCATCCACCTGCACTATACTATATGAAAGAAGGAGGAGTCAAATAGATAAGCGAGAACGCGTTTGAAGTTTGAACTCTGAACTCTGACTGGGTTGAACTGCCACACACTCCACTCTCCAACATATTACTTGTTTTTTCTTTTCGCAAGAGACGTCCGAGCCGAGACTCTGAGTAGCTGAATTTTTTCCAAAAAGTATATAGAAAATTAAGTAAATTTTAATATAACATTACATAAAATAACAAAATATATAAACAAACTTAAAGAAAACAAGGAAAGAAAGAGTTGCGCGTAAGATGATAGGGAGAGATTGAGAAACGCACGTGAAGCACAAAGGGAGAAGCAACCTTAAGGCGGTTAGTTGGATAAATAAACCAATGTTTTAAGAACCGGACCGGAGATCGAACCCACCTGGGATCATGGTTCATTAATTGGCCTGAATGGTCGAATCCCGGATGACGTAATAATTATAATTATAATTATATAAATAATTATTTATATACATATTCAATTAAAATAACCTTATTTTGAGAGGTAATAAGAATTTAAGAAAAAAATTAAGGTTTAATCTTTATTTAAAAAAATAACTATAATTATTTCTTTTAAAAATATTCATTATTATGAAAATAATTATTAATTTTTTTTAAAAATCAATTGTCTAACTTCATTAGTTCATTTTCTATCGCATAGATCTTAAAAAGCTATGTGAAATTGATATAAAATGCATTTAAATCGGACGAATAAGTAAAAAGTTATGACTTTTAGAAGATAGATGTGAAAAAAGATCCTAAAAAACTAATTTAAAAATCTGAAAAAGTAATAAAAAATTCAAAAAAAGTAAAATAAAAAAAAAAGATTGAACCGGCCGGTTTTCAAGAACCGGGTCCGGTTCATCCGGGTCGCCGGTTCAATCCGGTTTTTCCCGATTCAATCCGGTTCTTCCCGGTTCAATGGCCAAAACGGTTTTTAGGATGGACCGGACCGGCCAGACACGCGGGTCACGGTCGGACCGGTCGGACCGGTCGGACCGGCCGGTCCGGTCCGATTTTTCAAACATTGAAATAAACACACAAAACTGTAGCCCAAAAAACAAAAAAAACAAAAAAACACACAAAACAAAAGTACAGAAGAGCTGAGAGAATAGGGGGAATCGATGGTGGAGCCCACGTGAATTTGAGTTTACATTTCAAATGCCATTTGAATTTCATTTAGGAAGATAGAGACAGACACCAACGAACGAACGATGAGAAAACAGTGATGATGATATTGATAAAAGAAGAGTGGGCCCCAGTTTCGCTTTGATTAATTGACTTTGACTGAGGAGGAGGAGATTTGAGAAAGAGCGACGAAGAAAAGTCACACTTTCCTCTCTTGTTCTTGTTCCCTTGAGTTTGAGTTTGAGGACAGAGACAATAAAAGGGCTCAGCCTCCTCTCCTTCTCCCTCAACCTCTCAATCGAGGTCTTCTCTATTTTTCTCAACACTAGCTACAAAACCAACACACACTTTCCCCATTACTCACAAGGTGCCACTCCATTGATACTCACTTTATTCAAAGGTATGTTGATGTTCTCAAACAAGTTCTAGTTTTTATGATTTCATTTCATGATCAGTTTCTTGGGTTTTTGGTGTTCTTGTTTGATCTGGGTCGGTGTTGTTTTGGGTATCTTTGATTCTCGGTAGATCAGAGTTTGAAACTTTTGATTTTGAAATTTTGGTTGTGGGTGTTGCCTTTCTTGTCCCTTTTTCTTTCTTCGTCCTTTTTCTTCCTCCTTGTTGAAATTCTAGTAGAAAATTGGTCTTGGAAGACCAAGTTGTTGGCTTGGTTCGTTGCTAACGCTATCAGGGATGTTATCTCTCTCTCTCTCTCTCTCTTTTCTAGCGGAATATGTGTTGTGGGTTTGGTCTCCTTTGGTTTGGTGAGAAACATCTCGATGTTACCTAGCAGTGCATCTTTAGGGATTCGAAACCCTAGGATCTTATTAGGTATTCCTGGGAATTTTTGTTTTCAAGCTTCAACTTCTCTCTAATTTGGGGGCGTTTAATTATTTTTCATTCTCCTGCTAGAATAATAAAGTTTGAATTCAATTGCTTATTGAGTTTATGCTGTTCATTTCTGCAGGATTTTTGCATGTGCAGTGGTTCAAAAAGTAAACTTTCTTCCTCAAACAACGTCATGGGAAGCGAGTTTCAGAAGCAGGATCTTGATGGTCTGCCTAACTTCTCAGTTTTGCTTGAATTGTCTACATCGGATGATTTTGAAGCTTTCAAAAGGGAAGTAGAAGAGAAGGGCTTTGATGTCAACGAGGCAGGATTTTGGTATGGTAGAAGAATTGGATCAAAGAAGATGGGATCCGAAAAGAGGACACCCCTCATGATTGCTTCCTTGTTTGGAAGCACTAGGGTGCTGAAGTATATTATTGAGACAGGCAGGGTTGACGTGAACAGGGCCATTGGTTCTGATAGGGCCACTGCTATCCATTGTGCTGTTGCTGGGGGATCTGAATCCTCGCTTGAGATTGTCAAGCTCTTACTTGATGCTGGAGCAGATGCTGACTGCCTTGATGCTAGTGGTAATAAGCCTGTTAATCTGATTGCTCCTGCCTTTAATTCTTTGTCCAAATCACGAAGGAAGGTCATGGAGTTGTTGCTCAGAGGTGGGGAAGGAGATCAAATCATCAACCAAGAGATGGAGGAGCAGAAGTTTTCACTACCTTCTTTCTCATCAAAAGAAGGAACTGAGAAGAAAGAATATCCTATCGATATATCATTGCCTGACATAAACAATGGTATATATGGAACAGATGAGTTTAGGATGTTCAGTTTCAAGGTGAAGCCATGCTCAAGGGCTTACTCCCATGACTGGACTGAGTGTCCGTTTGTTCATCCAGGGGAGAATGCTAGGAGGAGAGACCCACGGAAGTACCCTTACAGCTGTGTTCCCTGCCCAGAATTTCGCAAAGGGACCTGCCAGAAGGGGGACGCCTGTGAGTATGCACATGGTGTTTTTGAGTCATGGCTCCATCCTGCCCAATACCGAACAAGGCTGTGCAAGGATGAGACTGGCTGCCCTAGGAAAGTCTGCTTCTTTGCTCACAAACCTGAAGAGTTACGCCCTGTGTATGCTTCCACTGGGTCAGCCATGCCTTCACCAAAATCTTTTTCAGCTAGTTCCCTTGACACGTCAGTTATGAGTCCGTTGTCTCTCAGTTCCTCATCTTTGCCAATGCCAACTGTTTCAACACCGCCCATGTCTCCCTTGGCAGCTTCTTCATCTCCCAAGAGTGGAAGTTTGTGGCAGAACAAAATAAATTTTACTCCACCTTCATTGCAGCTTCCAGGTAGCCGGCTGAAAACTGCTTTGAGTGCCAGGGATCTGGAGATGGAGATGGAACTGCTTGGTCTAGAAAGTCCTGCTAGCCAACAGCAGCAGCAATTGATAGAAGAGATTGCTCGACTCTCTTCCCCATCGTTCCGGAACAAGGAATTCAGTAGGATTGGTGATTTGAAGCCAACTAATCTTGATGACCTGTTAGGATCTGTTGATCCCTCTTTATTATCTCAATTACATGGACTTTCGATGCAACCTTCAACGCCTACTCAATTGCATTCTCCACGTGGGCTTCAGATGCGCCAAAACATGAATCACCTTCGTGCAAGCTATCCATCCAATATTCCTCCCTCTCCCGTGAGAAAACCCTCAGCATATGGGTTTGACTCATCAGCTGCAGTGGCAGCAGCGGCGATGAATTCCAGGTCTGCTGCCTTCGCAAAGCGAAGCCAAAGTTTTATTGATCGTGGAGCGGTAACCCACCACCATCATGGTCTGTCTTCAGCTTCCAACCCCACTTGTAGGATGTCCTCTGGCCTTTCAGATTGGAGTTCCCCCAATGGGAAACTGGATTGGGGCATAAATGGAGACGAGCTGAACAAGCTGAAAAAATCTGCTTCTTTTGGGTTCAGGAATAATGGGGTAACTGCCTCCCCCGTGGCACAGTCAGAGCATGCTGAGCCGGATGTTTCATGGGTTCATTCATTGGTTAAAGACGTTCCCTCTGAGAGTTCTGAGAGATTTGGTGCTGAGAAGCAGCAGTATGATCACAGTAAAGAGATGCTTTCACCATGGTTGGAGCAGCTGTATATAGAACAGGAGCAGATGGTAGCATAAGCAAGCGCAGCCATGGCAGTGCTTCTTAATTATTCTGACCAAGTTTATTTATTTATTTATTTATTTTTGAACTGTTGCTATTATCCAACGTTACATAGAGTATAGTTAGAGATAGGACGAGAGGGGTTTGCCAAGAACAAAGTTCAGGTTAATGCAGAGAATTGGACGAGGACCAACTTTCTTCTATGTCAAGGAATGAGTTGGAGAAACGTTCATTGAAGCAAGGATGCTGAATTTTTTGTTGTATTATATGATTTATTTCCTCCCTTCCTAGGGGGTAGTTCCGTCGTTGTATTTTCTTTCTTTAGCAAGTAGACAAGGTATTTGTCATTGATAAAGGAGCACAATTTTTTAATATATTTGTTATATGAATTCTGATCAATGCTTATCCATTATTATGAAGTACGAAGCCGGATATTTCATGGGAATTTCTTGTGTCTGGTATATATTCTTCGGGCATCATATATGTATTTGATTTCGGTTATGTTTCCTGCACTCGTCTTCGTCAACCTGGTCCAAATCGGGCGCCATATAGCTTCTATATCTATCATCTACACGATACATACCCGCGGAAAATAGAAAGATTTAATTGCTTGGCTTCAATGGAATTTTAAGTATACTGCTTCTTTGATTCATATACGTAGACTGACTTGGAACCAGTTTATAAGAATCGAGGTGGGCTGGCTAATGAGTGATTAGGAGCGATTAATGGGTAAGGATTATTATTGGTGTACATTCATATTTTGGATGATGTAAAAATATTTGAATTTGACACTTAAGTATAAAGTTAACAGAGATGATTGGTTGTTATAATTGTATACGGCTTACATTAGATTATGTAGTTGAAAACTAGGTGATGGGTAGATGGAGCTCAACCTACCTGCTTCCTTTCGGCTGGGCATGGGTTGGCACTCGGCAATGGAGCAATGACTAAGATATAGATATTCAATATTTAGATAGAGAGATGAGAACAACTTTGAAATGGAGGTCATGTTGGAAAGGTTGTCATTCAGATTCCAGGGCGCGTGGGTCCCAACGTTTGGACCTATGTCCTTCTTGGTCCAATAGGGAGATTGAGTCCTTTCCATATTGAGGCTAATTTTTAAATTATTTATTAAAATATTTTAATTTTCAAATTATTTATTAATATGTTGTTATTTTTATCACGTAGAATTTTTTTTTAGTTTCACGTAGATATCATAAACATAGTAAGAATGATCCATATTGATACGCTGTGATGTACTATATCTCGTCAATTACACTGATGTGTCTACATGTAAAACGACAACATGATTTACGACGTCGTGGAAGATGCCACACTCTTCATGATCTCCACGTGGATTATGCCTACATTAGCTTTTTCCATTAAATTCGTAAAAAACTTAATGAATAAAAAAAAAACCACTAACAAGCAAACTTGTAAATTTAGAATCAAAATCCAAAACATATTTAATCAATAATATGACATCCTTGTTTTCAAAATACATCAATCTCAATGCCATTAGTTCATCCATCTATCAATAAAAAAACGTAAAATTCACACAATATACCATTCACATTAGTCATATTGTTACAAAGAAAATTCAGGACATTTTTTTCTCCTAAATACACTGTAAAGGGCTAGATTGTGGTGACATGTGAGAGAGGTCAGGTTGTAAAGATATATGAGAAGGGCTTGATTGTTGTAGTATGTGAGAGGTAGAGGACCCACGTGTGGTGAATAATATGATGAATAAAGATAAGGTGAGTAAGAATATAGTTACCAAATAAGTAAAATGTCTTATTTGAGTGAGAATGATGCTTAAAATAGCTTCAAAACCAAGTAACCTACATTGCAAAAGAGCAAAACATAAATATGACATATCTAAAAAGATAAATTTTTTAAAAGAAATATTAGAAAACTAAGACTCTATCATAATATATGAAGAAACTTGGTCTCAAACACTTCAAATGGTGAGGGAATGGTGGATTTTGGGGTGTCAAAATAGGTTGAGGATGTTGTCCGTGACTAAGAGGAAAGGAGAAGGAAAAAAAAATAGGAAGGGGTGAGGAAAATTAGGGTTTCATATGGGTACTGCAAAGCGGTAAGCATAATTCATGTGAAAATGTTCATGCAATAAGCATGATTCACGTGAAAACGATGACAGGTTCACTTGGCAATGCTACCTGTGTTTAGAGGTATCAATTCGAATCAACCTGCATCAGGCCAAGCTTATTTTGGGTAGGGCTGGGCGGGCTTACAATAGATGCGGGCTAGCAAATAGCCAGCCCAACCCAGCCTATGCGGGTTGCAGGCTGGGCTAGCCCAACCCATGGGCTGAATTTTCTTTCTTTCTTTTTTTTGCTTTTTTGTATCTATAATAATAAGTTATTGATAAATTAAACTTCTACATCAATCAAAGCCCACAAAAATATGTACGCAAATTAAATACAAGTATAACATATTATATTAAGGGTCATCAACATAAACAGTAAAGATTTACTACATTGTTTTTGACATAAATGATTTATGATATATTTATGAAGCATTGCTTGAACCATAAATTAATCAATTCAATGAACTAGCACAAATTAACATCATATTTCAAGTAGAAAAAAAAAAAAAAAGGCTTAGATGTACTCACTAAATTTGATTCTTTTTTTAAAATCCAAATAAAGCCAGTCATATGAATAAAAAATAACAAAATTAAATATATAATAAAAATAATAATATTTTACATAGTTGAGCCAGCGGGCCGGCCGACATTGGGCCGGCCTATTTTTGGGCTGGACCAAAGTTGGTTTGGTCTGAAATATCAGCCCATATTACATTTTTTATCAGGCTATTCGGGTCGACCTATGGACTTGACTTATTTTGACACCTCTACCTGTGTTAGCATTTTCACATGGATCATACCTATAGCATTGACGATACTCACATGAAATTGGAAAAAAAATTCTAACATGACAAAACAACAATGTTATTAAATAATTTAAAAATGAGAATATTTTGATAAATAATTTGAAAAACAGAACATAAATGTAAAAGGAAAGCCTGATATTGAGTTGCTTTAGTTTTGTGATTTCAGCCACCCACATGGTTAAATTTTGAAAGGGAAATGATAAATGAATAAAAGTTATATAGATAAATAATGATAATAATAACGTTACACATATACAAATTTATAAATTTTTTCATTAAATCCTTTTAATGCAGTATTATATCACACTATTAGTGTAAAAGCTCTAAATCCAATGATACATAATGTGCTTGTTTTTTTTTGTACTGTCTCTACAATGACTTATTTAAGAAAAAAAAATACTTGCATAAATTTTTGTGAAGTATTTATATAATATAAATTATTTTAAAAATGTTATAATAGGACTGTGTTATTCAATAATTTACATAAAAGAATATATGTACAAGTTTGTGTAAGTATTTTATTCATTCAAGAAAGGACAAGGTTGAATGGTCACAAGTTATATATACAAAATATATATAATTTTTATGCAGTCATTAGATTTAATTTAAACCCATGCAGATAAATATTAATTTGAACACACAAAATTTCATATATAAATTAATAATGTAGAATGTGTTGTCAATTTTTTTTTTCTTCCTAACATAATTCTTAAACATAATTTTTTCAAAGATTTGGTGAGAAGAAAGGGAGGATAAGTTAAAATGAAAGCAAATCATAAGATGTGACTTAATTAGTAAACTGAGTTCTATATAGGTAGACTTTACTTTTAGTTTAAATTTCACTAAAAATATCTTATGGCTAGGTCCAAGTCAAACACTCTAGCAGTGATTAATCTCGCACTTAAAGAGTATGATAAAACTCGTAGTTTTACAAAAAATATATAAAAGAAAGCAAATCAACCTCTGTAATATTGCCAAATTTATTCATAATTTATTTAGTCATTATACCATACTTTTATAATGAGACAATCGCATAATAAACTTAACTAAAATAGATTTTGGCTTAACTTAAATCAAATCGTCCTTATACATTAATGTTGGGTTTAATTTTAACAAATTTAATGAAGGTGACAAAATACTGATTAATATAGACGCATTGCGGAATTGAAGGTAAGCAAAATAGAAAGGGTGTTTAATAAGTATTTAATACTCTTTAATAAACTCATATCATTACTTAATAAAAAAATATTAAATATTTTTCAATGTTTAAAATATTAAATGTTCTATTTTTACATTTATGTGGCGTTTGATACACAGATTATCCACTGACCACCATCCACCATCATCGACCACCGTTCATGGTGGCCAGTTACCAGAATCCAGCCACCTTCGTCGCCGCCGGTAGTTGATAGTGCCGGCGACTTTAACCACCATGCCGGTCACTGAAATCCGGCCACCCTTGTCGCCGTTAGCGATTGACGATCACCTCGACCGTCACGTCAAACACTAGAATCCGACCACCTATGCCACCGCCTGCAGTTGACGACTAGCTACTAGAATCAGGCTACCATTGTCGGACGATGGCCGGCAACTTTGGCCTATCGCCAACTACCGAAATCCGGCTACCCACCGCCGTCGATAATTGACAGTCACTGACTTAGACCACCACTGACCCGCCAGCAGTTGGAGTCATTCTCAGGAATTTTTTGGTTAACCAAACATAATAATAATCATTCCTGGAAATACCATTAATGCTTACTATTTTAATTCTTTAACTAATCCTTAAAAGCACTCGTTAGAAAATGTGAAATAGAAAACTCTTAAACCATAATTTATTGATTTTATTCTTCTTCCTATTTTAAATTGTTTCATTTCTGAAAAGCAACCACTAGCCACTCTAAATTTTTGTCAATTGCTTAATTGCTTATATTGAGGATAACTAATATGTTCTTAGGTGGTAGGTAAGTATTTGGTAGAGATTCAAGTAGCTAATGTTATATTAATAATTTATATATTTAAAAAACATGTAATTATTCATGTATTTTTTTTATAAAACTTCTTCATATAAATTTACATATAATAAAGTATTTTTATACATTTATTTGTTTTAAATATTAAGTTATAATGAAAAAATTTAATATAATTCACACACAACACAAAAGAGAAGAAAAACGTAGAGCCGTTTTGGTACATTTATTGAATATCAAAACGCACAGCCGTTAGTGCTCCCCCTCCCTCAACCAAAACTTTTCTTCTCAGAGTCGAGGCTTCTCTATCGCTCTCCTTCCCTTCACTCGCTGACTTTCTCTTTCTCACTACAAATCAACAGCATCGATTCAAACAGCATTCCAACATTTCAATATGCTTGCAGGTTTCTCTTTTTTCCCATTCCATTTTACTCTTGTTTCTGGGTTTGTTACCTGGTGCTGATGCAACCCAGCTGTTTGATTAATTTCTTAGCTGAGATGATTTTTTTTTTCGTTGGATTATTGAGTGGATAATTTTTTATTTACAGTTTCCCTTTTGCTCATTTTCCAAATTGTAGCATCAATAATTTGATAGATCAAACTATTTATCAAGAATTAAGAAATATTGTGTACTGCTGAAGCATTGCCCACTCAATCTCTTTGTTCTCTTACTGTGATAATGAAAGAACCCAAAACAATAGCTTATTGTACTGGTGAAATTTGTAAACTTGTGGAGTCTTGTTTTAACAATTTATTTATATGGCAGGTAGTAGTAGTAGTACATACATTGCATAAGGTTGTGTTGCTAGAGACTATTTGACGGGTTCCTGTGGAGTTAGCAACAAATGGTTCTTCTGATTTACCCTCCCTTCCCCCATTGATAGTCCCTAGAATTTTTAGGAATCGCACATCCCCCTAAGTTTGTTATATTGAGATTTATCAGAGGGAATTGCTGTTTATATTGAAATGTTGAATTGGAGTATTGGACATAACTCTCCTTAAATATCGTAGCACATGTCGTCATAAAATATTTTGAGGATCATTTTGTACCTAATTGTCCCTTTAATAGTAGTTGCATTTGAATTTACTTTAGCTAAGATCATAGAACAGCGTTTTTTTTATTTTTATTTTTTATAATACAATCATAAAATGGAGTTTTTTTTCTGTCTAAAATATTGTTATTTATAAATGATCAGTTTCTTGACAATTAAGATAACTAGATAAGACTGTTCTGCATATTTTTTGAATGTATATGCATGTATCTATCTAGCAATTTCAAGTTATTATCAGCGACACAATGAGTTTTCCATGTACTTGTGTCTAAAATTGCATGCATTTTTTTCCGCTGACTTTGCAAGATATGTTGTTCTTTTTGTACAGGTTCAACCACTGGAAGTTACTTGCAACTTAGAGCTGCAAATTCCCACAAAAGGCCACTTCCAGGTAGTCTGATTCCTTGTTAACTAAGTATATTGTCATTCTTCCATTAGCTCCTACGATCGTATGTCTCTCAAGTTTGCTGGAAACCAAACTAGCATTTATTCCTAAATCCTCATGTAGACTTCATTTCATGTCTTTGCTTGCTTTGAATATGCAAGGGGATCAGGTCTTAGCCACTATTCAAATGTTTTTAACTTATGATTTCTGTAGGTTTGAGAGGAGAGAAGCTGCAATTTTCTAGCACAAGGTCCTGTCTGAAGTATAAAGTTTCCTGCAAATTTACCGAGTTGGTAAATGATTCATGCTCACCAAAGGAACTTGAAAAGAGTAGACCTTTGGTTAAGATGTGTGGCATTACATCAGCTAAAGATGCTGCTATGGCAGCTGAAGCTGGTGCAAATTTTATTGGAATGATCATGTGGCCAAACTCAAAACGTTCTGTTTCACTTTCTGTTGCAAAGGAGATATCAAAAGTTGCAAGAGAATATGGAGCAGAGCCTGTGGGAGTATTTGTGAATGATGATGCAGAAACAATATTAAGAGCTTCTGATGCATCGAATCTTGAATTTATGCAGGTATATTTTTGCCTGACCTTTATGTATATATATTCCATGACAATTAAATGCTTGATCTCGTAATATTTGGGCAATGCAGCTTCATGGATATGGTTCTCGGGTAGCTTTTTCATCTTTGATTCGGGAAAATCGAGTAATATATGTTCTCCATGCAAATGGGGATGGGAACCTTTTAAACACAATTTCTGATGAAGAGTGTTCTCTAGTTGATTGGGTTCTTGTAGATAGTGCAACGGGTGGCAGGTAAAGACATATTTGTTGTATAGCTTAATGCCCATTAGATAATCTCTTTTTCCTGCATAGTAATATCTTAGAACTCATGAGACGTATTTGCAGTGGCAAAGCATTCAATTGGGCCCAGTTTAAACTACCAAAAATTAGAAGCAAATATGGTTGGCTCTTAGCAGGAGGGATCAATCCAGAGAATGTTTCTGAGGCCTTATCTACTCTCAAACCTGAAGGGGTGGATGTCAGTAGTGGCATTTGTGCATCAGATGGCATCCAGAAGGATCCATCAAGAATAGCTTCCTTCATGAATGCAGTGCATTCTGTTCAGTATTGATTGACCTTAAATTATTGTGAACCTCAGGACAGGAAATGATGTCATTTCGAAATATCCACATGATTTCTTGTTACAACTTTGTTGCTTAAATCCAATTTAATCCCCAAAGTTTTTCCTTGGTAGAAGCTGTTTTCTAGGCATGGAATATTGTAATGTTGGGTGAAAATACATGGATACATGTTTTATTTACTTAATATAGATTCGAATAAAAGAAGTTGCTTTTCCTTTAGTATCTTTATTTTTTTTAAATAAAAGAAACGGTGGAATGTCTTGTCACATTTTCTTGCTTATCCCTACATACATCCTTAATGTAATGCTACTATTTTCTTTTTTTGGTTTGAAGTGAAGTTCTAATGCACACAGAAATGTTTGATCTGAGAGAGTTTACCACCATAAGGACGCTCAAGATTGTGTTAGTTAATGCACACAGAAATCCTCAACTGTCTACTGTAGTTCATATCTTAGCTGCTAGATTGGGCTGATAGCAATTCCATAATAACAGCCGTAATTGAGCTTGTGAAGATTTATAACTATATTATATCGGTTGCTGTGTTTTTGTTGTTACATAAGCGAGGCAAAGTCTCCTTTATATATATATATATATATATATATAAATTTATTCAATCAACATTATTTGATGAATTTCAATAATACAAATCAAATATAATCCAATGAAAGAAAAAAAATTGATCCAATGCATCAATGAAATGCGAGCATGTAACCCTAACGAGATTAGATAACTGCATGACGATAACAGGTAATTTTAAGAAATTGTTAAGTGAGCAGGCATTTGACCCCAAACATGTAAGATGTCTGGACATTTTAGATGCCCATGTTTGATATGTGACAATATGGGTATGAGATGACTATAAGTATCACACTGACTATTTAGCTAAGATGCTAATTATGCATTGACATGTGATAGTAGCATGAGGCTTGATTATAGTTCTGTTAGTTTAGATTGGGTGATCGTTTTCCATATATATATCTGGGGGGTCGTTAATCCTTTTAGGATTGCCTATGTTTGGCTTTTACACTGTGATGTTGCCATTTAGCTACTATGATGTATACATCTGAAAGCTAATTAGATGGTGAAAAGAGATTGAAAGAGTGACAAAGATGGAGAGGGAGGACATTCGGGGAGAACTGAGGAGAGCCCTACTTTGATGCTTTTAGCAGTTTGCTTTTGAAACTAAAATGAGTAATCTTCTTTCTTTTGGGCTTTTGCCCCATTTCAGTACCCAAAAAAAGAAATCAGCTGCTTATATATATAGATTTCTCTTGAAGCTTAGCACTTCGTGTAGTTTTCTTCCATATATAGTTTCCTTAACTTGGAAAAAAAGCCATGACCCCACTATCAAACCAACACCCAGTGGAAGTGAAGTTGGCAAGTACATAACAATAAACTAGATGCTGGTGTACTCAATACACTTAAAAAAACACTCGGGATTCCTTAACTTTTACTTTTCTCAAACATAAAGATACTAATAATTTGAGATTTGCTACAAAAAAGAATTACCAATTAAATTAGCCTTAACAACTGTGATTTAGGTTTGGTTCAAGGAATGTCAAACACAACTAGCTGAATGACTAAAGAGTGATAGTTCAGTAGTCTCGAAAGAAGCTTCATCTCCAACCCTTAAAAACAGAAAAGAAGAAGATGAAGAAGAAGAAGGTTGTACGGTTGCACCAACTAGAAAGATGAAATATCGACGATCATGATGAGTGGGTGAGTTAGAGCAAATCGACCCAAATGATTTTTCTACCCTAACCAGCGTTTCTGCATGGGACCTGCCCAGATAGAGGTAGACCTAATCAAAACATTAGTTGTTCCCCACAATGTAGGTAAACAACTTTTTGCAATCATGCACAAAAGTTGCAAATAGGAGGCAAAACAACAAACAAAAATAATAAAAAATTATTTTATTGGTCGAATTAACATTTTAGGATTCTAACAGTGGAAAAGAAAATTGGAAGGTATAAATAAGGGTGAATTGATAAACATTCCTTCAATTTTAATCTACAAGCAGAGATACCTTTAAGTTTTAATTGCTAACCAAACTTCTTGTCCTTTATTGATTAGGAAAATTCGCCATATGAATAATTTGGTAAATGTACAACTCTAATATTTAATCTAATTAATACTTAAGCTGTGTTTGAAATCAATTAAAAATAATTTTGATTTAATTTAATTTAATTTGAATTGAATTAAATTGATTTGATTTAAAAATTAAATTCTATGTTTAGAACTCATTATAAAAAATTATATTTGAATTGATGTGTAAATCAATTCCTATGTTTAGAACTCATTAAAAGATAAATTTATTTTATTTTATTATTTTACTTTTTTATCTTTGTATCATTGTGAATGAGTTTGTGAAAAAATTAAAAGTTAATAAGGGTAAAATAATAATCTAAGTAATTAAATTTAAAATCAAATCAAATCATAACCAATCTCACCATATTTGATAGAATTTTTAAATTTTTTTTTGTTTCCTAGAGTATCCACGCGTGCGACTGTGGAGATTAATTTCTCGAGGTACGGAGATCCATTTAAGGGTTTGACATCTCTTGACATATTTTTTCTATACACATGGGTCAGAAATCGAACTCCTGACCACATGTTTAAGGGGCCCAAATATTTATCACTTATGTCACACCATGCTGGTTAGAATTTCTAAATCTAATCCATTAAAATCCATGGGAATTTAAAAAACAAATTATTTCTTATTTTTTAACATTTCAAACACAAAATTTAATTTATAAAACAAATCAAATTATATTTTTTTCATATTCTAAATACACTCTAAATTTAGTTGCGGTGTGTATTGTTTCATAATTACTCTGTTTTGTTGTGACTTTCTTTTTTTCAAATAATACTTATAATATTTAATGTAGTTAATGTGATGTAAATATTATCTATTGTAAAAATCACTTTCATAGCGATAAAATTGAATAAATTCTTAATTTCAGTCTTTAATAATGTAATTTTTTTGTGGTAATGTTGATTATCCGTTATTCAAGTGACGGCACTTTAATTGTCAATTTGAAGAAAAAGAGCATAGTGGGGGGGTCTGTCTAATTACACATTTATTATTATTATTATTATTATTATTATTATTATTATTATTATTATTATTATTATTATTATTATTATTATTATATAGTAGAGAAGTGTTTCTACAAAAGAGCCAATATTAACAAATATAAAAGGACCCAACTATATTATTGGAAGGAGGCAAGGGCATCATGTCGTTTCGCTATATATTTAAGGAAGTTGTTGTAATTGTTTTAGAAAATCATTTAATCTTTCGGATACACTTGTATTTTACTTTTAATTTTTTTTAAAATAATAATTACGAAAAGATAACTAATCAGGATGATTTTGTTTACATCTATCAGTAAGAATCTAGATAGCTCATCAAGTTCTTTGAACTTGGAAGGGCATCGAGACAGTGGTCAATGGACACTTGAGAGTTCGTGTTGAATGCTTGCCCTTTCTTATGCATCATTCTTATTCAAAATATTAAGTATGTGTTTAGTTTAATTTTTAAAATTTTAAAATTGTGATTTGAGTAAAAATATTAAAAGGTAAGTTTTTATTTAAATTATAGTTTAAGAATTTTTAAAAACTACACCAAATATGTTATAAGTTGGAAACCATTCACCACCATTTTTTTACCTATTAATATTATCAATTATTATGTATTAGTTATTTTATCCGTGCTTTGCATAGATTATTTTATAATTTATAATTTAATATTTTATTTATAATTATTATTTTAAATATGTTCAGTTTATAAAGTATTTTTTATAAAAATTCTTAGTAACATATGAAAAAAAGTTTAAAAATAATTTTTTGTGTAAGAGAGAAGTTTTTATTTTATTTTACTTGTGTTTTGCACATATTAATTTATATTTATATATATATTTCAAAATAATATTTTTATATATAATTATGATTTCAGAGATGTTAAATTTACAAAGTATTTTTTAATAAAAATTCTTAAAAATAAATGAAGGAAACATTATAAATTAATTTTTTTATGTTGGAGAGATTTTTTGTAATTTCACTATTTAATTCTTTAAATTTTAATTATATACTTTGACAATACTTTACCCCCTAAAATAATTTTCTTTTTTAATTTCATTCTTTTTTTAATGTTACTATGCATTTAATGATATAATTATATTTAATGATAGTATTAATTACTTTAAAAGGTAATTTTACTTATATATATAGAATTTATATATATTTTTCCAAAATAATATTTTTATATATAATTATGATTTTAGAGATGTTAAATTTACAAAGTATTTTTTTAATAAAATTTCTTAAAAATAAATGAAGGAAACATTATAAATTAAATTCTTATGTTGTAGAGATTTTTTTTAATTTCATTATTTAATTCTTTAAATTTTAATTATATACTTTGACAACACTTTACCCTCTAAAATAAATTTCTTTTTTAATTTCATTATTTCATTCTTTTTTTAATGTTACTATACATTTAATGATAGTATTAATTACTTTAAAAGATAATTTTACTTTTATATATATATATATAGATAGATTGTTGGCTATTATCAATTAATATGTATTGTTGGCTTTGAACTTTCTAATTTTTTTTTTTCAAAATAGAATCCTATACAAGAAGATTAGTTATCTATTAATTTAATTAAATTGCTTTCATGATCAACTAATCATACATTTGCACCATGATTGGATGAAGCCTAGAATCATGTCTGAACCACCAAGTAGCTGGAAATTAATGTATTTAATTTATTCTTCCTTAAACAGTGAACTAGTTTTTTTTTTTTTTAATAAGGGATTGAAAACTATCACGACAACACAACACAGGGAAAGTCCATAAACAAAATCATGTCTATTTTTTTAAAAAAAATCTTAAAAGGTGAATTGTTGCATGATGGTTTATCTAGATTCTGCTGCTGGTGCGGGCTTCACAACCCAAAACAACAATCTCTCTCTGAGACAGGGTCTCTGACCATCAATGATCAAACATTGCCTTGCAATCTGAAACTGAAAGACAACAACATTCTGTCTGCCAAAGAGCCTCAAATCTACCTCACCACGCACCCTTTCAACTGACTGAGACTAGGACCAACTTTGAAGGCTTTGAGATCACTCCTCTGTATCCCTCTCTCTCACGTATTGTCTGAAAAAGAGGGAGAGATATTGAAAGTGGTTACCAATGGATTATAGGGAATTAAAAATACAGAAACACAGAACTTGAGAATTGAGAAAGACTATTCTCCCTCCACCAATACCCTGTTCTGTCCCAGTTTCTTCGAAGACAACACCATTTCACCAACCCCAATTAAACAAACACAACCTAATACTAAATTATTCAAATCTCTTTCTTTCTTTCTCTCAATGTCGCTCACTTCTTTCTCTATATTTCTATCTCTTTCTGCCCCTCCTTGCTCAGGTTCAAGCATTCTGTTATCCACTCTTTCTCTCTCCCATGCAGCCTCTTCGCCGCAAGACTCCTCTTTTCAACTCAGAAACTACGGCAATGAAGGGCCGCAAGAACAATAACCTCTCCATTTTCGTCGTGGTCTTCTCCATATTCCTCTTTGGGGTCTTCATGTACAACGAGGATGTTAAGTCTATAGCTGAGTTCCCATTTTCGAGGCCTAAAGCTCAAGAAATCCAAGAAGGGAAATCGAAACCAGTTGATTCTGTTCAAAGGGATGCTGGGAAAGACGTGGACGACACTGTCACAGTCGACGCTGTTCAAAGGGATACCAAGAAATACGAGGAAGACACTGTCAAGACGGTTTCCAAGAATTCAAGAGCTCAACTGGAGAAAAGCCAGGACGAGGATTCTGAGGAAACCCAAGAACCGATTGATTTGAAATCTATTGTGGCGAAAGAGAAAGAGGAGAAGATTGAATTGCCGGTTGTGGAGGAAGAGGAGGCAGAAGAAGAAGAAGAGGTTGAGTTGCCTCCAGAAGAGTGTGATTTGTTTACAGGGGAGTGGGTTTTCGATAACGTGACCCATCCTTTGTACAAAGAAGACCAATGTGAATTCCTCACTGCCCAAGTGACCTGCATGAGGAATGGAAGACGTGATTCTCGGTATCAGAACTGGAGATGGCAGCCCAGAGATTGTTCTTTGCCCAAGTAGCCACTTTAGTTCTTTCAGTTTCCTTTTCCTTTTCTCAATCTTCTCAGTTTCTGTTTTATTTTAATAATATATTCTTATTGATTGCATTTGTGTAAACTTGTTAAGGTTCAAACCAAGACTTTTGCTTGAGAAGCTTAGAGGGAAGAGGCTTATGTTTGTTGGAGACTCATTGAATAGGAACCAATGGGAATCAATGGTTTGTCTGGCCCAGTCTATTATTCCTGAAGGCAGAAAGAGCTTGAACAAGACTGGTTCTCTTGCTATCTTCAGAATTGAGGTTTGTCTTTCTCCTTTTTCTCTGGGTGTTCAAGTAGGGGAAATATGGCAGGCCATTTTTATCAACATAATTTGACATTATGATTAGTCACAAGCCTAATAGTCTAATACTAGACTGATAAAAGTATCCCTCGTCATTAATTATGACCTTTATTGGCTAAAATTTGTGATAGCCAGCAATGAGTTATAAGAATCATGTTGTGCATCAATGGTGGGCCACTGAATTGATTTGATGACCAATTCGGCTTGTTTAAATACCACGTCATATTTATTTGGCTTTTGTCTGCAAGCTCTAGCTTTGGAATATTGTGCCAATTTCCTGGTAGATAAGAAAGGGCACGTTGTGTCGGGGGATAAGGTGGACCTATATAATATTGCTTAGGATCCACTCCAGTTGATTGACTAGCTGGTTGTGTGTGTGCAGGATTACAATGCTACAGTGGAGTTCTACTGGGCGCCATTCCTTGTAGAGTCAAATTCAGATGATCCAACGAAGCACAGCATATTGAACCGTATTATCATGCCTGAATCCATCGAAAAGCATGGTGTGAACTGGAAGAATGTGGACTACCTGATCTTTAACACCTACATATGGTGGATGAACACTTTCTCTATGAAAGTCTTGTAAGCACGACATCACTCTAGTTCAATTCTTTACTCTTACGAAGTATCTTATTTTCAAGCAAATTCGTGAAACTGATCTGTATTTGTCTTGTTTGTGGGGTGATGCAAAAGACGAGGGTCGTTTGATGAAGGGTCCACGGAGTATGATGAAGTCCCTCGGCCAATAGCATATGGGAGAGTCCTCAAGACGTGGTCAAAATGGGTGGATGACAATATTGATCCAAATCGCACCAAAGTTTTCTTCGCCAGCATGTCCCCTCTTCATATCAAGTAATGCTCAAATCTTAATTTCTGCTTTTTCAATTTTATAAAAGTGGTTTTGGGGTCAACAAAAAACGGTTGCTTTTGTAATGCCCACTGAGTGTCTAATTTTTATTTCTTGCTTTTTCATCACCTTTATTGGAGTATTTTTATTTTGCTGTCCCCAACCTGTGTTGCGCATGGCCACATTTGGTTGTAGTTGTACTATTGGATTATCATATTTGTCGTTTCGAAGAGTTTGACTACTAACCAATCCTAATGGCTAGTTGGCACTAAACGGTCTAATCCTCTTGTAAATCCCTCACAAGCAATGTGTAATTTTAAAATACTGCATATTTGCTATGCCATTAGGTGAGGCCATCCTTGCTGTGATCTATTTAATAGCAGGGTCGGTGTTTTCACTTTCGATCTTTGGTAGTTTAGTTGGTGACCCACTAGTACTTTTTTTTTTTTTTTTGCTAAGTTAATAGTTTTCTATATTAACGATTATTAATGCATTTGCACTTTGGCCTGTGAATTTTAACAGTTATCATATGACTTTGTAGGAGTGAGGATTGGAACAACCCGGATGGTATAAAATGTGCTAAGGAAACCACCCCAGTTCTCAACATGTCCACTCCACTGGAAGTGGGAACGGATCGTCGGCTTTTTGTGATTGGCAACAACGTGACACAATCGATGAAGGTTCCAGTGTATTTTCTTAACATCACCACCTTGTCGGAGTTCCGAAAAGATGCACATACCTCTGTTCACACTATACGTCAAGGCAAGATGTTAACTCCGGAGCAACAGGCTGATCCGGCTAATTATGCGGATTGTATTCATTGGTGTCTACCTGGTTTACCCGACACATGGAACGAGTTCCTTTATACACGTATCATCTCACAATCTTGACCTACAACTTAAAGATATCTCTCTATACATACTTTTTTCCTCTTTACATAATTGTTATTAATTCTCTTTTAACTTCAAAAAAATTCTTCTTTTTCCCTTCAATGCCTCAGCTTTTGTTTTGTCTCTGTAAGTTCTTGTAATTTTTCTTTAGACATTTTCTATTAGTTTTCTATTCTTATAGATTGAGTTATAGGGCTTGGGCATTGTTTTTTCCCCGTTTCTTTCCTCCTCATGTTTCTTTGTTAAGCCAATTTAGCTGAGGTCGGAAGCAGAGCGAGCACCTGAATTGTACAATATATCCTTGAAGAGAAAATAAAGTAATTACACATTGTATGTGGCTAGACTCTGGTACATCAATATTTTTGTATTAAGGTTTGATTTCGTTTATGTTTCAAGTACAAAATAGTTACATATTCTGATATCACGAAAATAAAAATGGGCATAAAATCATTCAACTAATATATGTTCTATTTTAGAGAATACATCTTATTTTGACTTGGATCATAGGTGCTATGGTAATCACTTTCTTCACAAAATCAAAACCTGAGTCTTGCCCACGATCAACTTCAATACAATAGTGCGTGTGTGTGTGTCTATATATATAAAATAATTACGGCCATTTGATACCAAAAAATTGGAGATATTTAAGAAACCTCCGATGAATAAATTGCCCAACTTTTTTATGAATACAACAACAACAAAAGCCTTTTTTCATTAGGTGGGGTCGGCTACATAGATCAAACGACGCCATTGTACTCTGTCATAGACCATACTTTTCTATGAATACCCAGATATAAATCTTGGTTGAGTTGTTAAGGCAAGTTGCAACTAGTGCTCATTAGTCATTAGGGTTTGTTCTTTGTATTCTCAAAGCATTTCCACAGACGCAATACCATACAAATAAGATAATACTGTATATATACAAATATACCCGGCTTTAAACTTTTGTGTACGGCTTCCAGTGACATCTTCTAGGAAAGGGGATAAACTAATATAAGGAAAGAATAAGGCTAAGAGCAGGACAAACATCTATCTCTCTCACTAGTAACAATGATACGCGTGCTTGGAAAAGACAGACACAAGGGAACTGAAGATGACGGCATACGCTTGGGTTTGACTCTATCTATAGCTGTTTTGATTACAGATGAAGCTAGTACATTAAACCACTGAAGTAACCAAGATAGAAGTATTGAATGTTTCTCATGGGATTCCCCATCAGGGCACTTCCCCAACTTCAAATATTTATGTAAATCATCCTTCATTTCCTGGGAACAATTTAGGAGATCTTTCACATGCTTCCTAAGAGAACCAACAAACGTTGATTGTACAATTACTCCCCTTGGAACAGATAATTTTCCAGTCATCAATTCCTAAATATAAGTCAGTGCAAGCTGCAAGAAGAAATAAATAGAGCATGGAGTCACGCACATGCTTATAATGTCACTAATTTACGTATAGGACTGGTGGAGTTAGATTTAATTGATTGAAAGAACCAATCACAAGTATATATACAAAATTAACATAACTGAACTAATCCCTAGTGAAACATGAAAATTGATGTCTCGTTGAGATGTATAGGATGGTCTCCACTGAGTGTTTGCTTGGGAACCATTCAGAGACCATTCAGACTTACAATAACTCGTACTGGCAGAAAGCAAGGGGTACTCGCAAATGCTCAATTCTGCATTATGTTCAGTTTCTCTGATTGTGACCTCAAGAGAAGCATAAACAGGCAGACCTATGTCAACATCAACTGTCGGAATCCGTTGCGCCTCTGCCTAATTTGGTTTAACTTTTTTATTATATAAATTAGGTTTATACTTTTAAAAAGAATTATCTAAGTAAGTTCAAGACTAGGTCTTCAAAAAGATTTGTTTGATCTAACATGTGTCTTATTTATTTTTATATATAATTAAAAATTTTAATACTTATATAATTTATTAATTTAATTATTTTATACACAATATAATATTTTTGTTTAATGCTTAAGTCTATTTGAAACAGAAAAAAACCTAAGCTTATTACTTATTTAATATCTTCATATAATGTAAACTTTTAAATAAGTTTTTAAGTTAAGTCATATGTTTTTACAAACACGTCAAGCCAAGTCTCATAAAAAAAATTATGATAAATAATAGACTAAGTTAAAATTAATTTTTTACAAAACAAACTTGACCTATTAAAGATAAAACTTAACCTCACTTATCATATTTCTATTCCCAAAGATGGTACCCTTAATACCAAATCAAAAGAGAACTATCTAAATTAATCATCAAAGATGCAGAACGCTATCAGAGATGCAAATTCTCCCCTATATTTTGATTACTGAAGCATATGATATTTTGCTTCATATGTAGTACGATGAAGCAGGTTTAGCGAGATAATTTTAGTTTGCAATATTCCCTTCAGTAGAGATATGCATGTAAGGGGATGTCAATTTGCCCAGCTGGCACATTCGGCCAAACCTGCTAGAGACTAAGTCAATTTGGGACTGGGCCAGGCTAAGATTGGCTGGGGAACACCCATCTTTTCTTTTGTCAAAATTTAGTGGCGGCCCCAACACCAGAACAAAAGCATTCATCCATGAAGGAAATGCAAGACACGCGATGATTACTAACACAAAATCAATAACTATTTACAAATACCCATTTAACCAGGTATGAGGTACCATCTTTTTTTAACCAAGTATAAAATACCTTCTTAGGTATAACATATTCATAACTTCAAGAAAAATGTAATATATTTATAACTTATAAAACATAGCTTTTTTTAACCAAGACTAGAAGACTAGATAGTGGACCGTGGTACCTAACCTGCGGGTGCGTGTGAAATTTGTTGCGGCTGTTGAGAGGAGACCATCCATCATTGGATTCGGGCAGAGGTCTGTGGACCATAAGCTTGAATGGGAGTGTTAATGGGAGTTTCACTCAGTTTGGTCTCGGCATTTTAATCTGTTAATTTTTTAGATTCGAATTTGACTTGAGACTGAGTAGAGTTAGTTATGGTCGTACTTGTAATTAACCGAATTAAGACTAAGTTAGCTTGAAGTATGACAAAATTTAGACAATAATATATATATATATATATATATATATAGATTTAATTTATATTTACTGTCAGTGTAAAGTCATTTTACACTGTCATCTAATCATGTGTTGTCAAATCATTAAAATAGTTAGACTTTCTAAATAGTTGTTGTGGTAATAAACTCTTTTATTGATTTGGCAACATATGATTAGATGACAGTGTAAAAAATTTTTACACTGACAGTAAATAGAAATTAAACTCATATTATATTATGCGATATATGTTAATAGTTTTATAATTGTCAAATTCTTAATAAATATTAATAATTAAATATATGAATGTTTAATTTACATATCTTAAATTCTTCTAGTTAATAAATATAGGTATTTATATACATCGAACTAATAATTAGACTTAGGATATTTAATTCTAATTTCTAGTTCAATTCCCTCCATAACTCCAAGATATTGATACATTTAAAAAATTAATTTTAATATATTATTAGTGTAAATAAATTTTACATTAAATTTTAATTATATGTTGACATACTATAAAAAAATTTAAAATTTTTAAATAATTATTATAATAATTAAATTCTTTCAATAATTTATTAACATATAATTAGATATAATAAATATTTTTTAAGCTCAATAGATACTATGCATTTAGAAGTAAGATCTTTAATTTTTAATGGCAAATCCAATACATACAACCTAAAATCAAGAGAAACTGGTCCATTAGTGCGGTAATCTTAACCATCTACGACAGTTCCCATGAGATTTTTTTTTTGTCCTTTTTTTTTCTTTTTCAAATTTGTTAGACTTCTTAAAGTACATAGACCTATTTCCCTTTGTAACTTCCATGTACAGTGTTGTGTTAATTTTAACTGTCGTTGTTTTAAACTTTTAATATTCTTATAACATAATTTTTTTAACACTATCAGTAACTGAAAATTAAATTCATAAATTATATGTAGAAGCCCAACTATTTTTTTTATTTATTTATATAGGGGTTTTTTTTTTATACTCTCATATTTAATAATGTCTTATTTAATTAAAATATAATTATCTTATTTATATTTTAACATAATATAATATTTGGCTAAATATTAATTATTAACAACGAAGGGTATTGATTATGTTATAAAAATAAAAGATACCAAACAAATATTCATTCATATAATATATAATTCACCTAAATGAACATATAAAGACAAAAATAATCGATGGATTCTTACCCATTTCCGAAGCCGTTGCCGGTTGGCACACGTCTCTGCTCTGCTATGCTCTGAATGAATTTTGTGTGCAAAGATGGAAGTGTTTTTCTTTTTTCTTTAATATATATATATATATATATGCTCCTAAATTTGCTTTTTTTTTTTTCGTTTTCCCTTCTGTCATTTCATAAGAATTCTATTCGTTTCTCCCCCGCTTTATCAGTGTCAGAACTCTCCTTGCTTCTTTCTTCCCCGTAGATCTCTCTCACTCTTTTAGCTCTAGAGGGTCCAAGTTGCTTCCAGATCTCGCAGTGATTTGGATCCTCCACGAGCTCTCCCTCCTCACTCTTTGACTCTTCATCGACGAATTCAATCGCCGCCACAGATCCGAGTCTTCCATTTTCACCTCCTCGATCCAAGCCACCATGGCGGCCGCGAACGCTCCGATCGCCATGAGAGAAGCCCTAACTGTGAGTTCTCCTTCTCCTTCGCATTATTTTCCTCCACACTTTTGTTTTTCTCTGTTTGTTTACTTGAGCTCAATTCGTAACTATAGTTCTGGACTTAACTAGAACAACACTTGCTTTGGTGATAACTCTCGAGGTTTTACAGTTATGCTTTGCTCAATTTTCATTTACAAGTCGAGAATTACGCCATGGTTTTGTTCGATTGCGAAGCCGAGTTTACTTTGCTAGTTTACTTTGGTACTGTTAAGTTTGCACAGATCTGAATGTTTCTTGTTTTGTTTCTGAACTTTTGAGTAAGAAATTTAATCGTTCCTTGTTGCGAATGGATTATTTTCGCCTAGTAGTGAATTAAGCGATGTGATTTGTATGGTCTGCAATTGCAGTTGCCAAGCGTTGGCATCAATCCACAATTCATCACTTTTACGCATGTGACGATGGAATCCGATAAATATATATGCGTTCGAGAAACAGCTCCGCAGAGTAGTGTGGTTATCATTGATATGAACATGCCGATGCAACCTTTGAGGAGGCCTATTACTGCAGATTCTGCTCTTATGAATCCGAATTCTAGAATCCTTGCTTTGAAAGGTATGCTATGTGCCTTTGTATTCTTCTCTTGAACTTGGGAGTTGTGTTTGTAGTTAGTAATGTTGTGGATACTTGGACCTAGTTTGGATAAGCTTCTAAAAAAAGAATTTTTTTTTTTTGTAGACCTTATTTTATTAGAGCTTTTTCTTAAAGAAAAAATTATTTTATATTTGGATATAATGTTTGTAAAGTACTTTTAAGTAATAAAAGGACTTGTAAGTTTGTTTAGATAAAAGAGAACAAGAAAGCTTTTTTATAGCAAAATTACATAAATTACTAAAAATGTAGGGTATCCAGAATAAAGGAAGTAGGGTTTATAAGGGAAAAAAATAGATGACAAGAGATATAATTTTTAATAAAGGCAAAAGATATTTTTGTCAATAAATTATATTAAAAACCACTTCTCCTTATCTTTTTTTCAGAAGTTAAGAATCACTAGCTTTTAAAAAAAGTGGTAATTGAGTTTTTTTTTTAACTTCTACTTTTTTTAAAAGTTTCATCCAAACATACATAAAAACTTATGAAAGTGCTTTTTTTTATTTTAAAAAAAAAGTGCTTTATTTAGGGGGGGGGGGAAGCCTATCCAAACACACTACTAGCATTTAGGTATTGGTATGAAAGTTGTATGTCATTGTAGATATCAAGATTTATTGGGAGCTTAAATTCTTTATTTGTTTACTTTTTTGGGAATGGAAAACTGAAATTCCTTTTGTTTTTGCCACCTTTTGTTGTATTTTTTATGCAACTATTGGATGAGACAAACTGCTTAATTTCAACTAGTTTGACAAGGAGCACATGAACATGTCTACAGATATCCACTTCATGCATGGTATTATGACTTAGTTGAGCGAGACTGTGATCAGTGCTTTATTATGACTTAGTCTTTCTTGTGACCAGTTGATTATGTCATGTGCTTCTGTTTGTGTTGCATCTCAAATATTATTTACTTTTGGATTCTATTCACTTATAAGCTACATCCTTCTCTTGAAGCCCAACTCCAAGGAACAACTCAAGATCATCTACAAATATTTAATATCGAGTTGAAAGCAAAGATGAAATCTTATCAGATGCCTGAGCAGGTAATTGTTATGGACAAGTATACATATACATGGCAACATAATGGGTGATAAGGACAACTTTAGTAATCCTTGTGGAATGCCCTTATTTCATGTATAGGTAGTCTTTTGGAAGTGGATTAGCCCCAAGATGTTGGGTCTTGTGACACTGACCTCTGTATACCACTGGTCAATAGAAGGTAAATAAGGATAATGTGCTTAACTCTGTATTTTTGGTGTGCAATATTTCCCAGTTTATGCATTCTTGTTCAGTGTGCTTGCATCTGCAAATTGTTAACTGGTATGTGGTCCATGATATATGTAACTTGTAGGTGACTCTGAACCTGTAAAGATGTTTGAGAGAACAGCAAATTTGGCAAACAATCAGATAATTAATTATCGATGTGACCCTACGGAAAAATGGTTGGTCTTGATTGGTATTGCCCCGGGTTCCCCTGAGGTAGATATCTCTAGTAGGCTATCTTGGTGAAATACATTTCAACTGTACTTAGGTTTTTCGTTTAGCTCATATTCCTTTGTCTGTAATTATATCTATTTCTGTCAGATTTATCTGCGTATAATTGTATGACAAGCATGATATATTTTACTATGATTTTCATGAGCCTGCTCTAGTTTGGTTTATTTCTAAATTGTTTTGCTTTATAGAGGCCACAATTGGTTAAAGGAAACATGCAACTTTTCTCCGTGGATCAACAGCGCAGTCAGGCTCTTGAAGCACACGCAGCAGCATTTGCTCAATTTAAAGTGTGTCTCTTTATGATTTATGTGTTCATTTTTCTTTATTCTTTATTTAAATTACCTGAATAATTGTATACTACTATGTCATGTTACATTGTTACTATGTGCTTGCAAATTTAATTGTGTCTTTGGATAGGTTCCTGGGAATGAAAATCCTTCTGTTTTGATTTCGTTTGCCACAAAGACACTTAATGCTGGTCAAATTACATCCAAGTTGCATGTTATTGAGCTGGGTGCGCAGCCAGGTCTGCATATTTTTCATCTCATTTACATATGCCTCTTCTGTATTTGTTCAGTGGGCAATATGACTGTTACATGCAGATGTCTTGTTATGCCAATTTAACTGTCATATATTGAGTTTCTAAATCTAATTGTTCCTGGTAAAATCAGAAATTTAAAGTGGTTATATCAATATTCATCATCATCCTTTATGTATAATTAGAGGTGCTGGGGGTGATGATTTTCATGATTCTCTTCTCAATATGAGATGAATGAAAAGAATGACCTTTTTTAAAGATGTCCCTACTCCCTAGAACGGCATCTTTTGTCTTGCAATTTAAATTCTTGAAATCAGAATATAACTATTTCATAAACTTCAAATTGTGGATGGATGAATTACAGTGATCCATGCAGCAGTATGGAGGAGGTTACTCATCACTGCTAATAGTTTCAGTTAATGAAATATATTACTTTTTTTTGTTGGGCCATGGTCCCAGGATTACTTTGCTTATGTAAGCATAAATTTTGAATAATGTGGTTGTAACAGACTTCTGTTAGGTTTTCAATTTAATGTTAAACCTGTGGAGCAGTGAAAGCTGGAGGTAAATGAAGCAGTCAATATTTGTTAGATTGAGTGGTATTTAGTAGCTAATTTCACAAATCCAGGAATCATTATATTGAAATCACTGGGGGCATTTAAAGATGGATATGGATATTGTATTATAGTTAAATTGTGTATCATTTTATCACCTGTTATTCAATTGATCATCCTTCTAGAGTTTAACTCCAAATTTGTTGGCAGGGAAGCCATCGTTTACAAAGAAACAAGCTGATCTTTTCTTTCCCCCAGATTTTGCCGATGACTTTCCAGTTTCCATGCAGGTACAGAAGTTGCTAGTGTTTGTTGCTCCTTTTATAAACAGTGCAGATATTTGATTCCTAGTTTGATTTTTGGCAGATATCCCACAAATACAGTTTGATTTATGTGATTACCAAACTTGGTCTCCTATTTGTCTATGATTTGGAGACAGCTACCGCTGTATATAGGAACAGAATTAGTCCAGATCCTATATTTTTGACATCAGAAGCTACATCAGAGGGAGGCTTTTATGCCATCAACAGGAGAGGGCAGGTGTTATTGGCTACTGTTAATGAACAAACCATCGTGAATTTTGTCAGTGGTCAAGTATGTTTCTGATCTTGTTACCACTTTTATGATGTAAAGTGGGAAATAAAATGGAATTTTAACAAATTTCATGTGGTTATTATCACAGTTAAACAATTTGGAGCTAGCAGTTAATCTTGCCAAAAGAGGAAATCTTCCTGGTGCTGAGAAGCTGGTATGTCAATTTTGCATAGAACTCAACTTTAGTAATTATATTTCTTCATTTTGGGTGTTGTCAGGGAGGTCCCAAGAACTTGGATGTAGCATTTGATCAATTTGTGGGGTTTCATATAATTGCTAAATGCTAACTTGTGTGAAGTTTGGTTGCATGCTTGCTGTAAAAAGTGCAATACTTTGATAAATACTTGCTAAAAGATATTTTTCCATGTTCGTGAAGTATTGGTGCTTAGTGGGAGGTTATGTGAGTGACCTGGATGCTGTGTTCAGTAAATCTGTTGCTTTTTTAGTCATTTAGTTCTTTTCTTGTAATGCAATCTACATGCATAAATTGTTTTGGTATTTTGTAAAATTTTTGGAATTGATTGTTTGATTGGATTGTGTATTGGCCTCTTTTAAAATGGTGTCTTATTGTTATTGCATTTTTGGTTCTTTTATTCATAAACATGATGATATGCCTTCTTGTTGACATTATAGGTAGTGGAACGTTTCCATGAACTGTTTGCCCAAACAAAGTATAAAGAAGCAGCCGAGCTTGCTGCTGAATCTCCACAAGGAATCCTTCGTACACCTGATACAGTTGCCAAATTTCAGGTTTCTTGAGAAGATGTAGCTATCGAAGATTTGCTCATGCTCTTTATGCAACTAAATTTACCTAGACTTATCTTTGCTTGTTTTGAGGGATAAAGAAAATTGAACTGTTTGCCTTTCGGTCATGTCCTTTTTTGGTCAATTAGATGTTAAAGTGTCACAATCTGCTTTATGTGGCAGAGTGTTCCTGTGCAAGCTGGGCAAACTCCTCCGCTGTTGCAGTATTTTGGAACACTTTTAACAAGAGGAAAGCTGAATGCCTTTGAGTCATTAGAATTGTCACGACTGGTTGTGAACCAGAACAAGAAAAATCTTTTGGAGAATTGGTTGGCAGAGGACAAGCTTGAATGCAGTGAGGAGCTAGGAGATCTTGTAAAGGTTGGGTTGCCTTTGAAATTTTGAAATTTTTTAGATTGATCTGGTATTTTGTGATTTTTTTCTTTCTAATTATTTACCCAATGGTATACTAGTCAAATTTGCTTATTATGAAATGGTGTATTATTGGTGTTAATTTTGGTGAGTATGCTCTATTGTAGACTGTGGACAATGATCTTGCTTTAAAAATATATATCAAAGCCAGAGCTACTCCAAAAGTTGTTGCTGCTTTTGCTGAGAGAAGGGAGTTTGACAAAATTCTGATATACTCTAAGCAGGTAGAGGGCCTGTTTTCTTATCAAAGAAGATTGAAGTTTGGTTTATAAGATTCTTTTGTCCTTCGCATGTTAAATTCTTCAATGCTGTTATGGCCTGAAGAGTATTTTACTTGAACCTGTATAATTAGCAATGTTACAATTGCATATATTGCTTTTTCATTTTACTAGAACTTTTTGGGCCTGAACATTTTCATTACTTATTTGTTGCTATAGGTTGGGTACACGCCTGACTACCTCTTCCTTTTGCAAACAATTCTCCGGACAGATCCTCAGGTATGTGAAAAACTTCTGCTGTTTATATTGTGTATTTATTTAATGGTAACTGATTGTTTTTCAAACAAGGACTGTACATTTAGTTGACAATATCTGGTGAATTTTTTTTCTGTGCACAGAAATTCTACAAGTTACTATTTTCATTTTGATTTGCAGGGTGCTGTTAATTTTGCATTAATGATGTCTCAAATGGAGGGAGGTTGCCCAGTTGATTACAACACCATAACTGATCTGTTTCTTCAGGTTGATTATCTACTATGGTTAAGCCATTATGGTGATTAGTAATTCGATATTCTAGCTTCATGATCATTGATTTAGTACAAAATGCTTCTTTAAGTGGCATTATCTTGATTGCACATAAAAGCACCTGTTATGTCATTTTACCTCCGTATTTTAGCAGTGTATTGCTGGACAGTCCATTTATTAGCTTCTGGTTGTTATTTTTTGTTCTTCTCAGAGAAACCTGATACGTGAGGCAACAGCCTTTCTCCTAGATGTTTTGAAGCCAAATCTACCAGAACATGGGTTCCTTCAGACAAAGGTTTCAGCCTTCATTTCTCATTTGTTATAGCCATTTTACTCTAATAGTTCTTTCTTTTCAGTTATACAATCTTCTTGTGCATTGTTGTTCAGGTGTTGGAGATAAATTTGGTAACTTTCCCCAATGTTGCTGATGCGATTTTGGCTAATGGCATGTTCAGCCATTATGACCGTCCTCGTATTGCCCAACTTTGTGAAAAAGCTGGTCTTTACGTACGAGCTTTGCAAGTAATGACTCGCTGAATGCATTTTATTCTTACCCTTTTCCTAGTTAAAGCTGAAAGTCATCCCCTTTGTTGATTGCATTATTCTTGGTGCAGCATTACACAGAGTTGCCAGATATAAAACGTGTGATTGTAAATACCCATGCAATTGAGCCACAGGTTAATGTGCCCTATTGCTTTTATATATTTTAACATCATGGTAGTTTTTAAAATACGCTCTCATTATGTGGTTGTTACAGTCACTTGTAGAGTTTTTTGGTACTCTGTCACGAGAATGGGCATTAGAGTGCATGAAAGACCTATTGGTGGTCAATCTTAGAGGCAACCTACAGATAATTGTGCAGGTATGGTAGTTTCATTGTCTTCTATAACTTGGAATTTAGTAATAGTTAATTGAGAACTGGAGCTTACCTATGCCTGTCCAGGTTGCTAAAGAATATTGTGAACAATTGGGCGTTGATGCCTGCATAAAGATTTTTGAGCAGTTCAGGTCATACGAAGGACTGTACTTTTTCCTTGGATCATATTTGAGCTCCAGGTAATTCTTTCATTTGGAAGAAACTTCTGTTTTTGCTGGTGGACAAGTGATCCCATTTGTACTGGAGATATTTTTCAATGTATATCCACTAATATATGCTTCTCTGAATAATATGGGGCAGTGAGGATCCTGACATTCACTTTAAGTACATTGAGGCAGCAGCAAAGACTGGACAAATCAAAGAGGTCGAGCGTGTAACTCGAGAATCAAATTTCTATGATCCTGAGAAAACGAAGAACTTTCTAATGGAAGCTAAGCTTCCAGATGCACGGCCTTTAATTAATGTTTGTGATCGCTTCGGATTTGTTCCAGATCTAACTCACTATCTATACACAAACAACATGCTTCGCTACATTGAAGGTTATGTTCAGAAGGTATAATAGTTTGCATTTCTATTGTAGTAGCCTTGCTTATCTCATGAGTGCTATTTACTTTTTGCTCTTTCTCTCTCTCTCTATGCCCCAATGAGAACTTTGTGCCTTGCTTTATAGGTGAACCCAGGGAATGCTCCTTTAGTTGTTGGGCAGCTGCTAGATGATGAGTGTCCAGAAGATTTTATCAAAGGCTTGATTCTTTCTGTTCGATCATTACTGCCTGTGGAGCCCCTTGTGGAGGAATGTGAGAAGAGGTGGTGTCTGCCCTCTAATTCTACATATTGTTGTTTTGCGCTCACATTTCTGACTTTTTTCCTGTGCTTTTTGGGTATGCAGGAATCGGCTTCGCTTGCTCACACAGTTCTTGGAACATCTCGTAAGCGAGGGAAGCCAGGATGTACATGTTCACAATGCACTGGGTAAAATTATCATCGATAGCAACAACAACCCAGAACATTTTCTCACTACCAACCCATACTATGATTCTCGAGTTGTGGGCAAGTATTGTGAGAAACGTGATCCCACCTTGGCAGTTGTAGCCTACCGACGAGGACAATGTGATGATGAACTTATCAATGTCACAAACAAAAATTCTTTATTCAAACTGCAAGCAAGGTTTGTGGTGTATATGTGGTCTTTCTTTCACGAATAGTTTTTCTTGTCTTCAGTGCTTACGTGCTTATGTTGTGATGACAGATATGTTGTTGAGAGGATGGATGGTGATCTTTGGGAGAAAGTTCTTAACCCCGACAATACCTACAGAAGGCAACTTATTGATCAGGTTGTATCTACTGCTTTGCCAGAAAGCAAGAGCCCTGAACAAGTTTCTGCAGCTGTTAAGGCTTTCATGACGGCTGATCTACCTCATGAATTGATTGAGCTTCTTGAGAAGATTGTGCTTCAGAATTCTGCATTTAGTGGGAACTTTAATTTGCAGAATCTGCTTATTTTGACAGCAATAAAGGCTGATCCATCCAGAGTTATGGATTATATTAATAGACTGGATAATTTTGATGGGCCCGCAGTTGGAGAAATGGCTGTAGAAGCTCAGTTATATGAGGAGGCATTTGCAATTTTCAAGAAGTTCAATTTGAATGTTCAAGCAGTCAACGTCTTGCTAGATAATATTCATAGCATTGATAGAGCTGTGGAGTTTGCTTTCCGTGTTGAAGAAGATGCTGTTTGGAGTCAGGTGGCCAAGGCTCAACTCAGGGAAGGGCTAGTAAGTGATGCAATTGAGTCATTTATAAGAGCAGATGATGCCACACAATTTTTGGATGTTATCCGTGCTGCTGAAGATGCCAATGTTTACCATGACTTGGTGAGATACTTGCTGATGGTAAGGCAGAAGGCAAAAGAACCTAAGGTGGACAGTGAGCTCATTTATGCATATGCAAAGATTGATAGGCTCAGTGACATTGAGGAGTTCATTCTTATGCCGAATGTGGCTAATCTTCAAAATGTTGGTGACCGATTGTATGATGAAGAACTGTATGAGGCTGCAAAAATCATATTTGCTTTTATATCTAACTGGGCCAAGTTAGCTATCACACTTGTGAAGTTGAAACAGTTCCAAGGTGCCGTTGATGCGGCAAGGAAAGCCAACAGCTCAAAAACATGGAAGGAAGTTTGCTTTGCTTGTGTTGATGCAGAGGAGTTCCGTTTGGCCCAGATATGTGGGCTCAACATTATTATTCAGGTAATATGTTGGTTTTAAAATGAACTAGGAAGGTTTTTCTTGATTTCAGCTTTCATTTTATTTCAATTTAGAAAGTTTGAATAATTTGAGCTTTCAGAATGTAATGGTGAAATAATATCCCTATGAGTATGCTGTGAACTTGTAATGATCGGAAGGCTTTTGTGCTTATTATATGAGCTTTATGTTGGGCTGTAGTTAGTGATCTTATGGTCTTACCAATGCTTAATATGTCAATTTTTGTGAATTTTGTAGGTGGATGACTTGGAAGAGGTCAGTGAATATTACCAAAATAGAGGTTGCTTCAATGAGCTAATATCCCTCATGGAGAGTGGTTTAGGATTAGAACGGGCACACATGGGCATCTTCACTGAGTTAGGAGTTCTGTTTGCTAGATACCGTCCTGAGAAGCTTATGGAGCATATAAAACTATTCTCAACCCGCCTCAATATTCCAAAACTCATAAGAGCTTGTGATGAACAACAGCATTGGAAGGAACTGACCTATTTGTATATCCAATATGATGAGTTTGATAATGCTGCAACTACCATCATGAACCATTCACCTGAAGCATGGGATCACATGCAATTCAAAGATGTCATTGTTAAAGTTGCTAATGTGGAGTTGTATTACAAGGCTGTTCACTTCTATTTGCAAGAGCATCCAGATCTTATCAATGACGTTCTGAATGTTCTTGCACTTCGTGTGGATCATGCACGCGTTGTCGACATCATGCGAAAGGTAGCATTAATACTGGAAAAAAATTCATTTGATTTTAATTTATAGCTTTCTTTCTGTATCACTCATGAATATTTTCTCTGTAATGCACTATATAGGCTGGTCAACTTCGTCTCGTCAAGCCATACATGGTTGCAGTTCAGAGCAACAACGTGTCTGCTGTTAATGAAGCCTTGAATGAGATATATGTTGAGGAGGAAGACTATGATAGATTGCGTGAGTCAATTGATTTGCATGATAACTTTGATCAAATAGGCCTTGCACAGAAGGTGAGCTGCATTTCTTCTTAATGGTGGATATTTTTCAATTTCAATTGTAGAAACCTGATACATTATTATTATCTGATGCAGATTGAAAAGCATGAGCTTCTTGAGATGAGACGTGTTGCTGCTTATATTTACAAGAAGGCAGGTAGGTGGAAGCAGTCCATTGCCTTGTCAAAGAAGGATAAGCTTTACAAAGATGCCATGGAGACAGCCTCACAATCTGGTGAACGTGAACTTGCTGAGGAATTGCTTGTTTATTTCATTGATCAGGTACCAATAAGTTTCAAACTGCATATATAATTCATTTTCTTGCAATATGGGCCCAGCCTATTTGATTTTAAGGTTGAATATTATTCTTGGTTAATCTGTTTTGATTAATGACTATAAGGAGCTAAATCATCATGTTATGCATGCATAGCTACTCTGCATCCTTTTTGGGCAATGGTTATTGCAGATTGGCAACTAGCATTATTAGTATTTTTATTTTCTTTCTTTGTCAAGCCTATAGTGACAAATTATTCTGCTGGTTCATGTCAAGAGTCTTACTGTCAACGCTTAGATTGAAGGATTGTCAATTCATGTTCTTACCCTATGGTCCAAAGTTTTTACATTTGTCCTCTTGGTGATATTCCAATTTTTAATTTACTACTGTGCATACAATTAAGTAATGTCAATATATTCTAATTTTTCTTTTCACATGCTTATACAGGGAAAGAAGGAATGCTTTGCCTCGTGTCTATTTGTTTGCTATGATTTAATCCGGGCGGACATTGCTCTTGAACTGGCTTGGATGCACAATATGATTGACTTTGCCTTCCCATTTCTCTTACAGGTTTGCATTTCTTCTATGCCGCTTACTTGTATCAGAAATATATAATACAGTTGACATACATGTTTATTTTATGACAACTCTATTAGGCTTGAAAAACTTGCTCACAATAATGGATGGTGCCCCTCGCCCCTCCCCGACAGTTTCCTGAAAATTATGCTATTGCTGGCTACTTATACCCTTTTGCTCTTACGGAGTGAATTTGTGTCCGTACAAAGTGTATCATTTATGGGTTGACAGCCTTAAGCAGTGGCTTTGAACTAATTTTTTATGAATATTCGGCTCTCAGGAATCAGATTCCTGTTAGTAAAATAATAAATGGGGAGATAATAGATGGTGTCTGTGAGTGAGTGATACTTAGCTTGTGAAGGTTATGTGGTTGGTCTTATGTGCTTGTGGTCTTGCGAGGTTATCCAAGCAAGTCTACGTTAACTAATGGATTTATTTTCTTCTTCTGCCTTTATGAGCTCAAATGCGTATTTTTTTTCTTCATCTTATCAAGTACTTTCTCTAACTGTCTTCTCTTTGTTGTTGTAGTTTATTCGCGAGTACACTGGCAAAGTTGATGAACTGGTGAAGGACAAAATTGAAGCACAACACGAAGTGAAGGCTAAAGAAAAAGAAGAAAAGGAAGTAATTGCTCAACAGGTAATTAGTTTTGGCCATTTTATGTTACCCTATAATAACTCAGTGTTTGCAGTGGCTTTACTGAGTGCTTCTGACATTTATATTTATGTCTGCAGAGTCTTCAAAATTGCTCACTGTTATTAATTTCTATCTCCATCTCATCCATCGTTCTTAACAAATTGGAGTTTAGATTAGTACTGATTGAATGAGATGTTTTCTGTTGCAGAATATGTATGCTCAATTGTTGCCTCTTGCTTTGCCTGCACCACCAATGCCAGGAATGGGAGGAGGCTTTGCTCCTCCCCCTCCAATGGGTGGACTGGGGATGCCTCCAATGCCTCCTTTTGGCATGCCACCGATGGGCAGCAGCTACTGATATGCAAGCAAACATTGTAAGTTTAGCGATGAACTCAGTACATAGAGCAATGTAGCTGCTTGGGAGTTTTCAAAGAATTTCCTGTTGGATTTTAATGCAGCATTTTTTCCTTGCTTCTGATGGAGGTGGAGGTTCAAGTTAAAATAATTTCGAGTTTCTGTTGGGGGTTTGTGTCAGTCTTGTTATATTTTTTTTGTAGTTGAGGCATTTTTTTTGGCTGCCGGTACGAGCTAGCCGAGGATTTTCTGTGTTCTACAATTTTTCTTGTATTAAATGAATTGGTCCCGAGTATAATACGAAATAGACCGGCTTCGACAGCTAGCCTGATATGCTTGTCATGGCCTGGATTTATTCCACTCTTCCTTGTTATGGAAGCTATCTAATTAAAGCTTGTTGGCATGCTGTTTATCGTGTGCATCTTGTTTAAAACACTTGGTCTACTGTGACTTAATTTCATGTTTAATCTTATTTGGTTGTGAACTGATATACATTTCTGGTACTAACAACTGGTACTAACAAGTAACAAAGGACATTGCTTTGATATTACGACTTGGTCTCTTGCACCAGACATTTTTGGACCCAATGTTGATTACTAGTTTTACTTTCTTAATGTTTAATTAATAGTACTTCGTTTAACCTATACAGGGGTTATGTCAGGAAATTTAGTATTCAGAATTATGTATATTATTGCACTGGATAAGGCCCATCGGGCTCAAAATTACCAGGACTGATCTATCCCCCCACCGGCCCATCAGAGAACAACCGTCGCCTATGTTATCATGACCGACTACAACTTGTATAGCACATATAAGGGCCTCCGCATGTCAAATAAGGATCTTTGGAACCCTGGCATTTATCCTTTGAGTTATCCAACCTTAGTGACTTCGTCGGAGTAGATACTTCGTCCAACACGTCTCCTCGTTTTAGGTCTCGGCTCCATAACACGAACATATTAATTTGGCAGCCTTCGACGTAATATTTTAAAGGTTCGATTTCCTAGAAGTGACTCACGTGTATGGGGTAAGTAGTCGAACATATCAGTCTGTTGATATGGTCCCGCTACTCATTACATAATCAATATTCCTTTATTAATGTTCCCATCTCTGGTAAGTTCAATTTCAGTTCACTAAAATTACCACGATATAGATTATCAGCTGAATGAGGTAGCAAAATTTGTATATTCTTTTGTACGTAATTACCTATTTTCCTCACTTTGGACTTGGAATAAGAGAAAAATATATTCTTTAATTGTATTTTTTGTTTATTTTAAATCAAAGTCAATTAACTCATTTTCTACCAATAGATATTAGCTTAGGTAGTTAAAAATTTAATTGTCACCTTATTGTCTTCAGCTCAAGTTATATTTTACAGTACAACAATCAAAAAATTTATAACTTCATTTTTCCTGCTTAAAATTATTATGATTGAATAATTGCAATTTTTTTCTCTACTGAATCATTACATTTTATCGCAAGTTCTAGATGAATTGTACTCAGTGTTAGGGAAGACAAACCTCTGAATTTATCATAATGCATTTTTGGTTATACAGTAAGAATATCCTCAAGTCAATTTTTATAAATCAAGATTAAGTCCGTCACTAAACGATGTTATATCACTTCACACTCATTTACGAGTCACAATTCTTAATGAATGAAGTTAATCACAAGTTGCCACTGCTTTTGTAAAAACACAAAATAAAAGTTAAGCAAAAAACTGGAAAGTGTTTGTTTAAAAAATTGTTGTTTCTATCTAGTTACAGTTATTAAAAACGTGAAACCAAAACACGTGAGACAAATTTTATGTTTTTAAACAAAAAACTGCTTTCAGAACCGTAACCTTAATAAGTTTTTCTATGGCAATGTAGATAACTCATTTTTTCAACAAAAAAAATGATATATGTTTTGTGTCATTTTTAGAGATATATTACAGAATTTATCTTTTTTTTTTAGTGAATTGTATTTTGTTTACTTCTAGGTTATATTCATTATTTTTTAAGATACATACTATACTACTTTTTTTTTCAGATGTAACTTTATTAAAATAATATAACTTATCTTTTTTTTATTTTTTATAGAGTAAATACATAATTTGGTCCTCTAAAAATACACGAGACATTAGTTTGGTCCTTTAATTATTTTTAACATCAAATTGGTCATTTTTTATCTTTTTTTAAGGATCAATTTAATGTCAAAAATGACATTAGAGAACTAATTTGATTAAAAAAAATATTATAAGACTATTTTGATGTCAAAAATAATTATAGAACTAAATTAATGTCTCATATATTTTTAGATGACTAATTTTACGATTTAGTCTTTTTTATAATAACTCACTCTTAGGAATAAGTAGAGATGTGAAAATGGGCCGAGCTCATGAGCCAGCCCGAATAACCCGATAAAAAGTGTGAACTGAACTGAGAAAATCTCAGCTTGAACTAACTATGGGTCGATCCAGTTTAATTTTAAATTTCAAAAAGCTACTAACGCGAGTACTACCGCCTAATCAAGCGTAAAATATTATTATTTTTTGTTATATATTTAATTTTGTTATTTTTTATTCATATGACTAGTTTTATTTGGATTTAAAAAAAAAGAATCAAAGTTAGTAAATATATCTAAATCTTTCTTTTTTTTCTACTTGAAATATGATATTAATTTGTTCTAATTCCTTGAATTGATTAATTTATGGTTCAAGTAATGCTTCATAAATATATCATAAATCATTTATGTCGAAAATAATGTAGTAAATATTTACTGTTTATGTTAATAACACTTAATATAATCTGTTATACTTATATCTAATTTGCATACATATTCTTGTGAGCTTTGATTGATCTAAAAGTTTAATTTATCAATAACTTATTATTATAAAAAAAAAAAACAAAAAAAATCAAACCATAAACCGAGCCATCCCAACTTGCAACCCATATAGGCTAGGCTAGATTAATTATTTATTAGCCAACACTTATTATAAACCAACTCGACTCAGCCTAACTTAAAATAAGCTTGGCCGACGACGACTCGAATAGCCTGAATTGACACTTATGGGAATAAGATGTATTATAGGAACAATACGTGAGGTCACGCGTTATATGGTGCGTGGCAGCAGCAGTTTCAGGTCCTCAATAAACAATATATAGCTGTAAGAGAGGAAGACCACTCCTTGTGGCTATCCATCATCCATGGTTTGGTTGGGCCTTGAAAGACCAGAAGATGGCTATATCGTTAAATTCCGTCATGAGCTTCAGCTCAACCGTAAGTTCTTCCTGTCCTCTTACTTCTTCACCATTCATTTTATTTAGGACTAGGAGCTCCTCTATATGCTTCTCTTCTCTGTGCTAAGTTTCTCTTCAGTCATTTACTATAGTGTCTGCTTTCATTGGATTATTCCTCGTTTTCTCAAATCATATAGTTCGCCCCTTAGAGAGAGAGAGAGAGAGAGAGAGAGAGAGAGAACTGTTTTAACAGTATGCTAGCAAAGGTTAAACGTAAGTGAAAGGACTCAGATTTATGAAATTTTATACATTTAGATTTTAGAGATAAGCAATTCTTAGCTCTGATGGGATAACATGAATATATAAGGTGAAAATTTTGCATGTATGATAGGCTTGTTGAGATCAAATAATGAAAATAATGCTTTCATAACTGATGGGCACCTTGGTATGTTATTGAGGGTTGTAAAAACAGTTTATGTTGATCTTCTCATATACATGTTGTTGTTGACAGTTTATTTCCTAACTTCTCCATGAATCTTTGAAACCATTGCAAAATTTGGTACGATTTTTTCTTTTTTTATGCTTCCTTACTTATACAAATGAACAAATGGTATTGATGAAACAACATTCTTGATGGCATCCTTAGGTGAAGAAGAAATTGTAGTTCTTGGACTTGGTTTTTAGATGGTGGTCAAAAACAATTTTTGTTGAGATTCGGAAAAAAAATGTTGCTTTATGGTAACTTTTTATTAATTTGGAAATGAAATTGCTGCAGAAACCATACAGAATTTGCAAATACTTTGAAAAGTCGAAGAAATTTAGGGAGAGTTTTATCAAATACGATAGAGATGATTAAATTCCCATTTTTAAAGATTATGATTAAGCTAGTAATAAATCAAAATGATATTACTGCTTTAACATTGGACTTCTTCATTTTATCTACCATCTTGTTTCCCTAAGAAAACAGAATTGATGTTTCAACTTTTAAACAGTATGTCATTTAACATGTTTGCTTAGTCATTTTGTTTGTCAGTCTTATTTGTTTTGTGATCTTCTTCGATCAATTATTTTACTGTTTGACATGTTTATTTTTTAACAAGTTCTTAATTCTGCTTTGGCCAATTTCATTTTCTCTTTTTGCTATGAAAGGGTAAATATTGATCCTTGCTTGGCTATCTAAGGAATATGGTACTATGTTGTCTATAAAGTGCTGTGATGTGCTCTATTGCTCCAAAATTTATTGCAAGTCTGAAGTTCTTTTCTGAAAATTTTGTCCTGGACTTTTGTTTCATAGTAAAAAGTATAAATAAAAACAGAAGGAATAAAAGATAGATTAATTGCGGAATTTTTTTAATTTTGAATTTTATATATGCACCTCAAAGAATTGTAATTGCCAGCACTCAGTTAAGCTGCCTGGAGAAAATTCACCAACCTGCTTCTAGTGGCTATGGGAAGAATATGGAGATAAGAAGTTTATGGATTTAAGCTATGTTAAGAAGAATGTGTTTAAGGTTTGGTGATTGATTAGGTGAGATGGCTGTTAGAGGTTGGGGAAAAAGCTGAAATTTAAGTATTGGGTTGGAAGAGTTTCGAGGCACTGCAGGTGTACTGAACTTTAGATGGTAAGGATTAGGACTTGGGGCTTATATAGAGGTAAAAAAAAAAATCTTAGTTTTATTAAGAGTACATACTTCTTATGAAAGCTATGGTTCCAGTGTATTATTTTCTGTTGTTATACTGAAATATAGGCTGTCAGATCTTCTTGCGGATGGAGCTTTGATAGGTACCTGTTTTGTCATCATGCACCAAACTGATGCTTCAGTCAGACTTAGTCTAGTATATGGTACTGTAAAATATTTATTAATTGTAGCTCTGCAGTTATGTTATGATCGAAAGTTAAATTTTTGGTTCAGAGAGCTGTTTGATGATAAAAATGAGGGTTTTGCCATTGATCAGAATCCTTTTATATGGTAGTTTTGAGATTATTCTTGAGAAGAAAAAGCACCAACTTATATATAATGAAATATTGATGGTTATTGTGTTTATCATCAATTACTCTAGTATGACTTAAATGTTATTATGGACTGCCATTTTTCTGATTCTGATTACTTATGCTAGTCTTTCATTCTCCATTAGAAGTTGCAAGCGAAGTATCAGGATGCATCAAGGTATTCCGTTGGAGCTTCTTTACCAAAGGCCACTCAGTTTACACCCTTATTGGTAATGTCTGGATCAAGAATGCTTGCCAAGGAAAAAAGATTTGGCCATTGTCTTTCAGTTGCAGATAGTGATCAGCTTGCAGCAGACACCAGTAGTAAGGATTTTGGCAATGCTGAACATTCACCTGCCAATGATCAGTTGGCATCCATGAATCCTGCAGATGAAAATTTCCAATTGCAAGCTAAAGTTAATGCTGAGTCAGAATCTCAGACATCAGAGGGTTCCAATGGGTCAATTGACCAAAAGCAAGTGTCAGCAGCATCTCCTAGCTCACAATCTACGACCAAACGATCTTCCCTGACAGCAAGAGAGAGGTTAAGAGCGGCTCGAGTCCTCAGCCGGTACACAGAATCAAAAGCATCTAAATCAGACATGGGTAGCAGAGTGTTGGATGCTTTAAAAGAAAGTGACCGAGGGAAGAAAAGATCTAGACTTCCAGAAGCCCCTACTAACTTGTTTGATGACAGCAAGCGGGGGATGCCAAAGCAGGGCTTAACTTTCCAATTTCCTGGGGGTTTTGATCTGTTTATCGTTGTCTTTTCATTTGTTTTTATCAGTACAGTGATGTTTGCTACAACTTACCTTGTGTGGAAAGTTGGTGCAATCCATTTTAACGAGTACTGAGATGAGGTGTTAAGAATTCACCAAAAAGATAGAAGTGGGTAGCTGTGTGTGATTTATATATTTGGACAAGCTTGAGCTTCTTCAAACTTTATGAACTGATATTAAGGATCAGTTGTTCAGATTTTAGGTGCTCAGATTCTTATTTTTTATTTTCACAAGTTAGGAGTGAGATTTACTTCATCCGAGATGTACAAGTGAATATAATATATAATGCTAAACATTTACTCCTACAATTCTTCCGTTGGCTCCTTTCCTTCCTTTTTTATTTTTAATTGATTCTGTTTTTCTTCTCACAGTACATGTTACATAAAAAGAAGAAAGAATTTTAGAATTGACCCTTTTAGGTACATGTTATAAATTGTAAACCACAAATTTTTTGTGTGGTATATAAAGTTACTTCTTTCCTGAAGTGTTTAATATTGAGCACTTGAGCACCTTAGTTTTTATCACTTTTAAGATGTCAATGTACCGAAACAATGCAAGTTCAATTAGTCAAGTTTTAGGTGCAATAGTATGACTGTGACGCGCAACCAAGATGCTGTACCATTTGTTGAATTGGGATTGTTTCTGAGATTGTAAGAAGCGGTGGAAAATGAAGAATTGAAAATGAGATGAAAAAATTTATTTTCTATTATATTTTTTTGTTTAAACTTTTGACATTATATCTTCATTTCATTGTGGTCCCAGATTAGTAACAATATTTATTTAAGAGTGGAATGAAATTGGCGGCTATTTTACTTTCAATTATTTCTGTTAAGTCCTTGGGTAAATGAGCATCAAATTATTTAAAGAAAATTATTGATAAGTATTATATTAAGACGTATTTTGTTTTAGTGTTGTATTTTTAAAAGTATTATATATTTTTTTTAAAAATAAAATATTATTTTTATTTTAAAGTACAGTTGTTTATTGAAAATTCAGGATAACATAAATATAAATAAAATAATCACACTCTTCACAATAGAATAATTATTCTTTTCTTAGTGTTATCATATTTTTAAAAAATGATTAATTTAATTTAAAAAAATGACACGAAAATCAAACATCAAATTTCCTGATTTGATACTATATTATAATTTCCCCAATTTTTTTACTTCTCATTTCATTTTCAATCATATAGTTATTTTCATCTTTATCAACTGCGCCCTACACATAGCTCATCCAATAGAATGCATGGTTACCTTTGCGAGGCACAAAACATAGTTGCCTTGATTTTTGGTTTGAAATCTAATGCACCAGATACTATTTAGTATCCATAATACTTATACTTTAATTAATTAGTTGTTAAATATTTAGTTTGATATATTTAGTGTACTCCAAACATATCAACATGTGATAGAAGTTCCCCCTTCAATTTTGCCTCTTACTAATTACGCTTCATTGAAGCATTTCTTACGAATCCATGATCCTATCTTATCTTCTCGTTAATATCAGCCTTCTCTGACCAAAGGGACCAGGAGGGGCACATTGGCTTCCAACCTTAGGTACTGAAGTGCTTCATTTCATATCATGCTATATTGCTATTGCTTGACAAATTAAAAAGACGTGCTGTCTGAGTTCACTTTGATCCTTTTGGTTTGCCACATTATTATGGTGACACTTCACTTGCCGACGATATATATATTGCAGATATGTTCTGAGATTATGGGACCCAAAAAAGCCTTTGATCAGACAGATAAAATGGAGACACAAAAAAAAATGATCAAAGGGAGATGGAAGAAGAAAATACGGAATCATAAGTAACCACACAATTTGTGTGTGTGTGTGTGTGAGAGAGAGAGAGAGAGAGATAGGGGCTTACAAAGTGAGTGGTTGATCAGAAGTCGTATCACTCTTTAAGGTGCTCTTTATTATGAGTTACAATTGTAAGTGAGAATAGGGCCCTACGTTGTGACTCGGCCGGTGATTGTAATTGAAGTTTCCTTGTTTGATAGCTTGTGCTGTAGACAGACTAAGCAAGCTTTTCAATCAGAGTGCCATCAAAGTGTACAAAATAAGCCTCTTTTACTGAGTGCCATGCTTTGAACTTCCACCTTTCAATCAAGATACATGTAGGAAACCAAAACTTTTCTTGGAAGGATGCACAGTTGGACTAGTCCACTTACTTGCAGAGAATACGCTATGATTTGGTAAAATGGGTCCACCATGAAGGACAATTCTTATAATAATGTAATTACATCATGTGTTTGTCCATTTGTATGAGCAAATCTAGGGTTTTATATTTTTCGCGATTCTGTGTGTGTTTGTTTTCTTTCTATAACCTTTTTCATCTTGGTCATCATGGCAAAGACTAAAACTTTGGTTGGAATAATTGTACAGAGACATTGTTGAACGCGTAAAAGCTTAATTCTACCAAATTGAAAATTCAATGGGGAAGTTCTTAAAGTATCTTGAATGAATGGGATCCACCACCACACGCCTAGCACTTTGGAGTCAGCTTTAGTGATTTCTTTTTACTTTATCAAATAATTAACCAATCTTAATATTTAAACCACTGATAGAAGGATGATGAATGATTTTATTCCTAGAAATGTCCTAGGTAAACACTCAGAAAATAGCAATGCTTTTATTTTTGACATGCAGTTTCATGCTAAAGTCTTTTAGCTTGAAATGTGAATGAAGTATAGCTTCCCTGATAATTTATATGAAAACTAATTAATCTAAAATTGTAATCTGAGGCAAAAGTTCAAATAAAATGGCACTAAGAGTTCTGATTTGGATCTGGGCTATACACCACCAATAGAGCCCAACTGGTTATACTTACCATCAGAACAGATAAAACACTTTGTGGCGGTCACACAAGAATAAGATATTGATCATCATCCACTTCATCAACTGCTGCTACCAGGTCAAGCCATTCCAAAGTTCCAACAGTGCTTCCCAAGTCAATTAGCAGCTACTATTTCATTTCTGGTTCAAACTCTTACACAGAACGGATACTAATTAATATTAGCCTATTAGGCCAGGCCAGGCCACCCTCATTATTTTTTTCTTTTGGACTTCCTTTTTCCCCCTCCCTAAACTTCAGATTCTTTACTAAGTCTAGTTCGTTAGATTTATTAGAGGGGGGGAAAAATCTTCGTGAAGTGACAGACAGATACAGCCAAAATCAATTTTCATTTGACCAATTAAAGGTTATTGCATATCACACCAATCGCCATCAAGATAAGAAGAAGATCACTCATTATTAGTGCAGCAAACAGTAGCTGCGGATGGAAGATAAAAAGCTCAGAAAGCATGGGAGAAACTTTAGAATGGTTTCTATTGTGACTATGGAAAATTACTATGATTCTGGCTGGCCTCTGGGCACCAGCTGGGCTCAATGCAACTCTGCACCAAGCAGTGATCATTCTCCCTTTTCAGTCCCTACACAAATACTGCCTCATGTCTCTGACTCTGCCTCTCTTCAATTTGGTGAGTTCCTTTCATGGCCGGTACCCATTGAAGGGGCTGCAGAAGATAGAGCTGCAAGCGCTTCCAAGAGCCACAGTCAAGCAGAGAAACGGCGCAGGGACAGGATCAATGCACAGCTTGCAACTCTCAGAAAACTGATTCCCAAGTCTGATAAGGTAAAAAAATTTAGTGTGTCTCTTCTCATGGGTGGCATAATACTATCAAGTATTACCATTTGAAGCTTGAATTCCAGACATCATACGAGAAAATGGAATTCGCCACTCAGGGAAAACTCAAGTCATAAGATTTTAGATTGGATCCGTTATAATTTTATAGCATTTGAATGTGCCTCTTTTCATGGATGGCATGGTTAATTTCAATTATAATATGAACAGTTTGGATTTTGTTCCTGGTATCTCTCAAGATAATTAATGGAATTTAGAAGTGACATGGTATGCTTAGCAAGGTCATAAGGATTTTGAATCCACTTCCCCAATCCCCATCTTAAAGAGGGAGAGAATAATGGCTGAAGCTAATGAGGGTATATACATTTGTGCACTTGCAGATGGACAAAGCAGCTTTACTAGGGAGTGTGATAAATCATGTCAAAGATCTAAAGCGAAAAGCAATGGATGTTAGCAGAGCCTTTACAGTTCCAACTGAAACTGATGAAGTAACAATTGACTATGACCCTGCCCAAGGTGAAAACTCCGCTAAAGTAAACAAATTCAAGGACAACATCGTCATCAAAGCTTCTGTTTGCTGCGATGATCGACCAGAACTATTCCCTGAACTCATCCAAGTCCTCAAAGGCTTGAGACTCACAGCAGTTAAAGCTGATATAGCCAGTGTGGGTGGAAGAATTAAAAGCATATTGGTGCTTTGTTCTAATGATAGTAAAGAGGGTGTTTGCCTTAGCACTCTCAAACAGTCCCTTAAATCAGCTGTGACCAAAATTGCTTCATCATCCATGGCATCAAATTGCCCCACTAGAAGTAAGAGGCAGAGATTCTTCTTGCCTTCTCGTTGCGTACAGTAATTAACTGCAAAATCATTTTTTCTTCTCCTTTTTTTCTTCGGAGGGTCATTTCAGTGGGTGCAATTATTTGCTTTATTTTTCACTATTTATATACCGATCAGATATGTAGTTTGTCCATTAGGAAGTGAAAATGTTAGTTTGGTGCCACCAATTAATGCAATTTAAAGGGTGGGAAATTAAAAGGAAGCAGAGCAAAGCATATGCAGAAGGTAAGTAAAGAAAACTGGTGCATGACCACTTGCTGCATCCAAAATAGAAATTTAGCAACTTTACTTCATTTAGATCTCATCCAATCAATAGGATAGTGAAGAATAAAACAGATATATGCCCCCACAGTTATTATTTTTTAATTGGGTACGTTCTAAGAGAGAGAGACAGAACAGTAATTAAGCGGAAAAGTAGTTGGTCACTGGTGCTCATTAATTCATTAGCAGACAGGTTTTAGTGTTAAATCATACTACATTTGACTTTTAGAAGTGCTTAATGGATTCAGCAAATATTGGCACCTACACTCTAGTAGTTTTCGTTGTAGTGCAAGTTGCCCCTATATGGCCCCCCGAAATTCCCGTTTTTGATGCATAGAAGCAGCAGCTAGGATTCATGAGATAAAGCCGCCGCCAGCTAAAGGACCACATCCACGATAAGATTACTATTAAAACAAAAAAGCAACTTAAAGAAAAATCATCCTTGCAAAATGATTTGTATGAAAAAAAAAAAATCAATATGCTATCAGTATGTGTTATCTCTCTCTCTCTCTCTCTCTCTATATATATATATATATAATAGTTTTTACCTACTTTATTTTATATATATATATATATAATAGTTTTTACCTACTTTATTTTATATATATATATATATATAATAGTTTTTACCTACTTTATTTTCATAATTATCAAAATTAGACCAAACCACCCGGTGAACTAGTAAACTGGTCAAGTAATTGGTCTGGGTGATTAATTGGATCAGATATGTCTCAAATTCGGTATGACCTGGTCCATCTTAGCTGGTTTAGGCTGAAAGTCGGTGACCCAGCCAGTTGAACCGGCGGGTCATGAAATTTTTTTAAAAAAATAACTCTTAAACTTTAAAAAGTTATAACTTTTGACTCGTTTTTCTGATTTAAAGTCTATTTCATATAATTTTTCGAGATTTACGTCATGTCAGTCCTAATTTTTCAACAAAAAAAAACTTATTTTCTAAGTTATGAGTATTTTAATGAAAATATTAAGACTTTTTTTAATTAAGGGTTAAACTCTCTTTTTTTTTAAAGGTGATCATTTCTCTCAAAATAAAAATATTTTAGTTATTTATATGATAAATATCATTGTGTGTGTGTATATATATATATATATATAATTTTATGCAATTTGATCAGTAACTCATTGACTCAATACTCTGACTGAGTTAACTACCGGTCCGAGTTTAATAACTATACTATTTTTAGATATCTTGCATTTTTTATATTACATTATATATCCAAAATTCTAACTACAAGGGATGACTCAAGTAATAAATAAATTTAAACTTAACAATTAAAGAACCTAACAATGCCAAAGGTTCGAGCCCATAAAAAAACACTTATTAGAAATGACAGCATATAGTTCAAACGAGATTAATTTCACACTCAAAAATTGTGAGAATATTCAGATAAAGAAAAAATATTTAAAATTCTAAATTGATCTGAGAATCATTTAATGATAAATAACACTGTTAATTTAATAGGGATACCAAAAGTTGAGGTATGTAGAAATTCTCATTTTATATTGGCATAAAAAGAAAAAATGTTAGTGTAGCAACAGACGATAAAATTTGATCACAATAGCAAATACTTGGATGTCAGCAACTTCTTTAAGAAATTATCATTAGAAAATGTAAAATATAAAGCACCTATATGTATACATATATATCCTTTTTTTATTGTATAAAAGGTGACGTATATCTAAAAGATAAAGCTAGGACAATATTGAATCTCATAACATCAAGCATAATACAGTAACTATGGTCCATCCCGAGTTATTTATTTATTGACATATTTAAAAAAACAACATATACATTATTTAATAAAGGGAGCTGCTAACATTCTCCCACTCCTTTTTCTTAGCAAACTTTACCTTTTCTTTAGAGCAAAATACTCAATGTTCTTTTTTATTTCATGGAACTTCAATTTAGGAGTGTTTTAGGAATGTAATATTTAATTTAATTAAAAAAATAAAAACCCACAATCAAATCCGACTCTTTCTTAGCTGCATTGATTTGACTCACCATTTTGCCAAAATCTGCATACACTCCAACGGTACCAAGTTCTTTGCATATTTCTTTTAGGCTTTTGTGAAAATTATGAGAGAAATAGAATAAAAAAAAGTAAATAGAAGAGAAGTAGAGTAAAAAAATAAATAAATTTTTAAGTGATTTAAATTAAAAGAATAATAAAAAAATAAAAAATAAAAGAAAATTAAATTTTGTTGTAAATATATATTTATCTCTATTTATTTATTTATAAAATAAAAAAAAGAATGATATATTAAACAAATTTTCACCTCTATTCATTTCTTCTCACTTTAATAGAGAAATAAAAAAGTTGTAAAACCTGCTATTTTTTTTTTATCTTCTCTATTTCTCCTCTAACCAAACAAAAAAATAAAATCATTTCTCTCTTTCTCTAACTTTCTCTTTCTCATTTCTCTCAAAACAAACAAATGCTTAAAAGAGTTATAAATTCCTATAACTCAATTGGATTCAGATCCTGTACCCTTGCGGGCCTCTGAAAGATATTCTGAAACTGGGGGTTCAACCATCTCTTCGATTAAAATGGCTTACATTACACCAGAAGCATGCTACTTCCAGAAGCTCAAAATTTCTCTTGTAAAAACTATGATTTTAATTACCAAAACAAAAAAAACTATGATTTCTTGTTAGTTAAGATGATAGGCTTCTCTGAAAGGCTAATGTTCTATGGAAAATTGCAGAGAAAAGAGCCAGCTGTAGAAGTAGAGTTCTCTGCTAAATAGCAGAGGGGATCGAAGGAAGAAACCAACAACGATAAAAGAGGGCTTCACATTTTCCATTTCATTGGTTGTGATCCTCGAAATTAAGGGCATGACTTATACAAATACAATAGGTACATATTAATATAGAATGACTAAAACCTGAGATCATATTATTAAGTATATACTACACTCAGAGCTTTGTTGTACTAACAGATAGCAAAACGCTACCCCTCACCCAAGCACTATGTCCTCGCATGAGCAGTGAAGATTTTTTTTCAGGTACAAACATCGAGTACTTAGTCCTTAGAAATCAAGATAAAAGGTTTCATCCTTCAATTAATGGATGTCCAGGCTTCAAAGAGGATATGCTAAAACGATTGGTGAAACATCAGGCTTGAGAGAGGCATGATTCACAAATCAAAACTCGGAAGAAAAATATCTAATCAAGGCATGAAAATAGAAGTACTGCAATCGAGCAAAGGAAAAACTGCCAAACATATAATAACAAATGACATTTTTACTTCTCACCCAAAAAACCACACCGCCTTCCATGTGTAAACGACATGGAACAAAATTCCAGTCTTAACCTAGGATTTCATATGGGTTAAGGGTTGATTAGATCTCAAATGTATGATGACTAAGTTAGTAACTAGATATTCAACAAATATTAGGCTCAATCCATTAATAATTCATTAACTAATTTGATCTAATTCATTTAATTTATTATTATTATTATTAGATGAATTGAATTGAATTTAGACATTATATATATATGATAGATAAATGGTTCATTACGAGACTCCTACTACAAATGCACGTATAGATAAACGCATGAAGTCACATATATGATATATCTAAGACACAATCACTAGTTGCACAATATATACATTACAATAAAAAAAACATAACATAACTATATAGAGTAAGTCGATTGGTTTGTTCAACGTACCTAACAGAATCTAGCACCGGGATGGGATCGTGCGAATTACAAGTCATTATGATTTATAACAGATTACTTCCACATAATATTGCGTAAAGCGCGAATCCCAAATTCAACTACCCTCCACTTTTCAAGTGGAAAAGAAAAAAAGAAAACCAAACACGGGAAAACCAGAAAAGCAGATACTGAAGCTTGTTAATTGGAAGTAAGAACGAAAATATTCGGCTAAGATAAGGTCCAAAGAACACAATAAAAATGTCTCAGAACATAAAAAATGAGAGACCAGTACTACGGAGTCCCATTTGACAACGATAAGAACAGAAAGAAAACAAAACTAGGAACTTGTTGGAGAAAACACACTACTTGGATCTCTGTCTCATCTTTCGGCGCTTCCTCTTCAGCCTCCTCATACGCTTCTTCTTCCACTACACAACCACGGTACCAATCAGATCAAAAACCCTAGAACGACAACACAATAGGCAAGGAAATAAGTGAAGCACAGGAACTAGAACGGAGCTTACCTTGGCTCTCATGGTGCTCAGGAACCGAACCTTATCCCCTTCCACGCCCTCAGAACCCAAACCCTAGTCGTCTGAAACAGGAGAAGGCTGCGGAGAAGTAACAGAGACTGGGAAGATCGTGATGGTAGGTTTCGAGAATTTATAGCGAAGAAACCCTAACGCTGACAAGTATTGGGCTTTAACCTTAATTTGCGTATTCTTGAATCCATCGTGGGTTCCCAAGTTACAATAATAAGAATGGCCCATTAGCTTTCTGCTAATAGCCGAATCCTTGGCTAGGATGATATTGAATAGATTTGAATTCTCTTTTTTTTTTTTTATTTTTATAAGACAAGAATAAATAAAATAATTTCTGTCATTTTTTTGGTAAGTAAAAGTTTAGGGGGAGGTCAGATTATCTCATTTTATGCTCATGATATGTCACAAGTCTAAGTGAAGATTTATAAATTTCAATGATACTTATAGATGATTTATCAATGAAAAATTATTAACAAAAAAATGAACTCAAGACCTTTTCTTAATGATATTTGATCATGCTAATTAAGTCAACCCTTATTGGTTCAGTCATATTTTTTCAAAAAAAATTAAAATAAAGAATACAAATCCCAATTAAATACAATACACACATTAACTACACCTTAAATGGATAGAATTAGAGGATCTTGGACACCTATGTTTAGAAAGGTTTTTTATTTATTTAATTTTAATCAATGATTCATATTGAAGCTTTTTACATTATCACTCAATCATACATACATTGTTACATTATTAAAAGAGTTTGACTATGAGACTAATTACTTAAAAAGTTAAGCAATTTTAGTGAACTGTGAATCAAAATTAGACTATATTTTCCCCTTGGATACCAAAGAAATTAAAATCTCTACATTATTGGATACTATATGCAGATTTTAGATTATTTTTTCATTATCATGACAAGTATAAAATTTTGGAAAGTTAGGACAAAGGAATATTTCGCATGGCTATAAGAATGACAGCATACAGAAAGTTCAGAATTTTCTTATTACAGTCAATTATTTGCACTAGCAATCTATATCTATATCTATAACAACCTAATAGCCCAACCCAACCAAAAATTACAGTAATATTTTGAGTAAATATTTAAATTGGTTCTTCAAATATATACAAAAACATCACTTTGGTCCTTAAAAGATTGTGGACATTAATTTAGTTTCTTAATGATTTAAGTGGACATCAAAGTGGTCATTTCATCATGGGATGTCTTCATGCCGTTACAACTTGTCCGACAGGGCATGTTAACTATATATGTGGCGCTCCTACATGTCTATTGGTCTTTACATGGACAACATGTGTGTGGTGAGATGAATTTCACCACCTAAAATCCCTAATTCAAAAACCCTAAAGTCCAAAAGTTGTGAAAATCCCATAAACTCATGAGCTAAAGATATATCAGTTCCCAGTTCTGGTCGAACGGACTTGGTAACTCAATCAAAATGAATGGATTCCAAACAAAATAAATCTTTTTTAGCTTTATGTGAGGTAGAGAAAGCATAAGTAAATGCTAACTCAACCGAATAACTATTCAACGACTACCAAGATTTTTTGTTGAATCAATAGCAGAAGTTAACCCCTAAGCTATAGGAGTTTCAAGAGCTAGGTGACTTAAGGCAAGGGAATTCACACTCAACTAAAAACAAAAAGTCTAGGTGAGACATACCAAATTTCAATTCTGAGAATGTCTTTCCAAAATGGTGTACATAGGACTGACAAAACAACCTCAACAGAAAAATAACCAGTCCAAACCAGAGAAGTTGGGGCCAAGGTTAACCCAACCTCAAAGAAAGAGGTTTGAAAGTACAAATTTAAAGCTTATAGCTTAACCACATTAAACTAGATTTAGTGTTCCTTAGTTGACGCAAACCACATTTTGTTGGATTGATTGCTTGAGATTCCAAGCTTAATTCTTCAAAGAGTACAGCTAAGCGAGATCTCAAAGCGACGATCAATGGTCGTCTTCAGAGGTGGTTGCAGCAACCTAGTTCTCTCTTATGCATCACTCACTCTTTTGTTGCTGATCTTGGACTATGGCTTTGATTAAAAAAAATTGAATCTTTGATTGGTTAATGGGCTTTAGGGTTATTGATTTATGGGTTTTGATTCATTTGAGAGAAAAATTTTGGGGGGGCGAGGAAAGGTGATATGAAATGGGACTGTGGCTTTGATAAAAAAAAATTGAATGTTTGATTGGTTAATGGGCTTTGGGGCTATCGATTTGTGGGTTTTGATTCATATGAGAGAAATTTTTTTTGGGGGGGGGGGAGGGAAGAGAGAGGTGATATGAAATCCACATAGGACGAGTGAATGTCAGCTGAGAAGTTAACGTGCCACGTTGGACAGTTTTAGACGGTGTCATGATGAACGTTGACAGAAGGACCGAATTGATGTCTACTCCAAACTTTCAGGGACTAATTGATGTCTCAAATCTTTTGAGGACCAAACCGATATCCAGTGTATCTTTAGAGGACCAATTTGAGTTTGTACTCCAATATTTTTTTAAGTTAAATTACTCATTTAGTCATGATAGTTTCACACATAAATTAATTTAGTCTTTATAGTTTAAATTGTTAAAAAAAGGTCCTTATAGTTTTCTAATAATGTAAAATGGTCCTTATTAATTGAGTTTGTTCCCTACTCAGAGTGAAATTATAAGGATCTAATATAGGACCAATTTGAATTGTTTGAAAATTATAGAAACTATTTTACATTTTTTTTAAATTATATAAGCATTTTTAAACATTTTTGAACTGTAGGAACTAATTTAAATTTAGTGTAAAATTATAGGGATCAAATGAATAATTTAACCTAATTTTTACTAAAAAAATAAACTAAATTCAGGTATCGAATCAATTCTTATATACAAATTAAATTATTCCTTTATATAAACTATTAAATTAATTGTTCAAATCCTCTTCAACTCTATGTCACTTAATAGGAGAATTATGTGCACTACTAATATTATGATAAAACTTTCACATTATAAAACAGTCAGGTTGAATACATTTTTAGATATTTCTTTGGTATTTATCTTTTTTTTTCAAGGCACCGATATTTAAGGTAAGTTGTCAAACATTTATTAGTTGTTATTTATATTTAATAGTCTTTCAAATATTTATTATGAAACTAATAATCAATAAATAACTGATAACTCAGCTTGAGTACCATACCCATCAGAGTACTATAACAACTCCCTATATTTTCATATTATGATACATTTTATTCAAACAATATAAATATTTAATATATTAATAATGTTATTTAAAATCAAAATCTCATAAAAAATTACATATTCTAAAACATATGATATATTACAAACCCGTGTAATGCACGATTATTATAACTAGTAGTAATTGTAATTTTCTTACTTTTTTAAGATTCAGTTGACCAATCACATAAAAAGGAAAACTTTTGTTCTTGCACCCATTCTTTTCGATTTATCCTTTTCTTGGTAAATTAACAGCGTGTTTAGTTTATTTTTTATTTTTTTACTTAAATATGTTTTTATTTTAATTATAAAAATATCATTTTATTTTTATTTTATTTCATATTTTTAAATTTTAATTAAAAAATGGTGAAAAGAACTAAAAACAGAATTCATTTTTTAGGCGTATATTATATTCCTACAGCATCAAAAACATGAAAGTTGTGGGACCTTGAAATCTTACATAGCATGCGGAAATATTTTTTGCATCATATAATGTGGAAATTTAAATATATACTTATGTTATGGTTGCGTCTTTTCTTAATCATGACTTAATTGTAAAATAGTCATTTTTTATTTTTATTGTGATCCTAATTCATAACATTATTATGAATAAAGAAAGAAGATAGTATCATTTAATATACTCAAGGACAAAAAAAGGGAGGCGGGGGGCAGCTTTTTTCTCGTTCCAATTGGAGAATGGCTCACTTTCGGTGGAGTTAATGTCTATACTCTATAGTGCCAAGTCAAATACTTTTCCATACTCCTGATTCAGTATTAACTTTAATATAATTTAATATCCTCACGGAACTATCACAATCACAAGCCCATAACTTGAATTTAGATAGTTATGTCATTAATCAATAATTGGATTCACATGGGTCAGATTTAATTTTTTTGGTCATTTTTCTTATTTTTTATTTGTCCTTCTAATTAAATATTAATAATTCAGAAAAATAAAATTATCTTTTAATTATTAATTTTTTTTATTGAATTTTCAATATTTAATTTAAGAGACATAAAAAAAATAATTCCTTAGTGGGCCATATCATCGTTGTGCCTAAAAACAAATGATGATCCAACACCATTAGCCGGGTAAGTTGCAGCAATGAATGCTACTGGCTCATCAAAGGGACAAGTTCAGTTCCCAGCAGAAAGTTATCCATATGGCCAGGTTCAATGGCTTTCCCAACAAACATAGGTGCAAGAAAGCAACGTCAAACTTAGCAGATAAGGTGGGATAAAGAGATGAGGGGTCACTGGCCGCAATTTTAGTAGTCGGCACATCTAAAATGATATTAGAATAGATGCAAAATCCATATTAATTTTAATTATGATAACAAAATCCATATTAATCCACATCTCAAATTGTGATAACAAAATCCATATTATACCCAAACAAAAAAATAGAGGAAGCTGGTTTGGCAGCAATCTTAGTGTTTATGAATATACGACAATTCATTTTCTTATTTTTCTCCTCAATTCATCAGTAGTTATTAGTTGTATTTTATTCTTTAATCTCTAAAATGTACCTCTCGATTTAGAGTATCTAAACTCATTAATATAGAGTAATTATACTTACACGTATATTTTATCTTACATATTTTATATATTTTATTTTATCTAAATTTTTTTAATGATAAAAAAGGAGAGGTGAAAGAGAGAAGGAGAAAATAAAAATAAAATAATCTCATACATTTTATATATTTTATTTTATCTAAATTTTTTTTAATGATAAAAAGGAAGAGGAGAGAGAGAGAAAATAAAAATAAAATAAAGTATATGAGATGAAAATTACGTGAATTAATCTTTTGGAGCCCCAATCCCAATTGAAAAACCTTTGCATATCCGCGTACATAACAAGAAGCAGGACCACATATCGCAGTAGACCCAGCCACAGCTGACGCAGAAGAGCAACATCTTTCAGAGCTTTTATCAAACACGTGTCGTTCGAGAAAATTATATGACCTTTCTGAACCCCGGTTTTCCATCATCCAACGTGGGAGCATAATAAATCAATTACATATTATCACAAACAAGTCCACCGACTTGCGCCTAATGTCATGTGCAATTGTCTACTCTAACGTTTACTTACAGGTAAACAAAAATTTAAAATCAGCTCAAAGTTGTATATAATTAACAGATATCTCTAACAAGTTCTTTTTACTACGCTCAAAATGAATGATCTAAATTATGTAAATTGTTATGATTTTTATTAATATCCTAAAACAAAACCCAAAAAAAAAGAAAAAGAAAAGAGAGGGAGCTCGAACTCAGAATTGGATGTTAATTCGAATGGGTGGTTCTTGAATCAAAATATTTGGAAACGAAGAATCAACCTTGAGAGAAGCACGGCAGAGTGGGCAACTAGAGTGATGATAGAGCCACTTATCAACACAATCGCAATGGAAACTATGTTCGCAGCCGGGCAAAACCTTCAACTTCTCGCCGTCACTGAACGCGCCCAGGCAGATGCAGCACTCCGTTTCTTCCGAAGTGCGATTCGGATCCGACGGCGTCTGGTGCAGGATCATGGGCAACTTCTTGATCGAGGTAAGGTCGAGGCCCTGCGGCGGGGGCGGCGGCGCGTGGGCGGAGGGGAACGCGGTGGGGAGGTGGCCCTGGTAGCGGCAGATCCAGCGAGTGTAGAGGAAGAGAACCATGACGAAAAGGATAATGGAGAAGAGGACGATGATGAAGAACAGGGTCCGGCCTCGGATTTCGAGGTCTCGGTCATCCAGCTCTGTGTAGTGCCAATTCAATGCGCGAGAGTCTTGGCTCGACATCGTGATTTTATTTTATTTTATTTTATTTTGCGGCGGCGGTGACGGTGGCGAATGGCGGAAGACAGCTACTGCGGCGGTGGCATCAGAATGAACTGTGTTATCACAGTGAATGGCGGAACCTGCTTGCTGCTCTGAGCAGTTGCTGAGAACTTGAAACGACGAGCTATCGTTATTTATAGTTACGTTCGGTGATTACGTATACTCTCGGCCTCGGCGCGTGGTTAACAGTATTTGTTAAAAGTAGATTTTTTTTTTTTCGGATTTGTTTTGAATTTCAATTTTAGAAGGAAACTAAAAACTAAAAAGTGTGAATTGCGCGCAGTGGACATCAACGTTATCAAAGGCGATGGTGCAGCAGGTTTCGCCGACAAGTCCTCTTTCCTTGGAGAAATCGTGAATAGATGATAAGTTGATTTAGGTAGCTATATATATATTATATATATATATATTAGTATTTACGGTGAGATGTTAATATTTATTATTTATATTTAATAATTTTTTAATATTTATTATAAAAATAATAATTAATAAATAATTTATAATTTATATTGTGTATTAAACTTATTAAAATACTAAAATAATTCTCATGTTTAATATATATTTTCTGTTGGATTTGGTTAATTATTTGAAATAATTATTTTTATATTTAAAAAAGTTATTTTCAAAATAAAATAATATATTTGAGTTTTTTTGAGAAAATTGTTTATTCTTTTTTATTAAAAATATTTTATAAAAATGCTAAAAATTTAGAATTATATAATTATTTAATTTTAAATTATTTTAAAAGTTTTGAAAAAAAATATTTATTTATCTTCAATTAAATAATTTTTTTAATTATTTTATATCTCTTTCATCAATTTTATACATAAAAAATATTTTTTATATAATTTAAATAAAATTATTTATCTTAACATTACTTATAAATATCAACTAATGTTGATCCGAATAAAAAAGGTTTAAATTCTTTTAAATATCTACTTCAATAATAGAGGTTGATTATGAATAAAGTAAATATTCTTTCAAAGAATTATTGCTTTGCGCATGAGAGATTAGTCTTCCAACAATACATTTAGAGATACTTTAAAAAATAAAAAAAATATTTATAAATAATTATATTTAAATATAAATTAAATTTTTATATATAATTAAATTTTAATATAATATTTTTTTTATAATTAATTCAAACACACACTTAATAATCTTTTGATTAAGATTATTTTTTAGCACAAACGTGTGTATACGTCTTTACGAATGTTTCATAGAAAAGAAATAAAAACTTCCTTATATCCGACACGTTTGGGCTGAGAGAAATGTTAATCCAACAATCAATAAGGACCCATTTGGACTTTGGATTTAAATTTCAAATTTGATTTTTGATATACTTTTTAGAATAACACGTTTTACTTAGGATAAATTATATACTAGAAAATTACTGCGACACAAATCAGAATCATTGTTGGATTATTATATGCCCTTTTTTATGTTAATGAAAGTATACATTGCTTTCAAATTGCAGCCTGCACGACAGTTCTGTGGAATGAGCCTATTCTATTTATATAAATAAATGCGTGCCAGTGCCACTGATACACACCCAAATGAACTAACTGTCACATTCCAACTGTTCATAACCAATTACCTGGCCTCAATCTAAATCTTCCAACTTTATCAAAAGTGAATAATTTCCAAATTAACTTTTCTAGATTAGGATGTTCAAAATTTTTTCACTCTTGACGCTACCCATATAGATTGTTTATTATTGCAGCTATTTTAATTGGACTGTGGAAATTCTTACCGTTCCCAATTTGGTTAGATTTACCAAATCAAAAGGTTTATCAATTACCCAGCGTTGCCGTCGTCCAAAATTGACGGTTTTACCACTTTTATTAACATTATAAAGTCCAAAATTGACGGTTTTACCACTTTTATTAACATTATAAAAAACAAAACGATTTGAGATAATTTTTGGCATATGCTGTAACTGATTTCGGTCCATTAGAATTTGGTCATTAAGCTGTTAGCTGTTCAGGAATTTATAACGTTTAAATCAATAAAAAAAAAAACTTAGTATTCTTATTTAATATTTATGTATCATAATTATCTAAAAATGAGACAATAGAAATATAAATTCTAAGAAGTTAAGAGATGAAAATCGTATGCCGTAGGTTAGGTGGTTTTAAAAAAGATCAATTAATATTTACTGATGGGGACTGTATATTTCAATTTATTCTTTTGCATAAAATTTTTGGCTTAGTGAGTTTCTGAAAATAAAGTGGAAATTGCACCCCCTAAAGCTTTCCCACCAATTTCATATATAGTCAGTTGAGAATTGAAAATTTAGTATATCTCTACATTAGTATGATATTATTTATTTTAAATTTAAACTCTCATAAATTTTTTTTTGGACATCACTCAAAAAATCTTAGCTAATAGAGACATTTCTTATGCTTATAAATCCATAATCCTCTTCTTATTTAAACAATATGAAATTTATTTGCACCTCAACATAGTCCCTCAATCAATTAATCAGATTTGGTCAACTTGCACCTTTAACGTCCAAATTAGAGTTTTAAGGTTTGTATGTGTGTCACGTCTCAAGGTAAAACACATTGGTGTTAGAGCGAGAAAAATTCATCCAAGTATAAAGACATTTCTATTATTAATAAATCCTATAATATCATTTGTTTGAAATACTGTTAAAAGTTTTTATGCCAAGTGTAAAACCTTAACTATTATGAGTGTTTAATGGGTCGGATCAACTTGCAAGCCAAGTAAGTTAAAGTGCAATTCATCATGAATTGACTTGAAACAATTGGCTCATTTAGACTTCACAACTCATATATGTTAATGTTTTAAACGGCTCGCGAGCTCAACTTAAAATCAATTGAGTTGTGAAAATTAACTCACATTGAGTTTGAATTTAACCGTGAACTAAGTAAATTTTATTTGAGTTTAGCATGAACTGAAGAATTCAATTCAACTCAATTACCACTATAATGTCTAGTTAGAGGGTGTTTATATATTTTTAATTATTTAGAATAATAATAATTAATTGTATCTATAAATCTGTTTCTTAAAAAAAGTAAGATGTTTCGATTTTGTTAGAAAAAAATATTGATTATTTTTATACTTAAAACAGTTTTTTTTTAAATTTAAAATTTTAGTATTATTTTAAAAGTTGATTATTTGATTTTAAATTATTTCAAAAGTTTTAGAAGAGAAATATCTCTTGTTCTTCAACAAAATAAAATTTTCAATAATTTTATATATCTTTTAGTAATTTAATATATAAAAGTAATTTTTTTATATAACTCAAAGAAAACTATTATCTTAAAATATTTATGAATTAACATATTCAAACATAAATTAATTTTCTTCAAAATTAATTATTCACATAATTTTTTTTTCACAATTAATATAAATACACACATAATTTTAATAACTGATAAAACACGCGACCTAGACAGAACATGCGTGCGAACAATAATATGCAGCAAAACGACATATTAATTTATTGACCTGTGCTTGTGTCTTGTGCTAGAAATCAGAATAATTTTCAAGTGTTAATGCATAGATGCAAACATATGCAACAAATATCAAATCGTTAGTATGGGCGTGTGGGACTGAGAGTTTAGGGCACACTGCTGGCTTGAAGCTTCATGCCTGAGTCCGACCCGGGCAAAAGGCAAGTGTGTTTTGCCTCTTTTTTTGGTTGGTCTCTACTAGGATAGGGATAAGGTCAAGGTTTCCTGTTTTCTTTTCTTTCTTTCTTTCTCTTTTTTGTTTGTTTTTTTTGACAAGGTCAAGGGTGGTTGTGACTGTGAGCATACCTTTTCAACACGGATATGGGCCCATTCAGAGCCCAATTTCAATTAAAGTTAGGCTAACTTAGCTATCCCCTAAAACATGAAAGCAATACAAATATCAAAAATTGGTCATTCGACTGATTTGGGAGAGACGTTGCTATTACTGGCACATATCTGATATGGCGATGACTCAAAAACGAGTAAATCTGTGACCCAAAAGAAAGAAAGAAAGAAAAAAACTAACAAAATCTGCTAAGGCCCACAATATCCACCATCCATTACGGTTCGGTTCCCTTCTCTCATAAGTCATATCATTTATCAACTTCTTTTTCTTTTCTTCAAGAGAGTGATCTAACAAGAGAACCAATTGGGGTTGATTATCAGAAATTTCGCAGGTCATTTATGCCTCTATTCGTTTCTATAGAACAGTTTTGGAAACAACTTTTAAGAACAATAACAACCTCAAATTCTGTTTGTGATATTTGTTCTAAGAGCATGTATTTTTCTTTTAAAAAATTCCAGTGTTTTTCTAAAAAAAATGAGTTTTATTAAATGAGAAATGTATATTGTTAAATGCTTATGATAAATTAGTTAAAAGTATATATAAAATTAAATGATTGCATAATACATTTATTTAATTCAATATTTGATTAAGTGCCTATATTTACAAAAAAATCACGTAGCTACAAATTTGTTACATAATAATTCTAATAAAATTAGGAACAAATTACAAAAATTAAGCCACTAAACAAAATTTTGCAAATCGAAAAGCTATAACCATCTGATGACAAATGTTTGATTAAATGCCTATATTTGTAAAAATATACGAGCTACAAATTTTCACATGTAATATTTGCTTTAATAAATATTTGATTAAGAAATTAATACACTATTGTAAAAATTTAAATGAAATCAAATTAATTATAATTGAAAATTGAATTTATATTCACAATTATAATTAAAAAATCCTATAAAATTAAATTTTCAATAGTAATATTAGGAGCTATTAAAAATGAGTTGACATGCAAAGTTGGAAAGATATTTAAATACATAAAAAAATCATTTATAATTGACATATGCATGAGGGGTTAAAAAATTTGGAGGAAAAAACTTTATGTATAAATGACATGTGGCATTAATGAAACTTGAATAATCTCTTTTATAATATAAATTTTATTTAATAAAAAAATTAGGAGTAAGTTAAAAAAATGAGCCATTAAATAAAATTTTAAAATTTAAAAAGCTATATCCATTTGATAATAAATATTTGATTAAATATATATATATTTACAAAAACCAAGGAGCTACAAATATTTTACATATTAATTCCAAAATTTTTAATAGCTATTTGATTGATAAATTAATACACTATTCTCAAAATATAAATTAAATCAAATCAACTGTAATTGAAAATTTTGGGTGAGAACTAAGGGTATCCTTTAGTCGATAGCTAAAGACTAATCCTTTTTAAGGTAGAGAAATCATCGAAGTGGGTATAGTCTCTCCCAACAAAGTCTTTTTCATACATATTGCTTAATTCAAACTCAGGACAACATGGTTAAGGGACATAGCTATCTACCAATTATAATTGAAATTTGAATTTAATTTCATAATTATTATGCATAATTGTAATTTAAAATTGTAAAATTTAATTTTTAATAGTAATTTTAAAAGCCATTAAGAAAGAGTTGACATGTATAGTGAAAAAATTTAAATATATAAGAAAAAAGACTCACTTATTATTGACATTTATATCAGAGGTAAACAAATTTAAAGAAAAAAAATTTACTGTATAAGTGACGTGACATAAAACTTGGATGAACCTTTTTTTTTTATAATGCATATATATAATGTGATCAGTTCATTTGCCTGCCCATAATTTTTTCTTCAATGTAAAAATCAAGACCACCATTTTTTTTAAAAAATATTTTGGTGAAGGATCTCACCCACAAATTATGAGTTTATATATATAGAGCTACCATTTCATACATTATACTAACATGCCAAAGTTTGCAGATCGGAAAGTTTCGATGGTAGATCAGCATATAGAGAGAGAGAACAAGATAAATAAGTAAAAAATAAAGAGAAGTTGAAAATTATGAGGCTTAGCGATGTATTTTGAGATGAGAGGGAACTAAAACGATGACGAAAGAAAAGAAAGATGGACCAACTGTGCTAGAAAGTTTAAGTTGTTTACAAGTCTGCCACTGTTTTTGTTAGAAGCTAGGACGGAGAACGAATGTTTTAGTCTTTTGACAGTAATCTAAAGTATATCCATCAATATTTTAACTCACTCACATCGAGACAAAAACATAATCAATCCCTCCGCAATAACTAACCCCAGATCACACATTTCCAATTAAACTGAACTTAATCACACATCACTCTTTAAGTTTTAACTACAATTTAAATTACGTTCCTTAAAGTAATTTCTTTACTCTAAAATAACCTTGCCCAGCGCTCCACAACAAAACTCATTCTTCCCAAGTTTTCTTTTCCTTAGATTCATCCACAATGGTGGCGCACAATCGAGCATGCAGAGGCCGTCGTACGAGGAGGCATGACGGTGGAAAAGCAGAGGGAAATTATGCAGCACAGGGTTAATAAAAACAGCAGACTCCTCACTATGCATGGTTTATTGCCTCTCTCACCTCCATCGATATCGTTCTTCTTAGAATTCTCAGTCTTCAAGAGACACGGATTGCCACATTCTTCATCTCTGGTCTTCCACGATAAACCCATGCATGCTCAGCCTTGCGATTGAATCAGACTACCAGGCAGTGAGACCTGTTGGATCAGAAAGTGTAGACGACAACTGACCTGCAAAATAGGGTAGAAAAATAAAATAAAGTGAAAGCCTAAGACATGTGGATACACACTGTCCTTAAGGATTTATTCGGCTAATGCGAAATCCCCCCAGGATATAACAGGCTCTTCCCAGCCGAATGCGGCTGAGGTTTCAGATCAGCCGAGAATATATTTTTAATCAATTAACCCAGAGGAAGAGGAAGAAGGAGAAGAGAACAGATGAAGAAGAAGTCAGTTTTTTCAGTATGTAAAGGTGATAATGCAGGTGAGAAAATAATGGGATGAGATATTTTAAAAACTGCTTGAGAGAAATTTGGGGAACAAGAAATCTGATCGGTTGAGAAGTGGTCGGCCAAAGTTGGACCAAGTCAAATACTCAAGTTATTTGTTGGACCAAGTCAAATACTACTGTTAAAATATAGCTGTTTCCGGATAGGGCCATTTAAAAATTAAATTTAAAATTTAAATAAAAACAGAGCAAAAACCGTGAGGCCTCATTATCATGCGCACGTGGGGGGGGCAAATCAGATGATTTGCACTACCTGAGCCCAAACTTGGGCGCGCGAGCCCATTCATCTCACCGCCATTTTACAAGCCCATATCACAAGTTACTTTATAAACCCTTTAAAAATTTGAAGACTAAGCAATGTGGGACTTTGAACTTTTGAAATATTACAACACATAATACAACAATCCCCCACATATTTCAAAAGTTAAAAGAAAAATAAAACAATTTTATATAAGAAAATATATATATATAAAATTTTCTGGGTTAACACCATGGGTGTAAATGCGTCAAACTGGTGTCTTTTGGACTATGAACTGCACCTAGACTAACAGACATAATATACAGTGAGTTGGTGAAGTAAACTTCTCGAACCAGAAACACTTTGTCGTACATTAGAGGTCTGTCAATCACACTACACCCACCCAAACTATTCTCGCTGATGACGCTGTGTTGCGCTAGTAGGCCATGCACGCGCCTGGTAATTCATGAGTGCTCTAGAGATTATGCCTCAATCTCATACAAGCGGCCCCACTTGACACTCATATAGGTGATTTCATCAAGTGTATGCTGCAAATCATACACCACCCATAAGGGATATGAAATCATTAAAAGCTTTTAAGCTTATCCTCTCAATAATGCAGTTCCAGCACTACTCACACCATAGGAAGGGACAAAAAGATATTAGTGCTAGCAGAACTAACAAGTGACTTGTTTTTACCCATATGAACCTTCTTCATGGGATCTCCAATCACAAAGGTTGGGTTACCATCATTGTTAATTTCAAATTGGCTTAAGTCCCATTCCCCTCGATGTTTCATATATTAATTTCCTTCCAAGAGGCTTTGTCAGAGGATCGGCCAAATTCACTTCTGACTTCACATAATCAATGGATATTGTTCCATCTTTTAGCAGCTGCTTTACTACATTATCTCTCAATTGTATATGTCGATTTTTACCATTGAAAGTCTTATTCTTTGCAATGGCTATTGCCGCTTGGCAATCACAATGCATTGACACTGATGGTGTTGGTTTTATTCCTAAAGGAATATTCGCTAAGAAGTGTCTTAACCACTCACCTCATTACTGTACCAACTCCGCAGCTATAAACTCGACTCCATAGTGGATCTAGCAATTATTGTTTGTTTTGATGATCTCCAAGCAACCACACCACCACCAAGTGTAAATACATAACCACTAGTGGATTTTATCTCATCCGAACTGAGATCCAGCTTAGCATCACCGTATCCTTCTAATACAAAGCAGGAATCCACTATACACTATACCATAATCCATGGTACCTCTCAAATATTTCATGAGTCTAACAAGTGCAGCCCAATGATCCCGATTGGGACTATGTGTATATCTACTCAATCGCCCACAAAGATATGCTATGTCAGGTCGAGAGAAATTCATTAAATGTAACAAACTCCCAATCATTTGAGCATATTCAGTTTGAGCAACAGGATCACCCCTATTTTTCTTTAATTGAGAGTTAGCATCATAAGGGGTACTCATTGGCTTTGAGTCAAAGTGACCAAACTTCCTAAGAAGTTTCTCTACATAATGTTCTTGTGACAAAGATTATACTATCACCATTCCTTATGATTTTAACTCCTAATATTACACTTGCTTCACCCATGTCTTTCATATCAAATTTAGATGCAAGAAAAGATTTTGTTCTAATCACTACATCATAACAAGTACCAAAAATAAGCATGTCATCTACATATAAGCATATAATAACACATTCACCATTTAATAATTTGGTATACACACATTTATCAACTTCAATAGGTGAAAAACCATCATTAATCAAAGTTTGATTAAATTTCTCATGCCATTGTTTTGGTGCTTGCTTTAAACCATATAAGGATTTGAGAAGTTTGCACACTTTATTTTCTTGACTGTGAGTTACACACCCTTCAAAGTTGTGTCATATAAATTTCTTCTTCCAAATCACCATTTAAAAAGCAGTTTTCACATCCATTTGGTGAATAACAAGTTTGTAAATTGAAGCTAAGGCTATTAAAACTCGAATTGAAGAAATTCTCGTCACAGAGCAAAAGTATCAAAATAATCAATATTTTGTTTTTGAGTAAAACCTTTTGCTACTAATCTAGCTTTATATTTTTCAATTGAACCATCATGTTTATATTTTCTTTTAAAAATCCATTTGCAACCAATAGGTTTTGTTCCAGGAGGTAAATCAACTAAAATCCAAGTGTTGCAATTTGAAATAGAATCAATTTCGGCTTTAATAGCTTCTTTCCAAAATGGAGCATCAGAAGATGAAATAGCTTCAGTAAAAGTCAAAGGATCATTTTCTATAAGATAAGTGTAAAAATCATTTCCAAAAGATGTCTCTCTCCTTTGTCTTTTACTTCTTCTCAAATCCTCATATGAGTTTTCATTATTGTTTTCTAAAGAATTATTTCCTAGAGAATTATTTTCTAAAGAATTAATTCCAGATTTCAAAGGAAATATATGTTCTAAAAATTCAGCATTTTTAGTCTCTACAATAGTGTTACGATCAATTACACTACTTCTCAAAACAAGAAACCTATAGGCAGCACTATGTTCAGCATATCCAATAAACATACAGTCAGAAGTTTTAGAGCCTATTTTTCTTTTCTTAGGTTCAGGAACCATTACCTTAGCTAGGCACCCCCACACTTTTAAATATTTCAAATTAGGCACGTAACTTTCCATAACTCATAAGGTGTTTTACCAGTTTTCTTATGAGGTATTCTATTTTGCAAAAACAAGCAGATAAAATAGCTTCACCCCAAAGGTTATCAAAGGAAGAACTAACTAACATGGCATTCATCATTTCTTTTAAAGTTCTATTTTTCCTTTCAAGAACTCCATTAGATTCATGTGAATAAGGAGGAGTTACTTCATGTATTATGCCTTCTTTTTCACAAAATTCATTAAATAAAATATATTCACCACCCCTATCAGATCTAACTCTTTTAATTTTCTTATTTAATTGATTTTCTACTTCCGCTTTATATGAAAGGAACATATCAAAAACTTCATCTTTATTTCTAATTAAATAAACCTTAGTGAACCTAGAAAAATCATCTATAAATGTTATATAATATTTTTACCGCCTCTAGTCATGGTATTTTTAAATCTCCTAAATCGGTATGAATTAAACTAAGTAATTCAGATTCACGTTGTTGTACTAAAGGGCAAGATTTTTAGTTAACTTAGATTCAATACAAATATCACATTTATTTAAACATGCATCACTAGTCGCAGAAATTAAACCAAGATATCGCATTTTCTTAATATAAGAAATATTTGCATGTCCTAATCTAGCATGCCACATATCAATGGAATCAATCAAGTAAGCGTAAGATGATGCATTCTTATTAATAATTTCATCAATGTTCAATACAAAAGTCCCCGATCACAATAACCCTTTCCTACAAATACATTATTTTTGTCATTACAATCTTGTCGATTCGAATGACACTTTAACCCCAACTTTTCCCAAGAGAGATACAGAAATCAGATTAGCCCTAATATTAGGCACATGAAGTACATCATTCAAAGCCGTTGTCTTCCCGTGATGTGAGCTTTAGAAGAACTTTTCCCTTTCCCAAAACTTCAGCAGTTCGAGAATCTCCAAGATATACCAGTTCTTCTCCATCCCCACAGAAGTGTAGGAGGTAAAAGCATTTTTGTTTGCACAAATATGCCTAGTAGCACCAGAGTCTACCACCCATTTGTTCACATTGGTCACCATATTAATTTGAGAAACGACCGCAGCAATGATATCATCTCCATCTACCAAATTTGCCTTTGGTTTAGGAGGATTGTCGTTCCTCTTTCTATGCCTGCATTGGGGTGCATGATGTCCTGGCTTTCCACAAACAAAACAAGTACCTTTTCTCTTGAAAGTGGGATTAGAAGCACGAGGGATATCATTAACTTTATTGTTATTGTGATCAGGTTTAGAATCGTACCTTTTTTTGTGAGATTTATTTTGCACAAGATTTGCCCGGGAAGCCAAAGTCTTTGCCCTTGCAGCCTGACACTCTTTTCGGTTGGTGTCTTCAATGATGATGTGAGTGATCAGATCAGAGGGTGACAGTTGCTTGTGCTTGTGCTTCAGTTGTTGTTTGTAGTCCTTCCATGAATCAGGAAGCTTTTCAATAAGGAGGCCAGCTACAAATTCATCCGGGAGAGTGATATTCTCGGCTTTGAGATCCTCCAACAGCTTATGGTACTCATTGATCTGAACCTTGATGTCTTTGTTTTCAGTCATCTCCCAGTGGTAGTAGTTTCCGATGACAAATTTCTGCTTCCCGGCATCTTCAGCAGTGTACTTTAGGATCATGGACTCCCATATGTCTTTGGCATCCTTGTAAGAACAGTACACATCGAACAACTCGTTAGAAAGAGTGCTAATGATAGTGTGACGGCATACCTTATTAGCATATGTCCAGTCTTGAATCAATTTGGGAGTTGCCGTGGAGGGTGGTCTGGGATCGGTGAGTGCTGATGCGACTCCGTGCATGTCAAGGACAGTGTGCAGACGTTCTTGCCACCTTCGAAAATTTTGGCCAGCAAAGAGTTCGATCTTCGAGATATCTGGAAAAGGCTTCGCAAAGGTGACCGCGGCAGGAGTAGGTAGAGAAGGAGGTAGTGAAGCAACAGCACCACCATTGTTGGGAGTGGTAGTCTCAATTGCAGCGTCGCTGTCGGCCATGGTAAATCCTTAAGATTGTTGGATCAGAAAGTGTAGACGACAACTGACCTGCAAAATAGGGTAGAAAAATAAAATAAAGTGAAAGCCTAAGACATGTGGATACACACTGTCCTTAAGGATTTATTCGGCTAATGCGAAATCCCCCCAGGATATAACAGGCTCTTCCCAGCCGGATGCGGCTGAGGTTTCAGATCAGCAGAGAATATATTTTTAATCAGTTAACCCAGAGGAAGAGGAAGAAGGAGAAGAGAACAGATGAAGAAGAAGTCAGTTTTTTCAGTATGTAAAGGTGATAATGCAGGTGAGAAAATAATGGGATGAGATATTTTAAAAACTGCTTGAGAGAAATTTGGGGAACAAGAAATCTGATCGGTTGAGAAGTGGTCAGTTTTCAAAGTTGGACCAAGTCAAATACTACTGTTAGCTGTTGGACCAAGTCAAATACTACTGTTAAAATATAGCTGTTTCCGGATAGGGCCATTTAAAAATTAAATTTAAAATTTAAATAAAAACAGAGCAAAAACCGTGAGGTCTCATTATCATGCGCACGTGGGGGGGGCAAATTAGATGATTTGCACTACCTGAGCCCAAACTTGGGCGCGCGAGCCCATTCATCTCACCAGTTCATTTTACAAGCCCATATCACAAGTTACTTTATAAACCCTTTAAAAATTTGAAGACTAAGCAATGTGGGACTTTGAACTTTTGAAATATTACAACACATAATACAACAAGACCACAGGCCAACACGATGGAAAAAGGGAAGAGGAGCCGCGCGCCATAGCTCTTTCTCACTGAAATCCCTACACCCTTTCCTCTGATCACCCATTCACTCCTCTCGGCATGCCATGCCGCCTGGCAAGTTATATATGGGGTTTTTTTACCCTAGGTAAGATATTTGAATCTCATATAATTTTTCTGAGTTATATTTCCTTAGTACATTGGAGTAACTTTGCAAGTAACCACCAACTCTATTCGCAACTAGAGCACTGAGTTCAGAGACCTACCAGAACATTGGCCTAACTCACAAGGTCCTTCAACACTTCAAGATTACTCGGCTATAAACTGGAACACTACTATTCAACAAATTCAAGATACAGATTCAAGACTCCTTTTTTACCAATTATTTTTTTTTAAATATTTTAAATATTTCAATATCGTCATTAGCAAACTCAAAGTAAATTGGTAAAGATTTTATCAAGTTTAAAATTTATTTTTTTACATATATAAATGTAAAATATGCATTACCGTACCGTATTCTAATATAAATATGATTTGAATAATAGCTTTCCATTAATTTAGAGAACTTTTGATCAATTGGATGCTAGTGATTGGCATTAGGAGTTTTGGTTAAAATGGTATCTCTACTACTCTTTTTTAGCTTTCGAAGAAAATTTAGTAAATTATGCGTAAAGAAAAAGCATAAAACAACCAAACACCACACAAACAGGTTAGCATTTTCTTCACCTGAAAATAGGTGGTGTATAAATTTTTTTTTCCTAATGAATGACATAACAGTGATGCTATCGGACCCAATCGATATCTATCCCTTACAGTTACAGACGCTGTTACAAAGTTAAAAGTTAAAATTAAGCCCTTTGGCTCAAGGGTCACAGCGTCATCATGCCATTAGAGTCGGAGTTTTACCATGTTTTGTTTTCATTAAATCCCATCACTTGTCCAGTGATTTTTTCCATAAAAAAGCGTAATATCTTCTCACAAATCAGATGAATCAATTCTCTCAATGTTCAACTCCTCCATTAACCAACCATTTTAATCTTCCTAAAAACAATAAAACTTTTAACATTCATGAACAAAAATAAAATAACAATGTCAATAATCGTTTTCTAAGCATTAAATATTAAATAACATTCATTGTTCAATTACGCCAAATAACAAGTAATGCATTCCTTACAAAATGCACAAAAACAATTCATCAAAGCAAGACAAGTCCTGATCGAATCATCATATAACTAATAATGTAGGCTAACAAATGAAGCATGATTTAAGCATAAACTTAACTTAATTAGCTAAACAAATTAAATTCAGCATACAGATAAAAAAAAAATGGAGCACTCACCCCACCCCCTCCCGGCGCCTGACTTCTAAAAAAACTGTATACTAATGCAGTTCCACTGATAACAAGAATAATTCAAACACGTAACAATGTTCATTTTTATTCATGATAACACAACAAAAACTCGTCACTGGGAATTTTTTTGATTTTAAGAACTAGAACTAGTAAAATAATGACCCAATACTGACCAACATCCATTCATACAAGACGTTAATTCTCATAATATGAAAAGTTTCAGCCTTTCAGGTGCATGTTTAGTCTTCATAAGTATTTCACCAGGGTTTTTGTTATCTTTTCTTAACAATATTCTTAGAAAGAGAGGAGCCCTTCTTTCCCTTACATTTCAAAATTTATTACCTAATTTTATTTTAGTGTCTTCATTATTACGTATTATTTAGTGTTCAATTAATAAATTTTTATGCAATGCGCACAAAAAATAACCGTTCAGTTTTCAGGGCCTATTGTGATAACCTCCTACATAACTAAATTGCTAATTAATTAACCACAATTAACTATAAAGTAAACTTCAATGACAACTAATAGACTCCAGTAAAGTACTTTCCCCGAATACTGCAATTGATAGTCTTAGTTCATATCTTCCATACTCTGGACAAGTTTCAAACCATATATATGTATTTGATTTAAGAAATGCTACACATTTCCACTTATTCTTTTAATTCTAATTTATTAACATGTGAGATAATTATTATTCAAATAATATCTTTAAAAAATCTTATTTCTTTCAAATTAAATAATTTTATATAGGATAATTTACTTACATCAATTCAAATGGAAAATATTTAGATAGATTTTCTATAATGCGAGTAAGTAACAATAAGAAATATCAAATACATGTTCCCAATTCCGAAAAGGCAACCTCGAATGGAAATTTTGGATGGACATTTTCTACATAATTTAACAGTTTATATATGAATTATTTTGGCCAACCTTTTCCCAAGTTCTGGTTGTCACACAAATTGAGCTTCCAGCAACCCCGGAAACCCTAGATGGATATTGCTCCAAGGCAACATTGATTATATGTAAATTAAAACTTAACCAATCAAGCAATCATCATACCTTTGAGCTTTTTGTTCCACATAACATTAAAAGCATCCCACAGAATAAGATGAGACAAATGGGTAGTTAGCTCGTTGATTGCTTGCCAAAGAAACACCTGCATTTGAATTACTCTCTCAATTTGACCCCTCATTATTTATATTAGTACTCTATATATATGATCTTCTCCCTCCGGTGTATTAGAATTAGACCAATTGAACCAGAAGAAGTGTTCGATAACTTCGAAGAAGCTAGTTAACCAGGCTCGTGCAAGTCACACTTCCTTAAAAATCAAAGAAGAAAGGATCATTATAATCCCATAGACTAGGTGGGTACTCTTCTTCCTCAGTTGTCAATGGCCACATAGACGGAGATCCGAGACCTGCTGCCCCCACCACCCCCATCGGAGGATCCGGAGCCGCCGGTGCAGATATAGTCAACGAAGAAGACAAGCTTGACCCAACTGAGCCCACCAATGAGTTCATTTCATCGTACATGCAATTGTGATGCTGCTGTTGATTGGACAGATGATTATTCTGTACATGATGATGATGACTGTGGTTTTGGTACGAGGTTGCTCTGTTGGAACCGGTATGAGCGATCCCACCCGCTACACTCCCATCAGATTCTGGGGATTGATACTGTTGCTGTTGTACTTGCACCACTTGTTGAGAATGATAATGACGATCTTGTACTATGTTATTATTAACAGGGCACAACACCGGAGGGATATTATTGTTATTACCTCCGCCGCCAGGGTAAACGCCGTAGGGCACAAACCCCGATGTGGCGGCGGAGTTTAACACGGCCGGGAGATGGGAATTGATGGAGGAGAAAGTGAAGCCGAAACCGGAGGGACGGGGAAGCAACGGTCGAAGGGTTTGAGTGGAGGAGGAAGAGGTAGAGCTACGAGAGGAGGAAGATTGGGAAGATGAGCCAGAGGGTTGGAGGTTGAGCTGAGCCCTAGAGCCGTAGAGAATGATGGCGGCGCGGTCGTAGGCTCGGGCGGCGTCCTCTGCTGTGGCGAAGGTTCCAAGCCACTTGCGGGTTCGCTTGCGGGGTTCTCGGATCTCGGCGACCCACTTGCCCCAGCTTCGCTGCCTCACCCCGCGGTATCTAAATTTGTTGTTGTCTGGGCCACCTTTGCCTTTGCATTTGCGGTTGTTGGTGTTGGCGGTGCTGCTGCTGTTGTTGCTGTTGGCACTGTTAGATGTTTTGCTGGGAGTGGTGGTGGCAGCGGTGGTGGCGGTGGGTTTGGTTTCTTGGGGTGGGTGAAGGTGAGACTCATGAGAAGGTGGGGATGAGTCGTCGTCCATTGGTTGGGGCCTGCAGGTGAGCTTTAAAAGGGACTTAAGACTGAAGAGAAAGACGGAGACCACTAGCTACCTCGTTCAGTGTTATTAATGTTGATTAGTCCAGACGAAAAAGAGGGCTCTGGTGAAGTGGTTTCATTGTCATCTCTGTCAATGGTGGAATAGGGCGGTGGTATTGCAAATATTCCATTTATATATCTAAAGAGAGAGAGTGTATGTTTGTGTGTGGAGAGAGAAATGAAGGGATTGCTGTACACGGTACAGTTAGGAAACAGACCAGCACAAATGCACATTGGTTTGGGAATTTGGAATCATTACTCGGTTTCATTGATTTTTCTTCTTTTGACCTTTTTAGTCAGGTTTTCTTTCTTGAGACTAGTGGTGTCACTTTGGGATAAATAAATTCCTAGGCAACTAAACCGATCAATGACACTACCACCGAAGGATGAACATGCTATTGTAGAGGGGTACTACTGTGTTTTGAATCAAACATTTATATATTAATTAACAAATGTTCATTATGCATAATTAAGAGTTCAATATGAGATCGATGTTAATTATGGTTAGTGAGTTTAAATAAACATGTTAACTCACTTCTCTAACTTCTCAATATATAAAAACATATATCCATATGCTTGATGACATGTATAAGATTGTTTGTTTATCAAATAATTAAGAATTTAATTTCAGTTCACTATCAGTATAAAATTTTTTTATACAATCATTCAATCATGTGCTGACACATCATTAAAGGAGTTAAACTTTCTAGGTGATTGTTGTGATAGTCAAATTCTTTTAATGATTTGACAATACATAATTAAATGACAGTGTAAAAAAACTTTAACAGTGAATTAAAATTAAACTCAATAATTAATTAGGGTTATTTGGCAGGTTAAAATTTTGCGTCGGTTAAGCAACTGCCATAAAATAACTTCATTTTTATTTGCCAATAAAACGACGTCGTTTCCTTCATTTAACTGGGGCTCAATCGTTCTATTTCCACTTTTCTATATGTTTCGATTTAATCCTCTGTTCGAAAATTTTGTTTTATATTCTTGAAGGACTTAACGAGGAAACATATGATCAGATGTGCTTGAAGCTTTGCGGGAGGAATGGTTCTAGTGATAAACATATTTTATATGCATAATTTAGCACCTCTCATTGGTCTATTTTTATGAAATTATTGCATATATGAAGTGAAAATTGCATAATTCCTCATATATTGGTTATGTTGTTACAAATTGAGCAGAACACCCGAAGGACTATTCAAAGCAGTTGTTGAACCAAAATATCATGAACTTGGATGTTGATATCAGTATAGCTCAAACAGAAGAGAAATGAAGACCTAAACTCAGTGAATTTTGGGTTACATCAAATTCAGGACAAATTAGAAAATTTCTGCTCAAACCTATACTCGGTTATTTGGTGATTTCTCAAGATCTAACCGTTGGATGTAGCTGAAATTTTGATATGTCATGCATGACATAATTCTCTATGACTTTCCTAGAAATGAAGATTTCCAGATTAGCACCGGAAGTGGGTCAAAATTAGGCAACAAGTTGGTGGCTGTCATTTTTTGATATAATCTGAGTAGTTTCGGCAAAATGGTCAGATCTCAAGATCCAACCGTTAGATCTGGCTGAATTTTTGACATGTTCTTCACGACTGCATGTGCTACAACTTTCATGAAGAGAAGATTTCCAAATTATGACGGGAGCAATGACGAATTTGATAATCTTCGGAGCTGAAATTTCAACCCATGTGCAAAGAGATTTGACAAAATTGTAATTGAATAGTTCTAGCATTTGCCTATAAAAGGAAGGCATTTGCCACACTTAGGGGCATCCCATTTCTGAATTCTCTCATTGTAGTTTGAGTTAGGGGTGATACTTTGATAAATTGTGAGATTTATACTTTGATTTCAAGGTTAGATCTTCCAATTTGTTTAAAGGAAATCCCAAAGCTCTTGTAGTTTGTATAATATAATCTTCATCTTATTCAAGTTTCTTCATCTTGATGTCTAGTTAAGGTTCTTCCTAGAGTTAGGGGTGAAGCTTTCATAAATTGTGAGATTTATACTTTGATTTCAAGGTTAGATCTTCCAATTTGTTTAAAGTAAATCCCGAAACTCTAGCCCGTTGTGTTCTTGTCAATACCAAACTACCACTTTCATTTCTATCATGCTTTTCACTTATTCTTTTGTTTCCTTTAATATAATGAGTAGCTAAATTTCTATACTAGGATTGCAATTTGAACTCACACGTAATTTGATTCGTTTATCATATCCGAGAGTAGGTTGATTATCTTGAATTGTTTATCTTACTTGTTCTTAATGCTTTTAATTAATTGGCCATTAATTAAATTGAATTGATAAACCTTAAGCAACTTGACAAAGGGATTTTGGTTTTAGATCTAAGTAAGATAACATATGATCTTTGTGCGAAAGCCTTGAGTTCATATAGGATAGACATATACCTATATGACATATGTAACTATTAATGAAATCGGAACTTAATGAATTCTTGATTATTTGATAGACATAGACATATAGTTTATCATTAATTAAGGATATTTCTATTTGACCATCGAAAGAGGCTTATAGATAAGTTAAGGATTTCTAGTTAACAATTCAGATAATTAATTGATCTTAGATAGAAGTAAATGAATCAAGTAAAGTGTGAGGAATAATTGCAATCCTAGGTTTGGTTAATTTGATCATTAAATTCTTCTTGTTGTATACTTTAATTTTTAATTTTTCATAACACTTCCTTTTATTAAGTTGTTTAAATAAGATTGAGTTTTGTAAACTTTTAATAGATAGTTAAATTTAGAATTAATCCCTGTGGGTTCGACACTTTCTTACAACTATATTACTTGATTTGCGATTACGTATACTTGCGTTCTGATTTACCACATCATCTAGTGGGGTAGCCACTTAACGTTTATAGGGGAGCTGCCTCTAGGTAGGCAATACCCTTCATATGACCAGTTTGATTATTTGCTCAAAAGTCCTTTGACCTAGCAGATAGCACTTCTGATAAAAAGGGAACGTTAGGATTCATAGGATCAATAAGGTTATCACAATACCAGAGAAAAGAGAGAAAGGATTGTAACACAGATAGGTTGAATATTCCTCAAATGATTGAATTAAATTGATAATGACTTACACGAGTTGTTTATATAGAACTTGGATAGCTTCTTATGATAGAAAGCTATAACCAATTATGTTATGTAACTAAATAACATAACTACTTGTAACAGATTTATCTAAATATAAATCATTCCCTAACATCCCCCCTCAAACTCATTGGGTCAAGGCATGAACCCTGAGTTTGTAAGTGCAATTGTTGAACATTTCTTGGGAAACAGCCTTTGTAAGCACATCTGCAGTTTGTTCGGATGCAGGAATATGATTGATCAGTAGTTTGTGCTGTTGAACTTTGTCTCGAACAAAAAATAGATCCAATTCAAAGTGTTTTGTCCGGGAGTGTAAAATTGGATTAGCAGATAAGAGGACAGCACTAAGATTATCGCATAGGATTAATGGAGTGGAAGTGGAAGGTTGTTGTAGCTCGAGTAAAAGTGATTGAATCCAGGAAATATCAGCTGCAGCAGCAGCAATACTTCTGTATTCTGCTTCGGTGCTAGATCTAAAAACCACTTGTTGTTTCTTTGAGGACCATGAAATGAGATTGGCACCAAGATAGATACAAAAACCAGTAGTGGATTTGCGGTCATCAAGATCTGATCCCCAGTCGGAGTCACAAAATGCAGTGATGTTGAAATGAGAAGAAGGAACAATTGATAGGCCATGAGTTGTGGTGCCACAAAGATATCTGAGAACCCTTTTGACTGCCTGCCAATGATGATTTTGAGGTCTATGCATGTATTGACAAACTTTGTTTACAGCATAGGAAATTTCAGGTCTTGTCAAAGTGACATATTGAAGACCACCAACAATGGATCTATAGAGGAATGGATCATCAAATGGTTCACTTCCATCAGCTGTTAACTTAAGGCCAGTGGTCATTGGAGTGGAAGTTGGTTTTACAGTAACCATATTGGCCCTTTGAAGAAGTTCATGAATGTACTTTGTTTGGGACAAATGTAGACCGCCTCTGTTGGATCTTTGAACTTGTATTCCTAAGAAAAAATTGAGTGCACCAAGATCCTTCAAAGGGAATTGTTGATGGAGGGAATGAATGAGAGAGTCAATAGCACCTTGGGAATTACTGGTGATGATAATATCATCAACATAGACCAAGATGAAGACTGTATTGGCAGTGGTTTTGTTGATGAAAAGAGAGCTATCGAACTTTGCTGAGTAGAAGCCAAGATTGAGAAGTGTGTGACTCAACTTGGCAAACCAGGCCCGAGGAGCCTGTTTAAGGCCATAGAGAGCTTTGTGGAGTTTGCATACTAGGGAGCTATCACCTTGAACAAAACCAGGGGGTTGTCACATGTAAACCTCTTCTAGTAACTCACCATTTAGGAATGCATTATTGATGTCAATCTGCCTGATACTCCATCCTTTGGAAATAGCCAAAGTTAGAACAATTCTGATGGTAGTTGGTTTGATAACTGGACTGAAAGTTTCTGAATAATCGAATCCCTCTTGTTAATGGAATCCCTTTGCAACAAGCCTTGCTTTATGTCGACTAACTGAGCCATCTAAATTCCTTTTGACTTTGAAAATCCATTTGTATCCTATAGGGGATCTTCCAGGAGGTAAAGGGACAATAGACCAAGTTTTGTTGGATAGAAGTGCCTCATATTCTTGAGTCATGGCAGCTTTCCAATGAGAAGATGCAAGGGCACCTTTGACTGATTTGGGCTCAGTTTCTGTATCAGATAAGTGTGTGAGGAGAATTCTTTTGGGTTTAGAGATCCCAGCCTTGCCTCTAGTAGTCATATGGTGAGTATTAGTTGATGCAGCAGGTGGAGCATGAGGGACAGGATCAGTGTTTAGAGTGGGTGCAGGACTTTGTACAGCAGGATGTGGCATAGATTGATTGTCAATATGCACAACAATGTCAACAGGAGGGAAAGCATTAGAAATAAGTGGAATACTAGGGGGTAAAACAATATCAGGAGACTTGGAAGCAGAAGTAATGGTAGCAGAAAATTCAGTATTAGACTTAAAAGGAAATAGCAGTTCATCAAATCTCACATGTCGAGAAACATAAGTTTTTCCAGTAGAAGAAAGACATAGATATCCTTTATGAATTGAACTATAACCAAGGAAAACACATTGTTCAGAACGAAAATCAAGTTTATGAGCATGATAGGCCCTAAGATGTGGATAGCAAGCACAGCCAAAACTCCTGAGAATGTGATAACTTGGTGGTTTATGATATAAAATCTCAAAAGGACTTTTATTGTGAAGAACAGGAGTGGGTAGCCGATTAATGATATAAACAGCAGTATGAAAAGCCTCACCCCAAAATTTTAAGGGCATAGAGGCATTAGCTAGAAGAGTTAATCCCATTTCTGTGATGTGTCTATGTTTCCTTTCGGCAGAACCATTTTGTTCTGAGGTATAAGGGCAACTGAACCTATGAGTTATGCCAAAACTAGATAAGTATTTAGTGAAGGGAAGGTATTCTGTGCCCCCATCAGATTGAAAAGACTTGATCTTTGTGTTAAATTGGTTTTCTGCCATTTTCTTGAAGTGAACAAAAGTAGTAAATGCTTGAGATTTGGTGTGCAGTAAATAAAACCAAGTGAATTTTGTGTAAGCATCCATGTAAATGATATAATACCGACTACCCTTGGTAGAGGGGAAAGGTGAAGGGCCCCAAACATCAGAGTATATCAATTGAAGAGGTGCATCATAAGTAGTAGTAGAATCATGGAAAGGTAATTTGTGTGACTTACCTAGACAACAAGCCTTGCATACAAAGTCAATTTTATTAAAGGTAAAGGGAATAGTACATTGTTTCAAGACACTTGCAACAATTTTGGTAGAAGCATGACCTAATCTAGCATGCCAAGTAGAAAAGAAAACAGAATTAGAACTAGTAATACTGTGACACGCTTTAGTGGTAGAATTACAAGGAGAAATCAATCGCTTTTTGGACAATTCAGAATTGGGAATGGAGATAGCATCAAAGGCATATAACCCATGTCTAAGCTTGCCTTCCAAGATTATTTGCTTAGTTGCCTGAGATTTCACAAAGCAATGGTTAGCATGAAACTCAAAGAACACATGATTATCTTTAGCAAATTGGGAAACACTAAGAAGATTCTTGGATATTGTAGGAACATGTAATAGTTTGTTTAAAAGAAGTGGTTTTGAATAATGAGAGGTAAAAAAGAAAGAGTTACCAATATGTTGGATGCTTGAAGATGCACCATTGGCCACCTTAAGCTGGGAATCTCCATTGAAAGTTGATTTGTTCATTAGATTGGAGGATTCAGGAGTGACATGGTTGCTGGCACCTGAATCTGGGTACCATGCTGGGTCATAGAAGGTTTCTGGTACAGCTACCATTGCTGAGTTCACATCTGCACCAGGATTAAATTCACTACTCATTGCAGTGCTAGATTGAATTGTATTGGGCTGCTCCTGTGATGGTTCTTCTTGATAGGAAGGATCAAATCTGTGGTAGCATTTAATAGCTGTGTGGCCATATCTTCCATAAAGTTGACATTGTGATTTGTTTCCTTGCCTGCCTCCGCGGAAAGATTGCCTTCCACGGCCTCTGAAGGGGAAAAATTGAAAACGGCCTCCACCTCTATTGGTGGATCGTCCCCTGCCTCGATTGTTTGATTGATATTTCATCATATTGGCTTGTAATTGTTGCAGGGAAATGGTTTCAGAATCTCGTTGTTGTTGATCAAAGCGCTCTTCTTGAGCCATGAGATGAGCTTCTATCTCATCAATGGAATAGGGGTCTGTTCTTGACATGATGGAGGTAACAAAAGGATTATATTCTGAGGGTAAACCACGAAGAATTGCTTGTATTTGCTCCTCTGTGTCAATCGGAGCATCAGTGGCTGCTAACATGTCAATTATCTTTTTAAAAGACAACATATACTCATTGAGACTCCCAGTTTTTCTAATATTCCTCAACTGCAATTTCAGTTGATTGATCTTTGCCCGTGTTTGTGATGCAAAGAAAATTTCAAGCTTATTCCAGATTTGATAGGAGTATTCGCATCCTACCATTCTTGTTGTAAGATTGTCCGACATGGAAGAGAGCAACCAAGATGCAAGAAGATGATCTTGATGCTCCCAATTGTCGAATTCAGTACTGACCTCACCTCCAAGTTGATCTTTCTCTGTCAAGAACTTCTTGGGTTGTCCTCCATTTGGTTCTTCAATGTGTTTCTTCAACTTGTATCCCTTGATGGTGAATAAAACTTGCTGCTTCCATGGTAAGAAGTTGTTCTCGTCCAGCTTAGTTGCAACTGGTGTGGAAAAGGATTGAGCAACAAAGGGAGTGGCGGATGGTGGTGGTGGGGTTGAAGAACTCATGATGGATCGGAGTAGCTCTTGATACCATGTAAGGTTATCACAATACCAGAGAAAAGAGAGAAAGGATTGTAACACAGATAGGTTGAATATTCCTCAAATGATTGAATTAAATTGATAATGACTTACACGAGTTGTTTATATAGAACTTGGATAGCTTCTTATGATAGAAAGCTATAACCAATTCTGTTATGTAACTAAATAACATAACTACTTGTAACAGATTTATCTAAATATAAATCATTCCCTAACAAGACGGTATAGCTTCGATTACCTAGTTAAATTCTATATCTCCATTTTGTTGATGAGTTGAATGGTATGAATCGTGATTTCGAGTCACTGTAATTGAATTGTTCTGTAAAAGGAATCTCGCTCTCTTATGTTCTAATAGTGACTCTTCCATTTTGTCAAAGTGCAATGTAATTAAGTTTGGTCCTATAAACACCTGAAATCTATCATCAACTTGATAATCTTTATCATTGCTTGGGTGACTATCACATTATAATAACTAGATTGTGAGGTTGAATGAGTTATGTGTGCCTGGACCATATGATCTTGAATCCAGGAGATTGATGTGGTTATACGTTCGCTAGGACTGCGTGTTACATTTGACTGCTCAATGTAAGTTTGCAACGTGGTTGTAGGGGATGGGAAATATGAGAAATCCCAAATCAATGGCCGTTTCTTTTCTCTAATTTTGATTTCTTGGTTTGGCTTCTTATCTGCGTTTCTTTTTGTTGCTACTACTTGTACGTTTTGGAGAGTTGCTGAATCTGAATTTAAGGCTACATATGGTTGGATACTTTGGTTTGCTTGATTTCTTATCTTGGGATCTTGATGTTGATGGATCTCTATCTGTGGCTATAGTAACTTGAAGTTTGGCCTCTGATTCATGGTAAAAAAACTGCATACTTGTGTAAACCATGTTCATTTTCTCTTACGGGTGTAAATTCTGTCTGGTTATGGCTTTATATATCTCAAGAACTAACTGGGAAATTTCTTGGTTTTAACTTTTTTTTCTTCAGTCATCTTCGTGGGGATAATTTTTAAATAAGGATACATAATATGTGTCATTGTGTCTATAATGATAAACCACATAATTAATTGTAAGCCCTATGATATTCTTCACACACTTGACACCCATCGTATTCCTGAGTCATTATCTTGGAAGAGGAGGTAAAGAATTATCTGAAAAGCTGTTAACAGTTAAAACTGTTATAACAAGGATTGAAGTGTACATTTTGGGAACGGATTTTCACAGGGGGCGGTTTGATCATTTGCTATTGGACTTTATAAGGGCTTTTTCTCCCATAGGATTAGTTACATAACACTGTTTTCTGCTGATAGTTACTCTAATGGGATTCTTTTTTTTCTTTTAGTTGTATGCAGAATCTTTCTTTTACCTAGTTTGCTAATAGTTGCGGCTTTACCATAGATCGCAGGAAGTTTCGGCCCCTACTTGAAGATCAAATTCTCGAAGAGTTTCCACTTACAATTCTATGCTTCAGCCTTTAGAATACATGCTTCAAATTGCTAAGGTTAATATATTTATATAATTGCTTTTGTCACATTTATATTTGTAGACAACTAAAATGCAATTAAGATTATACATGTAGCATAATGGACCACTAGACCTGAAGTTGTTCTACAGTCTTGGTATTCATTTGTGATGAATACTATTTGTCAAGTTAGACAATTGATTCGAGAAAATATTTTCTACTTTTCTATTCTATTCTCTTAAAATGATTTTCATTGTCGGATTTTTATATTTTTAAAAAATGAAAGATATGCCACATGCTAGATACATTCACGCACAGAAAATGTTACTGGAAAAAAGAAAAATTCTTGCTTCCTCTCATAATAAGTGTTTTCTCTTCTTTTAGGAAGATTGTTACCATTTGATTATTAATGGGACTACAGAGTCAATCAAACTTACACGAAATTGATGATAGTGATTTGAATGAAGGAGGGAAAAACTTTAAACCCGATGTAAATAAGCATACCTCGTGCCACGTGCCAAAATTTTATGACAGGATGTAGGTAAAAACTAAAAAGGCCTACTGTGAATAAAGGTTTCCTTGAGACTTTAATAGTGTCTCATATAATATATTTTTTAAAATGAGTGTGAGTTAAGGGAGGTAAAAAATATTTTAAAAAATATTCTTAAGCAAAATTAAATTTTAATCAAATAATTTTTTATTATAAAATATTTTATTAATTAAGAATATTAATTTAATATAATTTTTAATAATTATAATAATTTATCTAATGGAAGAGAAATCATTTAAATAAAAATTAAATAATTAATTAGAAACGATGAGCTACTACCACATATATAAAAGAGCTACTCATATTGGTGTAGGACTTGATTTATTTATATTATTTAATAATTTTTTTATTGAGTATACTTTTTATTTATCTAACCGTTAAATTATAATGATTCATCATGTTAATTATTTGTGTTAAATTTTAAAATTTGAATATCAATAAAAATATAATAAAATAATTTATATTTTCATATATTTCAATAATTTATATTACGTTAATTTTAATACATATTAATAAGTCACAAAATAATTTTATATTAATATAAAATTTAATAAATATGATTTATATGATAAATTTTTTGAATTTAATGGTAAATTTTATAAAAAAATTGTCTAATAAAAAATATATTAAATAATATAAAAATAATGAAGCGTTAGACTAATGTAAATTTATCCCTCCCAATATATATCTTTAATGATATGCGACGCTAGTATAATTGAGAGGAGAAGAAAGCTGTGCAGGAGGGAGCATTTCACAGAGGAGAAGACGACGCAATAAGAGCCACAAAAGGATTCATATAGTTTGCAGCAGTTTGCACGTGGATTTGTCAGTGCAGCTTGCCCCTGCCTTGGAACTCGGCCTCCAATTAATACAATTTATAAATAAATAGAGTGTAAATATTTAAATTGGCCTTTTAAAAATATATAGAATATTAATTTAGTTTTTTTAATTATTTTTAATATTAAAATAATTTTTTAATGTTAACTTTTTTATTTTAAATTAGTCTTTTAATATTTTTTTTACATCAAATTAGTATTTTAATGTTATTTTTATATTAAATTGATCTTTTAATATTATTTTTTGACATCAAATTAATCTTTTTAGAAGGATCAATTGTTGTTAAATAATTAGAGGATTAAACTGATGTCTCATACTCCCATGTATATTTGAAGGATCAAATTGAGTATATACTCATAAATAAAATTGTGATCATTAAAAGTCAAAGAAAGAGAGAGAGTCTAAGATAATGCTTTCTACCATGCTTATATTAACTCTCTTAAAAGCTTAAGCTGTTAGATAAAGATTTAAGATTGATTTTATACATATCCCTTCACATAAGAGTCTTTTGGACTCGAAGTATAAATAATGTACAAATTCACCATATCTTATGCTAAAATTTAACTTTATTTACAAGAATGATGACGACAATATTAATTGAACTATTGACCACTTAGACATAGATGCTTTTATACCATGTCTAAGACTAAATCTCTTGAAAACTTAAGTTATTAGGTAGAGGTTCATAAATGATTTATATCTCTAACATTCGATACAAAAGTATGAACCTTTTGCCTTTTGTTGTGTTGTGTTGTCTCCTACATATAAATTTGTAAAAGTGTTAGTTCTTTACATAGTATCAAGTCCTCTATGAGGAGATGGTTAGAAATTCAACTGTTATTGCCCTTATTATTCTAAATAAAGAGTAAAATTTTAGTATAAGGTAACATGAACATGGATATTGTTCACACTTCAAATTCAAATGATTCTTGTGCGACAGAGTATATTAGATATATAAAATCATTCACGAACCTTTATTTAAAAACTTCTTTTGAGAGAGTTCGTCATTTGCGCGTGCATACATACACACACATATATATATATATATATATATATATATTATAACATGACATGAGTCGTTTAACTTCTTTTTGAATGTCAGTATAAATGAACAATGAATGATATTTCCATATTATTCTAAAGTTACAATATTTATATCTAGATTTTAGAGTGATAAATTTTAATTTCTTTGCAGTTTGGTTTAGATATAGAGAAGGATTAAAATATGTCACCCCGGTACAAAAATAAATCTATTAATTGATCATGTAATATATATGTACTCACATATAAAATGTGCTTTTTGTTTATGAACTGTAATTTATCATCTTAATTTTAGGCCTGTTTGGATAGGTTGATATGTAGCTTATTTAGACTTATCTATTACATTAAATATTTATGAAATATTTTTTTTATTTGGACGAGCTTATTAAAACAACTTATAAACTCCTTATAAGTTGTTTTGGCTTATTTTCATAAGCTAAAATTTAAGTTTATGAAAATAAGTTTTTATGAAAGTTAAAAACGCTTTAAGTATTAATTATTTTTATAATAATTTTTGACAAAAATAACCTTAAGAGATTGACACAATTCGTAGCATATCCTTCAAATGTTTGGTATTTATTCCAAAGAATTTATAAAAAATACTTATCAAAATATTTATCAAAACGTTATTTAACTTATTTTAGACAACACTTATGACTGTAGAACTTATTAAATAAACTCTATTTCTAATAAATACTTATATAAACTATTTATCCAAACAGATTCTTAGTCTTCCCAAAAATAGAGTAAAGCTTTTGGAGAGAATTAGCTGAAAAATTTAATATGTGAACATTCAATGGGTTTGTTTGCAAAATTGAAGACGGAGAAAAACTAATTATTCCAAGATGAAGCAAAATAGGGTATAATAAGGAAGATGATATAATCGAACACAAAAATTTGGAGTTTTAGAGAAGTAAAAAGTAGACACAAATAAGGGACTCCATTTTTTAAAAATAATTATAGATTAATTTGACCAAAAATAAATAAAGAGGGCTGAGCAAGAATCCAAGCAAAAAGTGGGCCATATCGAAGTGGAAGAGAGAGACATAGAGCCCAGCATATAGCCGCATGTGCTGGGTTCGACAACTTTGAGTTTCTTTCTCCGTGAATCTACTGCTTTCTCAGTATGGTAAGCCCAATTTACTCTGCATCAACACACAGTTATTTGTTTGAGGTACGCCCAAATGCATGTCTGAGGCATTATTTTAGAGGACTAAGGATTAATTTTATATTTTTATGGAATTAATATAAAATTTTATTTTACCAACAAAATAAAATTAGATATTTTTTAAAAAAATTTAAGAAAAGTTTTGATAGTTGGAAAGCCATGACAATGCTTGATGCTGTATTCTTGCTCTTCATGCCAAAAAAAATAAATAAAATTAATTGACATTTTGTGGATACAGTATACAGTTCAGGATCCTTTAAAGTTTAAAGACGAGGTAAATAGTTTTTACATAAAGATTTGATAATGCCTAACATATAGTATACTTATTTAAACCACAAAATATAGAAGAAACAAATTTAAAGAAATAAGGAAACATCTGTTTGTTGTTCTTATATTTTTCTTTATGCTGACACATTTCATGCTCAAAATTGGGAGAGTTTGGAATAGATATTTTTTTCACCAAGATGGAAAAACAATTATTTCAGATGAAATGTCGTAAGTGACAGAATATAAGGATTGTTTTACGTTTTACGTTTTTGTTTTTGCAATACCAGATATAATTTTACAAGAAAAAAGATTCTGAAGTCAATAGGGTCCTAAAGAAGTTTTCCAAAATACAATGATTGATAAATAAATGTTTTTATGAAAGGGTTCCAAGCAGAGGTTAAGGGCTAATTGTCGCAGAATACAACTGAAAAGCTATGGGTAGAGTCGTAGACACCAGGTAGTAGAGCTTGCGATGACAGTATTTTAGGTAGATAATTAAGAAATTAATTACAGAAGAGATGAGTCTAAGATCAATGAACCATTGCGTTATTAAACTAACAACACCAAGCATAGTATATAAACTATATGAGATAATTGAGTTGATCACATGACAAAATCTTATCAAAATCTTTTTTTCTTGGAATAGTTTAGACCTTTTGCGGTCATACGATGATACGTGTAATAAAGGCAGTTCTTATCTGAATAAGAAAAAGAGGAATTAAAGATAGAGGAAGAAATGCTATACATTAAAAAGAAGAAAGGAATTTGTAAAAGAAGTAGTTCTGGAAAGCTTGTGTTCTATCTAAAAAGAAAAATCCAAGCCAGTGTACGAGATTCGTCTTAAAGGATTTCTGCTACATACAATGCTTATGCAATATTCAATTGAGTTTAATTTTAATTTATTGTTAATGTAAAGTTTTTTTACATTGTCATCTAATCATGTGTTGGTAAATCATTAAAAGAGTTTGACTATCACAACAACTATCTAGAAAGTCAAACTCTTTTAATGATGTGTCAACACATAATTAAATGACAGTGTAAAATTTTTTTATACTGACAGTGAATTGAAATTAAATCCTATTCAATTTCTATTTGACCTAAAAGGGCTCATTAATTTTGTGGGACCAAGAATGGTTAGTTATCTGGTGAGAAAGATTTTCACTTTTTCCTGTAATAGTAAAAAGGGTTTGCTATACTGTTGAGTTAGATATCTCAAAATAAGCTCGTTATGAAAAGTGTGAATTAGGTTAAAAAAAATTTAATTTAAATTAATTATGAGTTGGCCTAGCTCAATTTGAAAATAAGTCGGCTCGCAAATTTGATTATGTGATTTTTTTAATGTTATGTATTTAATTTTATTATTATTTATTTATGTCTTTACTTGACTAACTTGAAAAAAAATCAAATTTAGTAAGTACATTTCAACCTTTCTTTTTCTTCACTTGAAATATGATATTAACTTGTTTTAGTTCCTTGAATTGATTAGTTTATGATTCAATAGATACTTAATGGATATATCCTAAATCATTTATGTTGAAAATAATATAGTAAATCTTTACTGTTTATATTAATGACACTTAATATAATTTTTTATACTTATATTTAATTTTCGTATATGATTTTTGTGGGCTTAGATTGATGTAAAAGTTTAATTTATTAATAACTTATTATTATAAATATAAAAAAAATGAAGAAAAACAAAAAAAAGATCTGGACCATGGGCTAGCCCAGCCCTCAGCTTGCATGAGTTGGACTAGGCTGACTATTTACTAATCCTAACACATTATGGACTGGTCCAGCCCAGTTCAAAATAAGTTTGGCTTGACGCCGGCTAACCTAATTGACCTGAAATGACACCTTGTTGTACTTTAATTTTTATTATTAAACTTATTTTTAAAACGTGACTAAGTTAGAAATTAAATTTCTATGAAGTAATTTATATCTTTATTAAAAATAAATAAATAAAATATTATTAATTACGATTGAATAATATTTTTCCCAAAACATTTCCATCTTCAATCCTATCCAGTTACATTTAAATGCAGCCTCATAGGTATTTAGATTCTTGTTTGCTCTGCCTCCTCAAATTGAAGATATTCATTCTTTGAATAGATCGAATAAAAATAGCAAAAATTCAAACATGTAGTTCAAACTTTCTGACTATATGCAAAATAGTTTGCAATAAGAGGAACGCAAAAGTTACAGTAGCTAAAATAAGAATAGCAAACTCTAGAAAATATGCCCGGAAATTAAGTCAGTACTTGAGTATATGAAAAGAATTGGCCATTGCAGGTTCTAGGAGTGTTTTCTTCTCGTCATAAATTGACCCCAAATTCACTGTCTTGTTTGACAATACGCTAAAAATCAACAAATGGGTCCGACAATCCCTATCTTTAATATTCAAATGAAATAGGAATTGTAATAATAACTGAACGTAGAAATGTCAACAATTGCTTCGCTAATCTCTTGTTCATCATCTCATCGTCTCTTGTAGTTGTAGTATATTTGTAGCAATAGCACTGTTCCTGCCCTTATCCTCACGGTATTATATAATCTTGAGGACAAAACGATTATATCAGCATCACAGTCCCCATAGGTTCCTTCTTATAAATGGGAACACATACGATTGGTGAATCTTTTTTCTTTATCAGCTCAGCAGATAATATAATTTTGAGCGTCCACCTGTCTATCTTGTCCTGAAATTGGTGTTGCTTTCTTTTGTGAAAAGATGTGTGATGGGCATGCAGCTATCAAGCAGGACAACAGGAGACAGCTAGAGGAAGAAGGAATCAGAAAGCAAGAGTGCAAGCAATTTACCAAGCTTTACATGCAGATGAAGATCCGTGCACATCCACATCAACAAACTAAGCCCAAGAAGATTTTGATCACTTTTGTGCTAAGCGCTTATCTTAAACAACACTTAGACCTTTTACAGCGATGCACATCATCTTAATCTTAAAGTGCACCCTTTAAGGGGAGAGAAGGGGGGGGGGGGGTCCTATAGTTTGACCTATAATTCATTAATTAATAGCTACACACAAAATTCTCTTTTCCTGTTGTGTAGCTAGTACACAGTGTACAACTCTTTAGATGCTTTATGCTTACCCTAAGAACCGTATGTATCTCTATCTCACTACATGGTTATTCTTTATCTTCTTTTTTTTTGGTGAGTTGGTTATTCTTTATCTTGTACGTGGAAGAGGGAGACCATTTTGGAGAGAATCTTCAGGAGAATTAATTTGGCGGTGGTAGGTTGGGGATTTGACAATGGCATCTTTGGTTGGATCATGCTCAGTGTCACGCGGGGAAGAGTAAATGCCTGCACTTGAATCTGAGGACTATATATATATTAGAAAAGTGTACATAAATTCCTTCAATTTGAGTGTACCGGTGTAATACAAAATAAGTATCGATAACTTAAATGAACAATGTGAAATTATTATTAGAAGTTTTTTTTTTTTTTTTCTGGTTAAATCAGGAAGTATCCTCACAGGTTTGGTTTATTTGAACTGCCCATAAATCTAGTCTTCTGTAAGTTGAGAGCAAAACGGAATGGCCCTCCTCATAAGAAGCGACTCAAGTTTTTTATCATCACATAATTGAATCAAATCCATGCTTCCATTTTGCCTCCGCTTCAGGAAGCCTCAATACTTAGATCCCAAAGAAAAACTATGACAAAAGAAAACACAATTGTATAATAGATGAGTCATTCTACTCACTTTTTTTATAGTTAATTTACTCTCAATTTTTCTTAATATTATTCAACATTGGATTTAAAATGCAGTCCAAAAGGTACCTTGAAGTAAACTAGCTAGAAACTCTTTTGCCCAACCACAATCCCAAAGTACTGTTTCTTCCTCAAGGCCACATTAATGTAGGAAGTGTTCCTTTACATAGTCTGCATATAAAATTCCTAATTTCCAGTGGCATCTTATTTCCACAATCTTCTCCACGGATCATGTTGTACTAAAAGTTAAAGATCGAGTTTCCTGAGCAGCCTTAGTTACCTTCAACCGCTGGTATGCGCTTCTAACAGTATAGCGCCCTTTTTTTATCTGTTTGTCATGCCCCGTTCTGATTGGGAAAGGAATATTTTTTATTTAGGTAGCCTTGAAAGGCAATAAAATAGAGAGAGAGAGAGAGAGAGAGAGAGAGGATGTGAAAAAAAGGTTATAAACTTGTTAAGAGGTTCTTATGATATGTATGGTGCCCTAAACAAAGTTTTTTTTTTGTGGTGTTATAATATTTTCAAATTTATATCTACCTATCTATATATGCATAATGGCTTTGTTGTCTAGCAGTAAAGGCTTGAAGAAATATGCAGGAACCTTGGTTCAAAACTTGTTAATTGAATTTATGGATTGTAATTGTTGATGCTTTCTGATTTGTTTTACCATTTTCAACGAGAGAGAATTGGAAATAATTTTAAAGTATAGTGTAAATACTACCTACAGGTAACAAAAAGTTAGATTTGTTAATAAATCAAAACCACACCAGACGAATAATTATTTTAAGCAAATTTTATATAAAAGTGCTTTGCATTAGTACAAATTTTAGTGACTGGAGATGTAGTCCATATCTGAAGATTTGGAATAAGGAGTGAGTATTTTTTTCTTTAAAACTAAAAAACAGGGCCAGTTGACGTTTCTTTCTTAATTTCTATATTATTAGCATTAAGTCATTAACCATTAAAAGACACACCCTCTGCAACCTATTACAATATTTTGGAGACTAGACTAGGATACCAGTTTCTTTATACCTGCCACAAATCCCGGCGACAATATTCCTCACAAACCGACAACAGGACCGCCTCTCTAATTAAGACTATATACTTGCTTATGTAGGCTACCTATTGTCCCTCTTAATATGATCTCTTTTGCTGCTTTTCTTTTCCAGTTGTTCCAAATCTGATCTCTTTTGCTTCTTTTCTTTTCCAGTTAGTTCCAAATCATTTGATATATTTCAAAAAAATTTAATTGGGTAATTATTATTTCGCCTGCTTTACTACATATTTCCCTTTCTTTTATTTTGCACCTTCAGCTTTTGAAACATAAAAAACCATCCCTTGATACATTTTTCCCAACACAAGAATTGTGAAGCTTAAGCAAGAAATTTGACTAGGACAATAATATTCCCCCAATTTGTATATTATCTGGTTCGACTTGTGACTGTATATATTCCCTCAGTGGCTTATTCTTTTGAGTTTGAGATTTGCTCACGTAGAATAAAGTTACAAAATGTATAATATCGATTTCTTTCCCTGAAAATATTCATTTAGCGTTGGCGTATACCATTGTGCATATATTGTTTATGTGAGCTATAACATATCCTACGGTGGCATCCTACTACTAGAGTATGCTTTATAAGATTTTATATCATTCGCCACCTTCCAGTTTGGACCAAAGGTGATCGGGCGCAACATAACAAAATTTTAGTCGTTCTTTATTTTGTATGTTGAAAAAACTATACATTTTTTTTTAACAATTATGTGTGTGTGTGAAAATCTGTTCCACGACAAACACTATTAATTAAGGAGGGGTGTCACATAAATAAAAATGAGAAATTTAAGGATAACCATTATTTTTTATTTATTTTTTTGGTGAAGATTTTTACAAAATGTGAAAGAGGTGAATACGAGAACTTTTCATAAAAATGTAATTAAGAAGAGTTTGGTATACTGATATTTTCACGTAATAATTGATAAGACAGTTAAAGATTAAAAAACTTATACACGAGATGCTAAGTATGGTATTGTCGACATTTTAAATTTCGAGGAATCTAACATTTGTTAATAAAATTTAATTTTAATTCACTGTTAGTGTAAAAAAATTTTACATTATCATCCAATCATGTGTTGACATATCATTAAAAGAGTTAGATTTTTTAGGTAATTGTTGTGATAGTTAAACTCTTTTAATAATTTGATTATACATGATTAGATAATAATATAAATTTTTTTTACACTAATAATGGATTAAAATTAAATTCTTGTTAATATTGTAAACACATGCGTCGAAAATGCCGAAATATATACTAGTATGTGAAAATACCAAGATGCCATTCTCTTCGTAGTTCTTACACATGATTGATTTTCGCTTCATACTTCTCTTCAATTACTTGCGTCAACATTTTACACCATTTCTATTTAGAGAAGAAACTATATATTGATGATTGAACATAATATGCTGAAAGGACAAAAAAAATTAAATATTAATTAACATTCCTATTAATGGATGTTAAAGAATCCATTTTGTTATTATTCTTAATTATACAAAAGGAGAATCCAATATATCACATACATTCACTTAGTGGGGGTATAAGTATAACCCAAAACTTGGTTAGTCACCGAGTCGGCATTTTGGCCCGTTTCCAAGACAAACTCTTTAACATAGTTATAAAAATTGAATCGGTAGTCGACTCGGTAAGGATATTGGATTAATAGATCACTGGTTTAACTAGTGGGTTACTGGTCGAACTGTATAAAATTAAATAAATATTTAAATACACACATATATATATATAAATACACACTATATATGATGATATTTATCATTATAAATAACTAAAATATATTTATTTTGAGAAAAAATATGACCTATAAAAAAAAAAGAGTTTAACTCTTAATTCATAAAAAAAAGTCTTAATATTTTTATTAAAATGCTCATAACTTAAAAAATAATTTTTTTTTTGAAAAATTAAGACTACCATGATGTAGATTTCGAAAAGTTATATGAAATGAACATATAATTAGTCTAAATCGAACAATTGAGTCAAAAGTTATGATTTTTCAAAGTTTAATTTTTTTTTTTTAATTTAGTAACCTGGCCGCTTCCGATTCAACCAACCGAGTCATCGATTTTCATCCAAAATTAGTCGGGTCAGACCGAGTCGTACCAATTCTAAAATATACCCGATCCAACTAGCTATTCAGACTGATTATTTGACCGGTTCACCGGTCCACCGACCGATCCGGTCCGATTTTTATAACACTGTTCTTTACTTGCTCTTTACTAGCGGTATTTACATCCAATTAGTAGAATACTTTCTATTTTTCCTTTAGAAAGAATAACTCGTGGCATATTTGAATCCTCGGAATACCTCAAGGTAGAAAATATATATATATATATATATATATATATATATATATATATAGAATGTAAAGATAAAAACCACCACCACCACCAGACCCCACACCCCAAGTTGTTCCCAATCATATGGATCCATGCAACTATAATATGTCACATATGCATGCCTAACACTAAGGCAATGCTTTTCACCTTTTATATTTTAATGCTTTTTCATAATAATTCTACTAGGTGTAGAGACATGAACTAGACAGACAGATATCAGAAATGAAGCAACCACCCACGTCGATCATCTTGTCACAACAAAAAGAAAAAACGAAGCAAATTTTCAGAGGAATTTGGGTACGTGGAGATAAATTTTTGAGGTGGAGATGGAGATGGCTGGCTATCAGTTCGCCCAACAGACAGAAAGCAAAGCCAGCACAGCTGTTTTACTATTTTTGTTTTTGATATTCATTTTCTTGCATAAAGCATTGCCCGGAGAATCTTGGCACAAATCTTTCACAGTTAGACACACAAAAGATACACACCACACGGGGTCCCCCTTACAAATACCACCCATTTTCAGCTTCATTTGCACATGCACTAGCACTCGCATCCAACCTGTTTGTTCTTTTGCCTAGCTCTCTCTCTTTACTTAATTTGTGTACGTACCGCACCTTCTTAAAGCCCCTCCGCTTCTCCACTCTCTCTCCAAAAGCCAACAACGCAAACAAACCCAACGTTGCAAAAGTTGTTCTTCCTTTTATTTAATTTCCTTCTTTCAAATTCATATCATAGCACCAAATTGATCACATGGGAAGCTCAGTGCGTGTCAAAGAAGCTGTGGTGGTGACCCCTTCTGAGCCCACCCCAGTTAGTGTCCTCGCACTCTCCGCTCTTGACTCTCAACTCTTCCTTCGTTTCACCATAGAGTACCTCCTTGTCTACAAGCCCAGCCATGGCCTAGACCAGGTTGCCACCACGGATCGTTTAAAAGCAGCATTAGCCAAAGCTCTGGTTCCCTATTACCCATTCGCCGGGCGGGTCAGGGCCAGACCCGATGGTTCGTGCCTCGAGGTGTTGTGTCGAGCCCAGGGTGCGGTCTTCATCGAGGCCTTCTCTGACCATTACACAGCCACCGACTTCGAGAAAGCCCCCAAAACAGTGACCCACTGGAGGAAACTCTTGTCCCTCTATGTCCCTGACGTTCTCAAAGGATCGCCGCCGTTGGTGGTTCAGCTCACGTGGCTCGCCGACGGAGCCGCTGCAATCGGCGTCGGTATCAACCACTGCATCTGCGACGGAATTGGCAGCGCTGAGTTCCTCAACTATTTCGCCGAGTTAGCTTCTGGGAAATGCGTGGCACTCAACGATTTTAAACCAAAACCCGTTTGGGATCGCCACCTTCTCAACCCACCACCATCCATGAAGATGAAGCCCACTCGGACTAACTCAGCGATCCTCCCCGAGTTCAACCGAGTCCCTGATCTCTGCGGGTTCATGAACCGTGTCACGAACGGGCTCAAACCAACCTCCATTGTCTTCAACAAAAGACGCCTCAACGAGCTCAAGAGCCTCGCTCGGTGCACGAACCAACCCGGTGGCTCGTCGTTCTACACGTCCTTCGAGGTCCTCGCGGCTCACGTATGGAGGAACTGGGCCAGAGCATTGAGCTTTCCGCCGAACCAAACCTTGAAGCTGCTCTTCAGCATCAACGTGAGGAACCGGGTCAAACCGGGTTTACCCGACGGGTACTACGGGAACGCGTTTGTTTTGGGGTGCGCTGAGAGCAGTGCGAAGGAGCTGGCGGAGAAGGGGATCGGGTACGGGTCGGGTCTGGTGAAGAGGGCGAAAGAGAAGGTGAACAACGAGTATGTGAGGAGGGTGATTGAGTTGGTGTCCGAGTTGAGGGCGAGTCCAGACTCAGTGGGGGTGCTGATAGTGTCGCAGTGGTCAAGGTTGGGTCTGGAAAGGGTTGACCTGGGAATGGGAATGGGGAAGCCGGTGCATGTGGGACCCATATGCTGTGATAGGTACTGTTTGTTTCTTCCGGTGAGAGATGAGAGGGATAGTGTCAAGGTCACGGTGGCTCTCCCCACCGCCGCCGTTGACACTTACCACCATTTCCTCAGAGCATCGCATTTATGATTGATTATGTTATGAGCCACTCTGCTCTGTGTTTTTGTCGTACGTTGACTTCTGTTATTATAATCATCTTTTGACTTATTATTATTATTTTAAAGAAATCTGTGACTTTCGCACAAACTTTCTTCCAATTCAAGAGCGAAAGCAATTGGTGAATGAGAATGAGTGATTCAAAGTACAATTAAAATTATTGAGTAAAATGAAAACTATCTTTTTGAAAGTGTACTTCATTGATAATTTAATCCTTAATTAAATTCAATATATGGTTTAGTAACTTGGTTCGAATTTGTATTGTACGTATCTCTTGATCCTAATATGTTCAGAATCATCTCAAAGTTTATTTTTCTTTTCATTAGCCCAATTGGTCTGATCTCTACAACTATACGAGTGACTCATCATTTAGAAGAGTCCAGAATGTGAAGTAAGTGGGTCCCACCTAAACACACCCCACAATTGCATATCGAAATGAGGTATCCCTTTGGGAGGCATTAGGGGCCACTTTCACTTAACAAACTTTCTCCTCACATGCTTGGCTCCTTATTTTTGGCAATAATGACCAATATATATAAAGCGAGGGAATCAATTTTTAGAAGTACGTTACTCATTTGTAGCATAAATACTAAACTTTTCATATTCATTTCACTTATTTGAATGTTAGAGTGTCTTTATTAATTCTTTCATCATGAACCAAACACACAAGCTTGAATCTTATTTTCTAAGATAACCTTAACGAATCAACGTGAACAATATTAATCTTTAAAATTAATCAATTAAATATAACAAAAAAATCTAACATAAAGAGTATTAACATAAAGTATATTTAAAAAATTTAAACATTGAATCGTATGCATAAGATAATAGAAATGAGATGCATTTTTTTGGACTAAATTATCAATTTACTCAAATCATTTTTATCCTCTTCCCACTTACTCTTTGTCAACTATTTCCAACATTTTCCTACACTTTCTGCTCAATTTTGTATTTAGAATATACTTATAAATTTGAACATACCTAATTCCTTGTGATGTGTGTGAAACTAATCTATATTTCTATAGAAAATATATAAGAATATTGTAATTTTAAATGGATTATAAGACCCTCCTGTTAAGCTTATTTTTTTATAAAATAATTTAGTTTAACATTATTTTTATATATTAAACTTTCAAATAATTTTTCTAACTGTCTTCAATTTTTTATTTATTTATTTTTAAATTTCATGTTGTAATCTTATTAAACAAATAAAGTTATATATATTTTACATACATGGATAACTCTTCTAATATAAAAAAACGTATGCATGATTAGTTGATTATGTAATATGTTTATTTTGAAATAAATATAGGAATATGGTCGGATGCTTAGTATGAAGCTATCATTTTGGTAGTGCTGTAATTTTTAATAATAATGTTGTTTTATTTTAATCGTAGACTTGTTATAATGATGATGTCTGTAATCGTTTTTTTTTTATAGAAAAATGTTGTAATTACTAATTACTCATATCCTAAGCATGAAAAGTTATTTATAAAAAATTCCCTAAAAAAATAGATTGTGTCTATTTTATTTTTAAAAGAAGATATGCATGACGTATGATAAAAAAAAATTAATTTGATTTAGTAGCATATTCGTAATCTTTTGGAAGAACATGATGCATGCACACGATCAACTTCTGTCCTTTGACCAAGAGTACTGATCGCTTGATTAAAAATTTCTATCTTGAAAATAATTACAATAAGTATCCAAATTTGATTTCACCATTATTATTATAAAGTGAGGATTATTTTTGAATTTATCTTTTTTTTAAAGTATTAGTAATCAAAGTGAATTATTAAGTATTTATTAGTTTTTATTTATATTTAATAAATTTTTAAATATTTTTTATAAAATTAACAATTAATAAATAATTGACAATTTAGATATTAAATCTATCAAAGATATTACAATAACTTCAATATAAACTATATCTTTTTGGCTGAGACTATCTTAAATATACTCGATGCTCGAGGCACTTGACTTTTGTATGTAATCTTGTCTAATATGATTGACTATAACTGCACAATGACAATAATATATGATTCATCCAATCCATATAATGGGTACTAAAAGAATGCATTAGGTGTTTCGATAATTATTCTCTTTGTTTTATGTTAATAGTTTTTTTAATTCCATGTGATGTTACACTAAATGATCCTTTAGGTGCTTTAAGATAAGGATTGGAAGGATTCTTCACTAAACGATAAGTTATGTTTTTAAGGTCCATCTTCTAGCGAATGATTTTTGTTCTCAATTACTTTCTTGCTGAAAATAGAAATCCCTGGACATATTTCTCCCCGAAATTTGGAATAACTTGTGTTTTTTTGGGTCAAACAAAATGTCCAATGAAATGTTAGATTATTTTAAAGTTTATGTGCAAGAGCGCAGGCCCAATTAAGATAGCCTACGGTGGAAGAAGACGACAAAATCTTTTCTGGGTTCTTCACTTGCAGCGATACGAAGGAACCCAACCCTTTTTTTTTTCCCTTAAAAAAAGACAAATGCACATTTGGCCTTACCCTTTATGAAAGAGTAAAGATACCGGTTCAAATACCAAAAGTTTCACAAAAAGACAGTGGTAAAACTGTAAACCTACAAATAAAATTACAAATGAAAAAAAGAGAGTAATTAATTATATTTACTTGTGTGATATTATCCTTTGTACGATTACAGTGTTACAGTTACACAGATTGGTTCATTTTTTTGGTGTTCCTTAATATCTCTCCCAGCGAATGGTCGGACCAAAAACGCAAAAGCGCGCAACTTAAACGACACCCACTGTGAGTCGTTTCCGATCGAACACGCCCTTACGGCAGCTGACGTCACCGCCGGTCACAACAATGCACGGCCAATGCCAATTGCTGCGCCTTTTGCCCTTGCGCTGGACCTGCACGGGTTCGAATCCGATGCTTCGCTTCCCACCCAAATCCCCCAACTCCTCCGCTTTTCTTCTATCCACTCCAATCATCTCCACCTCCGGCGTACCCTTCCATTCCCCTCTCCCAACCCCATGAGTCGCCCCAACCCTAATCGTTCCCGCCGCGCCGGACCTTCCGCCGCCGCCGCCGCATCAGGCGGCGTCGGCGGCCGCGAGGACTGTTGGAGCGAGGGTGCCACAGAGACCTTGATCGATGCCTGGGGCGATCGCTATGTCCAGCTCAACCGCGGTAACCTCCGTCAGAAGGACTGGAAGGACGTCGCTGACGCCGTCAACGCCCGTCAAGACGGCGTCAAGCCGCCGAAGACGGACGTCCAGTGCAAGAACAGGGTCGACACACTCAAGAAGAAGTACAAGGCGGAGAAGTCCAAGCCCCCACCGTCCCAGTGGGTCTTCTACCACCGCCTTCAATCTCTCGTCGGCGCCAACGCCGTCGCTCACAAGAACCCCACCACCGTTACCTTAACCGTTAAACCGTCCAAGGCGAAGCCCGACCCGAGACCGATTCGTTGGTCCGCCCCGGCAATCTGTTCGGGTGGGTCTATGGAGAGTTCATTTGACGAGGAGGGGGAGGATATGGGGTTTGATGAGAGAGTTTCGAGGAAGCAAAGGTTTGAAACGATGGATTTTTCTGAGGGAGGGGCGTTCAGGGAATTGGCGAGGGCGTTCCTCAAGTTTGGGGAGGTTTATGAGAGAGTTGAGAGGTCGAAGCAGGAGCAGATGATGGAGTTGGAGAAGCAGAGAATGGAGTTCACTAAGGATCTTGAATTTCACAGAATGAATATGTTCATGGATACTCAATTGGAGGTCCACAGAATGAAGAAGCGCCCCAAGTATGCCCCCTCCTCTGGTTAGTTCAAAGATTCTATTTTTATTTTTATTTTTCTCTATGTAGCTAACCTTGTACATCTATATACTTGTCTTGATTTCACTAAATTGTTGGTTCCTTTATTCTCAAGGTTTTCAGAATTTTTAGGAGATGACAATCATACATTTATAGGGAAGCATTCGCTTGTCTCTCCGTTTATGGAAAAAAATAATATAGGCATCTGACATAATTGCAACTGAAACACTGAGGAAGCAATCAAAAAATGTAGTGTTGTTGTTTAATGATATGGTCATGAGAAGCCTTGGGAAAAAGGAAAAAGTTTTGCCATATTCATTCTTGTAGTCTTATTTCAGCAATAACTTAAACATTTGAATAAACGAGCTTCCTGGCTACTATGCACGTATGATTTGTGAATGTGGTGAAATATATATATATTTTTCCTGCATGAAAACAATTTAGTGGCATTGCATTGTAAAATTTCAAGAGTTGATGCCAGATATGAGATAGGTTGACATAATTTTACTTCATGTACTCAGGTTTTAGAAAGGGCTTTTATTCTTAGGAGTATGAGTATATTTAAACTCAATGCTGTGCACTTGCATTTTGTAGCTGTTGTGAGCCTTTTCAATCCTCTATTCCTTTTTATGGGAGCTACCTTTACACTTTTGAGAAGAGAATTGCTATTTCTTATGGCAAAATAAATTGCATTTTTTATTGGGTGGAGATAGTTTGGTCTCTGGTAAATGTGTGCCACAGAGACAGAGTAAGTATCGCTTTGTTTATAAAGTTGAGGAGTGACGGAACATGCCAAGCTAATATTAGTATTAGCCTGTTAGGTTTTTATGTCTTCTGTACTGATTGAGATTTAAACTCATGTCTATTTAATCTATGTAGGTTTTGTGTGATATTGTCTTTGTTGCCCAACTATCAGTTTTCATACAGTTTATGAAATTAAATTTCAGAAGAACTTGTGTTGGTAGGCGGAATCTGGTTGTAGAGCATACTTTTTAAATACATTAAGTGGGCCTTCAAAATGTTTTTATACCAATATCAGGTATTTTTGCTTACTGCCTTAGTCACTAACTTACTATGCCAAAGAGAGGGGTGAAGTTGGTGATCTTCTTAAACGATCTTTTTTTTTTCTTTTGTGTTTGGTTTTAATAATATGTTACTGGAGATTGTATATGGCAGAGCTTGATATATTCTGTACTTAATTGTTATCTTTCAGTGGTGAAGTAGTGTGCAAATGTTATGTAGGTTACCTTTGGGAATGCTACTGCCATGACTGCACGATTAGATTTACTTTGCAGGGTCACATCAACACTTTTTTTTCCCTACAGATCCACGTACATTCCAACGGCATAGCTCACTGGTTTTGTTTTTGTTTCTCTAAAATGTCGCCTTTCTAGCTTTATCCTTTCTATAAACATCTTGATTGGCGAGCCATTATATAATGTTGAATTCATGATATCAGGGTCATGCATAATTCTCTGCCTTTCTTCCTTTTTCTTTGGTTTTGATGTCCTTTTATTTGGAGGAAAAATCACTTATTGAGTGGCATTCTCTTTTATCTATTTCTGAATGTGTTCTCCTTTAGTCCTTGTTGTGTCTTTCATCTCTGAGCTCAACTAAATGGTGCATTAGATTGGCATTGACTCAGGCACCTTGTTCCTGAAACATTTATATACTAACAATTATCTAATATGGCAAGCTTCGAGCTCAACTATGTGTTTGGTTTGAAGAAAGCTTCCAAGTAAACCATCTGTTCTTTGAGCTCAACCACGAGTTTGTCCCAAGATACAGTATTACCTCCATATTGGCTAGCCTATTTAATCAGCATTTTAGGTGCTCTATGTAGTGTTAAAGCTATAATGTAGTCTTAATTACTACTGGAAGATGCTAGCTCTCAAGTGATTCTTCCTGCTTTCTTTACGGGACATTGACAACCCTCCCCTGCCTTAAACTACTCCAGGGCAACAGGAATCTGTGGAGGAAGACACAAAAATTTTATACATATGGAAGATGGTTCCTATACTATGTATTTATTTTTTTACTTTTCTGTTGCCCATTGTTCAATTGGTCTGCATCAGTGGTGCAGGTCCAACATTATTTCTCTTGTAATACATTGCTAAAATTGTTCTACTGCTAAAAAATTTTCTCATAAGAATTGCACTTATATTGAAACAGGGAAAAAGACGTAATCTGAAATCCGATGAACTTTACCAGTGTCAGAAGTACAGTGCAGTTTGGACATCTTTACTCTTCATGAAAGCCAAACTTGGATCCGACTTTACGAAGAATGTGATATACCTCACTGTTTGCTCAAAGTTTCAAATTCTCAGATTTTAAAGCTATTGTGCCTGTACAATATATCCATATCTTTCTTTTGCTCCGTGCTTCTGTTTTCAATTCTTTTCTCTTTTCTGATTTATTATCAGTTGAGGATTAACATATTTTGTTGTAATTTGACGGTACTGAGATGTAATGTTTCAGTACCAGTTGTATCCTTTGAGTGTTTGTATATTCACCTGGTGATGATGATAGATGAAGGTTGTTTAGAAAACTAATGTTGATCTTAAGCGTTGTTTTTCAAACGTTTGTAATCCACTTAAATCAAATCTGTTAAGGGCCATTTGCTTTTGAGAATTCATTTTTGTTTGGCAACTTACAATGTTGCACGAAGAACAACATGGACATATGGCTATGCTCTTGTAAGTCACGAGACTTAATGTCGGTAGCATACTAGAATGTTTATGTATTCAAGCACGAGACTTCATCAGATATGTATTCTAAAATTGTTAAATCAACATCAACAACCTTAGCGATGATATCAATTAACAAGGCTCGTTCAAATTTTGCGGTGCGTTTGGAGTTTGGAAGTATGTGACGCAGCTTGGGCCATAGCTTGTTGCCATTGAAATGTGCTATATACCGCAAAGAAACTGTAAAACTTTTGGTCTTGGCTTTACTCTTCGGATTCCCATTACGATAAAGCTCAAGGGCCATTGGTGGGGTTCGTTACTGGGTGAAAATCATAATGGGTGCTCCATGTTGCATTTAAACAGTACTGTTGGACCCACTGTATTGGGCAGCAATCGTTCAAAGACAAGCAAGAATCAACTAGTACTGTTGCTTTCTTTGTACTGAATGGTGTCTCACACATGTAGGTAATGGCAATGAATGCTCAGGCTGCTCTGGTCTCCATCACCAATCCGTGAAGACTAGAAAGGTGATCTGAATTCACAGTTGGAGATTTTTATTTTTATTTTTTCTTTTTGATGCCTCTCAAGGTGTGGATGGAGGGTCGTGTCCTTATTACTAACCAAACCAAACCAAAGTGCTCGGAGATAATCGGAATTCGTAGAAAAGAGATTGATCAGAACATGCGTTTTGGAGCAGAATTTCATGGTCACTTTGCAAAGTTATGCAAGAGAAAGCACCTACAATGAAAATCTTATTGCTATTACAAAAGTGAAACTAAAAAGGCCAAGATACCCATCATTTTCCAGCAGTTCCTAGCTCATAAAACAGTATAGGAACTGTGAAATTTAACAAACACAATCGTACATGTTCGTTGGGAGTTTTCAATTCAGATTCCTACCATTTCATTCCTGGAGTTCTTATTTATTAGCATATACAACAGAGTAGCTGCTTTAGATTGATCAAAAGATTCAGAACAATTACATTCAAAGGGGGACCATAACATTAAAATATATATGGGATTTGATTGAAATCATCCACCGTTTCATGTCGGCTCAATAATTGAGATGAAGAGCTGTGGCAGAAGCTATCATTGAAATCACTGCAAGTGGAAAAGTCAGGGAAGGGTGGCAAGCTAACATGGGCATGCAAGATATCAGTAGAAGGGGTGGTAGCAGCAGCAGCAGCAGCAACAGCAGCACGACGAGCAAGACGATCCTTAGCAATGGCCAAGTCATGTTGAAGCTCCACCATCTTCCTTTGCAACAGGGCTATGGAACCAATGCATCCATAAACTGGGTCCCTGAGCCTTGCCTCTGCCTCATACGCCAGAGAATTCACCGTGTCCTCCCTCTGCTCCTCTGGCACTTCTATGAGGATCTTGCTCACATTGCTGGCTCCAAATACCTTATGAACCTTGGCGAATTTCTTGCACTCATCTGAGCGAAAGTAAGGTGCAAAAATACAATTGGGTATGCATCTTCTTTTCAATAATTTGCAAGCTGCACAAGAAGAGCTTGAACGGGGTTCATAACCCTTCATGGCTTTCATTTACATCCACTTCCCTATATTGCTCTATAGTCTTTCCTCTATCCTTTGCACTGATAAATATATGGTCCTTTCTGTAGGTATTTTCCTCTCTTTATATTAAAATTATTATACTTAATTTTATTTAAGAAGATATATTATTTTATATTAATTTTTATATGAATAGCAGATATCTTTCCCGAGGGTCTATTTAAGAGCTGTTACGTGTCGTCGCCTATTAGCTCAGTTGGTTGGATCATGGTGCCAATAACACGAAGGTAGCAGGTTCGGGACCTGCATGGGCCAGTGCTGTCTTTTTACTGCATTTTCTACTTGCTTTTGACACATTTTTTTTTTACAATTTTAGTTTTTCTGGGTAGCCTTGAATGTCTTATTTATATAATTATTCATTCAAATTGGGAGTGCAAAAGTAGGTCCAAATAATTGATTCATGCGGACAATGGGTGGTATGTGTTGGTAGTTTTCAAGTCAGACATGATAGTTCATGAATAAAGATGGGATATTTTGATTGATTGAAGGAAAGAAATATTCTCAATAAAAATTAAAATTATCCCTTGGCAGAGAGACGTATGATCACAAGAAGGAAACTGATAGGATCAAAATGAGTACTTTAGATGTAGTTTGGCAGTACAGCATAAGTGGAGCCAAAAATCCAGTAATTGTGTATGTTGTTTTGTGCTTGCTATCATTTGATATTTAGTTTTTTTAGTTGTTATTTCCCCCCTCACAATTCTTGTTGCTTTCTAACAGCTGAAATTGGAAATTTAAGGTGAAACATATGGAAACAAAATCAATGCATTTCAAATTTAACCACATCAAAACATCTAGCAGGCATGCATAGTATTCTAAAATAGTAAAATGAGTTTCCCTTTTATTTCTGAAAGGAAAAAAAAAATGGTGTGGGTGCGGCGGTATTTGTTTCTGATGTTAATTTTTGGTTTCCTTAGCTCAAATGAGCTTTTGTTTTAAGTATCAATTCAACTTATTATCATGGGGGTGCTTCAGTTTGTTAAACCTTTCTATTCTCAAGGCTGAAAATAAACGTTTTTTTTTATTTTTGGGGTTAAAAAATAAACGTTTTAAATGACCGGTAATATATCCATTTCGAAGGCTTCACTAGTAGTTTAATTAATTAGTGTCCTGAACATTGATTTATATATTGATTACATTACAAATGTGGAAGCTTTGGCATAAAATTTTATTATTTACTTTTTATTGCTAAATTCTATTTTAATTAAGGTAATGTTGTGTATTGAATCAATGAAAATAGATAGTTAATGTGACATTTTTAAAATTGAGTCGTATCATGTAGTACAGAGTAATAATAATACTCTCATACACGTCTCTCACTTTTTCCAAATCGTGGGATATCAACTATATTCCATTTTTTAAAAAAAACAAACAGCTTAAATTTTCATATATCTCATACCATATATGAGGCAATCACCATGCTTCAATATTTATCAAATTAACTGCTGAATTTTTTATTCATGTATAAATTGAATGGTATATCATGTATACAAAGAAATGTCCCTTACTTTTAGAAGATTTTTTGTGTGAAAGATTAAATGTTATACTAAACTTTCATCTATTAATTCAAACATAAAATTTATAAAATCTAGTATCAGAATTATATTTGGGTTGAGAGATTTAGCTAATTTGTAAGTCATAGGTTTAAATTTCTGTACTCTAACTTTCGTGCCCTAAGAAATGTTATATTTGGGTTGTATTATTTAATAATAATCAGTTAATACACTTTCATTATGCACATTTAATACACAAAAGTTCACTTTAAAACATTCATCTATCATTGTAAGCTTTGGAACTTTACTTTTTTTTAGCATGATAGCAAAGTCAGGTGCTCATCATGGATTGAGTAATTTCCATTCATGGCAAACCAGACTCAAAAAGTTTATATTGATAAGCGAATTTTTTTTGAAAAAATATTTTTAAGATGCCAGAGAGAAGAAAGATAGTATGGCATACTAAAAATTGACATTTTATCTTTATCCGGCTACCTCTCACCAAATTTTTTGCTTAAAATGTGAAGAATTGAAACATTAATCTGTAAAATATTCATCACCTGATGAAGTGGGCTTGATACTAATTTAAGAATTAACATATAATGACTTTCTATCTTTTAACATATTGCACACCTCAATTAGGATCTCCTTTCCATATTACCGTCGGGTGGAAATGTAGACATGTCGTGATTGAAGAATTTAAATGAATATAACAATAAGCAAAAAATGACACTACAACTATTAAAAAATTAAAAAATTAATAAAATATGATTTTTTTGGATGAAAACATGAATCTTTTTGGTTGAAAAGGAAAAAATAATCTATAGATTTTAATTTTATCAGACAAGTGATGTAAGTGTAACATGCCCTTTTAGAAAGAAAGGAAGAAAAAAGACAATGAATGTAACTTTTTAAACTTGTTTTTTAGGTACAGAACTTTTTATATGGTGTGGAAGTGGTCATTATAAAAAGGAAGAATAAATGACTAAATGTCACCTCAAACGCTTGGTGGAAGAGTGAAAAGAGATTTAAAAGATGACAATGCAGCCTCCATCTCCAAGCGGGAAGAGCCCACTTGTTTAATGCGCCTTGTTTTTTTTTCCCCCAATAAAACTAACAATGGGGTGAGAGTTTCTTATGTATATAAGAATATTACATCAGTTTACAAAAAATATAACACATGATACAGTATAATAATAAATTTCATTGAATGAAATTTAAGTCAAATTTCAACTAAGAAACTGTTGAAAGTATTATAAGAATTTTCCGTCTGAGGGAATTGAGCTTCTTTACAGGCCGTTTGATTAAACTCCGCCTTTCCGGTATATAAGATCAACGATGATGAGTGTAAGGTTGTGAAAAATGTGTAAGAAATATTTTATATAAATAACAATACTTTCTGGCTGTCTTTGGATTGAGCCTTTAAAGCCCAAATTACTTGTATGACAGCAACTGCTTTTGCCAAAGTGGGCTTTAGAAGGATTACTATAAGGGCTTCAATAGCAGAACCGTGACATCTAAAAGCAATGGAGGTTGCATTGGCGTGATGAGGTTGATTCCCTATAGCTTGCATCAAAAGAGTTTTGGGCCTGGGTAAAAGAGTTTTCTTTTTTTTAATTTGGTCATTATTATTATTTATTTATTTTGTCTTTTTTTTTTTTTGTATTTAGCTTCGTTGGGGCTAACAAAGACCTCACCTCTAAGGTGAGACATAAAGACAACCCTTGAGGGGATCTCAAGGGAGGGAGGAGGAGAGAGGAAAAGGACAAATGAGTGTACACTCACTAAGGATTGAACCCCACACCTAACACTAACATTAAATGTCTCTTAGCAAATGAATTAAGTCTAGAGGACCATATGAATTATGACGAATGTTATGTCTAAGTTGACAAATGAAGTCATTGAGAACAGTATAGAGCAATGCAAGATTTCAGGGTGAGTTTTTTTTTTTTTAATATTGAGAGTTGAAGCAGAATCCATGTATGTATACCTTTACAAAATTTTGAAAATGCACAATAAATAAACAAGTATCTTATTTAGGTGCTTTTGCTCTTTTCTTTTCTTTTTCTTTTCCCCCCCTATCTTTGCCTGATGAATTTCAAATGTATACGACTAGTTGAGTATGAATTTAACTAACTTTGGCATTTGATTAGATCCCAAAGCTGATAATTTAAGAGGCCAAGGAGACAAATTTGAGAGAGGTTGGTTACTTTCTTGTCTCATTGTCAGAAATACATAGGAAGCTATTGATGTCATTTACCAGAAACCTCAAACTTAATTTCTGAGAAGAACATTACAGCATGCTTTCTAAATGCGAAGTTATATTCTTGCACAAATGTTGTATTCCACGGAAACTTTCTAGACTGAAGGGTGATACAGATCACTGGAAGTGTTCTCCCTGGTCAAAGAGACAAGCAGACCTAAAAAAATTGTGAGGTGAAGTGATCTTTGCTGCCTAGATTCTAGAATAATGTTTGCCCATCTTTGTCACGCTCATACACATTTATGTAATGCGATTGACCATTGAAATAAAGCCAAGCACATTAGCTTCACTTGTGTGCCAAGTTATTATGATTACAATAATTTATGCAAAAGAATTTGAGGACTCAAAATGTTTGACCTACATAGCAGAGGATCTGGCCAGATACATTCAACAATGGCTAGTGAGTTAAGGTGTCCTTAAATCTTTTAAAATCCAAGAATTCGTTATAATGCTTAATAGAGTCACTTTAGTTTGGTCTGACTGTAGATTGATCGTATGAGTCTTCTACGGTTGTTAATAGCTTAACAAAAAATTGTACTACTTATATTAGCCTTGAAAGTCAAGTCCTTGAGGAAAAGGACTGCTAATTTGTTATGGCAATGTCCCAAACCCAATATTGTTAATGACCATTTTGCGGCTTTTGGCATCTAATATGGTGCAAATATGAGGAAAACTTGGATAACTGGAGGAGCATGAAACATATCATGGAATTCAAATATGCACTTAAAACTTGAATGTCAACCGAAGAATATTAAGGAATTCAAGCAGCGTATCTTGGAGGCTGCAATGGAACCTGCAGAAACGACAAAGAACCCAGAAATATGATATAAAATTTGGTAGAAGGAAGGCAGGAAGGAAGATTTAGAATCAGCCGTTCTAGTTTTCCATGAGTCATAATCTTTAATTAATGTACAGCTTTCCTAAAATGACAAACGAGGAAAATGAAATGCTAGATATCTAGTTGGGGTACTGTTGGACTGTACATATATCAAATATCAAGTTGCGCTAAAAAAAATATTCAAAATGTGGACATAACTATCTGCAAATAAAGGAGCAGCTGAAAATAAAGTTTGACATGGCTCATTAATTAGCTATAACATTTTTGAATAAAAAAACTGGCTGGAAAATATAACTAATCTTGCAAGCCAGGAAAATCCTCCAAATGGCAGCAACCCAGAAAATCCTCTTCTCTCCTCCAATATACATGCTGCCTTTAGCACCAACTGCACAAATTGAAAGGGTCAAGAGCCCGTGCATTTAATACAACAGCTCGTCTTGACAATTAGTTTATGTTATTTTAATAATAAAATGCCATACAGAAGATCTCAGAATAATCCAATTCCTTGCAGAAAGCTAATCTTGTCAACCATAAGAATGAACAAAAACTTGCTCATAATGTGAGAACCACAATGGATGACTCCACGATGATGATCTCCTCAGGCATTTTACCAACTAGGTCTTTGCTAGATTCGTTGATTCACATATCCAAAGAAGTTGGCCTAATGGAGGAGTTTCCTTTCGTACATGTAAGGAATGCTTCATCCATGATAAGGAGGGTCAAGCTTCTTTCTTCTTTGTTTGAAGAGATTCAAGTAACAGATAGTCCACTTCCTCCTCCTTCAATACTGTGTTTCACAGAGCTCCTCTCTTTGATCACAAGAGTGAAACTTTTGATCCAAGAGAGCAAGGACGGCAGCTATCTTTGGGGTCTCATACTGTTAGAGTTCATCTCCAACCAATTTTATGTGCTGGTAAAGGAGATGGGAAGGGCCCTTGATATCCTGCCTGTGGATTTGCTTAACATAACATCAGATATACGGGAACAAGTGGAGCTTCTGCACAAACAGGCAAAGAGGGTTGAGTTGTTCATTGATTCTCGAGAGATTCAACGAAGAGAACAGCTTCTACAAGTAATGGCCAACAACAGTTTACAAAACAAGAAGAACAAGGGCTTTATTGATTTTGGGAAAGTGGAAGAAATATTAAGCAGCATTGGATTGAGAACCCTGTCAGATTATGATAGAGAAATATCCAAGCTAGAGGCTGAAGCTCAGAAACAGGCAGGCACAGGAGGACTAATCGTGGTGTCCAATATAAACAATCTCTTATCTCTGGTTTCGTATTCCAAATCCATGATATTCAGAGATGGAGAAAATAAAAGAGATGAAGGAGAGTGTAAGCCACTATCTGAATTTCTATATAATAAAATCCATGATAGTTCATCATCTTCTCAGTCCATGACACTTAATATTCCTGACGAATTTCGTTGCCCAATTTCACTTGACTTAATGAGAGACCCGGTGATTGTATCATCTGGGCACAGTTATGATCGAATTTCTATTGCACAATGGATAAACTCTGGGCATCACACTTGCCCCAAAAGTGGGCAAAGGTTAATTGACACTACTCTAATACCCAACTATGCATTGAAGAGTCTTCTCCAGCAATGGTGCTATGAAAACAATGTCTCAGTGAATGAGTCTACTTCTTCGGTTTCTGAGGGAAACAAAAGCAAGAAGAACTTGAATGAGAATGCAACTGATCATATTTCTGCAAACAAAGCAGCTACAGGTGCTGTCAAAATGACAGGAGAGTTTCTAGTTGGAAAATTGGCAACTGGCTCAGCTGATATCCAAAGGAAAGCTGCATATGAACTTCGGTTACTTGCAAAATCTGGCATGGATAATCGAAGAATTATAGCTGAGGCCGGGGCGATTCCATTTCTAGTGACACTATTAGGTTCCAATGATCCAAGAATCCAGGAACATGCAGTGACGACCTTGTTTAACCTCTCTATCTTTGACAACAACAAGATTTTGATCATGGCAGCTGGAGCAGTCAACAATATAGTAGAAGTACTGGAATCAGGGAAGACCATGGAGGCAAGAGAAAATGCAGCGGCAGCAATCTTCAGCTTGTCTATGGTAGATGATAGTAAAGTTACAATTGGAGCCCATCCAAGGGTCATACCTGCCTTAATTGGACTCCTGAAAGAAGGAACTCCTATTGGGAAAAGAGATGCTGCTACTGCACTTTTTAATCTTGCAGTTTACAATCCTAACAAGGCAAGTATTGTTAATGCTGGGGCAGTTCCATTGCTCATTGACTTGCTGATGGATGATAAGGCTGGCATAACAGATGATGCCCTTGCTGTGCTTGGTTTGCTTCTGGGCTGCTCTCAAGGTCTAGAAGAGATAAGGAATAGCAGAGCTTTGGTGTCTCTTCTTATTGATCTTCTGAGATTTGGGTCAGCCAAAGGGAAGGAAAATTCAATAACTCTTCTACTAGGATTGTGCAAAGAAGAAGGTGAGCTGGTGGCAAGGCGTCTCTTGGCAAATCCACGTAGTATTCCTTCTCTTCAAAGCTTGGCTGCTGATGGTTCTTTGAGAGCTAGAAGAAAGGCTGATGCACTGCTTCGCCTTCTCAATAGGTGCTGCTCTCAACCTCATCATTCTGTTTGATAGCACTAGCAGGATGTATTACAGATTCAGAGCTGTATTACAGATTCATTCTGTTTGTTGCAATTTGATTTCAAAAGCTGGGAGCTTTGTCCAGTAATTGCTGATTAGGAAACTATCCCAGGAAGAGTAAATTATCACTTAAGAAAACGCATACTAGAATTTTTAAGAAACACCATTTAAGAAAGTGGATCAATTAGCAACAATGTCTAACTTTTAAACCCCATTTACTGATCTCTATCTCTACGTTGCCATAACTTTGTGGTGTAGTCTTAGTTAACGTATATATTAGTCCGACGATAACCTTACCATATTAAAAAAAAAAGGTTTTCTAATGAATTAACCATACATTGATTTAATTACCTGTTTTTCAGTCAATTGTTCTTAACCAAGAATTATTTTTTGCCAAAACCTCCAAAATTGTAATTCTTCCCAAATGAATAGACTCCTCTACCTTCTACCTTCGTGATAGAGGAAGATGGGGAGAGAAACCAATTCCCGACCCTGGTACACGTGCCATCTTCATATTTTTAAGTTGTAATTTAAAGACATTTCACAATTGCAATAAATCAAACAAAATTCAAGCCCATGAACTTAGCTAAAAGTACACTCGGTAGAAAGCAGCAGCAGAAGAAATTAGGTGTGAGGGACAAAAAGAAAGCTATAACGGCAGATGCTTTTCCTAGGTAGCAATGATCTCTGCATGTGGATATTTGGTGGATCTAGTTCAGAGGAAATCATATGATATATCTTCACGATAACAAAAGATATCTGCAACCAATGAAATAGATCTACATTGCATTGCTTCAGTTTTCCAATGTTTGTTACATAGAGATCAAACCCAAAAAGAAAAAGAAAAGGAAAACTAAAGAAAAAAGAATGGGAAGAGACACGGATTACACAAGACTATCAACATATTACAACTAAAACAACTAAAAGTGATGAAGGTTTAACTTCTGTTCAACCTTTCACTTAGTAATCAAACTTATTAAGGTGAGCTCCAATACCAGCTGTGAACCATGATTCACGTAAGGAGGCATCTAAGTGGTAAGTAGTCTATGATTCTACCAATTCCAGCTGAATGTTAGAGCCTTCTATCTTGTAATTCCAGCGCCAGCTTCCACTGTCCATCATATTCTGTTCAATAGGATCTAATCGGATTGCTAAACCTGAATAAATCCAAACCGTAGTTCATGAACTTAAATCAGTATTTTCTGTCTGAAAATTAAAGAGGACCGGGGGGAGGGGGTGGGGCGTGGTTGTTCAATTTGAAGTGTTAAAATCTCTTTCTTCCTTTTGTAACATTCTAGGACTAGACAGAACAAAAAAGACTTAACTAAGGGCTACGGTAAGATGAACATTCTCATATTAATCATGACGACAACATTATAACATATATTTCTTAAGGCGAGTCAAAAAACTAAGCCAAATAAAGTTCTAAAATTGAAGAGACCTGGGCTTCCTGGCATAATCTTTAGTTTGTAGCCATCTGGAACTTCAAATACATGATTTCCCTGTATCAGTAAAATAACAGCAAAAGACGCTTGTTAGTTGTTAGTTGTTAGTTGATATGTATGAAGTATCCCCCAGAATCAACTTGATGGTTAAAAATCTGCAACCTCAAAATTTTTGAAGAACTTGAAAGGAATCCTTTAGGTCTGTATTTAGGAAAGAAAGTGTTCCATGACCTATAGATAATGTGTTTTGGATGAACAGCTGTGGATTGGGTATCCATGCAGGGAATAAACCCTAAAGCAATACCAGGACATTGTGGCCATCTTACCATGCATATCCATATCTCATATCAACTGGCCAATTGATTTGGGTCCAATGGCGGCTCTTTCTTTTATAAGACCATGGAGTGAGATATCTTAGGCTCAAACCCACTGAGTAGGTGGTATATGAATACGAGACTAGCAACTTTTTTTTTTCTGAGAGAGAAGAAAATCCTAATTTAAACTTAACCTGTATGACAACGTCTGTAGCCTCAAATTCAGCATTTCCATGCAGTATGATTTGCAATACCTCAGACCGCTGCACATCATGTTTCCAGTATATGTTTCCACCATAAGTCCAATCAATTCCCTTGTTCAACACCTTGACATTCTGTAATTTACATCTTCCACATCTGGCAAGATAAATGTGCATAAAAAGTTTGATGCTTCCAATGTAAAATAATTTTATGCCCTAAGGCTGGGATCTGGAGGCAAGATCAGGAGGAAGCAGGATCAGAGTAGTTCTGAATGATACAGGCAGCACAATACCTTTGCCCGTAATGTAGTATGGATTCCCCAGTCTCATTAATCTTCATTGAGCCCATAACATTTTCAGCTTTAATGATCAGGCTTCCATTGAGCTGGAATAAAGGGAGAAAAATCAGCCCAGTATCGTAGCAACTCCATGCCATATAAGTTAACATAATATATTTAAGAGGTAAGAACCTGAACATTCCTCCAAAAGAATTCTGCAACCTCTAATTGTAACTCAGAGCCCTCTGATATTGATCCACCATAAAACTGATCACAAGAAAGAATAACAAAATAATTGGAATCCTTTGTTTCTATCAATGTTGATGAATACAATTCACTCTCGTAAAGCTTCATGTTTTAAGTACATATTACTACATCCAAATAGTAGGGTGGGAATTTTGTGTAAAAAGGTTACATTCCTGTCCTGTCATGTCACGCCATAACATTATATGAATGGAGACAAACATGACCTATTTAATCAATCATGTCAAAACTCTTAATCCAAACACAATATCATTAACAGGACAAATGTGTCACAAAGCTTGTTCAATAAACAGGTCACGAATACTTTATTTGACCCATTTACAAGTAAAACTTGAAATCAAAATGTTCAAAAACATGTAACCCATTTAATGATAGAAGTCAAATTAGACTTAATTTTTATATTTATACAAACAATAATAAATTAATTAAGAATCATATAAAATACTGATTACTAATAGTTTGACAGTACTCATCAATCCTCATCATCATAGAACCCCATAATGTTAAATAATAGTAATTAGTATGATATCTCAATCCATAAAAGTCACATGAATGTCCATCCAAGATTGCCAAATCCCAATGCTAATGGATGATACAGACATTGTCTCAAGGAACCAATCCTCCCAAAAGATTAAACTGTTAGTACAAGGCCCAAGAACGGATTTAATTTATTTCTCTAACATGCCAATTCATGGGCTGATGGTCAATTGCAGGTCAATTTCAAATTGAGATGCTTAATAAAAAAAGGCCTAATTATTAATGTTGTTTACAATAGGTAGACCTGAACATGACTATATCTTTAGCAAGATAAATTAGCGTATTGCAAGAAGAAGCTGCAGAATGACGGAATTTTCTTCAATAGTTCAATACAATGAATACACAACACTGTCAACACCAATTGGCATTTCTTACTACCTAAAAGTACGCTATGCCAGACCTAAAACTTAGGTTTTAAAAAAATTGACAAAGGTTGACTACATTAATAATCTGGAATTGCAAATTGTTTCTAGTGTGAAAAGGACAAAAATTTACTGCTAAATGACAAGTGAAAAATAACATAATAATTAATATAAGGTGTTACCTTTTGTCTGGTGACTTCCCAAAGAGGACCAAGAGCAGGATGCAGAAGGATAAGAAATGGTGGTCCCGAATCAACATAGTTCTCATTAGCTTCAATCTGCAGCAGAAAGAAAACATAATACAAAATAACTGAGTGTAGCTAGATTAGATAAATACCCACTTTTTACAATCTTACATGCATTATCGAATGAACTTAAGAGTGTAAAAAAAAAATAGCAATCGCATACTATAATATGGAACTATACCCAACCAAACTATCTAAAATGAATCAATTATTCAATTTATGCATAAACCACAGAAGTAGAATAGATATATACCTTAGGAAGTCTTATATCACATCGTGAAAGAAGATCATGGGCATTTCTTAAGATATCCAACAGAGAGCCATCAGGTGTCTGCAAATAAATGCAAAACATATTAGATATTCAAGACTCGAGCAACTATCATTGACAACAGACAAGTCCAAGACATAAATTACAGGTTTTTGTCTTGGAAACATTAGTTCAATTTAAACTGTATCAGAAACTTAAACACATCTTCCTAATACTTCAGATAACAGCTAGTGTGGTTATCTGACTTTCACCATTGTTCTAGAACATTGCAATAGAATACTAGATGGTGCTAACTGTTAAGTGCTCACCATCCAAGTATCCTGGGATATATTAAGTGCAAACCTCAGAATAAGAAGCTACAAGGACGAGATATTTCTTAATATTTCAAATAAGAGTACGAGGTCAATATGGAGCTTGGAATCAACACAATGGAAGCTCACTTGTATCAATGCTTAGTCCTCCCAATCTAGACGTAAAATACTTAACACATGATCAGAAAATCATACCTGGTGTAAAGACTTGTCTCCATGTCTTCTTTTCCTCTTAGCAGATGACGTGACCCTTCTTCGTTCATTATATACAATAAATGTATCTAGCTTATCTGCTCACAAATATGTGACAATGTTGTTAAGCTCAATTAAATGTGAAAGGGAAACGGATATGGTTTGTCAGATCAAACAGAAACATATATGATATACCTTCCACACCATTATAACACCTAGATGAATATGTATTGGAATAATTATCTGCTATATTTTGCATCGTACACTCTAGTCTGCCACCAGAGACGCTAGTAAATCACAATAAAAAAGGGATCAGTAAGTAATATATGCAATGCAATAATCAGCGATATAACCAGGGTGTTAACATTTCATTTAATGGAAAAGGTAACTTAGAGAAGCAATGAGGTATAAGAACTTTGTTATCAAAAGATTATCTACAGAAAAAGTTGAAGTAGCTGTAAGTCTACCCCGACCAACACCAATAAGTAATGAACAGCATAGCAGATAATCACTGAAGAAAGTCAGGATCAATTTTATTTTTTAAGCCAGGAAACCCATCAGTTCAATTTGTGGTTGTCATTTATCCAAAAGTCAGAATTTTCTGCTTCTCTCAAAGTAAGGCATCTCAATTCCTCGTATAATTTCCTTGCATAAGAATCCCAACTGGGTAAAGGAAGAGATTTTACAGCTGACCATTAAGTTTGTCATAATAGAAAAATACTAAGAGAAAGAACAGAGGAGTGAGAGATAGAATAGAAGAAAGATAACAAAGATTGGGAGAAATAACAACAGGAGAGAATATTGATAACTCATTCACTATCAACACATGTCTGAAAGATAACTCATAATATGTCCTGGAGATAGTCAACCTAAAGAAATTGCAAACCTGATACAATGGGTAATAACCCTAAAACAATAGGAAAAGAAAAGTGTTGTCTAAACCCTAATTAATAGGTAAAATCAATAAAAAAAAACCCTACATAAAGCAGATCCCTAATTCTGTTACAAACCTAAGTTTAATAATAATTAAATTACTTAATAAACTAGATTAAAGATCAATTTGTATATCTCCCATATAATTATTAATTATCATATATAATCCTACAAAAATATTCTCTATATGCCCCACATGCCATATCACAAAATGTAATAGTCAGTAGTTAACTTAAACTTGCTTATGTTGGAGGGTAATACAACTACTGCAGATCTAAGGAGTGTACATCTGATAAAAAGGCTGAACAGCCAATAAAGTAGCAAACACAGAGAAATGAATAAGATGAATAATTGATCCAACTTTAGGACAGGACCTTGGAATTGAATCAATTTGAAGCTTACAGGCCAGGTACTTGGTCATTTTTTACAGGAATGCTGCAATATACTGGAAGGACTGGGTCTTCTACTTTTATAGTTGTTCTATAATAAAAAGTAAGCCAAAAGGAGCATACCAGGTAAACTAGAATGAAACAGGCATACAAGTTGCATAAAGCAAAGTATGATGCATTTTCTAGGATTCTCTCCCTCATCTTCTACTTCTTAGTTCCAGATCTTTCATAGTTTTGTTTCAGTGAATCAGTGTTTAGACTAATATAGGCTTTCAAAATTTCTTTTAAGGTGCTAAATCAAGAGAGCCTGCATAAGGTAAACTTTATGCAACAAGGTAAAAATTTATGCAGAAATACACAAAAGACTAATCATAATCGTTATATCATTTCAAACTTTAAATATCTAAGAGGAGAATGCAATTACAAAACAGATAGATACATGAATATAAAACAGTGTCTTCTAAAGACTTGAGATTATGAAGTACTTCAGTAGCTACTGCTGTGACCGAACATGTATCCCTACTTTGAAAATTTGAAAAAATAATTCAAGAGATAATATAAATGCTTCAGTTAATGCCAATTTAATCAATAAAACAAAGGAAATTAATAAAATTGCATTGACAATTTCATAGGGAAAACACATACCTACGGTGTCTTCCAAACTGATCTACATAAACTATTGGCTTTCTTGTATTTAGCACCATTCCTGGTAAACTATTTTCATTCTTACTTGATCCAATTAGCTCCGCAGAAGGTAAATCCACATATAAGATGTTTGTATTGGCTGGGAAATCTGCCTGCAAACTTGATCACAAAAAATAAACTTGATATTTGGGTTGTGGATTCCAAATTAGAAAGCCTAAAATAAAGGAAGAATAAAGATGTCTGATAGAATAAATTGAAACCTACATCACCTTATCAACTGACATTGCAATTGAGCAAACAAAAACAAGTCTCAATTTTCAAAAGATAAGATTTGAAGAACACAAACTAAGACTCCAGCTTGGCATGTCATATTTCTTGGGGGTGGGATTGGGTTTTTTTAATCCAATTGCTAATAATTATCCTGCCCTATTTCTGATACATGACTGTCCAAGTGGAACATTATTTGAAATCCGCTTCTATGAAACAAATTTATAAGTTCTTTTTACCTCCCTTGTAAAAAAATTAATTGAACCTCAACTTCTACTTAAGGTGAGTTTATACTCTTATAAAAAAATAATAATCCAAGTAGATTTTGTTTGTTATGACCATGACACCTATGAAAGGATAAAATAAAAATAATTGATCACTCCAAATATCCCACATACCAAAAGAGGCCTTACAGATTTTTCTGAATGCAAGTATATAAGAACAGCTTTAGTCAGCAGTGTCATTTTGTTTTTGGCAAGCTCTCTCCTTCCAACATGACCTCCCAAAAGAAACATAATAACACATCTTTGGGAGCATAAGCTTCTAAATTGAGGAGCAGGTTCTCTCCTATATAAGAAACTGTACAGTTTGGGGAAATTCCTTTTTTTTTTTCTTGACGTTTTCTCTAAAGTACAAGATTTTCTTTGTCTCTAGTCTACTGTCTAAAGATTGGAATCAGCCACATCAGATAGAACTAGCTTCACATCAGTGTATGACATATTAAGTTTCAAGTTTCAACTGGTGGGATAAGACCAAATAATAAGTTATAAAGAGTAGCATAAACCAGCTATATGCTTGGCTAACCCTACCTAAAAAATAAAATAAAACAAACAAATAGAGTTGCTTGATAGCAAAATATTTTATTCATTTAATTGTCCTCTCACTAGGCTTCTTAAGGTTCAATTTGGCTTTGTCACATGTTATGATATTGGACCTAGTTGGATCATTGAAGGAATTATTGCATGAGTTGGCCTTAATTTATCTATTTGGTAGTGTTCAGTAATTTGGCTATGATTTGAGTTGTAAATATCTTATTGATGTGATCTTGGTCTTGTAGGAAATCTAAGACAAATATCTACAAGTTTCATGAAGACCTCAGAAACTGAGTCACACATTTGGATAATTTAAATTGGAGTTAAAGCAAGAGCCAGATTACTGATCCTGACAGCTTGACCACTGCACATTCATCAGCCCATATCTTGAGTTATAGGAGTACATTGGAGGTCAAACTAGGCCCAAATGAAAGCTAAGACACAAAGCTACAACTCCTATGAAGACTCCTAAGTCATACTACGTCGTTTTGGGCATGCAATTGAAGCTGGAAGTCAGAGACAGGGTACTGACGAAATAGGCCACTTAATTGGGCATAACTTGAGTTTTAGGCTTCCAAATGATATGGGATTTGGGCCCAATGATTCCTAATTGACCCAGATTTGTACCTAATGAAATTTAATCATGTAAGGCCAAAAGAATAGTTAGTTAGAGGGAGATATAGGCAGAAAACGAGGGAGGGATAGAGCATTATTCATTTTCAGCACTTTTCATTCTCTCTCTTCCTCTTCTTTCTCTCTAGGTTTGTTCTTTTTCTGAACTTCTTCCCTCCCATCCATGGAGGGCTAAAACTTGTAATCAATCTTAGAGATTGACAATCTTGAAGTTTAATTCTAAGATCTTGCTTTGATTGTTCTACATTTAATTGTTAATCAGTCTCTTTTCTTCCTCTTTTGAATTTGAATCTAGATTGAATTGCTTAATTTGATTTGGATGTTGATTTAATTGCTTAATCAATAGCTTAATTCGAATCTGGATTACAGAGACTAAACAATGCATCAAAGGTATTTGATAGATTGTTTAACTTGGTTGGATTTTGAATTTAGGTTGATTTGGGTTTGGATGGGTGCTTAATTCATCTAACCTTGATCAATTAAATTCTTGATGTTTATCTAGAGGATTCACGAATCATTTTAAGGCTTCTTAATGTGAACTAAAGTCAAGAATCTGATTAGCAATTGAATGGACTTAGTGATCAATGATGGATTAAATTCAAGATTAGTTAATTTTGTTGGATTGATTGTTTACTATTCTATTACAGATTTTACTTGATTTATGTTAATCAATCCTACAACATTTCCCCCCTTTGTTAACCTCTTTATTTGATTGAATACGCATCATTGATCCTTGGAAAACGACTCGGTCTCATCCATCACTTGTACTACAAGTTCATGTAAGAACTGATTTTTGTGTTTGACTGAGCTTGACACTCTTGTCAGCTTCAAAAATATATCTAATTATTTTGGAAATGGTGACAATAGTGAAAAAACTTCTGTAAACTTCAAATTTTACCATTTTACAAGGATAAAAAGAAAACAGGAGGAAAACTAAGGTCAGGAACCAATAATATAGGCATCTTTTGGGCATTGAATTTGAAGCTAAGCAATATAATACAGAATCTGGAAACCATATTTGAACATATTAAGTTAGTCTAAATCATGAAGGATCAAATTGCATTTTAAGAGATGAATGAAATATTGAAAGATATCAAGTACAGGAAAATCAAGTACCTTTTTGGAGGAAGAGGTCCATCAGTAATTCCAAACTTGTCAAACTCAGTGTATTCAACGCAAGACACACCATATTCCCAGTTCCCATCAAGATTTTTCTTCTCCATCAGCACATTAATTCCTTCCGTGGCACCTGAGTTCCGCTTACAGGACGCAAACCCCAATTTCTGTTAAACATGCACAGTTAAGAAGTGCAATCAATCTTATTCAACTTGTGACTTTCAGACTGTTTTGTTCAATAAACATAACAAAAGTTTGCATCATTCTTCTTAAAGTTCTTTAGACATGAGACACTATTCAATAGGGATAATGCCACATGCAAACATTGAATTTAAAAGGACAAACAGATTGACCGTGGTATATAGTTTTTCTCAGAATATATTACTCCCCAAAGTTGCAAATAGCTGTCATTTGTTGATTTACCCAAATCTTATAGATAAGGAATTTTATAAGATAGAGGGTAAGGTATTACAATTAAGGAGGATAAGACATGATTTACCCATTTATTCAAACGTGTTCTCATCCCTTGTCAACATAGTGACAGAAAAGAATGACATGGTCAATTAAAACAACCTAATCATACCTTTCCTTGACGTAAACCAATCCCTGCTAAAGCCAGGAGGGTTAAATCTGTAGCTGCCACAACATTACTGCAAGGGCACCAGTATCAGTGACCTGTAAAAACAAGTTTCTCTACTAGAAATTTTTTTAAACATAATGACAGACCTGACTTGGCGAACAGTTGCACCTTTTCTTCCTTGACAATAAAACCATTTGAAGATGCCTTTGTCATGAGCAAGTTTCCATATGACACCATGACCACCAGGCTTGCTCAAGGGATTGAATGGTTTGGTGACCATCCACCGCCCATCTTCTGTACCAACAACTGGAACAAGAGGCTGCCAATTTACAAATTAGATATTTAGAGATTGTCAAAATAAGATTATCCCTTCTGAGAAGCATCAGCATAGTTTTATATAAAACCTGTTCAAAAAGTTGGAAAGTTGATCGACCTCTTCCAAACCATGAAAGTCTTTCACACAGAGAAGTGATGTGTTTATGGTTGTTCTTTGCTGAACTTGTCATTATTGCAACAGGAGTGATGCATTGTTTCCCATATAACTTGAAGTACAAGAATTCTCTAGCCTTGCAATGTGAAACAGCAGAATTAGATGTTTTAGCGCCCATCATGAATGATTAATGCTTGTCTTATTTGTATTATCAAGCAATGAACATATAAAGTATGATTCTATGTTTGATAATTGGAGATCTAATACCTGAAGATCTCTTATAAGACCTTCCAACAAAGTCCTTCCACAATATGGTAGCATTGCCGCAGGAAGGCATTCACCTGTGTCAGGATCAACTGAGTCAAGCCTGTCTGCAGAGCCTCCCAAAGGATAAATTTCACCTAGGTCTGGCAAACCCTAAAAGGATAAGATTTTATTATTCCTGGTATCTATGAAGCATCTCTAGCTCAATGCAAATAATGAACCAGGTAGTGTAATTATACTAACCTCTATACCCCATAGAGCTGCTTGAGATGCATACTCTGTATTTTCAGAAAGGTCAAGTCCATTAGGTGCATGGATTCCCAAAATTTGGCATTCTTTCACTTCATGCATGTGCTGAGACCAGTTTATATTCTGCCTCTCGTACATTTTTTGGACAAGAAGTTCCAGCATTGTTATCTGATATCTGCAGCATTTCTTTGGCATCACACATGTACCACAAGATTGTTTTTATCAAGAAAGTACTGTAAAAAAATTCCCTTATTTTTACATTATACTTGAAAGTTGAAACAACTTAGATGAAACAAAAAAAAAAATTGAATTACATTTATAAAAACCCATCATTAATATATTTCTCTTTAATCTAAAGAAAGAATGATAAAATTGAATTCAAAGACTCATACGTAAAGATGACTTTTTCCCCAAAAAAAGAAAGAACCGTGAAAGTAGGAAGTGAAGAACTAACCCAATAATTCCTCCAATGCAGTCATAGAACAGCTCAATTTCTCCCAAAGTCTCTAATAACCTCTTCAAGTCCCGAATTTCTTCATCCTCCAAAGCCATGTCCATCTTCTTCCCAAAACCAGCACTGCCATTGCCATTATTGGAATCCAAGTTCTCGATCATCTCCGCCAAAGCATAAAGTGCGCTCTTCATGGAGCTCGCAGCAGACTCCAATCCAGTTTCGCCAAGCTCGAACCCCAAACAGAGCACATGCTCTTGCCCCGCCGCAACCAAGCACTTGAGCAAGAACAAGTCGATGGAGTCCAATTGTAGGGAAGCCAAAACCCTAGAGAAACCAGCATTCCGGTGTCGGGAACCGAAAAATTGCCTCACTCTGGAATCACCGTCGATCACTCGGAGCTTCTCCTTGAGAGTCTTGCAGCCAGCGAGCTTGGACCGGAGAGCGTTGAGCCTCGCAATTTCGTGGTGGAAGTCGAAGCCCGGTGCCGGCGGCGACAACTCCAGCGCCTCCGTGGAGACGCGCGCGACCCGGCAACATGAGGAGGGAGAGGGTGGAGAGGGAGAGAGCGAAGACGGTGAAGAAGAGGCGAGGAGAGATTTTCTGAAGGGGAGAAAGGCGGTGTGAGAATGCGAAGGTTTGGAATGGAAAGAGAAGAGGAAACGATTGTTGTGGTGAATGAGAGAAGTGGAGTGAACCATAATTTGGTTTGGTTGATTGAATGGAATAGGAAATGGGAGAAATTGAAGTAGGATGGAAGAAGGAATGGTAATAATGGAGTGAGTGGAGAAATAAAGAAGAGAGAGGGAGGTAGATTGAGTTTGAGACTTGAGTTTGAGTTTGAGTTTGAGGTATCAGTGGAAGATGCTAGAAGCATATACCAAAAGGCTTGGATTTGAGAATTGAGAACGAAAGAGAGAGAAGAGGGAGAAGGAGAAGTTGAAGGAGGAAGAGAAGAGTGTCCTTTAACCGTCCATGATTTGCATGTGGTGTTGAGGCCCGTCTTCGCAAGTTACTCTATCCTCTCTTTTCTTTTCTGATTGGCTGCTCGTAATCTACCCCTTCTTTTTCTTTCTCTTTTTTGGTTGAAATATTTCACACTTTCTATATATCATCATCATGATACATGTTAATTCTATATTTTTGACACTGTTACACACACTGCACGATGCTCGCAAAAATATATCTTATTTTGTTATAGATTTAAATACTCATAGTTTTAAAGATATGATTCATTTGATTAATTATTAAATATTTATTAGTTATGAATTATATTAGACATTAAATATTTATTCTCAGAACTAATCATTAATAAATGTTTAACATAAATTAGATGAAAATAGTTATAGAATTGTGCACGATTGTGAATATAAATACACATTATTATTCTTTTTATAATAAAGGTAGGCCAAAAAAAGAAGCAAATTACATAATCAAACGAGAAGAAGTGACGCCTACACATTATAGTAAAAGCTAAATGATACTCCAATATACTGTTTTTAAGATTTATTTTCATGCTTACACTTAAACGGGAATAAATAAGAAAACTGCATTATATATTTTATGCTAAAGACTAGGAATAGGAAATGCGAGAACAAATAACATAAATTTCTCTATTTTATTTTATTTAAAAAAAAGTTATAAGTGGGCCTATCCAGACCTAGTCTATGTGGGTTGGGGACTAGAAGTCCACGTGGAAATGAGTTATTAAAAGTACAGCCCAATCCATCTCACTTACAGGGCTGGTCTATGAGCCGAAACCCATTTTAATCGGGCTGGATAGCATGTAAGAAACCGAATGGCATTATCACGCCAAGCAACTACTATTCTATTTGTATCGATCGAAAAGCGACAACGTCTTAAACTCATACCTTTCAAACACGAATTATCATCTCAAATTGAATGATAGTGAAGACCATTGAATAGGAGCGGGGAGATAAAGACTTTTTTTAAGTTGTACAATTGGAATTCACGCACAACTCAAGTCAATAATGCAACTCCTGAAGTGGTAGAACGAGATGATGAGGGAGCAGTTGAAGATGAACCTGTAGTACAATGAAGGTGAACCTGAAGTAGGACAGACTTGAATCGTCACTTGAAGGAAATAAATCCGCAGAAGCAGGACTTGAAGATGAAGCCACGGATGAGCAACATAATAGAAGAAAGGGTAAACAAACAGTAAATTCTCTGAAAAAAAAAAAGGAAAAGAAAGGGACTACGGAGAAGAGAAAAAGACCTAAGAAAGGAGAACTGCGAGTGCAGGTAGTAGAATAGTGTAGCCTATGGAAGAAGAAGAATCTGTATCTCATTTTAAAGCGCTAGTGAGATGAAAAGGAAGAACAATGGCGGGACAAGAGGAAGGCTATATAGAGCGCTATCAGATGGTGAATATGGAAGTGACTCCTTGCACAATAATGACAGTGGTAATGATTCACGTGATACTGGATGTGGTTGGATGTGGTTCAAGGCCAAATTATCCTGTCCTGTGCATGTTTTGTTGAGAGATATGAATTACGAGTACGTCTGGGATTTAGAGGCCATATACAACATTAGAGAAAAGTTCAAAGAAGCAATAATATCCTATGCACTCGTCCATGCAGGTAGAGACCTAAACTTTGTTAAATACCCTAACAAATTAAAAGACTATCCAATGTCACATTTAGATGAATCCCCCACCCCTTTTTCAAAAGTATATATTAAAGTCTTTTGGTTTTTAAATATTATCTAAAAAAGTTACCGAAAAAATTAACTTTTTTCACAACTAAAAAGCTTTTAATAAAAACTGTAAACTATAATTTTTATTTGTGCTTCTTTGAAAGTTAAAATTTAATTTGTTTACGTTTTAAAATGTGTTCCTAAACCAGAAAAAAAAAAAAAACTTGACATGTGAAGTGTGAATTCTATAACATGCAAGCAGGTTAGAGGTCAATTGCTAGCTGAGAATCATCTACAATTACCAATCAAAACGGACAACCTTTTAGCGGATGTCCTAAAATAGATATGAAACCTAACTATCTAGCAAAAGGTTATATGAATCTTTTCAGAGTTCCCAAACTATAAAGCATGTAGTATACCATATTTTTCAAGCAAAAACCTACACCACATGGCAATGGCTTCCATAACAGACACCTCCTTCCTCCTTCTCCTCTCTTTTTCCTTCTTCCTCTCTCCACTAATCTCAACCGCTGCCTCTTACAATGTGTCTGCTGTCTTCGCCTTCGGCGACTCCACCATGGACTCTGGCAACAATAACCGCTTCAACACTATCTTCCGCGGTGACCACTTGCCCTATGGTCGTGACTTTCCGCACCAAGTCCCAACTGGTAGGTTCTCAAATGGGAAGCTATCAACAGACTTCTTTGTCCACATTCTTGGTATTAAAGATCTATTGCCTGCTTATCTAGAAACAACAGTGACTGACCATGATTTGCTCACTGGAGTCACTTTTGGCTCTGGAGGTTCTGGCTTGGATAACCAGACAATGGTCGTTATGGACTTAGCCAGTCAATTTGAGTTGTTTAAGGAGAGTTTGCAGAGGATAAGTAAACTAGTTGGAGAAGAAAAGGCTAAAAATATAATAAAAAACGCTTTATTTGTGATCAGTATTGGGACTAATGACATGTTGTACGCATATTTTTTGCCAAAGAGGGTGATTCAGTATGGTACTCTTTCACGTTACCAAGATCTTCTGCTCCAAAATCTTCAGTCTTTCGTTCAGGTTTGTATTTTACGTTACATAAAATATATATCCATACAAGATTTCCTGTGTTTTCATATTTGAGCCCTCTCTTAGATTTTTTTTTTGTTACATTAGGGTTATCATTTCAATTTAATTAAAGTTATGTTATTATCATATTCTAAAATTATTAGTAATAATCAACTCATGTTGACTCACCTAGTAAGATCTTACGCTTATATTAGTTATAACTTGGGTACTTTTGTTAATAAAAAAATTAATTAGTAATTTAAATAGAAGTATATTTATGTTTCAAATTTAGTCAATATTGTCAAATATGATATTGCCGTACCAATGAGCTGAGATTTATCAAATAAAATCTGTTTCAATTTAAAGGCATTTCACAACTCATGAAATAAAAGCATCATAGTAACACCCATGATCAACAATTATTATATTTCTATGAATATTATTTTGTAGACTATATTGTTTATTAAAAAAAATGTGGACACCAAGTCAGGTTATAAAATATTAGATTCCACCATTAGTGTACATGAGTTTGCTTACTAGACATGGCATTTGATTGGTGGGGGTGTTGCAGAGACTCTACGGAGCAGGAGCTCGCCGGATTCTTGTGACAGGTCTTCCCCCTATAGGCTGCTTGCCACTGCAAGTTACTATAAACAGCATCTTACCCGGCCAACACTTGCTCCAGCGCGTGTGTAACGTCCAACAAAACACAGACTCTCAAGCCTACAACACCAAGCTTCAGTCCCGTATTCATTCACTGCACACCACACTCAAGGGTGCCAAGGTTGGTTATTTCGATATCTACACGCCCATCATGGATATGATCCTAAGTCCATCCAAATATGGTAAGATTTCACTGAATGTTCGTTCCCTCTTTTCCCATTTCTGTGGTTCTAGCTATAATGTTATAATTGGGTCTGAGTGTTCATAAGTATATAACAATGTGCTGATTTTGCTTATAAATTTCTGAAGGCTTTCAACAAACACTTCAAGGATGCTGTGGGACAGGGCTCTTGGAGATGGGTGCTGTGTGCAATGTGCTTGACACAACTTGCCCGGATGCATCTAAGTATCTGTTTTGGGATGCTGTGCACCCTACACAAACAGGATACTGGTTTCTTGCCGAAAATGGTCGCCAAACTGTGCTTCCATACGTTACAAGTTAAATCATTATGATTTTATATATACATGTTTTCCCTAAGACATAAGCAAAATAATTAGCATATTCGTTAAAATATGTTGTCAAGGATTTTTATTTTATTTTTTTAATTTTCTGGCCATCAAGACCTTTCCTAATACATTTGATGTTTCAGTAACAGTACCAAGAGTTGGGGATTTGTGCACTGCCGATTTTTAACTTCTCTCGCTCCCCACAAATAGTGTGTGTTTCGTATATAGTACATAAATGCACTATCCTGCTGGTTCTGTTACATTGAGGAGAATATTATACGTCTGCTTTTAGCCTTTTATCTTATGTCTGCTCACTTGGTTCTTTCTTAGTTCCTTATTTGTTTCCATGGTTAAATGGAATTCTATCTATAAAGAGCTAGAAAATATGAATAAGTTTCTCGTGATGTAGATGAACCTGCACTAAGTTGGAATATTTCCTCAAAATGCTTGCGTATATATGTGATGAACCCAACAATGCTGTTAAAAGACTTTAAAATAGTAGTGACCAACAATAGCTTTTTTCGTAACCAACAAACAATCAAAATTTTCTGGTAAAAGAGCCCCATCAAACTCAAATAACATCGAGTTCCTGACATCCCATGTGCTTAATTATATTGGCTGTTGTTGGCTACATAAAACTGCGTTAAGGCATGAAAACACTAGATAAATAGCATACTACTGATACAAGGAAGTTATAGGAGCCAATTGATGGCCATACTTTGCATCTCTAGAACAGGTAAACTCAAGGTCTTCGTTAGAGTTGTCTCATTCACAAAGTGAGATCCAAAGTACTCCTGGTTCCACTTCCTGGATCTCTAAGGCTATCTCCCTGCTTTAACCTGGCTGAAGCCGAGGACAAACAAACAGACAAGCTATTGATCTCCAATTCATTACCCTCCAAGGCCATTTCGTGTTTATGGTCATTTGATGCAAATTTCAGGGACATATTTAAATCTAGGGAGTGATCCAACACTTTCCTTTTCAGGGTTTTCTGTGCTTCGGGTATAATTACCCATTTTCCACTAGGACAAGAACTACTGAAAGAGATGACCTCATCTGCACCCTCTTTGAATTCGGGTATGTGGTCAGATCCTGCGGAGCCTGCTCGGGTTTGGTTTGACCTTGATAAGTTACATGAATCAAAATTATGCAGAGCTTGATGATGCCTTTGGCACGTGGCTTGGCTGTTCAAAGTTGAATTATTCAAATTTGGTTGAAACTGAGTTGAGCTTTTGTTCTTAATTTGAAATATTCGCTCTGTGACCTCTCCAACGTAAGGACTGTAGATTTTGTGGGCATGACCTCTCCAAGAAGCACCACCATATCTTAGACCAAAAAACATAGTTAGATAAGGAACTAATATACCAGGATCCAGGAAGAAGGGAAACGGGTAAGAAAAGATATGCTACTTTCGTACCTTAAATTGGATGGCCTTTGAATGAATCCCTGTGCCAAAGGGACTTGGCTAAGGTTGTAGGCATCCATAAAAAGTCCTTGCTCTTTTATTGAGCCGTGACTATAAATATTACCCTCATTGGAACCATAGTAGTGCTTCTTGCTCCTATACATCTAATATAGCAAATCCATACCATATCTCAAGAACACAGCATTAACTTAGCAGCATGTAGAATTCTACTAATAAATTCTTGCAGCAGGCAAAAGATTACCATATATACCTGAAGATGACTCTTTACATGAGAGATGCTAAGACCCTTGATGTTCATCAATTGGAGGACTAACTTAGGCGTCGCTTCTGCACCAACAAAATTGACAGTACAAATGGGTAATACGCTACCCTAATTAGCTTCATTGACTGGAGAGTGGGGACTATGCCATAATATAAAAGAGAGACACGAGCTGAACCACATATGATTAGTGCAGAATATCTAAATACTCACTATATTGTCCTCCCAGCTTTTCAACCGCACGAACAAAACGAAGATGCAGATCATGAGTCCACCGTAGCCTTGGTGTCTTGTAACGAATATAATTCCTTATAGATCCAGAATCTGGCATTTCTTCATTCTCTTTCACTGTGCTGTTGCTTTTGCTCCAGCTGTTCTTCAGCTTGATTTTTTCATCAAATATCTCGCTCTCATCCTCATACTTGTCAGAATGACATCTTTTGGCTACTTGAATACTATCACTTCTCATTGCTATGCCTTACTGGTGTATTTAGTCAACAATCAATAATGAATTCAGTAATAAGTGTTTAATGTTTATAATGGGTTGTGATGACTTCATTCCCCTGATTACTTCAGACCAACTAAAGATGGTAAGAGGAATTGCTTAGAACAGGGCATTTGAGCAGTTTAAAATATAGATGAGAAGGTTGGCATATGTTGGAGGGAATCTTCTGTAGTACCAGGAGAAACATCGCTATCATTTTTTTTGTGTATTTTTCTATCATATCTACCATTTTCTGCCGCTCCTTGTGTAAAAAAAACATGTCCAATTTTTGATAAATACTAAATACGGAATTATATAGGTTTCTTAAAAGTTATTTCATTGATTTCATTTAAAGTCACAAAATTTAAATTCAAGCTTTTTAAATGAACGTATTTATCATTATGCCAACTCTTGTTGAATAATTTCATGTATCATAACTCATCAAAAATAAAATAAAAAATATCTACTTAAATATAAAAAGTAAGACCTCTTATGATCTCAGATGGTACCCTTTTTCTTCAATGCATTAGATTGACTTGAACTAACATTCACAATCATGAAATACAAATTCAAAGAACATCTTAACATCAAATACGGGAATAATTAGTTATGAAAATGAATAGTTAAGTAGTTGCCAAAAATCTAAATTTTAAAACACCAAAATTTTAATTTCTTAATTGTCCAAATTCTCTTTCCTTTTGTTTTAGTATTCTAATGATGATGGAAAGGACTTTTATTGTTTCAAAATCAGTCAACGAAACTTGTATTTGCTCTTCCTTTCCCTTGCATTCCATGGTATAGAATACGAAACTTTGTATTGAAGAATGACCGACAATACTGCAATTGATCACTTCATCGTCCAACAGAATATCAATGAGAGTTATCTTTGTCTCATTAGCTAATGGCAAGACTCCATGAGAAACTAGGATTTAAATTTTTTGTCTCCTTTCCTGTCTTTCCAATTGACAACTTAACAAAAAAAAATTATGTCTTAATTTACAATAACTTCTTTCGTAGTTGTTATTTTTTTTCTTGAGTTGTTGTCATTTAATTGGAAGGGCAGAATTGAAGAAAAAATGGGGGAAAAAAAATTAAAATGCCAAACAACAGTTGTTGGAGTCCAAATATAATAGTTTAAAGCTTGCTGTTTAATGGCTCTTAAGAGACGGTCTGACATAAAAAAGATGTTTAAGTACAGGAGTCATGTGGCTTTTAGAGAAAAGAGAGGTTAGAATTCATAAGTTCTTGACTTATTCATGGAAGAAGACAGAATACTACGCTAAAAATATGGAGAGACAGAGCGAACCACATTACAATGCTAGCACATATAATTGCTGAATGAAACAGAGAAGTCACCATCTTGGGACTATTTGGAGTTTTGGGCCCATCCTGCAGTGCAGAGTGAAAGCAAGATGCTTTCGCTTCCATACAAAAATTAGTTGGTGAAAATTTTGAGATGAAAACTATTTCTCATTTGTTTGGTATAATAAAAATATGAGAAAGTGGAAAATAAGATGCATTCATTTTTATTTTGATTAAAAAAATCATTTTCATTCTGTTCTCTATTTTTTCCCACTTTTTCATTGTTCACAAATCACATACTCAACCAGGAACATCATTAGTTTACTTCCCTTGGCCCTTCTTATAGGTATTAGACTCTGTTTACTTGACATGAGCGGTCTGTGCTCCATTTTCACTAGAGAAATTACTATTTCAGTTTTCTTTTTCCCTTCCACAATTTTTAATTTTTTTAATAGTGATTGGTCCCTTGTACATGGCCCACACATGATTGATCCTCTGACCTCTATCAATAGTGTAACTTTTAAACCACAAAAATAGTGTGAAAATAAAAATAACAACACTCTTTCCACAACAATTCTCAAATACAAAACAATCTTTGTAACACGGAGATCCCCTCATTTATGTCATTTTTTTAGGCCTAATAATGGGTTTTTGTAAGAAAAAAAAAACTGAGTTCTTTTTTACTTTCTTAGGTTTTTCAAATAAAAATTTATTTATTTCAATTTTAAATTTTCTTTTATAACTTTTGTTAAAAACAACGATTTGAATCATATAAGAATGGTTTTGAAACTTTAGGCTTAAAAAGTGAATGCTTAAAAGTCAAAACTATCTCCCTTGTTCTCTTTATTAATAGCCGTGATTATACATATACATATTTATATAAAACTAAAAAGGTGGAAAGAAAATAAAATGAGAAAAGTCAAGAGATAAAATTGGTTATTATTTTTATTAATATTTGATATAATAAATGAGGTAATTAGACTATACTACAACTCTCGAAATCGAATGAATATTGCAACCCGTTTCATCACCACATATACGAAGGAATAAATTACAATAGGAAAAGGTAAAAAGATAATTGAATAGACTTTTGTCAAATAAGTTATAATTTGAATTATTTAGAAAAAGTTATAATGGACCAAATTGTTATTTAATGGCTTATATATAAGTATGTGAAAAGTGTGTGAGTGTAAGTTTATGAAAAATCTTTATTCTTATACCAACAAGTGATTGTCAAAGTCAAGTGACTTTAATTTTTTTGGAAGAGACATTCGAATCCTATGAGTTATCATTGTTGAGATGGCTATACCATAATACTTCTCGGTTTGAAGAGAATTAGTCTCACATAATACTAAAAAAAATATCATTACTTTTATACTTATATTAGGAGTCTAATTTTAAGTTTTTAACTAAACTATGTAATTTAAAAAATTCTTAACAAGAAAATGGAGATTTATTCTCAAGTTATAACAAAAGGGCTGGGCTGTGTATTTGCTTATGTGGGAGTAATAGCTTCATTGAAAGATGACATTTGATTCATGATAGTCAGCATCAATGACAATACTTGTTATGTAGGATTTATTGATACAAATATACTAACTACTAATCACGAGGTGTGACAATTCTTGTGGTTAAAATTAAGTTGAAACTCAGAGCAATAATTAATCTTACATGAGTATGAAGACATCTAGTGTTTTATCACAAAAAATACTAACTACTCTCTCTCTCTCTAATGGACTAATAGTATAAGAGTTTAAATATCACTGAAAACACTTTATAGTTAGAATTAAGCTGATATTCAATTAGAATTAAGCTGATATTCAAGCCATGATTAGTCTTATACGAGTATGAAGACACCTGATAGTCTTATCACAAAAAATACTAACTATTCTCACAATGCCATAAATTTTCGTTTTATTTTAGACTAAATTTTTAGTCGATTCGATACTGATGAAAGGGATGAATGGTTTCCACCGGAAAAAAAAAAGGATGAATGGTAAAACCTCCCTCTTTCTTGTTTCGTTTTTCCCTCTTCTCTCTTTTATTTTCTACATATATTTTGCAAAAGAAAATTGCAATCTTTAAATACTTTTAAAAAGATTACTGGTATTATAAATATATTGACAACAAATCAAATTTTAACCCCTGAATGCTTATAGAAAGCTTCAGGAACCACCATCAAAGTTACAAGTGCACTAGCACAAAACCACTTCTCTGTTTTACCATTTAGAAGACATCATACGCAGAAATCTCCACAGGGATGATCTCTCAACCAATGTTAAGAAGGAGGTAGAGAAGAGTTTAAGCTGAACAAACAAAGTTTGAGAATTCTCAGTGCCAATCAAGGCCTTCTAAAGTAGCAGTACACGAGTGCATGAATTTCGAATTTCATACATCTTTGCCATGCAATTTATGACCCCCAAAGGGTAATGTCTACTCCAAAAACCGATCCCTATAAATCTTTCACAGTGCTGAAACAGTGCCCTTTCTTGATTTCAAGTCTGGATTTAAAATGACAAGGAAATGATAATATAGTACTGTCCATCCAGTGCCAGACAGCAAAAATGTTTAATGCTTGAGAACTACATAAAAAGAAAAAGAATCTCAGTTGTGAACTCAGCCCTCTACGAAGGAGCTGAGAAGCTGAACCTAAATCCAGTCTTCCCACGATCGTGCTCATCCTGCCTGAGTACATAGTAGAAGTTACCCTGAAACAATGAGAAGTACGTCAGTGAAGAAATCATAGAAAGTTTTGGTACATAACAAGTAAATACCAAATTAGGAGGGAGGTCAGGGGAGGGACACAGCAGAAAATAGATGAATACTTCTGAGAAACAATGCCAACCTTGCAACAACACCAGGTTGTTTCCCTAAATTACATTACTAAATAATTCAAAAAGTAAAAAAATTAAATATCAGGTGCTTCACAAAATATTCAAACCTTGGATCAGATTTTCGTGCAGATAATATTATTAAATATTAAGGGCTCAGTTCAGAACCAAATCTGAGGGAAAATTACACAAGCAACAAGATTTCTAGTTTAAAAGGTTCTATAACTTCCTCTCCTTTACTTCATACTATCTAACGTCCAAATATAACAAATAAGACTACCTCTAATTTCTCTCCATTAACATTTCACTTCAATTTTTGCAATTTGCACCCCCCCAAACTTTTGGTCAGTTTGACGTACTACTGCTTAATTAAATATAAATAAATTAAAACAGAAGCTAACCTCTAGGCGGAAAAGTCTAGTAGGAATAACAAATCCACATCCCACGGATGTTCTGAAGGATTCTAAGAACTTCCGAGGAGAGAAGTGCCTATATTCGTTCTGAGTTAATTTAGCAGCATTCCCAGCACCAGCAAAAACATGCCCATGGATTCCATGTTCTCTCAACCACCTAATTGGAAGGTCAAAAGAGAGGTCTGCAAAAGCAGTAACAGCAAGATCTCCTCCTATGAAGTCCCATCTAGAGGAATCACCATTGTCATCATTAATTCCATCTCTGCTCTGCCTTCGTGGTTCAGTAGGACCTAATCCCCTAGTTTTAAATCCCCACAACGTTATTGGCCCTCCCAGGGTGCAAACTGGAGAGAAATCACCACCCAAATAAAACCTTTCAGGAAGGGGAGATGGCTTGTTCATGAAACCATGCCCCCATGGAAAAACAGCACCAGCAGAAATCCCAAGGTTCAATGCTGTATTATAAAACCCAAATGGGACAGCATAGCGAACATCAAACTCCTGCACTAGAAGAGTTAAAAGAGTTAGTCATGAAAAAATATATTTACAAAAAAGAGCAAAGAAAATAAAAGAAATATTAAGATGCCTGAGGTTTATTACAGCAACAGCTTGTTATACATATATGTTACTGAACATGCCTTAAAGGCAGGATGGCCCCATCCCCAACATTATTTTTAATATATATAAATTCCCCATCCCCAACAATTACCATAATCAAATGCAATTTCAGAGCAGGTTGTGACAAAATTAAATATACAATCAAGGTCGTAAAATATGAATTCTACATTACCCAAGATATATAGCACCCATTTAAAGAAATATAAGGCCATAAGCAACCAATCATGCTCTAGTGCCAAGATTTTTCAGATAGTGGGAATAACCAAATAGATTGTTCAACATATGAGCATCCTCCTCAGGCAAAGCAAGGGCATCCTTTCATTACATGCAAAGGCCCAAGGTGAAACAAGTACTTTCTACTCTCTCTACAACCATCAAAATCAAAACTGAATGATGTCAACATGAATAGGAAAAGAAAAATATTACTACAGATTCTCTTCTCTGAGATCAGGTTCTGAATTTTTCATCTCTGTGCAAGGAGATGGACTCCACCCATACCCAAAAAATCTAAAGTTTTAACCATAATTTCCTACTCCTTAATTTAATTAATTCATTTTAAAATTTCTGGTCTGCATCAGTTGGGAAATTCTAGCTACTCACAAGATTATTTCAATAATTATTACACTGCTATCACTTAAGAGAAAGGTTACCATGTTTTGTTCATGACACATATACAATAGCATTGAAGCAGATAAATTGAAGGACAAGAAAAGGATTTAATTGCACCTGACGCAGAAACCGCAAGCTCCGGTGATCTGGTGTAAGGCCACCAAAGTGAGTGGTAGAAAGAAAAGCATATCCTTTTGTAGGTCTAATTGGTGAGTTTCTCCTGTCAATTTTAAATGTATACTTCAAAGATGACAGTAAACCATGCCCAAGCTGCCTCCTTATAGACCTGGATGACATTTGTGATGGATCTGTTAAGGTACGCCATCCAAGAGTGTATACTAAGTCATGGTGCTTTGTTGAGATTAAGCCAAGAGACATGCCCAACAATTGCTCTTTGTAGGAAGAAAACTCTTGCCAATCTTGGGAAAGCATGGATAGTCGTGCTACAACAGGAGTTAACAATCCTTTAAGTCGAGGGGCATACACCCCTACACTCACCTCTGTTGCTTGGTTGGCACCATAGGCCACAGAAGCATCCCATAGATCACCGTAACCTAACAAGTTTTTGTACTTAAGAGTACCTTCAGCAGTCCAAGAACTAGTCTACAAAATCATCACAAATTTTCCAAAATGAAAAAAAAAAGGATATTAGATTCACTTGCTCATTAATTCATGGGTAGATTAAAGACCACTAAATACTCAGCAGATTAATATACAGCTTCCAATAAAAAAAGGTCTGAAACAAAAATGTTCTACATGCATATACTATCAGACTTTCGTATTTGATCAATAGGCAACAAGTCGTATCTTTGTCCCAATTTGATAACGTTTTAAAAACCCCAACAAATTAACAATATATAAATGGCACATACATTGTATCTTTATTTTCTTATTTATTTTCCTTACACATAAACTTTATTAAAATATCCCAAGGGAAGTAACACATGTAGCAGAATGAACCCATTAGAAATAGAGATAATCATTCCAAAGGATCTAAAGCCCATATAAACTTCACTCATGGAAAGAAAAACCAAATTGGAGCTCCAAGTATATAAAGTACTTTGTAGTCTCTTCCCGATTTCCGTTATAAAGTATACCCTTGCAAATACTTCTTTCCAACCAAATAGTCTGCAACAGGGAAAATGTAAATAACATCCAAAATAACTCCTGCTCATCCCTATTCATAATACCAGCAGCCAAGAAGTAAAGCAAAGGTACATATTTATTTGTTTTTCCGCAACTGTATAAAAGCTTTTATATTAAGAGGCCATCAAGCAGAAGGGTCAGTTGCTTCTCTTAAACCCTTAATTCTATAATCTGGGAAAAAGCAGGGTCTGTATATAACTATATGTCTCCATAGAAAATAGTCAAACTGTCAAAGCTCATACTAAAAGATGACATTAACCTCACAAGGGCAGGAAGAGTAGGTGCTTTCTCAACAATTTAACCAAACCAGGAGCTTGTAGAAGAAACAGATGGAGATTAAAAAAAAAGTATCTGTTCTGCTACTATCTACCCCAAGTGAGACTTGAACCACGAACTCTTTTCCACAAAACTAACAGGAAGTGAGACTTTTACTGCAAACCCAATACCAGTAAAGCTAAAAGCTTCCCAATCCAAGGATGACCATATTGGACCAATCCCTCGTATCTGATAACCTGCCACAGTGCCACTCCCTCTAATGCAAACATTTTATAGCCTCTTAAATTATGATCCTTGCCATAATAACTATCTCAAAGAGAAGCTAATTTTTTTCCTTTAATGATTACAGGTTTGCTGTTTGCACTACAATAAGCATCTGAAATGAAAAGCTACGACCTCAGACCTAAGAGGAAAAGCATTCTCATTCTCATATATATACTATTACTAACAAGAAGTTCCAATATTGCATATATATCATTTTGTTCATCCCTAAAATGTCTGCAACATTACAAATTTCTTTCCAATGCCTCAAATAATACTAATATCTCTCACTATGAATGAATCTAGAATGCAAAAGCGCGTAAGAGTGAATAACCCATAAACTGCAATCTCAACACCGCAAAGTCAAACAAAACCCGAATTAAAAGAATAGAGAATCTAATCGTACCGCGGGTTTCGTATAAACGCCGCATTCACCAGAAATTTTGCTAGCGGCCTCGACAACGTCGACGATGACATTGGCAGTGTGAGGCAACTCTCGCGGTCCTGCCTCGAGCCTAACCTTACTGGAATCGAATATTCCGAGCCTCTGAAGCCTCGCAAGGGCAATTTCCGACGCACGTAACAGCTCCTGCATGGTCTTCGCATTCTCGATCCCCTTCAGCTCGGCCTCGATCACCCAATCCTTTGTCTTCGTGTTGCCGTTTATCACCACGTCGTGGACTCGGATAGGAACCAGGTCCGATGACAATCGCCGGGACAGGGTTTCCAGCTTGTACCGCTGCTCGCGCAACTGTGACACTGGGGATTGGGGATTTCGCTGATTCGGTTCCTTCAGGTCGTCTTCGTCTTCTTCTTCTTCTTCGTCTTCTTCGTCGATGTAGTCGTCGTCGTCGTCGTCGTCTTCTTCTTCGGCTTCGCCATTGGTGGATTCTTGAGTGTCGTGACCATTGCCATTGTTAGGGTTTGGAGGGAATGGAACTTCACTTCCTTCTTCTGAGTTTTCCATTGATCGGAGGGAGTTGGTTTCTTTGTTCTTTGTTTGGAGAAGAGTGAGTTTGTAAAAGCAACGCAGAAGGAGGAGCAGATGGTAATTGACATCAAGGTTTTGTTTTTCGTTTCTCTTTTCTCTTTGTAAGATGAAAAATATCAAATATGGGTTGTTCACCCGGTTGCCCCTATTTTTTAAACTAATTAGTGGAACGCCCTTTTTCTTTAAACTAATTACCGTCGTATTGTCATTTTTCTCAGTTAGCAATACTTATTTTTTAGGGCACCCATGTGCGTTGACACCTCCTATTAACATATTTATATTTGAGTTTAATTTCTATTCATTGTTAGTGTAAAGTTTTTTTACACTATTATTTAATCATGTGTTGTCAAATCATTAAAAAGTTTGACTATCACAACAACTACTTAAAAAGTCTAATTCTTTTAATGATGTGTCAATATATGATTAAATGACAGTGTAAAAAATTTTACACTAAAGGTAAATAAAAATTAAATCATTTATATTTTGAGTAAATTACACTTATTTTTCTTGAAGTATGCTAATGGAATTTTCATGTTAATTTGATATTTAACTATAGTTAATTTATTTGTTTTAATTTTAACTATTTATTTTGTTATTTATAAATTTATAAATTGTTGAAGAATTAATAAAGTTAAACGAAATGATCATACCATGTTAATCAATATAAATTAATATTAATAATTGTCTTCATTTATAAAATTCTTACATAATTGATTGTTTTGAACTAAAAATATGATTATAAGGAACTTTCACATGATTGTCCCCACATATGTGAAAGATCACTTAGTGTTGAGCTCGAATGATAACCGAAAACACCCAATAAAATTTAGGGCAAAGCCAATGTGATTAGCTCCAAAATGATATATCATAAATTCTCGACAATCTATTCTCTCTTTATCATTGTACCTGTCAGCACATAGCTTCTAAATTTTTGTATACCTGAGTCATACGTGTGTAGTATTAGAGCTAACCAAATTGACTTTATCCTAAATTTTATTAGCATTTTTAGTCATTCGTCAAGTTCCATCACTTCTTAATCTCTCACATCTGTTGGGATAATTATGCCCATGACATGGAAGTTCTTCTTAATTAGAGCTAAGTTCCAAATAATTAATTATTCAAGAATTTTACAAATGAAGACAATTAGAAATATTAATTTGTATTGATTAACATTGTATCATCATTCTGTCCAGCTTTATTAATTCTTTATTAGTAAAAAAATTTAATAATAAAACAAATAGTTAAAATTAAGACAAATAAGTTAATAATGGTTAAATATCAACTTAACATAAATATAAATATTCTGTTAGCATCTTATAAGATTTTGTTAGGTAAATAAGTCTAATGGAGTGAAATATTATTTTTGCGTGAGAATGAAGTTAAGTATTATTTTAATATACTTAAAAAAAATGTAAGTGTAATTTATGCGTATATTTTATTCCTATTAAATTTACTTTATAAACAAATCTATACCATATATTAATGATTTAAAAATCAAATCAATAACCAGTTGGTTAATCAATTTGAATCAGACCATAAAACTGTCATTACAGTTTGACCGAGTTGATGAAAATATCAAACAAAAATAATAATTTGCTTCGTCTTTTTTTTTTCTTGTGTCTATGTTATGTTTACTTTATCACTCATGGTTTTACTGCTTCACTTTTATGAACAAGAAAAAAATAAAGACAAGGTAAATTTTATTTTTTTTTAATTTGATATTCTCATCAATTCACATTCATGAACATAGAAAGAAACAAAGATGAAGCAGTTTTTATTTTTTTATTTGATACTGTGAAATCATGATAATAGTTTTAGGGAGCATATCTAATGAGATGAGTGATTTATTGTGAGAGTGAGAGGAGTAAATCTTGACCATTGAATCATTCATGAATGGTTAAGATTAGAAGTTACTTAAAGGTCACATGACCACTTAAAAAAGTCACATGACTTTATGTTTTAATCTTGATCATACATAAATGATCAAATGGTCAAAATTTACTTCTCTCACTCTCATAATAAGCCACTCCTCTCACTCTTATAATAAATCACTCCTCTCATTAAATATACTCTTATAATAAATCACTCCTCTCATTAAATATACCCCATGTTTTATGGTTATTGGTTACTAATGGGTCATGTGTCAAAAGATAGAGTTGCCAACACGTTTGAAGCTTTTCACATGGAGGTTTTAGTGTGTTTCACAGCTCTACATGTGAGTCTCCAAATGCGTTGACACCTCTTGTATAGCTTTGGAAAATATATATATTGCTAGCGTAGCAAAAACAATTATAATTCATTTAAAAATGATAATATTCTAGTAATTAGTTATAAAAACAAGAACACTTACGTCAAAAACCCAAAAAAATATGATATAAATAAAATAAATAATTAAGGAATAAAAAAATAAAATTTTCTCATATTTATTTTAGAGTGACGTATTATTTAAGGACCTGTAATTTTTATGATAAACTAATTAAGGAATTCAACTTCTATTATTAGTGATTAATGACAAAAACTTTATTGAAAATACTTTTATTACAAAAAAATGTGGTAAAGACAAAAAAAAAATCGAACTTAACATATAAAAATATTTTATAACATGAACAAACAAATGACATATATGACTTAAAAAATTTATAATTAATAAATATTATCAAAATAATTTTTATTAAAATTAAGATACGTAATTGATTATTATAGTAAAGTTAAGGTCATTAATTGAACAAATTTTTAAGGTCCTTGATTAATTATTACAATAAAGTTGAGGTTTTTATACAACACATTTTTTAAAAAATTATTTGCAATTAAATAATTTGTTGTTCAATTAAAAACTGAAAACAAATTAATGTTTTCAAAATTTTAGTATATTATACGCATCCAGTTTACTTAGTTGAAGATGTTTGGTATCATCTTACTTTTGTTGTATATATATATATATATATGCTTTTGCATAGATACCTGAAGTAAATGCTTCGATTTGGTACACATACATACCATATTATCATATTCATTACATGATGCCTACTCATACACACTTTTTAGGCAGAAATAGAATCACCATTTATACATACTAAACATATTATGATAAAATAGTAAATATTTAATTTAACGAGGAGCATATGCCATGACCCACTCTAAGTTTGAATTTTTTTGAAATTTTTTTTATACATAATTAGAAATCTTCTTAATTGTCTTTTTTATTTTTTATCATTTTATGTCATATATGTCTTATATTTCTTCTTTCAATCTTGACTTCCTCACTCCTAGTATTTGACTTCGCTCTTGATTTTAGCATTTAAAAAATACAAGTAACATAAGTTTGGTCATCTAATAAATTTTAACATTAAATTGGTTCTTTAAAAAAAATAATTTGATATAAAAGGAATATTAAAAGAACAATTTAATATCAAAAAATAATATTAAAAGAATAATTTAATATCAAAAAATAATATTAAAAGACTAATTTAATGTCAAAAATTAATATTTTAAGATAATTTTGATATATTTATCATTAAAGAATTTAAATAATATAATTATATCTTTAGAGGATGAAAAATGTGTTTACTCATCATCATAAAAAGTATAAATTGCTTATAGGTTTGAATTAATTAATATTTATTTTGTTTCCTTATTTATTTTCATTATTTATAATTATAACTTTTTCTATATTAATTTCATATACTAGATCTAGACATAAGAAAATAAAGAAGATAAATTTAATTCTTAAATGAACCAAACACTAAAATAAGAATAATCATTATATTTTAAGAGTTTAATTTTGATTTACCGTTAGTGTTACATTGTCATCAAATCATGTGTTGCCAAATCATTAAAAGAGTTTGACTATCACAACAACTACCTAAAAATGTTAACTATTTTAATAATGTGTCAGTACATGATTAAATGATAATGTAAAAAATTTTTACATGACAATAAATTAAAATTAAATTCATATTTTTAAGATTAAATTACTAACTTAGTTCTTATAATTACATTTCAACTTCAATTATAGCCTTACAGTTGTTTTTTTTGTAAAATCCCTACAATTTAAAATCATTTAAAAAATGTATTTATAACTTTTAAATAATACAAAACTGTCTATATAACTTTTAAATAATGTAAAATAATCTCATTGTTGACTCTACGAAAATAGGAAACAAACTGGATCGTTTTGAATTGCTTAAAAATTTATATATTATAGTGTACACACACATATATATATTATTTATTATTATTTTATAAAATAAAATAAAGAGATAAAAGTATAAAAATAACTTTAATTTAATAAACTGAAATAATCCTCATCGTACACATATATACAAAAAAAAAAATCAAAGGTAAAGATTAAACAGGCTATAAATACACTATAATCTCACTGTATTATAGAAGTGGCCACATATATATATATAAATTTTTAAAATATATGAAAAAAATTAAATTTGAAGTGAAATTATAAAAACTAAACAAATAAATTAATCTATTTTAAACTATTCGATTCTCTTTCATAACCATACACAAAAATTAAAATAATTATTTTCTTATAAAATATTTAAAGAAAAATTTTATTTTAATCTATTATGAATGTACATTTTATTTATTTATTATAGTGCAATCATATAGAATTTCATCAGTCAAGACGCTTTGCGTGTATTTTAATTTAATTTACCTCCCGTCAAAATTAAATAAAAATAATTATTATCTTTATTCACCCCAAAAAAAAAATGTTCACAAGAAAAAGAAAAAAAAAAAAAGAATCTCAATTCTCAAGCGAGCATCGCCTAGCCGCCCAGACTCAAATTCAAATCAGGTGTGAGTGACTGTGACACCACGCCACCGCAACGACTACCACCGCCGCCGCAGACTCAACTGGGAAATGGCGAACGAGGAACTCTTATCTTCCTTAATCTCAGGCATCAAGACCTACACCGGCAAAGACCCTCTTCTTCCTTGGCTCAGGTACGCCTCATTTCTCTCTCTACATTTCAGGTTTCCACAATCACTCACTTATTTGCTCTGCAGAGGGATCCGAAAGTTGAAGGATACTCTTCCTCCTCACACCCTCAACGAAAAGCTGCCCAGGTTTTTGCAAAAATGCGCCCACACCTTCGAGCTCGATCGACGTTATAGAAACGACATGCGCTATCTTCGGGTTTGGCTGCACTTGGTAACCGAAACACCCTTTTCCCTTTCCACATTTTTTTTAATTTAATAATTTGCGGGCATTGAGTAGTTTCTTAGACTTTGATTGCTTACTGAGAAATGGGGTCGGGGAAATTATAGTTAAAGTTTATTCTTTTTTGTGTTATTATGTTGGATTTAAGAAGTGTAGTGCACCAATCGTTATGGCTTTTTTGATTAAATTAAAACAAAGGGGTGATGAAATGGTTAGTGATTTTCCCACTCTGATTCGTAGATGGATTTCGTGGATGATCCAAGAGCACTTTTGAGAACCATGGAGGTTAATCATATTGGGACGAAACGATGTCAATTCTACCAAGCATATGCTCTTTACTATGAGAAGAGCAAGAAGTACGATGAGGCTGAGAAAATGTACCATCTGGGAGTGAAGAAGTAAGTTCCTGCTGTAATCAGCATCTTGTTTTGTTTTTTGAGTAAATGCTTGATGATATGAATTAGCAATGAACAAAACAGTCAATTATTTGCCTCCTATTGACTACTGTACACGCCACATTGTATAGTGGAATCTAAAATTTTTCCCGAAAAAATCCTCCACCTTCTGCACAAACAATTATTACCATGGTTCCTTGATGGTCTGCCAAGTTCCAAGACAACCCTCCTCTGTTCTAATCTTTCCCTCCCAAAGATGATGAAGATGGGACACTTAATAATTTGAACAACTCGGCTTAAACACTCCCATCTTTGACTGGGGAAGACATCTCATTCAATTTAATATGCTTGTTTTCAGTGAAATGGGGGATAAATCACTCTCATCAAATTGCCATTAGATCATGCTTGAAACTTGGTGTATACATAATTTCCAATGAATTTTGCTTTCTCATGATTTCAATTTAGCATATTGGCACAGCAAATAACTACTTCAGTACTTTAACTGGTATGAGTGCCTCTTCTGCCCAAAATTTTCAATTGTCATTTTTACCTTTTCTCTACTGTTGAACAGCCTTGCAGAGCCTTTGGATGAATTGCAGAAATCATATGAACAATTCCTTCAGCGCATGGAACGAAAGAGTAACAAGAGAATCCAGGTAGTGACTAGCTTCTCCTTTATTTGTTATTCTGTGTTGTTTTGGGCATTTCTTTGTTGTTGTGAGAGATATTCAGTTGCTAATTTTAGAAGGATCTCCTTCAGCAGCAGGAAGTGAGAGCTGCCAGGAGGCCTCTGTCTACAAAGAGTATCCCTCCTCTCGACAATAAGAGTGAGGGAAGCAATGAAGCAAGCAGTGTTGAGGGTGTGCATATGGGACCCCAAATTGCGAGTTCTGTAAATAAAGGTGTAGCTAATGATAGACATGTAAAGACTAAAAAGGATGAGTGCAAGAGATTTTGTGGTGATGACACGGTTGTAGTCAAGTTTGTTGACACTGCCATTGTTGGAAAGTCTGAAGCAGAAGATGCATGCCATCATGGACTGGTTGATCCTACAATAAATATGAAGGAGGCTATGAATGCTATTAATAGCATGTTCCGGGAGCCATTAGAGGCTGTTCCGTTAGCCAGGAAATCACACAAAAACCATTCAAAGGAAGATTGTAGTTCACAGAATGGATTTGAAGTTTTTGTTGATGAAAACTTGGATAGTGGAATCAAATCATCTGGTTCCCTATCACTGCAGCACAGAACTGAAGCTAGCCAACCTCAACAGGAACCACTCCAGATATATATTGATGATGAAGGACGTTCCGAGACCAGTGATGTAAATGTGAATTTGTCTGAAGATTCTACTTCATCAGCTTCGCAACTAAATGGCTTTGTTTTCCCTCGTCCCAAGGATCTTCCTTCTGAAAAATCTAGTGATATGGATGCAGAAAGCTCCCGTAATTCCAAGTTCAGAGAGGATACAGTCGTTTGCAGATTTGTTGGCTCCACCATTTTGGATGAGCCAGAGGTGGAGAATGTTTGCCACCATGGTTTGGTAGACCCCACAATCAACATGAAGGAAGCTATGGATGACATAAATAACATGTTTGGGAAGCCAATAGATTTTGTTAGGAGGAAAAAATCAAGGAAGCAGGAGAAAGCACCCGAGAGCAATAGCGGAAAGGAATTTGGTGGGTTTTCAATCCTTGCTGATGATGACCTGGAACATCAACAAGGTCCGCCACCACCAAAATTGCCAGGAAAGTCAAAGGAATCTGATTTATTTGAGCCAACTCTCCTCACAAAGGAAGCCATGGACGACATAAACAATATGTTTAATATGCCATTGAATTTTTAGGAATAAGGTGATTGATGAATACTGATTCTAATTTGTAAGCAGGATTGTCTTTGATTTTGTGCGAGGCACTCAAATGTGAGTTTTCTGTTGTCCTTTTTCTAACAAATTTTCTTACACAAACTTCTGTGCTTATGGAACTCGAAGCGAGGACAGTCAAATACCCCCCCTCCCCCCCAAACAAACAAAAAAAAAGGTTACCCACTACATTGCAATTCAGTTTATTACAGAAAAATACCAAAAAGGAAAGAATTTTCGATTGAATGCTTAAATAGACGCAAATTGTAGGCTACAACAACAAGATCATGATCAAGTGGATCTCAATGCTTTGCCAAGGGGAATAGTTTGTGACATTAGTAGTGAGTAGTAGTCTGTGAGCAATCAGAGGGACGAAAAGCCAATGGGCCAGCAGCATAGAGGACAGCCTCATATTTGCTTCCATGCAATCTCTTGTTCTCGTAACGAAGTGGAGCTCCATTGAGACCATAATTGACATTCGAGAGAAGGTTGCAACTTTCAAGAGGAGACCAAACAGGCTTCACGTAGCAAGAGTGGAGGGGATGATCTAGTATATAATGCTGCATCTTGAACCCTTCAAGTGGAGCATATAGGTAACCACTTTTGTCAGTCTCAAAGACCTTATAGTAGCTAACTTGGCCTTTGTGGCTTTTGCAGGAAACACTTACTTTGGCTGAAGGAATGGGCTTGGCTCCAATCAAAGACCAGGTTCCAAAGTGCTCACAACTCTGACAGTAGACCGTAGCTTCCACCACCACCTCTATTATCTTCTCTGTTATTTTTGGAACATCTTCAGTAGCCTCTGTGTAAGGGAAGGCCACCAGGAGAAGCAGGAGAGAAAGCGTACTGAAGTGCTTGCCAGCCATTTCCTGGAGGGGTGAAGGACTAGAAAGAGTTCAGCGACAAGAGCTTGCCAATTGAAGAGGCATTTGACAGATTGGTATATAACTATATTTATAGCTGATAGCTCATTGGTAATACGGAGACTTATTTAATAATGCAGATCAACGTGCACTCAACTATGCTACCAACAAATTTCATACTTCATATCTGTCTACGTGAAGGCCACCTTTCTCCATGTATATATATTTTAATATTATATGTAAACAAATACGGGTATAGTAGTGTAAATTCTAGTTTTTTGTTGTTGTTGTAATTAGTGCGGATTATACAACGTAGAGAACCCTCTCTTTTTTCTATTGGTAGAGACAAGATTGGATCCATACTCCATTCAGTTTTGTTGTGTACAACAAGGCATAGCATCATCTTCGGGTGTTGCTTGGGCTAAGTTGAACTCAGTTTCAATAAGAAAATCGGAACGAGATCAAGCTAAATGACTTTGAGTAGCTCTGTTTTTTTGGGTGAGGCTTGAAGTATATAAATACTTATATCTCTTAACTTTGAAAATTTAAGACATGAAAGAAGAGTTTAATATAAAACAATATCTTTAAGTGTAAGTTATTTCTTTTCACTTGTTATTTTAAGGAGTAGTTTCTATGTTGATAAAAATGAATTAATGGCAAATAATTTCTAGTAATGCTTTATTAACATACAATGTGGACTTTTAAATATATCAGAGCATAATACAAAATGTCACACATATAACCACATTACCATTTATATTTTGTCAAATCTTGGGTTGACTCGACCTGGTTAATTATAGGCTCGACCATGATCGAGTCTGCTTAGGTCTAGGGTCAGGTGTGGGTCTAAAATAATTAGCCTAATTAAAATCTTGACCCAGAACTAAACCAAGCCAAACTCGTCCATAAACACTCTTTCATGCAAATAAATTGGTGGAATCTAATATACAATTTGTATTTCTAAATTTATGTATAACTAACTAAACCTGAGTATAGTGTGACCACTTAAAATAAATGATTAACCTAGAGTAAACAATTAACTCAATATATAAATGATTACTTTTAATATAGTTACTGCAAAAAAAAATTCATTAACTATTTATTAATTGGATTAATTATTTTTTAAACATTAAGAGTATGTATGAGAAAGATTAATTATTTTTCAAAACATTTTTTTTAGTAAAAAACTATTTTATCTAAAATCTATCTTGTTTTTTTAAAGTGTGTAAATTGATTTGAAGTTAAGATTATTTTTCTATAACTAAAAATAGTTTTTTTTTTAGAAAAGCTTATATTTGAAACTTTTAATTTTGTGATTATAGATTATTTCAAAAGTTTTGATAGATAAATACTCTTTTACCCTCAACTAAATAAAATTTTCAATCATTCCATATCTTTTTTAGTAATTTAATACATAAAAGTGATTCTTTTTTATACAACCCAAATAAGATTATTTATCTTAAAATCGATTATGAACTAACACATTCAAACATAAATTAATTTTCTCATAATCAATTTTTTTAAAATTTGATTATACAAATAATTAATTTTTAATATAATCTTTTTTTCATAGCTAATCGAAACACACACTAAATATATTAACATTTAATTAAAATTATGAATTATATTAATACCATCAATTGTATCCTAAAATACACCAAACTTTTAACCACGACGGCGTTGATTTTTCTAGAATGATGGGCAGAAATGCAGAAATGTAGAATGGAAGAGGTTGGGTCAAAGACGTCGTTTCATCTAGTAACTATCGTATGACAAAAATAATTGTCGTTTTCAACAAGCGGCCATCACATTATGGAAAACAGCAGTTATATTGCCGTGTAAATTTTCTGCCGTCCATTATATTTGGCAGGCTACAGCTTGGCAGTTTGTGAATGCCATTTGCTAACAAACCTTGTTCATACTTCATACTTGATAATTAGCAAGCCCTCTAGAAGACTTTTGACCTTATCTATCAATATCATTAAACTTCAACTCTTCCACACCACAACCCTTAGCCTCTATTTTCCAGACAGCTTTCAACAAATGCAAATGAAAGGCTCTCATACTTGACAATAGTTATGATCAATATACGTGAGCAGGACTATGATTTTTGAACTATTTGTGACTCAGCACAAATTGTGGTATTATGAAAGATTGCACATTTGGAAGGGGGAGAGAGAGGGGCAGTAGTAAGGAATAGAATTGAAAATATCTTGGTTCACCAAATAAACTGACTGAAAAAACGAAATTAACTGATATAGAAGCTTTTTTGCTGGTGCAATTCTATAAACCATAATTAAACGAAGCACCGAAAAAAAATCTCCCTTATATACATGTAAAATGTGATTTGTCACTCTCCTACAATAGATACAAGACGTATCAATCTACAGGTGAGTACTTTTTTGAGCCTTCACCGTTGGAAAAAGGATGAGAATGGTAAGAACTCCATACTTACATTCTGCTATACCGATTTCAGCTTGCATCCGCAGAAGAAATCTCAAGCTCTGCCCACCAAAGTGGAGAAAGTTTTGGAACTGCTGCTTCAGGTGTTATTTTTGTTATCTCTCTCAATTTCACACTAACTTCTTTCATTGTTGGTCTCTGCTCTGGGTCAGGATGGGCACAAGATTTAATCAAAGCAGCAACTTGTTCCAGCTGCTCTTCTTGGAAAGACGCTAGAGTTGGATCCACCATTTCTTTGAGGGGCCGGTCCCCTTGTAAATAGTGTGATGCCCAGTTTTTGAGTGAGCCATTATCCACTGAATAAGGGAGCCGGCCTGTTACCATTTCAAATAATATAACACCAAAGCTGTAAACGTTACTTGCTAATGTCATGTCAGTGTGTTTTCTAGCTCCAGATTTTATCTCAGCTGAAGCTATTTCATTCAAGAAACTCAAATCCGAGAGTTTGGCGGCATAATCATCAGTGAGTTGGACAGCAGAAGAATTCAGGTTGGTATGGGCCAAAGGAGGGTCCAACTGGTGCATATGTTGCAGGCAGTAAGCCATGCCCATCGCAACTCTAAGTCTTGTTCCCCAATCCAAGTGCTCAGCTTCTTTAACTGGAATTCCCAACAAGATCAGATACATCAGCCATTTTCCAACTTAAACACCAATAGGATGCCAAAAAATCATATCCTTAAAGCAACTATTCTTGCTTCTGAAAGAGAAAAGGAAACACAGAGAGAAGAGAGAGAGAGAGAGAAAGCAAGCATATAACTTCCAATATATTGTAAACTCAATTTCTCACACAAATATTATTAATTGCAGAGCTATTGTTCCAGCAAGCTATTCAAATCCTAGAATCCTACCAAAGCATGCACTTTTAAAAAACAAAGAAGCTTATCATTATGGGCACAACCAAGTCATAAAAGCTTCATTTTAAATAAATCTGGTATGTAAAACCAACAAATTGAAAGTAGTTGACCAGAAATAGGGATACTCAATCATCAATTTACTTTCTATGTAATAATAACACCAAAATGATAGGTACTCACTGTGTAAATGCTCAAAGAGTGTTCCGTTTGGAGCATATTCAAAAACCACCATTCTGGTGAAAGGCTTGTCTTCTTCACAATATCCGAGAATATTTACAAAATTCTTGTGGTTCACTTTTGATAATGTATATGTCTGAAACCAACTTAAAAAGTTAGTTACAATTGAACTGCTTAAATTGAAAATCTACAAATAATTTTGTTGGTTTTTATGGTGATGATACCTTCTTCCTAAATTGGGCTTCTGAAGTCTTTGACCAATTCTTGGATGAAGTCACTGAAACAGACGCTACAGCTATTTCAACACCACTAGATAAAGTCCCTTTGTACACTGTGCCAATAGGCGAAGTACCAATTACATTACTAAAATCTTCGCATGCTGCTTCAAGCTCTGATCTTTTTAACTTTGGCACACCTGAAAATGTAAAACTATGTCATCCATGTATAAAGGCAGAAAACTTACATATGAAACATAAGGAATATAGCTCAAAGACAGCAAGCATTCAAGCCAGACCAGTTGGATGACCAAGGACCCAATGAAAATAAGTTAAATAAGTTCCTCTTATCTCTTTCTAATATTTCAGGAATCCTGACTCAGTGTGCGCCTGTAAGTTAACTGCTGTTTTCATCCATTGCTTTACTTCATTAATTTAGAAGAGGACAAATGCTTATATTTACCTGTCACAAATGCCTTCTGAAGCTGTCCGCTTAATCCAGTGGCCCAAGGTTTTACAGTAGCTACCTTGTTGGTTTTACAGAGATATATGCCAATGCTTGAAATAAGAAGAAATAAAGCACCGCCAGTAACTCCAGCCAAAATAGCAACTCGATGGCTCTTTGATGAAGTACTTTTAGATTGTGTTGCAGAGCCTGGAGTAGGCAAGGGAGGAGAAGCAGAGTCATTTCGATCAGGGGAAGCTGGCTTCTTTACTAGGGGCGGTGTTGCTGAGGCAGATGGGGAAGCAGAAGGAGGGTCTGGCAGACGGGATGGAGGAGGGCTATCAGGAGGTGGATTAGCTTCACGATTATGAGGATCTTGAGAAGAACGAAAAACTCGTTTTTGAGTTTGCAGTAGGCTCCGAAGACCCTTTTTATTTTGGCCAACATGCCTTCTAAAAAAGAAAGAAAAAAAGAGAGTTCAGATTATGCTATAATAGCACAAAATGGACACAACTTGGAATATAGAGAACATGTGCACCAGAAATATGTGAAAGACTTCTCATGGCTTATAACTCTAGAAAGGACCACCTTTCAAATGCTTAATGACATACCGTCTGATGGATCTTCCTGTACAGGCTGGCATTTTAGCAGCACTAATTAGCTGGTTTTCATCTACTTGACATTCAGAAAGCATCTTCAGTTCATTAATTTCAGGAGAGAAACCACCGAGAAGCTCATTGTTGTCCAGCAAACTGTAATAAGAAGAAACTTAGTACATAATAGCAGAAGTTTAAAAATGAAAATTGAACTGTCCAAAGAGTATTATCCTACAGGATTGCTAATGAGATATTGCTCCCAAGACCTGCAGGTAGAGGTCCACTGAAGTTGTTGTAGCCCAAATCCAAAACCTCCAATTCTTTCAAGTCTACAATTCCTTCAGGGATGATTCCATAAAAAGAATTGTTCCGCAAAATACTGCAGCATATTCGTCACAATGTTATTAGACAGTAGAAAATATTGGAAATTATTAAGGAAGGAACTGCAATACACAATGCAACTAAATAGCAAGCAATTACTTACATGGACTTTATGTGAACAAGGTTCACGATCTCAGGTGCCAGACTTCCTCCAAGACAAAGGTCTTTCAAATTCCTGGGCAACAAAATAATTTCTCATGATTAAAAACTCCACAAGTTCAAAATGATACAACAGGCCGCTTACTACTAACTAAGCAACAATATGAACACTAGTCATTTGATTCAACAAGAGGCTGGTATTCAAAATTTGTAATAACCGTCTGTGGAGTTGATCCGTTGATTAAAGACCAAGTACATGTCAATTGTAGAGATAATATAATAAAACACCATGATAGGTTTCTCGAGCACAGTCTCAACATATCATTGGGCAAACAGCTTTGTCAATAATGCAAAGAAAATAAAGTAGAAAATTGAAACTTGGATCTCTCATTTGATGACCCAAATGAAAAAAAAAATCTATTAATCTTCCTTTCTTTGTTCTGCCTCTGCCCAGAAATTAAACGGAACAGAGAATTACATATATTCAGTTTCTGAAAAGCAGATAACAAAATCACCACTTACAAGACCACCACTCTTCCATCTGAGCACTCAACTCCGGGCCAATTACACGGGTCAACCTCTGCTTCATCATCAACCCAATTTGACAAAGAACCAAAAGGGTCACTCACTATTCCCTCCTTCAACTTCAAAAGAGCTTTACCTGCACACAGAACCCATTTCTCAGTTTTTTCCCCCAGGTACCCACAATTGACCACAGGAGAACACAAGAGTCCACAAACTAAAAATTCCATACCTTCTTCATTTAAAGACCAGCACAAACCAAAGCTCTGAAAAAACAAACACACCGCCAGAAGGCGCAAAACTCCCCGAAGATCTCTGAACCGACTGAATTTCCAGTTCTTGCTCATTCTTGTTGTTATCAACGTCAACTCAGGCAAAAGAGCACAACCCAGATTGAGTTTTTCTTGAAAGAAACGAACTTGAACAGAGTTGAATCCCAACGAATCAGTCTTCGAAATTATCGAAAAAATCCAACTTGAAAAGGTGGAGTAGAATGGGCAAAAGGGGTGATCCCAAAAACATGTTCTGACACCAAGGAAACGAGTTTGGACCCAGAAAAGATTTGAAAACGCGTAGGCTCACGATACCAATTTTCCTTATTAGTATTATTTGAAAGTTCAATAAGAGAAGAAAAGGTCAAAAAGAATAGTACCTGGAACACGAAAGTTTGCAGTGTTACAGAGTGCAGAGAGTGGATTTGGAATGGGTCTAAGCCTCCAACTAGGCTCAATAAAACAGTAGTTTATACTTTATACTTATAGCACAGGAGCAGTGCTGACTAGGAAGGGAGAACAGAAGCAATGCGTCATCACTCATCAATTAAAGAAATGACATGAATAAATTGGTTGTGTTTCCAGGAGAGATTATTAGGTAAATTACATTTGGTCGGTTAAGTCAGCTATATGAATTATTATTATTATTATTATTATTATTATTATTATTATTATTATTATTATTCATACTCATACCCAATAATAACTAGTATTGAAAATTAAAAATTAATTTAATAATATTTTAAATTATTTAACATAGCAAGAAATTTAAAAAAATACGTGCATTTAATATTTTGAAAGTCTTAAAACTTGCCTTTTTTTAGTCTTTTTCTTAAGATAATTAAGATAATTGTTAGGTTTATTTTTTAAAAAAATAATTTCATACTTTTCAAAAAATTAAATTTGATAAAATAATAATCACTTATAAAACTAATGTAAAATGTTTGATAATACAAAGTAAAAAAATTATCTTATAACTTTTTTGTTTAGTAAAATCACTATATATCCTTACATTCGAAAGAGACAAGAATCACTTATATTAACATCTGTTTGAATGTCAATTTCGCCATGGTCATATATGCTTTTAATTGGATTTAAACTTTTTATATTGTAAATAAAGTTCATTCACATTAAACTTGACAACTAAATCACATTTCGTGATTAAAATTATCTTATAACTTGTATACTTGAGAATACGTTGTATTTGTAAATGAGATGAGATGAAATGGGGAGTTTTGGAGCCTATCGTGCGCCGGTGACTTGACTTTGCTAAATGATGATACCAAAACATTGTGTCTCTGTCTCTCTGGTTAGACTTGGTAAAAGACTCCATATTTTGATGGCTTTAGCCGAGTTGAGGCTTGCCTAGAAGTTACACTCTTAATAATTTATAGAGTATCTCATGATCATATATTTTCTTTTGTGTTCATAAAATAATTAAGTAAGATTTTTTTTTCGTGGTTGGATTTTTGTATGAGCTATTTTCTGATTTGCCGACTACTTTATATTTGAATAGTGTTTACTTGCACATGTCCTTATCATTTCTTTCCTTTTTTTATTCTTCCAAGAAGTTGTTGTATGTTAGGTGTCATCAAGTGCATATCATGACAAAAAAATATTAATATAATTTTTTAAAATAAATATATTTCTTATTATACTAAAATGCAAAGAATCTCTTTTAATTATGGTTCAAGTTTAAAATATTTTATGTGTTTTTAAACTCACTAACTCAATTTTATAAACTAACAAAACAGTGTATAATAATCATTCCGTTAACCAACCATTTAAATAATTAATGGAAAAATAGTCATGTGTTATTTTTTTATTAATTTTACTTTAAATCGTTAATATTTATTCTTCAAATTATTTATAGATATATTTTTTAAGTACTCCTTAACCCCACATCATTATTTGAGCAATTTATGAAAATCTCAAACGGTAATGTGAAGTTAATGAGTGCAAAAAAAAACTTAAAAATAATTTTAAAGATAAATATTAATGATTTAAAGTAAAATTAATAAAAAAATTAACATATACAATCACATAAATATTTTTTTGTTAATAATTTAAATAGAAAACTAGCAGACGGATACACTATTTTATTACTTTATAGTGTTATTAAGTTTAAAAGCACACAAATTTTTTTTTAAACTTAATCAAAGAAAATTTCTTACATTTTAGCCTTTTTATTAACACCAAATTTATTTACGCTAAAAAAGTCATGACGCTTTTGTAGTGAAAATAAATGTAATGGACTTCAATGCATCCTTAGAATGAGAAATTCAAAGGAAGATGAAAAGATAGTGACTTGTTGTATATTTAATAATTTTTTTACAGAAATATCTAGCATGGTATTGAATATAAAACAATTTAAAATTTTAAGTTCAAACTTTATTCAGCTTAACTTTAATATTTTTATAAACAGGAGTGGAAATAAACACCTTGTACCGGAGAAGTCAAGAGGGCTGTGAAGCGAAAAATTTGTGAAAAATGAATTGATCAATAAACTAATAAACCCTAATATTGGAGATCTAATCAAAAAATGAAAAGATAAAATAAAAGATCCATGACAAATGAATTTAGTGATGAGAGATTCCAGAGAAGGTAATTTTTCTAAGAAAGTTTTTAATTTGGTCTTTTTCTATTTAAAAATTATAAGCTTAACTTCACCCAAACAATTTCACGTTTCAAGAATAAGGCACAGAAAATAGAGAAGAAAAACAGGGGCAGACGAAAGAAAACAATATTTTATCAGCTCAAAAGCTTATTAGGAGATGGGTTAATCCTTGAAGTCTATACTATTATTATTATTATTATTATTATTATTATTATTATTATTATTATTAAGAAATGTCTTTTACTATTTAGAGGTAGCATGAATTTTATGTAAAAGACAATGACAATTGTTAGTCATCTCAAAAAATAATATAATAAGTGAAGATTATATAAGTAAAATGACTTATAAAATTAATATTTTAATATTTTGAATTAAAATATAATGTTAAATCCACTATTAAAGTTGATCGCATAGTCCATAAAAAAATAACTATTTTCATAGATGAAAATTTTCTTGAAAAATAATTGCTTAGCTCATAGGAGAATAATAGCCGATTAATTTCTATTAATGTCTTAGAAATAATCTACAAAGATTAATACGCGATTCTACTTTGTCTTATATATAAAAAGTCCTGTTTCAAGATTAAATCAATGATGCAGTTTATGATTACGTAAATTAGAAGAAGATTAGCTCCGACTTAATTATAATTTTCAAATAAAACAGAACAAGAAATTCCTAGCTTTGAGCTTTTGACACAACCTTCTAGATCTTCAAATATAATATTTTTATGCACAGTATTTTTGTTCCCTTTCCTAGTTTCACACAGAAACTCAATCACATATTTGTAATTTCTGTGTTAAAAAGAAATAAATATTTGTAGTTTCTCATCACCTCCGTCATATGCTCATCTTAATTCATCAACTCTTACAAATTAAAGGGGAAAGAAAAAAACAAATAAAGGCTACTTGTCAAATGAATCATCTTAATTTTGTATCTTTATTCATTTCCATAGATGACGAGGGTACATTTCCTCAACATTTTTTTATATAAAAAATGTTGTTGAATTTGGTAATTTAATAGAAATCATTGATTGGTCTTTCTTTTTGCATAAATTTCCATAAGATGAACACAGATGTCTCGCAGGCACTAGTTTGAAGCTTTGGTGCTTACGATGGATATGATAGTTCTGAATTTTTGAAAGAATGTTGTTTTCATAACTTGGTTAAGGATAAAGAAGGTAGACTTAGATTTGTTAAAGAAGATAAACTACATGGTTGTTGACATATGAACTAGCTTGTAAGTATTAGGTGGTCTTTTGCTTTCATGATGACACCGTTTTTCCTCCACATTGATTTGCATATAAAGTCTTTCTCCATAAACATAACTAGCCTTTTATGCATGCTCTTCAACATAAGGGCCATTCACGTCTCATTTCTGAAATATGTCGTCAAAATCAATGGGCGAAGATAGTACTAGATTTCTTTCTTTCTTTTATTTCATTTTCTATTTTTGCATAAACTAATTGTTCTTTTTTTTTTCACGCCAAATAAAATAATTGTCTAAAAGTGGACCATTTCATCGAGAATTAATTAAAACATTTTCAAATAATAATACACTATAACTTATTTATTTGAAAATCATTAAAGTTAGGTTCTTGTGGAAACTCTTAGTTTCTATATAAAAATTCGTAGTCTTACGATGACATTTAGGTATAATATAAATCGAAAATAACTACAAGAAAGTAAATAGGTAAATATTTAGAAGTTAATTACTAATTGATTTAAAATAGTTTTTTATTTGGATATACATTGAAAACTGTATCAATAAAAGTACTTTCTCATTTTATGTTGTATACTCACAAGGTTAGATTGATAATTATTATTTTATTGTTATAAATGGTATTTTTGTTAAATTTTGTCCCACTTTACATAGGAACTTTATAAATGTTAAGATTTATTAGTCTGCAATGTTAGATAAGCGAAAGGATTTTATAAATCGAAAGAAAAAAAATAGTTTAAGGGTTGGTAGAGAATTAGAAATGACCCTCTGTTGGTATTGGCATTCTGTCCCTTTCACCGTTAATTAACTAGGTTACGAGCAAAAAAGGAAGATTATAATTTCATAATAATCAACCAACGTGATATGTTTCATAGACAATTAGGCAACAAGGGAACATCATATATAATGATGGACCAAGAAAAGAGAACATCAAAATTAATCGACCAAAAAAATGTGTTACAACCCACCAGTCAAAATGACAGGTTAACTTAAGTTAGGAGCCCCAAACTTGCAATATTTAACCTCAATGGGATACTAGTCAAAATCAAACCAAAACTTTCTGGCTTCCGCCATGGCTACTAACCTAAACATGTTTGAGCAGTAATACTAACACATATTGTAGTTTCCTACGCCATTATGAAAATGATTAATTAGATCTCAATGACTTCGTTCGGTCACTGCCAGCTCTAGCAGCTTTCTTAAAACTTCTATCTGCAACGACGGTCATCTCTTCTTCAATGATTCAATATTATATGACAAAATGCATTTTTTGCGGTTGGCGATTAAAGCATCAACCAGATATGAAACTAGGCAGATTATTTAATTTATTACTTATTAGTGATCCTTCAATAGATATTAGGTGGTATCTCTCTCTATTTTTTTTTTTGTCATTACATCTCTATTTTTCTCAATATGATAATCATTATCCTAACCTGAAAAGTAATGAATTATTTTCTCCACATATAAATTGAAACTGCAACTATAGTGGAGGATTTTCACTTGAAATTGTAGGATAATAGTAATAACAACCATAACCTTGCGAAAATGGTATAAGATATTATATGTGAAGCTAATATAAATATTTATGGTATACTTAGGAGTAAAATTGAGATGAAAAAAAAAAAAAGAATGAAGATGACAGATGTATCTAAATCTCTTTTGTATCCAAATATCCTGTCAATTTTTATATTTTAATTTCATATTTAAGTGTGTTTAGTAGTACTGAAAATTAGAGAAATAAAGATAGGAAATTGAACATGAGAGATCTATTTAAACATATATTATACCTAAATATATTAATTTTCGTTGTTCCCATTTTTCTCCCATCAACGACCAAGTATTCTCTTAGGTTGTATGTGGAATCAATTAAAAATAGAAGATTTGATTTAAAAATTAATTTTTATGTAAGGAATTCATTATAAAAAATTAGATTTGAATTGATTTAAAAATTAATTCTTATGTTTGGAACTCATTAAAAAATGAATTGATTTTATTTTATTTTATTATTTTAATTTTTTAACCTTATATCATTTTAAATGAAATTGTTAAAATAAAATCAAAAAGTTAGTATGGGTAAAATAATCAATCTAAATAGTTAAATTTAAAATCAAATTAAATCTACTCAAATCTAACCAAATTTGAGTGGATTTCTAAATACACATAACTTAAATTAAAATAATTTTAAAATTAAATCAATTCTTATTTTTTAAAAGTCCAAACATAATATTTAATTTACAAATCAAATCAAATCAAATCTCATTTTTTAACATTCCAAACACACTCTTATAAAAAAAATGAGGAACTAGTTTCTGCGTTTGGTTGCTTCTGTAGTTTATATATATAAACATCATTGAACAAAAAGGAGAGTTATGTCATTTTAGACGAGCTGGTCCCATTTGCATACATAAACTTCCATTACTGTGTCAAATAAAGGCGTACATCACAGGAAAAAAAAAACAAAAAGCATATGTTTAATTAGCCGCAGGTGTAGAAGTCATGAACTATCAACAAATTGAGCGGCCCTGAGCTTATTTATATCACAAGGAGCACGATTACCTCATGTTCTTTTGTTTAGACGCAAGCCTAATCACATTGAATTAGTAAAGCGAAGCTTATGAGCAGAAACAAAAAGTAATGCTTGAACTTAATCCACTCTCTTTTTCATTTTCATGTTTAGCGTATTAGGTAGAGAACTAAACTTGATGGCTAGTTGCTGGCTACCCTTTCGACTCTCAACATCAGACTTCAATATAGAAAATAAAAGAAAATTCATTGATTTTATGACATTACTAACTAGGGGTGTTCGCGGTTTGGATTGGTTCGATTTTGGGGGAAAAGTCATCCGAACCAAACCAATCGGTTTTTCTATATTAAGAATCAATCGGTTTTTTTAAAATTGGAGAACTGAACCGAACCGAACCAATTACAATCGGTTTGGTTCGGTTCGGTCCAATCGGTTTTTCACTAAACATTTTTTTCTTAAAAAAATTCATACACATCATCATTTTGTTCTTGTTATAGACTAATTAAAAAAAAGTTGATATAAAATCCTAATAAAAACATCATTACATAATTATAAACAATAAATAGGCATAAAATATTTATAGAAACAACCAAAATTTTAAATATAATCATTTATAAGTATGTAAATTATAAAAAATATATAGATATTAAATATGAATTCGGTTTGGTTTGGTTCGGTTTCATAAATGAAAATCGAAAACCGAACCAAACCAATCGGTTTTCATAAAACAAAACCAAAATTAATCGGTTTTGTTCGATTTTCGGTTTTTCGGTTCGGTTTTTTTGATTTTGATCGGTTTGGTTCGGTTATGAACACCCCTATTACTAACCCTTGCACAGGTGCGATATTTGTTGCCTTTTTTTTTTTGGTTCTCCACTGATTTTCATGAAAAGGTTGGAGTTTAAGAATTTAATTACAATGGAAATATGATTGTAAAATTATTATTGGCAATTGAATTTTGTAAAGTTTAAGGACTGCAACTGCAACTTCTGAAGCATGTTAGAGAAAGTGGAGCATTTAGGCTGTGGTTTTGAGAGGAGGACCCTTACGTTACTAAAAATCGAAAACAAAGAAATAGCCCAGCAGTGCTAGTGTTGTGTTAAAATTATTTTAAATTTATTTTCTCTTTATTTGTTAACTTTTTTAAAAGAAAGGAAGAAAATAAAAAAATATCATATAATTTTTTAATCATGTTTTTTTTATATATAAATATTTTTTAATTATTTTAATTTAAAAATAAAAGATTGTCCCTCCTTTCTTTTTCTCTCAAAACTCTCCAATCCAAACATACTTAGAAGCTTTATGATAATAGGGAACGTTGTACATAAACATTGCAGCCTTTTAGGTACGATATCAAGCAAAACACAAATTCATAATTAATATATATATATATATATATATATATTTGAATTCTCCTTATTTCTCTCACTATCTTTTTCAAATATTCTCTAAAAGCTAAATAACAACTGAACTGGCAAACGAGTTGGGCTCATTTACGAACGAGGGTGACACGAGAATCAATTCGAAATGTGCTGATGTGCTAGTATGGAACTGGGCCAATTCAAACAGAAACTTGCTCTAATGGTAAAGGATGGAGGATTGGCCCATAACAAAACAAAGTCCAATGTACGTAATTCCTACATCCTAGGAGTTTGGTTATGGTCTGGCCCAATTATTTTGTAGTGACCAAAAACAAAAAAAAAATCTCAATATATTTAAATTAGTTATAAAATAACGATTATATCAAAAATTAATTATGACACTAATAAATTTTATTTAAAATTAAATTATGAATAAATATAAGAGATTTTAATGTAAAAATTTTATTTAAATTATATTAAAAAATATTTTTATATAATAAATTATCAAAAGAAATATAAAAAAATTATTTAATTAAAAATAAAATTTTTAAAATAATCTAAAACCAAATGATTAGTTGTTGAAATAATGCTAAAATTTTATCTTTAAAAAAAAGTATAAAAAAATAATCTAACAACTTTTCCTCACAAAACTAAACACGTTACTTTTTTTTAAAAAAAAACTTTACTGATGTAAAAAGTAATTATTCTAAATAATTATGCAAATCTAAACATAATGTTAGTGTTATTGATTATTAGGAGCAAATTTGGCATCATTCATCGACCAGGAACATAATTTAAAGTTGAAAAATAATACTTTCACATATAAATAATCCTTATATATCTCCCATATTATTTTATCTCTCTCTCTCTCTCTCTCTCTCTCTCTCTCTCCTCTCCTCTTGTGTCTCTCTCCCTTTTCAACATTAAAAAAACTTAGATACGTAAACAATGTAAAAAAATTTGCAAAGTTTGTTTCCTACTTATGGAACCTCCTACAAAATGATCATAGGTACATGATTCCATGTGAAACATTTATAATCTTTATATTATATGGACACCCAAATAACTTGTCAGCCTGCCTATACAAAACAACAATCAAATCAAGAGTGTTATTACGTATTCAGATTAAATTTTTGCTTCTGTATATCAGTATCCTTCATAAATTGTTAAACATTTATTAATTATAAATTTTTACAATAAATATTTGATAGTACATCGAATATAACCTATAATTAATAAATGTTTAACAATGCCTATCATTAAGCTTTTAATTTCATTAACAAAATGTCAATTTCTCCCATTCTGTGCAAAGCTGCGTGAGGTCAAGATCAAGAGAATCTACAGGAAATTATTTGGTGTATCGCGGGAACACGAAAAAACATGCAGGACACCTGATCAAACCGTTAGCGTTGCAAGATGAACAGATCCTGAACCCGCTCTTTTCCATGAACACCTTGTGGCTTCCATTGCACTCCTCGCACACAACGAATCTCAGCCCTCCACAGAAATCACACGCATTCGGCTCCGAGCTCGGCAACCGTTCGATCAGATCCTGCAATTCACCGCTCTCGTACAGCTTCCGGACCTCATCGGCGCCGCCAATGTAGGTGCCGCCGACGAACACACTCGGCAGGGGCACGTTCCGGCGACCAAGGATCTCTTGCAGCTCGTCGCGGAACCGATCGTCGATGGACACGTCGCGATCGTCGATCGCCACGCCGAAGCCACGGAGGATCGATCGGACGGCTCTGCAGTCGTCGAAGGTCCGGCGAACCACGCGGAGGCTGGTGTAGTAGACGACGACGGCGCCGATGTCGGAGCCCGGCGGCAACGTGACGGAGCGAGACCACGGTACGCTGCGGCTGTTCCAGGAGCGGAGGACGGAGGTGGAGATCCGGCAGCGGCGGAAGAGGGAGGGGGATTTGGGGGAAGCGGGTTCGGGTTCGGGTTGCAAGAGGGTGTGGATGTCCTTGAAAGAAGAGCATGAGAAACTGCAGGAATTGGATCGAGATGGCCTTGACGGTGACGGTGACGGTGACGGTGACGGTGCGGGGATGGTTCGGACCCGCCTTGGTGATCTCAACCATGGTGGCCACATGAGTGGAGAGTGAGAGTGAAAGAAAGAAGAGAGAGGTTTTGGTTTTGGGGAAGGGTACTGTGACTACTACAGTGAAGTGGGGGAGACATAAAAAGAAGTGGGTGGGGGACTATAAATGGAAAATAGGTAATTAAGGCAAGGCTCATCATCACTAATCAGAACCCTCCCTAGTGAAGCATGTGGGTTTTATCTTTTTTCCAATTCACTTTGAATTATCCTAATTTTTATTGTAATCTTTTTTTATTTTTTAATTTGATTTAGATTCAAGTTCAGTGTACAATTTTTTGAGCATGCGCTTCATACATCCTATGGGCTTTACCGAAAGGGTCTTGTTGAGGGGCTTGAACAAATTTAGGAATCCGGTGCAAGGATCCTTTCTGTGGGTATCCCAAAGAGATCCTGTGTGTAGTAATTTTTATTTTTATTTTATGTTATTATTTAATTATATATTATTATATTATTAAAATAATTTGATATTGAAGGTAATTGTTGATATAATCTGATGTGACAAATGAATGAATGTAATAAAAATTAAATTAATTTTTTTACACTATTGTTTAATTGTATTTTGTCATTTTATTATTAAAATAGTTTAATTTTTCAAGTAATTATTATTATAGTCAAAACAAATTTAATAATACATTAATGCATAATTTAATAATATTATAAATATGTTTTATAATAAAAATGAATCAAAATTAAACTTATAAAATATTATATTCTTAAAATGCTATATGCGTTTTGGTTCAAATTACTTCCTAGGAGATAGTTGAGTATTTTCCTTTTAGGAATTAAAAATATCTTTGGAGGTAATTCTCCTAGTGAGTCATTGCTTACTCATTTGGTATCTCAGACACACTACACCAATAAATTTAGAATAACTTATCATTACTATTATTATTATTTTAAAAAAAAGATCAAAACAAATATATGTATTAATATTATTCATCTGCGTCATTCATAAAAATTACTATGAAGTTAAAATATTATTTAATAACTTGTATAAAAATTTATGAAGAGTTTACGAGAATAAAATATGTACAAGTATAATTGATAGGATTCTAAATGTTTCCTTGTATATATTTTATTGTGATTGTCAAAGAAACAAGATACTCGCTGCCAAAATAAAATATTTTTTATTTGATGAATATATTGGAGTAGATTGACATTTGTGTCCCAGAAAAGGAAATGGTAAGATTAATTGACTTAAGCTATTTAAGTTTAACACAAATAGAATAAAAAATAATTTTAATAATAATTTTCTAATATTGAAAATAAATATTTTGTTTAGTAATTATCGAAAAGAAATATCTAATAACTTAACAAATAACTTAACAAAGTTGCAATGAAAGGCCTTATGAGAATTATCCTTTCCAATTGGGCTTTTTCTCTGTTTTCATATTATATATATACACACACGCACGTATACCTATGTAATAATTTTGATAGATTATTAGTATAAAAAAACTTTATACCGTTATTTTATTATGTATTAAATAATTAAAAAAATTTGACTATTACAATAATTATTTAAGAATGTTAACTTTTTTAATGATGTAATTATACATTATTAAATAATAGTTTAAAAAAATTTATATTGATAATTAATCAAATTTAAACTCATTTACTATTAGTGTAAATAAAATTATATTGTTATTTAATTATGTATTGATAAAATTAAAAAAAAAATTAACTATCACAACAACTGCTGTGTGTTTGGATTAGCTGTGAAAAAAGATTATGTGAAAAATTAATTATGAGAAAATTAATTTATGTTTAGATATATTAATTCATAATTGATTTTATAATAAAGAATTTTGTTTAGATTGTATAAAAAAATCATTTTTATGTATTAAATTACCAAAAGATATATGAAATGATTAAAAAAGTTATTTGATTGAGGGAAAATATGTATTTATTTCTTAAAACTTTTGAAATAATCTGAAATCAAATAATTAAAAGCTTAAAATAATAACTTTTTATAAAAAACTATTTTTAGTTATTAAAAAATAATCTTAACTTATAATCAATTTTACACACTTTAAACAAATAAAATAAATTTTATATAAAATAATTTTTTTTTAAAAAAAACTGTTTTAATAAATAATTAAATTTTCTCAAACATGCTCTTATATAATAAACCTAACTCTTTTAGTGATGTTCCAATATACACATGAGTCTAAATTTTATGAAAGAATCGTCCTTTCCAAAAATATTGCAATGTATATGCAAAACTTTAATGGATTTAATTTCTATTTATTTTAAGTGTAAAGTTTCTTAACTTTACACTGTCATTTAATTATGTGTTAACACATCATTAAAATAGTTAGACTTTCTAGGTAGTGGTTATGATATTCAAATTTTTTTAATGATTTGACAACACATAATTGAATGACAGTGTAAAATTTTTTTACATTAACAATAGATAAAATTTAAACTCAACTTCAATTACTAACAAATTACAGGATTAAAATATTATTTAATATGTGAATACAAGTAAGTATAAAACTATAAATATTATTACTATTTTACATTTTTCAATGTGCGAGTCCGAAGTGGTTTTGCTTGCCAGTTTTGAGATTCGAATGCTGTTGCGTTTGTTTCATATCAAGTGAATGCATCTAGACACATTATAACCATAACATACATGGAATTATTAGTTGTGCTTGAGTGGAAAATAAGGTGTCAGAAAGACCAGAAGCATGGGCAATAAACTGGTATCAAGTTAATAGTTATTATATTATAATAATCTATGGGCTTAAAACAAGTATTAGGTAAGTCAGTTTACAATTACATCATAAGAATTTTCTCACATACCTTTCATTTGATTATAATTTCTATCCCGAGAGTTTCAACTTTTCAGCCCATATGTTTTTCAGTTTGAATCCAAGCAGAATCTCTGCATCACATAATGGAGAGCTTTTTTTACTAACGTACTATTGATTGATTGTGATTTCAGTGTGAGGATCACAAATATTAAAAACATCAACAATAATAATAATAATAATAATAATAATAATAATAATAATAATAATAATAATAATAATAATAATAATAATAATATTTAACAACAAAAGTATATAAAACATTTTAAAGATGACAATTTCTCCTATAAATATCCGCAAGTAATGTTTGTTGGAAGCAGAAGTTTAACATCTTATTTATTAAGCGGGACAGGAGAGAAGTTGTTTTTTTTGTGCCCATAAGTATTAAATATATAATTTTAAATATTTAAAGTTATATTTTTGTTATGTATATATATATTTTAAAAAAATTGTATTGTTATTTTGATTTTAAGTATTTAAAATTATTAAAATAAATTAGTTTATAGTAGATAAATTATAAAAAATTATGATATTAAAGTTTATTTAATTTATTATTCTTTTTTTATTCAATTTTAATGATTTTACAAGTATTCACAAATATCCATAAATACTCATTTATTTGTGAAAAATAAAAAAATGAATACCTACATAAATACGAAGCAGAAAACAGGAGGCTACGCCCCGCCGCATCCCATTGCAATCCGTAAAACATTCTCGCCATTTTCCCTTACTAGAATTTAGAAGGCTCAAATACAGGAAAAGCAGACTTGCTGTAAAAAAAAATATCCGCAAAACACATTCTAATAAGATAGAGACAAAGCTTGTTTCTTACATAAGAACCTTGACTACTTACACGGTCAAAGCACAAACACATACCAAGGACTTGTTAAGACAATTCAGATTTCAGACAACATTGTTGTCTTGTTGAAGCAACCTTGATCATTAGTGGGGCAAATGCCCCACTCAATTTCAAAAATGTTTCATTCATTATATAGTTATTTTTTGTTTTATGCAAAAGTAGTTTATATAATATTTTCTTAAGAAAAATGGATATTATTAGTTCAAAAGTTCATTTTTACCGTCCGTAATTCCATTCATCATCCTTTAACTTTTTTAATGAAAAATTATATAATTATATATTGTTACATGTACGATACATTAAACATTTCATTTTTTTTCATATATTAGTAGTGTAAAAATTATCCCACTAGCAAATTTTTTGGATATGTTACTGAGGGAGAGTGACGTAGAAGAACTTAACAATCTTGTGAAAATTTAAGTACACATAAAAAATATTCCAAATTGTTTTGGAAAAAAAAATCTTGTAACATTTGTAATCCAAACAATGTCCATTTGGGTAATCCAGACAAGAATTTACATATATTTTGAAGTAACATCTGTGCAATATCATAAGAAACCATTTTTATGAAATGGTTACCAATGATGTGGCACACACCCACTACTACACCTTTTTTCTTAGTTCAAATAAAACAAATACAAAAAAAAAATTCATTTGACAAACACCAGTTCATTCCTAGGCCATTTTTTACTAATTGCCATTTCCCTTGAACTTGAAGGAATATATAGTAGATAATGATTGCATATGAAAGAGTTGCTATTAGTTCCTAATTTAAACAGCAATACCACTTGAGTCTTGAGCTGTTAAGAGAAAACAAGCTGCATTGGTAATGCTATTCATTTTTAAGACTTTAAAGAAGAGGGAAATTAGAAGAAACATACACAATTGAGGGGGAAATCAAACCTTCATCACACACACACATGCGTTTAATTTTTTTGTTTGCAGAATTGATTATCTACCCAACAAACAAAGTGGGGGGAAATGTAATAATTATCAGTTCAAAAGCTTTGGGAACTGGGAATCCTGAGTTCTTAAGATATTTTCTAAGGCACAACCGCAATGAATGCGTGCAGAAGTTGCTTAAACCATAAGATTTTAGGCAAAATTTTCAGGTGTTCAGAAGAGCATAACTGCACAGAGAATCACTGCTGCTACTTCTGGCAAAAAACAAATAAAAATTAAAAAGAAAGGAACAAAAGCCTTCTCTATATTTACTATAAATAAATGTCTCGTCTACAGAATTCACACTCAGACAGGATTGCCTGTAAAAAAAAAAAATCCTTCCTTAACCTTGATCTGTAATTTTTTGCTCGTAAATTTGTATCCATAATAAAATAAAAAGTGGGAGATTGAAGAATAGGAAATCAACAACCCTATTCATCATTCAGTTTCTATGGCCTTGGACGCCAGAAACTCTTCCTACCAACCAGAAACTGATTTTGATACAATGTTACAGACCAATGAAGTGAATGCAAGACTGGACCGAGCTTGCTAATTATTTCCATAGAGTCCTGAACCAGAAGATATCCATCTGGTCTCAATATGCGATCTACCTCCACAACCACATCTACAATGTCACATCTGACAAAGATTGCAAACTGTGAGAATCATATCTTCACACAGATATAGTAGAACTAAATTGAATGGAGTTCTACCTTTGCTCAAGATTTTTGAAGAGAAAGCTAGAATGAAGAAGATCATATGTGCGTGGGTAGGTATTGAAGGACTCGCACCAATCATGATACACTCCTATTAACCCTCTGTCAAATATAGTAGAAAGAGTATCTGGCATATCAATGGGTACTACATTCATAACCCAGACTGGTAGATCAATGAGCGCTGTGGCAAATCTGAAAATAACAAAATTATTTTAAGTTCAAAGAAAACTTGGAGGATAACCAGCCAATTTGTCTCGACGCAATGACAGATAATGTAAATGTACATGTCACAGAAGAGTGGCATTAATAAAGCTATACATGGGTCTCCAGGACAGATCAAGCATATGGATCTACCAAGACCCTCAAAATAAAGCCATACCCTGCATAACCGGCATTCATGTCCATTACATTTCGAACTCTTGACCAGTTTATAGAAAGACCATCCGCATAAACATTTGAAACTAGTTCAGACCAGCGTTTGCTGTCCTTGTAGAACATCTCACTGGCATCTGATTCAGTAGGTAAGCTAGGAGGCTTACTGGTAAGCCTCTGGGGCCAAGGCATGGGCCAGCTCTGCAGGTTACCCATAACATCAACTGGAAGAGGAGTAAGGCAACTACTGAGTTTGGCATACCTAAACATTATCATGCAAAGAAAATCAGCAGAGATAGAAATTAAATTAACAACAGTAATATATTTAGCATTGCTTGCAATGGTTCATCAACATTTTCTATGGGCTGTTTTTTGGACAATATATGCTAAATTGATGCAAAATATTCAGTAGACATCATAATGTATTTACATATCAAAAAGCCAAAACATCAACACAAACAGCAGCAGGTAGTTTTCTCAATTCCTTTCCTTTCATGTTGGCATTGCAGAGAAACTAAAATTTGGTAGAAATATAAATGTTAGAGAAATATAACCAAAATATTATAGAAAATACCATGAGCTATTTTTCCGATCGCTATTTTCACATAAAGGAGGATTGTTCTCTTTGCGTTTCTGATAGCAGGAAGATGAGGTAGGCTTCTGGTATATAACAAGCCCAATTCCAGATGAATCAAGGGTCTTAGCCACAACCGTCCAGCACATAGCTCTTGTTATAGTCACCATGGCTGCAAAAAACAAAGGACAACAACATGCATCTTAGAAGAATTTGCATGTTTTCTAACCTCATGAAATCATAAACCCCGCCCCCGTGTTTGAGAAAAATAAAAATAAAAATAAAATTATTTTTCTTAAACATAAATGCTAATAAGACTGAACTGTACATCTCCCAAGTAATAATAATTTACTTTCCTATTTGGGGTATCATGGATTGGTCATACAAAAATTCAACATCTTCATGTATTAAATAAGATATCATCTCAAAACAGAAAAACTTTTAACAATAGAGAGAAGGAGACACAATGGCACAGAGGCATACACATAAAGGTGGAGAGAGAGAGACAAACCATTCCATACTTTCTGATCTCTTTCATCATCACGATAAACTGGTGTCGCTGACCATGCAAAGAAACCGCCAGGTCTAAGAATCCTATTGAGCTCATACAACGGTTTCCCACCTAAAGTTGTGAACCAGGTTTGTGAATAAACTCTTTAGCCGAAAATTAAATAAATGGAATATGGAAGGCCATTATAGAAGGCTGCCCTTATATGGACATAAGACAGAAGACAAGAAGTACCATCTGCATCCCAATGAACCCTGCATCGTGCGCAATGGATCAAATCAAATCCATTGTCAGGAAATGTCAACTTTTGTGTTCCAATGACAGAAAGAGTTGCAGGAATTCCTCGCTCCAAAGCAAACTGTATCTGAGCTTCATGTTCATCCTTTGGGGCAAATGACATAGTAATAACATTTTTGTCCAGAAGATAGCCACCAAAGCTAGCAACACCACAACCAACATCTAGAACAACCCTGATATTCTTTCCCCACTGAATTGCCGGTAATGTCTGGCATAAAACAAAAGACATTCAGAAAACCACAAAACATAGTAAGAATTCAAGAACTACATCAAAATCTAGTTATGTCAGCAGAACATGTGTAAGGTACTAATCAAGTCAAGTCATGCATAAATAAAAATGAAACATTGCTTGGAACTTAAAAATAAAAGGTAACAAAATTTTATCAATATTTATTAGATCAAACAATAAATGGACGCCAAATACTGAAAGTTAAAAGATGTTTATGGGCAGGTGGGGGGTCACTATGGCAAGTATCAAATAAGGTAGTAACAAACAATAGTTATCCAAGTGTATTGAATGAAAAACAAGTCTTAATTAGTAATAAACTAATTTGATATATCAGACAACCTCCATCAATCATTGAGAGGAGAAACTATGCACCATATCTAACTGGACTAAAATAAAACTTCTCAGCCTCACTATTCTCTCATATCATATGCACCTATAGCTCCTTCCTAATATGGATAATTCTAAGCTCTGAGATTTATGCCAAGTTGACAAAATATCAATATTTAGGCCAAGCAAGATGCAGTTGTTCATATTTTATGGTGGCCTAGATTCAAATGTCTTGGTTCTTAGACTGATACCATTGTTATGATAAGAGGCTCACTCTCAAAGGAATCATCTTCAGGGAAAACAGAAGTAAAGGTTCCATCTTGGTCTCTCTCCCTCTCCTCCCAAAGAGTTGATTACAGTTTCTCTATATCTATTACAGTCCAACATGGAGAAAAAAATTAATGCACATAATCATAATTTAGGCAAATTATGTGAAGCCACATGACAGTATACCTTCTCTATGAACTCAATATAATGGTTAACTCCTTCTTTGAATTGAGTACCACCTCCTGGAAAGACAAGATATTGGCCAGACTTCACCACCCAGTTTTGTTCCTTCTTGTATTCAACAAGCTTTGGATGAGGGACATTATCATACCAAATCTGAAAACCAGAAATATAAAACTCCAGCACCACTACTTTACGACTATATAAAAGTAAAAACCAGATATTTAACTAATAATAATCACCATTACTGTCATGATTAAACAAGCAGAAATCAGATATGTGACTAATCTCCAAGTAAAACATCTTCAGAATATACGTACATCTATTTTGAAGATTACAAAATTTTACTCAATGAGCTTCAAAACTTAAAGTTAACATGGTAATTTACTGAAATTCAGATATTGGAGAAAGAGAAAATGACATTTAAACAGAAACTTTGATATGCTAGGTTGTGTATCACACCCCAAAGCTCTAACGCAAAACAAAAGGTATAAAACATATATAAAACAACTTAAAGCTTTCAATATAAATGCATAATTCTTTATGTCCTGAAATGCAGAGAGCTTCATTATATTCATTAGACAATAAAAGGAAACCCTGAAATCAAATGCAATATGCTTAGCAATCGCATTTACCACATCTTAACGTCTTACTTAAATTTAACATAAAACTTTCAGTACATTTTATGAGGGAAGTAAAGAAAATGTAAACAGAAAGTTCAAAATGGCACCAGAAACAGCTAGCATAGTTTTATCAATAGCAGATCAGTTGATAAAATGCAAATATGATAGAGGGACAAAAAAAATTCTAAGATTTTTTAAGCAAAACAAAAAGCTAACAACGTTGATCAATCTCAAGAGATTGAAACAGCCTTAACACACAATCAACGCATCAAACAGTTTCTCTACAGACCAAAATCATATGGAACCATTAAATACCATAAAATATCTTACCAAAGTATGAATCTCACCATGTCCCTGCTCTTAGGCCACGGAACCGGAACTTTATACCCTTTGGGAAGCGGCAGCAAACAGTGGGGACTAGAATGAGGGCAATGCCTTTCCCTGTGCTCCATGTGCCTCCTTGACTTGAGAGCCTTAATCGCCTTAAAATTATCTAAACAGGGTATATAATCAACCGCCACAGGACCCTTACAAAGCTTCCAATTGATATTCACATCAAGGGAAACATTGACGAAAGCCTCCTCCTTCTGAGGCAATCCTTGGTGTTTTGGGGCTGTGATCTTGGTCACGTTTCGTGGCAGCTCTTGGTCTTTCGGACTTGTAGTAGAATCTGCAAGTACAGGGGAAGGGGGGAGGCGTGGTTGAACTTTGACATCAGGATAGAAGACAATGGGGTTGATGGTGGAGGTGATGTTGGTGAAGAGGAGGACCATGACGCAAAAGAGCAAGACCAAGAGGGTGAAAATAAATGGGTATTTCCTCTCTTTGAAGATGTTTTCAACTGAAATTGCCATTTTTTTACTCTACTGAGAGAAACAGACAGTGACAGAGAGATATAGCAGTAGCTGCCAAGTTTTTGAAGATCCAACTGTGAAAAGTATATTGGGATGTAGTAAGGAGGAGACAGAGAGAAAGACCTGGCTTTATGAGGAAGAACTCAACATGTGGTCATCCAAGCTGAACAACTGAACAAGATCAAAGGTTGTCACTTGTCAATCACCCAATTGATTTGGGGTTTGGCTTTCAGCAAACTCCTCAACGTGGGGTTGTCCTTTGGGTCCTAAAGGACGTATCTTTGCTAATCAGGATGCAGCTCGAAGAACTCAATCCTGGGACTCACACTTTCCAAGAGATGCGGTGACACTGACACTGGCATGGCATCTTTGTCCTCTGCATATAGCAGGAACTCAACTGCTGAATCTGGAAACGAGGGCAAAGATCAAATATCAGTAACAGCGCCGGAGAGACATGCACGATAGTAACAAGTCGTGTATCTATCTCAGTTCGCAAAGGCCGAAGACCAAGAACCTGACTTCGCAAAGGATACGCTAATGGGGGACCATCCAACTGACACCTATTAGAAAATGCATTTGACAGGTTCCATTCCATTCTACTATTCTGCCACTATGTCGGCATAATACTTAAAAAGAATTTCTGCATCAAGCCTCGAGTCTGACAATGAAAAGTTCGTTATTGTTGCAAAGATAGCCAATCTTTTATAATAACTCTGATTCTTTGGAATTTAACATTATCATTAAAAACTTTCCCATCTCAAACAGTTGATATCATAATTTAATTTAAATTAATTAAAGTTAAATTTTAATTTATATAAATAGTTTAAATTCTTTTCCCTACTTTTTAGTTTTAATTTTAAATTTGTTTATCTTTTTAGTAAAACTGTAATCGGGTCGAATTTGAAGAAATATTTAAAAATTAATCCGATCAAGATTGAGAAAATTTTACATTATAATATAAATATACTTCGGTATATCGTTGCACCATGCTGGATAAAGTTTAGTATCTGAGGATCCAAATCCAGTATCACACTCTCTCCCACTCTGTTTCGGACATCAAGGTTTCATACAAGTGAGCTGCGATCAAAGTTTCAGAAGTCTAACCAGGAGGTTCCCATAAAAAAAGCCAGGCTGCATAGTTTAGTTCTAGTGATTCCTTGGCGTTTGCATCCAAAATTCCATTCCTTATATCTTCCAGGATGTTTCGCAACCTCAACACATCAAAATATGGTTTCTATATGATTACGACCTTCAATGACAAAGGAATCAAAAGCTAGCTATCATAGTTATCATAGAACCAGGAAGGGCGGAAAGGGATTTATTGCATCTTTGAATATGGCACTGGAGACTTACGGCAGGGTGGATGATGGTTCGAGCCGTCATCACAAACAGAATGCATCTTCCATAGATATCTTGGAGTGTGAATAGAGAATCAAGTATTAATTTAAAAAAGAACTTTGAAAAGGAAACTAGGAGTATTTTAGAAAATACATACCGTAAGTAATAAAATGAGTGTGTTAATTAATTAATGGGAGTGTGTTCAGCTAATAAGAGTGTCAAATGAAGGGAGAGATGGTAGCGTTTTTGAAGTAGCTGTAAACTCCTGAATAAGGGTTGAATACCCTCTTCCAGAAACTCCTTAATCGCTTCGCAAGTTACAAAACATCTCAACATACAGTAATTGAAGTTTGTACAATACAACCGCATTTAAAAGTAGTTTGAAAAGAATTAAATCAAAGACAAAAATTGGTAAAGCCGTGGCTATCTATGCCTTACTCTACCCCAAGTTTTTTTGTCACTCTGTTATCCCAGAACCATTGTTCTCCACATCAACCTCGCCCATTCCTGTATCTTCTTCCTCCTCACTACCTTCATCGCCACTGACCTCCTCATTATCTTGGCGTAGCTTAGCCATGTGCTCAGCAAGCAACTTATCATCACGTTCACTCACCTGAATCACAATGCAGTGTCAAACCTTGAACCAAAAAAAAAGTAGAATTCTACACTACATCCACAGACATCAAAAGATACAAGAAGATCCGAAGGCAGAAGGACAAAAATTGCACATGCGTTATGGGTAGACATATCTAGAGGATTAAAGAAGAAAAATTCAAGCAAACATAGAGGATATTGACACTCACTGCTCTGGGTGCCTCCTTCACAACAAGTTTACCCTTGTGTTGTTCTATTGATTCAGTGCAAGAAGCAATGGCATTGTTGAGAACCTCTATTCCTTGCTCCTGTCCAGACCATAACAAAATACACAAATTACTTTCAATAGCAAGGTTACCAATAGGACCTTGTTATGCAACTATACAACTGCCTCCTGTATAGTGGATACCATATATGATATATGTCTTACCATAATATGGTTAATAATTACAATCTCCGCAAAGGTCAGTATATTGATTTATTGAGAGGTCTTCCCATAATATGGTTAATAATTGCAATTACAATCTCCGCAAAGGTAAGCATCAACACAGTACCCATACACAAGACATGAATAAAGTATGAATTGCTTATAACAGCAAAACTAGTGTTTTCTCAATTAACCACAACTTTTAGATTCATTAACACAGGGCATGTAGGTAATTTTTTTTTATCCTGAACAAATAAATCTATCCTTGCTAGGTAACAAGAGTTACCAGACCAAACACCATATATTTCTTATTCAGTAACCGCAAGAAATAGGGTGAGAGAGGGCAGGAGGAAATTTGGGAGGAAAAGCATAAATTTTCAAGTAACTTCCTGAAACACAGTCGTAGGAACATTTTTGAAACAGATACTCCCTTTAGTTGTTTATTTGCCCACCTTCAAAAATCAACAGACAACTAAGCAATATAATTTCACAACACCACATTGGCTTTGAATTAAATAGGACTTAAGGGAGAATGTTCAAGAGTGAAACCTTCTAGTCTGTCACCAGATGAATTGCTTATATGGCAATCATACTAGGGAAAAACAATTGCCAACCTAGTCGTACAACCAAAACGCCCCCAAACACAATCTACAATGCAAACATTAGTAGCAAATTCATACATCCAAAAATTAAAGAATCTTGAAGCCAAGCTTCAAAGGAGAAATATGCACTCAATTCAGGTCACAAAGCCAATTATCATATCAAAATTTATGTGAAGATTGCACTAACCTTGTCAAGAGTCTGAGTGGTAAGAACATAAAGTGGGGGGGCGACAAGTTTAATTTTCACAGGGCAGACATTATTTCCAGCAGCTTCAGCTCTCCGCATTGCCTCCTGCACAATCAAATGATTATAAAACATAAGAATACTTTAGAAGATAAGCTATATGCAATGACTTACAAACACACCAAAAACAAAGTAGAGGCTGAAAAGAAAAGGGGGGAACTTTTTATCCAAAAAAAAAAGAAAAAAAACTGGGGGGAACAGAGACAATGAAGACCTTAATGTGAAGAACTCCATCAAATTGAAAACATTTCATTTCAATATCAGCCCTAATTTTCAAGGGTTGGGGAGTCATTCGTCTTATAATATTCTTGACTAGAGAATCCTTCACTTCTTCTGATACAGCCGGAACCACCTTGGTCACCTATGGGAAACAAAAACCTTTTAGTCATCAACAAGATTCACGTGGCAAGTAGTTCCTATGATAACAGAATTTACCTCTTGCCCATCAGGGCCAACTTCCTTGACTTCACGGGTGAGAGAATTCAAAACGGAATCAGGATCATTCACAATTATTTTGAATGCCTGCAAGTAATGAAGTTCATGTAGCAATTACAAAAGTCAGAGAAGAGAACCCTCAAAAGAATAATAATAATAATAATAATAATAATAATAATAATAATAATAATAATAATAATAATAAAAAGCTTGACCTCAAAAGCATGAATATATTTGCGATACAAAGGCCACCCAATGTGAACATACAGGTCCTGCACAAAGCCACTTGAATTTAGTTCAAATAAACACAACTCGAATAGAAAAAAGTTGTTGATAATGATACCTCTAAATCGAGATTCATAGTCTCGGCAACGTGGCGCATGATGGAGTGGACGAGCTTGCTCTTGTTGTACCTCTCCTCGCAAGCTTGGATATCCTCTTCGGAGACCCTGCGCTTGCTCAAATCGATGTAGCCCTTTTCCTTGTCGACACGGAGGACCATGACGGGCTCGATGCGGCCCACCTTGATGAGGCTGCTCACACTGCGAATCCGACGGCGGGAGAGCTCCGAGAACAAGATCATGCCTTCGATGTTGTTGTACTCCAGAAGGGACACGTATGCACCCATGTCCGCTATGTTCTTCACCTGTATCATCACCGCCATGTCCACCTCCGGGTACTTCGACTCGTACATTCGACATTCCAGGTTCGGCGCCATCACTTCTTTTTTTCTTTTTTTTGCCTCTCTCTCTGCTTGGGTTGGGTTGGGTGATGAAGCGTTGAGAATTGAGAGAGAGAGAAGGTAAGGGTTTTGTGAGAGAGGCGGAGAAGAGTAGTGTCTTTCGAATGTGAAAAATAAAAAAGTTTAATTAAGGGCTAAAAGGTAAAATAATAAAATAAAATAAAATAATTTTTTTAATGAGTTTTAATTAATTAATAAAGTCGTCGTTTTCAACTGTCTAGGTCAATCAAAGAAATTAAAATAAACGCCCACCGTGGGGCTCGAACCCACGACCACAAGGTTAAGAGCCTTGCGCTCTACCAACTGAGCTAGACGGGCTTGTTAGTGTGTGGTAATTTAGTGTTAATTTTATTAAATCACCAATAATTATTTGCTAACTCATTAATTTCATTGGTCACCCTAGTAAGACTCAACTAGTGAATAGTTAGATGGAGTTTGAATACTCATTACTAGATAGCCTTTTATTAACATATCAGCACTCCCCATTAATTTATTGTCTTGTTTGAAAAAGCTTTTGTTTTGTCTTGTTTTGTTTATTTTTTCTTCTAAAATAAGAACTGAAATTTTGTATTTAAAAAATCCTGTTAAAGATGTTTTTCAACTCACAAATATTTTAAAATTTTGAGGTGACATAGATTTGGAAATATAGTTGTAAAAATTGGAATACTCAGATTAGAAAAGTGGTCGCGACTGGATCATTTGACTGGTCTGGTTGGAGGATTTGACCATTTTCCGATTAGATCCAGTGACTCAGATAAAACATAGTCGACCCAACCGACTTCAACCAAGGAAAAACCCGACAATTCAAGTAAAAAACAAAATTTGTAATTTTCTAGAAAAAAAATTATCTAACTTAATTTTATGATTGAGGCCTTGAAGGGAAGACTCGACCATCTAACCAAATCAACATTGTTTCAGAAACATACTGTGCGACGACATTGTTGCAAGTGATCCATGGTTCACAATCAAGCTCCTAACTATTCTTTTCTCGTTAAATCATATCATTATCCACAGCAACTCAAGCAAAAACACAAATGCGATCATTAGGTCAGAGAAGTTGGCTGGTCCAGTATCAACTATTCCATAAGAATAAAACTGGAGTTTAGAGTACAGATGAAATGATGAGTACTGCGCGAAAAATGACACATCATGCTACACCATCTGTGGAATCAGCAAAATACTGGATATAACGCTAACAAGGAAGAACGAAAAATGACATTTAGAAACTCAACTTCTTTCCACCTCCATATTATCCGGCGTTAGAAGCTACAGACGATGAGGAATCAAGCAGCAATCTTAAGATAACAAAGGCATTCCCATACTGGCAGCACAATCTTATCTAAAATTGGTTCTCTGGTGAAAACAGGAAAATTTGTTAAGTGGTACCACGAAGGAAAAAGAATGTAAGGATTGAGGCTCCTTTCCCAGGAAACAACTAAAATTCATCATTGGGGAACTTATCACCTTTCCCCAGTGAGAAAAGCCACTGAAATCTTTGAAAAAACTTGCTGCCCGAGGGCTTCTGCTCTAGCTTTGCATTACAGACTGTATCGAAATCATGCTTCAGATGAGGTGCAACTATTTTTTCCTGTGCAGAAAACTCACAGAAATCAGAATAGTAGAATAAAAAAAAAAATCCGTAGTTAATATTATACATCACATCTCGAGAGTGGGATTATACCGATACCTTGAATACTTCAAATGGACAGATATCATAACCATCACAACCCTGTACATAATAACACAGAAAGAAGCTATGTTATTGATGCACAACAACATTATAGGATTTTAAACAATCAGCAGTGAAATCCTACAACTCCTGAACCATATTCAGATATTCACATCTAAACCATTGGTAAAATTAAGACAACAACTTTAAGTTACATAATCTTCACATCAATGGCAAAAGCTTACCGGCATTGGAATGGGGTGTTCATTGTGCAGCACTTGCACAAAGTGCTTGCTTATAGATTTGTTTGGAGCAGGACAACTATACAAGACCAGCATGTTGTTACCAGCAAAAGGGGCCACAGTGCTACCCCGCCATTTTCTTTTCTGTGGAGGCTTTGGAGGGAGCTGCAAAGGTTGCTCCATCTGAATTTTCTCAAATTCTATACATTGTCAAAAAAGAACACCTATAAGCACACCCTATCACTAGTAGTAAAACCAAAACAAATAAAATCTGTAATTCTGTTCACATTTATTCAAGCAAAGACTGTAAATGCCTCACCAGATCCTTCAAGAAATAGACCAAGCAGACATGAGAATGGAACTACAGTTTCAGCATGTGCAAACCGAAGTCTTGCCTTTTCAAAGCTGCCAGGAGCATGTCTTTCTACAGAAGCAATCAGGAAAAGGGGGAATGAGCCAAAGAAAAGGAGAGGCAATCATTTGTAAAGAAATAATAATTCTCCTTGCTGATTTTGCATTAACTATAATTTCAAGCAATGAACAATGAGAAAGATAAAAAATCTAATATTCCAAAATCAGCCTGGGGATTAGAGTTCAACCCAGTTTATTAATGCACAAGACAGGGAAACAAATTGAAACAATGAGACGCAATTTATATACTATTCAAATATTAAGAACCAGTATAATTGACAGGCAGCCCAGGGCCAACAAAAAAATCCATAAGATTTGAACACTTACGAAATTAAGCTGAAGAGTAATCTGATGTTATGATATGAATGGTTCAAGGAATTATAGACTTCAGCCTATTTTATTAGGAAACCATTGATGGTGAAATAAAATAGTTCAGTCAGAAGCTAGCATATCAAAGCATAGTTTTGGTGAATGTCTAACATGAAGATAAGTGTAAAATTAATGTGGCCCATTTTACGTTTTAAAGTTGTTCTAGAAATATGAGATGCATATTTTCATATTACTAACAAATAATGGACTTTCTTATCTAAATATATTATGATAAATTTCTTAGCTCAAAAGATAATGACGTTTGATCAAACTATACAAAGTAGGTAAGTGTCAGTGGTTGTGAGATGATATTGTATGACCATGCCAGATAGAGCTTGCCATGTACAGCCCATGCTTTGAGGTATTTTTGAAAAAGACAACTTTAATATATGATTTACCTGAAAAGTCTAATCTATACATAAATATTACATGTTTCGTTAAAAAGAAATGGCAATAATGGCATGCATAGCAAGACAAAGATATAAAAATTAAAAACTGTACACTTAAAAGTTCAAAATCTAAAATACCTTCTTTAGCCTTAATAGCTTGTTCCATGGATTGAACAACATCTTCAAGTAATGGCATTCCCATTCTATAGTTTAGTGATTTACCATAACCCTTCAGAATATACAACTCCAAGTCATCTGTCCACTCCAGCAATGAAATCTATGCACACAGAGAAATTATAATTTTAATAAGCATGCAGTATGCACTAGCATTGAGAAAAAAGTGCAGCCATAAGTTAACATAACATGGCTCTTGATTATAAGTAGGAAAACTAAGTTAATTTTTTGAGTCCACTCGACAATAGTTACTTTCTTGTTATTAAGCATGAGCATCGAGCATCAACTTTTCCCTTTTTCCCCTTCTGTTTCTTTGCAGCCAGTTAACAGGAACACCACCTTAATGGAACTTTCAGTTTTATTACTAGATCAATAGCAAATTATGGAAACATCATATCAAAACTTGGCCTTCTTATATAATAAGGTCAAGATTAATGCATTGTTTGGATGCAGGTAAGGAGGGGGAAGGGAGGGAAAGGGAAGGGAAAAATAACCCCAACCCTTGTTTGGATAACTTTTAATGAGGGGAAAGGAAGGGAAAAGAGGGCGAAGTGTTCCCCCTCCTTCCCCCTCAAAGCTCCAAAATTATTCCCCCTCAAATTGGGGGGTAAGGAGGGGGAGAGGAGTCCCCCTCATTTTTTTTACTAAAACATCCAAACAAGGGGAAAGGTATCCCCCACCATCCCATCCCTTCCCTTCCCTTCCTCTCCCTTTCCACCCCTTTCCCCTTCCCAAACATAGCATAAATAATTTCCCAACATCTTTATAATTTTTCCCTTCTCTTAATATGGACAAGTAAAGAGGAATTTTTTTGACCATTATATCACAGATCACATCACAAAATCATGAATATAATGTACCTCAGAAGGGCTAAAAAGACCACATGCTTGATTAGTTATATCCAATAAGGATGCTTCCTGACAAAATATCCACAAATTGGGCAATTGAAAAGAAACAAAAGAAAATAATCAATCTCCAAGGCATCAATAAATGATTATACGTGGTCTCAAAAAAAATGCAGAACATGGTGAAAACCAAAAGGAGATGGGAATAAAGAAATGTAATCACCTGTTTACACAAGAACCAGAGAGAAGATGTATCCTGCCTTGTAAAATTCAGCCCATAGCGCCCAACTAATGCAGACGTAATCTCATCCAAGATAGGTTCCTTACGTTTATCAACTGCAGGTTCCTGCCTTTTCCTGAAATCCTGCACCCATAACCCAAAAAATAATATAAAACAGAAAAAAAGGTAAAAGAACAAAAATAGGAAAAATAAGGCACAACCAACACCTTTAAGAACACTGAAGATCACAAAATGTCACATACATCCAGTACAAAAAAATAAAAATCAAATGGAATTGATCCTCTTCATGAATTTATTGTCCAATTAACCATACAGTTATGTTTGAACATTTAGCAATAAGTAAATCAGTATGCTGCCTACTGTTTTCCTCAGATAGCCTCTTCAAAACACAAAACTTTCATATTCAACCTATGATAGCCTTTTCATGAGGGGAATTTCAATTCATTTAAAATATGTAAGTTCCATCAGAATGGTACGGCAGGACAAGATTGTCAACAAAAAGTACCTTCCAGCAATAAGGGAACAAATTTATCACTATTCACTAAAAGGGACAGACAGAAACATGGACATCAATAATTGCCGGGCAAGAAGGGTGACACATGGGGGCTGGGTGATTATATATAATGTATAACAAGCATATTTGCAAATAGACATTAAAATGTATGAAATTGGCTAACTGTGATTACATGTAATTGTGTCAGATACACATGTAAGGGTTTGCATTAAAAGTCCTCATGAGAACTCAATGAAGGCTACAACCTACCTTGTAGTTATGACAACAATCATGAAATCTCAGTACGATGTCGCTAGCACGGCTTTCACTTGTAACAGCAAAAGCTCGATGATGCCCAGGTCCAAGACTTCCATTGCCACTGAAAAGCCCCATTCCAAATGCCACAGCACTAGCTGATGCTCGAGGAACCTATTCGCCACAGAAGAGAGATGCATAAATTATATATGTTTATAGCTTCCAAAGATAAAAAAGCAAATCCATGCCTTATGTTGCAGTGGCACTGCAACTGATCATCATCAAGTCTTAGCATTCGTTCATCAACACAAAACAACAGAAATAAGATTTTTTCTCTTTGGGCCAGGGATACCAATGTTCCCTGACTAACCCCAAAATTATAAGTGGTGTAAATCTAGCTAAGGAAAAATTATTGAAACATTGAAACTACCTAGACAGAAAAAATAAAATTGAGGATACACTCACCTGAGTTGCCTTTATAGGATATATGTCTGGATGGTATTCCTCATCAAACAAATTAGGAAACTTTTCTCTAATCCTGATTCCAAGATCATATAATTCTTCCTCTCCTTTGATAATTAACTCACCACCCTTAAGCCTTCCTTGCCAAGGAGATTTCCATCCATGTAACCAGGAAGGAACTCTCTCCAAAGGCAAATTTCGCTCCTCTGCATCCCTTATAAGCACTTCCAGATGAGCTGACAAACTATCTAACACCCTTATCTTTTTCTTTGTCGGAGAACGAGTTCCGTGCCTTGCCTGAGAACGTAAAGTAGCATTATCATCCTTTTCCATTATGTCAGGAAGTGTGCCCAGACAGTTTAAAACTATCAATAATAACAAGCTGGTCATTCTAGAAAATAATTAACCCTTCATTCACCAACGTTTCTTTGGTCAATATCTAATCAATCTTCTCTTTTTACAACAATACCATGAAATTGCATGACTACATTTCTTGCACAAACAGCATAAAAAACATAAACATAAGAATTGTTGCGAAAATTACCACAAGATTTAAGTGGATCAGACCACATCCTTGATAATAAGAAAACCATTATCCACAAATCGTTGAGAAAATTACCACAAGATTTAAATGGATTGGAACACATCCTTCAGGAATATTAGAAGGTATAAAGTTATTGTCAGCAATGTCTTTCACAACACCATATCTGCGGAGAAAATTAAGGACAATTTAATCAATCTAATCCTGTTAAAATAGAAAAGTTTAACACTGAAACTCAATCCTAAAGCTGCAAGAAGAGTATACCATAACAAGTTACGCGAATTGTTCAATAACGAACAAAAAATAAATATAAAATTCTTCTCAAAATTACACACAAAAAGAAATAATAATAAACGAAAAATCCTGGGATGTTTCAAGACACCCTAAACAAAATATGCCACAAAACAGGCACCGCACGGTATTTCCTCTGTCTACTAGTCCGAGAAATTTTGCTTCGTCGAATCAAAGATCAAATGAAAATATGGCCGAAAAATAGAAATGTTGCAAAATAAATTGTAGCAATGGTAAAAATAAACCGAAAAAAAAGAAGAAGAGCGATTTCATTTGTGATGGAGAATTGAAAGAGAGACCTGGACACGGTAGAGAGATGTTTGCGAACATCGAAAGGTTCTTCGGCGTTCGAGTAGTTTAACAGATAAAGGAATATTAGCAGAACAAAAGCCATAGCCTCCTTCTTCTTCATTCTCTCTGCGGTTGCACTCAGCAAAACCCGCTTCTTGCTTCAACTTCCATATTGGAACCACCGAATGCTCACTTATGGTGTGTCCCTTTTTTATTTTTTTGGTGTGAACGGTGTGTCCCTTTTTCTTACACAAAAAAAAAAAGAGTTAATGGTGACGTCATTTGGCCAATGGCGAGGTAGAGGCTCCAGCGCTTCGTCTTCGCTTTATTCTTCTTTAAGCTTTTTCTTTTTGGCATTTTTATATGATTTTTTTTACATCTAAACTGGTGCATACAATAAAAATAAATTTTTAGATCTAATTATTTTTCCCAATTACTTTAGCTTAAGTTGCATTACTTAAAAAAAAACCAATCAAGTTTTAATCAATCATTCCCTTCTTAGGCTAAGAAGATGTTTGGATTTGTTTAAATTTTTAGAATAATAATAATTTTTTAATTAAAAGTTATTTTATTTAAAATTTATCTTATTTATTTAAAGGGTATACAATTGATAATAAGTCAATATTTATTTTTTCATAACTAAAAACGGTTTTTTTGAAAAAATTATTATTTTAAGTTTTTAATTATTTGATTTCATATTATTTCAAAAGTTTTGAGAGAAAAATGTCTATTTACTCTCAATCAAATAACTTTTTCAATCATTTCATATATATTTTGATATTTTAATACATAAAAGTGATTGTTTTAAATAATTTAAACAAAATTCTTTATCATAAAATTGATTATGAATTAACATATGTAAACATAAATTACTTTTCCATTAATCGATTTTCTTGAAAATTGATTATACACATAATTAATTTTTAACATAATCTTTTTTTTCACAATTAATCCAAACACGCACTAAGTCATACATCTTATTTATAAATTATAATAAAAATAGTAAATATTAAAATCTAATTAGTTTTTATATTTAAATTGTATCATTAATTATAAGATATTTTTTCGATATATTTTGTTTTATAAAGATATTGATATTTTTAGTAATTAATTGTTAATATTTAGTCACATATCTCATTTGTTAAAATATAAATAAAATAATTATGTTTGAACTAAGTAAGATATATGACTAAATATTAATCACTAATTATAAAAGTGTATCGATACTCTCACAAAAAATAAGGTTACGAAAGAAACTTCCTTAATTATATTAATTTACTAAATTATTTTTAAACTTTTATAATAATCAAGGAACTTTAATAATATTTAAAATTATTCTAAATTTCTAAGTCTAGAATATGCCTACATACGCATTCCTTTTTTTTCTCCATGTAAAATAAAATTATATATGATTTTCAATATTTATTGGATGATGAAATTTTATTTTTCAATATTTAAAAGTTTAAGGAAAGATAAAGTTGTTATTTTTCAAAGTTAGTGCGACAAACCTAAAGCTTATAATATAATAATATTTATAAATGACATATTAATAAAATGTTAGCAGTAAAAATTAAACTCAAAACCATTTCGTTGACATTATTCAATTTTGCTAGTTTAGCCAATGATCATTGGCGATGAAATTTAATTAAAAATTAAGTGATTGTTCTAGAGACTAAAATGTGAAATCTCTTAAAAAAATGTACTTGTTCAAGTCATTATGGAAAAAAAAAAATTCCCCATAATGAAACGTTTTTGTTTTCGGCTCTCCCTAATGGAACTGAAATTAGCTCGTTAGGTAGGTATTATTACTATGGGCATAGGCCCAATCTACGCTTAACTTGGGCCCATCATATTGGTAGGTATTCATTAAAGAATATGGGCCCGAAGGCCAATGACCCAGCAGGTCTTAAAACGCGGCATTCGCCAATTAGGGTTTATCAAACATCCCTCCTTAAAGAGCCGTGAAACTATCCTCAAATTTTCAGTGTGCTGGAGCAGTGGACGACTAGCTTAGATCTCAGAGCTCAGCAAAAGCCAAAATGGTTCGTTTTCTCATACCTTCCTTTCATCTTCTTTCACTGATACTGATTTCAACGCATTCGAATGTTATCTTCAAAATGTATTTCGGTCCTATTCTTTTTCTCGAATTCCATATTCAATTTGCATGAAATGGCTTGTGTTAAATCATCTTCCGTTTTATTTATTATCAAAGTTTGGTGCTTTGCAATGTCAATGTTATGGACGCATATACACAAGCATATACATATTCCATCAAGTACATTCTTTCGGATGCTAGTGATTTACGTTATATAGACTCGGATTAGAGCTTAGGCCATAGAATGTATGGTCAATTATACAGTGATGGACGTTCCGTGTAATCTGATTGCTTGGTTTTTATTTGGGTGGTTTCTTGGGAAGGGTTGCTGGGTTAATGATTTCATTGCGTAGAACATCCATGGGCTGCCATATGATGGTGTTTTATATTCATTGATTGCTAACAACTTCCCTAGACAATTGCTATATTTTGGCTTGAAATGGGGGTGGTGACTTTGGTGACGGTGAGTGAGATTCAAGTTGTTACTATTCGTTTTAACAGTAGTTGTAAGAGTGTAGATGCGGCTCCTTGAGCTTTTGATTTGCGCACTTTTTGGACTCGACCAATGAAAGCTGGATTTTGAATTCGTTGTGTTCTTTGAGCATGCTGTAAAAATTTCTAGGCAGCTTAGGAATCCATATGATCTGATCCAAGTTTTTATTCAATTTTAATATTAGACTTGGTCTTGAAATCCCGTATTTATTCTTTCTTTGTGCTTTGAACTTTGACACTTATGACTACAACAGGCTAGAGGATTGAAGAAGCATTTGAAGAGGCTCAATGCCCCAAAGCATTGGATGCTTGACAAACTGGGTGGTGCATTTGTAAGTGAAAGTTTCATTTTCTTTTGTAACCAGTCAATCGTGCATTTTGAAAACTTATGTGAACTTTTTTTCTGTATAGGCTCCTAAGCCCTCATCTGGACCACACAAATCCAGGGAATGCCTTCCTCTTATACTAATCTTGCGAAACCGGCTGAAGTATGCTCTGACATACCGTGAAGTCATAGCTATTCTCATGCAGCGACATGTCCTTGTTGATGGGAAAGTCAGGACAGACAAGACATATCCAGCTGGTTTCATGGGTATGAATGTTGCATGTCATTTGTCAAAATAATTGCATGCTTCATGTTTTCAATTCAGTATGCTATAATATTTTTTTGAGTTTGATGGGTTCTGACATGTGTTCAACAAACTCTCTTGGACCCTGGATTGCTGGATATTGTAAAAGATATATTATATAGGATTTATAGGGCAAGTTAAATAGTAACTGAACCAGTGAGATTCTAATTCTTTGATGAATACAGATATGTTTCTGTGACAATACGTTTTCAACATTAACCAGTATTGCTTCAATTCTTCATTGGCTTACTTACGGATGTAATATGGGAAATTTGAGCTGGGATTTGTATAATTGAAATAAGTCGCATAGGCTCCCTGTATTTTTTTTGTAAGAGTTTGTCAATCCCAATACTATATCTTTCTATTGTTTTGGCTTGAGAAATGATTTTTCCCCCCTTAATTTATATCTGTCTCTTTACAGATGTTGTATCAATCCCTAAAACAAATGAGAACTTCCGTCTCCTTTATGACACTAAAGGCCGATTCCGTCTCCACTCAGTCAGGGATGAGGAAGCAAAGGTATTTTTATTTGGTTCTTGAATATTTTTCCATCCTCCACTACCACCCAAAAAATTTATATTCTTAAAGTGCATGTGTGCCATTATTACATACGATGGCAAACTGTGGTTGACATTTCATTGTCTCAAATTATTTCATTTCTCTTTATTAAGCTAACAAACTAATCTTGGTGATAAAGAACCTTTTAAACAAGTCAATATCAGGATTTTTAAGGGGTTAATTGTTTGAATGTTGGAGTTACAACTCAGTGATTATAGAATCAATTTTTCCCACTTCATGATTATAGCTTCTCTGATTTTCTTTGTATGTGATATATATGGCAGTTTAAGCTCTGCAAGGTTCGGTCAGTGCAGTTTGGGCAAAAAGGTATCCCATACTTGAACACCTATGATGGCCGCACTATCCGCTACCCAGACCCTCTCATCAGGGCTAATGACACCATTAAGCTGGATCTGGAGAACAACAAGATTGTTGATTTCATCAAATTTGATGTTGGGAATGTAGTTATGGTAACAGGTGGAAGGAACAGGGGCCGTGTTGGTGTTATCAAGAACAGGGAGAAGCACAAGGGAACCTTTGAGACAGTCCACATTCAGGATGCCACTGGGCATGAATTTGCAACTCGGTTGAGCAATGTGTACACTATTGGCAAGGGGACAAAACCATGGGTATCCCTTCCCAAGGGTAAGGGTATTAAGCTATCAATCATTGAGGAGGCTAGGAAGAGGATTGCCGCCCAACAAGCAGCCACTGCATAAATCTCTATGGAATTAATTGGCTTCAGTGCTTGGTAGTTTTATTAAAGGATTTTGGATTCTAATTTCTTTTGGCTCAATATTTTATCAGTTGAATTTTGAATTTTGCTAAATACTTTCTGCTCCTAATTTGAGCGTTACTATGTCTAATTGGCCGGCAATTTTTTTTGAAGGAATTTTGTCTCTAATTTACCGAGTTTTGATTTAGTTTCTAGTGGTACAAAATCACTGAGGGTATGATTGGGTTGAGTATGGGATGCAATGGAATGATAAAGGTTATCATTGGGTTTGGATGTTTGGAAAGGAATGGGATGCGGTGGACTGAATCCTCTTTCGTACTTTTTTTTTCTTATTTTTTTTCCCCTTTTAGATTAGGGGGTAAAACATGAAATGAGTTATGAATTTTTTTTTCTTCTCTAATCTTTATATTTTATATTTGAAATAAGGGTAATATAAAAATAATAAATTTATAATTTTTGTTATTTCATTCACTTATTAAAAATTTTAAATAAGGGAATGAAAGTTTTCTTTTATTTTACCATTAAATATTCAAATAATGAAATGAAGATTTTACTCCATACTATCCTTCTTCATTTCATTATATGCTATTCTATTATTCTAATTTTGAAACTTTCAAACATGGCCTCCATCCTGATGAAATGGCAGTTGCGCATATCAACCTCGATTGATTTGATTACAGTTGGGCATATCAACCTCGGTTGATTTGATATAGCCATGCAACAAGTGAACAGTTGGTGTGGGATCATGTTGTAGTTGTATTTGATCCACTTGCGTATTATATATACTAAAAAATGGCAAATGTCAATAACTTATGAGAGGCCAGTTGCAGCGGGGGGCCATTCATACTTGTTGCGTATAGCCCAATGATCTATTGATCCTCCCTTCTGGATTTTTGAGCGCTGAAACAGCCCAGATAGTCCTCAGCACCCCAGCCTGATCAGGCATTCCCCTACTCTGGCATCATAATCGGTTACTAATATCTAAATTGAAATTGTGTGATTGGTTAGTTTATGTTTTGTGACTTTTGTCCACGGAGCGAGTCCCTGAGATGATTTCTATTATGCTTGAGTCGTGAATCTCCTTGGCTATTTTTCCTATTATCATCATATGCTAGAAAAAAGAAGGGTTATGCAACAAAAGTCGCACTTTCTGACAAGTTACATTGTAAAAAAAAATTATGCTAGCCGTAAATTAAAATAAAATCTTAATAATATTTGAATAACATTAAATAAGAAAAGAGTTTAATTTTAATTTGTGTAAAAAAAATTTTACACTTTCATTTAATCATATATTACTACATTATTAAAAATGTGACTTTTGAGATAATTGTTTTCATAATCAATTTTTTGATAACTGAACAATACGTGATTGTGTAAAAAAATTAGTATTATATTGATTTACTTAATACATTGTTAGAAATCTAGAGCTTGTTGCAGAAATAACCGAAGTTTTAACTTTTTTGCTATGTTTGAAAAAGAGAAGGAGGTGGAAAGGGAAAGAAAGGGAAGGGAATGGATGGAGCGAGATACATTTCCACTTATTTAGATGTTTAAGTAAAAGAAATAAAGGGGACTCTTTTCCCACTCATTACCCCTTAATTTGAGGGGAAATAATTTTAGAACTTTGAGGGAGAAGGAAAGGGAACACTTCCCCCTCTTTTCCCTTCATTCCTCCTTACTCAAAGTTTTCCAAACAAGGATAGGGGTTATTTTCTCCTTCCCTTCCCCTCCCTTCTCCCTCCTTACCTGCATCTAAATAATGCATTTAAATACGACCTGCTAACTTTTTACTCCATTTCAATGCCTTTTATTCATGAACTTCTTTACCTGCAATACTTAGATTCAACTTCGAAACAGGCTTAGTTATCAAGGCGTATTGGAAAAAACTCAAGTTTGACATTGGTTAGATATAGTGCCTAATAAGAGTTTATAAAATTTGGGCACCTCTCACCTTACAAGCTGGTTTTGTGGGGATGAGTTCCCAAAATCTAATATGCTATCAGAGTTATTATAAATATATTGATGGACCACCCACCATGTTATCTAAGCATCAAGTCGTGCTGGACATGAGGAGATGTATTGGGAAAAACTCAAGTTTCACATTAGTTAGAGATAATGTCTAATATGAACTTATAAAGTTTGGACACCTCTCACTTTACAAGTCAGTATTGTACTGATGAGTTAAGCCCAAAATCTAATAAGGTGCATAACTTCAGTGAAGTTAAAACTTATAATTGTATTTACATATTAATTATCGAAGAGGATTGTTGATAATGAGAATCGAATCTAAACGTTTTAAACAAAGTGTTTCAAATCTTTACTAATGGAAGTGCAGTCACCTAGAATTTAATCCTATGTTCACTATTTTCTTGGCCAATATCTAAGTCCGGTACCACTTGTCATTGACAAACTGGAGTTTCTGGAATAAGAACAATAGTTGTCTTTTCAACATGGATTTTTAGGGGGCCCTCGGATCAAAAGTTCCACGACACTTTACAAGTTTGTGTCGTGTGGCTTGAATTAATTGAGCTTTCACTGTAGCAACGAATCGTATTCCCTTCCAAACTCATGCACAAAATGTTTGGACCACGATGGTAGTAAAAGAGAAAATCAATGATAGATCACAAAAGAATTTTTCCACCTTCAAAATTCATTTGACCCATGTCCTACCACTAAAAGAAAAGAAAGTCATCTCCATGGGAAAGCATACAACGATGGCTTCCATTTCCCTCAACTTTTGATGACCTCAATGGGAGAAATTCTTACTAAAATTTCTATTACGTCATGTTCCTCAAATAAGGTCTCAAGTTCCATTTGAATTTTTTATGCATAACTAATTATTTAAATTATTTCATGTTAAAGTTTAGAAAACTTATGGTCTGTTTGGTTCAAAGGAGGGGAGAGATTTTAATGAAAGGGAGGGGAAGGGAGTTTAATTTTGTGTATATTTGGTTAGAGGAGGAGAGGGGATTTTAATGGAAGGAAAATATAAATTTACTTTTTTACACAATTATAACATTTAATGTAACATTTAATTTAGGAATATTTTAGTCCATTTTTTAACATATATTCTCTCCCCTCCAAATCCCCCACTTTTAGAGAGGAACTAAAATTGACTTAGGAATTTTGTTCCCCTCCCCTCCCCTCTAAAAAATTGAACCAAACACATAAAATTTAAAATAATCCCTCCCCTCCCCTCCATTTCCCTCCAACCAAACACTATGTTAAAGAGGAAACGCTCTCTTTTCTTCCATGATAATTATGAATTAAAACATGTCAATTCACTTCTGTGAACCTCACCTTTTAACCAGATTTATGTATAGTTAACTAATTTAAATAAAATGAATACAACTAATTAATCCATAATTAATTCAAACTCAAATATAATTGATTATACATAAAGTTGGTTAAGGAAATGAAAATCTGGGTTGGCCTGTTATTATTAGTGACGAGTATGAGGGAACATTTCATCCTTACGGAAATGAGAATTTATCGTTGAGTGAAGCAGCGAAAAGCTGAAAAGAGAAACCATATATAAAGGGAGGTCCAAGCAGCTTATGGAGCAACATATTTGATCGAAAAGAAGATATCTTCTAGCTATTTCCTCGTCCAAACAGTGTCTTTAAGAAAATTAATCCCCCTTAATGCTGAAAAGATTTCATCCTAAGAAACTGCAATGCGCATATTTTCCAGAGTAAATAAGAATGGCCCTCTGAGCCATGAAAGCACCATCCCAAAACAAAATTTCCAAAACAAGAGCATTATTTAACAGATTCAGATTCTCCCTGCCACTTGACCTGGCGTGTCCATCATATATATTAGTGTTAGGTGCCCTGACACCCTGTTCATATTATAATCATATTCGACATCCATAGTATATAATATTATTACATTTATATTTCTATCGTATCCCAATATATTTTTTTGGAATACCTTATGCCCTTAAAATATTACTACTTAAAAAACAAATTCGAATTCCGTTCTCACTAATTACCCTTTATAAAATATATTCTTATTCTTGCAATTTAAATTATAATAAATTGATGATAAATTTCACATATTTTAAAGTTTATTTTTTTTCACCTATAAATATAAATTTATTTTATTCATTATATATTGTCATACCCGTACGAGTACTCGTACCCGTGCAATAGCACTATCGTATCAAAGCAATTTTTATCTTGCATTTGGTCAATTCATCGCAATGTTAATTAACTTCTGGTTGCATTCAAAAGAAACGCTTGAATTATTACAACAATCAAGGATAAACTAGTAAACAAACTGCAAGATAACGATGACTAAAATTGCTCCACATCCATTTTTTTCTCTAGCAAAAGACTTGAAACTACCTCGATGAACTAGATACACTGAAGAGAGAGAGAGAGAGAGAGAGAGAGAGAATGTAATCATCAAGCAACAGCTCCCTCCTCATGGAGCAGCATCTGATCAAAGTGCCAGACACCTGAAAGTCGATGACATCAAGGAAAACACCACATTAAGCAACATAAGGAAAAATTCAGCAAAATAAGTTGCATGTAGCTAATTTGAAATTCTTACCATGTCCTTTGCCAACTCTTCTGAGCTGAGCAACGTACTCGGAGATTTTTTTTATGGCTTCCACCTATAAAAGAAACAATTGAAGTGCTGAGTTTAGATAGATGAAAGCTTCTTTGCAGTCTTTTGCAAATTGCAATGCATAACACATAATTATGTACAATCCTTCCATTTGTAACCCATAAGGAAAAAGTTTCCTTAATTGCAATGCCAAATTACTAGATACCTGTTCACCCAAAAACTCGCTTTCAACGAAATCTGCCAACTGCACATCATTGTTCTTTGAGGCAACCTGTCAAACCACATGCATCAAGTTAAAAGAACGGAATTTCCTTTTTAACAACAACAAAGGCAACACAAATGAAATAAAACAAATGCATTAAATCCAAAATTAAGACCCAACAAACTTGTCTTACACTATGCAAGTTAAGGAGCTTCTCATTAGTTAGCTTCTCCAATGACAGAGCAAGTTCCATTGCTGCAACAAAAAATATGTTTAGAGCTGATGAATATAGAGAATTCATAGGAGAAGTTCATCAGGCAATGCCTAAAGATGTGAAAAACAATTGAACAAGTTGACTTACATCATGTGTTACATAACTTTATTTATAAAGTTTTGGTAAGAAATAATGTAATTTCAAATATAATTAATTAAGGATTTAATTTTAATCCACTGTCAATGTAAAACTTTTTTACAATATCATTTAATCATGTATTACCAAATCATTAAAAGAGTTTGACTAGTACAACAACTACCTAGGAAGTTTAACTCTTTTAATAATATGTCAACATACCATTAGATGATAGCGTAAAAAACTTCGCACTAACAGTGAATCAAATTTAAACTTACTAATTAAACATATGCATACGTAAACAAGATAAATGTAATAAGCAATCAGAATTTAATTTACTTTATAGAATATTTCATCTGGGCCATCGGTGCTCATGATCAGGGAGAGCATCCACCTCACCCAGAATCTTATTCAAACACCATCACAATTAAGGCCTGACAACGGTAGCCAAAGGAATATCATACTAAAGAACATGCAATTGGAAATCAAGCAATTGAAGAGTTGGCGTGAGTCTTCTTCATTTCGCTATATATTTGTCATGCATGAACTCTAAATGTTATCAAATTGTAAAATTTTAATGCTCAATCCATATCTTCAAAATCATCAAGTGCTCTGATGTGAAGAAATGAATTTGACCCACACACTAAAACACAAATGTTCCACTGAGATAAATGCACAAAAATGCATCAAAAGAGAAAAGTATCGTTATCAATTATAGACCACACGATTAGAACTCAAAATATAAGAAAATATAAGAGAGAGAGAGAGAGAGAGTCCAAAGACTCCAAACACACTAACCATATAGAGCATCTCCCTTTTCCACATGATCAAACTCAGAAAGTGGCATCACTATAGACTGCAACTTCACTTTTCCACCTCGTTTGTTCTAAAAATTACAGTAGCACAAATAATAGAAATTCAATATCACTTTTTGGAAGACAGGCTTGAAAGCTTGCATCTTTAATTGATACACATATTATCGAATATGGGAAACTTTATTTTATATGAAATAAGTCAAAAACCTGATATTCCATCAATTTCTCAGCATGCTCTCTTTCCTCTTCACTCGATTCCTTGAAAAACCTGTAATTATCACAACCATTAATCACTCATGACAAAGTAAATTAAAACAAACGACAGGTCCCAAAGATAATCAAATCATTACTTCGCAAGACCCTTGAGCGCAACATTATCCCTGTCGAAGTAGGCAAACAATGCATGGTAAACGTACGAGACGTTGTATTCCACACTGTACCAAAAAAAATAAAAATAAAAACTCATCAGAAATCAGAACTAGCAAATAAAAAAATTAAAGTAAATCAAACAACAGGGACCCAGAAACAGATATAAATAGAATAAACTTCAACCTCCTCAATTATTGGGTAAAAGTTATCTTATCAATAAAATTATGAAAAGAAGAAAACTTTCACAGAATTGTCAGCACAAAATTGCTAGCAAAACAACAAGAAATGAAAGCAGAAGAAGAGGGGAACGCACTTGATTTGCTCGTTAACAGCAGCCTCGCACACATCCACATACTTCTGGCGAGCAAGGGAAGCTTGCGGGACGGTGGGGACGAGGTCGAGCTCCTTCTTCACCTCTTCAAAGGGTTCGAACACGACACCTGTGAGGGGACGATTATTCGTGCCCTTGGTGGCGCAGAGCACCAACCCACTTCCGCTTTTCCCGGGAGAGTAGCGAAGAATCGAAGCCGAAGAGTTCAACGGCGAAATCGAAAACGAAGGGGACGTGGAAAGTGAGGAAAACAGAGGACCCAGATGGTCGCCAACGCCATTAGCGTGGAGGAAAGAAAGCGAGGAAGCAGCTTTGAGAAGCATGATTTTGGATTTGACGAAAAGCGAAAGGTGAAGAATAGAAACAACTACGAAGGAAGGAAGGAAGGAAGAGAAACTATGAGATTTGAGAACACGCAGAATGAATGAAAATAAAGGGTTTTTAGTAATCAGTTTCAGTGTTTGGGTTTGTGTGTGGTGAAGAGGTGAGGATAGAGATGTGGAGAAAGGGATTGAGTGACACTTGGATGGTTCGAGATATAGAGGTAGGCGTGGGCGCGTGCCCTGCTCGTGCTATAGTTGGCGATTCTCTGGTTGTCCATTCAAATATCCAGAATTTTCTTTGGTCCAATTATAAATAACGGTGATTATTCTGATATTAATTTTTTTTATTCATATTTTTAATAAAAAATTTAAACTTATTTTATTATTAATTATACTTTTTGAACTCTAGACACTACTTACATTGATTGCAAATTCTCATAATAAATACTTCTAAAGTTCGCAAAGTATAGACAATGGTACTAATTTCCAATTACAATGTATTTTGAAGTGGTCCTTCTTTCCTGTTTTGCTGCCTCTTGCAGACTTCCAGTTGTATGACTATGAATATGACTGCTGCAAGAGAATCTTTGCCCACTTTTCTGATTTTCATCGTAAGGAAACAAGTACTACTGCGGGGGATACATAACACTTTTTTAGTTCAACACTATGTTACCTTTGAATGGTTATGTTATGGCTGATTCTTGTTTATTGGTTATTTAAATTTACATATCATATTCTTTTTTACTATTTTTATTCACAATTTTGTTTGTTTTGTAATTTTTAGAATTACTCCCATGATTGTCAAAATCAAGGTAATACAGACAAAAAAAAAGTAAATAAAAATCATGGTTGCTAAATCAATAAAGATATTCTATTTTCAGAAAGAAAGAAAAAAGCTTCTTGTTCTTTTGTGATTTTCAAAACTTACGGTTTAGGTTGTTCTTGTTTAAAATTGTATTTAAAATATGACCACGTCAGTTATTTTTGTTGTTTAATACTTAAACAGAATAAAAAATAAGCATTAATTTTAAGTATATTAATTCCAAAATTTTCGTTATGATTTGATTTTGGAAGGAAAAAAAAATCAAGAGAAAAAGTGAAAATTTCAGGTTACAGCAAAAGAAAGGCCAGTTTCTCTATTTTTTTTTCCCGTGAATGGACTTATCAATCTCACTATGCAGACAAGCGGAAGTAAAGAGATGACCATAGGCCCACCAGATCTGTTGGGCTTTCGATTTGTGCCTTCTCTCAGGTTTTGTATAGGCCCACTTGTCTTCTGATTGGGCTCAACGAACCTGAGATTAATTGGGCTAGCTTGTTGAATAATGACCAATGGGTTTGGTTCTTCTGTCAAGACCAAAGATGTGTCGATTATAATATAACCATATAAGGCACCAGCTCTCATTGGCCTTTTCCTATATAAGATACCAACTGAGTTTGCAAGAGAGGGATAGGATTTCTTGGATAATTATTTTCTGAAAAAAAAAACCAAAAATTTGTTTGTAAAATTTTAAGTTGCAACTAATTTTAGGAAGCTGAAATTCATTTTTTAGTTTTCTTAAATATTTTTTGCCACTTAAAAAAAGTGTTTTTCTCTTTCTTTTTTCAAAAAAGAAAAAGATCCTCTTATCTTTTGTCATTATTTTTTTTATATGATTTTGTAATGAATGCTTTAAAACTGGACAAAAAGGTGACTCATGAAGGAAAAGTTGAATCATGTTCTTAAAATGGTATCCTTTCACTTTTTATGATAAATTTAATATTTGTATATGATGGCTATGATGCAGCTTCCTTTTGAAATATATAGTTAGTTTGTGAGATTACCAACGTTAAAGATAAACTTTAAATTAAAAAAATGGATTAATTAGTAGAAACCATCCACCACACAAAGAAATTCTTAAGTAAGCATTGTCTGTCATACACACTTTATTCAATAGCTGACATGTGTAAAAAAAATCTTTAGAGATAGTTACATTTATAACATGACTCACATAACATTACACATGTTTAATAGTGAATAAAGTGCCTATAGTAAACAATGTCTACCTAAGAATTTCTCTCAATCTTTATATATATATATATATCATACGTAGAAAAAATATATGCATCTCGAAAATAAATCTACATAACCATGATGCTCATGAATGTCCACGTTGGAGGCCTCGTGTTTTTCCTTCTAACGTGGTGAGATGTCTATTTCTTCGCCTATATTTTATTGTCTTCCAAATTTACAATTTCGGATTGGTTTCTCAGCCTCAGCTTCCATGCATGGTCTCACTTTCCAAGGGGTTGAATTTCTAAATGTAGCCCAGTCTGATTAATTACATGCTAATTGATCACGTTCAAATGCATTGGAGGGATTTGATTAAATTTAGTCCCATTTAGTTGATTTTACTTTGGGCTATATAACCTTTGGCAAGAATATAACTTGAAATTATCGGATGCGATTGTCATAATCTCTTGAAGAAAAAAGGCCAGCCTTAGTTATATATACAGACACGACTTAAAAGTTTAGTTATAACTGTTGAAACCAATTTCTTATAAAAAGGTTTGAGTTCTAAATTCTTAAAAGCTATAAGCTTTCCCTGTTAAGTTTTGAGGATAACAAAAATATTTATTTAGTTTGAACAAGTAAGTGTTTCGACAATAGTTTTAACAAACCGCTACTTGTTGTGCGTCCATTCTGCTCTCTGCTTAAAGTTAACTCTTCAGTAAGGCCCAATATGCTATAACTCTTTATGGGTCCAATAAATGTATTATATACTTTTACTATTGGTGCGTCCAATACTCGTATGCATATACATCATATTTTTATTAGTTCATTCCAATTTTATCTGTCACAAAGCTCTAACTCAACTCACTCTTTCAAAGTTCAAGCTCAAGTTCGCGTCCAAGTGAAATTTCAAAAATGAAGAACTGCTCCTCATTAAATGCTAGAAAAGAACTCGACAATTACTACGACGTAAGAAGTCAACTAAGCCACTTTTGCTGACATTGTCTAACAACTACAAAGATCTGCAAATAAGAAACCGTCTGCAATCTTAAGACAAATCAGGACTTTTGTTTTCATTGATTGGAAATCTCAAAGAATAAAAGTCACCGTCAGAAGAAGTTTAGCACTTTTCCAGTAGATGCATTTAATGCTACTCAGAACGGTAATAAATATTTCCGTTGGACGATCTAGCCCAATGAAGTCCGCTTCAATTTGTTCTTACTTATAAAGAGAAGAAGCAAGACTTGAAGAACTAGAGATCTTTGGTCAAGCATCCTTCAATAGCCTAAAAAGCTTTATTTCCATATTCGTGTAAAAAGAAAAAGCCTTGAGATTTCTTTTGTCTATTCTCATTTGTTAGTGAGTTTCAAACTCAAGCTTTCATCTACTTTCAATTATTCATCTTAAGCCTTTTAAGCCTCGAAGAGGTCAGGTGTAAAAGAATACTTGTGAGATAGAACCTCAAGAGGTTGAAAATACTTGTTACTGAAGAGGTGCATAATACTTGTAATCGTGGAAAAGATTAGTTGGAAAATCCTTCCTGGTTGAAGGACTGGACGTAGCTCTTGGTTGATAAGAGTGAACAGGATAAATCCTCGTGTAAGCTTCTCCTCTCTTCTAGTGTGCTTTATTATATTCACTAACCTCTCCGGGTTTTCCATTGTGTTTATTAACAAAGATCTTTTTATTTGGTTTTAGAACGTGTTAACCTTTTTATTAAAAGTCTTTTCGAAACCCTTGGAGTCCAATAGGACTATGGTGTTGGTCCTAAGCTCTTTGCTTGTTAAACTGTCTCTTTCATTGTGTTCTATTTTCTTTTAAAAAGGAAAATCTTTCATCATCAAAAAGTGGTTAAGAAACACAATTCAACCCCCTTGTGTTTCATTTGGTTATTTCAATTGGTATCGAGCTCACCTCTGGGCTGAGCATCTAACAAGGCAGAGGAAAAAGATCCAAGACACCCTTTAATGGAGAACGGCGACAAGCTGGTGAATGTACCAATTTTCTATTCAATGGAAACGACTATGATTATCGAAGAAGAGAATGATTACCTTTTTTGATGCCCAAAATATGGACATTTGGGACCTAGTTCAAAATGGATATCAAACACCCACCAACGCAGAAGGACAGGATCTCCTCGACCACAATGGACTGGTTGACAACGAACTGCACATCACTTAACTCAAAAGCCAAACATTATCTTATGTGTGCCATCACTGCATCGAGCACGACAAAGTCCATAGTCATGTGAAACAAAGAAGAGATACGGGATACTCGCATTAGCACATGAAGGCTCATCTCAAGTCAAAGAATCAAAGATAAGCATGCCGGTTCACCAAGATGCAGCTCTTCAAAATGGAGAGAGCATGAAAACATTGATCAAATGTTTGGACGATTCCAAACAATAATCAATGGCTTGAGATCTCTGGGAAAGAACTATGATAATCAAGATCATATCGTAAAAATCCTAAGAAGTCTTTCCAGACATGCTGGAGACCTAAGGTTATCGCCATACAGAAGCAAAGAATCTAGCTTCTCATACCATGGAGGAACTATTGGGTTCTCTTTAAAGTTCATGAGATCGGAACTTCAAGAAGAGGAAAGCTCAAGAAAAGGGAAATCAATTGCCCTTAAAGTTCACAAAGGCAGACGTCCAAAGCACTTAAAGTCAAAATCTTCAGACGAGGCCGAAGTCATCCGAAGATAATATATTCGATAATGACGAAGTTATCTTTCATCTCTAGAAAGATACAAGCAATGTGGAAAAAGAAAGGAGGTATGGGAGAAAGCACTTTGGACGAAGGTCATCAAAGGACAAAACAGAAACAAAAGACAAGAGTCCAATCATATGCTACGAATGCAAGAAGCTGACACATTAAAGCGGAATGTCCTTCACTAAACAAGGAGAAAGAGAAAAGGAGATTCATTCCAAAGAAGAAAAGAGGATTAATGGCCACCTGGGAAGATCTTGATCTTTCAACCACCGATGATGAAGAAGAAGCATAGTTAAGCAAATCTATGTCTCATGGCTAACACCGTGGTCGAAGAAGAAGAAGACGAGGTAACTAACTCGTGATCTTGATCTTCGTAATGCATTTGATGAGTTGTTAAATAATTCATCTATTTTAGCTTGAATATAAATCCTTGAAAAGAAAGTTTTCAAAATTAACTAGAGAATATGGAAAAATGTTTTCGTAAAACAAGAACTTGAAATTTATTGTGAAAAATTAAAAACCTAAAATGCTCTTTAAAAACATCTTCGAGTCCAACACTTCGATGAAGTTGATAAACTTCATAATGAAGTAAAAGAGCACTGAGGACCTCGTAAATTTGTAAAAGCACCAACAACCTAAACATTTTATCAAATATTCCAGACTCGTGACAAATCTGGGATTGGGATATCAAGATATCGATAAACAGCTTTTTTTCAAAAACTACTACTCAACCTAAATTCATTAAGAATGTTTGTAAAAGAACGCTTACTCTTCCTCAATAGATTTTTTTATAAAAGGTCAAAATATTATGGATCTCCAAGAGCTAACCAAAAAGGACCCAAAAGATATGGGTACCTAAGGATATGATAATTCCTCTTGCATGTGCTTAGCAACAAGAAAAAGACACTGTCATGGTACTCCGGACAAGGGTTGCTCACTAAGATTATGACGGAGAAAGGTCTATGTTCCAAGACATCAAAACTAATAAAGGAGGTCTCACACGCTTTGAGGAAACCGTAAAGGTAAAATAGTTGGAATAGGTAAGATTGGTAAGCATCCTTTTCCCTCTATCGATAATGTTCTTCTAGTTGAAGGATCAAACATAATCGCTTAGCATTAGTCAATTATGTGATAAAGTGATCTAATGTTTCATTCAATCAAGGAGAATGTATAGTTAAAAACTCGACTTTATCCATACTCTTCATTGCTAAAAGGCAAAACAATCTTTATAAAATTGACTTGGAAGATCTTTCGATCAAAATGTATCATGTCTAGTTTCCATAAAAGGAGAACAAGTGGATATGGCACAAGAAGCTTGGTCATGCAAGTTTGAGATTAATCTCTAAACTAAATAAGCATAACCTCGTAAGAGGACTACCAAAGCTTGTGTACAAACCGATGTTCTTTGTGAAGCTTGTCAAAAGGGGAAACAAATCAAAAATTCTTTTGAGTCCAAAAACATCGCTTTCCACCTCTAGACCACTAGAATTGTTACATCTTGATTTATTTGGTCCTACAAGAACTTCTTCACTAAATGGAAAGAAATATGGATTGGTCATAAGTAGATGACTATACTAGATGGACATGGGTTATGTTTCTAGCTCACAAGGATGAGTCTTTCAAAGTCTTTTCTATTTTCTCGTAAAGAATTCAAAATGAAAAAGGAATGTGTATCAACTCAATCCGAAGTGATCATGGAGGAGAATTTGAGAATGAGAGCTTCCAATTGTTCTCGTGAAGAAAACTAGATTCGGCCACAACTTCTCATTTCAAGAACACCACAACAAAATGGTGTGGTAGAAAGAAAAATAGATCTCTTCAAGAGATGGCTAGAACAATGCTCAATGACAACTCAATCTCCAAACACTTCGGGTCAAGCCGTTAACACTGCGTGGTTATATTCAAAAAAATGTAATATATATTAGACCTATTTTAAACAAGACTCCGTGATGAATTCGTGGAGCGATCTAAAACCCAACATCTCTTACTTTCATTCTTTTGGTCACAATGCTTTATTTTGAATACTAAGGATTCTTTAGGAAAGTTTGATGCTAAAGTTGACTCGTATCTTCTTAGGATACTCGTAAAACATCTAAAGCATATAGAGTATATAACTCGCTCTCTAACCTTGAAGAATCCGCTCATGTTAAATTCAATGACAAAAAGCCCGACAATGACTTGTCGAGCTAGATGAGTCCTTTGCGTAGTTAAACTTAAAAGATAAAGGAGAAGAATCAAGAAACCAAAACAAAGAAGCATCGACGATGAAAGAAAAGAAGAAACAACTCGATGGTCAAAGATGCTGGCATTTCAAAACTTATCATCCGTAACACCAAATCATTGGTAATCCGTGATGATAAAGTACGCATAAGATCTACCTTCGTGAGAATACTCAAATGTAGCCTTCATCTCCGAAATGGAACCAAGAAAATAGAAGAAGCAATCGGCGATCTAAGGATGGATCTTAGCCATGCAAGAAGAGCTAAATCAATTTAAAAGAAATGATGTTTGGACGCGGTTCAAAAGCCTAAAGACAAGTCCATCATCGGCACAAAATGGATATTCAAAAACAAATCGACGAAGATGGTAAGGTTGTGAGAAACAAAGCAAGGTTGGTAGCCCAAGGTTACTCACAACAAGAAGGTATTGATTTCAACCGAAACTTTTGCTCCTGTAGCTAGACTAGAAGCTATACGCATTTTACTTTCATTTGCCGCTCATCATAGCATGAGACTATATCAAATGGACGTAAAAGTGCATTTCTAAATGGTATAATCAATGAAGAAGTTTTCGTTAAACAACCACCTGGTTTCGAGGATGAAAATTTCCCGAGCATGTTTTCAAATTCAAAAAGGCCTTGTACGGTTTAAAACAAGCTCCTCGAGCTTGGTATGAAAGGTTAAGCACCTTTTAATAGAAAACGGTTTTTCTAGAGGAAAAGTTGACACTACTCTTTTTCGAAAAGACAAAAACTCGAAATTCATTTTAGTTCAAATTTATGTTGATGATATTATCTTTGGAGCTACCGATGAATCTCTTTGCAAGGATTTTTCCAACTGATGCGTATGAATTCGCCAAATGAGCTTAATGGGAGAATTAAAATTTTTCCTGGTTTGCAAGTGAAGCAAACATTGACTAAATCTACATTCATCGATTTAAATATACAAAATGAACTTCTCAAGAAATTCAAATTGGACGATTGCAAACAATGAGCACACATGCATCCATCATCCACACTAAGATTGGGACGATAAGGATAAAAAGGTGGACGAAAAGGTATACGAGGTATGATCGGATCACTCTTATATCTCATCGCGTCCGCACTCCGATATAATGTTTAGTGTGTGTCTTTGTGCACGTTTAACTGATCCTGTAGAGTCACACTTAGTTGCCGTAAAGAATATTCGTATACTTGAAAGGAACTACTAATCCTGGGCTTGGTATTTAAGAAATCTCATGAGTACAGATTAGTTGGTTTTTGTGATGCCGACTATGTCGAGATAGAATCGAAAGGAAAAGTACAAGTGGAGGATGTCACTTCATTTGAGGAAATCTAGTTTCGCGGTCCAAAAGAGACAAAGCACAATCGCTCTATCAACAAATTAAGTCAATATATCTCTCAAGGCCCAATTGTTGCTCTCAACTACTCGCGATCAAACATCAATTAGAAGACTACAACATCTTTGAAAGTAAGATTCCTTTACTATGTGATAATACTCGCCGCAATTAACTTATCAAAAATCCCATACTACACTCAAGTAAAACACATTGAAATCAAAACATCACTTTATAAGAGACTATATTCAAAAAGGTGTGTTTGATATTCAATATGTGGATACAGATCATCAATGGGCAGATATTTTCACAAAACCCCTCTCTCGAGGATAGATTCACTCTTATTCGAAAACATCTAAGTATGCATTTTGTAAAGAATTAATATTTTTCTTATGGCCCATCAAGATCTCAAGGCCCAAAATGCTTTGTACTTGATAAATGGTGTGGCAAATTTCTTGATAAGACATAAATCATTTGCATTTATCTTGTTTGAAACTTTTCAAATTTCCCACGCCGAGTCGCTTTTGAAAGGTCACGAAAGTAACTTTCATCATGCGACGTGACAGCTTGCTTTTAATACACATTTATCAGTGTTTGTTTTTTTTTAAAAATAAAAAAAAATAAAAACGATTGGTTTTCTCCTCAAGAAACCTTTCAAGCAGAAACCTACCTTCTTCTATAAATATTTTCCTTCTTTACAAGATCAAATTTTTACGCCTTCAAACATTGAAAGAAAAATATGCAAAAAGAATCTTAGCAAATTTCTCTCTCTTTCAAATTTCTTTAACCCTAAGAAATGGCCTGAGGAAAGACCCTTGATGTTGAAAGAGCCGAGGTATCGCTGAATACTGCTCCAAACTTCCATTTTAGCGTAATGTGGAATAGATATCAAAGAATGTCTGGCTTGGCCGGATGGGATAGTTACTTCAGAGAACCTAGTGGAGGTTTATCCTAATTGGTGAAAATGTTCTGAAAAACGCATCCGTGTCTCAAGCGATAGAGGTCAGGGATGTGTTTTGGAAAACCCGTTGTGGTTTCAGAGGTAACCATCTCCAACGCCACCCAATGTTGGTTGGAAGGAGCCACCATCACTTCTGATTGGGAAAAAGCATTTGGGGGAACTGATGCTGTTCTTGACACCTTACTAAAGGAGTCATTGATCAATCAATTTGAGACACTTATGTTAGCTTTGTATTAGGCATTATTAGATGTTTATTGTGCCCAATATTAGTACTTTAGATGAGTTTAATGTTGTTGGGCTTCATTGGGCTTTAATGCAAATATTGAATAATTTTCGGATTTTGATGTATTTTGACCTTTCTTCCTTGGTTAGGTCATAACTTGGGACTCGGTGATCCAATTGAGGTGATCTTGGTGTCTTTGGAAAGCTAAGACAATGCTCTACAAGTTTCATGAAGAACTCAAGAGCTGGATCGGAATGCTAAGGGTCCAAAATATCCCTGCAATGCAGAGTGGGTTTGCTGTCACGGAACCATCTGGGCAGTATGCACATATTGGACTATATAGTGGGTTATAGACCTCCTCTTGGGCTGAAACTTGGTCACTTGAAAGATAAGACCCATATCTCCAACTTCAATGAAGACCATTTTGTCAATAGATGTCGTTTTAGGCATGCTTCAGAAGCTACAAGTTGGTCTGAATTTGGAAACACGTTCTTCCAACCTAACTTGAGGTAGGTGAAGTGTTTTTGGCATTTCTGGAGTTCTAAAAGTCCAAATGACATGATTCAAATTGGAGATTTTCAAGGAGACAACTGGCTACAACTTTGATGAAGACATCCAAGCCAAAATACACCGTCTAGGTGATGAATTTGAAGCCAGAAGTCGGATAAGAGTTGTTGACTAAAAGCCACCAACCATACACCAACCCACCTACCATGCACCAACCCACCAACCATGCATCAAGCTTCCATTTTTGACAAATTTCAGATTCTTATAGCTTGTATTCAGATTATGTACATGTACAAATTGGCTTCTAGGATTAGTATAAATAGACCCAACCTCTTTGTATTAGAGAGATTTCAATTTAGAAGTAAGTTTCAAGAAAGTTTGAGTATTTGTTAGAGTTTTCTTTCTCTTCTTCTCCATTTTCTTTAGAATTTCGTTTTTGTTCTTTTATTTTTGAGTTCTTCCTTCCCATCCATGGAAGGCTAGGCTCTCATAATCAATCCAAGGGATTAGCCATCTTGTTGTTTAATTTGGAGATCTTGGTTTACTTGTTCATATTGCTTAATTGTTATTCAAGTTTCTCTTCTTCCTCTTTTGATTCTTATCTAGATTAAATTGCTTAATTTGATTTAGATGTTGATGTGGTAGTAGCTTTATTATCATGTATTCAAAGAGGATCACAAAGATTAAACAATATATTAAAGCTTTTTGATAGATTGTTTAGCTTGGTTAAATTCTAGATCTTAAGTTAATCTATGTTGGATGGTGCTTACTTTATCTAACCTTGGTTAATCAAATCCTAGATGCTTATCTAGTAAAGAATTCTTGGATCATGTTAAGGCTTCTTGATGTGATCTAAGGCCAAGAACATGGTTAGCAATTAAGTGAATTCCTTGTGATCAATGATGAGTTAAACTCAAGATCGGTAAATTTCCTTGGATTGGTTGTTTCTTTAGATTTATTTACAACTTTGAATCTCCTACTTTTATTAATCTTGTTAATCAACAACAAAAACAAAACTTTTCTAATTATCTTGATCTAATTAAATCTTTGTTTTTGGATCCTTGAGAGACGATTCTGGGTTCATTCTCTATACTACAAATTAGTTTGTGAACCGGTTATTTTATTTGATAGGCCTCGACAACCTCTTGTCAATCATACCGTTGTCGGGGATCCAAAGGCAACTATTTGATCATTTCATCTAACTCTAACAACAACTGTGTTTGTTTTGTTTTTGAAGCATTTTCAAGTGGAATTCTACTAAATTGGGTAAAGGGCATTCTATCAAGATTTTGGTTCTAACGTATCTCTGATTAATCTGAATTTTGGTAGACTAATGAAAATCGTGATTTTGAGAAAGGCTCACTACTTGTAGTGAGGTCACCCTTATTTTAGCCAAATTCCATCGTTTAGACCACTTTTTCAATTTTTTAAGATTTTTTATTATTTTGTTAGATAGAATTTTTGTGTAGATTTCACTCTGTGGTAGTCCCATAATTTTTAAAAATCTGTAGATATGTTTTCTATAATTATTTTGTGTGTATATTTAGACTTGTTTTTGTGATTTTGTGTTTTTATGTTTGATCTCTAATCTGATGGAGCATAAACTTGATGAGTTGGCTTATCTGGTGGGGCAGTTGACAGTGGAACAACATCACTTACCCGTGCAAGAACCTGCAAGATTTTGTAGTATATGCTGTAGTTCTTATCATCCCACATATGCTTGCACCACACTACAATATGATGGTTTCAGATTTCATAACCATTCCGTTGATGCAACAATGTGTGTATTTCTTGGTGAACCACAATACCCACAAGCCTTGATATGATCCTTATTCTACCACATATAACCATGATTGGGGAGATCATCCTTGGTTCGAATCTTATGTTGAACCAATCAGTCTATACCAGCAACCTATGCTGCAACAGCAGCAAGCCCCAATAAGCATGGAATCTGAGCCTACACTAGAAGATTTGGTGAAACAATTTGCTCAGAACAACATCCAATTCCAGCAGAGAACAGAAGCTATAGTACAAAACGTGAAGACCCAAGTTGGTCAACTTACATCTTCATTGAGTCACTGAGCAAGCAACAGACATGCGATTCTCAGAGAACATGAGACCATTGATGTGCAAAAGCCAATTGATGATTTGTGTGCTGAATTTGCTAGTTTCACTGATTTTGATGATTTTGTTTGTTGTGATGGTGATATATTGTGTAATGTAATGCTACGAGATTGCCGCCTTTTGAGATACGATGAATCTTTTTCAATGTATGCAGCAACTCAATCAGCAAAGTAGAAGCCACCAAAATTGGAGTCCATTGTGATTAAAAACCTCTTTACTGATGAGGAGGAGAGGTTGCTACCCATTTTGAGGGAGAATCTGAGAGCATGCACACTTGCAGACATTCCAAGCATTAGCCCTTCCATTTGCATGCATAAGATTTTACTTGAAGATGGAGCTAAACCAGTAAAGCAACCCGCGAAGAGACTAAACTCATTCTCGACTGTGGTGATCCATTACATCGCTATGGTGTGGCCGATTTTGTTGCTTCGCTATCCATAGGGAGTTTTCTTTCCACACTTTTATTTCATTTTTCTAGTTGTTTTCTTTTTGTTTTTACCTGCTTTGCTACTGCTTTCAATCCTATTTCTCGTTTTTATTTTATCATAGCATCTTTTACTCTTTTCTGTTGCTATCATTTTTTCTGTTTTGATTCTGTTTGCTGTATTTCATTTCTATTTTCTGTTTTATTTGTTGTTTTTGTTTTCTATTTGAATTTTTGTCTTGAAAAAAAAAAAAAAAAAAAAAAAAAAAAAAGAGGTGGGATTTTGGTGGGTTTAGTCCTTTCCAATCATGTTTTAAGAATTATGAAAGTCATGAGTTCAAGTTTCCTAACATAAATGAATGAATTGTCTTTCCCCTTGAATTTCACATGCTTGGTGTTGGATTTTGGATTAGTGGATTGAGTTTGGTAGATGCATCCATACCTTGTGAGATTTTGAACTTATTGATGAATGGATGTTGCATCTATGTCATTTTCTTCCTTTCTTATGTGAGTTTCACTCATGGATTTTGTCACTCTAGAACTTGCTTTGATTCTTTTTTAGGCTACATTTTCATATGCATGCATGAACTTGATTGAGGCATTTTTCTTGAATTAGCTACTTTATCCAAATAAGCTTACCTTCCATTTATCCCATTGATAACCCCCTTTGAGCCTAATTGTCTATTCGTTGTTCTTAGCTCACTACAAGCCTTGAGTAAAAAAATCATGTTTTACCTCATCTTAGCGAATAGGAGAGCATTGGTTTTCTTATTGGAGGAACTCTTTTTGCTTGAGGACAAGCTATGGTTTAAGTGTGGGGGGATGTTTATGCAAAATGTTTGGTGCAAAAGAAAGAACAAGTAAAAAAAAAAGAAGAAAAAAGAAAAGAAAAAAAGAATAAAGCCAAAAGGTTGTAAAAGAAAAGAATAGAAAAAGGAAGGAATGTGTTAAGAGAATATGTATTTTATGGTTTGGGGTAAACTTCTGTGCTTGTTACTTGAGTTCCTCCCCTTTGCTCTTTTATTCTCTTTGGTTTTAACTTGTTATATCCATATTGTTCCCTTCCTTTACCTTGGCCCCATTACAACCTTGAATAAAGTCCTCTTGATTTGTGTGTGCATGTGTTTTAAGTAGTGGAGAAGTAGAAGATAAGCAAGCTTATGGTAGTGCAATTTTTCATGAGTTGATTTGAGTGTAAACACAAACCTAAACACTTGAGAGATTGAGAGTGTATCTTGAGAGATTCTATCATGCTTGATCCATGATTCTACTTGAATTCACCTTGCTTGTTAATTTGGGATGTAAAGGCATATCACTTCATCAATGTTTGGAATCCTTGAAATTATGGTTACTCATAATCCTCTTGTAAATAAAATATTACATGTTTGTGGGTATCATCCTGGTAAACCCTCACGAGACTATAACTCGTCCACTAGGGACACCTAGGGGTTTAAAGGCTTGTGGCACATGCTAAGTGCCATCGTGTTTTCCTACGAAAATGGATTGGATTAGGTATAATCAGTTTTTTATGTTTTTAGTTTAATAATATGATGTTTCTTGTTTTTCTTTAGTTTCGTTGTTATGTGTTTTGCCCAGGAGTGCAAAAGCTTAAGTGTGGGGGAATTTGATCAATCAATTTGAGACACTTATGTTAGCTTTGTATTAGGCATTATTAGATGTTTATTGTGCCCAATATTAGTACTTTAGATGAGTTTAATGTTGTTGGGCTTCATTGGGCTTTAATGCAAATATTGAATAATTTTCGGATTTTGATGTATTTTGACCTTTCTTCCTTGGTTAGGTCATAACTTGGGACTCGGTGATCCAATTGAGGTGATCTTGGTGTCTTTGGAAAGCTAAGACAATGCTCTACAAGTTTCATGAAGAACTCAAGAGCTGGATCGGAATGCTAAGGGTCCAAAATATCCCTGCAATGCAGAGTGGGTTTGCTGTCACGGAACCATCTCGGGCAGTATGCACATATTGGACTATATAGTGGGTTATAGACCTCCTCTTGGGCTGAAACTTGGTCACTTGAAAGATAAGACCCATATCTCCAACTTCAATGAAGACCATTTTGTCAATAGATGTCGTTTTAGGCATGCTTCAGAAGCTACAAGTTGGTCTGAATTTGGAAACACGTTCTTCCAACCTAACTTGAGGTAGGTGAAGTGTTTTTGGCATTTCTGGAGTTCTAAAAGTCCAAATGACATGATTCAAATTGAGATTTTCAAGGAGACAACTGGCTACAACTTTGATGAAGACATCCAAGCCAAAAATACACCGTCTAGGTTATGAATTTGAAGCCAGAAGTCGGATAAGAGTTGTTGACTAAAAGCCACCAACCATACACCAACCCACCTACCATGCACCAACCCACCAACCATGCATCAAGCTTCCATTTTGACAAATTTCAGATTCTTATAGCTTGTATTCAGATTATGTACATGTACAAATTGGCTTCTAGGATTAGTATAAATAGACCCAACCTCTTGTATTAGAGAGATTTCAATTTAGAAGTAAGTTTCAAGAAAGTTTAGTTTGTTAGAGTTTTCTTTCTCTTCTTCTCCATTTTCTTTAGAATTTCGTTTTTGTTCTTTTATTTTTGAGTTCTTCCTTCCCATCCATGGAAGGCTAGGCTCTCATAATCAATCCAAGGGATTAGCCATCTTGTTGTTTAATTTGGAGATCTTGGTTTACTTGTTCATATTGCTTAATTGTTATTCAAGTTTCTCTTCTTCCTCTTTTGATTCTTATCTAGATTAAATTGCTTAATTTGATTTAGATGTTGATGTGGTAGTAGCTTTATTATCATGTATTCAAAGAGGATCACAAAGATTAAACAATATATTAAAGCTTTTTGATAGATTGTTTAGCTTGGTTAAATTCTAGATCTTAAGTTAATCTATGTTGGATGGTGCTTACTTTATCTAACCTTGGTTAATCAAATCCTAGATGCTTATCTAGTAAAGAATTCTTGGATCATGTTAAGGCTTCTTGATGTGATCTAAGGCCAAGAACATGGTTAGCAATTAAGTGAATTCCTTGTGATCAATGATGAGTTAAACTCAAGATCTGTGTAAATTTCCTTGGATTGGTTGTTTCTTTAGATTTATTTACAACTTTGAATCTCCTACTTTTATTAATCTTGTTAATCAACAACAAAACCCCTTTTCTAATTATCTTGATCTAATTAAATCTTTGTTTTTGGATCCTTGAGAGACGATCTATTGCCATTCTCTATACTACAAATTAGTTTTGTGAACCTGGTTATTTTATTTGATAGGCTCTCGACAACCTCTTGTCGCTTCATCCACGGGGAAGATAATCGCTTCCAAGATGAATGACAAGGCAAGAGTTTGCATCAACTTCTAAACAAGGCAATACTCCACAAAGCAGGTCCAAAGACTCGCCTCTACAGCTTCATGCCTTCTCGCCGTGTCATCTCGATGCTGTGTCAACAGGTCAATCTCCCTTCTCTCGCTTTTTAAGAACTTCAAGAGAAGTGTACAAGGAAAAAGTGGAAGCAAGACCACCATCTCCTATGGTGTTCTCTTAACCAAGATCTTCAGAGATCAAGGTATCTTTAGTCCCCACGAGACTAAAGACGTTGAAGAGAAGAAGAAGATATTTGACGGATCCAAGAGCAACAAATCTTTGGACAAAGCAATCTTCTAAGGATGAAACTTCAAAGCGTCCAAGATTTTCTCGACCAGAAAAGAGCCTCTTATTCTTTCAAAGGCCGAGAGTCCAAAGAAGAAATCACCGTCCATTCAAGCCCTTCCTGCTTGAGACTCATAATGGACGATGACTCAAGATGACCAACCCATCACTAAAAGGATGAAGGTTGCGTCCATTGAAAGTATCCCAAAAGGAACCCTGACGAAGTTACCCATCACAAGGAAACCCTCTTCCAAGCTTATGCGCCCATTCCTTTAAGGAACCTCTTCCTACCATTCCCTCTTCCTCCATTTTACCCTCTTCTCAAATGTAACCACAAACTTCCTTCCCAACCTCTCAAATAACTTCCTCTCCCTTAAACACCGAACCTTTTTCTTCTCAAACTCACATATTACCTTCCCAATCTCCTTCACCTTCCCCCTCTCAAAAGACCTTCTACAACTCCTCCTATCTTAACCTTTTCTCTCGTGGGGTTTCCCCTCACATTATCCCTCTTTGGGAATCCAAGGACTCTTCTCTCTCACTCACAGCAAGACGCTCCCGGTGCTGTGATGGTTACTCAACAAAAGTTCACATCTTCCCTAGTGACCTATCCTTCAAACCTATCACCTTGGAAGAAATGGGACAATATGCGAGTCCTTATGACACCATCCTTGTCGCTGTCATTAAGGGGAGTCTTCTGCTGAAGAATTTGAGATTTGTACCCCTTCATCGATCATCTCCTCTACAACCGCCATCAAGATTCAAATGGACGGTTTGTCCAAGGTTGCCAATGGTGGATTTAAATAAAAACAAAGACTTGAAAAAGTACGTACCAAGCCACCTTTCCCAAGCCTATCATCTTTTAAGCCAAATTTTGGGAGCTTACGCTCCCCTAATGTTGATGTTGAATTCTTCGTGGCATGTTTCGAATAAAGGAGAAGTCGTGGAGAACGAGGCTAAGACCTTCCTCGGGAAAAGCACATTGGGAGTGTGAGCAACAAGCGTCTTCTTCAGACTAAGTGATGAAGATAAGGAAGATATCATAATCGTGCCTCGGTCGTAGCTTCCAAAGGTTTTCGCTCTATCTATATGGTAGATGATCTTTTGACCGCCTCTCAACTCGCCATTGCCAACAATCTTCTTCTTGTCCAAGCTATGTCTCTCGACCTCCGTCCGACAACATAGTGTGCCTTATCCTCGATCAAATGTTTGGATACCTGAGAACCTCTCTTCCTTGGGATGTTGACCTTCCTCTCGGCCTGAAGACGGTTGAGCGCAGCAAAGAATGGATGTGACCCCTCCGTCTTCCACCACCGAAAGTTAGCTATTGTGGAACCACAACCTTCTCACGACATTCTCACCCAAGTGCCCCACTGTGCCTATGTGAATAATCAAATGGACTTAATGTACAAGAGAGTTGAAGACCTCCTCAAGTCTCTTTTTCAACAAGTGCCACCTCCTCCTCCTCCACCTTCTTCCTCTTGATTTTATTTTATTTTATTTTAATTTCTTTTAGCCAAATTTTTTTGACAAAGGATGTTTTTCTTTCTTTTGTCTCGATGACAAAGGGAGAATAATGGGAATTTGATTTGTTTCAAACAAATTTATTTTATAATTTATACCGATTCAATGAAACTATGTTTTTCTCTCATCCGGTTGTTTCATTATCCTTGTCTCTGCTATTCCGTTGCAATCGTGTTGCCGTGTAGGATCTCGATCTAAATTTTAGCATGGTTTATGTCTTTTCAAAAGTATTGTCTCTCGTTAAACTCTTTTTCTCAAGAACTAAACTTCGATACAAAGATAATATTACTTGCTCTTGAAACTTGTTTCGTAAAAATAAATTTCATGTACCACGTCCAATCGACTCTCGCCCAATGTACTTGGAGTCCTTCCCTTAGAAATGTTTTTCTTAGGGGGAGCAATTTTGTTTTAAAAAAGAAGAATCAGGTTCAACCAAATTAATAGTTTTTGTCATCATCAAAAGGGAGATTGTTGAAACCAATTTCTTATAAAAAGGTTTGAGTTCTAAATTCTTAAAAGCTATAAGCTTTCCTCGTTAAGTTTTGAGGATAACAAAAATATTTATTTAGTTTGAACAAGTAAGTGTTTCGACAATAGTTTTAACAAACCGCTACTTGTTGTGCGTCCATTCTGCTCTCGCTTAAAGTTAACTCTTCGTGCGGCCCAATATGCTATAACTCTTTATGGGTCCAATAAATGTATTATATACTTTTACTATTGGTGCGTCCAATACTGTATGCATATATCAAGTTACTTTTTATTAGTTCGTCCAATTTTATCTCGTCACAAAGCTCTGACTCAACTCACTCTTTCAAAGTTCAAGCTCAAGTTCGGGCCCAAGTGAAATTTCAAAAATGAAGAACTGTTCCTCATTAAATGCTAGAAAAGAACTCGACACCACGATGGCAAGAAGTCAACTAAGCCACTTTTGGCCGACATTGTCTAACAACTACAAAGATCTGCAAATAAGAAACCGTCGCAATCTTAAGACAAATCGTGACTTTTGTTTTCATTGATTGGAAATCTCAAAGAATAAAAGTCACCGTCAAGAAGTTTAGCACTTTTCCAAGAGAGATGCATTTAATGCTACTGTAATCGGTAATAAATATTTCCGTTGGACGATCTAGCCCATGAAGTCCTGGTCAATTTGTTCTTACTTATAAAGAGAAGAAGCAAAGACTTGAAGAACTAGAGATCTTTTGCCGAAGCATCCTTCAATAGCCTAAAAGCTTTATTTCCATATTCGTAAAAAGAAAAAGCCTTGAGATTTCTTTTGTCTATTCTCATTTGTTAGTGAGTTTCAAACTCAAGCTTTCATCTACTTTCAATTATTCATCTTAAGCCTTTTAAGCCTCGAAGAGGTCAGGTGTAAAAGAATACTTGTGAGATAGAACCTCAAGAGGTTGAAAATACTTGTTACCCGAAGAGGTGCATAATACTTGTAATCGTGAAAAAGATTAGTTGGAAAAATCCTTCTGGTTGAAGGGACTGGACGTAGCTCTTGGTTGATAAGAGTGAACCAGGATAAATCTCGTGTGTAAGCTTCTCCTCTCTTCTAGTGTGCTTTATTATATTCACTAACCTCTGGGGTTTTCCATTGTGTTTATTAACAAAGATCTTTTTATTTGGTTTTAGAACGTGTTAACCTTTTTATTAAAAGTCTTTTCGAAACCCTTGGAGTCCAATAGGACTAAGTGGTGTTGGTCCTAAGCTCTTTGCTTGTTAAACTGTCTCTTTCGCTGTGTTCTATTTTCTTTTAAAAAGGAAAATCTTTCATCATCAAAAAAGGGTTAAGAAACACAATTCAACCCCCCTTCTTGTGTTTCATTTGGTTATTTCAATAACTATATTACCTTCATCTATTGTCTTTGCTTAAATTTGAACATGCCTATTAATTAAAGGAAAAACTTAGTAAACATTTTGAAAACAAATGAGCATGGATAGGAGACCGTCATACCATGAAAGGAGAGCTGTTTTATTTTGAAAGGCATGAAAAGGCAACTTTGAATCATGTGAGGCAATTAATGCAAGGAAAGCTTAGGGTTTCTACCACAATAGCTACAACTCATACAAGTTTCAATAGTAATCTCCATCGAAATTAGCATCATTTATAATAATCCCTACAACTTAATTGCATGTCAGGAATCTCATTAATATCTCGGTGGGGTACATGTATTTTCCTTGTTTTTCAACAAACATTACTGATATACTATAGAGGACACTTCACCTTAACTTATAAGTATTAAAAACAATTGGTCACTTCTGCAGCCATTAAGGTTAGATCATGAAATATGCATCATTTTCTTCTTGTGAATTGATTAACTATTCTAACAAACTGACCCTAGCTATAATGTAACATATCACAGACTCACAACAAGTACTGAGTTGGATGAAATCTTCGCTGTGATAATTACATATTTAGTACGTAACCAGCTCTATTTATGGCTCATATGTATTGCTGAAATGATTTGAGTTAGATATATAAAAGAGAGAGTTTAACTAGAGAATTCATGAACAACTAAACAAGATAACGTTATGATTGATCATTGATAAAATGATGGGATGGTCAAAATTGAGAAGTGAAACTCATTATATGGTTGCTTAGAAAAGAATAAATTAATGGAAATGGAGTGGCTACAATTTGCATTCGTCATTTGTAAGATTTTTTTCATCTCTATTTGGGATGAAATTGTCACACACTAATTCCAGGGCATGTGACCGGCTAGGGATTTCCAATCCTGTCAACCACTCAACGACATATTAAACATAATGCAAAGTTTAATTTACATTAAAACAAACTAACTACATAAACATTTAGGAGTAAACAACCTCAAGAATAAAGGGCATACTTTTATTTAACACAATTCAACAAAAATAAAACACACATGCAGTTTATCATACAAGATGGATGGACCCAATCCTATAACTGCAAACTTATACGACCATGTTTTCAAGTCCATTATGTTTAGGTTCTGTAAAAACAAATACAGAAATGAGTGAGCTTTGCAACTTAGTGAATACAAGGGCATCCATGTGCCACTATCCAAAAATAATATAATCATAACTTTATACTGCTAATGAGGATTAAATATCTGAAATATAATTCAGTCTTTTGTTTGATATTCAAAAATATCATTGAAATCAAATTTCCTTTGTTGCACCTATCTTTTCCCAAAAATCCTTTGCCAAGGAATTTCATAATTATTTTCATAATTTCCTTCTTTATCATTTCTTATCTATTTTCACTTTCATACTAGGGATCATCCTAAGCACAACTAGGAGAACAACTTTCTTATTTTTCTCATATATTTTTCATACTCCATACATGTATAGTTGTAGCCCCATGTATAGGCCTCAATACCACATAGATGGGTTCACATACCTCATAAAAATGGGTCATATCATACAATGATATACCAATGGTTCAACCTAGTGTCTTCAATATCCCAAGCAGCTTATATTAGTATTTTTCATCATTTCTCACAACATTCTTTCTTTATTCAAAACAAATACTTCACATTCATAAACTTTATCAGGAATACTTATAAATAAATATCATCAGCTTAAAGCATCATGATCTTTATTCCATTACTTATAACAAAATATATGATAATATATATATATATATATATATATATATAGGGTAGGGATCCACTTATACTAAGTGTAAGTCTTGACACACATCACTTAATAATTTTTTGTAAAATGTGAATTTAACCAATCCAACCGTTGAATCATATGTTATTATCTTAATGATAATGCATATCAAATTTTTAATAAATCGGACTTATATAGTTGTCTAATCTAATAGTAAACAATTTACTTATATTTTAAAACCATATTATACGTTAAAATAAAGTAATGCAATGAAATATCAAATAATTTTTCAATTATAAGAAATTTTATGGAGTTGATCTATTTTATGAGAACTTTCAATTCAATGGTTAGATTGGTTAAATTCACATCCTACAAAAAATTATTGAATTATATAAGTGTGTCAAAACTTACACTTGGTGTAAGTGGATCTCTACCTATATATATATATGACAAATCAAATTCCATATTCAAACAAATACTTAAAAATCACAAATCTGGTCAGTAATATTTACTAAATTTACAAGTAAAATCCTTCCAATGAATAGTAACATGTGGGTCCTGCAGGGTAAATAGTAATTTATGGTTCTTCTAACTGAATAGTATACTGTGGGTCCCACATGGTCAATAGTAATTATGGGTCCCACAAGATAAATACTATTATACATAGAAACTTCTATATAAAAAATCATGATAAATATATTATGGCAAGATTTCCAAATAATCAGTTCAAGATAGTGATAATAGCCACTAGAGCAGCTACACAAGAGTGTTCCAAGTACTCATATTACATGCTAATGTTTCTTTGGTTGAAAACTCAGTAAGATTTTCAGATGTCTCCTTAAGCGTTTAATGCTTGTCTAAAATAATTCGAAATCAAAACAAATGATAAATCTATTAATATCTTAACATCTGATCTTAACGGTGTAAAGCCTTTTAATAAAGGTAAGAAAATGAAAATAACAATTCTTACCTGAGACAGATCCGAAGTTTAAAACCTTCTTCTAACACTGAATTACTATCTGGATAGCTTCTATAGCTAGATAGAAAGGGGACATGGGCAATTTCTCAAAGAATCTAGAAAGAAAGAACAAGATTTCTTAAAGGATTTATTGAAATAAAATATGAAAATAAGTCATTCATATAAAATTTTCAAAGGTTACTATACGACACTATTCATAGCACTATTCATCAATGTGCATACACAGTTTTTACGCGATTTTTACGCCGTTTTTACTATACATGTGTTTTGCACGTCACTATTAATAATGTCATCATTGCATAATCCACTGATGTCAGCATGATGATATCAGCATTATGCTTCATACAGTTTCATTGTAGCTTTATACAATAATATTGTATTTTTCTTACAGTGAAAATACATTGATACTCTTCATTTATATGGTATTATTCATTTATATGGTATTATTCACTAACTGTAGAAAATTTTGGTTATCACAAAAAATTAAAATGAAGTGAGAATGTAATATCAAGTCTAAACAGGATAGACTAGATAAGGTGTGAAGTTTACCATGATAGTAGAGGTTGCCTAGCTAGCTATATTGGTGTATGCCCTAGAGGCCAGTTATTTATTGATTTTATGATTTATATTATATCATGACATTTATTTAATATATGAGACATTTCGTTTATTGTGTTATTTACTTATATTAAATGAATATAATAAAGTCCTTAGAATGAAAGTTCTATGAGACCTTTTCATCCGTTCGTGTGGATACTGTAGAGACGCTACAACAACATTCATTGCAGCGTTCGTGATTCGTTGTCCATGACAAAATCAATTTCGTCCATAAGGTAATCATCTTAACACGGGTTATGACCATCGCATGGATCCTTGGAGGGTTTTGTAATTTTGTATGTTTTTCCACTGCCTTTTCTGGTTGCAAAACCCAACTAGCTAGCCCTAATTAATACAATACAATTAATTAATTATACTCCATGCATCAATGAAATCTGAATCTGAGTTTGTAATTAGGTTCATAATGATATATAGAAATAGGCTCACGAGGCTAGCCTTTCTCCCATTCAACTTGTGAGAAATAAAATCTATTATATGATGATTTGTTGATATATCTATTTCTTAGGTTAGAATTTTCTTGATATGGAAGATCTAAAATCAGCCTATTAAAAAAATGTTGCCCATTGTATTGTATGAGCCTTTTAGGTCTCTGACAAGCTAGGCTTATAACAATTACACACCACCTGAACACATCATACATAAGGAGCTAATCATGACTCTGCTTATGTGACCATAACGAACGTGAGGCACTCTAAATGTGAGGTAGTGGGACCCACCTCATATAACCAACATTTCCTCCCACACCTTGGTCCCCCTTTTGCGATAACGATTAAGGTATATATATAGAGAGAAATCCATTTTAGAGGTATGATTTTTACTCTAGCTAATACATTTTATCTTCTCCATTCATTTTCTGACTTAAGCATCAAAGTGCCTTTGCAAGTACTCTTATTATTGTTAGACTAGTGAAGCCATCTTAAGACTTTACTCAGCCACCTCAGGTCGCTGACATGAATACCCATGACCCAAGAAGATGAACAAACCGTTCATTAATCAATAATCAAGTTAAACTATGGGTGAAGATTATGCCTATATACATGGCATGAACTCCATATTATGGGGAAAAAGCAATCTTTGTTTTTAAAATACTTCAAATTAAAATAATCATCCAAAACTAAATAAGAAGCTTAATTATACCAGAGACCTAGTAGCCATTTAAGTTTTTTTGAGCTCTCACTTATGATGCACGGATATAAGTATAAATATCGGATATGACACTGGTTCAACTCAAGAATACGATATTTTTTCAAAAATTAGGATACGAGTACGGCAAGATATGACATTATATATATATATATATTATCATCTTACAAAATATAAACACATATAAAACCATCATAGTACATTATAAATAAAAAATAATAGTTTGGTCATTTTATGATTAAAAAAGAAAAATGAATTTTTTTTAAACATTATTCATTATAGACACAATAAAAGACTAACATTTATTAAATTCTTATGATATCTCACTTATATTGGTACCAAAATTCAAAAATAAAAAATATAAGAAGTTGGCTAATAGTATTCAATAGTATATGAAAAATATTTGATATGGTATCTAATATGAATACATATCCAACACGAATACAACAGACATCTTCTTAAAGTATATGTACTTCCTAACCTCTTACAAATTCACAAAATGGTTCCTAAGTCATATATGTACATCATAAGTATAATTAATTGGGTCATGTGTCATCTACATATCATGCATAGCATAACTCATAGCAAAATTCTCTCTCTCTCTCTCTCTCTCTCTCTCTCTCTATATATATATATATATATATATATATATATATGACTTTAGATTAATTGGGTGCGAAAAGGACATTTCTCTTTGATTGTTGAGCTAATCAATGAATTGAGTCAAAGAGAGATTATAGTGATAATGCGTGCATTCACGTGAATGTTTGTATGTCTAACAAACATCCACGTCGAGCTTCATTTCGTAGCAATGACTGGTGCTTACTTCCCTAGTCCTGTAATCTTAACTAAGTGCAACTAAACAAGTTATGTAAGAGTCAAACAATGGGGAAGCCATACTAGCCAACCTAGCTATCACAACCCACAACCTTTGGCGGCGCCGACGATAACCATTGTTTTTATTCCCCCCTTTCTTTCCCTATGATACCCAAATCAGCTTAATAGTGATTGATTTTGGTTTCCTCTTCTAGTTCTTGGTCGTTCAACATTAATTTGCACCATTAGCTATGAACTGAGAGAAATGTAATTGTGTTTTGATGATTAATCACCCTCAATCATCTAGTCTTGTAGATAACTCTTTGCTTTTCCAAAAAAAGTTCGAAGTTGTGGAGATCTCAATTTACTGAACAAGTGAAAATCAAGGTCTAATATCATCATGCCAACATCAGAGTAGGCAAAAATGGTGATATACTAATTAAAAAAAAATGTTAGTTGTACTAATAAGATGTTTCATATATTAATATAGTAATGGCAATTCAAGCCACTGGTTATCTGCCCTCCTCTAACAACAATCTGGACACTTCAGCCCTTTTGGGCCTTCTTGAATTTTAATAATAACCAACTTGCAGTAGTATATGTGATGCAGAATTGCTAATGTGACTCTCCTAAGAAAACTAATGACCAATCACTATTGAGAACGTGTCCCCAATTGCCCACTAGTCAGAGATCCCTAGTTCAGAATTAGAAGAAATCCTTGTGTTTGCTTAGAATAATACATTACTCCACTAAAAACATAATATATGATATTACATAATTATACATGTTGTTGTATTAAATTAAAAAAAATATTAAATTTAATTCAAATCAAATTTGACGATTAAAAATTACTAAAATAATTACTCTCAACAAGTAAAATAGTCTGTCAGAATGAAATATGGGCAAGGTACATTTTTTCAAGTGCAGATATTACAATTAAATAAACAATGCATACTAAATTAAGAAGGAAAAAAAGAGAGAATTAAATAAGCCAAGCATTAATTTATTTAATCACAAATTAATAAATATCTTTAGTAGTTGAGTCTGGTTGATAGTGATACTATTGCACAACATGCTAGCGGGCTAGCCTCACACGCTGTTGGCCATTATAAATGCACACACTCCCATCTCAATTTTGTCCAGCTTTGTTGCTTTGTGTTCCATTAACTTCTTCTGTTTTCCTGATTTTTCCTTTTAAGTTTTAACCCCAAACAGGAGTTTTTCCAGTTTCCTCTGTTTGCAAAATCAAATGGGTGGGAATTCCCCATGTGCGTCATGCAAGCTGCTGAGACGCCGGTGCGCCAAAGATTGCATCTTTTCTCCTTATTTCCCTTCTGATGACCCCCAAAAGTTCGCTATAGTTCACAAGGTTTTTGGTGCTAGCAACGTTAGCAAAATGTTGCAGGTATCTCATACTCTTTCTGTGCTCTGTTTACTTTCTTTTGATGATGAAAGCTGAAAAAAAAAACAGCCTTCATATGGTTAGTTCATCGATCATTTTCAGAACCAAAGAGAACTTTTACTGGCCATATAGGCTAGGAGGGTTAGATAGAGGTCATAGGTTCGAGTTGTAATGACATCCTAATGTAAGAAAAAAGAAGAAGTGAACCTTTTTGGATTGGTCTTTAAGGGCTTTTATCTTTTTGGGTTCTTGATCCTTTTAGCTTTAAATGGTTATTGTACAATGATTCAGGAACTTCCAATTCAGCAGAGAGCAGATGCAGTGAGCAGTCTAGTGTATGAAGCAAATGCAAGAGTACGGGACCCGGTGTACGGTTGTGTTGGAGCCATATCCTACCTGCAAAACCAGGTTTCTGAGCTTCAAATGCAGCTTGCAGTAGCTCAAGCAGAGATACTCTGCATCCAGATGCAACAAGAGCCAGTAATGCCAAACCCAGAAATTGACCCAGATCAGAAATCTTACCTTCTCCAAAATAACCTGCCTCAGTACCTCAATTTTTCCTCTTCTAGCAATGTAATTCATGATTCTCTCTCAAGAGAGAGCATTTTTGGACATGACATGGTTTCTTGAATTGAATGAAAATTGGTCACATGCTTTGGGTTCTTAGCCCCTTTTCTTTAATCATTCAGACAAGTTCTTTTCCATACATCGATGAAGTATGAAAAGTTCTGCACTTCTTTATTTTAGAAGGTAGGACAGAGGAAGGGAATTCTGGGGTCAACTCTAGCATGTGATTAAGTACCAATGAAGTAATTTAGAGTGTTCTGAATCAGTAATTAACCCATTAAACTAATATTTAAGGTGCTTGAAAATTGATGCATTCAGGCGAGGATCGGTGGTCGTTTTTAAAAAATGGCAAACATTCTGATAATTATAAATTTTTTTTGGGTAAAGATGATAATTATAAATTTACCATCTCATGATCTTGAAAGACAAATTCAAAAGTCTAGCAAACACGAGAGTTGTTAAGGTATCATGATAAGTTTGGTACTTAATATGAGTTGTTAATCATTTATTGACTGTTGATTTTATAATAAATATTTAAATATTTATTAAATATAAATAACAACTAATGAATGCTAGACAACTCACCATAATTATCGATACTCCAAAAAAAATATAGGTACTGGAATAATCCTTAACAAATACAAAGACGTTTTGTTTGTCCACTATCCTTAGCAAATACAAAGACGTTTTGTTTGTCCTCTAGAATTATTCTAGTTGTTTCGTTAGCAGGAATAGGTGTTGAACCTCTTTGTGGACCTCTACTAAGATTTCCTTATAGACCCTAAAAAGCAGTGCCATCCTCGGATTGTTTTATGTGATTTCAAGCTAGGATTACATAAGGTGTTAGTTACAAGTATTTGTATCCCGGCAAATTTTGGCTACACATTATTTATCTGAAATACTGTGTGTGTATGTGTGTATATATATATATGAAGAAAGATCACTTGCTTTTTCAAACTCAAAAACTAGACCAAAATTGAAAAACCTAGTTAAAAAAATGTTCAGAAAAATTCTAGTAGCGAAACAAATTCAACATAAGAGAGTTCAAACACGCAAGAGGCTGCCTTACTTTCTTAAAACGGAACGCAGCTATCTACCAAGTTAATCGAAATATAATATATGTGACACATAGTTGAATATGTGCCTGCCATTGAATATGAAATTGAATATCTACCAAGTTAATCGAAACATAAGAACTTTTCCTGCTGCAGTCCATTTTGCAGCAGTTTGCTGCGATTTGCTCTCTAAAGGTTGAAGATCGATGCTTTTTATCACTTGACAGAAAAATTAGTACTCACCCCATGAACGTGAGCATCATCCACAGGGGTGACCATATTGGTGATAAAGTAGTAGCATTCCTCTCTGTTATCTTAGGTTTATTCTTTTCTTTGATTTTAGGTTTTATATTTTAAACTTTAATTTATCTTATTATTTATATTTATTTTACTGTTTTTGTAACCAACTCTTTCTATTTAATAAATGTTTACGGGACAAATTCAATGACAATGAGAATGTAAATCTATCTGGCCACTTTTGCAACCCATATCCGCTCTTCTGTCTGAAGTGTTCTTGTGCTTTCTCTTTAACCAACTCAGCAATTTTTAACGAGCTGGTACTTATTAATTGGAGCCGATCAGATCTTCAAGTGGTGGCCCATGGGTACTTCCTGGTGTAATCGAGATATTTCTTTAAAGAGTTCGATCTCGTATTGCATTGCCCATATATATATATAGCCTCCGATATTGCCTCCCAGAAGAGTTGATGCACTATTGTTTTATGCAATATGCACTATTGTCCTTTTCTTCTTCCACCAGTGATGGTGGGATCTAAGTGTCTGTGTTGGGGATCGAGGAATGGCGCCACCAGCGCATGATGAAGGAGGTTTTGTTTAGGAAATGCTCGCTCTCATCATGGTCATTAATTATATTGTTGTTTTCATAATCTCCATCGTCAGTATCATAATCATCGTTTTCTCCTCCATCTGAAGAGGTAATGGAAGAACACAAGGACGAAACCAACGGTACAAGCATTTGTTGAGGATATATAGTAGATAGCTAGCTAGAGATTCTTCAGCTGAGCTATATATATGTTTCCGTCTCAACGCCATAATTACCTGCAAAAAGGGCCACATCCAACCCTCAACATGTTGAAATGTTACAGGCAAACCAGTTCCGGGTGCTCCCTCGAAGACGCCGTACGTGACAAAAAATTGTTACCCCTCATGGATGAAGTCCCCCCCTCCCTCTTCTTTTTTTGCCATGCTCTGGATGAAGTTAATGGTCACCCCTCCGAAGAGAACATGACAATCTCGGGGAAAAAATTGAATCCAAATCCGTTTCATTTCCTTTTTTTGTTTGTAGGAATTTTATTTCAATTCTTATGTAAATCTTCAAAAAAGTAGAGCCCTAATCTTGGTTTAACTTATTTAAACTAGCTAGAGTGCAGTGCGGGTTTGTGGATTTATTAGAAATTCAAATACAATTTCATCCTCAATTCATGGTGCGCTAGCATAATTTTTTTTTTTTAAAGTACTCTGTTGCCTTAAATTATGAAATAATGTCTATGTTCCTTTTTTTATGTCCAAATGCAATATTTATTCTTTTTAAGTTTATTATGAACATGACCAATTTTTTTGTTACTTCCATTTTTGACATTATGGATATCTATATATTTAAGTCTCCCTGAATTTAAAGGTAGTTTTGAAAAATATATATGATTTTTATTTATTTTTTTGGCAACTAACTTTTTTATTTTTTTAAAGGAGAAACCATGGTTTGAAAAATCGAACTGGACTAAACCGGCCGGTCCAAACCAACCAGTTGGACTGTGACCCGCGTGCTTAGCGGGTCCGGTCGGTTCCAAAAATTGTTTTGGCCATTGAATTGAGAAGAATCGGGTAGAACCAGTGACTCGGATGAATCGAACTTGGTTCTTGAAAATCGGTCGGTTCTTTTTTCTTTTTTTCTGAATTTTTTATTACTTTTAAATATTTTTTAAGATTTTAAATTAGTTTTTTAGGATTTTTTTTCACATCTATCTCTCAAAAGTCATAACTTTTTACTCGTTCGTTCGATTTGAATGCATTTTATATCAATTTCACATAAATTTTTAAGATCTATGCGATGAAAAATGAACTAATAAAATTGGACTAACTGATTTAAAAAAAATTAATAATTATTTTCATAGTAATGAATATTTAAAAAAAATAGTTATTTTTTTAAATAAGGATTAAACCCTAATTTTTTTTCTTAAATTCCTGTTACTCTCAAAATAAGGCTATTTTTATTGAATATGTATATAAATAATTATGCATATAATCATAATTATAATTATTATTATTACGTCATCCGGTTCGACCACCGATTCGACCAAGTAAACCATGACTCGAAAGTCTCGTTAGTTCAATCTTCGATTTAGTTCTTAAAACATTGGGAGAAACTACAATGGAGTACTTGAGGCTCTATATTAGAGATTTCAAGTTCAAAATCCATTAAATAGATAGGGTATAATTTATAAGAGGAGGATAGACTATTTCTATTGTACTCTAGCCCCTAATTAATAATCTTTTAAGTTAACCACTTGATGAACTTAAAAGAAGGGTTAGCTTTTGTTTTAGTTACATTTTCTTTTTGGTGAGTTTGTTTTTAAATTTTTAAAAGATGACTTGAATTGAATTTGGCCTGCTCCACTTGATGAACTTGGAGAGGACAAATATTAAGAAAACTTCAATTACTTGAAAACTTATGTTAAATTTTTTTAAAAAGAAAATATCTATCGGAAGTGTCAAAATATTCACTTCTTTCTTTCATTAATTCTGTATACTTCCACACTTATAAAAGTAAAATACATCCAAAAATTTAAAAAAAAGGAGTTATTTCATATTTCCAACATCTCAAATATATATATATATATATACATACATATATATATATATATACATACATATATATATATATATATATTGACTACATATTTTGGTGTAAATCGAGAAAGAGAGCGAAGCAAAACAAATAATTTTACATTTTTTTACCATAAAATATACATTGTGGGAGAAGAGGACAAATATATATGTACGATACATTGAACCATAGATAATATTGAACTAGAGATCCTTATCTCTAATTAACTTGTGGATAAATTAATATAATACTTTCAATTCCTACAAGGAATAAAAATGAAACATATATATATTTCACTAATCATCTCAAATTCTTATGTTTCAGGTGGAAACCATTCAGGTTTGGTTCTTAGGACATTCTGTTTAATATTTTTGTCTGTATTCTTCACAAAGCTTCCTTGATTCTCTTCTACCCATGTTACTTTCAGCCATATAATCTATGCTTTTTCCGAAAGTTCTCACATAGTCTATGCTTTTCGATTTCACCTATGTCTCAGCTGTCAATTACCTTTCAACCTACAGTCTTCTAATCATAGTAGAAAACGTTAAAATAAGCTGCAAGTGTACTCATTCGGATCAACTCCTTCTAGCTGGTTCACGTGGGGAGCTGTGCAAGAAAGTGCTCAGTTTATGGGATGTTCACAACATATTATATGTAGGGTTTTCTAAATCCATCTCTCCAAACAATTTTATGTCGAAATCAAAGCATTATTTTAGGAGTTTAGTTTTTATCTAATTTTTTTATACTATTATTCAATTATGTGTAAATAAATTATTAAAATAATTTAATTTTTTAAATAATTATTAGAGTTAAACTTTTTTAATAGTATAAAAATATATAATTGAGTGATAGTATAAATTTTTTTTACATTAATTATGAATTAAAATTAAATTCTTATTTTAAATGTTAAAGAAAAAACCATAAAAGCTAAAAAGGGCGTCAACCGACTGTTGTTTAAATAATAAATATAAAGACAAAATTTGGTTTAAAAACTGACTTAAAGACTCCTCACCGGCTTTGTTTAATGTGGAAGGAAACATTTTCCAAGTCAAACTTGAAAGCTTATTATCTTTGTTCATCTCTACCGAATCCTCCTTGTTTAGCCCTGTTCTTGTCTTTATCTAGCTGTATCGTGATCCTATCCTACCATTATAAACTAATGTTAGTCTAGTAAATGCTGGAGAGTGAAACAACTGATTAAGTTACTATAGTAGAAAATTTGTCAACTTTTTATAAATCTGTTTTTTTTTTCTCTCTGTAAGATATGAAACTTTTTATTATTTTCAATAGAAAATCATCATTTAGTAGAAAATAAGAGTAAGCCATTCCTTTATACGGTTGAGTTTTGGCAATAGTATATATGAAAAGTATAACTTATATTATATATGTTATACTTTTACTGAGAACTTCTTGAGCACGTTGAAAAGTCATATAACTTTTATATTTAAATAATTCTTAAATTCTTATTATTAAGAGTATATGTAAGAATTCTTAACTAATGAAGAACATGTGAAGAGTCGTGACTTTTTTATGAGTTGAGTTATTTGAGATTATATATATAGAATTTTTGGTCCCCTCTCCACTTGCCGTTATGTGTGCTTATAGTTTGTGAGACTCCTATCACCCAAGTTCCCAACGCAAATTATCAAAGTTCGAGGAGAGAAAAGATCTAATTGCTATTTTTCCATCCAAATCTAATTGTACTTATAGCTTGATGTTCTTATATTGCTTGCATATAAGGGTTATTCGATTCCTTTGGCTAATTAAGGTATTTCTTCTCTAATTCAGAAAGATTTTTTTTTTAATCTCACTTTCACATATTCATATTTTTAAATAATTTATATTAAATGAATTTAAATATTTCTGAACATCTATTATTTTTCTAACTATATATAATTAAACATCGACTGACACTTGACAAGACTTTGATTGCTTGATTAATTTTTCACTTCTATTGTTTCTCTTTCTAATTGAATTACATATTAAGAATTATTTCTTTTTGGGTTTTAACACTTGCTTATCTGGATTGTTGATGTTTCTGTTCATGATGACGTACTTATTTTGTATGCATAATGATTTTGCGATAGATAGTTTAATTTTCCTTTGAGAGCAATATTTTGATTTAATAAAGCATGTAAGAAAAGAAAAAGTATAGGCCGGACTCTGTTAAAAAAAAGTATATGCCGAACTTTCTTTTTTCTTTTTTGCCAACGGCATAAGGTATAGATCATCAATGTATTTTCCTAGCAAATGAGCTTGGTATTCTATCTTGGAAATTTTGAAGTTAAATTTTACCTAGAAAGTGTGGGATAAAAGTATATGAGAAGAGAATAAAATAACTTATGCAATGGAAGTTTATTATTATTATTTGCCATATTCTTGATCGTCTATACAATTCAGTATTTGTCTCTAACATTTTTTGTAGTGTTAAAACTAATGGGTAAAAAGTAAGCTCCTTATGTTCACTTGATACATGATACTTGCTTAGAACTGGGCAAGAAAATGAGAGAAATGATTTATTCTTTTTCTGTGTTAAGAGAAACGGTCAATTACCAAGACCACCGGATTTGTATGAACCTTATCTCCACTTTTCTCTGTGTTTCCCTCTACTGTTGCAAACTCCACGAAACACAATTGCAGCTAGCATATTTTTACTAACACAATTATGTAAGCTTGTTTAAGTAAATCAACTAGGGTTACGTAGTGTAGAAAAGCAGACCAAATCATGCAATATTGCGTAGTGTATCACATGGTTTTCAATGGAGGCGCTTAATGCTTTTCTTAACAAATCTTTTAATTTGTGAAATTAAAATGGATTAAATAATCTTATAAAATGCACCCTATACTTTAAAAATAATGTATTAAATTAGAAACAACTTTAAATATTTATAACCGCTTCCCTTTATATCACTGTTTGCAATGTCCGACATGTCATCTAAAATAAAGTCAATTCTCTAAATTATCCTTTTCAATATCAGAATCACAGCTCAACCTAATTTAAGACAATTTTCTCAGTAAAATATGATGATGCTTTGTACGCGTTTTATTTTTCTTTTCTTTTCTTTAACAAGTGAGACATTACAAATCATCATATGGAATATGCTTAAATTTATAAAAATAGAAGAAGTATGACTGAACCAATAAATGAGTAGCAAAATGCTACCATTTTTTGTCCATAATGGTTAAAGAAAAAATACGTGGATTACGTGCTTTCTTAAAAGTAAAATGGTGGTTGAATAGTTTCGAAAGCAAGATCGTTAATGAGTGGCTTTTTCTGTAACGAAAAACTACTATAATTTAAAATCAACAAGTGGATTAATAAAGACGTCCAAGTTTCTTAGAATATAAATAGCCTTTTACATTGCTTAACTTTTTCGCACCCTTTTCAGGTAAAGTTATAACATTAATTAACACCATAAATCACAGGCAACGTTGGAAACTACCAAGAACTTCTTAATATTCCAAAAGGGGGGTAAAAGAGAGGGGGGCGGGGAAAGTAAGTCAATGACTATCTGGTTAAAGGGTATATATGGTGGTTCAGTGATAGAGCTAGCGATTACCAAGTGTGTTTGCACTTGACTGTCATACGTTAAGTGCCAGTAGGTTGAAACTTAAACCTGTTGCACGTACATTATGTGGTGGTAAATTGCAGGAAGCCTCAGAAACGAAAGGTTGCAGAAGAGACAAACGCAAATTGCAACTTGTTCTTGACTCTGTCTGCTCTTATACGTGAAACTTCAGTGGGGTTAGATAGGGAACGTTGTAGGGAGTCAAAAGATGCTGAATTATATAATGGCAGTTGAACAGAGCACTAATAATAAGTTAAAATACATAACAAGACAAAGGCATATCCCTGTTAATGTTATCTATAAATCTGAAATTCTGCATCTTTGTGGAGATACAGACAGTGATAGTGGGAACCTGATTTTCCTTTTGAGGGCTCGAGGTTAATACATCCAAAAGAAAGTTTGTTTTGGAATTCAGATGCCACTAACCTATCCCTTTTCTCAGTTCTCTTCGTCTTTCTTCTTTCTCTTATTCAAGTCAAAGTAAGATTTTCTGGCACGTCGCTTCAGTACCAAACAAATAAATGCACCATGTTGAACTTAAGCTATGCAAATAGCTTTCCTAATTTTTCCACACCACCACGTGAAAACGAACAAATCAGTTTTGCTGTATTCAAACGTTTTAAATTGCGCAGCTTGGATCATTGAACCTTCTCACAGTTACTGTAGTGCTTAGAAGTCTTTTATAGAATAACCATTGTTAATTCACTCCCATAATTTTAGACATGTAGCATCCTACATCAGAGTAATTTGTAGGGCACTAGTGTTTGATCTAAAAAATGACCACGATTTCTGACAAAATCTGCATTAAGAAAATAAAATAAAAAAAGCACTGGGCTTTACACTTGGATGTCCAAAATGACTCGAAATCGTATCAGTCCTATATGATGAACTCCCAAGTCAAGCTACCAATTCGGTCCTGTTACATGTATATAAAGCATGAAATTAGGAAGCAGCAAATTGTTAGGGTATTACCTGTTAAGAGAAGTTTTATTGCTTACTACAGCATAAGCCTAATATGTAGATGCCACATCCAAATCCAAAAACAGATCCTTGCTTTATAGGAGAAATAATGTTACATTCTAATGATAATTTAGGGGCCTTCAACCTCCAATTGATAATATGGAGACTCATCCAATTCCTGATTAGTCCCATTTATTGCTTACTACAGCATAAGCCTAATATGTAGATGCCACATCCAAATCCAAAACAGATCCTTCCTTTATAGGAGGAATAATGTTACATTCTAATGATAATTTAGGGGCCTTCAACCTCCAATTGATAATATGGAGACTCATCCAATTCCTGATTCGTCCCATCAACACAGCAGACTTGTATTATAAATTTGAGACTAGAAGTGCCAGAAGGAACTTTGAGGTCAGAAACATAAAAACAGTTTACTTGTGCTACTCCAAGGTACTCCTTTACATGTCCTAATGTTGTACCTGGATTACCACCTACTTGTTTTGATAGTTTCACCAAATACACGTTGTAGTTTGGAAATAGATAATTCTTTCCATCTTTCAGTTTCCAAGAAATTTTAACATTAAGGGTCCTTGAACCCTGCGGACCAGATGTCCATTGGATGTATTTACCATCAACTAGCCAGGAAGTAGATACGGGAAAATCTGACTTATAGTCAGAAGTTTTGATTGTGATATGACCAAGAACCGCAAAATAATCTGATGGAGAAGCCACAGTACCATCATCGCCATCTGATCTGATTTGCCATCTCATTTCATTGAATGGAGAGTCTGATCTATAGCACACTGCATAAATTTCTGCCAAAGTGTATCCATTCATTGCAATTGTACCTTCATTTATAACCCATCCAGGGAAAAGTCTCTTATGTTCACGTGTCATGATTACTTTGCTGAATTTTCTTGAGAAATGATTCATTGCCTGGGATGTGAGAAGTATAGACATTCTTTTGTCGCTGGTGGACGTGAACTCAAGCTTAAGTCCCAATGAAGAATTGCCATTAGATTTCACCTGCATTAGTCATGGACTTCACGTGTGAACTAGATATAAGAAAAGAGGATTCAGGTAGGAATACCAAGTTATATATAATGATTTCATGAGCTTGTCTGAATGTGCCTTATACCATTGATCAAGAAAAGACACCCAATTCCCCTTCCCTCAAATGCATAACCAGATTCAGTTCCCAAAGAAAGGGACAAACTGATTTTTAATAAGAATTGAATTAGACTGCGGCATTGGCAGCTATTCCAGGTTACGAGTATGATGGCATGCAATCTTCCTATCCTGCTTCAAACTTAAGGATAATAGCTTACAGAATAAATGAAGTGGATAGGTAACTCGCTCAAAAGAAACTCTCCTTGAAAGATTTTCCTCTCAAAGTAAGTATGCTCTTCAAGAGATCCTTTAAATGTAATGTTGGCCCCTCCACTATATGACGCCTCCTTCAAGCTGCAATTTCAAGCAAGATAACAAATACTTTAGATCTTGTCAGAACTAGATCTGAAATGTAGTAATTCAATATTTCATTTTAAAATGGAAGAATAGAAAAAAAAAATGGAGGCATTCAATATCATGGTAAGGTTGTAATATTACAGAAAACTAAACACACATAACAATATGAGAAGGGTTTTCACCCTATCAGGTCAGCCATCAATAAAGATGTTCCAGGGGATGGCCACATAATTGAAGCAAGATGTATAATAATAAATCATATTTCTATTTTCAGGTGACCAATATGGTCTTCCTAATTCAATAAGGAAAAAAAGAACCTACGATGAATCTTCTTCACACACACACACACACGAGTTGCTCAGTTTTGCCATATGCTGTAATAGAATATTTACTTTGAACATATGAAATGTGATATGTACATTCTGTCACACTTCTCAGTTAAAGAAAATGATTAAGATATTGGACATGTGCTATCACTTACTCTACAAGAACTTGAATAGAATTTGTAGGATCAGCAAACTCAAGGAGTGGCTGCACACAAATATTTGAGTTAGATTATAATAAAACTCTTAAACCAGTATCACTATAATCAATTGTTATTATAGGGAAAGGATAGAAAAGAGAGAGAAGAGGAAATATTATTAATGTGATGATATATGTTGTCATGTAAAACACTAACCTAATACACCTATTTATAATAATAATCTAGTTCAAGTACTAGTGTAGTACAACTAGTACAATAAAAGCCAATCCCAATAACACTCCTAAGATAAGAAGACTCCTACAACAATAAGAATCATAATATTCTAATATCAATGAAGGCATCATGATTAATAGACATGTCTCTGGCATATTGTATAATTATGATTAAGGAAAACAAGTTTTTAATTTGAAAGGCAACTTTGTGATGTGATGACATATTGGATAGATATTGGAGTGTTTTAAAAATGATCACAATATTTAACTGAGCTTTGTTTTCCAGTTATAGTGATGTTACTTAAAATTAGCCCCTATGCTTAGAAATGACAAAGAAAGAATTCCAAAAAAGGGGCACATCTGTATCTTTTCTAGTTAATCCATCCAGCTATCAAAATGGTAAATAGTTAAGCCAACAATAAGAAAGAATCATTATTGGGTGCATACCTGAAACCCTTGGCAAGAAATGTTGCACCAAGTATCATCTGATACGTTGTCTCCATCGACTGAAATATGATAACCACGTCCCTGGAAGTAACAAAGAATAACAACATTTGAAAGATAGCGCACATAAGTATTTGATCTAAAGAGTTTTGCCTCCCCATTATGATTAATTCATCAAAATAGTATTAGCAAGCCATAAAAAAAATGTGGAGCATCTCAATTCACAAATATTATATTTAGTAAACAACATGTAGTAAAGAATGTCTTGATGCATCATTTCAGCTAAAAACATACCATAAGTTTTGCCTTATGACCTACTATTGATTAACAAACCAGCAAGGACACTGTTAGAGATAAAAAAAACCATTCTTGGGCCTGCCCTCCACCTAATAGCTTAAGCTTTTAAGAGAGTTGGCCTTTGATATGGTATCAAGGTCTCTATGACCAAGTGGTCAGGAGTTCGATCCTTGCTACCCCCACCTGTCATAATTAAATTAAAATTTAGTACAAGGTAAAGTGGGCATGTGCATTGTCCACACTTTAAGTTCAACGTGCTTTTGAATAAAGGGGAGTGTTAGAGATATAAAATCATTCCTAGGCCTCCACCTAATAGCTTAAGCTTTTAGGAGAGTTAGTTTGGCATACACCAAAGAGAATTATTTGGAGGTTGATGCGAACATTAAGCCCAATGGGCCTAAGGTATATGAAAGAGGCAAATGGAAGCCCATCACGTGGCTTCAGGGGCGCAATGTACCAGATCGTTCTTCATGAGAGAAAGTGTAACTAACTGCTGCCTTGCTGGCAACAGCAGCATGAGAATGAGAGGGAGCTAGGGGGGATTCGGTTACTGAGGGGAATATATGTGTGATGAGGTGGGAGAATAGTTTTTAGGCGGGAATTGGACTTCTGGAGACCCTTGGGAGAGAATAGGCCTCTCGAATTGCCTATACTATCTTGTATTTTCCATTTCCTTCTTCCTCAAGCTTTGTACCACACTGATACAAGTTTGATTCAATAAATCATACTACATATTTTTCTCTGTTTAATCTATTGTGATTTTTGGGTTCGTAACAGAGGTAACAAGTTAGAGAATGATTATGTACATAATAGAGATTAAAAGGCATTAGATTTCACTTTATAGTTCTCTAGAAAAATTCCTAGTTTGCTCAGAAGGGAGATTGCTGAGGTCTTGTATTTTTTTTGGTAGAAGATTGTTGAGGTCTTTGTTTAGGCTTATAAGCTACCATGTAGCAGATTATTTCTTTGATGGACGTTATTGCTAGATCTTGTGTTGTTCATCCCTTACTTGCTAGATTGATGTGCATTGAGCTAAAGTTGGACAAAGGAAGTTCCATCTTTGTTTTTGAGTCCACCCATCATCTGCCTCTTGATCTTCACAAATTATTCTTAGAATCACTATCACTGAAATTAAATTAAAAATAAATCCTATTGAATAAAATATGGAAAAAGTATCTTCAAAGTTTTATGCAGACCAGAAGCTGCAAAATACACCATGCAAAAAAACTACTTAAGTAGAAAAGCAAAGAAAAATTATAAAAAGGGACAAGAATTGCAATTGCTAACCTGATCAAAATTTGTGTAGAACGGTAGTACTCCACGATAATTTCGCAGCACTTCCCATGATTTTTCCACAAGACCCCACCAACTGCAATATGGAATGCATGGCAATGATGCTGGTACTAGTGAGTTAGACATTTAAGGTTTGATCTCCATCATTAATATAAAAAGAAACGTTGACCATGTAATTGGTATCAACTACCATTACCCATATGAAGATGCAAGAAAGTTTTTAGACTTTTTGTGGCAACAATATTTGAAGGATACAAATAATAATTAAGTTCTTAAATTTTTCCACTTGCACAAATGTTGTAATCATTGCACCTATGTAAAAATGATGAGAACTGGTAAAGATATAAATTAGCTAAGAAAGATACTAGGAAGGCGGTTAGTGAGGTGGAAGCTAAGGCTTTCGAGGGGCTATATCAATCTGTAGGTACCAAAAACGAGGAAAAACATATTTATAGGCTTGCTAAAGGTAGAGAAAGGAAAACAAAAGACTTAGATAAAGTAAAATGCATTAAGAATGAAGAGAGTTTAGTTTCGTTACGGAGCAAGATATCAAGGAAAGATGGAAGAATTATTTTCAGAAGTTATTTAATGAAGGACATGCAACAATAATGGACTCCGAGATTTTAAACACTAGCAAGGATAAACAAAATTATACCTATTATCATAGAATTCAGGAATTTGAGGTAAAGGAAGCACTAAAAAATGATGAACAATGGTAAAACAATTATACCATATGTTATTCCCATTGAAGTTTGGAAGAGTCTAGGAGAGAAAGGCATAGCCTGGCTTCCTAAGTTGTTTAATGAGATAATGAGGTCTAAGAAAATGCCAGATGAATGGAGGATAAGCACTTTGATCCCTATTTATAAGAACAAAAGAGATATACAAAATTGTGCTAACTACAGAGGGATTAAGGTCATGAGCCACGCTATGAAACTGTGGGAAAGAGTAATTGAATGGAGATTAAGATGAGACTCACATTTTAGATTAGGTTTTATGCCAGGGAGGTCAACCATGGAGGCAATATACCTTCTGCAAGGTTTGATGGACAAGTACCAAAGGAAACAAAAAGGCCTTCACATGGTTTTCATTGACCTAAAAGCGTCTTATGATAGGGTGCCAAGAGAAACCCTATAGAAAGCTCTAAAGAAGAAAGGAGTTCATGTGGCTTATTTTCAAGCTCCTAAGGATATGTATGATGGGGTTAAAACTAGTGTAAGTACACAGGGCGAGGACACAGAAGATTTTCCTATAACTATAGGATTACACCAAGGGTTGACTTTGAGTCCTTATCTTTGTACCTTGGTTTTGGACGTACTTGGTGGGAACATCCAAGATCCAATTCCTCAAAGCATGCTTTTTGCAGATGACATAATCCTAGTGGAAGAGTCAAGAGAGGGAATAAATGGTAAAATAGAGTTATGGAGAGAAGCTTTGGAATCACATGGTTTTCAGTTAAGTAGAAGTAAAATGGAGTATATGAAATGCAAGTTCACCAAGACACGAGCTAGCACTGACTTGAAGGAGAAAATTAGAGATCATACGATACCACAAGTTGCACGGTTTAGGTATCTTAGATCTATCATACAAAGTGACGGAGAGATTACGGGAGATGTATCTCATAGGATTCAAGCTCGGTGGACGAATTGGAGAAATGCCTCAGGCCTTACCTGTGATCAGAAGATGCTTCTCAAGCTTAAAGGAAAATTCTATCGAACAATTATAAGACTAGCGATACTTTATAGTACCGAATGTTGGGCTGTAAAGTGCCAACAAGAGCACAAGTTAAGGGTTGCAGAGATGAGAATGTTGCGGTTGATTAGGAATGATGGATTCGAGAGAAAGTTGGAGTAACGCCTATTGATGAAAAGATGACAAAATCTCGCCTAAGATGATTTGGTCATGTGAGGAAAAGACCAACAAAAGCCCCAATAAGAAGAGTTGATCATATGAAGGATAGCCTGATAAATAGAGGTAGAGAAAGACCAAGGAAAACTCTAAGTGAAACCATTAAAAAAGAACTTGACCTAAATGGTCTTTCTGAAAATATGATTTTTGATAGAGCAGAATACAGTCATTTGATCCATGTAGCCGACCCCATTGACTTCTGTGAGTTTAAAAAGAAAAGTTATCAGACTTCTCAAAAAGAGCAAGTGCACCAAGAGATTGGGATAAATCAGTAAGTTCCTATTCAGGATCAAATAAGTAGAGACCATAGAATGTTTAGTTACCAAACATAATGCTACAATGCATAATTAAGACCGAAGTACCAATACTTTATATGATTCTCTCAGGGAATCAAAGAACTTACAATCTTGAAACCAAAGTTACTAAACTATAGTTTGAGGCTATTGAATAGGACAAAAACTGATTGTGTAAAAGATCATGAATTCTATAAATATGCAACACATCTTCACACAATTTAGATTGGTTTTTGGGAGTGATCAGGAAGAAATGTAATCAGGAGAAGGTTTGAAATAAAATAATAGGCTAGTCATGTGATACATTTTAGTGATACCAATCATGTGGACTCATCCAGATGTATTATGTTAATCCAAAAAGAAAATAGATGAGCCAAATGATCCAGGTTTTATTTGTCTGAACCTATACAATTAACACAGGAAAGTTTAAAACTTAAAGATGCCATCATATTGAAATCAAAACTTTTGAAGATATTGAAGAGTAGTTTCTATCCTCTTTTCATTTAGATATTTTGAATTGTAGAGATGGATTGTATTCATCATTTTTTCTTTCATCTCTAACCTTTATGTGGTCTCCAATTTTATGTTCCTTCTGTATATACAACGTTGGCCACTTCTGGCATTAAATTTTTTCTCAATATATTATTATGTATCAACTTAGTTAACCTTGAGATATTATATCAACTTCTTGAAAGGAAAAATTGCAATAAATTTTTGGGTATTGCAAAACAGATAGCTGCATTACCTATTCTGAGCAGTCTCAAAATCTGGTACTTGCTTTGTCTCATAGACCCATCCAGGAGCAAATATTGCAGCCGAGACGTCATCCTTTCTTAGTACATCAAGAGCAACATTTGCCTGAGACATCCATAATATAGAGTCATGAAAGCACTAGAAATAGCACTGAGATAATTACCAAAAAAAAAAAAAAGGAAATAACACTGAGATATCCTATTCACTTTACGAATCATATACTACACTTGTCCAAAATTATTGGGCATCTCAAAATTAACAAGTTTATGATGCAAACCAGAACCAACAGTAAAGCAATGAAACAGAAAATAGTGATTTAATGGAGAAAAACAGAGTATTATTGCTGAAAGTAGAAACAATTACAGTAGAGGAAGGTCCCTACTGCCACAGAGCTAAGCTCCTACAGAGAGCTATTGCTCTCCATCCATAACAACACGGCAGAATTCTCAAAAAGATACCCTACTATTCTGCCCTCAGCCTATTAGTAACCGTAACCCGCCAATTCCTATAACTACCCTCCACTATTCTTCTCTCACTGCCAACTCAGCACCTCACTCTCTATTTCTCCTGGAATAAACTTTCCAAATCTTAGGCCTATTCGACCCATAGTGATCCAGCTTCTCTTTTGGGCCCAAAAGCTCATCTTGGGCCCTATCAGTTTATGTCCCACATAAAACTCCAACAGCAAGTGTTATCCTAAATACATTTTAAATACAGTGCACTATGGAGCAAAAGTAACTGATAAATTCTCTATTTGGTAAAAGGGTATCTAGTTACAAGCATCAAGAATCTGACAGAACAAAAACTGCAATTTCAGAAAAAGTGCAATATAAGTTCTCCTGTACAATAATAGCAGATCATTACCTATTTATTGTTAGGCAGTCACCATTAAGTGATTAAATCAGGTGTAAGTCTATGAACACAAGAAACTAACAACTTCTATTGAGGAAAAAGAAAAAAAAAGTTGGCCGCTTCCCCATAGCAAGGGGTGCTAGTGCTACATGTAATAAGAAACTTATCTGAAGGAAGTTATAATGTTAAAAGAACATCCACAATAAAGTCTGCAATATACCAAAATGAAACCAATGTATTCTGATTATTAGAATGTCAAGAATGCTCTGCAAAACCATAAGCATTACTGTAAGCATAACTATTTATCCTCTCAATGAACTTGAATGTGAAGGACACAGTATTTCTTTCATAACCTGGCAGCCAAAATGAGGAACATTTAGTTTCCTTATACTGAATAAAATTTGTTGTTGTTCCTGTTGTGTGTGTGCGTGTTTTTTTCCCCCTTCTTTTTTGGGATGAGTCTAGTCAGAAGTGAAACACTTTGAAGAAAGACCATGCACAGGGACAGGGTAATTACTTAAACCGAAGTAAAACATGCAGTTCATCTATGAAGTCTATTATATGTCACATAAACACATGCACTAAGAAATATACAGGGCCAATGGGCCAAATTTAGTTTCTGGTCTATGTTCCACTCAGGACAATAAAAATTGACTACCAAACAAGTTCGAAATTGGGACAGCAGACATATAATTTTATAATAAAAATGTGTATATCACAGACCACATACATTCCACTGTCCACCACCATATGTGTTCCTTCCAAATACATCAATTCCCATGTACACATCAAACTTCCGATCACCAGCAACAGCAGCAGAGAGCCTTGGATTGTCTTCCTGCATGGTACATAATAAAACTAAGGAAAATGACAATTGATCAAACAGCAGTATTGCAGGAGCATGCCAGGGCAATATAAGCAATACCTTCCATGTATAGTTTACAAATATTCCATCACATATATCAAAGAAAGGCTTATTATATTTGTTTAGTTGATCTTGCCACTCCAGATTACCATCAATTGTAACACTGTCATACCTACATGACCAAGAAAAGAGACATCAAAGTCAACTTTTGGCACCATCCACTGCAATAAAAAAAAATTGATAGAATGACCTATATTCTAATACTCACCATAGCACTAATGATCCAGGCACTGAAAAATGCATTGTTAATGATAAATGGTTTACAAACTCTTTCAAATTAGAAATTTGCCCAGGGTCCAATTTTACCTCCATGTTTATCTGCAATTAGATGTTACTATTTGAATCATCAACAAGAATACAACAAATGCAATGCTGCATGGCATTAGAAAAATAGTTACGTATCTGTTTCTTAGAATAAATATGCATGACACACCTAATATGGTTTACTTCCTATCATAATGTCCATTCATTGAGAATGTCTGGAAAATTTCTAAATATGCATGTTTGTGGGGTCACTCATAAAATTTCCAAAGACACATTTCTCTTATAAAAATATTAGATATTACAAAATTTAGTTTTTTTTAAAAAACCCTAGTTATTGTTCTAGTAAAATTTCTACAATATTATTATCCCTCATTATTTTCTTAGAAATTTATTTCCGTTTCTATTTGGACAGTATTTGGATCAAACATCATGCAACTTCAAATTGAGAACCAAGTTTCATGGAACCCGAACTCAAAACATTATAGTTTAACAAATTTGGCACTATATGTGCATGAGGAGCATAACAAACCCTAGTTATTGTTCTAGTAAAATCTCTACCATATTATTATCCCCCATTATTTTCTTAGAAATTTATTTCTGTTTCTATTTGGACAGTATAGATCAAACATCATGCAACTTCAGATTGAGAGCCCAATTTCATGGAACCTGAACTCAAAACATTCTAGTTTAATAAATTTGGCACCATATGTGCATGAGGAGCATATGATGCACTGCTAATGCAGGTCAACAGTTCACTGATTGCTCATAAATAAACTTCAGGAATGTGATTGGAAATCACATATCAACTTAATTAGATAATATAAAAGGACAAAACTTAGATAAAGTTCTATAGGTGCTTGTGGTGTTGTTTCCCAATTAAAATATAACGTGTAATATTTTTTACACATCAGCACCAAAAGTGAGGATGATGTGGCGCTAAAGTGTAAAAAATAATACACATATTCTATTTTAATCGGGAACAGCACCACAAGCACCTATAGAACTTTATCTAAGTTTTCTCCAATACAAAATTCAAATAGAAATGTATATAAACTCTAATAACTAATAAGCACGCAGAGATAATGAATTATTTACTAGCCACCCATCGAAGCCTAAATCAGCAGCAAGCTCTGCCAAACGTTCTGCATACAGTTGTGCAGACTCCTTTGTTGAAAGCAGTGCATCACAGGCAGCCCTTCCCTCATCCCATTCGGTGATGAAAGTCCCCAACACCTAAGATATTAAAGAAACAAGTACAACCAAAGAAGTTCAAATATTTTTTTCTGCGGCTATTCAATTTGAAACTAGTTATAAGATTAATGACGCAATGGAATTATCTATTTACTGATTAAAGCATGAGCAATAAAAAATGTTAGAAACATCTCCAAGTGACAAACAAACTCAAATGCCATAAATCTTGAGCTACCCCATAAAAGATTCGGAAAAGAAGTTTAGATTTACCATATGATATCAGATCAGTTAAACTAAACCAGCTTTAGAAGCATATGATTGCCCTTAATAACCGATTCTTAGTATAACAACGAAGAAACAATCTGTCAAATTTTTAAAGATTATAACTTTATAAGTGTGGTTATATTATTGGTCAAACTTTCATTTGGCCATAAACTTCAAAAGTTAATATTTATGTCATTATGTCAAACTATTAAGTATTTGACAGTTACTGTTCACAGAAATATGAAAACGTACGTCAGCAGCCTACAATTCCAATCCCCTCCCCCAAGTCCCAACACAAAAAGACCTCCTAGTCCTTAGCACATGCGCAACAATTCTGGCCACAAAGTCATTAGAGAAAGACAGGATAATGAAGCTACTCAGCCATAATAATCATCAAAGAAGCCACCTTTAAATTTTTTTATCATTTTAAGCAAATTCACATTTATGGGTCATGGAAAGTCATTCCAGTTAAAGATTCCCAACCACCACCACCACCACCAAATACTCACACACACAAAAACAGTTTCACCTCAACCTCTCCAAATTAAAGAGTGAACATAAAACCATGTTAAAAAGCAAAGCCACAATCTTGTACAAGCAAGTACCTTAACGCCATGGCGATGAGCGGTGTTAGTCCAGCAAGGAGGAGGAAGAGTGACAAGACTGTGAGAGAAGTACACGAACACATCGATCAAATGCCAATGCCATATGGCATATGCATCAGGATTGGTGCCACCCTGAACCCACTTGTCATCTGAGTAACCTCCAGCCATATCATGGCACACAAGCAATCTACGCCGATTGGGCAATGAAGAAGAAAACCCATTTCCAATGGGAACCGAAGCTTTGTTAAAAGGGTAGTGAAAGGACTCAAAATAGGAGCGAGACTCCAGCTCTTGGAGGGTTTTGATTGGATAAGAAATGGGCACGGAGGGTTGCTTGGGATCAAAGGGCGGAGCTTCGGAAGCAGAGGGTTGAGGCTCTGCCTCGGATTTCGGGTGGGACATGGTGAGAAAAAAGTAGAGGCTTTGGATTGTTTGTACAAGGAAACGAAGGATGTTTCGGACATAGATTAAGAATTGGCGGTTTATATAGGCTCGAACAAGTTGAGGAATCATCCCACACCATGCACATGCCAGGTTGCCAACGTTTATATAGGCTTGAACAAGGTGATGCTGGCTGATTTGGATTCTCTCCTGTTGGAAGAGAGGTGCTCTAAGAGAGAGGAAGAAACAAATATAAATTACATTTTAAATATTAAAAAATATTTGTCTCTTTTTCTTTCCTTGAGAACCTCTCGTATAACAGGAAAGGATGCAAATCCGACGCTGAATTTGTAATGCTACTACTACACAGTACAGACTAGTGCTACAGATTTTTCTTTATTCTTTTTCGGTTTATGGGGAATTTTATAATGCACGTGAATCTGAGTTTAACTGAAAAAAATGTATAAATAATATATTTAACTATTAATTATTTCAACTTAATGCCATATATATATATATATATTCAATTGCCTAATTTATTTTATTAATTAACATTATTATGTTTTTAATTTTTTTGGAGAATTGCTAGAGAAGAGGTTGATGCGCTTGTGCTTTTTATTAATGAAAACAAATTGTAAACACAAGCTGAAGGCATCCTTTTTGGACTTACAAGTTATAATAATACTTAGGGATGATTTATCAAAGAAGGATCATCAACAAAAAACTAACGAAAAGATTCTTATGATATATTGTTACTTATATAATGTCTCCTTGGTTAAGCAAATAAAAAATGAGAAGATAAAAAGAAAATTAATATTCTTTTAAATTTATTTAGTAAAATAAAAATTTAAAAAGTTAAATATAACTTATTTTCATTCTTAGATTCTTAAGCTTACAACTTGTGTGTAGCTTACAAGTAACAACGAGGACCCAACAATCATCAATGGCTTCACCATTACTGTAATGTAAGAGCATGCATATACCTTAACGGACTACGGAGTAAAGTATGGAACAATGAAAAAAAATTATTCCCAAAGGTCTGATATTAAATGGCGAAGTAAAGCAGAATTAAGATCATTATAATTTCCTTTACGCACATTACTGGAGAAGATAAGTATAACCCAATTCAGAGGTTTATTTATGTTATGTTAAAGATCTTCATATGACAATGCTAGATACTGGTTGCCTAGGGCCTTCCAAGTAATTTCATGCTACGGAAGACGATGGTGCTATATACAGTGCTCTTCATGGGGCCATGGCCGCGGTGCTTTACTTTCATTCCCATCCAAGTGATTTAGACAGGGCAGGCATGCCCTACTAACCCAAAAGTGCCAAAAGGAGATGTGGTGCTTTTTAAAAATAAAAACTGAGCATAGAAATATATGGTCTCTTTTTTTTTTTTGGTAACAATATACAGTGTCTCTTTGAAGTCTGAATAGGTCTGCAAGTGGTTGGCCACCTAGTTGCTTTCAACCTTTGTAGTTGAAAACTGGACTCTGAGAGCTTTGCGGGCTTAGCCTTCCGAATGATTTGTAATCTTGCTTCCAAGGACTTCCGAAGGTAGGAAAACTTCTACTCCCAAAAGAAAACATCCTAGCAAAGTTAAATTCATCCCTTTCAATGTACCAATAAATAAATAAATTCATCGCTTTCATGAACAAAATTACTTCAAGGCTAAAAAGAACATGCGGAATTTCTCTTCCAAATAGGTGAGGGGCTTAAATCTTAATTCATTGACATTCAGTAATTATACACAGCAATATTTTTTAATGACTTTGTTTATTAATGATACAAACACCCAGAACATAATTCTACTTTTATGTTTCTGCAAAATCTGACACTACTAGACTAAACAAAGTCACATGTATCTCAAGTAAAGAATAAATAAATAAATAAAGCAGACTAAATAACAGGCAAACGATTTGGATAAGGTTCATCTCATGCTTGTGATAACCTTGATTGGGATAAAAGGCACTCTTTCTCTCATCCAAGAAATTTCATCCAAGAAATTGTCCCTTTTGACAAATTTCTGCACTTTGTAACCACTTTCCCTGTATAACAAGCTGCAAATGTCATTCCGTCCATTGGAGGCCTATAAGGTCGGCTACAAAAAGGAAATTGATCCTCTGCACTCTTTAAACTCCATCACTAGAAAGATGTATTTATCCCAGATCTTTCAGATAATGCCAAAAGAACCATGTGGCATGAAAGGATGCTGTAATTTACCACCCAAATTTGTTGTTTTTAGAACTGTCATTCAGCACTTAACACTTTAAGATTCCAACACCATCCATGATGTCCAGAACAGCACAATCAGGCATGCAAATTTTGCTTTCAAAGTAATTCCTCAGTGCCTGTCAACTTGGCATATTCATTCTCGTCTATAGTCCCCTTTTTCAATTTTTTCAACAAGCGGTATTCTTGCATCAACTCATCCTCATCTTCAATTGTCTGCTGAGCACGTCTCTGTCGGGCTGTTTTCTTCCTCTTGACTGTAGGTGCATTTGGGGTTTTGCTGGGTTTTTGAGGTTTCACCTCTTTCTCTTTGGCTTCTTTCTTTGCTAGCAGGTTCTTCTTCCTTTGTTTCTGACGTGATTTATCCCTAAATATATTTACAAGGACAACAGAAAGGTACTTAATATTAAGTTGAATCTGGGACATTCATATTCAAATCAACAGTAAAATCTTAGGTACAAAGAACTGTAGTTTCCATCATACTAATATCTTAAAAAGGGAATAGGATAATCCAAATCAACATAGCACTAAGTAAGCAAAAGAACTGCTCCCCAATCCCTTTCCCCTCACCACCCCTCAAGCAAAAAAAGCAAACTTCTTTCCCCAGAAAATATAAATGTTGCTAAAGAGGAAAAAAATTAAGGGCAGAATTGAGCTGAGCTTGAACCACTTTCCATCGAATTTGAGCTCAAACCGAGCTTGAAAAAACAAGCTTGAGCTCCAAATCAATTTTAATTTTCAAACTCAAGCTCGAGCACTAATAATTTAAAAACATTAAGTTATATAATTATAATTATTTAATTAAATTTATTATAATTACAACTTTATAAAATATAATAACTATTATATATAATTAATCTAGCTCGAGCCGAGACTATCGAGCTTCAATGCCCTGTGTTCGAGTTCAGCTTGAATATAATCAAGATTTATACATTGTTTGAACTTAAAATTATTAAACTGCAAAACAAGCCAAGCCCATTGAGTTACTCAATTCCATTGCCACCCCTTAGAAAATATGACAATAAGGTGAGACAGACACATTACAGATTTAAGCTATGTGCTTGTCATTCTATAAACGAATATTGGTCCAATTGATGCTTTTATCTTAGAAGGTTATGATATGAAGGGGAAAAAAATACCTGTACTTAATGTCCTCCAAATTGATATCTTCAGCTGGTTCAAATCCCTCAGTGGAAAGTGAGTGTTTTTTTACCTCTGACATTAAAGGAAGTTGCAATAAGCCGTATCCCATGGCCAATTTACCAATTTCAAGTTCTTTCCACCTGTAAGTAAGAGTGAAACAATTAGTCTAATAGTGATGATGTTCATATTAGAGTGACAACAACAACATTATACATAAACATTACTCACCTAAAAATATAAGAGCAGTGATGCTCTTTATAAGCACGGATGTAAGAAACAAATGCCCGGACTCCTTTCTCCATGACATCACGATCTTTTTTTGCAGCAGAACGAATCTGAAACAAGTTTTGATTAATAATATTGTGATCAGAAAATTAAAGAGAGCAATTATCCCATTCGCAGTTTGATAAAAATAGGATTGCTAAGCATGTTTACCTAGACAGTCAATCAAAATAAATTACTTGTAAGAATGAATGAGCAATACCAGCATCAGCCTAAGTAGCAATCAGGGTTTCAATATGTTATATCTGGGTATTTATTTCCACTAATCATGTTGGCTCTATTAGAACAAATGTTCAGTTAGGTTCACAGCTCTAATTACTTCAATATTACTAACCAACATAACAAGGGATCCTCCTGTTGTGTTTATACAAATATTATGACAATACAAAAGTTAAGATAATAAAGGCCCGAAGCAAACCTGAGGAACAACTTCATCTGCATCATCAGAGCATCTTCTCTCTTGAAGAGGGACTCTTCTTATACGCAGGAATTCTACATAAGATTCCTCCTACACATTTATATATATTACTTTACCATAAGAAAGGCAAATGGAAAGAATCCTATATAGATTATCAAACAACATGTATATACTCGTGACCATACCTTTGGAAATAAGAAGACAACAGCATGTCCTTGTTTACCCAGCCGAGCAGTTCGACCAACTCTATGTATGAAAACATTTGGATCTTGAGGAGGATCATACTGTGCAACAACACGGGATAAGTTAATTGTATTCCAGATATATAAGCTTTAAAATGGTACATATCAAGAGAACATTTGAACCACAATGTACAATTTACTTTGGCAACCAAAAAAAGAAAAAAAGAAAAGAGAACCAAAGAAGATAAAACACAATAGAGTCAATAGACGGTACATCTACATGGTCACAAAGCTACCTGCACTATACAATCAACACCCGGTATGTCAAGTCCACGTGCTGCAACATCCGTACATAGAAGAATTCCATTTGACAGGGATGTAAATGAAGCTAGTGCTTTCTCCCTGACAGTCTATATGGCAAAAAAAAAATTCCATCAAGCATACAAACAGTTAAAATTAGACAACAATAACGGGCGGTGATGCCGGTGAGAAAAACAACAGTTAACTATAGAATATTAAGCTTCTGTATTGACAGATGCTAATAGCCAAATTTATACCTGCTTCATCTTTCCGTGAAGGGGGATCAAGGAGAAGCCTTTCAAAACAGAAAGGCGAGGAAGGACAACTCCCCAATAGTCAACACAAGCACAAGTCATGAAATATCTGCATTAGAGTGGAAATTATGTTTGAGTATCATAAACTATTCTTCTACTACTCAAATCATATTATTATCAATGCACAAGTGCGTAACTCACATTATAATTTTTCTTGAGCGATTCTTAATAAGGATATCTACAAGCTGTGATGGCTTCTTATCTGCCTCACATTCCAAGTACTGCAACTCAAGGAAAATAAGAGGATGAATATAAAGCAAAGTGAGCATAACCTGTATCATGCATCTATTAGCCACACATGAAACATGTTATATGTATTCAGGTAATACTGCCAGAGACACACTGTTAAATTACCAAATACCAAATGATATTGAAGTGATTCCACTACTAAAGTGAAAGTGTGAAACCATCGGACAGCAAAGTTACATGTATAATATGCAGTAGGCTACCATACATTGTACCTCAATGTGAAGTCCTGAAGGCGTCTTTGAAGACGCTTGTTGTTTTGATGCTGCAGGATCATTTTCTGGTTTTGTTTCTGCCCTGACTTCAACCCTCACAGGGTTCCTCAATCCTGCCTTAGCAAGCTCTTCAACAGCCTCAGTTTGAGTAGCAGAGAACAGGCCAGTTCTACGAAGCTTAGGCAAGTGAGATATAATGGAAGTTATCTGCTTCTGGAATCCCATATCTAACAGCCTATCAGCCTCATCTAAAATCAAAATCTGTTAAGCATAAACATAATCACAATCACGTCTTCTGACTAAAGTTGAGATAAAAAATATCAAACATTCTATCATTGTCAGTTAAAATTTCCAACTGCAACTAGCTCATAACATTCAGGGATCTTAAAGATGGATGCAGATGCACGAGTTAAATACCATTTTGGAATCAGGACAAAATAAATCTTTAATATTATTTATAGAGTATATATTCACACATTATTATATACAAACGATATCAAAGCATCCATGGAAATCAACAGTGAAAACATATACCTCAAGGTTTTTAAAATCCAAGACATCCATCCGATTCATTATGTCGTATAGCCGACCAGGTGTGCCGATCAATATATTTGCACCTTCTTCCTCTATTTTCTTCATGTCTGCTTTTACTTCTACTCCACCAACGAGGAGCATCGACTTAACATTCACTAACGTTGAAATGAATGGTTGCGCAACGTGATATATTTGGGATGATAGCTCCCTTGTAGGAGATATAATTATTCCTAGTACCTACATATAACGAAAGGCTTGACAGTCATAAAAACAACGCATATTTCGAATCGCACACTTCGTTCACTGCTCGGAAGATGAACGAACCTGATGAGGCTTGGGATGAGAGGAGGAGCGGCGTAGAATCTCAACAAGAGGAAGAACAAACGCTAGGGTTTTTCCTGAACCGGTGGCGGCGTCGACGGCCACGTCCTTGAAACTGCATAGCAAGGGAATCGTGGCGGCTTGAACCGGTGTGCAGAAGTCGAACCCGGACTCTGATAGGGCTTCGAGAACCGGCTCGGAGAGTGGCGGGTTCAGCTCAGAAAAACGCGTGCTCGTTAACGCTTTGTTGGGGAAGTCGGAGGAATCCATGGCTGCGCAGCACTCCGCCGTTGCTCGCTGGGTTTGGGTTGCCTTTGTCATGTGTAATATCGTCGTTTTGTTGTCCTTTGTTTTTAGGGTAATTTTTACATATGAACTTGCAGGTTATTGAAAATAACACGGAAGACCCTCTTTTAGTCTTTAATTTCTAAGTCTCCCCCCAATTTTATTTTTGTTTTATTTTTTTAGTTAAATATATTTTTATTATAATTATAAGAAAATTATATATTATTTTTATTTTATTTTATTTATAAAAATTTTAAAATATAAACTATAAAAAAAATAAAGTAATATTTTTATAATTATAATAATAATATATTTAATTAAAAATAAAAATAAAAAACAATACAATCTAAACCTATTATAAAAGAATGTTTAGTTTATTTTTTATTTTTATTTTCAGTTAAATATATTTTAATTATAATTTCAAAGCATTTTTTGTGGAAGGAAAATTTTCCTCTTCTTTTGAATGCTTGCTTAGATCATTTGAAAATCTTAACAAGGACTTAGTGTGTATTTATTTCAATTTTTCCTTACTGCAAATGTATGTTAGTATTTTTTTCAGAATATTTTTTCTTTCTCGTACCATTAAAAATTATGTGAATGACAATCTTTCCATTTAAGATGTGGAGGTGGAGTCTTATCATTTAGTAGGAAAACGAATTTGGAAGTTTAATGCTGACGTAGAAATGTTCGTTAAAATATTAATTTAGCATCATAGTTTTACGTTAAATATAATTTATTCCATTAACTTAAAATTGATTAAACATGTATTTATAATTTTTCAACATTGCAAAATGATTCTCATTGTCAAATGTCTTCAATGTAAACGAAAAATAATTAAATAGAAAATGGTAATACAACGTGACAAATATAATCCATTTTTTAGTGATATGATGCAAGCATGCTAGCATAAATTTAAAAAACTTTCATCGGTGACTACATCCACTGACACGTGACATTTTTTTTTTTGTTATATTCCATAACACAAATTTAGACTCACGTATACATCTTGAACATCTAAATTTAGAGGTGTGAAGATACGTCAAACTTATGGGTTGGCCCAATAACCCAATAAAAAATATTAGTTGAGTTAAAGAAATCTTAATTCAATCTAATTATGAATTAGCCCAATTTAGTTTAAAAATAAGATGGCCTGATACGAGTTGACTCGTTGGGTCAACTATATAAAATGTTAATTTTTTATTATATATTTAATTTTATTATTTTTTATTCATATTTTTACTTAACTAATTTTATTTGGATTTAAAAAAAAGAATTAAATTTAGTGAGTACATCTAAATCTTTCTTTTTTTCTTTACTTGAAATATGATGTTAATTTGTGCTAATTCCTTGAATTAATTAATTTATGGTTCAAGCGATGATGCATAGATATATCTTAAATTGTTTATGTCGAAAAAAATATAATAAATCTTTACTGTTTATATTGATAACACTTAATATAATCTATTATACTTGTATATAATTTACGTACATGATTTTTGGGAACTTTAATTGATGTAGAAACTTAATTTATTAATAACTTATTATTATAGATAAAAAAAGAAATTAAAAAAAGACAAAAGAAAATTCAACTCATGGCCTGCTTCAGCTTAGTTCGTAACTTATATTGGTTAGGCTGAGCTGACTATTTGCTAGCCTTCACCCATTAACCTAAAATAAGCTTGCCCTAAAACAGACTGGCCTGAATTGATAACTTTATATTTACTTAACTTGAACAAATACATTCTTTTCCAATCTCGAAAGCTTGAACTTCTTTCTCTTTACATAGCATGTGTTTATTTTTCAGCTACCGTTATGGGTAGAGGGGAATGTTTGCACATACTTTTAAGACAATTTTACAACACATATATAAGAAGCAAGAATTATTTTATTTCTCTACACGTTGGTTTATGTTTTGGAGAGTGTAAAACAAACGGACTCTTAGTGCACCTCAACCCATTTACTCGTATTCTAAGAATATAATAGAAACCTATTACCCTATGTATAAGTTTGAGTGCAAAATGCACATCTTAATTTACCCCCAAAGTCATTAGCAGATGATTGGTAGCTAATGTTGTTAAAATTGAATTTGATGGTGAATTAATGAAATTTTTAATTTAGATTTAGTTATTTAAATTAGTTAATCAAACTAAATGACATCATAGAAAAAATCATATGTAATAATAAAAAATATATAAAAATATTAATGAAATATAAAAATAATGAGTTTATATATATACATAATTTAATGATTATTCGATTTAATTAGATAAACTTAACAATTCAATCAAATTTTAATTAATTTTAACTTATTTATAGTGATATAATAATAAATTTAATTATTAGACTAAACTATAACACCTTAAATGTTCAATTCATAATCAAGTCGTCCATTTTGATTTAATTCTAACATAAATGTTAGTGGCAATAGTTTTAGGACCTCTGAGCCGAAATTGTAAAAAAGAAAAAAAAATCTTATAGTCTATAACCTATAATTATTATTTTTTTATATAAACTAAATATTTCTTCGTCCGAAAAATAAAAAAACTAATCCTAAGTACGTTTTCTTCTGTACATCAGCTCAATAATCAAACTCGAAGATATTTAAGATTACCAAATATCTTACCCTCGTTCTTCCACAAATTGGTATAGTCCAGAATTACTAGCAGGCATTTGAAGCATTTTCCCCCGATATTACTGGGGTGGATTAAGCAATTACCAAGAATACGTGGTCCCTGTGCGCAGCGAAGATGTTTCCTCCTCATTTGTCCCATTTCAAGCTCGTCCTGCCTCCATAGCCCAAATCTTACGCTTCTACCGTGCCTTCTCTTCTTCAATCTTCAACCGGAAGGAACCAACCAGCATGAAATAGGTTTCTTCAACAATGACAATGGTAGCTGGACCTGGACGCAGATTCAAGAGAACCACATGGCTCATCACTCTCTTCACGGTTTTACACCGAATCGCGTCTATGAGCTCCACCACTGCAACCTGCGACTTCGCTTTTCTCGATGGAAACAAGCTTTACAACTACACCCTGAGTTCTCCCATTCGCAACTTCCCTCACGGCGTCCTCAGTGAAGACGGGTGCACCCTCCCGCTCTCTATCATTTTCTGTTTCCTGATCTGGGCGTAACCCGCCCTTTATTGCCGCCAATATGTGTTTGCATTGCCGTTGATTTAACGTTGTTTCGTGTTTTCTTGTTGTTTGTCGGATTTGGGAATCATCTTTCTTAGGATTTTTTATTTGTTCGTTAGTTTGATGAACTGTGTTACTGCATGTCCTTATTCGTTGATTCAAATTCAGAAACACTTCCGGGGTTAATTAGTTAATGTTATAAGTTATAAGGAGAAAGTGCAACCCTTTTAAAGTGCTTAACGTTTGAAGGAGCTAGAGTTTTGGAACTTATTTGCTTGGAGGGTACTGGTGATTAGTGTCTGGACTCTGGTTTTATTTTAATTCGGTTATAACTTCATAATTTGCCCTTATGTGACGAATTGGAAAAGGAATTTACTATCTTTAAATATGATTAGTTTGTAACAACATGCCAACTATATGGTTCTGAGTTCTGACTGAAGATTTTGATTTTATATTTATTTCTGTGCATGTAGATTTTACAAAGTGGCAGTGAACGGGACCATCCTTTGGTTTCAGGTTGGCTCCATCAGGTCACACTTATTTCTTTGATTTCTGAGTAGTATCATTGGTTAGTAATATTTTTTAGCTGCCAATAGAATCCTTTAGTATGGTCATTGCCGTCGGTCATAAGTAGTCATATAGACAGAAATCTTGTATTTGCTTTCGGGCTTGAGCACACTGACTTTGTAAGCAGAAATTTGCTTCCTTCATGGCCCCTGCAATGAATGATTTAGAGTGTGCAACTATGCAAGTTCAAACACTATAGGTGGACTGGATATGAAGAGATGGACTTTCAGAGCATAGCATCTACTTTTTTATAGGCAATGGTAGCCTTAATTTGCTTTATGCCAAGTTGATCTATAATTGAATTTTGTTTATTGGATGTTTGAGCAGCTTTGCAGTGGAATGATTTTCAATCATGACCCTCCTACATGTGCTGACTGCTGGGTAAATGCTTCTCTTTTTCTGCAAAGCTATTTTCTTCATATTGATAGAGCAGCAAATAGTAATCAAGATTGTGTTGCTATCTAACCTGTACGGGATAGATGTGATTTATAATCATACTTTATAAGTAATTATACATTTGTATGAAATTCATATCTTTATAAAGGAATAGTTGATGAAATCACAGGTGTTATATATATATATATATATATATATATATATATATATTTGATATTTGTAATATATCTCAAATATAATGTTTCCTGCTTTCTTTTCAGTACTAGTTTCTTGTCACAGAGTCATTTTCCTTTGTATATATCCATCCTTTTTAGCTTCCTTGAAGATCAGTGGAGTAAAAATTATTTCAGACTGGAGCCTATAGGAAATGATCTCAATAGTTTATATTAAGCTTTGCTTCAACACATCCATACTTCCTGTCACATGGATATGCACTTACCAAGAAACCCAACAACAAATAACAGTGAAGGTGTAGATTTTAATGACTATGGAAGAATAAGTTATTAGATTAGTTACCTTACAATCAAGCATGATTTGGCATCATAATGTATTATAAATGTTTCAAAAGGTGAAGCTGATTGGAAATTCTATTAAGTTTAATTTACTAACAAATTAACAATCAGTTGGTCTAGACTAGTGGTAACTGTTCACATATAAGTAATGCTACTTGAAAAGGTTGAGATGAAGTGGAAGAGCATATCAGTAATAAATAGCAGTAGGGACAACATTGGATAAGATTTTTATGGCAGTTCAAAGGTCCTGACTGCTATGTGGATCAAGTAAATTATTTCATGGAATATATTTAAATGATGGAATTCTGCACACTCTTGTTTTAATGTTCATTTTCCCATAATTTTACAAATTTTTCTGCTTATTTGATTGTCTCATTGTATGTTTTAGGATTGTGGAGGGCCAACACATTGTGGGATGGATTGCAATGCTCTTGTGGCAAACAACATTGGAGGTAGAATTCCCGACACTTCTGTTTTCTCTCATTTACTTGCATTTGTGTCTAGTGTCTACTGCTTAGTGCTTGTGGCAGTTCCTCTGTAGTGTTTCAGTTCCTCTGTAGTGTTTAGTTGCTGTAATTGTAACCAGTTTCTCATTATAAATGGAGTTATATGATTTAGTGCCTGTTTGGCCTTGCTATGAATTTTCTGCTGTCGCAAGAATTGCTTCTGCCAGAAACACTTTTTTGAGATCACCATTGAGGAAAATGCAATTCAGCTAATTTTTGCTTCTAGTCTTCCTACTTCTCTTTCACAGTAAAAAATAGATTCTACTGCCATATCAAGTGATTTAGGTTACTGGCAAAACACCATTAATAATGCCTGAAAGTACTTTTATTTTCTTAAAAACCGTTTTATACTATGCAACAGCATGACCAAACTGGTTCTTAGTAGCTCCTTAGTCCTTACTCTTATAGAAAAATGTTACCTGGCCTTTTATTTCTGCAATTTATATTCATTTTATTAGTATTTTGGCTGGTTGTTTTCATTTGTTTATCATTTTTTGTACACTGCTTTTGTCATATGAAGAACCTATAGTCCAGCATGATGCGGTGTGTAGTTATTAATTCACCTCCTTTTATATGTTCATACATGCTCTCTTGCGCTCTCTCATTGAAACATCTATGCAAATGTGTTAATACATGAACTACAAAGGTTCTTTTCATCATTAACATTATTTCAGCTTGTGCATGATGGTTTTATTATAAGAATAGCTTTACTTAGTAAAAACTATGTTCTGTAGAAGAGGTTCTTATGGGTTCTAAATATTGAGTTCCCCTTCATCATCAGTTGGGCAGGGCTGTGGGTCAAGAAAATTAGCACTTGGAGTGATGTCTCTACTCTTTAGTTTGCTCAACCATTTTAGCTTTTTGAATTTTAAATAAACAATATCCAATTATTATGGTGTTTTTCTCAGGATGAAATTTTAAGTAGGAGAGAATCCATGTCTTATAACATAGTGATAAATGCAGGTTATCATGTATGCACAACCATAGGACGTGGCTCAAAAATGGATGTTGATGTCATTGGTAAGCCCAGTTCTCCTCTCTGTTTCTGTTCTCTAATTTACTTCAAATGATGGTTTTCTTTTGTTAATTTTTGGTGCTTCGTTTATGCTCTTATGTATGTGTTTTATGCATGCTGTTATTCATTATTTAGTATAAGTGATTTTGAATAAAGCTTCTAATCATGACCATAACTAGAATATATGTATGGTTGTAATGCTATTCCTATGGCAGATAAGAAAAATCCCCACATTGGTGTCATTGTTAAAATGTCAAGCAGAGGCCCTAAGTACAATTGTTCGCTGGCTGTGTCTGTGCTTTGTGATTTAAATGGAGTACAAGTAAGATTTTTATTTTATTTTTAAGTTTTTAATTGATTAAACTGAATATTATGGACCTATTACTGACTGGAATATGTTTCCTTATCAATCCTCTGCTTACAGGGACCTCACACTCTGGAGAGATTAGGGGCATGTAATTATGTAAGTACTCTGTTTCAGGATATCTTTTATCGCTTCCTTGCATATTGTTTATTGTTGTATGATGTATGTTTACAACATCCTATCATGGTTCTTTGTATCCATGTGCAGTATATATCAGTGACAATTGTTGAAAATCTGGAATATGTCGAATACGGACTCTTGAATCATTAAGGAACATGATTGAATTTGTTGGCTATTCCCATTCATCTAGCTTTCGTGAATTCTATCATAACATGATTGCATATTGTTTATTGTTGTAACCTTGTTTCTTAAGCAGGCTACGGAGCTAAAGCATCCATCTGGTTGTGCCTTGATCATAAATGTTCATGGGAAAGGATGGGGGTGGTTTGGCACCTTAATAACCTTGTAAGAACTTTACTTTCTTGCCTGGCACTTTTAATTATTACATGGGGCTGTGATTTGGTTAAATTACTAATAATTGTTTCATCTTGATCCATTGGTTGATCTCATTTCAGTGTCTTATGCCTTTTTGGTGCATATCTTCTGGGTGGTATAGCTTATCGATTTTTCTTCCTTGGGATTCGTGGTATAGATGTATGTTCTCACTTGTCCTTCTTCTTGTTGTGTATTTTTTTGTTAGGTTGTATATGTCTATTTTATATATGTGTTTCATTTAGGTTGGTGTGAATTCAATACTCCATAATTGTTTTAACTTCTGGTTCCATGCTTAGCTATGGTGAAATTGATTGAATTTGCTCAAGTTAATATATATTGAGGGGCAGTGATTGACTCTGTACTTATTGAGGAGAAAATGACAGAAACTCATGTCAAGTGGTTTGGTTATGTGAGAAGACCAATTGAGGCTCCAGTGAGAAAAGTGGATCAAATGGAAGATTGTCCTGTTAAAAGGGGTATAGGAAGACCAAAGAAAACTTTAGGAGAAACCATTAAAAAAACCCTTACTCTAAATGGGTTTATTGAAAATTTGGTTGTTGATAGAGCTTAACGGTATTGGTTGATCCATGTAGCTAACCCCACCTAGTGAGATAAAGCTTGGTTGTTGTTGTTGCACACACACACATGAGAGAGAGAGAGAGAGAGAGTTGGACTTGTTATGACTTATGCAGAGAATAGGAATTGTTGTACTTCCTTGATCAAAGCAACTTTTTGAGAGCACTAAAGCAACCTTTTGTGGGGCTTTACAGCAATTGGGATTGAAATCTTTTTTCATTGATCCTATTTTTCAGGTTATCCCTAACTTGGACTTCTGGGTCAGCTTGCCTCGGAGAACACAGGTATTCTTCCACATAATGCTTCAATATCAGTTTTTCCAATCTGGCAGTAGAAGAAATAAGTTTTTTGAACTTTAGCTCAATCATATGGTCAAGAAGGTTGGTAGTTTGTGTGCTCTAATTTGTAGTCTAATTTGTCTTTGCAGAGTTTGTGTGCATCTTTGGTGAGGAAGTTTAAGGGACCGTCTCAAGGTTACCGGAGCTCCTATTCTCCTGTGAACTTTTGAGATTATATTTTTTATTCTGGATTTATCTGGTGAATTCATTACGGATTACCTCAGATATGAGATGAACATGCTGCAGAAAACTGCAGATAAGTCACTTTTCAGATGCCCTACAGGTCATGGCCTGATGCTTCCTTGATATCGAACTTTCTGCAGAAATCTGTACTTCTTGCTCTGACTATCCCTCCACAAATTTGGTACTTTAACATTCTTTTATCTCTCTCTCTAAAAGAAAAGGAGGAGGAGGAAGAAGAAGAAAAAGACAATAGAAAAAGAAAGTCTAGTGTAATTCTAAAAAAAAGGCATTATAATGGAGCTAATACAATAATTTTGATTGACATTCTTTAGGTGATAATCATGATAATTGAATGAATTTTAGTTTATTGTAACTTGTATTTTGTTACTTTGATCGTTAATTCATTCTTCTTTCTCATTTTATTCACTTTCACTTCTTTTCTTTTCTAAGTCATTTTTGCATTTAAAGTTAGTTAATTTATATATGGATTGGGTGTCTTTATGCTGTTAATTTTCTACCATGGGAGCCTGAGTTTATATAAGCGAATTTCGACTTCAATGGCCAGCTTCATAATCTTAGGCCTTGATCCAAATCCTATCCTATTGATCCCTTATTTGCTTATGTAACATTGAAAGGAGTTGCTATAGTATCTTGATGGATATGTATGTGAGTTGTCAATTATTTATTGAATATTGGTTTCATCATAAATATTTTTAAGTCTATTAAATATAAACAACAATTAATGAATGGTTGACAATTCATTCTAAGTTTCGGTACCTAAGAAAAAAAATATGAGTATAAAAATAATTTCCAACATTGAGTCTTGCATCAGTGCGCTTTATATTTGTGAGCTAATAGGGAGCCACAGCAATCAGATTTGATTGCTGCTCTCTATTAGGGAGCCACCACATATATACCTTGTAATTGTATATCTCCCAGTTTGAGCCTAGACGACATTGTCTAAGTTCATTGGCCAAGAGAGTTAGCTGGAGCCGATATGAGTGTCGGGGCTAGTTTAACTGAATAAGATGATGGAGTGTAGCTGTGGCATGAATGAACCACAATGGAGCCATTGTGGTAACTTGATGTCATCAACGGCTCACGTGCCAACATGACTCGAAACTTGTCTTGGTGAAGTGTGATTGTTTGCGCATTGTGTAATGAAGTGTGATTGCTCGAACCATGGTTGGGTTGTTGGAGCCCATAGCTTAGTTGGATTATAGCTGCGAAGTCAGCTGTGTATAACTAGATGGGCTTGGGTTGGGCGCTGAACCAATATAAGATGGGCTTTTGGAGTCGTCATCTACGTGGGTGGAAATAGCTGTTTAGCTCAGTTCAATTAAATTTAAAACTCAATAAAACCAAGTACAAGTAACATATAACTCTCAATAATATAATCGGGCTGAACTCAAATATCAGGTGGGTTTCTCGAGTTCGATTAATTAAATATAATATTTAACATATTTTAATAAATTTACTATTAAATTTTTTAATTATTATAATTTAATATTTTAAAGTAAAATTATTGTTTGAATCAAGCTTGAGATCTTGATAAAATTATATTAGAGTCGATCTCGAACACCACTTGTTAGGGTTCAACTTAACTCAATTCTAATCTTAGTTACGGGCTAGTTTTAGTGATGTTTACAGTTAATAACCTCGTTAAAAAAAGGGAGAAAACTACATAAATATTCCTTGAATTTTATTATGTTTTGAAGTAGTTATCATATACTCATAGATCTATGTAAGAGATCTTTAAACTTTTTATACTTTTAAATAGACTTTCACTAATTAAGAGAAAATTGTTTGTCCCTTGACTTACACATGTTGATTAATATATATCACAGTCTCTTATTTGTCTACATTTAAAAGGAAGTTAAATTAAAAGGAGAAAATATTTAATTTTTTTTAAAAAATAATATGAATAAATTAGATATTGTCATATGTATTAATGAATATATAAAAATTATGTAATAAATAGATTTTATTTAACTTATGTATGAATTTTTTATTTATAAATTTTAAGAAGTTTTCATATGAATTTAAAAATTTATGATGATTAGTTCAAATTGAGGTTAAGTTTAAAAGACATCTGTGCATTTTTTTTTATAAAAAAAACAATAACCTTCATGTTCAGATTATAATGTTTTTTTTCTATTATTATTGGGATAAGGGAAGAAAATATATGAAAGTGTGTCTACAATAGTTTGACGCCTCTCTTCAGAATAACTATCAAGTATTCTTAAAAGTTGTACTATAGCCGTTGAAAGCATATGCTTTAACATTATTTAGTTTAGTATCAATGTACATTTGTATGCGACTTTTGATAACCATATCATCAATTTTTATGTGTTAGCCAGCTAGTCCAAATTTTTAACAGATACCTTATTGATCAGAATGAAAAGGAAAAATAAAAATTGTGTCTAACCCGAGTCACCAGGGTTCATCAAACACTTTTGATAGTATCGTTCGTCTAGTACAAAAACTATATCCAACGCCAGGGTCACCATGTAAAACCATGTCAAGCAAGCACTCCGGGGAGGATAAAATTTTGAAAAAATGACTTAAAATTTTAATTTGGTAAAAATAATTATTAATTAGTTTATTTTAAAAATTATTTAAGTATTTAATTAATAATTTATATATGATTAATTATGTATATAGTTAATTAATAATTCAGTTTGAAAATAAATTATTAGTTAATTGTATGTAAATTATTGGTTAAATTAGTTAAATATTTTGTTAATTTTTGAAACAAACTAAATTGTCATTATTTTTACCAAGTTGAAGTTTTAAGTCATTTTCTCTAAAACTTTGAAAGCCCAACCAAAAGGTTATAGCGAATAACATATAGAGCCAAGTTTGTTACAAATTATTTTATGAAAAAATTACTTTTTTAAGTAAAAAATTATTTTTAATGATTTTGATTGTGTTTGTTTAAGCTTATTAAAAAAATTATTTTTTTAAATTATAATTAAAATGAAAAACTACTTTTATCAACTTTTGAAAAAAAATCTCGAGATAAAAGAGAAAAAAACTACTCTCATTTAAAAAATAATTTTTATGATTATAAACAAACATAAAATAACTTACGTTTTTCTTAAAAATTTCTAAAAAATAATTTTTAAATTATTGAAAATCAAAATTATTTTTTTTAATCTCTAACAAACGGGCATATAGTTAATGTAAGTTCAAATTATTAGAGATATAAAGTTCTCAATTAAGAGATATAAAATTATTTATGTGTTTTCATTTATTTTAAATTAAAAAAATTCTTGATATGGTATCAAATTTTTTATGACTAAATAATTAAAATTTTTGACCATTGTTGTGTTTATTATTCTAAAAAAAGTTAGATTTTAACATAAAATATTATAATTCTGTAGTAACTATAATTTAACCTTGAAATCTAAATAACTCTTATATATAAAAAATGTGTTAGAACTATAAAATTATTTATATATTTTCATAAGTTAAGTTTTTGATAGAGATAATTATATACACATTCACTAGTACACTACCGCCAAATCAAACTCTACCAGAATATGAGAAATTCTTACATATTTTTATAGTATTATTCTTATTAAATAAACAAATGACACATGTTATTTATTTGACTATATTCATATGTACTCTTCTCATATATAATTTATGTATTATTTATTTATTAGACAAAAATAATACTTTAATAAGAATTTCTAGTATATACTAAATGAAAGTGAACTACTAATCACATGCTATGATGGATTTTTGAGATATTATAGTTAATTTATTCGTTTTTGGTTGGTCCATCGTTTTAACATTTTCTAAATGTCCAGCGCAGCGACGGCTGCATAATAACATATGCAGAGTCCAAAATTCCAAATGAAAGCTAAACGTGACCTAACACCTAATCACCCTCCACCTAGGGTCCAAAACCATATTCATAACAAAAAATGGCCATGCTTGTAGATACCTTTTTGTTTATCCTATACAATGTAAATGAAACAGGGAAAGTGATTATTATTCCAAATCTTCCACACACCCTTAGCTTTGAAACCAGGCAACATTTTAACATCCCACACGACCCATCATAAAAAACTAAATGTACAAAATTATTATATTACAAATAAGTTTATAAAATTAAATAAATTTAGAAATAAATTCAATAAATAAAAAATAACTATGAATTTGTATATAGAAAAATATATTATTTACATACCATATATTGCCTTTTGCTTATGGTCTCTCCATTGAATTTTTTTTCCTTGGTCATTCGGTTTGTTAGGCTATAGATAATTTAAGTTGTAGTTACATTTATTCAGAATTTTACTGTTGGATAGCATTTAAGTATACAACAATAATAGGATTAATGATAAATAAAATTTTAATTAATATAATATATCGTTTAATTAATAGGATTAATAATAAATAAATTTTTAATTAATATAATATATCGTTTAATTAATAAATTTAATAGTAATTAATTAATTTATAAGTAATTAATTATCATATTTATTATTCAAATAATATATTATATTAATAAAAATTATTATTAATCTAATATAAAAATAATATAATAAAATTTTGTGATGCTTACACCTTTGACAAAATGCGTATGCAGACGACAAAAACTCCGCATTGATTGCTTCCACAACCTATCTTAGCTTCCACTTTTATTTTCAAAGCAGAATACTCATTTGGTACATGAATGGAAATAGGAGAACAAAATAACCCAACAACCCCACAACTAAGGTTGGGGTCCATGCATGCAAATGAAGCCACCATTCTCATCCTCTTCCTCTCCTCCTTCTCTTCTCAGAGCCAAGGCTCGCCTCTCTCCCTACCTCTTCACCCTCTTAGCTTTCATTCTCTTCGCTGCCATCCTCTATGGCCACGACCTCATCTGGATCTTCAGCCAACACCTCCAACTCTACCCCAACCAAGACACACTCTTCTCCTCCACACCCGGTGAGTTGACTCAGCCCGCGCGTGCTCAACTTTTTCATGGTGCTTTTTTTTTGGGTTTTTTTTATATTCTTTTTTGGGCTGTCATCTCAGCTGAATTTGGTGGTGAAGAGAGGATCAAATTCAAGCGGCAGAAGGTGGCGTTTGCGGTGGGGGAAACGGAGGAAGGGTGTGACATGTTCAGCGGGAGGTGGGTTCGCGACGAGTTGACTCGGCCACTGTACGAGGAATCGGAGTGTCCGTACATACAGCCACAGTTGACGTGTCAAGAACATGGGCGGTCCGATAAGGAGTACCTGCAGTGGCGGTGGCAGCCTTACGGTTGCGATCTTCCCACGTAAGTGCTTTCCTGTTTTTTTGTGCGCGTGTGCTTTTTTTATGGGTCAAGCTGTCGGTGGATCGAGTCCATTTTTTGGACCCGTTTTGGCAGACACGTGTGAAACGGTGGTGATAGGACTATGAACATGGTAGTCATAAATAACTCACCATCAATTGAATGAATGAATGAATGGCTCCACCGAAAGAAAAAAAAAGAATTGAATGAATGGCACCAAAATTTTTGAACGAAGAGATGCGATGATGGCGGAATGGGACACTAGTGGGGAACCCATACCCTTGGTAGATTTGTTTTGTAGGACGGTTTGTCTCTGTTTTCCATCGGTGGGACTTATAAATCATGGACATTTCAATGCACAGGTTATGTGTGGAGAATGAATATGACAGCATGTTTGGATTAGTTTTTTTTTTTTTATTTGAAAAAAAACTTATAATTAAAATGTCCAAGAGAGAGATTTTGAAAAAAAAAAGTTTTTTTTTTAGTGTGAAATAATCAAAAACAAATATGCACCGACTATGATCGAGTGAGACACCTTGAGCTAAATTGGTGATTTTGAGAATTTTTTTAAGTTATGTCAAAATTGAGTCTTTGAACTCGTTTTTTGGACATGGTTTTGACTAGGGTTGATTATTATTGAAACTGAAGATTAGGAGCATGATTCCCAATTGTTTTATTTAGAATCTATCTTATTTGTTTAAAGTGTGTAAAATTGATTATAAGTTAAGATTATTTTTCTATAACTAAAAACAACTTTTTTTTTAGAAAAACTTGTATTTGGAGTTTTAATTATGTGATGGTAAATTATTTCAAAAGTTTTGATAGATAAATACTATTTTTTCTTCAACTAAATAAATTTTTTAATTATTCTATATTTCTTTGAGTAATTTAATACATAAAAACAATTCTTTATATACAATCCAAACAAATTTTTTTAGCTTAAAATCAATTATGAACTAACACATCCAAACATAAATTAATTGTCAGTTAATCCAAACACAGTATTCTCGAGTTATGGCTTCACTGTTACCTTCTTACTGAAATGACTATTTGCTTGTAGTTGAAACTTTAGGTCTTTCTAGTTTCTAGGTGTTAGATTGATTCAATTGTTAGGTGGCTTCTACCGTGGAGAACTATAACATGTGGTCCACCTATGAGTCAGTAAAATAACAGGTAATAGTAGGTTGCCAACCCTTTACATATTTTTTAAAAAAGCCTTTTGTATTTACAAATTAGACCCTTAAACCTTAATAATTGTTAAATAGTTAATAACTTGAATAACTTTTAAAATATAAGTCTCCAAACATAAATCACGTTAGGATAAACCCACTTTTAACTAAAATCAAGTTTGTAAAATCATGTTCATCTAAAATTAAGTTTACAAAATCTAAACAAAACACTCACTAAATTAATGCTCCAACCTATAGTATTTTATTCATATGTAACCAAATTTTATTTCTTACATAGTAACTTATTCCATAATATAAATTTATTTTTTTATTAAATAATATGAAATAAAATAATTCTCAAAAAATATAACAACAATTGTTTAGAAAATCATTTTCGTGAGACATTTTATATTTTTTAATATTTAGATATTTTTGAATTTCGAGAGATTTAAAATAATAATAAATTAATGTTATAAATTAATCTATAATATCGATATTTTAAAATTTTTAAAATACTAATTATTAGAATAATCAAGTAGATTTCTCATTGATCCTGAAAGCGGCCTAATATTTATGTTTTTGTAAACCAACATTTTAAATATGTTTAATTAGATTTCTTACTATATGGTTTGGGCTAAATAAATAATAATTTAAAATTAATTATACACATCATTAATTTTCTTTTTTAAGTCAATAGAATGCATAAATTTTAAATCAATACAAAGATAAGATTTTGAAAAATGTTAATAAATTGTGTAAAATAATATTCATTTTGTGCAACAGCAAAAATAATGTTGCGAGCTGCTACAATCTTAACAATCTATGATTTTTTTTATAAAAATGGCTATGGCATAAGAGCTTTTTCACACAAGAAAAAAGAACAAAAAATAACAATATTTTATTAGGAACAAACTTGTAATATTTTACAAAAAAATAATAAACTTTATTGGGGTCTAATTTATAATTTTTTTATTACAGGTAACCTATACTAATGGTATCTGATTTGCTCTGATCTAAACCATCCATTTATTTTATATTAAATCTAACGGTTTGTAATCGATGGTCCACCGATGAACCATTTAATTGTTGGTTCACCTTAGACGTCACCCAATTGTTAGGGTATTTGAAATTGAAATAAAGTATGTTTAAGAATCTAATCCATATGCGTCTTTAACAAAAAAGAGTGGATGACAGAGGAGCATAAAGTTAATTATTCAAGTCCTAATGGACATTCTATAGACCAAAGAACCAAATACATCTGTGCCCTTCAATTGGGCTAGAAATTAAGTTTTAACTTGTAAGTGTAAACAGATATCATATCACGTACTTTTCACTTTCTTAAGTGAGAAGGAAAAGGACAGACAAGAAGAAAATTAATTGCTCTCTCATATGCCCATTAACTAGTAAGAGTTCCAATGAGAAAACGATAATGTTATTTACATCAAAATTTTAGTAAGCAAATACCAATTAAGATTGTCAAAAATAGCTTTTCCTTTTCCTTTGAACTTCTACATACGGAAACTATTAGAGGAAGCTTTATTGGTGGTTTGGTCCTACCTTTGCTTTGTTGAATATATTTCTATCCTTAATAAACATGACCGAAATAGGATTTGAATTATCTAAAAGGATAGTAATATAGTGCGTTGATAATGAGGAAATTAAAGAATTGATTCTCATAAACTTATGATTTATTATACATATACAGATATACTTATGATTTATTATACATATACAGATATACTTGTATTTTAAAAATGTAAACTACTAAAATTTTTTTGGTTGTAACATTAATAGTTATCAACTCTAAGTTACACTTTACACCTTAATCCAGCAAATTAAAAGCTCCCAAGTGATCATTAAGGCAAATATAACACACCTCTTGACCAATGCTACAGATTCAATGCCAGTTTGATGCTGGAAACGCTTCGTGGGAAGAGGATGATGTTTGTTGGGGACTCCCTCAACCGGGGTCAGTATGTCTCTTTGGTATGCCTTCTCCATCAACTCATTCCCAAAGATGCCAAATCCATGGAAACATTTGATTCACTCACTGTCTTCACAGCCAAGGTAGGTACCTCTTTGCTTATGCATATTTCACAACTTTATAGTTTTAGCTACATTATTATGCCCACCCTTTTTCTCTCTGTTCATTTTGCTGTATTTAATTAGGAATACAATGCCACAATTGAGTTCTATTGGGCACCTTTTCTTCTTGAGTCAAACTCCGATAACGCTGTCATCCATAGGGTATCTGATAGGATTGTCAGAAAGGGTTCAATCAATAAGCATGGCCGTTATTGGAAAGGCGTTGACATTTTGGTATTCAACACCTATCTTTGGTGGATAACTGGCTCGAAGATGAAGGTCTTGTATGTTCCTCCGCTCTATTCAAGCAACTATTTACTTGGCTCTCTCATTTCTTTTTGCCAATGCCAATGTTGCAAAATAATTCCCGATGTCTCCTCAAATTTTCAGACTTGGATCTTTTGATGATGAAGTAAAAGAGATTGTCGAGCTCACAACAGAGGACGCTTATCGTATGGCTATGAAAAGTATGCTTAGATGGGTGAGGCTGAACATGGACCCAAACAAGACAAGAGTCTTCTTCACCAGCATGTCACCTTCTCATGGAAAGTGAGTAAAATACCACACACGCACACAAACTCATACGTATACACCACCGTCATAATTTTCTTTGCTAAAATAATACAGTGTGATAGTCACATTCCAATGTTCCTTACATGTTTGGTCTATCTGTATCCTCAGCTTCATTATTCCTAATAGTAATTTAAGAAGTTTGGTATATGGAAGCACAAATGTAGGGACTCACATAATTCAAGTATATATGGCAGAAGCATAGAGTGGGGAGGTGAACCAGGAGGGAACTGCTACAATGAAACGACTCCGGTTGATGATCCCACATACTGGAGCTCTGACTCCCAGAAAAGCATAATGCAAGTGATTGGAGAAGTGTTCAGAAAATCCAAAGTGCCCATTACATTTCTCAACATCACCCAGCTCTCCAGCTACCGTAAAGATGCACACACTTCAATCTACAAGAAGCAGTGGAGCCCATTGACTCCAGAGCAATTAGCTAACCCTGTTAGCTACGCTGATTGTGTGCACTGGTGTTTACCTGGCCTTCAAGATACTTGGAATGAGCTTCTGTTTACCAAGTTATTTTATCCTTGAAAGTTGAAAGTTTTTCAAAATTGAAGAGATCCTCGTTCTCTTGTGTCCATATATGTCATCATTGGCATGTAAACTTGTAAATGGGAGGGTACAGCATGCGGCGATTAACCTTTCTTTTGTTATAGAAGTGATATCTGGGATGAAAAAAGGGAAGAATGAAAGAAATGAAAGAGGATTTGTGTACAATAATAGTTAGCATTGAAAAGGGAGGAATTCATATATGGGAAAATTGTATTGACTTTTTCTGTATTTGGAAGGCCAAAATTCAAAATTTTGCTGTTTGTGTCTACCACCATGATGCTTACAGTTCCTGCCGAATTGAATTGCTATTTTACTTTCTGTTTACCGTTGGTACTTACGCAATTAAATAGAACATGGGAAAATTCAGTACACCATTTTACATATTACTAGATTAACACCTAATATAAAAAAAAATTGCATGCAATTAATGTACTTTTAAATTAGTTTGATACTAATTAAAAATTAATAGTATTAGTTAATTATGAGATATTGTTAATGATATAATATATGTTGATGATGTGAGCATTCTAGCACATTGTTGCATTAGCTTTGGCAAAATATTCTTGTCACAATTTTCATGAATTCTCGAGTTGTGAATTTCTTTTTATAATTATAAAATGTGTAAAAAAATGCCATAATTTAATATAAAACTTGAAACAAATAGAAAAATAATTTGTAAACATAAAAATAATTCATCCGGTAAAAAATTACAAAAAGAAACTTATCATGGATATATGCAAGTAGCTTAACTGCTTATACAAATTAAACAAATTTAGCAATACAAGTTATAGATATATACAATATGATAAAGAAAACCTAAAAATTATTTTTTTTTCTAGGTTTTTTAAGTTGTTTTATTGCTTCATCACGCATTCTTTTAATATCCCATTTAAAGGATATTATCACAAAAAAGCAAGGGATGTGTTGTAAGTTACGACAACATTGAAATTGCATCTAATAAAGAGAGATTAGATAAAATTAGCCAATTATATAAAGTCGAAAAATGAAAATCCTTGAGGAGACAAAAAGAAATCTATAAGCAAAAAGAAAAAAAAAAGAGACAAAATGTGAATTGGTATCTAAAACAAATACTAAAGAAGAAAAAAATTGAAAGATAAAGCAAGAGAATAAGAGATGAACTCGTTAACGATTAAACAGAATATTGAAAAGAAAAAGAATGAAACCAACCTACAAAATAAAAATTATGTTGAAATAATGCTGCGTAATGAAAGCACTACAATTTTTTCTTATTTATTTTAAGTTATCATAATTCACCGTATCAAATTGTAATAAATTGAAGTTAATGATTCACCATAGTCAATGATAATATTATTATAAATAATTAAAATCAAATAAGTTTTTTTAATTAATATTTTTATAAATTATTAATAATTATAATTTATTTTAATAATATCTAAATAATATAATAAAATACTAAAAAGTTCCACTTATATATACCGTATACATAGGAAAGAAAAGATTTTGAAGTTTTTGAAAAATTATTCCATCTCGCATTGAAGATTGATTTTTTTTTTAGTTCCATCGAAATATTGATGTGATAAATATTACATAAATAGGCATGATTAAAAATAATTAAAGTTAACATGATCATTTAAAAAAAAATTATATAATTTTACGTTAAAATCTTGATTAACTTGTTAATTAAATAATAAATGTAATTTTTAATTTCTAATCATTTTATTAAAACAATAAATATGCTGCCTTTTTTATAAAAAAATTATTAGTATATGTAAATCTTCTTTCTTCGTTAAATACAGATTAATATATATATCATTCACTCTTCTCATTTAAATCATATGTCACTATTCTCTTTCTTCATTAAATTACATTATCTTGAATCATTGAATTAAAATAAAAACAAGGAAAAGAGATTGGTGTAAGAGTAAATTCTTACACCGGTATCAATCGATCTCAACCCATTTATAAATCAATTATAAAATTTTTGTATCTGATCTAATACTTTTACTAATTCAAATGAACTTATAAGTATAAACTTATTGTGGGTATAAAATACTGAAGTAGTCTATTAAACGTGATTGTAAATTATATTAACTTAAGTAGTAAATAAGTTTAAATTTAGTGATTAAGAGACTTTTATAATGTCAGAATTTTGAATTTACATAAAAATAAAGTAATAGCCTCAATACTTCAAAAAGAATTACTCTTACAAAGACCAAAAAAGTGTATATCATTAAGAAGATTGACATTTCAAAGTAATCGTGTTCTTTTCTTTTTGTATTTTTTTCTTCTCAAAGAATTATTCATTCTCAAACATGCATGTAATTTTATATCTGGATACATATAATTTCACAATTTTTTTTATTAATTTATAAATACTCAAAGAAATGAAGACTGTTTTGAAAATTTTCAGAGAAAAAACTTATAAACAACTGGTGAAAAATTACCTTGGAGTTTTCTATATATAGAGAGATATTACTTTTTTCTTGTCAGTTTAGGCCTAATTCAGAATATATCCGACCCGATTCCTTTAATTTGCTCGTCTGTGAAGCTCTGTGCTAAAGATTAGGCCTGGCTTCACTTTTTCAAAGATACATACTGTACAGTAGGCCTTTATCTGCGGATTCTCTTTTGTTTTTTGTTCACCTATGAAACGTCATTGAGGGAAACTAATATGACTTTAGGGCCTAAAAAATTGTCTTTCAAGCCCATCTATGGGTACAGCCATATGTAGCAAAAAAAAAAAAACCAGAAATAAATACAAGCTCGTTATACCAACCGAAAAAACAAGAAGCTCGTTCATTTTTTTTTTATAAAAAAAATACGAGCTCGTTCATTTTTAGGGTTATGCTTAAGCTTGCTTCAATTTTGACCTATGGTAAATAACAGTTTTTACTTTTAATTTTGATAAACAACCTCCATAAATTTTGGACATTTGACAAATAATCCATTCCATCCAAAATGTCATTGATTTATGAACATATTACCTATAAAAAGGAATTGTCTATAATTATGAAAGTGATAAAATTTTCACCTAAACACACTAGCTTGTTGAATCAAATTGTTCCAAATTTCCAACTTAATTCATTGATTGAAGGTTTAAGCTAGTTAATTAACAAAATTAAAACTACAAGGGCCTTATAGAGCATCATCTCATAATCACACACAATTATGAATGCAAATTTTGTTTACATAGTACTTAACTGAATGACGTCAAACATCATTTTACTCCAAACAGATGTGCACTGATTTTGACATTTACCAGCATCTCACTAATTAAAAGGCAAAGGAGAGAAGATCAATTAATTAATAAGTAAATTGTTAGGTTCATAGAGAAGCGGCCTAATGTATATCGATCTATACCTCTATTGTCCACGTCCAAATCAAATACTCATAAACGTACTTTCGAATCTTATAAGGTTCAGAAAGTTCTTTTTTTAAAAAAAAATAAATAGTTTTTCTTATCCATTTACAACTTTGGGTTTGCAAGTGTTGCATGCCTTATAACAGGATATATACGAACTTATATATTGCATATGCATGTGCGCTATTATCACGAACTTCTCCTTAAAAGGTGAATATTAATTGATTATTGAAGATTCTAGCTCTTCTTCCTTAATGTGTTTGGCTGAGGAAATTATCCTTTTCTTTTTTGGCCCCATTATTTGGAAGTGGGAGAAGATTTCTGTCGCCTATCACCTCATCCTCATGGATGCACGTGTGAATCATTTTCAAATCTGTGTGCTTTCTGAATAGCAGCTACCTGCAGGGTCTGATCAGAAAATGCTAACTAGATACATATATCTTGACGCTTATTGCTAATAAAAATCTACACGGAGCAAAACCTAACTGCAGATAAGTGCTTTTAGGATGTGGCTGATAAGGAACACCGCAAACAGGTTCTACATAGCAGAGCATCACACCGACTCATTAAAATATGTATTCAGTTCTATATCTGTTGTAAACCATTAATTTTATATATATATATATATATATACCTCTAGCTGATCTTGCTCTCACGTTTAAGGAGACAGTTTACGTCATGGATTTTCAATTCATACTTGGGCGGAAGTTAGAAGAGCTTTTCAACTGGTATTGACACAAAGCTTTTAAGACTCGAGTGTGATATTGATGACCGAGGATGATCTTCTACTGGACCACATTTCTTCTTCCCTTATCTAGTTGCTTGTATTTCCTATGTAACAAAACAAACAAGAGTTGCTCAACAAAATAAAACAAATATAATAATATATATATTGTAAAACCTTTCAGACGTCGGTAATTTATTTCTGTTCAATGAATTGCCTACAGCTAGCAAGCTAAAGAGATGCCGATACTGTTCATTTACCTGTACCTCCAAGTCTCCAGCTCTCCAGCCAAATATATATGGTCAAAAAGCGAGAGAAGAAGGAAGGGGGAGAGGGAATCTTTATAATCAGCAAATAGAATAGTACGTATTCGGTTGATAAAGAAGAAAGTTTTGGTCAATTTGACAGTGTCTTGTGCGGTAAAATGACTCATGGGACACTATTCTTCTAAATGTAAAGTAGAAACAAACAAGGTAAGGGTGAACAAACATTAATGAAAAGGCCCTTCTTGCCCACTTGCAAGCCAACTTGCAATTCTATCCATTGCTTCCACCCTACAACTCACGTTTGTATAATGATATATTAATAACAATGAACACATATAAAGAGAGGAAAAGAGAGAATATTAGCGAGGAGGCAAAGAATAACAACTTGACATTGTTTACACAACAAGTTGAGTTCCCCCAAAGCAAGTTGCAGTTCAGAGGTTGATTCGTTCACCAAAGAAAATTAGTTTTTAAATGACGTCGTAATCCATATATATAAATATGATAATCATTATTATTAATATTATACGCTTGATATCATACGTGCATGGCTATCTACGGAAAAACTCCATTTTTTTTTTAATATTCCTTTTCCATTATCAGGGTTTCAGATATCCTTTCTTAACTAGTACTTACATGAGTACAATTTAGGTTAGAAAAAAATTAATGGAAGCTTCAGAGCAACTTGTAAATACCAGTGGCCACCGTCATGCACCGATTTCCACGCTCAGAAAAGATAAAATCAAAAATTCTATTTCTTCCCTTAAGTCTTGACATTTGATCTAAGACAAACATAAGAAGAAGACTCGATCTGTTTCGGTTTTAACTTGTTGGTAGTTATTTAATGTACTTTACCACTGCTATAGTGCTGTGGTTTGTGTTTAGTGTTAACCATGATTTAAAAAAGTTACTATATCTTTTTTTTTGGTTAATCATCATAATTAGTTTTTTGGATCGAGTGAGTCTTAAAGTATTTTCATAGGCTAGGCCCTTATAAGACTAATCTACGGTCGGTAGTTTATAGCATAAAGATTTTTGCTGTCTTCTAACTAGAGCGATTCTTACTGGGATTCAAACTTACGTCATATCTAAAATTCAAACTTACATCTGCTTACCAGCTCAACTAACTCTCGGTTGGTAAAAGAAAATTGCTATATATATGTATGGACATAAAAACAAAAAATATTGAAGATGCGTGTTTTATGTGAAACACATGGTTGGCACCGCATTTCAAAATAGTGAATATTCAAGCTTTGAGGTGGACCATCGCAAATGGATCATTAGAGACGATTTTAGAGCACAAAACATTGAATTTGTTTCCGCATGAAGTAGCAACTTGGTTGTGCATAAGGCCATAAGCACAAACAAATTGCGATAAACACTGATCCCTGATTGAAATGATTAAGTTTTCGAAGTTGGTGAACTATATTTGCGCAAACTTTCGGTGACTTGAACACCCTCAAGGTCTTCTTTGGCAGTTACTATTCAAACTTTAAAGCGGCTTATCCGGCGGGTATGCATGCATTGTGACGATTGATTTTGTTTGAAACATTATAAAAGTTGTTATAGGCAATTAGTCCAATTCATAGATCTATGTGTTCAATATCAATTTCTTCCTAGGTGGACTTCACGTCTTGGTAATAATAACCTGCCCCCAAATTAATTAAATCACCCAATTAAAATGTATCAATGTTTTTTCAAATCTATTATCTTTCAATAAATCTCACTCCACATGGTCCTAATAGGATTTGAACATTGAGTGTTCAGGATCAACTACCCAATACTTAACTATTGAAGTATAATATTACTCATTCTCCCTCGTGATCATCAAATAAAATAGGGAGTAAGCACAAAAGATAAGAGCTTGTCAAACTGTATATGATATGTATTAACAACATTATATAAAGCAGGCCAAAAAATAACTATATAAAGAGGAAAAAAACCACATAAACAAGCTAACAACAAAAAAGTTTAACAATTGACGTAATTCGTAATTATCATCTCTGCTACAAATTAAAAGAGAATTTATATATATAACAACCAAAAAAAAAAAATACAAGTTCGCTACGGATACGATGGTATCCTATTACCAGCAATCCTAGGATGGAAAAAAGAAGAAGAAAAAAAAAAAGAACTACATTATATATATGAACATGTCATTATTATATACGCATATATATGACGACATTCAACCATTGCCATCAGACCAAGAGTACCCCAAAAAACCTACTGATCTACCCATCCATGAATTCCCAATACGAGCATGAATCTATGTCCATGAACCATGATACACTAGGATACAAGATCCGAGCCCATATTCGAAACAAAAAGAAAAAAAAAAACCCGGAGGACACAACCCATTTGAAAAAAGAAATTAAAACAAGAAGAAAAGAAAGAGAGAGTGAATGAATGAAAGTAACTAAGGTTGGGAATCATTATCAGTGTTCAGAATTGAGTTGACGATTTCTGGCTATATTCTCGGCGATCTGAGCCAGGGACTGCAAATTGCAACGCACGATTGTGCCCACGAACACGCAGGTTTCCTCGTTCGTGTTACCCGGCGGTACGTCAACGACGTACGACTCGACGACAAGTGTCCCGTTCCCGTTGGCGTGAAGGGTCGTCACCGACCGGTAGTTCCTCAGACGGTGGTCACCGCCAACGACGCTGAAGCTGATGACGTGGCGCTCGTCGTCGAGGATCTCCAGCCGCTCGGTGCTGGACACGGCGGGGAGGCCGGAGACGACGCGCACCTCGCGGAGGGCGCCGACGCTAATGCCGTCGCCGTCGATGACGTGGCAGCTCTTGACGAAGTTCTTGTAACCCTGAGGGTTGTCGAAGCGGCGAAGCACCGGCCACACGGCGGAGACGGGGGCGTCGATGGGCTGGGTCACGAAGGAGCAGCACTGGTTGGGCCCCACCATGTGTGCGTGCAGGTGGCGAGCCACGGAGTCGGAAGAGGGAGGGAGGGGGACCACGAGACGCGGCGTTTGAGGTTGTTTCGGGCAGTTTACGCCGTTGGCGATGGCGTCGGTGGTGGGGTTGAAGTTGAACCGCTCCAGCTGAAGAGCATAAGGCATGTTTTTTTTTTTTTTCTATACAAAAATAAATATCTCTCTTTCTCCGGCGGAACCGGTGTTTGGGAAATTAAAGTGGTGTGTGTGTGTCTATAGATTCTTTTTGTTGTTGTTGTTGTTGAAGAAGCAAAGCATATTATATATGAGGGTGTGGGAGACGGCAAGGAACAAGGCAAGACTGAGAAAGAGGCGAGGTTTTGTGTTATTTTGAGGTTGGGTTATTATTTTTGTAGTCCAAGTTGCATTAGTTTTGTTGTTGAGGATTTTTCTCTCTCTTTGTTGTTGTTGTTCTTAGGAGAGGAGAGTGAAGCTGATTGAGTAGAGAGAGAGGAAGAGGCGTTACAAGGTTATAGTTATTGATTTCTAGCGAGGAGCTTACGCAGGGCTTGCAAGTGGATCATCAACTTGCAAGTGTATTTGGACTCGGTTTTATCAATTATTCCTTTTCTTTATTTCAAACTGCAACTTTGCCACTCCATCCATTCTTATTTTATTCGTAACTTGCCAACAAATTTCATTTCTTAATTTGCCAACTTCCTTTCCTTTGGCCCCCACCCTCTTTAAACTATTGTTCTCATTTATCTAAAAAATTGTTTGTATTTAAATTACCACCATTCTCCTAGTTTGTTTCGGTAGTGTTTTGGTTTCTCTTTTGAGTTTAATTCAAAAGTTTATTTTTGATTTATTATTAGTGTAAAAAAAAATTATACTGTCATCTAATCATGTATTGTCAAATCATTATAAGAGTTTGACTATCATAACGACTATCTTAAAAGTTTATGCCAATGAGTTTAATTTTTATTCATTGTTAATGTAAAAAAATTTTACAATGTAATTCAATCATGTATTTCCAAATCATTAAAATAGTTTGACTATCACAACAATTATTTTGAAAGTCTAACTCTTTTAATAATGTATCAATATATGATTGAATGACAGTGTAAAAAAACTTTATACTTACAGTAGATTAAAATTAAATCTTATATTAATACATAATTAAATGATAATATAAAAAAACTTTATACTTACAGTAGATTAAAATTAAATTCTTCTCTTTTCTTTTCTTTATCCAAATCAATTTGCAAAACAATGCGTAGCACTGTGCTATCCTCCTCTTCATTTTTCTTTTAATAATATTAATTTCATCTTCATTTTTTTTATTCTTAAACTAAAATTTATGCATATGAACGGCTTTGTAGCATAATAGCATCTCCTTTGATCATTAAGAGTTGCGGCGTTCAAGGGAAGTTTCGATCCCCCACACCTTATTTTTCAATTCCCTACTTAAATTCTAATAGGGATCTTCTACCTTATCAAAATAAAATAAAATAGACATGGGTATCTTTGAATATAGTCCATATTCTGTAGAACAGTACAGAACTATATATATCAGGTAATTGTTAGCTATATTGCTCAAGTGTTATATATATATATATATATATATATATATGTGCAGTATCTTTCTTTTAAATTTTAAATGCAAATCATTGGATACTTTCCTAAATTAAAATTAACAAAATTTTAAAGGAAAAGAAGCAAGTTCACGTGATGACAAAATTCATATATAAAATATATTGGACTGAAAGTACTAAAATATGTTTTATTGCAAAAACCATAAATTTTATTTTTGGTTAGAAAGGTGATAAATTATAAATAATTACAATTGAAATGTGAAAAGTTTAACTGACATGAATAAATATATTAATCAATTGATGAAATTTTAAAAGATGTTGAGCATAAGGGAGGAAAGCAAAGAACACGAGGGAAACAAAAAATAGAAAGAAAATAAGAGATAAAAAAAAAACACCTTTTTTTATAACAAGAAATACTTAATTGACCAATGAATGCCACTTTGAAATATTCCATTGATGTATACATAAACATGGATATAATAACAGTCAATAAAATGGATATACCTATTACGTAATGGCATACCCAAATCTGTTTATCTAACGCAAAAAAGAGTACAGTTCAAAGTGCTCAAAAATCGCCCCATCATACAATTTTTAAAGCTTTGAAAAGACAAAATCAATTCTTAATTAGACATAGTTTTTTTTAACCCCTCTCTTATTACCGCAAAAAAAAAGTTAATAGTTAATCATTGGCAACCCCGTACATCTTACTGTCCATGAACAAACACAGCATCTTTGAGCTAATTCGCAGCCTGCTTTAATTCGGCGCCTCCTTTAAAGCAACACACAAAAATTAGGAAAAACAACTTTTGCATTTAGTTTGAAAAAATAATTTTTTATTAGTTCATATTAAAAATTAATTAAAAATTTAATTATATTAACCAATAATTTACATACGATTAATTACATATTAAGTATCAAAATAAAAATAAATTATTAATTAACCGTATATAAATTATTAATTAATATAGTTTAATATTTAATTTTATTTCAAAATAAATTAATAAAAAATTATTTTTTCCAAATTAAATGTAAGGATCATTCTTCTCAAAAATTAAGATTGCGCGGAAAATAAAAGTTGGTGTCACAACCATATCCCTTGGGGATTTAAATCTCCTATCCCCTTTTTATGTCTCTTTCCATTCCATCATTTAGTTGTAGTCCTAGTGGACGATTTCATGTATTCTCAGTGAAAAGTGCCAAAATTGTTCTGGTGTGTGAATGATTCGGGTTGATCGGAATCGTTATCTTATGAACTAGGTTTCCAAATTCATGTGTGCGAGTATAATCAATAAATTAATTAAGGGGAAAGTGAAAATTTTACATGATAACAACCAATGGTACTCAATTAGTTGATCAGACAATCTTGGGCATGTGCCATGTACAAATAAGGAACGATTGAGATTTCAGTAGTACGTGCGGGGTCCATGTTCAATCCCAACCATTTTTTACATCCTAACAATTTATTAAATTAGTCTTATGCGCCTGCAGCTCTAAGAACGACGGTTTTATTGACCTAAGTTTCAACTTCGTATGTATTTTTGTAATTTTTTTTTGTGGTTTACTCTTTTTAATTATATATATAGGAGAGACATCAATTTATATCAGTGTAAGACTTGATCATTCTTATATCACTTAATAACTTTTTATTGAATAATTTTTTTATAAAATTCATCATTAAATTGAAAGTTTATGTCATGTAATCATACCTATAAAATTTTACATTAATTTAAAATTATTTTGTGACTCATTGATATTTCTCAAAATTAATGTAATATAAATTATTAAAATATATGAAAATATGAATTATTTAATTATATTCTTATTGATATTCAATTTTCTTTTTAAAATTTAACACAAATGATCAATATAATGGATAATTATAATTTGATGGTTGGATTGATTAAAAGTATACTCAATAAAAAAATTATTGAGTGGTGTACGTGGATCAAATTTTATACCGATGTAAGTTGATATATTCCCATATATATATATATATATATATATATATATATATATATATATATATATATATAGGGTGGAGATCCACTTAATCTAGAAGTAAGTCATGTAGACTTACACCGTTGAATAAATTTTCATAGAATTAATTTTTTTTTTCAATCTAACTTTAGAATCATGTAACATTATCATGAAAACCATGCATACCAAATTTAAGATAAATTAGACATGCATAAGTATCTAATCTTATAACCGACATTTACTTATATTTTGAAAAGCATATTATACGTTAAAATAAAGTAGTGAAATGAAATGTCAATTAATTTTAAAAGTCTATAAAACTTTATAAGATTGATTTACTTAATGAGAACTTTCAATCCATTAGTTAGATTGATGAAATTCAAAATTTATAAAAAGTTATTCAATAGAGTAAGTGTGTCAAGGCTTACTCTTAGGTTTTGTTTGGTATTATAGAGAGAAAAGAAAAGAAGGGAATACAATAGAAAAGAAAAGAAAAGAAAGGAATAGAGAATTAGAGGAGTTATTCCCTTCCTTTGTTTGGTTTCATCAAGGAAAGGAATGGAAATGTATGTAAATAAATATCAAATTACTTTATTATCTTTCATCAATAAAAGGAATAAAGTTAATAAATTGGATAAAATAGGAAACTTACCTCCTTTCCCTTCCAATCCCTCTAAAAAGGGAGAGAAAGAATAATATGGGCCCCATGGAAAGGAAAGGAAGAAGAATCCATTCCTTTCCACCCTTAAATTGATACTAAACAAAGGAAGAAGTATCCATTCCTTTTCTTTCCACCAATTTTATGCATACCAAACATAGCATTAGAGTAAGTGAATCACTACCTATATATATATAGTAAAACTATAAGAGGAGGTGAATTGATTTTACATAAAAGACAATTTTTTAAAATTAAATAAATTATAGCAAAAGTGATTTTACAAGCAAATTAAAGACATTTAATATAAACAAGTTTAATTAAAATAAAGAATTTACTGTTAAAATATCTAATCTTATAAGTATTTAATTTACCATAAGAATTTATCATAAATATCTAATCTTATAACCGATATTTACTTATATTTTCAAAAGCATATTATACGTTAAAATAAAGTAGTGAAATGAAGTGTCAATTAATTTTAAAAATTTATAAAACTTTATAAGATTGATCTACTTAATGAGAATTTTCAATCCATTGGTTAGATTGATGAAATTCAAAGTTTATAAAAAGTTATTTAATAAAGTAAGTGTGTCAAGGCTTACTCTTAGAGTAAGTGGATCCCTACCTATATATATATATATAGTAAAACTATAAGAGGAGGTGAATTGATTTTACATAAAAGACAATTTTTTAAAATTAAATAAATTATAGCAAAAGTGATTTTACAAGCAAATTAAAGACACACTAAGAGTAATTAATATAAACAAGTTTAATTAAAATAAAGAATTTACCGTAACGGCTTGAGATATTTTCATTAATTAACCCTAAGGTACAAAATCACAGCCTTCTCAAACTATAATAGTGATGTTCTTTTTTTTATTTATTAGTATTACAAGAACAGCACGCTAACCTTTCTTTACATTTATCTCCAATACAAAGTAATAATAGTTTCAAGAAAGTTCCTATAATGAATTCCTTCACGTTTCTTCTTCTTCTTCAAAAGAAAGTTCATATAATGAGTTTCTTCTTCTTCTTCTTTTTCTAACCAAGAGAATCTCACTTAGCACTCTTGTAAATGACCTACAACACAAACCCCATTTATCTCTTTGAGCGGATAAACAAGTGATGGCAAAACATAAAATGATACTGAATAATAATTATGTAGAAAGACTGAAAAAGAAAGACCAATTCTGCTCTTGCTTCTCTGTCTTTCTAAAGTTCTCCTTTTATAGTATCTCTAGATCATTTTGAAGCAACTAGTGGTTTGAGTGATCATAGCACTGCGGTTCGTGCATTTCATGATCTTAGGCTAGCTTGATTCTAGCTCAAATTGAAATAGGTGCTTTTAAGACCAAGTAAATGCTTGTATAGGTGCTTGTTGGTTCCGTTTCAACTTCGCAAATTTTAAGATTTTCACTTCCAAAACTTTATCAAATATGTATCCAACGGTCAGCAAATTTCTAGGATTTAATTAGCATCCTTTCCAAAAGCCTTTAAGCTAATTTAAGCCATAATTAAGATGCACACATTCGCGCATGTTAAATGCAACTAATTAAATAAAGGAAAATGTTTCTTACACATTTTTTTTATACCACTTTTACATTGGTATATCAGTTAATTAATGAGTTTTTTTTAATTGATTACTTACAGACTTGGTTAACGATCAACAAACTTTTAGTTAATTTAGTATATCGTTTGGTTAATAGATTACTAGCTTGTAAGTGATTGATTACTAAAACTCATTAACCAAATGATATACTATATTAACCAAAAATTTACTCATCGTTAACCAGTGTAAAAGTGGTGTAACTATTTTGGTATACAAATATCGGGACTCTTAAATAAATCCAACCATATATCTTAGATACAAGTATAGTTAATTATATGATTTTAAAGCTAACTTAGTGATTAGTCAATCACCATTTAATTCAACAGGTTAGGGATATGACAAATCCCGGCACAATACATGCTCCTGTGACAAATCAAAAACAATTTCTCAAATTCAAACCATTTAAGTAAAACATGAAGGTATTACCAACTCATTTCAGAAGCAAAGCCTAAGAAAATCCCATCCAATTCATACAAGGTTATTAGCATCATAAAAAACAGAAATAAAACTAACATATATATATATATATATATATATATATATATATATATATTTGTTGTATATTACCAACTCATTTCAAACGCGAAGCTTAAGAAAATGACATCTTCCAACAAGGATAACATAATCAAAAACAGAAATAAAACTAACATATTTGTTTTCCACTATTTTTCGTCAGTTGAATATCAGCAACACAGTGTTTACACTTAATTTCCTATGGTTTATGTACGTATGAACTTATGATATATAGAATCATTTTATAACATATAATTGAGTATATATTCTGCTATAATTACCTATCTTATCATCTTATGAGAATTTTAACAATACTTTTGATTCAAATAATCAACAAGTTTGTACTAATAAAGACCTTGAAAAATAACTGATTATTAAATATGCATTGAATGATTATACCGTTTTTTAACTAATACTATGTATTAAAGCATGTTTAAAAGTTAGCTAATATATAAGTATCAAACATTCAAAAAAAAAAATTTATTCCTAGCAGTACTATTTATTAGGGACGCGGCTTGGAGTATTGATAAGAGTGTCAAGAGTAAAGTATTTGACATGTAACAGACTCGACATTTTAAAAAAAAATATTGGTGATTCACAAAATATTATAAAAAACCAACACTAAATCATATAATAATTGTAATTACTTAGTTGATGATTTCTTTGTTCAAGTCTAATATAGAAGGCAATATACTCCACGTTTCATTACTATCATAACATTGCTATATAAAGTCAATGATCGTATATTCATATATGAAATTTTCAGATCAAAAAAAGAATGATTAATAATTAAGACATATCTGCAAATTAATTTAACTTATGTATTAGTAGTAAATGCAAGTGCGTTTAAATACTCCATCGATATATTTTAGTTATCCGAATTATCTTTGCTTGGATAAAATAATTGTATTAAAAACTTTAATATATAAGTGTGTGCACCGATTGTGCTAGTGTGCGTAAGAGAGAGGATATAGTACACCTATATATAGCTAGTATATATATGAAGTTATGAAGTACGTACGTGGAATTGGAAACTTCACTACGGATAGTTCCATAATTTCATCTATCAACTAGGGCATATTTTATTACCCCCATCAACTTTGGTTTCCTTTGCAGTTGGTTTTACCGTTTAATTTACTCTTACAACTTTTCTAATGATTCCTTCTCCATGAACTTTCTTTTTCGTCCTTTCTCATACTTTTGTTCTATTCTCACCAACTTCCACCAACTTGATTCCCCCTCCCCCTTTTTTTCAACTTAATAACTAACCCACATCCTGGATTGTCCTTCTATACCCTTTGAAAAACTAAAATAAAGCATTTCATGGGAAAACAAATAAAATAGCATCGGAAGGCAACAACTGCCCATCCGATAAATTAGTGTGAGAGCAGTTGCTCCTAATTAGGCTTTTGTTTTTGGTCCAGAATCAAATAATTTACAAAAGAATTTAATACTCCTTGAGTTAAGGTTTTTGAGCTACTCCTAATTAGTATTTTTTATTCATTCAATGCACGACTCGATTGGAAAAAGGTTTTACTCTACCATACTATATATAGCTTTGAAAAAAAGAGGGTGCTAATTTGCACTCACTGACTCACAGAACATTTTGACCAATTTTTAATAGACATTTCGTCAAGCACCTCATCTCAGTCATCTACTATCGAACGAGCATATGTAAGGCACGGCAAGCCCCCTGCTATCCAAGAGATGCTACAGTATATTCCTTTTTGAGAAGGCATATAGTATGTGGGGATGTTGTCAAAAGAAATGTGCAATATGCAGATCAAAAGCTTATGTTATTATGCAGTAGAAGTTTAAGAAGGAATGCATAATTATAAATTTCTAATATTATGTTTATTAATTAAGAGATGTTAAATATGAAAACATTTTGACATTATTAATTAGTATGTAAAATATCTTGAAGTTAATTTTATATGCTGATATTTGGTGCGTGAAAATCATATTCTACACGAGTATATAAGATCTTTCTCCATTTTCTTGAATATTTTGTATATTTTATATATTTTTAATTAATTATTATTCATATAAAAATCTTAAGTTCTAAGATATTTATTAAGATGTTTCTCATCTCCATAATTATATAACAAAACGGACACACACACACACACTCTTATATATATCTTCTCTGACTGGAAACGTTAATTAATTACTAGTCAGCAATATACTAAAATATAACGATAGAAGATATACGACTATAAATATTCAAGCAATACCAGGTACAGTACTCGATCAACTAGAAAAGAAAAATAATGTAATGTTAATAATTACTTATTGTATTTTATAAAATAATATGAATCATATAATCAGAAAATTGTAAATAGCAGCCAAGTTGACACGCATGAAAATAAGTAAAGTGTTTAGATAGATTTATATATCAATTGAAGGAAATCGATCAATATATCGGTGGAGGTTCACAGACAGAGAAATAGAGAGGTTGGTGCCTGTATCAAGTTGGATATGTCTAATTCAATTTGCCAACTTGACATGGGCGTTTGGTTCACAGAAGTTTCTAACTCAAGAGAAAGGAAAGGATTATAAAAGAAATATTGGTTTTCAATTGGAAATCCATTATTTAATTTCTAGTAGACTGGACCTCAGTATTATTAGAAATAAATGAGAATCACCAAAATCTTGAAAAGGGTCTATTTAAATTAATCTAGTAGGATTAATTGGTTCTGATAAATTATCCATAGAACGGGTTAAATCCTTCTTTAATTTTAATTTCTTGACGCCGTTCTTTTCTTCATCTTTCCTTTTTTTTTTTTTCAATTTTTAAAAGACAATACGAGAAACTTTTGGTTTACTCACTATAAATTTAAGAATTTAAGGGATTGCTCTGATATTCATTTTTTTTTTCAGAGTATCAGTACTCAGAGTGAGTTGTCTAACATTCATTAGTTGTTATGTATATTTAATAGACTTTTTAATATTTATTGTGTAACCAACAATGAATAAATAATTGATAACTCACCCTGGGTACCAACCCATAAGGGTACCATAGCAACTCCCAATATTTTAATTTTGATTCACTATCAGTGATTTAGTGTAAAGTTTCTTATACTGTCATCCAATGATGTTTTGGCACATCATTAAAGAGTTATATTTTTTAAATAGTTGCTATGATAATCAAACTATTTTAGTGATGTGGCAATACATAATTGGATAATAGTGTAAAGAAATTTTACACTAATAGTGGATCAAAATTAAATTCTAAACTTAATATAGGGCACCTCCAATATAATATATATATATATATATGTGTGTGTGTGTTCTCTTAATTTCTCAATATATCAAATTGCATACTTAATTCCCTTTTTAGTATATAGATATATTTTAAATGGTTAACAATCTTCAATTGAAAGTCTTGAACGAGCAATCGAGCATCTAGTAATCTTCTGAGAGCTTGAGAATTTCAATTTTGCAAATAAGGCCCCTGAGCTTAATAAATTAATTAACTCACTATAAATAAGTTCACTAATTTTGAAACTTTCAATATTTAATTTGAACGTGTCAAATTGCTTATATTAATCCCTTTTTCCAGTATAGAAATGTATCGTAACAAAAAAAATTTATAAAAAAATGTGTATAACAGGAATATTCCATATGAGTACAGGAATAGTAGTATTAGTCACCATTCTTCCCATAGGTTGAACTCTTGGGGAAAGGGGAAAAGACTTGCAATTAAAATAATCAAAAGAGGTTCTAATTCAATGGGCCTGGCCCCTTTTTTGTTTTTTGTTTAGATGATTCAACGGTCCTATCTTAGGACAAAGCGACCCGTAAAAGTGTATGGAATAGAATTTTAAATTTGCCACTTGGATAGAGAAGTCTTAACATGTAGACAAGCCAAGCATATTCTTGTGTTTAGATAAGCTTTTAAATAAAATATTTTTATTTTTTTGTAGATTTTTTATGAAAAGTAAAAAAAATTAAGATTTTTCTTTTGAAAATTAGTACTTGTGAATTTTTAAAAAGCATAAAAATTATATAAATTTTTATAAATTTCTATTTTTTTTTTAAATTTTATTCAAATAATTTAAAATATTATAAAAAATATTTTAAAAAAAAACCCTCAAACAAACACATTGTAGTGACTTGTCTCCATCTAAACAAGCAGGCTATACACAAGCTTGTAAATGAAAAGAAATAGTAAATAGTTGAGTACAACTATTTTACTGTTGTACGGTTAAGGCCATCCGAAGTTGATTTGAGAACTTAAAAATCAATGCATAATGGCATTGATGTGGGTATCCCAAGAAGAAAAATAAACTACGAATCTGTTTTTACTTGTTGTGGTAAAAATATAATATTAAAAATTAATTATGTATATAATTGATTTAAAAAAATTTAATTATGAAAAAATTAATTTATGTTTGAATATGTTAGTTTGTAATTGATTTTAAGATAAAAATTTGTTTGAATTATATAAAAAGAATTGTTTTTACAAGAAGTAAAATAAACTAGGGGATGTTTGAATTAGTTGTAAAAAAAAGATTATGTTAAAAATTAATTATGTGTATAATCATTTTTTAAGAAAATCAATTATGAAAAAATTAATTTATGTTTGAATATGTTAATTTATAATTGACTTTAAGAGAAAATTTTGTTTAAATTGTATAAAAAGAATCTCTTTTACAAGAAGTAAAATAAATTAGGGAGTGTGTTTGAATTAGTTGTGAAAAAAAGATTATGTTAAAAATCAATTATGTGTATAATAAATTTTTAAGAAAATCAACCAACTTGTGATGGTCTGAGTGGAAGGAGCTCGGTCACCTTAAGTATCTTATCTCCGATTCGATCATTGGGGCAAGGTGTATGGAGAAGACACAGTTGGGAGAGGTTTCCGCCTCACGCGCCTGACTATACCCCTGTGAGATTAGTTTCTCACCTTATGGGCAAAGTGATACCCTGGTTTACACCAAAATTTTTTTTTAAAGAAAATCAATTATGAGAAAATTAATTTATGTTTGAATATGTTAATTCATAATTAATTTTAAGACAATTTTTTTTGTATTATATAAAAAGAATTACTTTTACGTATTAAATTACCAAAAGAGATATAAAATGATTAAAAAAATTATTTAGTTGAGAGAAAAAAATATTTCTCTATCATTTTTTTTAAATAATCATAATCAATGATAAAAAAATGTTGAAATTATAGCTTTAAAAAAAAGTATTTGTAGCCTTAAAACATAATCAAGAGCTTTTTATGTTTCAACCCAAACATGTTTACATTTGGAGAAAAACTTAATTTGAGTAAAAAGTGGTTTTCCAAATATTAATCCATAAAAAACAAACATGCACTAGAACACTTAAAAAGAACATCTTTAGGGCAACTTTTTCGTCAAATGAAGATTAAATATCACCTCAAATACATCCAGGGGAACAGATTGGGCTGTCCATAAACAAGATTGTTAAGAAGTGTCTTGGCTCCTTTGCTGCAGTTCCTGCTGCTAATTTAAGCTTTGGATGGTCCTGTAAGGGCAGTATGGAAATTAAAGTGTGAAAAAGAGTTTGAACTTTGAACCAATAAGCATGCTAATTTGTAGGCGGAAGTAAGATGTCTGCATTAATATTACTTGGCAGCAACGTCATAAAAGGAATCAGGAATGCAATCCAATTTACTTTAACATCATTCACAGAATAACAAATTTCCTGGGAGTGAGATGGCGTGTGGGATGACTTGGGTTTCTATTATTCATAAATAACAATCCGTCCTATCCCGATAAATAAAGAAAATGAAGGATGAAACGCATTTTATATGCGCAAGGGTGCTGATAGAGTCCTATCAATATGAACATATCCTTGTACCCCGTGAAATCAGATTCAACAAGCAATCACTTCTGGTTATAGTACTATTAACTTCATAGTTTTTTTATTCTTTAATATCTCCACGTAAATTGCCTACTTCTACACTTACGGGGTGTTCGGTTCGCGAATTGTTTTTTCATTCCTGGGAATCCTTACATGGAAATATTAGATTCCCATGTTTGATATAAGTTTTGAAAAAACATTCACATCATAAAATGATTCCCGGGAATGATTTTTAACTAATATTTCCACACTTTCATTCTCATGGGGGGAGGTGGGTTTGCAACATTCTAATGGCATGAGAATATTTTTGTCATGTGAAATGTCCAAAATATCTACTCTTCTATTAACATGTCATTAACCTACAATCGTCATATCATTGCCGGTGACTGCCATCGGCTACCATCAACCACCGTCCACGACGGCCAATCACCGGAATCCGGCTACATCTGTCACCGCCTCCAATTGACGATGGCCGGAAACTTTGGCCTTCGTGATAGTCACCGGAATTTAGCCACCACAAGCCGGCAACGGCTAACAATGATGACGACTTTAGCCACCACACTGGTCATCGAAATTCAACGACTTAAGCCATCGTCCTAGTCACCGGAATCCAGTCATGTCTGCCACCTCCAGAGGTTGACGGTTACAGACGACATCGGCTACTATCGCCGGCAATTGGAGTCATTCCCGGGAAAGGTTTTAGTTAACCAAACGTAGTAATCATCAGTCCTGGGAATACCATTCCTGAGCATGCTATTCCTGAGAATATTTTTTCAAACCTTGAACCAAACGCCCCGTTAGTTCACAATTAAATTTGCCTATATAGAAAAAATTTGTCTTCCTAGCAAGTATGTCCATAATTATATACAATTACTTTAATTGAAATAATTCAAACTGTTGAAAGTTTCCATTTATTCTTCCAAGTCACTAACGATGGTTATAGAAAAAAAATGCAGTCTGAAAGTGAACATGAAAAAGGACTTGTTCACTTTTATTTATTTATTTTTGGAATCACTTTCCTTATGAGAACTAGTTATGCCTTTGTTATATGGGAGAGTTCACAGAACTTCCACTGAAAATACAACTGGACAGACTGAAAAGTAAACTGAAGGTAAAATTTAACTTTCTTTTATGGCATGATCAATATATAGGGACTAATAACAAAACACGGGGTAGGTATGAAACATTCCATAGATATTCTCGGAGAGAGACAGAGGCATGCTTCTTTTTTGGTTTCCCAGGATATCTTCGCGCGCAACTGCAGGAATTAATCCCTCGAGGTACTGAGATCCATTTAAAAGGTTGACATCTCCCAACAGATATTTTTCCATACACATGGGTCAGGAATCAAACCTCTGACCACATGCATAAGGGGCCCAGGTACAGACAGAGGCATGCTTCTTGTAACAAACACATCCCAACCATGGGCTGTAGGTGACCTTTACAGACAATGCGGTTTCACAGTCCACAATTAGCTTGCATATATTTAGTGGTAGCATGGAAGTGTCCTAGTAAAAGAATGTAATTTACACATAAACATAGGCTAAAAGTATAAACAATAAGACTTCCATTTGTAGTGAATTGTTTATGTCCATATTCTTGGTCTTCAGATGACAGAGCATTGCATATTTAAAAGGCTAAGTAAACAGTGATCTCTCAGATTATCATTAATAATCTAGGTGTGGACTATGGCCAGCTATCTGCGAGGGTTGAACATTTTAGTAATGTTCCATATGCTGAAGAACAATGTGTATTACAAGTGCTTAACATGATGCATTTTTTCATGCTAAATTTTAAAATAACGTATATGGTAATTTTGAACAACACTGAATGTACATGCTGGCAAGCATATACAAGTGATCTAGTGCACACATTTCACTTACAATAATAGGGAGAATGTAGGATGGATAATTACACACATTTTTATATGAAAAAGTGTATTTACCTTTCATCAGTTTGTTGAAGCCTTTTCATTTTTCATTATCATATGGAATGATTTAGACCTGTCCTCCTCAACCATTTCTCGTAGTATATCATCTTCAATCTTCTCTGCTTGCCATTGGGAAGGGTCCTCCACAAAAGCCTCACTGAAAATCATGCTCGAAACCCACTCTTTCCACGTGGTTCTTTGGTACTTATCTTCCTCTAATGAGCCTGTTGCCAAGAGCTGATACACATAAACCATCTTTTGCTGACCAGGACGAAAAGCCCGTGCAATGGCCTGCTTTGTTTTTGATGGATTCCACTCTGAGTCCAACAAAATCACCCGAGAAGCTGCTGTCAGACTAATTCCTTCAGCACAAGCTGTAATTGAAGCAAGTAGTATCTTTGATGCTCCACCAGGATCCTCAAACTTGTCCATTACTCTCCCCCGTTCAAAGAGCTCTAGTTCCCCGTTAAGTACCAAAACTTCTCGACCTTTTTGCCATCTGAAGAACTTCTCAAATAATTCTACAAATAATTTCACAGGTGCAATGTTGTGGCAAAAGATAAGAACCTTCTCCTTCTTGACAACACGATGGACAAGGCTCAAAACAAATCTTACTTTTGACCCTATTTTCAAATCAAACTTGCATTTCTCTAGCTCCTTCAATTGCTCCAAAGTGAAAAACTTATCAGCACATGAAGCTGTTTTGACTAACCACGGATGTATTGATCCGAGGGTTATCAAAAGCTCTAACTCCAGAGGGTATCCGTTGCACTCAGCCATTTTCCTGTGCAGTCTCTGCAAAATCTCATGCTGTATATCAGCTGTATTCATTAGCAATGTATAAATTTGTAAACCAGGAAGACTATCAGAACTCCCACCATCATAAACATCTATAAAACCATTTGTGATATTTCTCAACATGTTTAGACCCTGCATCCTCTCATCACCAATATTTGAGTCAATTTTCTTAGCAATTTTATCTAAGAAAAATTTTCTAGCTCGTGACTCTACTAAATGACGTGCTTTCTCTGCTATTTTCCTTTTCGTCCTGTATTTTGGGTCTAATTCTTTCAGCACTTCATGAGCAAACTTTGGTCTTGCCAAGCAGAGTGTATTAAAGTATTCACAGAAATTGTTCTGAAACAATGTACCTGAAAGTAATATTCTCAGTTCTGTCTCTACTTTCATCAAACCTTTCCTCAACCTTGATTTAGTGCTTCTAGGATTGTGCCCTTCATCCAGTATCAGGATCCCAGGACTTTCCCTCAATACTTTAGCCATATACTTTCTGTGTGCAAACTTTGAATCCTCTCGTATTAATGATAAAAATGAAGTATAACCCATGACTAGAACACTGGGTTGCGCATGCCACTTCTGTATCTTTTCCAGGCAATCCAAAACATGCTTGACATCATCAGTGGGCTTTGGAACTCCAGGAAAAACCATTGATTTCTGCTTGAAATCTCTGTAGGTTCTACGACCATGAATCAGATACACTGGTATAGGAATCTCCCATTTGATAAATTCTTTATACCAAGTATAAAGTGTAGTTTTTGGAGCAAGAACTAAAGGTCTCTTCCCTGGGAATAACTTTAAATAGCTAACAAGAAACGCAATAATGAGAAAAGTTTTTCCAGCTCCAGGAGAATGAGATATCACACAACCGCCTCTTCTTTGGGATTCTGCTTCCATACGTGCTGGTTCCATAGACCCTGCAATATTTTGCCAAAGAAATTCAAAAGCTTTCTCTTGGTGGACATGCAACTTTTTTCTAAGTTCGGGAATTAATGCCCAGACGTTATCATTTTCTTCAGATATAAGTTCATCACGAGAAGCATGAGTCAAGAAAAGATGGAAATCTTCATCTTCGTCAGCCTTTGGCTCTGACTCTTTTCCACTGTATTGCTTCTCCTCTAGGTGCCATACTGGGTGTTGCATCTGCCAATATGCACAAGGTTAGCAGATACTTACTGAGGCAATAGACAAAATATCTAACCAAATCAGGAAGGGGGATTACTCCGGTACCCATCTTTTTTTTCAGGGGATTACTCCAGTGAGTTGTCTAATATTCATTAGTTGTTATTTATATTTAATAGACTTTTTAACATTTATTGTGAAACCAATAGTTAATAAATGATTGACAACTCACCCTGGGTACTAAACCCATTAGAGTACTATAGCAACTCCCAATCAGGATATTATAGTCAACATCAGGAACTAAATTTACAGGTGGGTAGAGCTTTGAATATTGCATTAAAGAAGCCAAACATGTTCCTTCTAAAATCACACTTTTTTTTGTACTATTCTATGATAGGTTTTGCATACAGAATATATCTTCGACTTCCTTATGCATATTGTCTCCATCAAGATTCTAGATGCCAGGTAAAGAAACCAGAATGGAGGATTAGAAGAAAATTACATACACAAATGCAAACATGAGCACATTTACACACATGGAGATTCTTCAGAAGTTTTAAACTTGACTTACAAAGGGTGGTGAAACATCTTTTATCTCAGTGCTCACAAAGCCACATTTAAGGCAGTAAATTCCAATTTCTTCATTCAATCTATACTCATGTCGACAAACTTCAATGGATTTATCCAGAGTCTCAGCAAAAATGGCAGCATTTGAACCCTGATTTGATAGTTGAACTGAATCAGCTTAAGAAATGAAGATAAAAACAAAAGACACAAGGACTAATAAATCTATTATAAGATCCCCCTCCTTTTCTAGCCAGGAGCACCAACCAACTATGACAGAATCATAGAAATTAAAATCATACTCACACTCCAAAAATAAAGGAGAGAGAGAGAGACATGAAACGAAGAAAGGGGAAAGTAATTGTTACACCTCTGTTTCATCAAGAAGATAACTTGATGTCAATGACACTTCCATTTCTCTCCACAACATATCCATTTCAGAGATTTCCTCCTCATCCTCTCGTCGAGATATTTCTGTTTCCCTCTTTTGCCCAAAGTTGCTTGTTTCCTTCCACTGGTCCCTAATAGGTGGGTCTTCTTTAGTTGGTATTCTATTAATATTGTTCAAGTACGAATCTATCAATTCCTTGTAGGCACCTGCATTTAAGGATCTGTCTTTATAAGCTCTTTCTTCACCAAGACTTCGACTTCTTGAATATGTTGAATGATATTTTTTCTCTTCAACTCCTTTATTGGCATTTATCCCTTTCCACCCAGCTTCAAGCTCCATATCATCCAGACCAAATAAATTCTTCGTCTGTAACTTAGGTGTGCTATTACTAAAATAACATCTCGAAGAAAACTCATCAATCTTTTCTGCACCACCAGACATTGCAGGCAGATTACAGGGCTCAAAAGTTAACAGGTCAATATTATTCCTCTTTGGTTTAGGGCTGTTAGTCAGATGATCATATTTGCAAGAAATTTCACCAGTTTTATGTGCATTACTTCTAGTAACCTTGTCATTGAGAGGATGAGTTTGATGTTCATTTTGATTGGCATCCCCTGACCTTACCTCCCTGGTTTTAGCCCTCCTGTGGTACACTATAAGCTCCCGGGTAGAACTCACCTTATTGACCTTTTGACTACTGTCAACATCCTCTTTTGGACAGTTTTCTTGCAAACTAAACATGCATGCTAATGGCAATGACATTTCATCATCTTTCCCTCTGTCTATCTTGTATGGCCTGGTTCGAACATAACCAACATCCAACTCGGAAACATCATCACAACCAAAGTAACGCTCAGGTTGAATGTTCCGACGTTTGGAACGTCGTAAGCCCTCAACATTATAATATGATGACACTTCATCTTCATGGGAATCATGTGCATGGTCAACCTTATTGGTGTCAGACGTAACAACTTGAGCAACAAAGGGTACTAACAAGCCATTGTCTACTTTGAAGTTCACAACATTTAAATGAGAATCAGTGTTCAATGAAGAGCTAATATTATCACTTCCCAAAATTTGATACACAATCTTGTTTTCTACAGATCTTGCACAGAATGAAACCTTCTTTAAAACAGATGAAACGACTAACCATGAAAGATCAGATAAAAATTTTCCTAAAAGCAATTTAGTTTGTGATACTGCAGAGCAGTCCTCAGATGAAGCCCACCGATAGTGCTGATCTTCACAAGTATTACGTTCAAGCCTTTGGAGGATGGAAATTTGATTTATTCCAACTACTTTAATCTCCTTACTAAGAGTTCTTATCTCTGTACCAAGTGAACCTTGATTAACATAGAAGTTGACATAATACTGACATGAGCACTCAGATTGATGGGGCTTTCTCTGTATGGAACTTATTTTAGCATCAGCCCACACCTACAATAAAAAATAAAAAAATAATCTGTTGATCAGACTTAATGTCCCTGAAACTCCAACTCTCAAATTAAAGGAGAGAACTTTAACAATGACAAAGTGATGCGGAAAAACAACATCAAGAAAGGCCATAATGATCACCTAATAAATGCATACAAACACCAATCTCTCATATTAATATAAATCAGAGAATATTTACCATGTAAATGTGTTCTATTTGGCTATCATCTCATATAAGGAGAACTTGAAAGCAAAGTGACTTTCCAATATATTACTTCAACAAATAAGTATCAAGCAATTTCAAAGTCAAGCAAGAATTAGAATCTACTGAATAAATACATTAGTTTATGCATGCATCATGCTCACTCTAGCTCATAAAAAAAACTTCAAAGACTTCAGATCAGTGAGATTGCATTGGTCATATGGTGTTATCCTTAAGGTTTACTTCAACAAAAGATGACATGAAGAATCTGTTGAAAATTTTATGAAGTTCAAGAACCTCAACTAAAAAAAATTGAAGAGTTAAAAATCCAGCTTAAAAGGGTCACTTACAGGCTCAGGACTAAATTCATCCAAATTATCAGTACATTGAGAGGCTGATAGCACACATATGTCAATTCCAGGTCGTAAAAAGCAGGAACAATCTGATAAAGTAGCTTTCCTTGACCTTATCCGAATGTCAGAAAAGGGGCCTTTCTCCATAGCCATATGGTGATTATCTACAAAATGTAAGGTCATAGTTCCTGACTGAATTTTTATGAGCTCCGCAGCTTGCCATGAACCAAACAGAAATGCCTCAAAGGCTGTTTAGAAAGAAGAATTTGAGAAAGTTAATATGGTATAAGAATCTCTACTAATGAATGTGAACGTATGATTATGGAAAAAAGTTGTAGCCAACCGGTACCCACATAGAAAAGAATTAGTCAATCAAGTCTGTCTAAATTAAAAAATGTCTTTTTACCTTGATCCTGGCACTGACATTCTTATCAATATCATAAAAATCAATGCTGTAACCCAATCGTATTTATTTCCATTCATTGTTTTTCTTTTCTTTGGCATGCATAGTGATGGATTACCGAAAAGAAGAGGAAAGGCTTACGATAAGAATTGAATGGATGCTTTGATTGATGTAAATGCCTTTTTCTGAGCATCATTGATTCTAACAGCTAGCTGGTCCGCCGATCTTGTATGGTGTGCATCTGCAGCAGGTGATTAGGCACATAGCAAACATGGACACAAACTTCCGCATCAGATCAAGGCTTCCTTAAGTTTGCACAATAAACAGGCTAATTATTGGCATACAAGGGATATCAATCATGGCATTATAAATATCTTTCGAAGGCAATGGAAAAAGTTCTTCATTTCATATCTTTTCTTTTGTATATTTTTGTTCTTTTTTGGGTGCCATATCCCAGAAACATAGGTAGGCTATGAGGTAAACATTTCAATCTTTTCTTTTACCTTTTGTTTTTGGATGAGTAACAATTCAATCTCCCCTAACCCAAAGTTGAACCACGCAGCTAGAGATAAAACATGTACACACACCTGTTTCTTTTTCATCCATAACCATAACTTATATACCCCTACCGTACCCCTGCCCCAAAAGATGAAAGAAAAATTAAGAATAAATATAGAATGCCGTAATTCTAACATTCAGCCATTCACACATATTTATCTAGAATCTTAAAAGACCGGGACTTTATTTTGTAGAGTAAGTCAAAAGTCAATGCTTTTTTCTCCCAGGGTGGGGGGAAAAAGAAGATAAACAAAACTGTTCTCAATTCAACTGTTTCCTTTTTCTCTAAAAACCAAACTTCCTAACATTAACAGATGAAAGGACCCCTCTAACCCTTCATTAAGTGTTGTGTCAAGTCAGACACATTCCAACATCCGAACAGTTCATAGCTTCAGTTCAGAGTTATATGCTGACCCCAAAAAGTAAATTGTTTTGATACCCAATTACGCATACACGGAAATAGCATTCTTTCGGTGCCAAAAAAAATGAAGGAAAGAAATGGCATTCTTTAGAAGGAAGATGGTTGCTTATGAAAACAATTTTTCATAAAGAATCCAAAGTCTTTTTGTACAGCCTAACACGTTGTGAAAAGTATTCAACTTTTAGACTTCACGAGGACGATCAATCGCTTGATCAGCATCAGATGTTAACTTGACTTGGAAACGCAGAGCATAATCTAACCCGAGAAACATGCACATGAAGCAAACACTGAACTCGGTCAATCCTTACCAGAAAAGCAGGGGGGGGGGGAGATTTAAAATTCAGGGTCCAGCATGCAAAGTTGCATCATCATCCAACGGGAAGAGTAAGAGGAAGAAAAACAGAGGAGGTGATAATGGTACTCGAAATGTACTTGACGATGGAGTGAGTGCAGAGAAGAGTGGGGTTCGAAAAGCCTTAAATTTCGTGCATATTCATGAGAGAGAGAGAGAGAATGGCCGTTGAGGATATTCGCGGTTAAAGGGCAGGATCGGGTTGCAAGCTTAGAGTCTATAGAGCCAATTAATGTATTAGGGAGGGACATTTAAACCAAATCGATAAAATAAAATAAAAAAGGAAAGGAACCATGCCAGTGAACAAATGGCTAGGATTGATTTGACATGGATAACAAATGGCTAGGATTGTTTTCATATTAAATGATAAGTTTTCCTAAAACATTTATGTCTATTTAATGAAAAAATTTAAATATTTTTAGTAATAATTTGGATGTGTTTCCTTGATAAAAAAAATATTTTAGTTATATTTTATTATATTTGAATGAACATTTTTTAAAAAAAAATGAAAGACTAAAAAAAAATACAAAATGCACTTATTTTTTACCTAAATTTTAGTGTTTTCTTTTAAAAAATTATAAGATAACGTTAAAAAAAATATTCTCAAATATTACATCCAAATATAAAATATTTTCTACTTTTAAAGAAATTGTTTTTAAAACAAATCATATAAAAAAATCGTTTTTTAAAACTTATCTAAATCAAACCTTACACAATCCGCTTAATAATCATCTTACTTATATTAAGAATAAAATATTGAATGCCTTTTAAGTCTTTAAAATATTAAATGCTTATAAATTTTATTATATTTAATATTTTTAAATTTTCTACAACTATTTTTGTCTTTTCTTTCTTTTTAAATAATTAAGATGACTATTATATGATGTTTTAGGAAGATTTAGATAATCAATTTAAAACTCGGATATTCTTGACCTTGTGGAGCAAATAAAAAGTTCGATTGAGATTGGGGATAAAATTTGGGGAAATGATTCTGTTACAAATTTGCGTGCTTTTGTTAGTTGCAATTTTATTTAGTTTATCAGTTTATGTATAAATTTGTGTAAAAACATTTGATATAATCCTAACGATCATACTAATAAGTTTCCTTAGGTATTGGTTTAAGAATCTTTTATTGTTATTAGAAATCTTTAATTAAATAAAAAATATTTAATATATTTTAAAATTTTCTTATCTTTGAAATTAATGTTGTCTTGATAACAAAAATATTCCTATATACTTATCATTATTTTTTTAATTCTATATATATATATATATGTTTTTACATTAATGTTTATTAAATATATTAAAACTATCTTAATTGGTAAAATTATACTTCAGAAACTAAAAAAATGGCTAGTTTTTAGGGTTGGTCACTATCCAATAACGAGTTATGGGATTAGATTGACCCAAACCAACAGCTTTGGGGATTGCGTATATTAGCCCCCTCCCCTAGGTAAAGGAATAGGCGCCCTGAGCCCCCTAGGGTGCGTCTAAACCCTAACTCAATGGGTCGCAACATTTTTAGTCTCATCTAGGCCTCATTCTCTCTTTCGACTTGTATTGTTTACTGAAAGTGGGTTTGTAGGATCTATTTGCATTTTAAATCCTAACTTCAATGGGTTATGGAACTAAGGTTATGATTCAACTTCCATATCTTGTTTTTATGTCCAACCATTTGCATATCTAAACTCTTTTAACTTTTAAGGAGTGCATGTACGTACACTTCTATCAATTTCACTACCCAATAGTTTTGAGTATAGATGTAATTGGAAAACCGGTGACTCCACCTATTAACTAATTCACTTTAAGTCTTTTACTGATTTTTTAGTTGATCGGGTCAAACTCAGAAACACCCAGTCAACCTAATTGAGTTTTTCATGAATCGGGTCAATATTTTTTTTTGTAAGGTAAAAAAAAATTAAGTAAAGTATTGACGTTCTCTTTTCTTTTTAGTTCACAATCGTCTTATAACTTACTAAAAGTCTTTTGTTTGATATGTAATTTTAACACATTAGATTTGTATTGACTCTTGAGTAAGCTATCATCTATATTAGTTTAATTATATACTATTGGACAAACTTATAATGTAAAAATTTATATGTATATTGAGTTATAGAATGTTAAATTTGTATTCTTAAATGTATTAGATAATTTTTTTTATATGACGTACTTATATATATATATATATATATATATATATATAGTTGTAACATTTTTTTCTATAGTCAGGTTTTTTAGTTTGACCATTGAACCGCCAATCAAACTATTGACCCAATGACCTGACATTCTGATCAGGTCAACCACTGGTCCAAGTTATATAAGTCTGATTTTTAGTACTGAAGTCTTGTTTTTACACACACTAAATTCATATTTGGCCTCAATTTATACATATTAGGTTTATGGGAAGCGTTTGCATAGTCATAAAGTAAGTGTTGTATCTGTACGCACAAAATTTACACTTTACACTTAGCCATTAATAAAGACATAATTAATGGATTATTCTGTAAAAATCAAGTTGGAAATATAGATTGGTAGGATTTGGTAAAGAGAATTCCCATAACAATAAACCCTAACTTGTGTCATTAAATAGTCTAACGTGTCATTGTAGCATTGAGAAGATTGACGATCCGCATAATAATGAAAACAAAATAAAAAGACGAACGTGCTAATTGAGAAGTAATTAATAGACTAGAGGGTACCAAGTTTTGATGATTTCTCCCGGCTGCGTTCGATGAATGCTAGTGCTGACGACGATGAGTAGGTGTATTGAGAGTTACAAAATGTACCACTGCCGTTGCTGCCGTCAAAGCTAGAGGAAAAAGGGCAGTGCAGTTATTGGTGAAAGAATGGGAGATGTGGTGGTGACATCGATGGTGATGGAATTGGGTACCAGAATTTTTCACAAGAATAAAGTGTGCACTTGATTTTCTCCTTGAATGTAGCTTTTAGGTAGTTTGAATTGTTACAGTGATGAGCAAATCCTTTATTTGAAGTTTTTTTTTTCAGTTTTCCAATTTCCATGTATTTTTGTAACTCATTATTCAAACAAAAGTGAAATTTGAATTTTAATAAAAATTTTACAATTAAAAACTTTTCACTCAGCTCAATGGAATAATCAACGGTAGCTGACTAGCATTACCTTTCTTTTTCCATGATACACATATTTGATATTTGAAATTCTAAAATATTTCATAGAAACTGTGTATCAGATTAGTGCTTACTAAGTTCGCACACAACGCAGAAGAAACTATAGGAGGGTCATTAAGCCACGACTCCTATGGGTAAATGCATAGACAAGTTAGCTACGGTTGCCTCACATAAAGTATTATTAACCAGAGGACCACCAAGAAATTTAAGAATTTGCAGATCTCGTTAGAATATAGTTGTTTTCATGTTGAAAGAACATTTTTGAAGATCACTCTAGAATTTTGATGTTTCCTTGTTGGAGAACTTGGCCCGTTACAAATGCACCAAACGAATATCGGGTTAAATTTTGTCTTTGCTAAATTGCAGTATCACATCCATTTGAACGACCAAGGACAAACCTAGACGGTTACATACGTAAGTCAGAAATGTTTTAAATGTATAAATTCTGTCAATTGTTCATTTTCTATACACAGAAGTCATCAATGATTTAAATACTCGAGATACCAGCTTTCCGCCGCAATAAGAAAACTTCTGTCAACATCAGTCTTCAAAATGCTGCATTTGGTCCACAAATGACCGAGTTAAGATGGTTTTTGTTGACTCTTTTTATCTTATTTTAATTAAACGTTGACAACTTAATATAAAAATTAATAATTAATAAAAAAGGTTATTATCAATTAAAATAAATAAATATTTTTTATTGAATTGTCATCACTTAAATAAATAAATAAAAAGATGACAATAAAAATGAGACAGCTTATTTGAATTCACCATAAGCACCCTACTCTCCTCAGCTCCGCCCTTAAAAGCCAGTACAATTTGAAACCTAAAAACAAAGTAAAGGGAAAAAAATTAACAAATGTTCCCAGCTAAAAGCTCCATTCTCAAAACACAGGCAAAACAAAAGGTCATAGAGAATATACATCTCTTATATTCGTTATGCACCTGAGCTAAAGGGACAGTAAATCGAGGAGACAAATTGCAAGCTGATGGTCGCGCCAGTTGAAATTGTGGATTATGCACCCTGACATCCACGCATCCTCGTCAAAGACTTCAGCATGCAACTTTTCTAATCATCCTTCATCTCTGCATGCAAACTCTTTGAATCATAGATCTGATCGTCCAAATTAAGAAATTGCTGCTCTTCCCCTCTACCATTGTTGTCCTCTGGCTCATCTGCATTTAAGAAATCATCAAGTCCATAATCAACGACTGATGGTGTCTGTTCCATATGGTGCAAACTTCCAATCAGCTTGGCATCTGGATTTTGCAATTGATAGGACAAGCTTGACGGTATCTCAATCTGAAGATTCCTGTCTCCTGGAAATCCCATTTGACCAAAATCTAAATCTTGCATCAACTTGTCAATTGGATTATTGTCTATATTCCCCAAAAATTCATCCACCAAAAATAACTCATCTGTGCAGAAATTCTCCATGTAATCATCCCCAAAATCCAAACTATCAATCCATGAAAAATCCATTTGATCTTTATTTACATCCTTGGCAACCTGTTCGATGTCGTGTGCTTCTCGTCTGACATCTTGGCTACCCCTGGGCTCATGGTCTATGAGATCCACAGGCTCATCCTTTGGCATTGGCTTCACTTTGCTAGTTGGCGAGGCAGCATCATAAGCTTTGTCACAAGCATTATTCATATTGTTTATATTGATAGGTTGAGGTTTCTCCTTAACATCCTCAGCTGCACAGACCTCTGAATGATTAGATAGAGTAGTTGTGTCAGAACCTGCAGGAGTTGCCACTGAAGAACTAGACAAAGTTGATGCGGAGGAAGAGTCCTTTAATGATTCTTTGCTAGGAGTATAATCTGAGATGTGGGGGAAATTGAGGCGTGCCCAAGGACCGTACATGGCCCTAGCAGCTTCATCATATGCAAGAGCAGCTTGAAAGGCAGTAAGGAATGTACCCAACCACAGCCTAGGACCTCTGTTTGGCTCCCGAATCTCAGCAACCCATTTTCCCCATGTCCTCTGCCTAACACCTCTGTAGTTACACAGTGAGTTTTCTGGCCCTCCTTTACCCTTCATACATCCTTTCTTTGAACCCTTGGCTGCGACTTTACGAGTTGGTCTACCATCATCTTTGCAAGAATCAAGATGCTCATTGTATTTTTTCCACTTCTCCAGAGTCTCAGCCACATATTTAGATCCATCCTCTCTACTCCGACTTTTCCTCTTCCTAGAAGAATTCGAGGGCAGAATAGTAATGTTAGAACCTTGACCCATGGCCGCACAATTTGATACAGAGTTTAATAGCTTTGCACAGCAACCACCTTCAATGTAACAAACTTCGTACACCACAAAAACGAATTGACAGTCTTTCCACGCTCAGCAATAAAATCTGAACAACTTAAGTTTTAGAGTATCACAATCTGCAGTTAGATAAGCAGAACCATCTTAAGAACAGAACGAACTCTCCAAAATTCTAAACAGCGAAAGGGAAAACAGATCAAGGGGAAGCCGGGAAAATTATGCTAGGGCAAAAGGAATTTTTTTTTTTCAAAAAACAAAAAGCAAGCGAATCCATCTCTTCTCCCCAAGTAACCAGAAAGAATAGTTTAAAAGGACTTCACATACCCTTATTAATATAAATTCCTTTCCTTGTATCACAAGTAAATAAGCAATTTATTTATTCTCCAGGATAAAGAGTACCAAAAATAGAGAGAAAAGTATAAATATTAATTCATAACCTTATTAATTAATATTAATTCAACCAGGAATTGGATTTCCTAGGATACCAAGTAAAAAGCAATTTATTTCTTTTCCAAAAGTAATCAGAAAGAATTAAGAAATGTACAAATACGATTTTAAATACCCTTACGTACCCTTATGAATATTAATTCAACCAAGAATCGGGTTTCCTTGGATACCAAGTAATCAAAAAAGAGAAGTATGACTAGGATTCTACATACCCTTATTAATATAATTTCAAGCATTCAAACCAGGTAAAAAACCAAGTAGACCAGAACAAATACGACACTGAGAATGAACCCATAATCAGGATTCAGGAGCTTAAGCCCCACAAATCCATAAATAAAAAATAATAATAACCTAAATTACAGACACGTGTTTTCGAAAAATCCCACCAAAGATCATCCACTAATTTCTCACTAGGAACGAAAACCAAACGAATCAGAAATTAAAGAACATAAAGAAAGTGATGAATCCAACGAACCTCTCAGCAGAGACCGAAGACATGAGGATGAAGTTGAATGTTGATATTGATAATTTCCCTCTGCGACCGAACACGGATCTTGATAGTTTCAGACAAAATCTAAGGTTGTTCCTTCTCCTTCGTTATTTTCTCGGCGTTTCTTGCGATGTTTTCTCGGTGGTGTTGTTTTTAGTGTGTCTGTGAAAGCTTTTGTTTTGGAAAGAGCTCACTCTCTGTGTGTGTGTGGTTTAGCTAGGGGTATTCAAATATCTCTTGGGAAACAAGCTGCGAGCTTTATTTATAGCCTTCTCTAGATATTTCTGATATTTTAATGCCCTCCGATATCGATGACGTGGCGCTTTTTCAGTTGCTTTGTGTGTCGCTTCGGACTCCCGAACCTGGACCCACGTGTCGCCCGAAGCTTCCCGAACCACTAAACGCTCACGTCGCTTTCTTGGGTCCGAAGTAGACCCCTTTTTTGGTAAGACTAGGGGTATCCCCCTCTTCTCTAATATATCCAGCTGTTTTGCAATATTCCCGAGTATGCCACTGCCACTCACTTCATAAAATCTAGGGAGGTGAGTGTGTTTTTTTTTAAATAATAATAATTACTTTTCGTTTATTATTTTTCCTTTCTGGATAGAATTTGTAAGTGAACAAATTTAATGAAGATGCAGAAAATTCAATTCACCAAATTATAATAATTTCTCTTGGGGAGAAAGAAATCTTAGTTTATGAATTTGGAGGAGGAGAAAGATAATAATGAGATAGCTTTTGAGGTGATAAAAACAATTCTTATTATTGAATATTGTTGAGTTTTTTGGTCAGATAAATATTTTGTTTATAAAAAAAAATTTAGGTCAGAATTATCTTAATTGTATAACAGTTGTATTCAACCTAATATAATTGGCTTGAATTTATATTTTTCCATATTAAGAATAGTAATTTCTAAAAATTTAACCTATTTATTTTCTTTTACATTTAATATATATTGATTGCATTTAATTTTTTTATATTAAGAATATTGATTTTTATAAATTTAATCTATTTTCTCTAAGACTTTTCTTACACTGTGAATTACATTCATATTTTTTCATATTAAGAATAGTTTCTACAGATTTGACTTATTTCACTTTTAGTTTTAGATTTTTTTCTCCTACATTTAATGCATACAATTGCATTTATATTTTTTAATATTAAGAAACTCAATTACTATACATATATGCTAATTTATTAGTATGTTATATGACATCATCTCCTTCGGAAAAATTTCTTAATGGACTATCATACTATATCCACATCAGGGAAAGTGGAGATACATGCCCCCAACCACTTCTCAAAAATTTTATTATTATATCATGAATTTATTATTTTTTCCCTTCAAATTTTTCTCCAATCTCAAGACTTATTAATGCTTTATTTATTTTATATTTTCATCAACATAAAAGGAAAAAAAATACAGTTTTCAAGATGCTTTTATAAGAAGCAAATATATTCCTTTTATTTCAAAGAGAGTTTTAAATTACTCTAAAAGGTTGCTTTATCTCCAAGTGATTTAATATATTTTTTATATTAAAATAGATATTATAAATATTATAAAAAATATAATAATATATTTAAAATATTAAATTACTTGAAGGTATGGCATCCCTTATAGATAATTAAACTCCCCTATTTCAAATGCTTGTTTCACAACCTTTAAAATCTAAAACAAACAAATAATAAGTTATTTTCAAGCCACCAATTTTCTTCCATATAAAGAGAGGCTAAAATTAAACTCCAAATTCCGCCGCGTGGACAAACCCGTGTGATTAACCATTTCTCATCAATCTTAAATTGACAAATTCTTCTATCTTTGAATCTTTTAATTAAATTGACAAAATATTTGTGTATTTTGCTTCTATTATTAAAAATAAAAATAGATCCGTAACTACGAGTCTAAGATTTCTTTTGATATATGATTCCATTAAGATTAGTAGAGGTCCTAAAATAAATTTTAAGGGATTATTTTTTTTAATATTATTAGATTAACAATAAAAGCACATCTCGTATACTCATCTTTTACACTATTTCATCCTGTTCTTTCTAAAGGTTATCATCAAATATAGAGATAGACATAAAAGAAAACATTATTTTGTGCTAATCTGCAATATATCGAGTGAGGAAACACTTTCCAAATTGGTAAATAACTAAATACCGAATGAGGCATCCATAATTTTTGGGGGGAAATTTACAAATATTTCCTAAATTTTATCTCATTTTAAAATAATTATGATGAATTTTTAAATCATGATGAGCCTTTAAATTTTCTAAAACTTATAAATATATATATATATATATTTTATTTATAATTTAAACAAAAATTATTTATTAGGTGAGTTGTAAGTGTTTATTAACATACATGGTAACTTTTAATTTGTTCATAAATTTTTTTAAACAAATTTAAAATAATTTGTTCTTTTAATTTAATTTCTTTTAAATTATTCAATAATTTTCTATTTTTAGACATATTAATTAAATGAAAAGTAGTAAATTTTAATTTTTTAAAAATTAATATAAATAAATTTAATATTTTCATATGTATTAACAAGTATAAATAATGTAATTCACAGTTTTGACGTAATTAGTGAATGAAAATGTATGTTTATAAGAGTATTTATGTATTTTTTCTAATTTTTAAGCCATAAATATTGGTTTTTACGCTTTGTTTGGTTAAAGAGAAAATGCGAAGAAAGAAAATAAGGTGGAGGAAAAATGAATAAATTTTGAGATTTCCTCATGTTTGGATGAAGAGAGAACAGAAGAGAAAAAGAAAAAAACACAGCAAGTCCCACAAGAAAATTTTCTTCGCACTAGTGAGAAGAAAATGGAGAGAAGGAAGCTGATGTTACAAAATTACAGCTCTACCCTTCTTCGTCAAGATGAAAGGTGGCAAACAAATTCACTTCTCAGTTCACAGTCACCAAACAACAGCAACACCAGAGCAGTTTGAATGGGAAGAGGAAAGCGTCATTAGAACAATTTGAATGGGAAGGGGAGAAGCCGATGGGGAGGGAAGGAGTCCAGGAAGGTCAAAGAAGGTCGATCCTTACAATTCCTCCGCATTAACTTGTTTTATCAGTCGCTGTTATTGGTTCAGGCTGGGGGTTAGCTAGCGTTGGGATGACAAAATGAGGTGGGAGAGATGAGTTCCCCAGGGAGTAGCAGGAGCGTGACATTAGGAATGAGAGTGGGGGTGGGGGCTGTGGGGAGACGGTGGGGGGGGTGAGATATTTTATCTAATATATTTTTTATTGAAATTTTTATATTTAAAATATTATTATAAAATATAAAAACTAATCTCAAATTGTCTTTAATTAAACAATTTAAAATAAGATTTTATAATTAAATTTTTTTAAATATATATTTTTAATTTAAAAATAATTTAATTATTTATTGTAAATTTTATTTATTTTTATAATTTATAGTAAATGTGTTTAGTGATATAAAAAAATAATAATATATATTTATATTTTATTATATATATAATAAGGGTATACATGTCATTCTATAAAATTATATTTATATTTATTTTTCTTTCTTATTTTCTTTCTTTTTATTTTCTCTTCATCTAAATATATATAAAAAAAATATACTTTTCTATTTATTTTCTTTTTCTTTATTTTTTTTTTTCATTTTTTTTCTTCTCATTTTATCTCCTACTTCCAAACAAAGGCTTAAGGCTAAAATTCGAATCTTAAAGTTGACCAAAAAAATTTTAAATAAAAATCCGAATCTTAATAAATAATCAGGCATTCTTTTAAATAATACAGCTTCCAATGGTTTAGTGCCACGTATGTAATAGTACGTGTAACCTGGACAGCGGATGCCCCGAAAGCCTCACTAGGTCTAAGGAGAAAGAGAAAGGATATGAATGACACGTCATCTTGAGCAGCACGTGGGGCGCGTGCCCTTTTTTTTCCTTCTGTTTATATACCTACACGTCATTTGATCGCGTCACATGCGATGCCACTTTATGTTATCCACGATGGCACGGGACGAGAGTGAGTGAGTCCGTAGCTAATAGGTATGGGTTGCAATGCCCGAGCCTAGCTAAAACTAGTTTAGGCTTAGCCTTGATATTTGATAGTTGATAGTTAATAGTATGCTTAGTTTATTTGAAAAATAATTTAAATGGTGAGTTTAAAAAAAATATTTTTTATTTGATTCGTTTTAAAAATTAATTAAGTATTTAATTAATTTAACTAATAATTTACATACGATTAATTAATTATTAAAATAAAAATAAATTATTAATTAACTGGATGTAAATTATTAATTAAAGTAGTTGAATACTTAATTAATTTTTAAAATGAACCAAATAAGAATAATTTTTTCTAAATTGATCTTTTGGGGTCATTTTTCCTAATTTATTTTGTTTTAATACTACTAGGTGACTTTACATTTTTTAAGTGTAAAAATTATTAAAAATATGAGATAATTTATGTGTTTTTACTTAATCATTTAAACTTTTAAAAAAATTGATATTGACATAGTATCAGAATTCTTTTAGTCTAGTGGTTGGAGTTCAATTTACTAAATAAGTCACATTTTATTATTGATAGTATGCTTAATTTCAATTTGAGTTTATTTAAAAAAAAAAAAAATTCTTTTTGGGCTTGACTTGCTCTAAATTCACGAACAATTCAAGTTTAATGAACTAAACATAAAATTTAGAATGGGTAAGGCTAAATCAAATTTTATAAGCCTAATTTCATAGTCAAAATGGGACTTCAAAAATCTTACCATGGTTGAGAGTAATGACAGTTAGTATAGCAAAGACTCTTGATATATATATATATATATATATATATACACATACGTACGTGATTAAGCATCATAGGTGAATCTACTAAGAGTTGCACCCAAAAGATTGTGAAATTTATATTAAAAAGAAGATGAATTTATAGAACTTGATAGAGTACAGGGACTGAACATTTCTTGCCCAACCTTTAACCATATGATGGACCTAACTTAAGCTGAGGCCTAAGCTCAAACGCCTAAAGTTCATTGGGGAAATGACCGAATATTATGACTTGATAAAAATAATGATCATTTAGTTCGTTTTGAAAATTAATTAAGTATTTAATTATATTAACAAATAATTTATATATAATTAACTACGTATTAAGTATTAAAATAAAGATAAATTATTAATTAACTGTATATAAATTATTGATTAATGTAATTGAATACTCAGTTAATTTTCAAAACTAACTAAATGATCATTATCTTTACCAAGCCGCATTATTCGGTCATTTTTCCAAGTTCATTAGGCTTTAGCTGAAGCTCAGCCTCTCTGATCTGACCTGAAATATGAACAGATGTGCAATCCAATGCCATCCACTCCAGAAAATATGGCTTCCTTTGGAGATCCATTTCTTGACAAAAATAGTGGATCTATCGTTCTTTTCTAATCTTTCTCCATGCATCTAATTAAACAACTTGGTCCATAAACTACCCTTCTTATAGCTTCTCCAATTCAACTTTGCAAGGAGAACTAGATTCCTAATGTTGGTCTTCTTAGTTCTTACTTCCTAAACCTCCTTTATTTTAGATCTGTCATTTTCTCCCAAACCACGAGATAAATGTTTTTTTTCCCTACACACTCCGTGTCACAAAATAAAGTTTCGATGAAGTCAATCTATCTCAATGCAAGTAGCCGTAGGCTAGGGGAACACTGCAGGTAATAAGAGGGAAATGCAGAAGTTACAGATTTAATAAGAGTATGTAACCAGCTAAAGAAAAAAAAATCGATCGCTAGCCTTCTACATTTCTCGGTCGCTCTTTCTTAACAATAAATATAAATTGGTAATTTGATATAGTTGGATGAGATTTTCCAATAGGGAAGACTAGCTATTTGCCTAAGAACTTTGCAGGATTCATGGAAAGAATGTCACAAATATAGTTCCTACGATCTTCTTGAGTATTAGGGAAGAACTAGATTTTGTATTTATGCATATTCACTTCAATTCTCGAGCAACTCTCAAAAGATTCAATGGCATTCTGGATAACATGAGCATCTTCAAATCTATTCCATATATAAATTGAAATATATGTGTTTTACCCATATTAATAATAAAGACATATAAATTAAAGACATGAAGGGGGTAAGGGGGAGAGGAGTTGCCTTGTCAGATGCCCCTGGAAGTGGAAGGTAAAGAGAAATATGTTTTACCCTCAACGATAGAGTGGCTAACAAAAGAAGCACAACTGAGATAATTTTTTTTCATTGATTTGGAAATGACATGATCCTAACGAATCTCTTCCATTTCTAACCTATCATAAGTTTTTTTTTTTCTATATCCAACATTAGAATCATCCACCTGTTCTTCCTTTTCCTTTTTTCATGCTACATATGGTTGATCTTTAGCAATTATGTGCAAGGATAGATTCAAAGGGGCGCAGGAGACTTAATCATCCATAAGTTTTTGTATAGTGCAATAAATGTAAAATTTGTTCAGGTTAATTACTGTCATTCTCAAACTATATATCATGTCTACCCCCATTACTATGTTAGCCAAGTATAATGTACTTTCGATCTTAGTTTAGTTGATCGATACAGATAGCTTAGCTAATCAACGTCCATTTGTTGACTTGAAGATTACACATCGGGCCATTAGTATTACTGAATAAAGAGAGTTGCTATTGTATTGACAGGGTTATCTTCGAAAATATAAGTGCTACGAAGTTGCCAAGTTTTTTTTTTCTTTTTTTGGCTGGTAAGAAGAGTTATGACGTATAATATAGTTATAGCATGTCAAATTTAGCACACTTTGGAGTTCTTAGGAACTACTCAGTTCACAGACAGTAGGTACTAGTACTACTCAATTTGGAATTGCCTGATAGAGTTCCATGCATATACTATTAAAATTTAAAGTAATAATTTGTACCAAAAAATAATTAAAAATAATTATAGTATGTCAAATTTAACATAGTTTGACTTAGATTGTTAGGACACCTTTAATTTAGTTACTTTCTACCGTTGACTTTGTATGAGATTAATTTTAGTGGTATGCAATTTTTAAGGAGAATTTCTCAATCCATATAAAGAAACGATATTTTTCCAAAAATAGTAATTTTTTAAATTTAGGAATAATAATAGATAGAAGAAAAAACTAACATTTTTTTACATTTTTTTATAAATTGATATAAACTATAATTTAGACAAGTATCTTCTTCCCCTAGGTGCAACTCCGTACGTGGAAAATTGACCACCTTGTCTTCTTTGTTCCCTTGATATAATTGATCTAATGACTACTATTAGATAGCATCTGTGGCTATTATAGCTTAGCGTCCCCGTGTGTATTGATTCCCAATCTCAATCTTATAAACCCCCTTGCTTTTCTCCCCTTTTCTCCCTTTGAGACATTGTTCTTGATATCACTGCCCTCTGATCTACTCAGCCTTTTGTGTCCCCCTGTGTTTGTGTTTGTGTTTTTGTTGCTGCATGCAAAAACACAAACGACACAAACACAAACACAGGAGTGAATACACTTAGTTTTTCTCATCAGCTAATTAGTTGGATATATACAAACATACATAATGGCGATTCCAAGAGCCAATGGAACCGTCACAGTTTCTTATGATCCCCAGGGGGAGTTGAAAGTTTGTGTAAAAAATGATAGAAATGTGGGCTCTTCTGGCATGTTCTTTGGGGATAGTCCATTCGATTTTGTGCTTCCTGTCACGTTGTGCCAAATCTTGGTCGTCATCGTAACCTCTCGAGCGCTTTACTTTCTTCTCAGGCCTCTAAGAACACCCAAATTCATCTGCAACGTCCTGGTAAGTTTCAACAAATTAAGTCTTTAATTTCTCCTGTATTGCATTGAACAAAATGGAGTGCAATCTTGTTCTTGAGTCCTTACGCATCAACACGGTCTTTCCCTTCTTCTCCATTAATCTATTTTCCCTCTAATTGGACTCCTAATTTTAGTGGTATTCATAGATTTTTAATTGTACGTTTATATGCATACATGCATGTGTTTATAGTTAAATTGACGTGCAGTGTAAATGAGCAGGGTGGCATTCTCTTGGGGCCGTCATTTCTGGGGCGCAACAAGTGGTACTGGTATGTTCTTTTTCCGCCAAGACAGGTTGAGTTTTTAGTCGTGGCGTCCATAATGGGCGCTACATATTTTATCTTCACCATTACACTGAAAATGGACCTAGTAATGACTTTAAGAGCAGCCAAAAGTACTTGGCGACTTGGTATAATACCCTTCTTGGCTTCTTTTGGGGTTATATCAGCTCTTTTACATCTGGAGTATCATCCCCAAAACTTCCCTCGTCTCAAATTAGAAACTGCCCGTACCTTCTTAAGTGCTGGAATGTCATTTAGTAATTTCCCTGTCATTTCTGAAGCCTTGACGGAACTCAACCTTATAACCACAGAATTAGGGCAGATCGCTTTGTCTTCAGCCATGCTCAACGACACGATTCAATGGTTTTTTATAGCAGTCCAGCGTATCATAAGGGAAAATGAAGTAAAATATTCAATTCTATTTTTGACTAATTTCTGGGTATTGATATTGTTTTGCATTTTCATTGTACGACCAACGATGAAAATGATTGCTCAGAGAACACCAGTTGGGAAACCAGTGAAAGAAATTTACGTTGTATTGATACTTCTCGGTGTCCTAGTTATGGCAGCTATCAGTGACATGATTGGCACATCATTCTTTATTGGACCGCTGCTTTTTGGTTTGGCTATACCGAGTGGACCCCCGCTGGGCACAACACTGATAGAGAAAAGTGAAGTTATCGTGTCAGAGTTTTTACTACCTTTCTTCTTCGTATATATAGGCATGAAAACAAATTTGTCTGCAATCGAGAATTGGCGGGAGCTTATAATTCTTCAGTGTATCTTAATTGCGGGATACTTGGTGAAGGTGCTTGCATGTGTGCTGGTTTCACTAAAATACAATATTAGGCCCAAACATGGCTTGGTGCTTGGACTCATGTTGAACATCAAGGGTATAAATGAACTTATAGCTTTCGCTAGAATGAGGAAAATCCAGGTAAGATTCTCTTATATTTCCTTCCCATCTTATATGTGCAAATGATAGATAGCGTACATGGATGGGCTATCTGTCAAGTTAGTGCAATAAATCTAATTTATGTTATTACCTTTTGCAGGTGCTTGATGACCAAATGTTCAGTCACTTGGTGCTCTGTGTGGTGGCAATGACTGCGATTATCTCACCCTTGGTTAAAATCTTATATAAGCATCACCCTCGAGTACTACATGCATCAAACATACATGAAGGGCGAATGAAAACGATCCAAAACACTCCTACAAACTCAGAGTTTCGTATTATTTCTTGTGTACATAACGAAGGAAATGTACGTAGCATTATTGCTCTGCTGGAAGCCTGCAACCCAATCCTAGAAAGCCCCATATGTGTCTACGCGATACACCTCATCGAGCTCTTGGGAAAAAGTGCACCTATTCTCCTTCCTATGAATTACAAGCAGAAAAGAAAATCCTTTTCTGTCAATTACCCCACCACCAATCACATTATGCGTGCCTTTGAGAATTACTCCAACAACTCCAGTGGTCCAGTCACTGTTCTTCCATTTGTCAATGTGGCCCCTTCCAAGAACATGCATGAGGCCATCTGCAACCTCGCCCAAGACAAGTTGGTGCCTTTCCTTATTATCCCCTTTCACGAAAATGACCAAACTGATCTCGGTGGCCACGTCGCCACCTCCATTCGTGACATCAACACTAGCTTTCAAGCTCGTGCGCCATGCACGTTGGGGATACTCGTGGACAGATACTCACGACTAAGTATGAGCAACTCCAAGTTCTCTTTCCATGTGGGCATCTTCTTCGTAGGTGGACCAGACGACAGAGAGGCACTGGCATTGGGTATTCGAATGTCAGAGCGAGCGAATATGAGAGTCACCTTGTTCCGGTTCATCCTGATGAACAAGAAATTGGGTGGCAGTAAAAATCAAGCAACTAGGGAAGAAGAGGAAAAGGAAGAGGCAGAGAACATGTTGGACGAGAGTTTAATTGATGAATTCAAGGCCAGGAAATTTGGCAGTGGCAACGTTTCTTGGTGTGAGATTATGGTGGAGGATGGAGTAGAGGCATTGGATGCAATTCGTGGTTTGGAAGGCGACTACGACCTTGTGATGGTGGGGAGGCAGCACAATATTGGATCGTTCAGTGACGAGGAAATGTCAAATTTCATAGAGAATGCTGAGATTTTGGGAATGTTTGGGGATATGTTGGCGTCAACGGAGTTTTGTATTGGGATGGTTCCGGTTTTGGTGACACAATGTGGTGGAAAGAGGGTAAATCGGCTTGATAGAGTAGGTTCAGTTACTGTCTCTCAAAAAAGTCGTGGTTGAAAATTAAACCTTTTTTTATTTCCGCACCTCTTGGATTTGTACATATTCGATTTAGAAAATGTATCGTTCATAAATAATCTTAACTTAGGTAATAGAACGGGCCAGAATTTTGATTAACATCTCAGCCTTCAAGTCTTTTAATACTTAGAATTAGAAGAAGTTCAATATACTCACATGGTCTAATGGTTAAGGAGGTACGTTTGTTACTTTGATTATTTATATTTGAACATTAGACCCGTACCTCCAAATACATCAGGCTTGGAAAATAATTTAATTTTAATTGACACAAAAATTGACCCACAAAATACACTTACCTATAACAAAGAGTTATTAGGAATAAAAAAATGCCGTGTACTAAAAAAAATGGAAACAGAGAGTTAATTACATCATAAAATTATTGATTATGTTGTTTTGATTCTTTTATCATTTAAATTTTGTATGTGTTTATCTTCTAATTTTGTTACATAGGAAGTCTTCTAGACTTGAAAAATTAGCAAACAATAACAATAAGGCTGTGTTTGTTTTACTTGCATTTGTCCACATGACACTGATGTAATTGTGGGCAAATGCCATTTACGTCCACAGCTGAAATAAGCAAACTGTAACATCAAATATTATAATTAATGTCATATGAGCTATTACCTTAATGATAACTTTTATGTATTTTGATTAGCCACCTTTTTTTATTCATTAATCTTTACCTGAATTATATATTTATTGCTTCCCGTGAATAGGTTAAAGAAAAATTTCCGAAGGTTGAAATTTTAAACTAACTATTTCTCTCAATCTAAAACAAATAATCATTATAATTATGTAAAGAGTGTTAAAAATAATGTCAGAGTACTATTATAACTTGAAAGCTGTTTTCCAACTATTGGTTAGACACTAAAACTTTTATATTCAATACTGATTATGATCTTAAAGAGATAACTTTTTTTTTTTCGTTTTTTTCTCTTAAATAGACTTAACTCAAATGGTAAGTGCGACTTAAATTTTGAATAAGAACCGTATTAAGTTTAATCATTTATAAATTCAAAAAGAAAAAAAAGAAAATCAGAACTTGGATAAAAAATAAAATCAATATATATATATATATATATATATATATATAAACGTGTTAGTTACTTACATTGAGAGAAGCATACTTAATAGCATTCATAATAGTTCAAGTATTCAATTTTCTTTTCAAAACATAAATGTTTTGTATATCTATGTTTAGAACTTACATTTTTATCATATTTTAAAATTATATATAGTGGTATGAATATATTGATGTTGTCATTTTTTATTATAAAATTTCTTTTATATGTAAAGCAATTGAAAGTTCTCTCAGCGATAAATAAACTGAAAATCCTTTTCTATTAGATAATTTAATTTTAACCTAAAATTGACTTCTATCTCAATTATTAAGAGTAATTTTACGAACATTCATAATTTCATATACAGATTTATATACTACCGGTCATGGACAGATTGAAAGTCGACTGGTGACATATAAACAGAAATATTTTGCATTAGATAAGTTAATTTTAACCTAAAAAAACTTCTATCTCAATTAAGAGTAATTTTAATTTTTTTATACTATCGGTAAATTATTTATATTATATTACAAGAAGTAGACTGATCATTTTAAAACTTCATTAACTATACATATTTTCTTGAGTTTAATTTTGATCCACTGTCAATGTAAAGTTTCTTTATATTGTCACCCAATCATGTATTGCTAACTCATTAAAAGAGTTTGATTATTATAACAACTACTTCAAAAGTCTAACACTTTTAATGATGTGTCAGTACATGATTGAATGACAGTATAAAGAAACTTTACATTGACAGTTGATTAAAATTAAATCCTATTTTCTTTCTCTGCTTATTAATTTATATATATATGTATAATTTTATCAATTTAAATTTTAAATTGAAAATTCTTATGAGGCAAATTAAACTCATACAAATTTTATAAATTAATTGGTATTTCATTGAACTACTTTTGTTTTCTAATATAATATGTTTTCAAAATATAAAAAAATTCAAATATTAGATAGTTTAGGAGTGACAAATTAACAAGTAAATTTTGGATCATATTATAATAGATGGGCAAAAAAAATAAACCACTAATTCATATAAGACCAGTTGAAAAAATTAAAAAAATCTAAGCCGGCCATAATCAAATTAATGGATGGATATCCAACACATTAGTTAACCCATCTTAATGCATAAATATCTAACCCATCTAATCCATCCGTTCATTATATATTTTTTCTTTTTTAAACCATCTCGGATTAGTGTTTTTGTGTGTGTGTGTGTGAGAGAGAGAGATATGATATTAGTTTTTAAGTTAGAATATCATAATATTTTTTTTGTGCTCTTTTGACAATCTCGCTGAAGATAGGTTGAGGTTGACTTCCACCATAAGAGCAAAAGAAACGAAATGAGAGACGAATCACAAAAGCACATTTGTAGGTGTACGAATGAAGAAAAACCCAAGCGGTTGGTTTTTGTGGTTGTTTAGATGTGCTTTTTTGATTAAAAAAAGATGTTTTTTTTATAGAAAAAATTACTTTTTATATATTTTAATTTGTTTGGATAAAAAAATTGAAGTACTAAAAAAAGATCAAATAGTTCTTTTTTTTAGTTAAATTTTTGAGCTTTTTAAAAAAATTCTTTTTCAGAATATAAAGAAGTTGTGCAAAAATAATTTTTAGACAAGAGTATCATTGACTAATTTTAAAAATAATATCTCTTATCTTTCATGTTTTTAAATCATACCAATACCTTATTTTCTTATATACCACATACCTCATTTCATCATCTTCTTCCTTTTTCTTTCCAACAAGTATTACATTACCCTTAAAAAAAATCACTGAAAAGCACGTTCTTTTGATTATTGCTTTGAATATATATATATATATATATATATATATATATATAATAACATATATATCTAGTGAGAGTATTATCTTATTATGAGAGGTAAAAAGAGCTAATCTTGATCATTAAATCTTACATGAATGGTTAATATTATAATTTACTTAAAGGTCACATGACTACTTAAAAAAGTCACATGACTTTATATATGTTTTAATTTTGACCATACATGAATAATCTAATAGTTAAGATTTACTCATCTCACTCTCACAATAAACCACTCCTCTCATATATATATATATATATATATATATATATATATATATATGTATGTATCTTATTTTACATAAAGCATGATTTGTTGTGTTTCTACTCATGTGATGTTTATGACTTCAAATTCTTTTTGTTCATGGAATATTCATGAATTTAGATTTTTCGAATTTATATTTAATATTTATTTAAATTACACATAATAACTGGTGATAAATAATATTCTGATAAAAGTGGGTATAGAGGAAATAAAATTAATTATGTTATAGTTCTTCAGTACTTTAGTTTTTAAAACCGATATTTTTAACATTTTTATTTTTAAATAAGTTATTTTTAATCTAAACATCATTCACCTACATACCCTTTTAAGTAATTATTAAAAAGTTACTTTTATATTTTTACATCAAAAAAATAATAAATTAAAAGATACTTTTTGGATATTGTATCCAAACATAAAAATAAAATTTACTGTTACAAAAGATATTTTAAATTTTTTTTTAAAGCTCATCGAACCGAGATCAAAGTGAAATTTTGCATAAATGAACAAAAATCCACACGACGGTAAGAAGACAAGTAGAGATCTTGTTTATGGCAACGACAGTGAGGAGTGACGGCGGTGACGATGAGGAGTGACGGCGACGGCAGCTGTGTTTATTCTTTCATGGCTACAGAACTTGAAACTTGAAAGTCGACAAAGGAGGCATGGCAGAGAAGCATTTGGGGTGAAGATATTTTATATCTGGATTTCAAATGTTTCGGTCTATTTTGGTCAATGGAATAGATATCATGTTGTTCCATTAATCATATATTAAAAACTATCCCAATCCATCTAATCGATTAAATTTATTATTGTAATTATATATATTAGATTGAATTTAGATATGAATGTATTATAAAAATAATTGATTAATAGATCTAATTGTTATTTTTAATAATTAAATTAAATATCACATAATTTAACAATTAAATTAATAAAATTTATATTATACAAAAGTTATTCAATAATATAAGTATAAATGTCTTACACCTAAAATAATCATATCCTTTTCAATACCAACAACAACAATAATAATAATTTAAAGAAATTTTTAGATAATCATATTACCATAACTCAATGAGAGAGAGGAACGAGAAATTGGATGGCTAAGCTAAAATTAATTCATGGAAATTCATTCAAAAAAAATAAATCTGCCTTCAAGTATAAATGAAATCAAAATTTTCAAAAATATTGAACTTGAGGGATTCAAATTTGCTGTATTTTATTTTTCTGTTTCTTTCTTAGTCTTCAAATTAAATAATGATAACTTAATAAAATAAATTAATAACTAAGAGAAAAATTGTCAGTAATTGGCAATATATTATCAATATTTAATTGAAAATAAGGAAAGAACAGTAAAATTGGAGAAGAAATTTGATTTTGAACTTAAGATAGGTAAAATAGATATTAGTGGTACACATCGCTGACGCTAACAATTGTTTAAAATAAATAAAGAAGGATCGATAAAAAAGAAGAAGAAAGAAACATTGCCTTCGTACTTGGGAGAGAAATGAATGAATGAAAGAAATTAGTAATTAAGTAGACAGACAGAATTACAAAATTAACCCATTTTAGATCAAAATTACAACTGGACATTTTAAAATTAATGACACCTTGAAGTTTATTTTTGGCTTTACGGTTACACTGGCTTTGGTTCAGCAGTAGTATTGACCCCGTGTGATATTTCTTTCCTTCCCATAAATGATGGAAACTCCAACTCATGCCTTGACAAAAATATAATTGCTATAATTGCTTTTTGACCCCCAATGTAAGAACTAATATTACACCCACAACTCATGTTGTGAGTTTTGTGACTAAAATTTCAGGCGCCAGAATGTAAAAATAATTGTCTTGTCTGCTAACCTGGAGGCATATATATATACATGCTCTTTCCCTCTCCACCCAACCTGTTTTCTCTCGTGTGTTTGTGTTTGCTGCATGCACAAACACTGGAAAGAAACATTTGATTTTTCTTGTCAGCTAATCGGTTGGGTAAAGTATATATACATATACATAATGGAGAAGCCAGAATCCATCTCCTCTGTCTTTTATGACTCTGAAGGTATGTTCCAAGTTTGTGTCAAGAATGATAGACATGTGGGCTCTTTAGGCGTGTGGGTTGGGGATAATCCATTCGACTTTGTACTTCCTGTCACGTTGTGCCAAATCATTTTCACCGTTATAATCTCTCGAGTGCTTTACTATGTTCTCAGGCCTCTAAAAACACCCAAATTCATCTGCAGCGTTTTGGTAAGTTTCACCAAGTCTTTTAATTTCTTCTCCTCTATTTTATTTCCCCCCACTCTAATTAGACTCCTAATTTTAGTAGTATTCATTCATTGTTTATATGCATGCATGCTTATGTTCATAGTGAAATTGACGCATGTTGAAAAATGTACAGGGTGGAATTCTCTTGGGGCCGTCATTTATGGGGCGCAACCATACATATCTGGGGACAATGTTTCCTCCAAGACAGGCTTCGTTTTTAGTGACATTGTCCAAAGTAGGCGCTGTATATTTTGTCTTCATCATTGCACTGAAAATGGACTTAACCACGACCTTAAGAGCAGCCAAACGTTGTTGGCGATTTGGTGTAATACCCTTATTCTCTTCTTATATTGTTATATCAGTCCTCTTAATTTTTTATGTGCCCGATGACTTCCATGGTATTGTGGCAATGCAAAGCCTCCCAGGCGTCTTTAGTTTAAGTAGTTTTGCCGTCATTTCTGAAGCCTTGGTGGAACTCAACCTTCTTACCACGGAAATAGGGCAGATTGCTTTGTCTTCAGCCATCATCAATGACATAATGCAATGGATTACGGTAGCGCTCGCTGTAGTAAGCGACGACGAGATGAAATTTTCAGTTCAATATTTGACCTGCTACTGCGCATTCATATTATTTGGTATTTTTGTTGTACGACCAATGACGAAGATGATTGTTCGGAGAACACCAACAGGGAAATCAATTAAAGAATCTTACGTTGTTTTGATACTTCTTGGTGCCCTAGTTATGGCAGCTATTAGTGACATGATTGGCTTATCATTCCTTCTAGGACCTACCTTTTATGGTTTGGTTATGCCGAATGGACCTCCCTTGGCAACAACGATTATAGAGAGGAGTGAAGTTGTCATCTCAGAGTTTCTTATGCCTTTCTTCTTCGTATATATAGGCATAAACACAGACTTGACTGAAATTACGCAATGGCGGGTGCTTATAATTATTCAGTGTATCTTAGTCGCGGGATTCTTGGTAAAGGTGCTTGCTTGTGTGCTGGTTTCACCAACATACAATATTAGGCTCAAACATGGCATGGTGCTTGGGCTCATATTGAACATGAAGGGAATAATCGAACTGATGTATTTTGCTAGAATGAGGAAACTCAACGTAAGATTCTCTTATTTCCTCAACATCTTATGTGTGCATATGATAGATAGCATAAGTATATGGGTGGGCTATCCCGTGATGTTTGTATAGTAAATCTAATTTATGTTATATTACCTTTTGCAGTTAATTGATGGACAGACGTTCACTCAAATGGTACTGTCTTTGGTGGGGATGACCGCGATCAGCGCACCCTTGATCACAACCTTGTACAAGCATCATCCTCGTGTGGTAAAAATACCAAGCATACATGAAGGGCGAGTGAGATCGATCCAAAACACTCCTAGAAACTCAGAGTTTCATATTGTTTCTTGTGTACACAACGAAGGAAATGTGCATAGCATGATTGCCCTGCTAGAAGCCTGCAACCCAATCCCAGAAAGTCCCATATATGTCTACGTAATACACCTCATCGAGCTCTTGGGGAAAAGTACACCCATTCTCCTTCCATTGAACAAGCAGAACAGAAAATCTTTGTCTGTCAATTACCCCAACACTAATCACATTATGCGAGCCTTTGAGAATTACTCTCACAACTCTAATGGTCCTGTCACCATTCTTCCTTATGTCAATGTGGCCCCTTACAAGAACATGCATGACGCCATTTGTAACCTCGCTGAAGACAAGATGGTACCTTTCCTGATTATCCCCTTTCACGAAAATGATCAAACTCTCGGTAGCCATGTTGCCACCTCGATTCGTGACCTCAACACTACCTTTCAAGCTCGGACACCGTGCACGGTAGGGATACTTGTGGACAGATACTCGCGACTAAGTATGAGCAACTCCAAGTTGTCTTTCCATGTGGGCATCTTCTTCATGGGTGGACCAGACGACAGAGAGACATTGGCCTTGGGTATTCGAATGTCGGAGCGCGCAAATATGAGTGTCACCTTGTTGCGGTTTGTCGTGCAGAACAAGAATTCAGGGGTCAATAAAGATCAAACATCTAAAGAAGAAAAAGACGAAGAGGAAGAGGTAGAGAGCATGTTGGACGAGAGTTTAATAGATGAATTCAAGGCTAAGAAATTTAGCAACGACAATGTTGTTTACCATGAGGTTGTGGTGGACGATTGCATACAGGTGTTGGAAGCGATCCGGGGTCTAGAGAAGGACTATGACCTTGTGATGGTGGGCAAGCGACATAGCATTGGGGATTTAACAGATGAAGAAATGTCAAATTTCATGGAGAATGCAGAGCAGTTGGGAATTTTTGGGGATATGTTGGCATCCACTGAGTTTTGTGATGGGAAAGTTTCAGTATTGGTGATGCAATGTGGTGAGAAACGAGTAAATCGGCTTGAGAGGCTAGGCTCTGCCCAAGTTTCATTCTTTTAGTTTTAGAAGAGTTGTTCTTTGCATGCTCTTCGTGATTGCTTGTGTTGTACTGCTCTGTGGAAGCGCTTGGTTCATGCTAGCATGTGGGGGGAGTTTTTCTCACTTGATATTATGGAGTGGATTCAACAGAATTTGAGAAGGAACTTTGGTATTTGGGTTCGTTGTTTGGCATATTTCAAAAAATAGGAACGAGGTGGTTTTTCAAGATAATCCTAGAGATGTTCAAGCTTTGTTTTTCAACATCATGCATGGCGCCATGTTGTCTGCTGAACAACAGGCGTCCCCTTTCCAGCTTGGGCATTAGGAGCTTGTAGGAGTGTTGACTGGTCGGGGAATTTCCTGCTTCTGGCTATATTAAGTGCAATATTGATGGATCCTTCCGTCATGGAGGTACTAAGGCAGCGTGTGACAGGATTTTTCGTGATACTACTGGCTCATGGCTCGTGCGGTTTGGATGCAATATAGGTGCGCAGGGAATTCTGATGGCTGAGCTATTGGGTATCCTCACGGGCTTGCAGCTAGCTTGGGCGAAGGGATTGAATCAAGTTTGTTTCGAAAGTGATTCCTCTTGAGTTTGTGTTGAAGGGTTATCTAGGTCTCCATCCGTGTGCTATGATGGTGCATCGCATCCGGGAGTTCTTCCAGAGGAGTTGGGTTATTAAGATTACTCATGTTTATAGAGAGAGTAATCGGGTTGCAGATCGCTTGACTTTCAGCTTCCTCTAGCTAGTTGCGGTACTGTAATCATGGAGGATTTGTTTGGGGTCTCCTTCCCCAGGATTATTATTTCTTAGGGCTAGCCCCTCCTTTGTATACCAAAAAGTAGAGTTTTTCTTTTTTCAAAACTTACTTTTAATGAGCTTTTGTTTATAACATTGTTAGGATGCTTTTAGACTTTTTCTGGTTTAAATTTTGGATGGATCAATTCATCTTTTTTAGGCCCATAGTTAAGTTTACTATCACAACTTTTAGTCCCATTAATTAAAAAGATTCGGTGACATGGAGAATTATGAAATAGGTATAGGCTACTCCTAGTTGTATCTTTTGATAAACCATCAATTACTCTATCACATCATTAAAAATATTGATGACTTATTAAATAGTAAATAAGCTAACTATATACAGTTAAATATTTTTAGGATTTAATATAAATAATCAAAGGTTTGAACTAATTAACAGATAAGTAGAAATAGTGGAATGTTTATGGGATTCAATATATTTAATAATAAGAAGATAGTCTTGGTTTGTGCATAATAATAATACAATTGCAGTGATTCCAAATTTGAGAGTATTACCATCCCTAGCCAAGCACAATAATAAAAATAGCAGTATATGATATAAAAGGGGATAATATAATAATATTTAAAAGGGTATTTAGAAATCGAGTGTAGGCGTCAGGTACATGTGGCTCCACTATTGGACCTTACTCATTTACATGCGAATGGAATTATGGTCACATCATAGTTTGAGCGAAGTGATAAAATAGGGTGATTGAAAATTTGGTGTAGTTTTAAAAATTATTTATTAAATTGGTGTAAGTTTGAAATTATTTCTTAAAATATGATAGTTTTGCTATACTATTTTTTTTGTTCTGTTTTTGTGTTTTTGCATATGTAACACTTACATAAGTCTTGTGCACGTAAATTAGCACAAGTGTTGCCCAGTGAGTCAGTGACCACTGACCACGTAGTAGTGTTTAGCCGCTAAACGCCCTTTATTTTGCTTTTATTATTTGTTAGAAGTGAATCAGATGAACTTGAACTCAGGTTGGAATGATAAATTCTTTCTTAATTTATCGATACACCAGATGAATTTATTGGATTCTAAAGGTAAATTATAATATATATTAATTATTATTAAATGATACAACAAGATCGTTACATTAAATAATTATCTAAAATTGAAATTCACACATAACAAAATGACTAAATAAAATGATTATCTGAACTTGTATAATCATTTAATAGTTACACTGAATTAATATATATTGCCAAGTGGATTAGTACTGCAAGTTCCACGTATGTAAATAAAAAAAATTACAACATGGAAGAAATTATCATATTTTGAAAAATAATTTTAAACTACACCAATTTAATAAATAATTTTTAAAACTACATCAAATTAGTCAATCACCTGATAAAATATATACCAATTTGCTATTTTATTTTAGTCTTACTGTTCTATTTATTCCTTTCTTGGTTTGAGATCAGGGTTATTGCCTTATTGGATTGGATTGTCATTCCTAAGATATTTCTTTTCTATTTAAGTATGAAGAATTTATAATTTGAAGAAAAAAAATATTATCAATCAATTTAAAATATTATTTGATATTGCAAAAGAGGCCACATTTCTTAAATATTGTTAGAAATTGAAAAAACGTCTACTTCCATTCCGTTTGGACTTTCAATATATATAAATTTAAGGTGCCTGAATGAAATATGATTTTGTCAGACATATAAAGGATTTAAATTTCGTAGGATCACTACATAAAAAAATGGGAGAAAAATAAGAAGTTTAATTAATTTTAAGTTATATATGGGACACGCTTATTTTATTTATTTACTAGCACAGAGAGAGCCCATACGTTGCACATAACATAAAAAATGTATTTGTACCCAAAAAAAATGTATAAATCTTTACAGTAACGTGACATATAAAAATATGATATCATAAAAGTTGTAAATAAAAAAAAATATTTGGGTAAACTTTAAACCTAAGAAGCAAAATAATAAGAAATAATCAAAGTGAAAGAAAAGACTGAATTCAGCTAAAGTAAAACATAACTCTTTGTATTTTTTTTTAAACTTTTAAATTTCTGCCTATTTTCCCCAGCTCCTTCCCTTCCAAAAAAATGCAGGTAATCCTTGCATATATTTTAAATCCTAATATAATTATTCTTTAAGTTTTTTATCTTCTAGTGATCATGACAATAATCTGAAAAGTAATTTTTTTATTGTTTAAGTGTTTAAGTTAAAAAATAATTAATATTAAGAATGAGTCATTGACAAGAGGTTGTCGAGACCTCGTCAAATAATAAAAATTACCGGTTCGCAAACTAATTTGTAGTATAGAGCATGAACCGAATTGTCTCTCAAGGATCCAAAAAAGAACAAATATTTAATCAGATCAAGATAATTAAAATGGGGGGTTTTGTTGTTGATTAACAATATTGATAAATATACAAGACTCAAAGTTGAAAACAAATCTAAAGAAACAACCAATCCAAGGAAATTTACCGATCTTGAGTTTAACTCATCATTGATCACAAGGAATTCACTTAATCGCTAACCATGTTCTTGGCCTTAGATCACATCAAGAAGCCTCAACATAATCCAAGAATCCTCTACTAGATAAGTGACAAGAGGTTGTCGAGACCTATCAAATAAAATAACCGGTTCACAAACTAATTTGTAGTATAGAGAATGAACCGAATCGTCTCTCAAGGATCCAAAAACAAAGATTTAATTAGATCAAGATAATTAAAAAAGGGGGGGTTTTGTTGTTGATTAACAAGATTAATAAAAGTAGGAGATTCAAAGTTGTAAACAAATATAAAGAAGCAACCAATCCAAGGAAATTTACCGATCTTAAGTTTAACTCATCATTGATCACAAGGAATTCACTTAATTGCTAACCAAGTTCTTGGCCTTAGATCACATCAAGAAGCCTTAACATGATCCAAGAATTCTTTACTAGATAAGCATCTAGGATTTGATTAACCAAGGTTAGATAAAGTAAGCACCATCCAACATAGATTAACTTAAGATCTAGAATTTAACCAAGCTAAACAATCTATCAAAAAGCTTTAATACATTGTTTAATCTTTATGATCCTCTTTGAATACATGATAATAAAGCTATTACCACATCAACATCTAAATCAAATTAAGCAATTTAATCTAGATAAAAATCAAAAGAGGAAGAAGAGAAACTTGAATAACAATTAAGCAATATGAACAAGTAAACCAAGATCTCCAAATTAAACAACAAGATGGCTAATCCCTTGGATTGATTATGAGAGCCTAGCCTTCCATGGATGGGAAGGAAGAACTCAGAATTTAAAGAACAAAAACGAAATTGCAAAGAGAATGAAGAAGAAGAGAAAGAAAACTCTCACAAATACTTAAACTTTCTTGAAACTTACTTCTAAATTGAATGCCTCTAATACAAAGAGGTTGGGTCTATTTATACTAATCCTAGAAGCCAATTTGTACATGTACATAATCTGAATACAAGCTATAAGAATCTGAAATTTGTCAAAAATGGAAGCTTGATGCATGGTTGGTGGGTTGGTGCATGGTAGGTGGGTTGGTGTATGGTTGGTGGCTTTTAGTCAACAACTCTTATCCGACTTCTGGCTTCAAATTCATCACCTAGACGGTGTATTTTGGCTTGGATGTCTTCATCAAAGTTGTAGCCAGTTGTCTCCTTGAAAATCTCCAATTTGAATCATGTCATTTGGACTTTTAGAACTCCAGAAATGCCAAAAACACTTCACCTACCTCAAGTTAGGTTGGAAGAACGTGTTTCCAAATTCAGACCAACTTGTAGCTTCTGAAGCATGCCTAAAACGACATCTATTGACAAAATGGTCTTCATTGAAGTTGGAGATATGGGTCTTATCTTTCAAGTGACCAAGTTTCAGCCCAAGAGGAGGCCTATAACCCACTATATAGTCCAATATGTGCATACTGCCCAGATGGTTCCGTGACAGCAAACCCACTCTGCATTGCAGGGAAATTTTGGACCCTTAGCATTTCGATCCAGCTCTTGAGTTCTTCATGAAACTTGTAGAGCATTGTCTTAGCTTTCCAAAGACACCAAGATCACCTCAATTGGATCACCGAGTCCCAAGTTATGACCTAACCAAGGAAGAAAGGTCAAAATGCATCAAAATCCGAAAATTATTCAATATTTGCATTAAAGCCCAATGAAGCCCAACAACATTAAACTCATCTAAAGTACTAATATTGGGCACAATAAACATCTAATAATGCCTAATACAAAGCTAACATAAGTGTCTCAAATTGATTGATCAAAATCCCCCACACTTAAGCTTTTGTACTCCTGGGCAAAACACATAACAATAAAACTAAAGAAAAACAACAAACATCATATTATTAAACTAAAAACATAAAAACTGATTGTACCTAATCTAATCCACTTCCGTAGGAAAACACGATGACACTTAGCATGTGCCACAAGCCTTTAAACCCCTAGGTGTCCCTAGTGGACGAGTTGTAGTCTCGTGAGGGTTTACCAGGATGATACCCACAAACATGTAATATTTTATTTAATCAATTCAACTAATTTTTAAATACAAGCATTGTATCAAATATAAACCATAATTAATAAGTAAAGTATGCTTAACAAAGAATAGTTGAATCAAATCAATTGAGAATAAAGTATAGCATAATCATGCTTTAATCAGAAATAGGCATGTTCAGATTGAGTAAAACTCTTCACAAGTGTCACTCAAATCACACAAGGTGTTTAGGTTAACTGTTTACGCTAAACTCAGTCAAATTATGAAAGTATTTTACCATAGGCTTGCATATACATCAATTCTCCACTACTTAGATCAAATAAATTGCAAAAATCAAGAGGTCTTTCAAAAAGGTTGTAATGGAACTTATAAGGTGAAGGAAGGGAACAATATAGATAATAGCAGGTTAAAACCAAAGAGAATAAAAGAGCATTGAGGAGTAATTCAAGTAGAAAGAATAATTTTTTTTTTTACCCAAAACCATAAAATGCTCATTCTCTTCACACATTCCTTCCTTTTTCTATTCCTTTTTTTTTTGTTTTTTTTTTGTTTTTTTTTTTTACCAAGCATTTCGTATCAGCACACCAATTCCCCCATACTTAAATCATTGCAAGCAAAAGAACTCCTCCAATAAGAAAATCAATGCTCTCCCATTCCCTAAGGTAAGGTAAAACATGGTTTTTCACTCAAAGCTTGTAATGAGCTAAGAACAAAGAATAGGCAAATAGGTTTAGAGGGAGTTAATAATTGGATAAATGCAAGGTAGGTTTATTTGGCCAAAGCGGCTAAGTCAAGAAAAAAAAATGCCTCTGTCATTTTCATGCAACATACAGACCAATGTAATCTCAAATCGATTCAATGCAAGTTCTAGAAAATAAATTCATAATTGACATCACTCATGAAAGAAAATAACCAAGTGTAAGTATCAAACTTGGAAAAGCCCAAAACTCACAAAGGTATGGAACATTCACTCAATTCAACCATGCCTTCTTCCTAATATCCACAATCATATACACATGTATATCATGAAAATGATTCAACTATAAACTGTTTTGCATACTTTTATCATCAATTAAGCTCAGATTCAGCACATGCTTGTATCAAAATCAATTGAAAAGATCAAAATTGTGTGTGTGTGTGTTTTTTTTTTTATTTTTTATTTATTTTTATTTTTTTAATATATATACAAGAACAAAGATGATTTAAGACCTATTATGAAATGCAAGTTAAGATGCGTCTCAAGAGCAAAACTACTCCTTACTCTGCCATCATACATCTAAAAAGTTAGTAACAATAAAGATTAGTTTTTTTTTTTTTTTTTAACTAAACTATGTACATGGTAATGTCAACTATCCCTCCCCCCAACTAATTAAAGACATTGTCCCCAATGTCAAAATAAAGATAGGTAGAGTGTAGAAGGTCTTACCAGAAAACTGCAAATCGGGCCTGAAATAAGAAAAATTACAAAAAACTAAAACTATAAGAGAAAACAAAAATTCACAAAGACAAAGTCAAATCAAGTTTTTGCTTTTTGCTGCTGCTGCCTTGTTCCCAATTCCGTGGAGCCATTGCTGGATCACGTTGTGGTACAAATGCATTGAGTTGATCGAGCAATTGTTCAGGAGTTGTAGCGATTACAAGACTTTGACGTGTCGCTTGTGAGATGAACCTTTTTCTACAAAGATGATCAAGAAAACAAAACAAACTGTCATAAAAACCATTAACATTTAATATACCTATGGGTTTTTGGTGAAAGTTCTCACGTGACCAGGATGTAATTTGAAAGAGTTCTTCCAAAGTTTCAAAACCACCAGGTAGGGCAATAAAGGCATCAGCATTGGCGATCATAATGTTCATGCGTTGGTGCATGCAAAATACTATTACTTCATCCCCTAATGTTTTTCCAATGGGCTTCTTTGGTCGATAAAGGACTGGGAATGACACCAAGGACTTTGCCACCTCCTAAATGTGCAGCAGTTGCTACACAACCCATTAACCCAAGACTACCTCCTCCATAAACTAAACGGATTTCTCTCTCAGCTAGCACTCGACCAAGATGGTGTGCAATATTTACAAACTCTTTATCTTTCCCAGGATTAGATCCACAAAAGACACAAACACTCTTGATCCGACGAACTGAAGTGACTTCCATTTTTTTCTCTTTGTTTTTTTTTTTCGTACTCTCACCTTATCAATGATCTGAAGAGAGCAAAGTGCATTATTTAAAGGCATCAAAACTCAAAGGTAATAATTACACCTATAAAGGAGGGGTAGATCCGTGTGTCAGGTAAGTTTGAAAATAAGCACAACAATGATAATAGCTATATGACAATGATAAAAGACTAATCTATATGTGTCAGAAGAAGTTTGAAAATATGCAACGCATATTTCAAAAAAATACGGCTATTTTTTTTTTTTGAATTTTTTTTTTTTGATTTTTTTGATTTTTTTTGATTTTTTTTAATAAACAGGAAAAAAATAAAATAAAAAAAAATACTTACAGGAGGTGTGATTGTGGCTCACATTTTCCTCTGGTTTTACGTCCAGTAACGTCTTGAAGCTCTCTATGGGCCGATGGTCGGCTTCCCATCCAATTTTCTTAAAAATTGGCAAACAGGGTCTTTTTGAGTCAGATTCCCGAGACTATAACGTTCATGTTCATCTTGGAATATTGGCCATAAATCGAGAAGTACTCTCTGCACATCTCCACTAGGATGCGTCTCAAGAGTCAATAGAATGTTATCTAAAGACTCCTTACTCATGCCATCCTTTATGAAGTTAATTTTATCATCTCGGTTTATAGACGTCATTCCAATTGATTTGCATTTTGTGTTACAGTCCATCTTGCACATTTATAGCAGACGTAACCTTTTTGCTCTTCTCTTCTTTGCATATGAACTTTTGCCTAGCCTGGCATATATGAAACAAGAGCGTCGAGAAAATTCACCTGGAGTCGGACCTTTGCTTCGATTAACCAACAGTATATCCGCAGGATGCCTTTGTGCATAAGCATCCTTAACCTCTCAAACCTTGCACAATAAATGTTAGTTAAAGCATTTTGAGGAGAGAAGGGAATTGCTTATGAGGTTGACAAGGCGATTATCCATTTCGAAAGAAAGAAGAAAGAGAGAAATCTTTTTTTTTTTGAGTAAAATTATATACAGATTTCAGTGTTTGTGGGTAATCGAAAGGACCGAAAAAGATTTTCACGAGTACCGTTATCCGCCATTTAACCTGGGTGAAAAATCATCTCACAAAGAAAAACAAACAAAATTAAGACAGAAAAATCAAACTCTGATAGATTTTCTTACTTGGCACCGATTTTCTGTCTTGATTCCTGTGAATGTAAAAAAAAAGTCAAAGTTTGAAAAATGAAAGAGTTAGAAAACTTGGGTTGCCTCCCAAGAAGCGCTACTTTTAATGTCCTTAGCCAGCGTGATTGAAGATTTTGCACGAGCGATGGGTCCTCCCCAATAATGATTCAATCTCTGGCAATTGACATTAATTGTGGCTTTTCTTTTCTATTTTTTTTTTCTTTTGTCTTTTTTTTTTTGGTTCAACACAGTAGTGATCAATCATGGTAGAGGGCATCCTGCAATTGAACTTCCTCCACGAGGTTCTCTTGAGCTCCTTCATAAAAACTTTTGAGGCGGTGACCATTAACTTTGAACACTTTGTTGGTGGCTTCACTCTTAATTTCCACTGCACCATGAGGAAAAATGTTAGTGACAACAAACGGACCGTCCCACCTAGACCTTAATTTACCAGGCATCAACTTAAGGCGAGAATTAAACAAGAGAACTTTTTGCCCAACTGAAAACTCCTTCCGAAGAATAAACTTATCATGGAAGGCTTTGGTTTTTTCTTTGTAGAGTCGGGAGCTCTCATAGGCATCTAGGCGGATCTCTTCCAATTCCTCAGAATCGCAACTTCCGCTCTATGCCGCCTTCGGCCAAATTCATGTTGCATTGCTTCACGTACCAATATGCTTTGTGCTCAATTTCTACTGGTAAGTGGCATGCCTTACCATAGACTATCCGATATGGAGACATCCCGATTGGAGTTTTGTAAGCGGTCCGGTAAGCCCAAAGAGCATCCTCAAGCCTCATGCTCCAATCCTTCCGATTAGGTTGGACTGTTTTTTCAAGTATGCGCTTGATCTCTCTATTGGAGACCTCGGCTTGACCATTAGTCTGGGGATGGTAAGGTGTAGAAACTTTATGCAACACGCCATATTTCCTCATCAATCCCTCCATGCTCCGGTTACAGAAATGGGTGCCTTGATCACTGATGATAGCTCTCGGGATTCCAAACCTGCAGAAAATCTGTGATCTAACAAAATCCACAACAACTTTGGAATCATCAGTCCGAGTGGCTTTAGCCTCCACCCATTTTGATACATAATCAACAGCTAGCAAAATGTAAACATAACCAAAGGAAACAGGAAAAGGTCCCATGAAATCAATACCCCATACGTCAAAGATTTCACAATACAGTAGAGGTTGCTGGGGCATCTCATTCCTGCGAGAAATGTTCCCTGTTCTCTGACACTGTTCACAAGACTTACAGAACAAATATGCATCATGAAACAAGGTAGGCCAATATAAACCAGAGTCTAAAACTTTCCTAGCTGTACGTTGAGGCCCAAAATGTCCACCACATGCAAATGCATGACAAAAGCTAAGAACAGAATGAAACTCTTGATTAGGCACACATCGCCTAATAATTTGGTCACTACAAAATCGCCACAGATATGGATCATCCCACACATAATATTTTGATTCACTCTTAAGTTTATAAATTTGTGCACGAGTGAAATGTGAGGGAAAACTGTAGCAACCAAGAAATTCACCATATCAGCAAACCAAGGGAAGGTGTTCTTACCTTGCAAATCGCATAAGTCGCTCATCCGGGAAGGAGTCCCGTACAGGAAGGGATCCGAATCCGCTTTCAATGCGGCTCAAATGATCTGCCACTAGGTTCTCTGCTCCACTCTTGTCACGGATCTCTATGTGAAACTCTTGGAGCAGTAGCATCCATCTTATTAGTCGGGGCTTTGCATCTGGCTTCTTCAAAAGGAACTTCAGAGCTGCATGATCAGTAAACACAACAACCTTAGAACCAAGCAAATATGATCTAAACTTATCCAAAGCAAAAACAATGGCTAAAAGTTCTTTTTCGGTTGTGGTATAGTTGGCCTGAGCAGCATCTAGAGTTCTGGAAGCATAGTATATCACATGAGAAGCTTTCCCCACTCTTTGCCAAGATCGCTCCTCTTGCATAGTTAGAAGCATCACACATTAACTCAAATGGCAATGTCCAAATCGGTGGGTCGGATGATAGGGGTACTAGTCAAGGCCTGCTTCAAGTGGTTGAAAGTCGCCTTGCACTTGTCATCAAAATTGAACTCCACATCTTTCTGCGATGGAATCGGGAAAGTGGAAAGGCAATCTTCTTTGAAGTCGGCAATGAAGCGCTGTAGAAACCTGCATGACCAAGAAAAGAACGCACTTCCCGCACGCATGTGGGGTAAGATAGACAAGTAATTACATCAATCTTGGCGGGATCTACCTCAATGCCCTTCTTGGATACTACATGGCCTAAAACTATACCACTGTTCTACCATAAAATGGCATTTCTCAAAATTTAGCACAAGGTTAGTCTCAATGCATCTTTGCGATTACTCTAGATAAATTTGGCTAAACATGAATCAAAAGAAGAACCATAGACAGGTAAAGTCATCCATAAATACCTCCATGCACTCCTCTAAGAAATCGAGAAAATATGCTCACCATGCACCGGAAGGTACCAGGGGCATTGCAGGCCGAAGGGCATCCGTCTCAGTAAGCAAAGGTGCCAAGGGACAAGTAAATGTGGTCTTCTCCCGATCCTCCGGTGCAATGTGGATTTGGAAGTATCCAGGTGTAGCCATCTAAAAAGCGAATGGGACTTACCACCCAACCGTTCGATCTCGATCAATGAACGGAAGGGTAATGATCTTTCCGAGTGGCTTGGTTGAGACGTCTGTAGTCAATGCACTCTCCACTATTCTGCACTCGGGTTGGAATGAGCTCATTCTTACGGTTGGCCACAACAACACCCCGGATTTCTTTGGAACTACTTGCACCGGCTCACCCACTTCTTTGTCGAGAGATGGGATAGATAATGCCACTGCGGTAGCTTGGTCACTTCTTTTTTCACCACATCTAGAATGAGAGGATTCGATCTCCTGCAGGGTTGTCTCACCGGGTTTAGTTTCCTCCTCAAGTAATATCCTGTGCATGCATGTGGAGGGTTAATACCAGGAATGTCTGCAAGTGTCCAACCAATTGCCCTTTTGTGTTGCTTCAAGACTTCCAATAATCTGGTTTCTTGCTCAGGTTGGAGGTGTTTGGCCATTATCACCGGGAGCTTCTCATCCTCTTCCAAGAATGCATACTTCAAATGCTCGGGCAAGGGCTTAAGTTCAATGGAGGGTGGTTGCTGGACTGACGGTACTAGTTTTGGAACCGAAACTAAATCTGCTAAATTCTCAGCAGTTGCACCTGTACCTGCAAGCTGTGCACAATCTTGCAAAACAACATCGTCATATCCTATGGAATCAAAAGAATCACACTTAGCAGCAGGATGAATGACAACATCATTAATAACAAAGCATCATTGCCATTAATAATGTAATCATCAATGTCGCTAGAATTAACAACAAAGACATGACAAGTATGTAGAAATCTCAGCACAGGCTGCTCACATTGCATTGGGTTTACAACCAAAAAGTCCGAAGCGGCGAACAAGTATCACAAGCTATGCTATCGGTGTATCCTACAATTTCAGAAACTCGCCAACATATCGAGATGCATATCATCAACCAAGAAATCAATGACATCAAAATGAAAAAGCAGAATGATCCTCTAAAGGGTATTTCATGGCATTAAAAATGTTAAACTGAATGATATCATCACCAAATTCCATGGAGAGGGTACCAGCATGCACATCAATCTTAGTTTTAGCAATTTTCAAAAATGGCCTACCTAAGATCAATGGGGGTGGGGAAGAGGCATTCATCTTCCATATTCAACACATAAAAATCACCGGGAATATTAAATTATGTACCGAACCGAACGTCCTCCAACACTCCCGCAGTTGTGCGGTGCTCCGGTTTGCTAATCGAATGACAATGCCGGTGGGCTTTAGCTCTCCCATATGCAAGGAAGTGTAAACCGACTTTGGCATTACATTGATGGAGGCTCCCAAGTCTAGCAAGGCATGAGTGAACTGTTGGTGCCCTATGGTGCAAGGGATGGTAAAAGTGCCTGGATCCTTGCATTTGGGAGGCGGGTTGGTGAATCAAAGCGAGAGACATTTCTCCCCATACTCACTTTTTCGCCCTTTAGCTTCCTCTTATGGGTGCACATCTCTTTCAAGAACTTGGCATACTTGGGGATTTGTTTAATTGCCTCCAAGAGAGGTATATTCACCTCAACCTTCGAAAAGTCTCCATAATTTCCTTATCCAAGTCTGTTTCAACCATATGCCTCGTTTGTATCATTCGGTTGGGAAAAGGAAGAGGAATGTTGGAACCTGACTTTTGGATGCTCACTTTTCTCATTGCATCTTGAATTTTCTACAATCACTGATTTGATCCAGGTTCTGCTTGGGCATTGTAGGATCATTTGTCTTTGAATTTATTACAAGATCTGAATTAGCCGCAGAACTTGAAGTTGCTTTGTAGAATCTTGTTTCTCCGGTCAAGGGTAGAATGCGGAATTATCTGCTGCCTTTGGTCCATTGATTTGCTTACCATCGCGTAAAGCTATAGCACTAACATTGCCTCTAGGATTTGGAGTGGTTTGAGAGGGTAATTGGCCGTAACCCCGTGACTTTAATTCATGAATTGATGTGGCAAGTTGACCAATTTGAGTCTCCAAGTTACGAATGGTGGTTTCAGTTCTCTGTTGAAAGCTGGATGTTATTAGTGGCCAACCTGTTTCACCAAATCCTCCAATGAGGGCTCGATTTTGTGGCTACAGGACCTTCTTCTTTGGAATGGTGGTCTACTTGGTCCAAGATGTGGTCGAAACCGATTTGTCCTTACTTGCGGAATGGTGGTCTATCTTGGTTTGGTGGTCAGCGATTTGATGCATTCCCATATCTCGATTGGGATGGTCCCTCCACCAGGTTGTAAGTGTTGGAGAATGGATCATATTTACGTTGTTGTCTTTGATGGAATTGTGGCTTCCCAGGAAATATACCATTGCAGCCCACAGATTGGTCTTGAAACTCGTAATCATCTTGCAATGTGGGGCATGAATCAGTAGGATGAGAGGAACTAGAACATATGCTACAAACTCTTGCAGGGGTTTGCACACGTGGTTCGTGTTGTCCTATTGCCATTTGTCTAACCAAAGAAGTGAGCTCATCCAATCTATGTTCCACCCTTTGTTGATCGGCATGTGAAGAGGTATTAACTTCATTGACTATTCTCGGCTGCGGACACCCATTCAGTACCAAATTGCGAGAATTTTCGCCATGTTTGCAATTAAGTTTCTGCAAAGAATGGAGTTTTATCTACCAATGCTCCACCACTTGCACATCAATCATACTCCTTTCCATTGGCATCAATCCTTCATAGAAGTATTGGATCAAGTTGATCACTAATTTGATGGTGTGGGCGGCTTGAGCACAATTTCTTGAATCTCTCCCAATACTCATGGAGAGTTTCACCACCGATTTGCCTTATGCCACAAATATCTTTCCTTATTGCAGCGCTTCTTGATGCAGAAAGAACTTCTCCGTAAATAATCTTTTCATGTCATTCCAAGAAGTGATGGCGGCAGTTGTAAGTAATACAACCAATCCTTAGCAAGACCATCCAAAGAGAAAGGAAAGGCCCTTAGCTTGATGTGATCTTCACTATTCCATGAGGTTTCATGGTGGAGCAGACAACATGGAACTCCTTCAAATGCTTATGTGGATCTTCACCGCAAGACCATGAAACTTGGGCAGAAGTGTATCAATCCGCATTTCAACTCAAAATCAACATTAAGTTCGAGGATATTGAATGCACAAAGGTTGATAATTCACATCAGTGCACCAATTCCTTAAGAGTCCTATTATTATAGTCACCATAGTAAAATCAACAGACTCGATCGCAGGCGTATACTAATGTACGCACTCAACAGATTAAAAGAGTCAACAAGATTAGGTGCAATGTCAAGTTCAAGCCCAATTCCATAAGTAATTCTATTAGCTCTATGAATGCTACTACCAGTCCTATGAATTCTATGAAGTGTATGAAATGTTCTATCAATTTCAGGATCAAATGAATGCAAGGTACCAGGATCGTATCTAGTCATACAAAGATGCGCTCATAAGAAGGTATTAGAAAAGCAATAACAACTAAAACACTAAAAATTCCAAAAACAAATACTCCAAAAAATTAAACAAAAATAAAAACAGTATCAAATGAATTTTAAAAATTATGGAACCACCACAGGATAAAATCTACACAAAAATGCTATCCAACAAAATAATAAAAAATCTTAAAAAATTGAAAAAGTGGTCTAAACGATGGAATTTGGCAAAAATAAGGGTGACCTCACTGTATACAGTGAGCCTTTCTCAGAATAATATTTTCCATTTGTGTACCAAAATTTAGATCAATCTGAGATGCCCGAACCAAAATTCTTGACACAACGCCCTTTAGCCAATTTCAGCCGAATCCCACTTGAAAAAGCTTCAAAAACAAAACAAACACATTTGTTAGAGTTAGATGGGATCTTGAAATGATCAAATAGTTGCCTTGGATCCCCGGCAACGGCGCCAAATTTGACAAGAGGTTGTCGAGACCTATCAAATAAAATAACCGGTTCACAAACTAATTTGTAGTATAGAGAATGAACCGAATCGTCTCTCAAGGATCCAAAAACAAAGATTTAATTAGATCAAGATAATTAAAAAAGGGGGGGTTTTGTTGTTGATTAACAAGATTAATAAAAGTAGGAGATTCAAAGTTGTAAACAAATATAAAGAAGCAACCAATCCAAGGAAATTTACCGATCTTAAGTTTAACTCATCATTGATCACAAGGAATTCACTTAATTGCTAACCAAGTTCTTGGCCTTAGATCACATCAAGAAGCCTTAACATGATCCAAGAATTCTTTACTAGATAAGCATCTAGGATTTGATTAACCAAGGTTAGATAAAGTAAGCACCATCCAACATAGATTAACTTAAGATCTAGAATTTAACCAAGCTAAACAATCTATCAAAAAGCTTTAATACATTGTTTAATCTTTATGATCCTCTTTGAATACATGATAATAAAGCTATTACCACATCAACATCTAAATCAAATTAAGCAATTTAATCTAGATAAAAATCAAAAGAGGAAGAAGAGAAACTTGAATAACAATTAAGCAATATGAACAAGTAAACCAAGATCTCCAAATTAAACAACAAGATGGCTAATCCCTTGGATTGATTATGAGAGCCTAGCCTTCCATGGATGGGAAGGAAGAACTCATAATTTAAAGAACAAAAACGAAATTGCAAAGAGAATGAAGAAGAAGAGAAAGAAAACTCTCACAAATACTTAAACTTTCTTGAAACTTACTTCTAAATTGAATGCCTCTAATACAAAGAGGTTGGGTCTATTTATACTAATCCTAGAAGCCAATTTGTACATGTACATAATCTGAATACAAGCTATAAGAATCTGAAATTTGTCAAAATGGAAGCTTGATGCATGGTTGGTGGGTTGGTGCATGGTAGGTGGGTTGGTGTATGGTTGGTGGCTTTTAGTCAACAACTCTTATCCGACTTCTGGCTTCAAATTCATCACCTAGACGGTGTATTTTGGCTTGGATGTCTTCATCAAAGTTGTAGCCAGTTGTCTCCTTGAAAATCTCCAATTTGAATCATGTCATTTGGACTTTTAGAACTCCAGAAATGCCAAAAACACTTCACCTACCTCAAGTTAGGTTGGAAGAACGTGTTTCCAAATTCAGACCAACTTGTAGCTTCTGAAGCATGCCTAAAACGACATCTATTGACAAAATGGTCTTATCTTTCAAGTGACCAAGTTTCAGCCCAAGAGGAGGCCTATAACCCACTATATAGTCCAATATGTGCATACTGCCCAGATGGTTCCGTGACAGCAAACCCACTCTGCATTGCAGGGAAATTTTGGACCCTTAGCATTTCGATCCAGCTCTTGAGTTCTTCATGAAACTTGTAGAGCATTGTCTTAGCTTTCCAAAGACACCAAGATCACCTCAATTGGATCACCGAGTCCCAAGTTATGACCTAACCAAGGAAGAAAGGTCAAAATGCATCAAAATCCGAAAATTATTCAATATTTGCATTAAAGCCCAATGAAGCCCAACAACATTAAACTCATCTAAAGTACTAATATTGGGCACAATAAACATCTAATAATGCCTAATACAAAGCTAACATAAGTGTCTCAAATTGATTGATCAATAAGCATCTAGAATTTAATTAACCAAGGTTAGATAAAGTAAGCATTATCCATACATAGATTAATTTAAGATCCAGAATTTAACCAAGCTAAACAATCCATCAAAAAGCTTTAATAAATTGTTTATTCTTTGTGATCCTCTTTGAATACATGACAATAAAGCTATTATCACATAAACATCCAAATCAAATTAAGCAATTCAATCTAGATCAAAATTAAAAGAGGAAGAAGAGAAACTTGAATAACAATTAAGCAATATGAACAAGTAAAACAAGATCTCCAAATTAAACATCAAGATGACTAATCCCTTGGATTGATTATGAGAGCCTAGCCTTCCATGGATGAGAAGGAAGAACTCAGAAATAAAGAACAAAAATGAAATTCTAAAGAGAAGGGAGAAGAAGAGAAAGAAAACTAACAAATACTCAAACTTACTACAAAATTGAATTCTAACTTACTTCAAATTGAATCCCTCTAATACAAAGAGGTTTGGTCTATTTATACTAATCCTAGAAGCCAATTTGTACATGTACATAATCTGAATACAAGCTATAAGAATATGAAAATTGTAAAAAATGGAACCTTAATGCATGGTAGGTGGGTTGGTGCATGGTAGGTGGGTTGGTGTATGGTTGGTGGCTTTTAGTCAACAACTCTTATCCCACTTCTGGCTTCAAATTCATCACCTATATGGTGTATTTTGGCTTGGATGTCTTCATCAAAGTTGTAGCCAGTTGTCTCCTTGAAAATATCCAATTTGAATCATGTCATTTGGACTTTTAGAACTCCAGAAATTCCAAAAACACTTCACCTACCTCAAGTTAGGTTGGAAGAACGTGTTTCCAAATTCAGACCAACTTGTAGCTTCAGAAGCATGCCTAAAACGACATCTATTGACAAAATGGTCTTCATTGAAGTTGGAGATATGGGTCTTATCTTTCAAGTGACCAAGTTTCAGCCCAAGAGGAGGCCTATAACCCACTATATAGTCCAATATGTGCATACTGCCCAGATGGTTCCGTGACAGCAAACCCACTCTGCATTGCAGGGATATTTTGGACCCTTAGCATTCCGATCCAGCTCTTGAGTTCTTCATGAAACTTGTAGAGCATTGTCTTAGCTTTCCAAAGACACCAAGATCACCTCAATTGGATCACCGAGTCCCAAGTTATGACCTAACCAAGGAAGAAAGGTCAAAATGCATCAAAATCCGAAAATTATTCAATATTTGCATTAAAGCCCAATGAAGCCCAACAACATTAAACTCATCTAAAGTACTAATATTGGGCACAATAAACATCTAATAATGCCTAATACAAAGCTAACATAAGTGTCTCAAATTGATTGATCAGTCATGTATAATTTATGGAAGATAATGTTGAATTTCTATGAATGGCCAGACATACACTAATCAAATCCTACCCTAATATAGGAGAGGTTGCATTTGAAAAAGAAACAAAGAATTATAGTAGCCATTTGTATGTATTTAGAAGTGTATTTAATTAAAAGTTGAAATAAAGTCAATGATATTTAAAAAAAACTTTATAGTTTAAAATGGAATGCAACTAAAAAAAACGAAAAGTAAATACTATTTGAATGATAAGAAATTGGAGCTCTAATAATGATTTGATTGCTAACTCTTTTATAAGGCTGATGTATTGAAATCTTTAAGACATTGGAAAGTTGACAGATTCTGCACTAATTAAGATTAACTTTATCTTGTAATGATTTTTTTTTTCATTTCTATTTGTTTCAGTAAACTTAAAATAAACATAATCATTGGGATGAAAATATTGTCTTTATTATCTTAAAATGAATACAGGATATGAAATATATATTTAAATTAATTTTACGATGAAAGTAGAGCATGAGAAGACAAATAAAAATTCCAATTGCTTTGAATATTAATGACCTTAGGAAATCTTTGAGTTATATTTGAACATAAGCTTTCACAATAACTACATGGTATGACACTCATTTCAGTAGTTAATCAGTTTCAATGAATATTTTCTCTACCATCATAAGTCGAAAATATTATATATAATGACAAATTATTTATTAAAGTATTGATTAATTCAATAGTAATTTATGAAAAAACCAAATCCCTAACTCTTAACACCAATCAATTATATGATAATCATCTAGCATAATTGCAATAAGTATAGATATTCTTAACTTTTGATTACCTCTACTAAGGTCAACAATAAGCACAAACCAACCATGCTATATAAATTACTTATTAATTATGCATATATACATGTGCATATATTTGTGAAAGAGCACTATTCTTTCTGCACACATAGCCCAACCTTTAATACTCTATGAAATCAAGTTATCATCAACGTTGTCTAAAATAAAGGATGCCTTAAGAAATATTCCATATTTGTTGTCATAATACAAAGTCCACAATGATTGTAATTATTTATATATGTCTCTAGATTGGATGCTTTATAAAATACTCCCATTGTATGTGAGTTTATTTTTAATATTTTTTTTTGTAATTATTTAACCATTCTTGTATATTATAAAAAGGTTTAATTAATTATAACACAACAATGAGCGTTAAAATTTAATTTGTACAATCAAATTAAATATTAAAATTTTAAAATAATTTATAGTATTAAAAATAAAATATTCAAATTTTCTAGAGTTTTTTTATCAAATTTGTTGTGATAATATTTTTTTTCTTAATATGTAGTTAAAGTCAACATCTTTATTTTAAGATAACAAAATTTGTAAAAAACCAGAATAAATAATACTTTTATTTTTTTTATGCTAATGAATAATTTTATGATCTTAACTTTATATATACACACACTCGTTCCGTGATTGTATGTTGCATTATTTGTAGGGAAATAAAACAAGTATCTGTATAACATATCACATGAATATGTAAGAATTCACTCATTTTATTTTATCATTAATGATAACAGATCTATACTTTATTTTTAATCCAAATACTATATAAATATATTAAGAACCTATGACATACACTCAATCTACAGAATATTTTTATTATTATCTATCACTTCAATTTAGAGCCACCATATAGATTTGTAGTTTTTCACTCACTTAACCACATTAAGCTCAAGTGATTCTTTTAAATTTTATGAGGATATTTTGGTAAATAAGAACACAACTATATTTTCATGCCGTTGTTTCGTGAGATAATTTATTAAACCAATGGTATAAAACACAAATGGAAAGTCTAAGCACACATGCATTTAAAAAGAGAAAACAAATTTCTTTTTTAATATAGCTCATGTGATTTTTATAGTGTCAAATCAATAAAGTAATTTAATAATGTGCTATTTTTAAGAGAAAAGACTTGTTTGTATATAGGGTCACTCTACCCTTCATAGTATGAACGGTAATGTTACCCCCAATCAAAAAATTAATTTTTATATTAATTTAATAATATAGATAATATTTAAAAAATTAAATAATATTTTTTAATTATAAAAGTATTTGAGAGTAAGGACATTTATGAGAATAGGATAAACTAGGTCGTGTATATAATACTCAAATGTAAATTATATTTTTATAGGTTAAAAAAATGTAAACTATTTTTTTATAGGTGAAAGTTGTGGTACAATTGTTACTCAAAATGAAAAAAAAATGAATATTTAATTAAAATAAAACAACAATTTAAGTTATTATATTTTGAAATGTCAAAGACCAAGTTTAGATTTTGTTTTTTGAGATGGGACCAAATTTAGTTTGTAAGATAACTTTAGAAATAAAAAAAGTATGCATTATTATGGCACTCATCTTTTTTTAGGGTATTGGTATCTAGGGTGAGTTGTCAAGCATTCATTAATTATTATTTATATTTAATAAACTTTCAGACATTTATTATGAAATCAACAGTCAATAGATAATTGACAACTCACCCTAAATATCAAACTCATCAAAATATCATAACAACTTTTTAAAAAAAATACAGTTTAGTCACAACCCAAAAAGTGAAAAGATCCTAAAAAAGGTGTGTAAATCACCATTGTTCGGTTAGTCACACACCTAATACCTCAAAACATCATAGCTGTATTTGTAACCGTCTACACAACGCATGCACTTCTTAACAATTTATTTTCATACCACGCGCCCACCATCACCAGTAACTCTTGCAATTTATTGCCAAACGTTAAACAGTTTACAGTTAAAATGTCTCAATTTCCCCCCTCTCTTCGACAAAATTGCATGGGTTTTGTGAAGGGTGTTTTCATCTCATATATCCTAAAATTTTGTTCTTCCGTTGGCCCTCCAAATTTCATTTATGTGGCGAATAGTCCTAACTGTAAGAAGTGTTAGAAGACTAAACCAAGTCCCACATCGGTGGGAACAAGGAAGGAGGCTCCTCATGGAGCTTATATAAGGAGCCTCAAGGGGATGGTTTATATCCATCCTAAAATCTTCTCTTTCTCTCTTGTATATTTTCTTGTATTCTTTGTGAGGTTGTTCTCTCCTACTATTTAGAGAGAGGTGTTGTAATTTTCTCCTATAGTGAAATTCTTCTAGTCTTGCCTCGTGGTTTTTTCCTTTATTCATTCAGGGTTTTTCACGTTAAATATTGTGTGTTCAGTTCTTCTTTTCTCATCTCTTATTTTAGTTGTGAGACACTATTCCGTCACTCTGGTACCTAACAGTGGTCTCAGAGCCATTAGTTCGTGGTTCGCTACAGTAAGTTGGGAAAGTGTCGATTCTTAGTATGCTCTGTGGTTGTAGTATTGTCTGATCTTCCACATCAGAAAAGAAATTGCTAGAAATAAAGTGTGGTAGCGTGAAAATGTTTAGGGAAGTTCTGGCTAGGAAAGACTTGGTATTTAAGCGTGTCTATTAGTGACCCACCTCTCTTTCCTGGAAACTTACCTGGTGCACTATTTACGGACTATGTCACTGTTCCAGTATACGGCACTATTAAGTTATACAGTATTATTCACAGATACGGTACTATTCATACATGTCGTTGTATACTTTTACAATGATTGTTAACGTATACTGGATTTGTTCTAGTATATGGAATACATACAATACTGTTCACGTATACGATACTATTCACGGTGAAATAGTGTGATTCGGTTCAGTTCGTATACAACCATGGCAGCAAAATTTGAGATAGAGAAGTTCAATTGGAGTAACTTCTCCTTGTGGAAATTGAAGATAAGGGCAGTTTTGAAGAAGGATAATTGTCTAGAAGCAATTGAAGGTAGACTGATATGGTAAATCAGAACGCAAGTATACGTTATCGCAAATCAAGTAATATAATAGTAAGAAAGTGTCGAACCCACATGGATTAATTCTAAATTTAACTATCTATTAAAAGTTTACAAAACTCAATCTTATTTAAACAACTTAATAAGAGGAAGTGTTATGAAAGATTAAAAATTAAAGTATACAAGAAGAAGAATTTAATGATCAAATTAACCAAGCCTAGGATTGCAATTATCCTTCACACTTTACTTGATTCTTTTACTTCTATCTAAGATCAATTAATTATCTGAATTGTTAACTAGAAATCCTTAACTTATCTATAAGCCTCTTTCGATGGTCAAATAGAAATATCCTTAATTAATGATAAACTATATGTCTATGTCTATCAAATAATCAAGAATTCATTAAGTTCCGATTTCATTAATGGTTACATATGTCATATAGGTATATGTCTATCCTATATGAACTCAAGGCTTTCGCACAAAGATCATATGTTATCTTACCTAGATCTAAAACCAAAATCCCTTTGTCAAGTTGCTTAAGGTTTATCAATTCAATTTAGTTAATGGCCAATTAATTAAAAGCATTAAGAACAAGTAAGATAAACAATTCAAGATAATCAACCTATTCTTGGATATGATAAACGAATCAAATTACGTGTGAGTTCAAATTGCAATCCTAGTATAGAAATTTAGCTACTCATTATATTAAAGGAAACAAAAGAATAAGTGAAAAGCATAATAGAAATGAAAGTGGTTGTTTGGTATTGACAAGAACACAACGGGCTAGAGTTTCGGGATTTACTTTAAACAAATTGGAAGATCTAACCTTGAAATCAAAGTATAAATCTCACAATTTATTAAAGCTTCACCCCTAACTCTAGGAAGAACCTTAACTAGACATCAAGATGAAGAAACTTGAATAAGATGAAGATTATATTATACAAACTACAAGAGCTTTGGGATTTCCTTTAAACAAATTGGAAGATCTAACCTTGAAATCAAAGTATAAATCTCACAATTTATCAAAGTATCACCCCTAACTCAAACTACAATGAGAGAATTCAGAAATGGGATGCCCTTAAGTGTGGCAAATGTCTTCCTTTTATAGGCAAAGGCTAGAACTATTCAATTACAATTTTGTCAAATCTCTTTGCACATGGGTTGAAATTTCAGCTCCGAAGATTATCAAATTCGTCATTGCTCCCGTCATAATTTGGAAATATTCTCTTCATGAAAGTTGTAGCACATGCAGTTGTGAAGAACATGTCAAAAATTCAGCCAGATCTAACGGTTGGATCTTGAGATCTGACCATTTTCCCGAAACTACTCATATTATATCAAAAATGACAGCCACCAACTTGTTGCCTAATTTTGACCCACTTCCGGTGCTAATATGGAAATATTCATTTCTAGGAAAGTCATAGAGAATTATGTCATGCATGACATATCAAAATTTCAGCTACATCCAACGGTTAGATCTTGAGAAATCACCAAATAACCGAGTATAGGTTTGAGCAGAAATTTTCTGATTTGTTCTGAATTTAATGTAACCCAAAATTCAATGAGTTTAGGTCTTCATTTCTCTTCTGTTTGAGCTATACTGATATCAACATCCAAGTTCATGATATTTTGGTTCAACAACTGCTTTGAATAGTCCTTCGGGTGTTCTGCGCAATTTGTAACAACATAACCAATATATGAGGAATTATGCAATTTTCACTTCATATATGCAATAATTTCATAAAAATAGACCAATGAGAGGTGCTAAATTATGCATATAAAATATGTTTATCAAATCCCCCCACACTTGACTTGTTGTTTGTCCTCAAACAAGAAACATCCTAATATTAAACTAAAAGAATAAAAACTGATTATACCCTATCTAATCCACTTTCGTAGGAAAACACGATGGCACTTAGCATGTGCCACAAGCCTTTAAACCCCTAGGTGTCCCTAGTGGACGAGTTATAGTCTCGTGAGGGTTTACCAGGATGATACCCACAAACATGTAATACTTCATTTAATCAATTCAATTAATTTTAAAATACAAGCATTGTATCAGATTTAAATATGCTTAACAAAGTATAGTTGAATCAAAGCAATTGAGAGTAAAATATACATAACATAATCATGCTTTAATCAGAAATAGGCATATTCAAATTGAGTAAAATTCCTCACAAGTGACACTCAAATCACACAAAGTGTTTAGGTTAACTGTTTGCGCTCAACTCAGTCAAATTATGAAAGTATTTTACCATATGCTTGCACATACATCAATTCTCCACTACTTAGATCAAATAAATTTCACAAATCAAGAGGTCTTTCAAAAAGGTGGTAACGAGGTTATAAGGTGAAGGAATGAAACAATATGAATAATAACAAGTTAAAAACCAAAGAGAATAAAAAGCATTGCGGAGTAACTCAAGTAGGATTCATAAACTTTTACCAAAAACTCTAAAATGCACATTCTCTTCACACATTCCTTCCCTTTTTTTTTTAACAACCTTTTATTTTCTCTCTTTCTCTCTCTTTTTTTTTTTTTAATTTAGCTTTTTTTTTTTCTTTTTGTTCTCCTTTTTTTTTTTTTTTTACCAAACATTTCACATCAACATACCAATTCCCCCACACTTAAATCATTGCAACCAAAAGAATTCATCCAATTAGGAAAATCAATGCTCTCTTATTCCCTAAGGTGAAGTAAAACATGGTTTTTTTTTTTTCACTGAAGGCTTGTAAAAGCTATGAACAACAAAAAGGGCAAGTAGGCTCAAAGGGGGTTAACAATGGGATAAATGTAAGGTAGGCTTATTTGGCCAAAGTAGCTAAGTCAAGAAAATTGCCTCTATCATTTTTATGTAACATACAGACCAATGTAATCTCAAATTGATTCAGTGCAAGTTCTAGAAAATACATCCATAATTGACATCACTCATGAAAGAAAATAAACCAAGTATAAGTATCAAACTTGGACAAGCCCAAAACTCACAAAGGTATGAAACATTTACTCAATTCAAACATGCCTTCTTCCTAATATCCACAGTCATATATACATGTATATCACGAATTTTGAAAAATAATTCAACTATAAACTGTTTTGCATACTTTTATCATCAACTAAGCTACAATTCAGCACATGCTTGCATCAAAATTAATCGAAAAGATCAAAATGAATCTTTTTTTTTTTTTTATATATATATCTATATACAAGAACAAACTATTTTTAAACCTACTATGAAATGCAAATTAAGATGCGTCTTAAGAGCAAAATTACTCCTTACTCTGCCATCATACATCTAATAGTTAGTATCGATAAAAATTAGCTTGTTAGTTTTTTTTTTTATCAAACTATGTACATGGCATGACAATGTTAACTATCCTCCCCCAAACTAATTTAAGACATTGTCCCCAATGTCAAAATAAAGATAAGTGGAGTGTAGAAGATCTTACCAGACAACTGCAAATCGAGCCTGAAATAAGAAAATTTACAAAAAAAAACTAAAACCATAACAGAGAACAAAAATTTATAAGGAAAAAGTCAAATTAAGTTTTCGCTTTTTTTCTGTTGCTGCCTTGTTCCCAATTTAGTAGAGCCATTGCTGGATCACGTTGTGGGACAAATTCGTGTAGTTGATCGAGCAATTGTTCAGGAGTCGCAGCAGTTACAAGAATTTGACGTGTCCCTTGTGAGATGAACTTTTGTTCCATGGCATGATCAAGAAAACAAAACAAACTGTCATAAAAACCATTAACATTTAATATACCAATGGGTTTTTGGTGAAAGTTCAGCTGTAACCAGGATGCAATTTGAAAGATCTCTTCCAAAGTTCCAAAACCACCAGGTAGAGCAATAAAGGCATCAGCATTTGCTATCATAATGTTCATGCGTTGGTGCATGCATGATACCATTACTTCATCCCCTAAGGTTTTTCCAGCGGGATTACCTATGGCTAAAGGACTGGGAATGACACCAAGGACTTTGCCACCTCCTAAATGTGCAGCAGTTGCTACACAACCCATTAACCAAAGACTACCTCCTCCGTAAACTAAATGGATTTCTCTCTCAGCTAGCACTCGACCAAGATGGTTTGCCATATTTACAAAATCTTTATCCTTTCCAGGATTAGATCCACAAAAGACACAAACACTTTTGATTCGACGAACTGAAGTTACTTCCATCTCTTTTTTTTTTTTTGTACTCTCACCTTATCAATGATCTGAAGAGAGCAAAGTGCAATATTTAAAGGAATCAAAACTCAAATCTAATAATTACACCTATAAAGGAGGGATAGATTTAGTGTCAGGAAAGTTTGAAAATAAACACAGAAATGACAATAGCTATACAACTAGGCTAAAAGACTAATCTATATGTGTCAGGAGAAGTTTGAAAATATACAAAGCATTTTTCAAAAAGCTACGGCTATAAAAAAATTTTTTTTTTTTTAAATTTTTTTAATTTTTTTTATTTAATTTTTTTTAATTTTTTTAATTTTTTTTTTTGAACAAGAAGAAAAGAAGGGAAGAAACAAAATAGCAATACTTACAGTTGGTGTGATTGTGGCACACATTTTCCTCTGGTTTTACGTCCAGTAACGGCTTTAATGCTCTCTATGGGCCGATGGTCGGCTTCTCTTCCAATTTTCTTAAAAATTGGCAAACAGGGTCTTTTTGAGTCAGATTCCCAAGACTATAACGCTCATGTTCAGCTTGGAATATTGGCCATAAATCAAGAAGTACTCCCTGCACATCTCCACTAGGATGCGTCTCAATAGTCAATAGAATGTTATCTAAAGACTCCTTACTCATGCCATCCTTAATGAAGTTAATTTTGTCATCTCGATTTATAGACACCATTCCAAGTGATCTGCATTTTGTGTTACAGGTCCATCTTGCACATTTATAGCAGACCTGTAACCTTTTTGCTCTTCTTTTCTTTGCATATAGACTTTTACCTAGACCTGGCATATATGAAATAAGAGCGTCGAGAAAATTCACCTGCTAATCGGACCTTTGCTTCAATTAACCAACAGATATCGCCAGAGGATGCCTTTGTGCATAAGCATCCTTAATCTTTCAAACCTGGCAGAATAAATGTTAGTTAAAGCATTTTGAGGAAGAGAAGGGAATTGCTTGCGTAAGTTAACAAACCTGTTATCCATTTGGGAAGAAAGAAGGAAAGAGAAATGAGTAAAATTATATATCTGATTTCGATGTTTGTGGGTAATCAAGGACCGAACAAAGTTCACGAGTACCGTTATCCGCCATTTAACCGGTGAAAAGTAATCACCAAAGATCATTCATTGTCGGCCAGCGTGATTGAAGATTTTTCACGATCGATGGGTCCTCCCAATAATGCTTCAATCTTTGACCATTGACCTTAAACGTGGCTTGAGTTTTCTCATCTTTGATTTCAATTGCTCCAAATGGGGACACCTTGACTATCATAAACGGTCCTGACCATCTTGATCTAAGTTTTCCAGGAAATAATTTCAACCTCGAGTTGAAAAGTAAGACTTTTGCCACTGCACTGAATTCTCTCTTGACAATCTTCTTATCATGCCACCTTTTTGTTTGCTCCTTGTACAATTTGGCATTTTCATAAGGCGAAGACGGAACTCATCCATCTCATTGAGTTGGAGGAAACGCTTTTCTCCAAATTTTGCTTCATATCAAAATTGAGCTTTTGATAGCCCAATACGCATTATGTTCCAGCTCCACCGAAGGTGACATGCTTTGCCAAACACCAATCGATATGGTGACATTCCAATCGTAGTTTTGTATCTTTGTTCGGTAAGCCCATAATGCATCATCCAATCTCTTGGACCAATCCTTTCTTGTGGGATTCACAGTTTTCTCTAAGATCCTCTTGATTTCTTTGTTAGAAACCTCAACTTGGCCATTAGTCTGAGGATGGTATGCAGTTGCCACCCTATGAGTCACTCCATATTTAGCAAGAAGGGCTCCAAAGTATTTGTTGCAAAAATGACTCCCTTCATCACTTATTATTGCTCTTGGAGTTCCAAACCTAGTGAATATGTTTCTCTTCAAAAATTCAACACCACTTTAGAATCATTAGTGGGTAAGCGAGTTGCTTCAACCCATTTAGAAACATAATCAACAGCAACAAGAATATAGAGGTTATTAAAAGATGAGATGAAAGGACCCATGAAATCAATACCCCATACGTCAAAGATCTCCACTTCTAAGATGTTATTGAGGGGCATCTCATGTCTTCTAGAGATATTTCGATCCGATTGGCTTTGTCACATTTTAAAACAAAGGAGTAAGCATCCTTAAATAATGACGGCCAATAAAAACTGTATCGTAACACCTTAGCAGTATCTTTTCTCCTCCAAAGTGTCCTCCATAATCAGATGAATGGCATTGATGCAAGATGTTATCAACTTCTTCACTGGGGATACACCTTCTTAAAATTCGATCTGCACATTGCTTAAACAAGAAAGGTTCATCCCAAACATAGTATTTTACATCATGCAAAAATTTCTTTCTTTGTTGCCAGTTAAGCTCAGGAGGTAAAATACCACTTACAAGATAATTAACAAAATCAGGCATACCATGGTATATTACCTTGAAGGGTAAAGAGTTGTTCATCAGGAAAACATTCATTAATTTGCACTTTACCTCCTTCATTATTGTCATTGTCCAATCTAGATAAGTGGTCAGCCACTTGATTTTCTGTTCCTTTTCTGTCCTGAATCTCAAGATCAAATTCTTGTAACAAGAGTATCCATCTGATCAACCTCGGCTTAGCATCTTTCTTGGAAATCAAATACTTGATTCTTTGAATGATCTGTATAGACAATTACTCTTGTTCCAATTAAATAAGATCGAAATTTATCAAAAGCAAATACCACGACAAGAAGTTCCTTTTACGTGGTAGTATAGTTGAGTTGAGCATCATTCAAGGTCTTGCTCGCATAGTAAATGGCATGCATCTTTTTGTTCTTTCTTTGACCAAGAAGCGCCCCTCTACCGCAAAATCACTAGCATCACACATGAGTTCAAATGGGATATTTCAACTGCGGTGCAACAATGATTGGTGCGTAATCAACTTTTCTTTCAAAATCCTGTAAGCTTCAAGGCAAGATTCATCAAATTCAAAAGGAATATCTTTCTCAAGTAAATTACACAAAGGTTTAGAGATCTTAGAAAAATCCTTAATGAATCGTCAGCAGAAGCCCGCATGCCCTAAGAAAGCTGCGAATGCCCTTCACCAAGTAGGTGGAGGTAATTTTTCAATTGTCTCAATCTTTGCTTTGTCTACTTCAATTCCTTTAGCATAAACTTTATGGCCAAGGACTATTCCTTCTTGAACCATAAAATGGCACTTCTCCCAATTTAGTACCGCATTAGTCTCTACACATCTTTTAAGCACTAAAGCAAGATTATTAAGGCAAAGGTCAAAAGAATCACCAAATACGTAGAAGTCATCCATAAATACCTTAATTGACTGGCTCCACCATATCTCGAGAAGATTGACATCATGCATCGTTGAAAAGTTGCAGGTGCATTGCACAATCCAAATGGCATCCTTCGAAAAGCAAATGTCCCATAAGGACATGTGAAAGTTGTCTTTTCTTGATCTTCAGGAGCTATGGCAATTTGGTTGTACCCCGAATATCCATCCAGAAAGCAGTAATAGGTTCGACCAGCAAGTCTGTCTAACATTTGATCAATGAAAGGGAGAGGAAAATGGTCTTTCCGTGTTGCTTTGTTCAACTTTCTGTAGTCCATACAGACTCGCCAACCCGTAACTTGATTCGAGTGGGGATTAGTTCATTGTTATCATTGGTAATTACAGTCATACCTCCCTTTTTAGGTACACATTGTACTGGGCTGACCCACGAACTATCAGAGATGGGGTAAATGATTCCAGCATCCAACCATTTAATAATCTCCTTCTTGACTACTTCCTTCATTATCGGATTCAACCTCCTTTGATGTTCAATGGTGGGCTTTGATCCTTCTTCTAGGAGAATCTTATGCATGCAGATAGATGGGCTTATTCCTTTGATATCTGCTATGGTCCATCCCAAGGCTTTCTTATATTCTCGCAACAATCTTAGCAATTTCTCTTCCTGCACACTATTAAGAGAAGATGAGATAATAACTGGTAAGGTAGAAGATTCTCCTAAAAACACATACCTCAAATGATTAGGAAGTTGCTTTAGCTCCAACTCTGGTGGTTCTTCAATTGAGGATTTCATTGTAGTCCCATCTTTCATGGACAACTCCAACTCCTCAAATTGTTTTCCGCCATGATTGTAAGATGGTGATGCATTAAGCCATTGCACAAACTCAAAGGATTCCTGCCTATCTTCACAAGGTAGATTAATAATAGCATCTTCTAAAGGATCAGTACTAAAACCATTAGTACTTGATTCGAATTTGCTATCATCAATAACATTAATCATGAGGCATTCATCAGATTCTTGGGGATATTTCATAGCTTTAAAGACATTGAATGTTACCTCTTGATCTTGTACCCTCATAGTCAGCTCACCTTTTTGTACATCTATGAGAGTTCTACCAGTAGCTAGGAAAGGTCTCCCAAGAATGATTGGAACCTCTCGATCCTCCTCCATGTCTAATACTACAAAATCAGCAGGAAATATGAATTTGTCAACTTTCACTAAAACATCTTCCGCCACTCCTTTTGGGTAGGTGAGAGATCTGTCTGCTAATTGTAGAGTTAGATTGGTCTGTTTCACCTCCATCAATCCAAGTTGCACAGTAAGCGAAAGAGGCATCGATTTATACTAGCTCCTAAATCACATAAAGCTTTACCAAAAAATTTGTTTCCAATAGTACAAGGAATTGTAAAACTCCCTGGATCTTTTAGCTTTGGCGGAAGCTTTTTCTGTAATATGGCACTGCACTCTTCAGTAAGTGCAACAGTTTCAAAATCTCCAAGTTTTCTCTTTTTGGACAAGATTTCCTTCATAAACTTGACATAGCTCGGCATCTGTTCCAAAGCTTCAGCAAAAGGAATATTGATATGAAGTTTCTTGAATACCTCTAGAAACTTGTTGAATTGCTTGTCCATCTTTTGCTTTTGAAGTCGTTGTGGGAATGGAGGTGGAGGGGGTTCTTCCTTCTCAGATTTCTTCAATGGAAAAGGCTCTTCAAAATTGCTCTTTGATTGTTCATGAATCTTCTCATCTTCATTTTCTTCAGGTTTTTGAATAGGCTCATCCAGTTCTTTGCTACTCCTGAGGGTAACAGTCTTGCATTGTTCATTATTACCTCCCTTAGGATTGGTCTCCGTGTTGCTCGGCAAACTACCTTAAGGGCGATTATTCATAAAACCAGATAATTGCCCTATTTGAACCTCAAGATTCCGGATAGAAGCTCCTTGACTTTGAAGTTGATTCATACATTGTTGAGTACTCTTAGTCAATTGTAAGATGGCTTCTTCCATTACAGATTTCTTCTCTTGTTGTGGAGCTTGTTGTTGGAACCCAGTTGGTCCCATCGGTCTAGCTGATGATGAAGCTTCTTGGTTATTTCTCCAAGAAAAATTTGGGTGATTCCTCCAACCGGGATTGTAAAAATTTGAATTTGGGTTATGTTGTTGCCGATTGAAGTTACCCACATAATTAGCAGTTTCAGAATTAAAAGAGCATTGATCAACAGAATGGGGTCCAGAGCAATACTCACAGATTATGAAAGGGCTCTAAATAGCATGTATTGACTGTTGATTGGATTGACTCCCAATTGAGTCTAGCTTCTTGGTCGTGACTACTTGTGCAGATAAAGCAGATAAAGTATCTACTTCATAAATTCCTGCCACTTTCCTTTGTGATGCTCTTTCAGTAGGCCATTCATAGTTATTGGAAGCCATCTCTTCCAATAAATCATAACCTTCATCAACAGTTTTGTTCATCAATGCACCACCAGCAGCAGCATCAATAGTTGACCTCAGAGAGTTAGTCAAGCCATTATAGAAAGTTTGAACTTGAAGCCACTTTTGTACCCCATGATGAGGGCATCTTCTAAGTAGATCCTTGAATCTCTCCCATGCCTCATACAATGATTCTGAATCATATTCTTTGAAAAGAGGTAATTTCATTCCTCAACTTTGCACTCTTTGCAGGAGGGAAATACTTAGCTAAGAATTTTTGTGCCAATATATCCCAAGTAGTGATAGAGCTATCGGGTAGAGAATTCAACCAACTTTTAGCCTTGTCTCTTAGTGAAAAGGGAAAAATTCTTAACTGAATAGCATCTGCAGAACATCCATTGTGCTTGAAAGTGTCACAGATCTCCAGAAAATTTGCTATATGAGCATTTGGGTCTTCATGAGGCAAACCCCCAAATTGATTATTTTGCGACATCACGAATCACTCCTAGCTTAATCTCAAAGTTGTTAGCTTGTATTGGAGGTCGACAATACTTGAATGAACTCCATCGGCCAGTAGGAATTATATAATCCCTAAGAGTTCTTGGTTGTTGATTAGCTAGCCCAAGTTCTTGATTTACATTATCGTCAGCCATTCTTCTTTGTTGCAATAACTCTTGACGACGTTCTTTTCTGTTTCTGCGGCAAGTTCGCTCAATCTCAAGATTAAGAGGAATTAACTCCTTGTCTCGAGCACTGCGCATAAAACAATTCGAAAAATTAAAAAGAAATAAAAGAACAAGTTTAAATTAAGATCAAGTATGCTAGCATTAATAGTAGTAAAATAAAGGATTAATCCCCGGCAACGGCGCCAAAAACTTGATGTGGTAAATCAGAACGCAAGTATACGTTATCGCAAATCAAGTAATATAATAGTAAGAAAGTGTCGAACCCACAGGGATTAATTCTAAATTTAACTATCTATTAAAAGTTTACAAAACTCAATCTTATTTAAACAACTTAATAAGAGGAAGTGTTATGAAAGATTAAAAATTAAAGTATACAAGAAGAAGAATTTAACGATCAAATTAACCAAGCCTAGGATTGCAATTATCCTTCACACTTTACTTGATTCTTTTACTTCTATCTAAGATCAATTAATTATCTGAATTGTTAACTAGAAATCCTTAACTTATCTATAAGCCTCTTTCGATGGTCAAATAGAAATATCCTTAATTAATGATAAACTATATGTCTATGTCTATCAAATAATCAAGAATTCATTAAGTTCCGATTTCATTAATGGTTACATATGTCATATAGGTATATGTCTATCCTATATGAACTCAAGGCTTTCGCACAAAGATCATATGTTATCTTACCTAGATCTAAAACCAAAATCCCTTTGTCAAGTTGCTTAAGGTTTATCAATTCAATTTAGTTAATGGCCAATTAATTAAAAGCATTAAGAACAAGTAAGATAAACAATTCAAGATAATCAACCTATTCTTGGATATGATAAACGAATCAAATTACGTGTGAGTTCAAATTGCAATCCTAGTATAGAAATTTAGCTACTCATTATATTAAAGGAAACAAAAGAATAAGTGAAAAGCATAATAGAAATGAAAGTGGTTGTTTGGTATTGACAAGAACACAACGGGCTAGAGTTTCGGGATTTACTTTAAACAAATTGGAAGATCTAACCTTGAAATCAAAGTATAAATCTCACAATTTATTAAAGCTTCACCCCTAACTCTAGGAAGAACCTTAACTAGACATCAAGATGAAGAAACTTGAATAAGATGAAGATTATATTATACAAACTACAAGAGCTTTGGGATTTCCTTTAAACAAATTGGAAGATCTAACCTTGAAATCAAAGTATAAATCTCACAATTTATCAAAGTATCACCCCTAACTCAAACTACAATGAGAGAATTCAGAAATGGGATGCCCTTAAGTGTGGCAAATGCCTTCCTTTTATAGGCAAAGGCTAGAACTATTCAATTACAATTTTGTCAAATCTCTTTGCACATGGGTTGAAATTTCAGCTCCGAAGATTATCAAATTCGTCATTGCTCCCGTCATAATTTGGAAATATTCTCTTCATGAAAGTTGTAGCACATGCAGTCGTGAAGAACATGTCAAAAATTCAGCCAGATCTAACGGTTGGATCTTGAGATCTGACCATTTTCCCGAAACTACTCATATTATATCAAAAATGACAGCCACCAACTTGTTTCCTAATTTTGACCCACTTCCGGTGCTAATATGGAAATCTTCATTTCTAGGAAAGTCATAGAGAATTATGTCATGCATGACATATCAAAATTTCAGCTACATCCAACGGTTAGATCTTGAGAAATCACCAAATAACCGAGTATAGGTTTGAGCAGAAATTTTCTGATTTGTTCTGAATTTAATGTAACCCAAAATTCAATGAGTTTAGGTCTTCATTTCTCTTCTGTTTGAGCTATACTGATATCAACATCCAAGTTCATGATATTTTGGTTCAACAACTGCTTTGAATAGTCCTTCGGGTGTTCTGCGCAATTTGTAACAACATAACCAATATATGAGGAATTATGCAATTTTCACTTCATATATGCAATAATTTCATAAAAATAGACCAATGAGAGGTGCTAAATTATGCATATAAAATATGTTTATCATAGACCCACAGATATGACTGATGAAAAATGGAAAGAGAAGGATGACAATGCTGTTGCCAATTTGCACCTAGCAATGGCGGATTCAGTTTTGTCAAGTGTTGCAGATAAGAAGACTGCAAGGGAGATTTGGGATGTTCTTAACAAATTGTACGAGGTGAAGTCACTTCACACCAGAATATTCTTGAAGAGGAAACTCTACACTCTTCGAATGAGTGAATCCACGTCGGTAACGGATCACATCAATACTCTTAATACGCTATTTGCTCAGCATCAGATTTCAAAATAGCGAAAAATGAACGTGCGGAACTTCTACTTCAGAGTTTACCAGATTCGTATGATCAACTCATCATCAACATCACAAATAACAATGTTGGTGACTCTCTTCACTTTGATGATGTTACCGATACTATTCTTGAAGAAGAATCCAGGTGCAAGAATAAGGAGGAAAGGTTAGAAAGTTCAAAGCAAGCAGATGCTTTAACGATGATGAGAGGCAGATCAACGGAACGTGGCTCCAGTTGGAGTCAAAATCATGGTAGATCAAAATCTCGAAGAAGGAAGAATCTTAAATGCTACAATTGTGGCATGAGAGGGCACTCGAAGAATGAGTGTTGGCATAATAAGAAGAGTGGAGAAAAGAATTCTGAAACATCAACCTCCCAAGGTTGTGTTGCAAGTACCTCAGATTATGGAGAAATCTTGTATAGTGAAGCAGCGACCAGTTATAAAGGCAGAAAGAAACTTAATGATGTCTGAATAATGGATTCAGGCGCAACATGGCACGTGACTCCACACCAAGATTGGTTTTGCACTTATGAACCTATTTCAGAAGGATCTGTGTTCATGGGAAATGATCACGCCTTAGAAATTCTTTGAGTCTGGATCTTTGTCAGTTAAAAATGCATGATGGTACTGTTCGCAAAATTCAAGGGGTACGATATGTGAAGGGCTTGAAGAAGAACTTATTGTCCATTGGGCAATTGGATGACCTCGGGTGCAAGGTCCACACTGAAGGTGGAATCTTGAAAGTAGTGAAAGGCAACCTTGTGGTGATGAAAGCAGAGAATATCACAAGCAATCTATACATGCTTTTGGGAAAGACGTTGCAAGAGGCAGATGCATCAGTTGCAGCAGCCAGCCAAGAAGAAACAACGATGATGTGGCATCGCAGATTAGGCCATATGTCAGAGCGAGGCTTGAAAGTCCTTGCGGAACGCAATCTCGCACCCAGGCTCAAGATGATCAATTTACCCTTCTGTGAGCACTGCGTGATAAGCAAGCAACATAGATTGAGGTTTGCTAAAGTAACTACTAGAAGAAAACACATATTGGACTCGATCCATTCTGATGTATGGGAATCACCGAAAATATCTCTAGGAAGAGCAAAGTATTTAGTGTCATTCATTGATGATTACTCCAGGAGATTATGGGTGTACCCAATCAAGAAGAAGTCAGATGTGTTTCCAGTATTCAAGGAGTTCAAAGCACAGTAGAGCTTGAAACTGGGAAAAGAATCAAGTGCTTGAGGACAGATAATGGAGGAGAATATGTAGATGGCAATTTTTTGACATTCTGCAAACAAGAGGGTATTACGAGACAATTCACAGTTGCACATACGCCTCAGCAGAATGGTGTAGCAGAGCGGATGAACAGAACTCTCCTAGAAAGAATAAGAGCCATGCTGAGAACATCGGGTTTGGCCAAATCTTTTTGGGCTGAAGCAGTCAAAACCGCCTGTTATGTGATAAATCGATCACCATCAACGGCGATTGGTTTGAAGACACCTATGGAGATGTGGAACAGAAACCCAACTGATTATTCTTCTCTACATGTATTTGGATGTCCTGTGTACGTGATGTACAACTCCCAAGAAAGAACAAAGTTGGATCCAAAATCCAGGAAATATATATTCTTGGGTTATGCTGATGGTGTTAAGGGGTATCGCTTGTGGGATCCCACTGCCCGCAAGCTTGTTGTCAGCAAAGATGTAGTTTTTGCAGAAAATGAACTACAAAGTGAGCAGACAAATGACAGCACTTCAAAAGAGACTGCTACAGTACAGATTGAGAGAAATTCTCGAGAAGATGATTCTTCTGAAGCAGAACCAGAGCATGAGGAACAAGAACCAAATGAGGTCAATGGTGAAGAAGTTCGGCGATCGTCACGCCAAATCAGAATACCATCATGGCACTCAGACTATGTTATGGCAAGCCATGATGCATACTGTTTTATAACTAAAGAAGGTGAACCGTTAAGCTTTCAAGAGGCTTTGAGCAGTTCAGATGCTTTTCTATGGATGATAGCAATGCAGGAAGAAATGGAAGCTTTACATAGAAACAAAACATGGGAACTTGTTGAACTTCCAAAGGGTCGGAAAGCCATCGGGAACAAATGGGTATTCAAGATCAAACGAGATGGCAATGATCAAGTGGAACGGTACCGTGCTAGATTGGTGGTAAAAGGATATGCTCAGAAAGAAGGCATTGATTTCAATGAGATATTTTCTCCAGTGGTTCGACTTACTACTATCAGAGTAGTGTTAGCGATGTGTGCTGCATTTGATTTACATCTTGAGCAGCTAGATGTAAAGACAGCTTTCCTTCATGGAGAGCTTAAAGAAGAAATTTATATGCTCCAACCAGAAGGTTTTAAAGAACAAGGAAAAGAAAACTTGATTTGTAGGTTGACCAAATCTCTGTACGGTCTAAAGCAGGCGCCCAGATGTTGGTACAAGAGATTTGATTCCTTCATAATTAGCCTTGAATACAACAGACTGAGTTCAGACCATTGTACGTACTACAAGAGGTTTGATGATAATGATTTCATCATTTTGTTGTTGTATGTGGATGACATATTGGTGGTAGGCCCCAACAAAGATCGAATCCAAGAATTGAAGGCACAGTTAGCTAGGGAGTTCGATATGAAGGACTTGGGACCAGCAAACAAGATTTTAGGGATGCAAATTAACCGAGACAGAAAAGATAGGAAGATTTGGCTTTCTCAGAAGAATTATCTAAGGAAGGTCTTGCGACGCTTCAACATGCAAGACTGTAAGCCAATATCTACCCCACTTCCTGTCAATTGTAAATTATCCTCAAGTATGAGTCCTAGCAGTGAAGCGGAGAGGATGGAAATGTCTCGAGTACCGTATGCATCAGCGGTGGGAAGTCTTATGTATGCTATGATATGTACAAGACCAGACATTGCACAAGCAGTGGGAGTGGTCAGTCGGTTTATGGCAGATCCTGGTAGAGAGCATTGGAATGTTGTTAAGAGGATCCTACAATATGTGAAAGGAACCTCAGATGTTGCATTATGTTTTGGAGGATCAGAATTTGTTGTCAGGGGTTATGTTGATTCAGATTTTGCAGGTGATCTTGATAAAAGAAAATCTACTACTGGCTATGTGTTTACACTTGCAGGAGGAGCGGTAAGTCAAGTTATCTAAGTTACAGATCGTTGTAGCTTTGTCTACTACAGAAGCTGAGTACATGGCAGCTACCCAAGCTTGCAAGGAAGCTGTATGGATACAAAGGTTAATGGAGGAACTCGGGCACAAGCAGGAGAGAACTACTGTGTATTGTGACAGTCAGAGTGCCTTGTACATTGCAAGGAAACCAGCATTTCATTCCAAGACAAAGCACATAGGTATCCAGTATCACTTCATTCGAGAAGTAGTAGAAGAAGGAAGTGTGGATATGCAGAAGATTCACACCAAAGACAACCTAGCAGATGTGATGACAAAGCCGATCAATGCTGACAAGTTTATTTGGTGTCGATCCTCCTATGGCCTATCAGAAACGTAAGCAACATTGAATGGCAAGACGGAAAGAATGGTGTGAAGATATGCTTGACTCAATCAAATCTTCAAATGGGAGAATTGTTAGAAGACCAAACCAAGTCCCACATCGGTGGGAGCAAGGAAGGAGGCTCCTCATGGAGCTTATATAAGGAGCCTCAAGGGGATGGTTTATATCCATCCCAAAATCTTCTCTTCCTCTCTTGTATATTTTCTTGTATTCTTTGTGAGGTTGTTCTCTCGTAATATTTAGAGAGAGGTGTTGTAATTTTCTCCTATAGTGAAATTCTTCTAGTCTTGCCCCGTGATTTTTCCCTTTATTCATTGAGGGTTTTCCACGTTAAATATTGTGTGTTCAGTTCCTCTTTTCTCATATCTTATTTTAGTTGTGAGACACTATTCCGTCACTCTGGTACCTAACAAGAAGCTTGTGTTTAATTACGTTCTCAAGGATTCATAGTAAAGGAAGAGGGTTCAAGAATTGAAGGCCTTGCCATAGGCAGGGGAAAGGAATCGATGGCTTCTAACACGAGTCACGGTACCTTCTTTAGTAAAAATGGTCTAGAATTCCCAATGTTCTGTACAACAAAAAATGACATGAACGTGGATCAAAGGGCCTTTTGGTTTGATGATAATCCATTGGAATACGAATCCCAGTGCTGTTGACACAGGTCTCTTTAGTGTTTATGGACTCTCAATTGCTTTACTATATTCTCAGGCCTCTCAAGCAACCCAAATTTATGTGCAGCGTCCTGGTATGTTCTCATCATCTTTAATTCGATCTCAATATACAACCATTCTGTCCAAGAATATTTATTATGAAGCATTTATAATTGAACGTGATCATGTTGATTCATGTGCTATATATATATATATATATATATATATATATATATATATGCTCATAATTAGTTCCTTAGGCACGTGATTAAAGGGTGAATAATGGAATTAATATTTGGATACTGTGACATACGTTTTCTGATATTTCTCATAAACATTCTTTTGTTTTCTAATTTACAGGGAGGCATCATTCTAGGACCTTCTGGTCTCGGACGCAATGAATCATACAGAAGCCTCATATTCGGATACAAATCACTTTTGGTAATGAATACATGCGCCGTGATCGGCGCCATATATTCCATCTTCCTCGTTGGTGTGAAAATGGACATAGGCCTGATTGTAAGGGCAGCCAAGAGTGCCTGGAGGATTGGTTTGGTAGTATTTCTATCTTCTTTCGTGGCCATGTTTTGCCTCCTTCTTCCATTTGTCAGTAGCCTTCCTGGATTCGTCAAGGACCACCTATTCTTTCTCTTCTTTCCAGCATACTCATCTTTTACCAACTTTCCCGTCATTGCTCAAGCCTTGGATGAACTCAACCTAAAAAGTTCTGAGCTAGGCCAGCTTGCACTATCCACAGCGATGCTCAACGATACCATGCAATGGTGTGTGATGACACTGGGAGTTGTGTTCAGGCAAAACACGGCAACGCAATCTTTAGAAGCCTTATTTAGCTACTGGTTAAGACCAATCATACTACGGGTTAAGAGGAGAACACCCGAAGGTAGATCTGTGAATGAGACTTACACGGTGCTGATTCTACTTGGAGCTCTAGTTATGGCTGCTCTCTTCGATTGCGTTGGCATAGCCTTCATTCATGGCCCTCTAGTTCTCGGTTTGATCATCCCAGACGGTCCCCCAATAGGTACAACAGTTGTAGAGAAAGCTGAAGCGATCATGTCACATTTTTTCCTTCCCCTGTTCTTCATGCATGTTGGGCATAACACAGACCTGTCAAAACTTCAGTTTTCAGGCGAATTCATCAAATTTGAATCAGTCCTCCTGGTGGGTCACATTGCAAAGCTAGTGGGAACTTTCCTAATGTCCTTGAGCTGCAAAATTAGCCCCAGAAATTCCATCTTGCTTGGCCTTATCATGAACATTGAAGGCATAATTGAGCTCGTTGCCAACTCTCGTTGGAGAAGCCAAACTGTAAGACTACTTTTTCTTAGTCTAAATGTCTAATCATAAGCATCAGCCAAGTAGTATCTTAATTTCTTTTCAAGTTTTTAAAAATGTCTACCTACCAAATACTAAGCTTTCTACCAATTCCTATTTGTAATTAACATGATATCCAACGTAATGATGTTGTCGTGTTTGTGCTGCAGTTTATTGACGACAAATATTAGTTAAACTCAAACAGTATTTACGGTGGTGGTTGTGACGGGGACTGTGACCCCATTGATTGAAATGTTATACAAGCTTCACACTCTGCTTCGGCTAGACTCATCCGTTGCAATATCCCGACGAAACCGAGCAATCCAAACCACCTATCGGAGCCCCCAGTTCCGAATCCTTGCATGTGTGCACACCTCAGAGAGTGTGAGCAGAATCATCACGCTTCTGGAAGCTTTCAATCCAAACCCATCGAGCTCCATCTGCGCGTACGTGGTCCACCTCATAGAGCTCATGGGTCGGGCCGCACCCCTCATCCTTCCCTACAAAAGAAGAAGCTTACTCAACCATAGCCATATCAGCAGCACCCACCACATCGTGCGTGCCTTAAAGAACTAAGCCAAAAGCTCCAGAGGCCCCGTCACGGTGCAACCCTACATCAACATCGCACACTACAAGAGCAGGCACGAGACCGTCTTCAGCCTTGCACGTTGGAGGAGATAAAGAGGATGATGGACGAGTTCAAGATGAAGAACATGGGGAACGCTTGTGTCGTTTGCCACGACGTGCTGGTGAACGACAGCGTGGAAGGGGTTCAGGCGATTCGGTCGTTGGAGGCGCAGGAATATGATCTATACATGGTTGGTAAACGACACAGCGGCGCTACGTTTGTGGACGAGAACGCGGTGGCGTTTGTGGAGGTTAGGGAGCTGGGGATGGTAGGGGATATTCTGGCTTCCAAGGATTATAGGACTGGAACCGCCACGATGTTGGTAATACAACAGTTTGGTGATAAGGCTAGTGGGCATGGACAGAATAGTAGTTATTTGCAGAATGATTTTGATTATGAGAAAGGTATAGTAGCGATTGCTGATAAATAAATTATACAAATTTCCCCTTTTTAGATTAATAGTAATCCGTAGAATATTTTTTTGTTCTGTTGACATCAAAAAATTTTAATAGGTAGATTGTAAAAATTATTTATGTAATGTAAAATTGGAAATTTGTACGACATTTTGTAAGTGGCTATTATTAGAATTGATTTTTTTTTTACGTGAATGAAATTTTAGATTACTAGCAAAAACATATTACTTCGCTTTTTTTTTTTTTTAATTAACTACCCTAATTAATTCTTTGGATCAAGTGGCCGCAATATCTCATGATTACTTTGATTTTCTAACTTGTTTGTTCTTTTATATTATAATTATTTATTGTCAAAGCACAAAAAATGAAAAAAAAAAACCAAAAAAAAAACTACAATATTATATTACAACAATGATATTTACAAATTATTTTTTATATTATTTTTATACTTAATTAACAATGAGTAAATTTTTAGTTAATATAGTATATCATTTGATTAATGGGTTTTAGTAGTCGATTACTCACAGACTTAGTTAACGATAAATAAATTATTAGTTAATGAGTATATTATTTAGTTAATAGATTACCAATTTGTAAATGATTGATTATCAAAATTCATTAACCAAATGATATACTATATTAATTAATAATTTAGATCATTAACCAAATATAAAAGTGATATAAAAAAATAATGTACATTTATTTTTTTCTTATAATATTTAGGTAGAATTATCAACATAGACTGGTCAACCAAAAAAAAAAACAGAGATGGGTTGAGCATTGCTGCAGCGGGTTCAATTGGGATAAAACCCAAGGGGAAATAACCCATTTCTATGGGGTTTGGCCCTATGGACCATAAACACAATACTCCGGAGGCGTATACCCATGGCCCAAAAAAAAAAGAGCCCTACTCCCATATTTATAGCTTTGGACTAATATGCTGGTTTGCTTGTCTATCTTAATAATAACAGGAAAAAACAGCAACAAAAAAGGCATAAAAGAAGGAGAAACAAAGAAACAAAACATCAGGAGTTTGTCATGTGGTGAAAGCAGAAGCATTGACATAACTGTTTTCATCTTTCTATACTATAGAATATATAGCAGCTCTCAGCATCTAAATTACAATAGTCCTACCTGATTTGGATACTTGTACATGCAGCTTGATGAAAACCATCATCATCTGTATTAGGATAGATAAAGCAAAGTCATCTCTTAGGCCGTCACTTATTTCATGTCTTTGCTAACTTTCCTACCTAGTTATGTTTTTGTCCCATAATTCAGATGTTGAAATTCTGTTGAGGAATTTTTAATGCCTGCTACTATGATATGCATCCCTGCATACACCACACTGTCTATAGTAATTTAACTTTTGTAATAATAAAATTTCTACTTGCTTTATTATGACATAAAATGTTGACTGATTAAAAATTTATAACATAAAACTCGATCAGACGTTAAGCCTTCTGTGTTTTCCCCCATTCCTAGCTTTCCTACGTTGCAAAAAGTAAAGAGTTGGGAGGCCAGAATATTTTTGGTTTTGGGGCCTTTGGTTTCTTGAATATATTAGCCTTTATGTAACTTGTAATTTTTTTTCTTCTGTCCTGGCCTTTACTAGTTTGAGTACATCACTTGACCTTGACTTAAATGTAATGGTCACAAACCACTTTGTTTTACGAACATTGTCCGAAGAAGAATTCTCTAAGCTTTCAGGGTATTTTTTTTGTGATTATGTATGCAGCACGCCTTTCAGTTTTGTAAATATCAGAATGGCATGGTATGGTAGTTGCTAACTCCTCATTAATTCCTCAACTGAGTCAAATATGTATCAGTATATGGTAGAAGTAGACATAGAAAGACCTTAGCTCTAAAATTTCACTTCATCAATTTGTATTGCTTTTAAGCACCATTCTTATTTTGTAAAATAGGATATGGAGTTCAGACCATTCATGATAAGTTTAAATATATGCCGTTTGCTTTAATTTGCCAAAATGATTTAGTTTGAAGTTATATTTCGCTTGATTCTGACATTCTCTAAACACATTCTTCTTCTTTCTCCACTATTCATTTTCCAACTTCATTCCGGAACTAAATGATCTAGCTTCTACCCTGTTTAGTTTCCTGTTTATAATGGCAAATGGTTAGTGGCTTTGAAGTTTACATAATTATAATAAGTCAATATTTGATGGTCAGATTGCAGTTTCAAATACGGAACTTTCACATCTGACATTGTGAGACATTAGGCAAGAGAGCAACAGATATATTCAAAACTTGCAATCTGTTTGTAACATTAATAGGGGGAAAAATAACATATAAGATCAATTTAACTAGTCGGGCTTGTGACTATATCAGATGGCATTTTGTGTTGAAGCCCACATCACCACCATCTCTTCTAGACCCGATTTATCTCTATATAAGAAGAACAATTAATGAAACAGAGCAAAACCAAAAACAGAAAAAGCTCCCCAAATGCAGGGAAACAACAACGAACTTCCAAACTAAGAAAAATTACGACCCTGATTATTGGGCTGATAAATTTAATTATTTCCATGATCCTAACAGAGAGGCAGGTCCGCAGGAGGGGACTCTATGGATTGCAATTTCCCAACTCCGTTCTCTACTAAGAGCACTGTGGCCAAACCCCAGTTGATGTGAACATCCAAGTGACAATGCATAAGCCAGGCACCTACAATACACACATTACATAATGCCAATGCCAAATAATATGAGATAAGTGTTTTTTTTTTTTTTAATTTGTTATACAATGTAAAATTGGAAAGGAAGTCTTTTTACCTGGGTTATCAGCAACAAATCTGATAACTGCCCATCCATTTACAGGTACTGCCACAGTGTTCCTCAGAGGTGGATCAACAAGGTTGAATTTTGCTGTATCTTTCTTGGGGTTGAAATTTCCGAACCCCTCTGCAACGATGTAGAAATCATATCCATGAAGGTGAATTGGGTGGTTCTCAGGAGTGACAATGCTTGTGTCCTGCAGAACAATCTGCACCCTTGATGCAAACTTCAACTTGTATGCTTTAGTCCCTGGAACAGGTTGCCAGAGTGAACGGCTCACGTTACCGGTGTAGTCGAATTTCACAGGCGGTTTTGCTGGAAAATCAGTGGTGAATACTCCTGGGATTCCAAGATGGTGAGCCTGCAGAATGGAAATGTTGTTTGGGAGGACGAAAGACACGTTGTTTATGCTTGCAGTGAACCGTGTCCCATTGGGTCCCTGGCATCGCCTTTTTCTGAAATTTGGTGGGCACTTGTTGAGTCCTAGGCCCACAGTGAAGAAGAGCTTCTCATCGATTTCAGTGGGCACCTCAACTTTCCTTGGGCTTCTGAAGCTTCTGCTTAAGGCAGTGACTGTGTTTGTGTCATTGTAAGCAGGGAGAGGTGGCATAACTGGTTTAATTGTCACTCCCTTCGAAGGACAAGGGGCTGATTTGTATTCAAGAATGGCAGTGGTGGTGGTGGTGTCAAATGAAGCGTTTTGGGCAGATTGGTAAGCACGCGCTGCAATGTAGTACCGGGAAGGTGGCTGGTCACCGGTGATCAAAACGTCAGTGGTTTGGCCAGGTCCTAGCATGAGGACTCTGGTGGTGAAGGGCTTAAGGTAGGAGGCATCAGCACCAACCACCATCAGCTTATGGTTGGCAACGGTGAAGAAGAGAGGTTGATTGAGTGCAGCATTAATGACCCGGAGGAGGTTGGTCTCGCCGGAATCTATTGGAACAATGGCAGTGCCTGTATTGCCAATCATGTCAAAAAAAAAAAAAGTCAGATTTATGAAATCAATTTGCAAAGAGTCAAATGCCCAAGCAAACAACTCGTTTTTCTGCATTTTCTGGAACCAGGGTCCGGTTGTAGAATCTATCTGCTAGTTTTTCCTAGGTGTTATGGGCTGATTATGCGCTCATCCCTTTGTGCAGATAACCGGTTTACTGGTCCAAAAGCTATTTGTGTCTTCACAGCACTAATTTGACTTCATCTGCTCTTTTTTTTTTTTGGCCCATCATTTGCTATTGTTCGAGTACTAATATTCATGGAAAAAAAAAGAACGAAAGCTTGGCACTTGCAATATTTTTAAGCCATTATGTTTTCTTTTTCATATGTGTAATGTACCGAGCCCCTTAAGGCCAGAAAGGCCAGCATTACCATTGGCCCAACCTATCCGAGTAATATCCCTTCACGTGTGACTTACCTATTGGAAGGATGTAGAGCCTGATGCAATGACCCCTACCTTTGTTCGCATTTCCATAGTTGCATAATGTAATGAGGGGTCCCATGCCAAAAGGGATCACTCTACCGGTAACAAACTTTCTTTTCTAGGTGAGATTAAGATATATAAGGAAAGAAAGGCAAATTCCACAAGGTAAGAGTTATTTTAAGCCTAAATACCATTCCTTTTTTGGATATACACTAGGGGTGCTGATGACCCGTCTTGACTTTGAAGTGTTTAGGTTAGATCTGAATTCTTCTTTTAGACTCAATGTATTTTTCGAATCAAGTTCGAGTCATCCCAACTTGATCCATTATTGAATAAATTATTATTTTTAAATATTTTTTCTTATATATTATTATGATGTTTTTTTAAATATTAGACTTTGATTAAGTATTATGACTCTTCATAATGTTAACTATTATGTCATTCATTTATTATGTAATTATCAATTAGATGAGATCTTAGCATGAACAAAAAGTAATACATACAAGTAAATTTATATAAATAGAGAAAAAAATAATCAAAATATTACATAAATAAATATTTTTTATATCCTAATTGGGTTGATCCGGCCTAAACCCAACCTAGCCCAAACCTCAATATAATTGTACGTGGGTCATGAAAATTAGTCCGATCATAACTTTAGACCGAAACCAAGATCATATTCAACTCAGCTCATGAGCACCCTTAATATACATTAACTTGACCATTATAGTGTCTTTTGTAAGTATTTTCTCCACCATTATTGAACCAATCAAACTATCTGGAACCCAGGCTTTATTCGCTAAGGACACTCCGTGGCCACCCCGAGGGAAACTTACATGAACAATATGTCAAAAAGATCGAATAGGTTCTCCCTTAATTAGTTCTACTATACATCTGTTTATCTAGAGTTTATTGATAAAATTCTATCCATATTTGATATAAAAGAACTAAATTTTATTTATACAGGACTATGATTTTTTCAAAATATTTTATATTAATAAGATATTGATTTTATACCATGTGTTTTACACTATTTTACACATTTAATTGATTTATTCGTTGTCAAAAAATTGTCCCCCCATGTTTTCACTGTATATTTTTCATTGCTTGAATTTTTCCCCTCCTTGCTAGATCATAGGTTATTAACTGGCTGGCAACATTGCCATGTGCATAAAATCATTACAACCGGACAAAAACATCAAATTTCGTCCCTCTAATCATATCCTCTTGACTTAATGTTCCACAATTAATTGAAATCTTTAATGATTTTATATTTTGAATTTTTCCTATAAAGTTTGTCTTTTATGACTACCTGTTTTTAATTATATCAAACCCTTTGTACAGTAAATTAATTAACCAAGACATGTAACGCATTCAGTTTAACAAAAATTAAGAATAAATCTTCTACAGTTCTACCAGAAAGAAAAATTAACGGAGAATCAAACCTTTGCTAGAGCATTTGTAAAGATCTCCAGGTTGTCCATTAATAGTGTATGCATCAGACACGTTTGGAGCTGCTCCAGTTCGTGTGGCCTGCCTTACAACATCGATGGGGTTTGTGTCCCACCATTCCCCTAATCATCATCATCACTTTTACTGTTAATTCGGCGTCATCATAAACATAATCTTTGTACAAAATAACCACAATTTCTATTGTCTCTTTGCTACTATTACTTTCTAGTTTTTAACATATATTTTTCCTTGATCTTCCTCCCTCCATGTTTTCATCAACACCATCATTACCAGTTATATATATTTGAAAAACGATCATTACCTAGAAGAATGGGTGTCTCTCGCTTTGGCTTAGGGAAAGGGTAGGCCTCTCCTTCCCTAGGACGAATGATTAATGCTCCATAAACTGTGGCTCTTAGCCATGAGCTATGAGCGTGCCACCAAAGTGTGCCTTCTTGTCCTTGAACGGTAAACCGGTAGGTGTAACTCCCTCCAGGACGAATGGGACACTGAGTCACAAATTCTGGTCCATCTGCCCATCCTGTTCTCATTTGCCGAATACCGTGCCTATACCAATGCAAGAAACAAAACTTTCATGCATGTAACATGCAAAACTATATATATAGGAGTATAATGTGTCTTCTACAGCTAATGGTTAGGAAATGAGTAAGATTAATTACGATAAAGGTCTTCAATTCTCACGCTTACAAAGAAATTTGATTTGATTTATTTCTTTTTTGCTTGTGGGTGCAAGTGAAGCTAAAATGCTGGCTTGAAATTATACCAGTGAATGGTCACATTGTAACGAGCTTTGTTAGTGACTTTAACGACGATAGTGTCCCCATTGTTGATTTCCAACGTTGGGCCTGGGTATTGCCCATTCACGGTGATGGTGTTGTGGGTTTTGCACAGCCTCTTCACTGGAGTTGCTTGAACCTATTCCGTTACAAACAGGTAGTATCGTTTATCTAAGGGAAAAGAACAAAGAGCAAGAAAAGTCTCCCAGAAAAAGAGAGTAAGAGAACGTACAACAAACTCGTGCTCGTGAATTTTGGCATTTGCTGAAGACAATGCTGAAGCTAAGAGAACAAAAATGGCTAAGAAGATGGAGGAGTATTTGGCATTGGTGAGAATGGTCTTGAGAGCCTCCATTTTTCTAGCGAGCAATATACACCTTTGTGTGAATGATGGTTTTGCAATGCAAGTAAGAGTGGGAGAGGGTGCTTTTATAGGGGAGATTGGAGGAGAGGGACAAAGTCGCTTGAGGTTGGCAGATCAGGTTTTGTTACGGCAAAGTGGTCAGACTCCTGGGGAAACTTGGTTCAACCCTAGAAGAGTTGTTGCACCCACTAGTTAATTAAGTTCACAAATGCTTGCTTCATAAGTCTTCATTTAGATGTTAAATTTTTTAAAAGCATAATTATTTTGTAACTTTGTTCAGACGGGTTTTAATTTATTCCTATTCTTTTTAACTCACGTGGCATGTACCAAGATTAATTCCCATCTTTTGATCCATTTTCTTATATTCTACTTTTTTTTTTAACAAAAGTATATAACATTCCAAAAAGACCAAAACAAAAAGCAAAGCAAAAAAGTTATCTTTGCTGCGCTAGTCAAGCTCTTCTATATAAAATACGATTGAGCTGAAATGGATATAAATTACCTGCAGAAAACTACATATAATTTAGTGCAAGCTATCAAACAAATGCACTAATTTCTTTCCATCTTAGCAATTCCTGTGATTTGAGATAAGAGTATATTTCAATTGTAAGTGAAGAGTTTCAGAAGGAAAAAGAGTGCCACTTTTGCATTAGTCCATTTTGACTATTTCCTTATTTCGGTGGTTGTCAGATTGTGGAAAATAAAGCGCTCAAGTCCTCTAATCGTTTGATGAAAATGTAATCCACGTTAGAAACTAGTATGACATCTGAATTGTTTAATATATACGCAGCCTGCTTGACAATTTTATCACTTCTTTAATATTGGCATTAAGCTATAATTAACCTAGCTTAAGGTTAAGGTTAAAGGCTGCTTGCTTGCTGGTTGTCAAGCTCTGGCTCCATATTAGGCATTTCTTTTAGGGTACCTCTCATCCTCTTTTCTTTTCTAACTTGTAAGAGTGACTAGTTATTCAATGATGCGTATATCAGGATATTTAGGCTAATAGTTTTAATTGATTGATCCAAGTGTCTATTGAAAGGGAAAAAACAAAAAAAAAATGAATGTGAAAAGTGGACTAACATTAGGTGTGTAGCAAATATAATAAAGTAGAATTGAAGTGATTTTATTGGATCTAACAAGAATTTAGTTAGAGATACTTATGAAACCATAACTTAAGAGTATTCAATTAGGTGGCCTGTCACCCAACATTTTGCTCGTGGATGATGAACAGTGCATTACACGCACCAACACGTCATGCTCAAAGATACGTACTTGGATGTACAATCTATACCATGACTTTGACGAACATTAGGTGGTCACCATAGTGCCACATGTTTAACTAAAATATCAAAGCTGAGATTTTTCAAGGATGGTTGACCATATGTAGGAGGATTTGGTCTCCCTGATGATCTGTGTTTGACCCCCCCCCCCCAACAAAAATGTTTATTTTCGGAATGCCAAGCAATTCAATTACTCAAATGCAAAATAGATTAATAGTGAACTTTCCCATAACTAACTTCAAATCCAAAATAGGTGATGGAAAAATGTATCAATTCTAACGAATGGGATTGTCATGACTTGTTCCGGGATCAGATACAACATTAACATACACAGCACATCAAGGCAAGTATATGTGAACAGTCAACAGATAATATATTTTGACTTCATTAATAACATATTTTTTTATATTATTTACCGAAGTCAAACCTAGAATTTTCCATGTCAATTAGTATAAACATGGAGGTTTCTTATAATATTTTACTGATTCAGCCGGGCTAGTTCACTACTGCATGTGGACCCTTGTGAGGATGATGAGGATCTTCTACAGATCAATGCTTTGACATTCACAAAGCTCCCTGACGATTAAAGAGTGGGGAAAGGACACGGAAAAGCTTGGACTAGTCTATTTTAGTGTCCCTTGTAATATGAATTAACTCGTACAATATATAAGTCTTAAATCACAACGAAGATGGAAAGTCTCCTCTAAAGTTAGTTATCTCACCCTATCTGTGTAAGAAGGCATTGTCTGATAGTGGTATAAAGGATTGACGGCTACATCTGAGTTGATAACAACAGCTAGCCAAGCCCCTAGAGATTATTTTGGTTGCCACAAAACCGTTAAGACTCTGAGAACGAAAGCTTGTCAAACTAAGCGTGAGCTGTGTGACAAAGATTAATAATATAAAAGAGATAGAGATACCAAATGCTTAGGATTTGATAGGTGAACAAGAAATTAAGAAATTAAAGTGCATTGTACAAAGTTGGTAGAGTTTGTTACTGACTTTCTCAGATGCTTAAGAAGGCTAAAAAAATAAGAACTAAATCAGAAGTCGTTATAAATAACGTGGAGTATATATATATATAAGAGTGGTGCAAAATTGACAAAAGAGAAGAAAGCACTTCCTAATCAAAATTTGCTGGTGCTTAGTCTCTCAAAAATTTATCATCTTTGTTTATTATTTTTCATTGTCTTGTTTGAGTTTTTGATTTCTTGGGTTTGCATTTTCATCGTTAGTTGTAAGTGGAAGTGGGTGCGAACTCGTATAACTTCAATTCCACCTTCAATTCTCTGAGCCAAAATAAAGATTAGATGAAATTCGAGAAAATTCGAACATGTTCTGCTGTTTCTAAAATGGGGCCTTCTTAAAGATCACGCTCAAAATTATCGTTTACTTTTTGTAAAAAAGCACAAGTTACACAAATGAAGCCATAATGGGTTTCAGTTGCAGTCTTTACAAGTTCATTAAAGCTTGTGGACCTGGGAGTGAGAGATCGAAAGTCGCTATAATGCTGTACAAACTTTTGTGCACATGCACCATTTTTTAGGCAGCCAATGTCCCGATCGATGGCATAAGGGGACAGAGAATCTACCCTAATTGGTGGCATAGTCAGCAAAAGTTCAAGGCGTATCTGATGACGGAGCCGTCTACTATGTTGTGAATGTTGAATATTTCAAAAGAATGAAGTCCCACATTGCTTGAAATTAAGACTTTGTGGCTCAATTTTTTGAAAATAATTTTAATTAATATTTGAATTTTGAACCTTATCAGAAAATTGGGATTTAGAGGAAGATTTTTTAATTACATAAATGTAGCAGTTTTTGGCAATCATTAGATTTAATTACTCCCTAATTTCAGCCCACGATTTTGGTAAGTTTTAATTTGATTTTATTAGATTTATGACATTTATGTATTAGGTTAATGGCATTTATGTATTAGATTTTTCTTTTATGCTGATATATTATTCTCTTCTGCGGCCGCCTCTTCGGGTATCGAAAAATCTCATCCTCTCTTCTTCTTCTCCTCTTCTCTCTACGGGTTACAGGGTTTTAGCGCTGCTTTGTTTGAGGACCCTGATTGATCGGGAAGAGTTTCTTTGTATCCCTGAATTTCGCACTTGTTGCAAAATATTCTTTAAGGGACAGTCATGACAAGACGCCCGTATCACGTGGTTTACTTTGTTCATTGTTTAAGGTACTTTTAATCAACATACTATGCACATGAAGAGTATATTCATATTCTATCAAAATGATCTAGGATAAGCGGTTGTATATTATTATTATTTTGTTAAGATTTATCTCTTCAATTTTACACTTTAGTCTATTTTTAATTTTGCATTTTAGCTTATCTTTAGTTTATTTTATTGTTTACTGCATGACCAAAAAATGATTTTATTAATTGTAAAAAAAAATTATATCACCCTTAAATTTATTTTCTATTTGCATAAAATGTATTTTATTTTTTCTATTACATGGAAAATTTATTTATTTTTAATTTATTAAATTTAAAATTTTTTCTTCATGACCATATTAATAAAATTTTATATATAAAAAATATTCACACCTATTATAACCAGTTTTGGATGAAATTTTATTACCTGTTATTTGTTGTTTGTTGTTTGTTGTTTTTGTAATTTTAGTCATGCGAGGAAATTTTATTTTACTTTTATTTTTTATGAAATTTAGATTTAAATTTAAATTTTTCATTAAATGGTTTTCCTTAAATGAATGAAATTTTATTTTTTATTTTTTATTTCTTTATGAAATGTCTGTTTTATTTTTATTTTTAATGCAATTATTTTTAAATGAAAATTAATTTTTTTTTCCTTCAGGCTTTTTATCTTTATATTTTTCCTTTGAGTTCTAGTTTTTTCAATCTCATAGTAGTTACTTATTTACATTTTAGTCCGTTTTAAAATGAAATTTTAATTTGTTTTTATTTTTTGTCCTAATGGGATTCCTAATCTCGTTATGAATTTGTTCTAATTTTTAATTTTTATATGAAATGATTAAAGCTCCATATCTTTGACAGTTGGGTACCATGTCCCTATGCCGACCTTTTCGCCGTCGCTGGAGACGAGAACCTCTACGTGGCTCGTGAGTGTGTGTGTGAGATGAATTGTGAAGGAGCTGAAGAAGTAGACAAGTAGTAGTAGTTCGAGATAGTGGTTGCTACCACAGTTTTTTCCACAGCCTACCCAAACCTCTTGTCTGCCAAAAATCTCAAGAAGCCAGGCAAGTTCACCAAACCAACAGAAAACATTCTAGGACGAATCTTTGGAATTGCTATTGCCATTCAGAGTCTTCGACAGCTCATCTTTCCTACTCCACCAGCTAATTCAACACAAACCCAGTTTCCCAACGGAGCCCTAAGTGGTCAATCTGCAAGAAAAACCATGCCAAAGCCCAAGGGAGATTAGTTCGCGAGTGAATAAGAATTCCCGGGAAGTGGACCATGATTTCGATTGCCAACAAGAAGATTTCAATTGTGAATCAATTCTCGACGAGGAAATCGAGGAGGGGATTGATAGCATCATTGGAACTCCACCAGAGGCCTACCCTGCCGTCTTGGACACGGGCAGCGATCTAACATGGACACAGTACAAGCCTTGCTCCCAATTTTACAAGCACCCACACCCATTTTTTATGCCAAATTTGACTTGATAAAAATGAACTCAACTTACCAATATGTAGCACAAGTGATAGATATTTAGGCATAAGCATATAGTTAGGAATTTAATTCTTGACCATGTGTATGAAAAATCATTTGTGGGGAAAAATCAACCCTTTAAATTAATTTCAATACCTTGATGGATTAGTTCTTCACTCGTTAGAGATACATGAGAAACAAAAAAAAAAAAATGAACTCAACTTGAAATTTGATTTGATTAAGCATGAACTAGTTAACGATTCTAATTCAACTCAAATAAGACATATAAATTGTTCCACTTGACTTGCCAATTCCATTTATATGGACTAAATGATTGTTTCAAATGTTTACTATGAATATTGCTAACATAGCATTGCCAAAAAATACATTGAGCTCTTGGGAACCTAGGCTAGGGGATAAAATGGATGTGCTGATGGTGGAACGATCATTTTGATAGGGGAGCGTAAAATGGACGAGAAAATAAAAATGGCAATAAATGAAACTTTTCTCTGTTTCCTGTTTTTCATGCTTTGCTTGTGCATGCCATTTTACTGCTCGTTGCACTTTCCTTGACATTGAACATCTATATGAAAATGAATTCAATGATTTACAATAAAAACATCATTGAAGCACATGAACAAATTTACTACAAAGTAAGTTAACTTTCTATAACAACCAAAAGAATAACAAGAGGGTGAAATTTCCATAGATTGTGTTATTCCTTAAACAGAGTTCAGGTAGATTATTGAAATACTTTATGCATGGCTATTAATGAAAGACAAAAGTGAAAACCTAAGTCCTTGTCAAATGCTGATACACATACAACATAGATGAAATATAAAGAATGCAATGCTGTGTAGAGATACAATAGTTTTTCTCTATAAATTGACACAAATTTAGAAAGATTGAGAGAGAGATGATGATGCACGACTGTGTCCAATGTGGCGCGGTGTACAAGATGATTCCATATTCTACTCTTTGAGAAGCGTACTCTTACAATTTGTGCAACAATATTATGCATAAAAAATAAAAATAAAACACAAAAGTAGTTGGAGGCAGAGGGGGAGGGCCACGGAAGGAGGGAGCACCGAGTGAGATCAGCAGACTGCTAATATGCAATTCAGAAAATATTCTATATACTTTTATGGCCATTCTCAAAATTCAAATTAACAAAATCGAGGCCTTTGGACACACAACTATCCAACTTCCAAATGACATCTAAAATTTGCTCCATTGTTAACTAGAAGAAAACGCAGCAAGAGCCATAATAACTGCTCCAGACTAAATGCCCTGGAGATGTATGCTTCAGTTTGGACACAGATCTGATCATCTCCTACAAGAACTGCCAGCTGCGTTCATCAGTCATAGTCCATCCATTGAAATTGACAATCGTTATAATATTTAACCATATCAACTAAATATTATAGCCATGGTTGGCATCCCAACTTTCTAAATTTTGAGAACTTGTCCATGTTGATCTCCAAGTGAGCCTCAATCAAATTCAACTGCTCGGTACTTTTATAATTTTACTGCATTTGTGCAACTTCTGACTTGGAGTGTGCATATACTATAAGTCAGTTAGCAGTATGCAACATCCAAGGCATCTGTAACAATGTGCCACAGTTTGATGGATGGGTTTGTCTGAGACACTAATGCGGCAGACAAAGTGTAGGTACTCTAGCTGCAATTTTCACAGTTTGCTTGATTTTATTTACATGCCAAGAAGCCATGTTAGCATACTTCTGAAGGTAACAAGAAGTAGGGGAAGGGCACAACAATAGATGACCACGTATAAGGAGCAATTCTAAGTTTCTACCAAAAGAACCATTAGCATTATTGAAAACACAACGTAATTCAGGAACCACTGGAAGAGGATACACCTACTTGTTGCCCTTACCACTCAACCTATTTGGTTTCAAGACTTCAGATGCATGTTCCACAGATTATGCTATCTGGTGTCTGTTCCCGTGAAATGCAAAAGGAATCATGTCAGATTGAAGTCTTTGTTCATATTTGCAACAACAATGGCAGATCGCTACATGGATATACTTGTAGAGTCAACACAGATCACGCAACTTCAACATGCTTTGGTTCTGCTTTGAAAATTAAGCTGTTATAATCAGTGACATTATCTACAACCACTAACAAAATTAGGTAGAAATTATCCAAATGAGGTGAATTCAACTATGAATCACAATCGTCCATTTAATAGAGACGGAGAAAGTCCTAGCACTGACATAGTACATAAAATCTTGAAGCAAAGAAAGATATAATTGAAATCAGAACCTAAAGCAAATAAAGTGTAAAATCTTGTTTGTATTGGATTTCATTTTTAAAGAACATGATCACTAAAATATTTAAGACAAGCATAAGTAAATAAGCTCCTCACAACAAAAAATATTAAATTTATTTGGTTCTGTATATTACAGTTAAAGAAATCCAGAAAATGATTCTTTTACTAATGAGTCCACTCCTTGTGCGGTGTGTATCTTCATCATACTGATCTAAGTTTTGTCTTCTGTTCTTTTCTCTTTTACCCTACCAGTCTACTTAACCCAGAAGTTCCCCATCTTTTTGGCTTTATTTTCTTCTCACTCTTTTTAACTCTTCAAATTAGCGTGATTAACGGATATGCATCTTAGCAGCAGTGCCATCTTTTGTTCACCCATTTCACCCCTGCTAAAAAAGAGCTGTATTTACCTTTTGCTTTTAACAAGCGTATAAGCTCAGAAATCATCTCGAGAAATTTTAAGAAAGTTGTATCTGATGGATTTTGTTCTACATGGAGAAAAGCCAACTGACTATTTGTCATATCAGTACGACCAGTTGCCTAACAAATAAAAGTCCAGCAATAAGTATTTTCTATAGCTCAGGCTAATTTTCGAGTGACAAAAATGGTTCAGGCCCACTATGCTGATTGATTGCTAGCATATCGATTAAAACCTCAAGACACTCATTTGAACTGAGAATAAATCACAGCATTATGCTTGATGCATAATGACAAGTCAATAATCAAACTTTAGCAAGTCAAGTTGACATACAGCTGTAATTCCATTTGTATTGGACTAGACAGGTTATGTGATAGATAGCCAATGTGTCCATGAAATGATTTTATACTTTGAGGTCTTATCAAAATTTATTATCTACACAGAAACAGAAAGTGATACCTGGCCCTCCAACTTAGCATGAGTTTCTCAGAGGATGAAAAGATGAATTGTGCTAAACTATGACATGACTTTTTTTTTAAATAATCAGAAAATTGATTCACAGAAAAAAAGGACACAAAGCAGAGAGCTGCACAAAATACTATTAGTCAAACATAACACGGGGGAAGTCTCCCGTTAATGCCCCATCTCCTACATAACTCCCTCTTAGTAGAATTACATCTGAAAGAAGAAGAGAAAAATTTTCATTTCTTTTTTTTTTTTTTGGTAATAAAAAATTTTCATTTCAAACCTGCAGTAATTAAGTCAAAGAGAGGTGTTGTTCAAATAACTCAATTTTATTATGATAACAAATTAAAGACCACAACTATAAAACTTGGATTTTAATTTTAATATGACAATTAATTAAAAATCTCAATTTAATAAAAAATAATTTAATAATATTTATCAATTGAAAAATAATTTTTAAGTCATATATGTTTTGTTCATGTTATAAATTATTTTTATATATCAAGTTGGATATTTATATATTTTTATTAATAAAAATATTTTTCAATAAAGTTAAAGTATTTAATTAATAAAAAATTCCAATTTTTTAATTGATTTATCATTAAAAAAAAAATTCGTCCTTAAAGCAAACAGCTAAACTATGACGTTTAGGAAGTCGGTAAAAGGGAAGAGTCGGTAAAAGCACATAATTTCTTAAACATATCTTTCAAATATGTATAATAGGCACAATCTCCAGGCAATCATCCAAAAAATATATACGATTCAGCAGAATAGAGTGCATCGTTCAATTGCCAATAATGTATTAGGTCGATGGCAATAACTCCTAAGAGATCCTAGATTTTAGGCTCAGTTTAATATTTCTCTTAAAGATGTTCCTGTTTATTTAGTTAAATATTTGGCAAACTCACTAAAAGAACAGCTTTTCTAAGAAAGTAATGTTACTGACACAATTCAAACCAATACAAAAAGCTCACATCTGACATTGTAGATTATTGATTTGATAAATATTTGGTCATCCAACTGCCTACAGTGCCAGTCTTGACTTGTTGTATTGGATTTGGATTAAAGGTGCTCTTAGAATTAGGACAAGGAATCCATTGTAAAAGATCCCTCCAATTTTTTGTTCATCTGTTTTCATTGTAGAAAAAATATCATTGAGACTCTAGCAGTGCTACAATATTTTACCTTATTGATTTGGTTTTATAATATGCAAAATGATCATAACAAATTTTACTAATGACCAAATCCAAACTGCTTTCAGAAAAAAAAAATGTGCAATGCAATTACTCAGCACAATTGTTAAGCAGCTTTCCAAAGTAGCTCACACCGTTTCTCATAGCAGCTTTCTCTGAGCTTTTGTTCTTCTATATCTCAATGCACCTTTTTCCTAACGTGAGAATAGACCTTTACATGACCACAAAAAAAAAACAGTAATTTACAATAACGAAAGAGGATAGTTCATAGGAATCAAAGTTACAAGATGCAGTCTGAGTCCCAACTTTCAACAACCAAGAGATTTTGCATAACAAATACTTGTCATTTCATCAGTTCAAAAAATTGGGAGAACCAAACCTATTTGTATTCTGGAGGTCTGGCAATGAAACTGGTTCGAAGCCAAATTCAAGCTGCACAGGTGAGTTACAGAAGAGAACCCACCAGCGTTGCCACCTGAAAACGCCGCCAAAAAATTGGGACTTTCCCCACGATTTACAAGTTTTCGCCCTTCCACAACCAAATTCCCAGATTGAAATAGCGGTTGTTTTTTTTTTTTTTGGCGTTCAATTTCGATATCAGCAAGCATCTATGGGCGTGACTCATAAGAAAAACGGGTTTTTCACGTTTGCGTGGCAGCGATTTGATTGAACGCGAGGCCACACTGCTAAATTGTATTTTTCATTTTAGCTTTTTTTTTTTCCCCATTTTGTTTGTGCGAAGCCGGCCCGAGATGACTCAACAAGCCCGAGCCTAGCCCACTCGTTCGCTCACTCACAGTCACGTGGTCTAATCTTCTTCTTTCATGCGCCTGAAAGGCTGAAACCACCAAGGCCTCCAGGGAACATGATCCATAAACCCATTTCCGATTAGAAAAAGGCTTGCTTTTGTCATCGATTTTCGAAGATTGGATCCAAATTTTTCGAAAATGATGAACCACGATTACGAAGAAGCTCATCTGCACGCGTCCAAGACGAAATGGTGCCGTGGAACGATCAATCCCTCTCCGGCCAAAGCCCTAAATCTCCCTTCAACGCTTTCTTTGACCCACCGTCGTATGCGGAGGCAATCTTCATCCCCTTTCGATTGGTCATCGAATGGCCACGAAAGCACCGAACTTTCTTCGCGATCGAACATATTATATTTCCTTCTGTGAATGCTTAGCTTGATTTTATGGTTAATTTTTTTTTAATCCACATTGATTTGAAGGCTGAATCTCTTGTGAAGTTTCAGCAAGACATGGGTGAAACAATGGGTGAACTAGGGTTGGCTTTTGTAAAACTTACTTAATTTGAGACAGAAGAAGCCATATTTGATTGCCAGAGAATACGAACAGCTGACATGAGAAACGTGGCAACTACAGCCGTTAAATCAAGCAGATTATATAGAGTTGAATACACAAACAATCAAACATTTGGTAACTTACGAAGAATTTTTTAACTTGTATATAAATCTACAATGGAAACTTTTATAATGACAGATGTGTTAGTCTTCTAATGTATATCTGTAGCTGTCAATCTGTCATTTTCAAATAAAACTCTTTTCTGTAGTTGATGAGTAGTATTTTCTGCATGTTGCAGGATAAACTACGTGAATACCTTGGAACAATGCTAAATTGCTAACAGTCAATAATGCATTTTCTGACAGATCAAGTGCGTTGTTGACGGTTCAAACACTCTCATCAGAATTAGCTTCTTTAAATTCACTGATTGGTAAGCTTGAAGTTGCTTCATCTAAAATATTTGGTGGAGACAAGTCTAGGATGCGCAAAACAAAAGAGTTGAAACAGGCAATTTGGCCTAATTACAGTAGATTAGGAAACAATTTATCAAAATACCACTCATTTAAAACATTTTACCCCTATACTGTCGTTTTTGCCACGTTGGCAATATTTTTTTTTTAATATTCCACGCGTACCAACCGTGTTGACGTGATACACGTGGAAACGCTCATGACAAAAGCGTGATATATACATATCACGCCATCCGTGTTGACGTGATGACGTGTATCACGTCAACCGCTTTGACGTGATATACGTGTATCACGCCAACCGTGTTGACGTGATACACGTAGAATATTAAAAAAAAAAATATTGCCAACGTGGCAAAAACGACAGTATAGGGATAAAATGTTTTAAATGAATGGTATTTGATAAATTGTTTCCTAATCTACTGTAGTTAGGCCAAATTGCGGTTGAAACAAGCCATTAGAGTTACTGAGAATGCTATATTCTGTGCAGATAGAACATTTCCCTTTCTTTTTTTTTTTTTTTTTTTTTTTGGTATTCTCCTCTCCCTAGTCATCTGTTACTCAGCTGTATTTTGCAGCCTGGAGCTTTTTTCAGTATGTATTAATATAAAAAATAAATACTTATTTTAATTCTTTAAAAGTACGTATAATATTAGTTTAGTACTTTAATGTTAATTTTTGACATTAAATTAATTTTTTAGTATATTTTTTGATATTAAATTGGTCAATGACATAAATTGGTTATCTAAAAAGATTAATTTAATGTCAATCATTATTAAAGAACTAAACTAATGTCGCTTGTATCTTTAAAGAAATAAAATAATTATTTACTCTAAATAGTTAATACAGGTAAGCTTTACTTCCCTGTCTTTCTTTCTCAATAATGTAATGTGCAGAATATCTATGTCCTGCCCTTGAGTTCTCAGTCGGCTTAATAGATAAGCTATTAAATTTAAGGAGAATGACTTCAAACTTCTTTTTAGTAAAAAGGTAGACAGTTTAGTTTATTTTTAAAATTAATCAATCATTTAATTAATTTAATTAATAATTTACATATAATTAATCAATAATTTATCTTCATTTTGATACTTAATATGTAATTAACTATATATAAATTATTAACTAAATTAATTGAAAGATTGATTAATTTTTAAAACGAATCAAATTGTCTAACATTTCCACTAAACTGAACTTTTAAGTCATTCTCTCTTAAATTTAAACCATTCAGGAAATTCAATTCTCACCAATAATGAAGCTATTGTTGAAATTTCATTTGTCTTAAATTTTATATTTCGTTCCAGTTTTTTATTATTGTGTTTTGTTGAGGAGAAGGTTGACCATTTACATAAAACCGCACAGCACGTCATATTAATGCTATGTAACTGATATTATTATTATTATTTTGTCGTTTTTATAACTTTGGATTTAGGGCATGCTTTCTCAGTTTATAAGTTTGACTCCAAGGGATTATTTTGGTATTTAATTTTTTTTCATGGTACTTGTCCTAAAGTAAGTTGTCTAACATTCATTAGTTGTTGTTTATATTTAATAAATTTTCTAACATTTATTGTGAAACTAACAATCAATAAATAATTGATAACTCACTTAAATACCAAACCCATCAGGATACTATAGCATCTCCCTCAAATTTTAAGTTAAGTGAATTCTAAGTTGGAGCTCGTGTTGGATGGTCTTTTCTTTATCTTGTTGCCAATATAGGTTCCAATTCTTAGGCTCCTTAACTATTCGTTCATTTATCTCTCCTTTTTTTTGGCGCTGTTATTTGTTCTAATTCTTAAGGACTTCCAAGTCAAGATGTGATTTTGTGTTGTTCACATTAGTTCAATTTTATAGAACCATTGCTGGGAAATCATTATCTCGGATGATTATGTCAAAATATCAAGGTGTGAATGTGGAATGCTTGCAGGAAAATAATAGGTTTGAGCTTGAAAGAACTGACGAAGAGAGACATAATGACTTCACACGCATGCTGCGGGGTTTTGTTGTCAATCAGCTAAATCTTCTCTATTCTGCAAGCTTTTATATACACATGGCCTTTTATGGTTCAGAACAGTAACAATTCTACATCATGCATTTATGGCCTTAGGCAGAGAAGATGTAAAAGATGGCAGCTGTGTGGGAGTGATGTTTGCATTATATCTTATGTTTATCCGGGTTGCTCTCTCTCAATTAACTAGGATTGTGCTTCCTTTTAGTAATTCTGTTTAGGATTTTTTTTTCGAATTTAGTTGGCTTGTTTGATTAATTAAGTTTAGCATTTACCTCACTTTTAAGTTCAGTTTTCTTCATTAATTTTACTTTTGTTGGTTTTAGGTGAAGTTTAAATAAAGTTGCTGCATTTGAGAGAAGAAGGCAGGGGAGAAAAACATTTTTTTTCTGGAAGCTCGCCGCTTGAGCGCCAGCACTAGCTTGCGCCCTAAGCGCTTGAGCACCCACCATCTAGCGCTGAGCCGCCGTAATCGGCATTCTGGGTTGTTTTTTCGCCACTCGCGCGCTTGAGCGCTAACATCCACTGGGCCGAGCGGATCACTTAACATATGTATTCTCAAAGAAGATAAAAGGAAATTAGTGGGGTTTTGAAGGGGATCTCGATCTTTGTCATTTACAAGGGGGAAGCCACTAGATTTGGGGAGACAACCAAGGAGAGGAATCAAGGAATTGAAGGAGATCGAAGATTTCATCATCAACCTTGTGGATTCTTCATGGAGTTCATCCCTTCTCTTTGCTTTTATTGCTCTTGTATTATGAGTAGCTAAATTTCCTAGGCTAGGGATTTGATGTAACTTAACTTGGATAATGGGTTTATGAATTTCTTGTAATCCTTGACTTGATTCTATGGTTTAAGTGTTTTTCTTGTTTTCATGCAATTTATGAATTGGCCTCTCATATTTTGATTTAGGATTCATAGTAGGAATTGGAAAATTCTTTCTATGTGCTAGCTCATGGGAATAAATGCCATAATCTTTGAGGTTTAGGGATAAGCCTTAGGGGTTATGTGGTGTCTTTGAATTTAGGTACAAAGGTATAACCCTTTTCAATTTGAATTAAGTTAAGGAATTAATTAATTCTAGTTGTTTAAAGGAGAATTGAATCTCCAAGGAATCGGGGTTTGATTAGCTTTAAGAAATTCAACTCGTAGGCCATAAAGTGGTAAAGTCAAGGTATTTGAGAATTCTCACATCTATTTGATAAGTTAAGTGAAATCATTTCCCTAGCGCTTTATCTAATTGCTTTACTTCCTCGATTCAATCAACTACTTTCAGCTTTTGGTTTACTCTCTTTATCTCTTATTTCATTGTTACTTCGTAGTGGTGTAGCCCCCTTCCATCCAAAGGAACGCTCGTTTAAATAGAATTAATTCTAGTGAATTGGTGATTGGTAGGCTTAATCCCTGTGGAGACGATAACTATTTCATCACTGTATTACTTGGAGCGATTCTAAGATACTTGCCGAGGGGCTATCAAGTTTTTGGCGCCGCTGTCTTGATTGAGTGTTTTTATCAACATCCTGTGCTTAACCTGAGTTGATTCTAATTTAGACATTTTATTTCTTTTGTTTAATTTTTATTGTTGTTATTGGATTTTTGGTTCCTCACCCTTGTTGATTTTGGTTTATGAGGTAATCGTAAACCCGTATACATTGTTATTTGACCCGTGAGATTGAAAAAGACAAAGCAAGTGGAAAATCGGCAGGACAAAGAGCCAGGAGAAATTCCACAACTTTTAGAAGAAGAGATAATGGCGTACTCAACCTCCTCCTAGGAGAACTTTGGGGATTATGCTACCCCTAATGTCAAGTGTGCTACAAGCATCGTGAGACCTCCTATCCGTGCCAACAATTTTGAGATCAAGCCCAGACTTCTACACTTGGTGCAAGAAGAACAGTTTGGGGTAATTCTAATGAAGATCCTAATTCTCATATTGCCAGCTTCTCCAACTATGTGACACAATGAAGGTGAACGGGGCTAGTGATGATGCAATCCGACTTAGGCTTTTCCCGTTTTCTCTAAGGGATAAGGCTAAGAGTTGGCTCCAAAGTCAACCACAAGGGGAGCATTGTTACACTGAATGAGTTAGTGACGAGGTTTCTCACCAAATATTTTCCTCCGTCTAAGTCCGCAAAGATGAGGCAAGAGATAACTTCATTCTCTCAAAGATGATGGAGAGGTGCTTTATGATGCTTCGGGAAAGATTCAAGGATTTGTTGAGGAGATGTCCACATCATGCAATTCCCACGGCTCCAAATTCGTGACTTTTGCAATGGATTGACTCATGCAACAAGAGCTATGGTAGATGCAAAGAATGGGGTTCATTGAATAATAAAACACCGTAAGAAGCTCTCCAATTGATAGAGACTATGGCTCGCTAATAATTATCACACTCCTAGTGAGAGGTCAATGGGAAAAAGAGGTGTTATGGAGCTCGAGACATTAGATGCTATCATTGCTCAAAACAAGAGTCTTTCTCAACAATTAGCGACTCTCACCAAGCAGTTGGGGCAAGTACAAGTGAATGCAAGAAATTCCCCACTCTAGTTTGTGATTTTTTGGAGGCAAACCATGTCAATGGGGATTGTGAGGCAAATGTATTGAGTCACATCTCATGAGCAAGTGAATTATATGGGGAATCCACAGAGACTCTACACAACCCCTACTCCAACACTTACAATCCGGTGGAAAATCATCCCAACTTCTCATGGAGTAATCGGAATGTGCAAAGACCGCCTAATCACTCCTTATCGCTCCACCATTACCTCATGTCCAAGATGATCAAGCCAAACCATCTCCTTTGGAAATTGCCTTAGAAAAGTTGTCTCAATCAACAACAAGTTTTGTGCAGCAAACTTCAAGCTTCATGCAAGAGACAAGGGCAAACTTCAAAAACCAAGAGTCTTCTATTAGAAATTTGGAGAATCAAGTGGGGCAGATCTCGAGGCAACTAGCTGAAAAACCACCAGGAGTATTTCCTAGTAACACTGAGCCAAATCCTAAGGAGCATTGTAAGGCTATAACTTTGAGGAGTGGTAAAACAGTGGAGGTTACACCTAGAGAAGGTAAAGTCAAGGAAGTGATGAATCATCAAGCTCAAGGTGCAGTAGAAGAAGAAGATGCATCTTCATCTAAACTCCCTGATCATGTGCAAGAAGAAGAGCAGAAGAAAAATGAGTCTCCAAGGAAAAAGAGAAGGAGTGGGACAAACCTTTGTGCCATCACCATATGCCAAGGTGCCATTCCCTCAAAGGCTTAAGAAGGAAAATCACGAGAAGCACTTTGCTCGCTTTAGACATCTTCAAGAGGCTTCAAATCAACATTCCATTTGCGTAAGCATTGGAACAAATGCCCTCTTATGCTAAATTTATGAAGGAGCTCTTATCCAAGAAGAGGAAGCTAAAAGAAGATGAAACGGTAATGCTAACTGAAGAGTGCAGTGCAATTATCCAGAAAAAGCTACCACCGAAATTGAAAGACCCTGGTAGTTTCCATATTCCTGCACTATTGAAAATTGACAATTGGCGAGAGCCCTTTGTGACCTTGGAGCTAGTATTAATTTGATGCCACTTTCAATTCTAAACAAGTTGGGGATCAGAGAAATTAAGCCTACAACAATATCTCTCCCAAATTGGCGGATCGATCATCAAACACCCATATGGGATAGTGGAGGACGTATTGGTAAAGGTAGATAAATTCATTTTCCCAAACTGATTTTGTAGTTCTTGATATGGAGGAGGATGTCATGTCCCTCTCATTCTTGGAAGACCATTTTTGGCCACCGGGAGAGCTTTGATTGATGTTCAACAAGGAGAATTGATGCTATGGGTACATGATGAAAAGGTGACTTTTAATGTGTTTGAAGCCATGAAACACCCAATGGATAAGGAACAATGCTTTCTGGTGGATGCCATTGATTCTCTTTGTCTCAAATGTCTTCCTACAAAATCCTCCAAACATTCCACTTGAAGTAGCCTTTGATGCATTCTAGGAGTTTGGAAGATGAAGAACTCAATGATTCGAAGTAATGAAGTGTGTGCAACAATTAGATGCTTTACCAATCCTCTCCACCTCCAATGGGTCAAGAAGAAGAATTAATGAAAGAAGGAGTTTGAGAAAGAAGACCTTCCGAAGCTTGAACTCGAAACCCCTACCATCTAGTCTCAAATATGCATTTCTTGGTGAGAACAACACCCACCCGTGATTGTTAGTATTGAGTCGAGCAAGGTGGAGGAAGAAAAACCGCTGAGAGTGTTGAGAGAACACAAATCGCACTGGGTGGAGCATTAGTGACCTTAAGGGGATAAGTCCAACTGTATGCATGCACAAAATTCTCATGGAAGATGATTATAAAGCTGCAATCCAACCTCAAAGAAGACTCAACCAACAATGAAGGAGGTGGTAAGAAAGGAAGTAATTAAACTTCTTGATGCGGGGATCATCTACCCCATTTCGAGATAGTTCATGGGTGAGTCCTAAGACAAGTGGTTCCCAAAAAGGGAGGAATGACGAGCTTGTGGTCAACAAGAACAATGAATTAATTCCCACAAGAACTGTCACTGGATGGCGAATGTGCATTGACTACCGTAAGCTTAATAGTGCAACAAGGAAGGATCACTTCCCTCTCCCTTTCATAGACCAAATGCTTGAGAGATTGGCTGGGCATGCATTCTATCAGCTTCTTAGATGGCTATTCTCGTACAATCGTATTGTTGTAGATCCCAAGACCAAGAGAAGACAGCATTCACGTGCGTCTCTATGGAGTGTTTGCATATCGGAGGATGCCGTTTGGACTATGCAATGCACCAAAGAATCCTTTTCAAAGGTGTATGCTTTCCATCTTTTCTGATATGGTAGAAAAATTCATTGAAATATTTATGGATGATTTTTCTGTTTTTGGTTCATCTTTTGACTCTTGCTTGACTAATCTTGCTTTGGTTTTGAAGAGATGCCGTGAAACAAACTTAGTCCTTAATTGGGAAAAATGTCATTTCATGGTGAAAGAGGGTATTGTTCTTGGACATCGAATCTCATCCAAGCGGATAGAGGTAGATAGAAAGCAAAGGTGGAGACCATAGAGAAACTACTCTCCCCCAACTAATGTCAAGGGGATTCAAGCTTTCTTGGGCATGCGGGTTTTATAGAAGATTCATAAAGATTTTTCAAAAATAGCAAAGCCCTTAAGCAATCTGGTTAAAGATTCTTCTTTTGTGTTTGATAATGAATGCTTGCATGCTTTCAATATTCTAAAAAGAAACTCACTTCGCACCCATCATTGTTGCTCCTAATTGGGATTTGCCCTTTGAATTAATGTGTGATGCAAGTGATTATGCAAGAGGGTGCTGTTTTAGGACAAAGAAAGAATAAAATGTTGCATGTGATTTATTATGCAAGCAAAGTGTTGAATGATGCACAAATGAATTATGCCACAACCGAGAAAGAACTACTTGCCGTTGTTTTTGCATTTGACAAGTTTCGCTTCTTACTTAGTTGGATCCAAAGTTATTGTGTATACCGACCATTCAAAGACTTAAATATCTCGTTGTCCAAACAAGATGCAAAGCCTCGGTTAATTCGTTGGATTCTATTGCGAGAATTTGACTTGGAGATCAAAGACAAGAAAGGAACTGAGAACTCAGAGTCGACCATCTATCCGTAATCTCACAAGTCGGGGATGAAGAAGAAGAAGAATCGGTACCCGTAAAAGAAGAATTCGGGATGAACAATGTTTGTCATCCAAGCTCTCCCTTGTCGACTTTGCTAATTACAAGGCCGTTGGAATCCTACCACCTCGAGCTAACATGGCAAAGAAAGAAAGAAGTTTCTCGCATGATGCAAGGTTTTTCATTTGGGATGAGCCATTTCTATATCTGGAGATGTGCGTATAGTGTGTTAAGAAGATGTGTTCCGTGAAGAAGAGATTGAAAATATCTTGTAAGCGGCACTCGTCATGGCTCGAGTATGGAGGCCATTTTAGTGGTGATCGAACAGCCAATGTGCTTCAAAGTGGATTTTATTGGCTCCACAATATTCAAGGATGCAAGATCGTTTGTTGAAAGGTGTGATAAGTGTCAAAGGGTCAGTACAATCTCTAGAAGACATGAAATGCCATTGAATAGCATCCTTGAAGTGGAGTTGTTTGATGTATGGGGCATAGATTTTATGGGCCCATTCCCCTCTTCATTCTCAAATCTCTATATATTGGTGGCAAGTGGATTATGTATCTAAGTGGGTGGAAGCCATACCTTCAACCACCAATGAAGCCAAGGTGGTAGTGGGATTTTTGAAGAAAAACATATTCTCACGGTTTGAGTCCCAGGCGGCATTAATTAGTGATGGTGGGAGTCACTTTTGCAACAAACATCTTGAAGCTGTGCTTTCCAAGTACGGAGTCTCACATAAGGTGGCCACCCCATACCATCCACAAACAAGTGGACAAGTAGAAGTTTCAAACCGAGAGCTCAAAAGGATTCTAGAAAAAATGGTGAACTCATCAAGGAAGGATTGGTCCAGAAAAGTTGATGATGCATTATGGGCATATAGGACAGCTTTCAAAACTCCAATTGGAATGTCACCGTATCAACTTGTCTTTGGAAAATCCTGTCACCTCCCAGTTGAGTTGGAACACAAGGCCTATTGGGCCACCAAATTTTTGAATTTCAACTTAAAAGAAGCAGGAGAAAAGAGGTTAATGCAACTCAATGAATTGGAAGAATTTCGCCACCAAGCTTATGAAAGTTCAAGGCTGTACAAAGAAAAAACCAAAAGATGGCATGACAAGAAAATCTCACATAGAAACTTTGAGCCTGGTCAAAAAGTGCTTTTGTTCAATTCAAGGCTGCGATTATTTCCTGGAAAGTTAAAGTCTCGGTGGTCAGGCCCCTTTGTCATTAAGGAAATTTTCCCCTTATGGAGCAATGGAATTGATGGAACTCGCATCAGGAAGAGCTTTTAAGGTTAACGGCCAAAGAGTAAAGATGTATCTTGGTGGGGATGTCGATCGACAAAAGACTTCCTTGCACTTAGATCAACTCAACTGAACTGTGCAACGTCAAGCTAATGACGCTAAACAAGCGCTTCTTGGGAGGCAACCCAAGTTTTTCTTCACTTTTTCCCTTTATCATCTTGCTTTAGTTTAAATTTTGTTTATCGCATTCACAGTGCCTTCTTTGTTTTCTCTCGTGTTTCATTTTACCGTTGTTAGAGTATTTGTCTAAATCATTTGTTAGGTTGATTTAATGTGTGTTTTAGTTTTGATAATGTATTGCTTTTGAATTGCATGTTAGTTTAATCCCGAGTGTTACCTTCTCTTTGATCTTGAGAAATGCTTTGAGTTGTTATTCTTTAGAATTGTTTCTTTTACCTTAGTTTTAGTTTGTCTTGTCTTTTGAGTTATTTGAGTTTCTTCAGAATTGCGCCGTGAAGCATTACTTCATTTGGTTCTGCCTGTTCACCGCTGTGAGTATCCAGCCGCTTAAGCGCAAGATGTTGGCATCTGCTTCAATTTCTCTGCCTTGTGGGCGCTCAAGCGCAATATTCTGGCCGCCGAGCGCGCGTTGTCGCATCAAAGGGAATTTCTCGTGTACTCAGCGCCTGCGCAAAATTCCACGCCGAGCGAGAAGGTCAGCATCACTGGAGTTTTTCTCAGGCAATTGGGCGCTCGAGCGTGATAATCTCAGCGCCCGAGCGCTCAGTGTGTTTTTTTTTTTTTTGTTTAAAAAAAAAAAAAAAAAAAAATTCAGCGCTTAAGCGCCAGTTGTTCAAATGGCCGAGCGCGCAGCCTGCGTGTGGTGCTGCGCACCAATTCTCTGCACATCCAGCGCTTGAGCGCTGGACCACCAGCGCCTGAGCGCGCATTTTTTTTTTTTTTTTTTTTTTTTAAAAAAAAAAAAAAAAAAAAATAGAAAGAAAACACACGCACACTGTCACTTCTTCTTCTTCCTTTCATCTCCTGCGCACCACCCCCTCTCATTCCCTCTCACCATTCTCATTCTCAACCATCCCCACTACAGATTTCCTCTACCCATACTCCACTACACTTCTTCCTTCACCATTCCACCACCATCATCCCTTTTCCCTCTTGCATTAAGTTTAGAGAAAGAGTTCTCCCCCCCCATTGGAGGACCATTGGAGTTTCCTTGAAGTGACTCAATTCTTTTTCTCTCTACATCTCTCATTACTCCTACTTGGTAAGTCTCCCGTGCCCTAGATTTCTCATTCTTTTGACTTAATTGAAAAAATTGCTCTTAGATAGTTGAATTGAAAATCTTAGGGTTCTAAATTGGGGATTTTGGGGAACACCTTGAAATTGGTGGTGATTGTGTAAAATTGTGGAATTCACTGGTGAGGTTGATTGCTTTTTTCTTGCTTAAGGTTAAATCATGCCAATTTCCATTGTCAAGTGCTCTTGATTCATGCTTTTGCTACACTTTGTGGATGCTTGGCTTGTAGGATGAATAGTGTTTGCTTTTCTTAAACCTTAGGAAGATGATTTGGGTGTGTTGAAGTTGAATTAGATTGGTTAATCTCTCATGGAGTTTGATTGATGGAAGGTGTGATTTGGAAACATCTCATTCTAAGCCATTGTTGGATTGTAGTTTACATGTTGATTAATATGCATATGGACTGAAGGAAAACATGTAGAATTGAGATTGCTTAGTATGGGTTTATTGTTCATGTTGGGGTCCAATTACCATTCTGGTTTTCTATTGATGATTTACAGTTATTCATTCAACATCTTTGTTTTTCAACAGGAAATATGCCTCCTAAGAGACAAAGACCCACCAGGGGTGCCTCATCAAGCTCTCCCACTTATGATCAGCATAGATTCCGATCCCTTGCCCATGAAGAGAGATTCAACAATGTTCTATTGAAAAGAAATTTTGTGAGGGAAAGGGGTTTCATCCTGGAGAAAGATGAGTACCCGGAAGTTCAATCCCAATTTATTGAAAGGGATTGGGGTAAGCTTTGCTCTGTCCCTATTCCGGGATGCCAAAACTTAGTTAGGGAATTTTATGCCAATGCGCACATCTTTGAAGAAGGAGGGGAAAAATTTGTCAGTTACGTAAGAGGGAAGGAAATTCGTTTTGATGAGACAACACTGAATGACTTCTTTGGGCAGGAATATGACTACCCCGGGCAGTGTGACTACTCCCGCCTCATTTCAAGGCCAGTGGAGAGCAACTTGGTGCTTAGCACTATCTGCAAGCCCGGTACTCAATGGGTTATGGATATGAAGGGTCTCCCAAAACACATCTACAAAGTCGACTTGCTACCTATACCAAAGGTGTGGTGCACCTTCATTCAAGCAAAGCTCCTGCCATCATCTAACACAACTGAAGTGACAGTGAAGAGAGCCTTGCTAATATATGCTATTGTGACTGGTGGCATAATTGATATAGGAGAAATCATATCCCATAACATGTTCACAGTGGGTCAAGAAGGAAAAGGCGATTTCCTTCCTTACCCTCTCTCATCACCCATCTGCTCAGAGATCCGGGCATAATTTCTCATGGTGATTTGCCCATCAAGGCAAAGACTACCCATCACGGCTAAACCATTGAAAGCTACTTCCAGACGCATCAACAGCCTACTCGTCCCAACACCACAAGCTTCCTAGACCACCTCGTCAAGCACTCACCACCGACGCAAGGCTTGAGAGGTTGGAGCGTGCCGAGCTTCAAAACCAGGCGGAGACTTTCCTACATTATTCGCCGCAACATGGATTGGAAAGCATGTCTCCGTGAATATGGCCGAGCAGCTGAATCTTAATACTGATGCCTTGGGAGGACTTCCACCCGCTGATGAAGATCTCATGGCCAACAGCAACTTCAATGATCATGAGGAAGCAGCTGAGGAGGGCGCAGCAGCCACTGATGAAGATGAAGGGGATGACGAACCATAGTTTCACCACATTGGACTCACACGGTTGTTTTCTTCCTTTTATTTGTATTCTAGCTTAGTTGTTCTTGCTTTTCATTTTCGTTTGATTTTAGTTAGTTTCTTTTCTATTTTCTGCTCCTTTTTCATTTCATAATTTTGTTACGAGCATGGTTCACCACACCCCATGAATTATGTAATCTTACTTGCGACTCTTGCACCATTCGGGTACAATCTTTGGGGTATTGGGAGTTTAGTGTTGAGAACAATTTTTAGGCAGTCTGATATTCCATTGTTGTTGTTTCTGTTGGAGTCTTGCTTGATTTTCTGAGTTATGGTTGGTTTTGGAGTTTTTTTTTTTTAAGCACTTGGCATGCCAGTTTGAAATTTTTGACACTTCTTTGGTGGTTAAAGTTATGCAAGGGTTCTCTCACGCAATTTTTTTATGAAAAAAAAAAAAAAAAAGAAAAAAAGGAAAAAAAAAGAGAATAATGGCATTTATTTGATGAGGTTGAAGGTGTGGATGTGTGAATGAGGCGCATCATTCCTCACTTCCTATTTCCATCAGATCATTTGCTTTGTTTTAATCAAGTTTGGGGGTCGTCTCTTGGTTGTGATGTGTGGATGAGGCGCACGGTCACCACCTTGATCATTCCTCATGCTTTGGTTTCTCCTTTTCAATAAATTATCTGGGAGCGTAATGTGTGGTAGGCGCACTGTTGCGAATCCAGTATGTTCATTGTGTTATACTTAGACTTGAACCCCTGTCCATAAAGAAATTTTGAGAAGTTCATTCATTTCCCTGCATGCCACGTGTTTAAAACCTCCATGATTCGCCTGCTCGACTTCTTGCTTGATCCATTTGTTTAACTGATTTGTGGAGACGCTACTCCCGATTGCTGTTCTCAAGCGAGCTCCCATCTCCCGAATTGTGCTTTGTTGTGGTCGTTGAGTTTGTCTTTGAGGAGGATGATGTTCTGCGGGTGGTTTATGGTGTTCCTTTGTTTGTCCTAGATTTTACTGAGGGCAAGTCAAATCCCAAGTTTGGGGAGTGATGTTTGCATTATATCTTATGTTTATCCGGTTGCTCTCTCTCAATTAACTAGGATTGTGCTTCCTTTTTAGTAATTCTGTTTAGGATTTTTTTCGAATTTAGTTGGCTTGTTTGATTAATTAAGTTTAGCATTTACCTCACTTTTAAGTTCAGCTTTTCTTCATTAATTTTACTTTTGTTGGTTTTAGGTGAAGTTTAAATAAAGTTGTCATTTGAGAGAAGAAGGCAGGGAGAAAACATTTTTTCTCGGGAAGCTCGGCGCTTGAGCGCTAGCATCGCCGCTTAAGCGCCCTAAGCGCTTGAGCGCCACTCATCTAGCGCTTGAGCGCCCTAATCAAGATTCTGTTGTTTTTTTCGCCACCGCGCGCTGAAGCGCCCAACATCCAGCGCCGAGCGCCGGATCACTTCATGCTACGCATTCTCAAGAAGATAAAAGGAAATTAGTGGGGTTTTGAAGGGGATCTGATCTTTGTCATTTACAAGGGGAAGCCTATTGTCAGGATCGGGGAGACAACCAAGGAGAGGAATCAAGGAATTGAAGGGGAGATCTAAGATTTCATCATCAACCTTGTGGATTCTTCATGGAGTTCATCCCTTCTCTTTGCTTTTATTGCTCTTGTATTATGAGTAGCTAAATTTCCTAGGCTAGGGATTTGATGTAACTTAACTTGGATAATGGGTTTATGAATTTCTTGTAATCCTTGACTTGATTCTATGGTTTAAGTGTTTATTCTTGTTTTCATGCAATTTATGAATTGGCCTCTCATATTTTGATTTAGGGTTCATAGTAGGAATTGGAAAATTCTTCTATGTGCTAGCTCATGGGAATAAATGCCATAATCTTTGAGGGTTTAGGGATAAGCCTTAGGGGTTATGTGGTGTCTTTGAATTTAGGTACAAAGGTATAACCCTTTTCAATTTGAATTAAGTTAAGGAATTAATTAATTCTAGTTGTTTAAAGGAGAATTGAATCTCCAAGGAATTGGGGTTTGATTAGCTTTAAGAAATTCAACCTGTAGGCCATAGTGGTAAAGTCAAGGTATTTGAGAATTCTCACATCTATTTGATAAGTTAAGTGAAATCATTTCCCTAGCGCTTTTATCTAATTGCTTTACTTCCTAGCTCAATCAACTACTTTCAGCTTTTTGGTTTACTCTCTTTATCTCTTATTTCATTGTTACTCGTAGTGTAGAGCCCCCTTCCATCCAAAGGAACGTTCGTTTAAATAGAATTAATTCTAGTGAATTGGTGATTGGTAGGCTTAATCCCTGTGGAGACGATAACTATTTCATCACTGTATTACTTGAGCGATTCGGTATACTTGCCGAGGGGCTATCAGGGAGAAGCTTGCAGAAGTTTCTAGATACTCCTGGGAGAGCAGCTAAAGTATAGTTGGCTGTAAATTTTTGTTTTCGGCTTTTTCATGCTACTTTCGAGATATTTTGCTTCATTGATTTTTTAGCTAATGAAGATACCTTTTACATTACATTCGACAAAATTTCAACTAATAGAAATTACACAGGCATGTGGGCAAGAACTAATTTCCATTATGAAATGAAGTGTTAAAAGAGGAAACACTTACTGATTTAAAACAGAGCAGCATGTACAGACTCGAGCAATCAAACAGGAAAAATTAATTAATATAAGAATGAAAGAATAATAGACTATAGTCCTACACTCCTACTACGATAGGCAAAAAGAAGGTAAATGCAAAAATTGTCCTACATGGTGTTAAAATCGTCCCCAGAACTGACTGATCTCTATAGTCTAATCTCTTCTAGCTGCTGGAGCACTTGCTGAACTTCTGGTCGAACTGATGGAGAAGGATCAACACAGTGCAAAGCGAGCTTCAATGTGTTTAGCAACTCATCGCCAATTGTTGATGCATCTCTCATCAACTCCACGTCGAAAACCTCATTTGTCCACTCCTCTTTGACAATAGAGGCAACCCACTGAGGTAAATCTACGCCATTTATAGACTCACCAGGTGACTTCCCCGTTAGGAGTTCCAACAAGATAACACCAAGACTGTAGACATCAGTTTTAGTGTTGGCTTTCTTAAGCTTTGAGAGCTCAGGTGCCCGGTAGCCCAATGCTCCAGCAGTCGCAATCACGTTAGAATTAGCAGCAGTTGTCATCAACCGAGAAAGACCAAAATCTGCGATTTTAGCATTTGTATTCTCATCAAGCAAGACATTGCTGGATGTGAGGTTCCCATGTATAATGTTCTCATGGGAATGAAGGTAAAACAAACCACGAGCCATGCCCTGTGCTATTTTCATTCTTGTTGGCCAATCAATGGCTGTTTCAGGCCCACGAACTGCAGCAAAATGGAAAACACTTGAACTTATTAAAAAGCTCTATCAATAAAACAAATATGATGGTAAAAAACTTTGCAATATCAAACTACATGGACTTACCATGTAGGAGAGTAGCAAGACTTCCTTTAGGCATGTAATCAAAAACCAGAAGCTTTTCCCCTTTGGGTCCCAAGTAATAGGCCCTTAGTGCCAAAAGATTTGGGTGTCGAATTTTCCCTAGGACACTAACTTCAGATTCAAATTCTCTGTGACTTTTAGTGATCTTTTCCCTCAATCTCTTTACTGCAACTTGACTTCCATCCTCCAATGTAGCCTTATACACTGTTCCATAGGTGCTCTTTCCCATTATCTCCGCTGTTGCGCACAGGAGATCATCAGCTGCAAAAGCCATTGGTCCATCAAAATGGACTAGTTTCCCTCCGGCCTCGCCACCCTCTTCAACTTCACCGGCAGCAACAGGAGGGACTCCTTTTTCTGTCCTGGTAGCAGCAGTTCTCCCTGTGGCCTGGCCATTCTCTGCCTTCGATGTTGCTCTTTTTCTGATCAGGAAGAATAGCAGGATGCAACAAAGTGCTACCAGGACTATGAGGAGAGCTCCTGCTGCTATGAGAATTATGTCTTTGGTACTTAGTTTCCTATGATGGTGGTGTTTCGACACTTCAGGAGGTGGAGCAAGGACTCCTTCAGATGGAGCTTGCGAAGGACATGGACTTGAAGTGCTGTACCCACATAGTTGAATATTTCCCACAAATGAGCTTGAGTTAAATTTCTCGGCAAGTAGAGTGGGAATGGGACCAGAGAGGTTATTGTAAGAAACGTTGAAGAGATTAAGACTACGTTGAGTGTCAAAGGAAACTGGAATTTCTCCACTGAGATTATTCAGTGACAAATCAAGCTGCGTAAGCGTGGAAATGTTTCCTATACTTGCAGGAATATGACCACTAAATTGGTTTCTGCTCAAAATTAGAACAGAAAGATTATGCAATCTGCCTAAAGCTTCTGGGATTTGATTGTCTAGATGGTTGTTGTCTAAATTCAACAGAGAGAGTGAGGATAAATTAGAGAGAGTAGCAGGCAAACTTCCGTTCAAGGCATTATTCGATAAATCTAATGTTTTAAGCCTAGAAAGGCTACCTATATCATTTGGTATATCTCCACTAAACTGGTTATGATTGAGAGAAATCTCTTTGAGTTCGCTTAAGCTTCCCAAAGAAGCAGGAATATTTCCAGTCAAGAAGTTATGGTCTAGGATAAAATTTTGAAGCCGAAAGAAGTCATTCTTCAGACTACCACCCCATGAGTTAGGAACAGAGCCAGAGAGATTATTGTGTTGAAGAGAAAGGAAGGTGAGAGAAGCTGAGCGAGTAAGGGTAGCTGGTATTGGACCGGAGAAGGAATTGAAGCTCAAGTTAAGCCAATAAAGCTTAGTGGAATTTGCAAGGCTATCAGGGATTGTCCCTGTGAGCAAATTGTTACTGAGGTCTAGAGACTGAAGCAAAGGGCAGGAACCTAATGAAGGAGGGATGGACCCTGTTAGCCGATTGTTGAATAGTTGAACCCCTCTGAGTTTGGGAAGAAGTCCAAATGCCGAAGGGATTGAGCCACCAATTTGGTTATCGTGAAGACTAAGCTTTCGAAGCCCCTGAAGTTGGCCAATCCTCTCAGTGATATGCCCCCGCAATCCCTTCCATGGAAGCTGGATTACAATAACCTGTCCTTGAGCACACTTGATACCAATCCAACCTCCAGAACAAGCTTCATAGCCGCTGTCATTCCAGCTTCGCAAGAAGCCTTTGGGATCAACCAACTCTTGCTTGAATGCTTGAAGTGCTAAGAAATTTGATTCTGTCACAACCACTCCATCCCAACGCTCACCTTCACCCAAAACTGGCTTCACACAACTGGGGAGCAGAAAAATCCACAAACAGTGGACCAAGAAGAACCAGCCGAATAACAACCGGAAAAAACTACATGGGTTGTGGGTTTTAGACTGAGTCTTCCATTTTTCTTTCTTCTTATCAGAAATGTGGTGCCAATCTGCTGCATTTCTCATCCTAAGTTGCAAAATCTGACAAGGGTTATGATCAAAACATTTTGAAGTCAGATTCCTGTTCTCCATTACCATAATGAATATCAAAAGGGGCAATGTAGCAAGAATTGAAATAAAGCAAAATAAAAGGAAAAAGATGGGAACTTTTGAGTGAAAGTGATTACTTGGTCCGTCTTCTCTCTCGTGTCACACTGTTTCTTTTGAAAGTAATTTCTTTTCTTTTCTTTTTTATTGTATTCTCTTCTTTTCTTTTCCATTGTAGGTGATATGAACCAGAAGAGATATGATTCAGTTGAGGATGATTTTGTAGTGAGAGTTCTACTACTCAGAGAAGTGGGGAGAGAGAGGAAAACTGAGAAGAAGCACGTGATCGTCATAAGGTTGTGTGATTGCGCGCGCGGGTTGAGAGCGTGAGAGAGGGAATCTTGTGTTAGGGAGAGAGAGGAAAACTGGAGACAATTGTCAGGTGGGTGCAATAACGGATTCAGAATTTCAGTGCCTTTCCTTCTTAGTTCTTAGTTCTTACCAAACCAAGTCTAACGGCTAGTTTTCCTTATAACTAAGCATTAGTAATAGTGTATGAATAATTAATCTTCTTAATAATTTTTTTATTTTTTTAAAAGAAAATATTAAATAATTATTGAAAAAATAATATTTTTTGAGTTCTTAATATATTAAATGATTCACTTTTCATCTAATATTTTTTATTTTAAATAATTAAGAAAATGTTAAAATAATTCGTTAAGAAAATATAATAGTACTCAATAATATGTAACTCAATAATATATATATATATATATATATATATTCTCTTAACAAATTCTTATTTCACTGTAAAAAAATCTGATTTAATATTTTTGTAATCTAAAAAGTATTTAATACTTTATTTTTTAAATAATTAGAATGAGTTTTAATTTTTTAAAATGAGGAGTACCCTTTATAAAATAAAGTATAAATTTATAACCATTGATGAGAAAAACAAAAAAAATGAATTATTATATATTTATAATTTGTTATGTATGTGCCTGTATTTTATAAAAGTATAAATTTTTAATTTTTTAATTAATGATTATAATTGTACATTTTATTTTTTAAAGTATACTATTTGCTTTAAAAGATTTATATCTAATTAGAAAATTTATTAAAATGATGAAAATTATACTTTCATTTAATGATATATTAACACATTATTAAAAGAATTATATTTTTTAAATATTTATTATAATAATTAAATTTATTTAATAATTTATAAACACATAATTAAATAATAATATTAAAAAATTTATACCAACAATAAATTAAAATTAAACTTATTTTTATTTACTCATGAAGAGTTGTTGATAAACATATATTCTTTTATTGCCCACCCGCGCCTCATAGGCTCAACGGCTATTTCTTCTTCCGTACTTTTTGTAGCACCACCTGTCTTCTGCACTATTCTTGCCTCTCAGCTCCAGACTACAAAATTACAAAATTCACTGAAATGACTAAGTTGCCCCTGACATGGGCCTATTAGCATCTTCCACGTGTGACTGAAGTGTCACGTAGTGAGGCTGGAGCTGACATGGTTTCGTGCCATTTGCAAGAAAAACTATGTAGAAAAAAATTAATTTAAACAGGGCCTGGATATCAAAAACACGGTACACTAACATCCAAAAGAAAGGTCATTTTTTTAGCATTATATGATGAGCTCAGTTCGGAAAAGTTCAAGTTGGTAGTCGAAATTCATATCATAGCGGTCCTGAAATCTGAAAAAGAATAGTAATCATCATGTTAAATAGTACTTAGCTATTGGTCCCCAACACGTTTGCATAGGCACATAGCGATAGCTTTTGAGTTTTGACACTTATGTTCACGTCGTTAAAGAGCAATGCTGATTATCCTCTGACCTGTGACACCATGTCACTGAGAGCTGAGTGATGCGAGGTTAGTTTTGACCATCCTTCAAAAATTTTAATTGAAAAAGTAATACGTGTCCTGCAAAAAATTAGTAGTCATTTGATGTTTTGACAAATAATTTCTTTCTGATTTTAATTTTGGAAATTGACATTTAAAGTATTAATATGTGACAAATAACTTATTAGAAGAGAAAGATGATAAACTATGTTAATAATTTACTATAACTTAAATCAACAGATGTTTTTATTGCAGTGAAATTTCTCATTTTCATGATCTTGGGAATTGCTTTCATACTCAGGACTCTTAATTTTATCATTTTGGATAGAAGTGGTTAATTACCAAATGTTCAAAAGCCTGAGCAAGTTTGTTAAAATTAAAACCACATAAAGTTATTTGTCATAACAATCTAGCTGGTTCATAACCGAAGTATAAGACATTACTTCTTACCATCTTGTAACATGATTAAGATTAACATAGACAATCCAGATGAATAGCTTTCATAAGGCAAGCGCAGGATTTTGCCCGATACCACTAGAGAAAGCGAGGCAGTGATAATTAACAAACTTATATTCTCATCAAATTTATGTTATTTCCTCTTGCTGGGTGGCGGTTTAATGCAACAAGCTTATCTGTATCAAAGTATAATAAGATATGCCAAGCCCATCCATACTCGTAGACATCTAACTGCAATTACCCATGAATATAGTGAAATTCTTTTTCAAATTATTTGGCACTCAGCAATGTCAGCATTCCAAAAATAACCTGATGGATTTTCAAAACAATAATAATATAAGTATTAAGCCCGCAAGCAATTCCACTATTCAAGCATAAATTATGTTGATTCCACATGAATGAAAGTGATGAAACCATATATCAAAGTGCTAGATAGATGAATAGGACTTAATCACTAAAACCTTATCTTTTTATGAACACTTTTTTTTTTCCAGAACTTTATGAACCAACTTTTACTCGGCATGTAACCGATTAAGAAAAAAATTCAGCATGAGATATTAAATTAAGCCTATCGAACAGTATTTGCTCCTAAATTTAACCATCAATTTGTAGCTAATTCATTCCCACCTGCAGCAATTTATACCCCAAATTTTAATACTGACTCTCATGGATTCTTTGATTGCTTTCATACTTGTCAGCTTCAGAAGACAAGAAAGCAAAAGAATCCAATAAACAAACATATATTGCGTAATGGAAAATAGAAAACTAAACTATATGTCGTAAATTTAACCATATACCACTAATTGCAGATTCCTTCTTACCTGCTGCCTTTTAAAGCCCACTTCTGATAATAATTGTCATTGATACTTCAATTACTTTTACATATAACAGATGTCTCTATAGTCTATTGTTCTAAAGGACAGAAGAAACTAATAGCCAATAGGGCTTTAAATCTGAAAGTGATAGGAACCATCTAAGAGAACACTTGAATTACTGAATATTCCTATGGAAACTCTAGCTTCTGGTACTGGATTTAGATGATCCAGTAGCCAGAGAGGAGGTTCTGAATACACAGAACATAAAGCAGAAAAGAAAGTATTCACTCCTGCAGAACTTTGAGGGTTTACTCAATTCTTGCCAGCATCATTCTTCCCACACTTCTCCCTTAATACTCTCTCTGGCCTAACAGCCTCGCATTCCAGAATATTCCCTTCCTCTCCTACTTGCCAAGTCAGCAAGTGGTTAGTTACAATTCAGGAGATAGTTGCTCCCCTCATTTCCCATGCTCCTCTCCTCTTTATTATCCAAATTACCCTTCTTAGGCCTCCTAGTGTAGACCCGTGTAGCCTTAGGCTTAACAGAATGAAATACACTACAATAGACCAATGCAGTGTCTTTATCTGGAAAAATATGACAATACACCCCAAAACAAGAAAGTGCCTGTGCTGATTGGTTGGCTAATTCGAGTATCTCTCAAGATCCTGGTTTTAGGGGGATCACTCATCCTCCTCCTGACTTGGCTTTGCTTATTGATGGCGATGTCTATGGGGCTTCTTTACCCCCAGGTAGCTCTTTGCTTTTTTGCTCTCTTTGGGCTTTGGCTCCTTTGATGTACCCAAAAAAATTGCTCCTAAATGATACTAGAACCTATATCTCTTGAAAAGCTTCAAAACATCTAGAAGCCTGACATGTACAAAATAAAAAATGAAGTAGCCAATGGCCTTGTAGTCTAATGGCACCAAACTTCCTTAGGAAGTAAGCACTTGATGCCGGGCCCGGGTTAGATCCCCAATTAGTCTCAATACACTTTGCCAACCTTTCGCCATCCCTCACCAAGTCTAGGGCTTCTTTTGAACCAGAAAAAAAATGAAATAATGAAGATATAATATTTAAGAACCAGTAATATAAAGAGTCAAAATGGGACGAACCTAACCTCCAAAACCAAGCCCAACACCCTTACTTTTTAGTTTCTTACTAAACCGAGGTAATCGCAAACAAGGATTATAGGATCTGTTATGTTGAATACAATGGAGGAAGACAACCAATAAACAGGCATTTCTAAGTTCTGGCTGTACAGGACAATGCAGGTCTACAGACTACAGGTTATCAAACTTAGAATCCAAACAGCCCCCACAGCAAGATCATCTGTAAAAGGACCTCAATGGTTACAGGCTACTACCATCCTCAAAAGCAAACTCACAGACCCCCAAAACACGTTATAGATATACTAGGGGGAAAAAAAGGAACCATTTCTTTCAACATGGTCGAAAATCCAACAAAAAAACCAACCAAAACTAGCCCAACCTCCAACCCCCTGAATTAATGCAGTAAACTCATCCAGCCATTGCATCAAATAGAATCCTGCCACTGAGGATTAAAATTTGAACAGACACACAGGAAGCCACTTAAACTTCCTCGATTCTATGGAGGATTTAATACACTTAGAAATTCTAAGGCATCCAATCCAAAAAAAATATCATCTTTCAAACCTCAAATGACCTATATTACAATCAACAACATAGAAGGTCTCCAGAAACTTGAATGCTGGACATGTCAACTAGAACAAAAACTCCTCACATAATATAACAGCGAAGCGATATATCATTATGGACAGGAAATTAGAAAAACGCATGCAACCAGAGCAAAGGCGACAAATGGTGCCCGAAGAGTAAACTAAATTAATTGAGAGCATATTCTCTAGGGGAAAAAATGGCAAGGAAACAAAAATCTCAAACTACAATGCTCACCATCTACATATAACTAAAAGAAAAGCAAAACCCTAAGCAATTTGCTGTGGATCTCGAAAGAAGGAAAATAATACAAGGTACTAACAAGTTCAATTCAAAATAATACATGAAGATTGGTTGAAGTTGAACCAACCTCAGAGCAGCCCAATGGACACAAAGGGAAGGGAATCCAGACCCCTCCGTTTACACGCGCGAGACGGCCGGTGCGGCGGCGGCGGCGGCGGAAGCAGCAGAAGACGCAGCGCCGCCGAGGAACGAAAGGAAGCCGGTATTGATCGGCTCTTGATCGTCGAGAAACAAGTCCTCAGGGACACGAAACGCACCGTGAGCGCACACGATAGCCAAACCAACCATCAAAGCCGAAATCATGAGCGATCCAACGTTGGTGAGGAAGACGACGAACACTGTGAGCACCACCAGAATGCCCAAGATTTCGCGATCGGAGAAGGTGCGGCCGAAAAAGACGAGGGGCTGATCCGAGGGCCGGAAGAAGTAGAGGAAGGCCCAGGAGGCGAGGAGGCCGAAGAGAACGAGGAGCGAGAAGGGGTGGGAGATGAGAGAGACGGCCAAGGCGAAGGCGAGTAGGGTTACGTAGTTAACGCGGAAGTAGGAGAAGTTCTTGCGGATCCGAGAGTATGCTTCCGAGAGGGATTCGGGTCGGGACATGGAGGTCCGGTCGATGAGCTCCGACCAAGGGCGGCGCTGGGAGAAGCCGTGGCGGAGGGAAGAGGAGAGCCGCGAGATGAAGGCGCGAAACGCCGGTGTAGCGATTGGTGGTTGTGATTGGGAACCGGCGGCGCCGCTGTTGGATTGGGGGCTGGAGATGGGGAGTGTCGGTGGAGAAGCCATGGTGGTGGCGCGTGAATCTCAGAATGGCGCGTGAGATTTTTTATGAGTGACTGCAGAAGAAAATGTAACCAATTATGAAGAGAGGATATACGAGGCAACGAGAGGAAGACGAGTGCTTTGTCCTTAGGTAGAGGGTGGACGATGACGGGGATGTTACAAAGTTACCATGTTAGAGAACAATTGGACGGTTGGGATTTGGGAATAAATTCGTATGTGTTCGAGTGAGTGGTAATTGGCAAAAAAAAAACCTTTTAAAAAAAATAATGTTGAAGAATAAACATTAATAAACATATAAGGTCAAAAAATAAATTACGATCTTAATTAGGCATGGCATTGGCATGAGTGCATTTAAGGCCCCATGGCGTTTTATCATCATAGAACGTAATAATACATTAGCTCAAACCCCCAACTTGATTATCTCCATAGGTGGTGGATCCTCGTACCCTAACCTCTAATAGATGACTCTGTTTTATCTGTAAGGAAAAAAGAAGTCATCTTAAGTGAAAAGTATGAAATAAAATCTACTCAAATTTTTTTGTTTTTGTTTTTTAGGTATTCACGTCATGCGATTGTGGAAACTAATTCTTTAATATATTAAGATCTATTTAAGGAGTTGATCTCTCCCAATAGATATTTTTTCATACACGTGCGTCAGGAATCGAATTCCTAACCACATGCTTAGAGAGCTCAAATATCTACCATTTGTGCCACACCATGTTAATAAACCTACTCAAACTAGGTATAGGTAAAGCTCATTTTCTTACAACAACTGTTTTCTGATTGAAGCTTTTAAATTTGCTACTAATTAAAAAAGATGTGAAAAATAATTCAGGATTTGGTATCAATAACAAGGGGAAAAAAGATAAAAGTAAGAGAATAAAGAGTTGTAAATTTTGATGAGAGAATGGGAAGAGTTGTAAATTAATAAAAGAATAAGAATATATAGTATGTGAAATAGTAGTGTGAATATTTAATATAAAATTACTAAAGAAAAAGACGAGAAAACATTCAAAGAAAAACTTAGAATCTTAAAAATATGCAAATGCGGCTCTAATAAAGAGCTCAGGATCATGAGAAATTATTTATGTGACTAAATAATGGAGTTAACATGTCAATTAAAGAGAGTTTAAAATAACTAATGTGGTCGCACTATATTCCATGAATCTGAATTTATATATTATAAATAAATAGAAGTAAGTGTATCTATTGAGAGATAATTTTTTACTGAGTGTATTATATTATTTTACTATAAAAACATAACACATGACACTGTATACCTATACATGTCACTAGATTAAATTTAAATTATTACATAATAAAATCTAAATCAAATCTAGCAGTTGAAAAATTGCCAAGTCTAATACTCTCAAAGTACAAAAGTATTTTTATTGTCATTTCTATTTATCTATTGTCACTCCTCTTGAACTAACATAATTTTCTTAAAATATCTTTCATTTAATAATGGTTCTTATTTTATTTTCTTCTTTTTTTTACTTGAGTATTCTCATACTGTGTGAGACTAATCTTATTCAAAGTACTGAGATTATCCCTCTCCACAAATACTTTTCTACGAGCTCAAATCCCTAACAACTAAACTAATTATATACTCCTATATTTATACTTGATCTCCTTTTTATTAACTATAATGATAAGTTAATTTTTAAAAATAAACAATTTCTTTAATATTTCTAAGTATTAGACCTAATTACTCCCATTATGTTAAATTACTATATCTTTTGTGATTGCATTTCGAGATGTCATGTGTTCCTAATAATATGCTTGCTGAAAGTTATACTTGACCAGATTAGTAAATCACAAATTCAATTTAGGGCTTATATTCCTTTTTCACTTAAACCATACAAGGAGTCTAAATTTTTAAATTAATTAATCTTTATTTTTTTGTGAACACTAACTAATATTTTTAATTAACAATAGGGTATAAATTACAATTTACTCTTATGATTTGACTCAAAATTATTTTATATCTCATTGTTTAAAAAGTAACATGTTGTCCCCTTTAGTTTGCTAGCTATGTTATCACATAATCACCTAATGATTTTTTTTCATTTATTTTGTAATGGAAAACATGTATTATAGTTGTGGAGAAAACTACATAAATGGATTTAAAACTTTTAAAAGGAACACAAAGCATTCAGATACCAAAAACTAAAAGATAAAAATCAAATCTCACATTAAAAAGATAATAAAGCAAATTATCAATGATTTTTTCATGTTACAAAACAATAATGCTTCACTTTTGTTATAAAACAAATGAGTGATATGCATAATCACACTTGAGATTTTACTAGTAATAAATTTATAAATTCTAATATGTGTATTTTGTTAAAAAAATTAATGGAACAAAAAATCATTGGTAGTTCAGTGATAATAGAGCAAACCATAAGAGGTAATGTATTACTTTTAAAATCACACGGTGCAAATTGATTTTGAGTCAAATAATAAAAATAAACTGTAATTTATCCTTAACAATATTAAGAAATTGGATAAATATAGGAGTAGCAATAGATAATTAATTTGACTAGAAATTATAATCCACTATTTAATGAAGGGCATTTTAGAAAAAAATAAATCAAAGTTAAGTGTCAATAAATAAATAAGAGTGACAATAGATTCACCCTTGTATGTCATACTCTTTTATAAATAAAAAATCCAAATTAAAAAATTTATTTTAACTAGCTCATATAAAGATCCCAATTTGGAAATCTAATTATGCCTCATTCAATTTTTTTATTCCCTTTTCTTAATTTCTTAGCTAATTTGTAGTATTACAATTAAGAGAGTATTATTCTTACTATTTCTTGATATATGTGGCTAGTGTTCTTTTCAGTTTTTATAGAAATTTAATAAAATTAGAACAATATTGATCATATATACGTACCTAGTATGCGTACTGTAAAACTTTTATCTCAACTTCCAGCAATACTAGGTTTGCTAATTTAGAACACTTTATTAAGTTTATAGGGAAATATCTAGCACCCCAAAAAGGAAAAGTTGATAGGGAAAAGCACTAAGGTTTCTTTTGGGAATGATATGCCTTTTAGTTTTGGTGTTTTCGATGATAAAAATTGTAAATTTTTTTTTTAAAAAATATAATGGTACTTCTTCGAATGTTTTTTTTTTAAATCATGGGTGCTTTTGAGAATCACCTTATTACAAATATGAAATATTAAAAAAAAAATTACGTTCTATAATCTATTAAGTTCAATTTTTATTGATGGATTTTTTTTTCTAAATTTATTATTATGAGTTAAAAAATATATCGATTAATATCTATAAATTTTAGAGTATTTTTTTACCAACCTTTATTTATTTGCTGTGCAGTCCACATCAACCTTTGTCAAATTTTTGTTTTTCTAATTACAATCAAGTTGATATAAGTAATTTCAAAAAGTGGTTGCTTCTAATTATATTTGTATAAAAACATATTTTTATATTATAAAAATATATGATATTAATATTAAACTTCACATGCAAAGCACATGTCAGAAACTACTTTCTCATAAATTATGTTATATATATATATATATATATATATTGTGTAAAGATAGGATGGGAATGGGTTTGACCTTTGTTGGGTCCTAGGCTAGGTCTTCAAAACACATTCTCAAGCCCATCCCAAAAAGAGTGTGCTTCATATTTTTGGGTTAGTATAGGCCCTCAGTTCATTGAGCTCGTCGAAATCTATTCCCGCCACAGCAAATCCCGAAACAGCAAATCCCGAACGACCATCTCCTTTGCCAATTGAATGTTAGGTTAAGTGCGTCATTGGCACATTTTATGTAGCAGCTTTTCCCATTTCTATTACGTGCAAGCGAGCCCGTTAACCCAACCCTCATAGGCTGGCCAGTTCTGTCCACTTTGTGTACGTAAGTCTCTTACTTAAGCAATATCCATTTACCTGACGTCTAAGATAATCGCTAACGTAATTTTCATGAGTGTCCAACTGTCCATGCTCCTAGAACATAGCTAGGCACGGTAACTAAATAGTTCATTGAGTAAACAATCATCACACCTCTCCATTCCTATCAAAAGCTTTTATATATTCAAAGTAAGAACGAACATATTCACACTTATGGAATGCGTGGATACTTGGACTAGACAGCAAAGTAGAATTGAGTCACGAGTATTAAAGATATAAAATTAATCTTAAATCTTTACGTAACAGTTTAAGTTCATAATGAAATGATTAGAAATTTAATTTTTTAACGTATTATTTTTTTAAAATAAAATAAAATTTCAACACAATTGCATAGTCCACATTTAAAGGGTAAAAGGCTATTGCGTGAAGAAAGAGTATATTAGATATATAAAATCAATATTGAACATTCATTTTTTTGGGTAAAGAAAAGTTTAAGTAAAGGAAGACTCATCCATAGTTTAAGGTCAAGACAAACTGCTAATCTCGTGAGATTTTAGATCGCCTACCAATGAAAATACTCTTGATTCAAACTTAAGTCATGACTAACATGAATGGAAGGTCTGACTAAGTGAGCGTTAACATCTTGAATATTCACCTAACATTAAGCATTAGCTTGCGTTCTAGTTCTAGCTTTGAAGAGGAATAAAAGTCAACAATATATACAAGCATCTGAACCTTGTAAAGTAGCTAGCTGCTATAGATGGCTGAAAGTAGCTAGACGTGGAGTTCTTCCGGTTCGTATATTAATAAAAGAGTTGTGCAAATATATGCATTGGTTAATTCTGCAAGGTATCTTTTAAAGTAGATATGGTGCACAAGCATCATCATTCACAAATATATCCAATCTTATCCATGTTCAGATGTTCTTTTAGCTGCATTGCACATGTAATTGATAAGGTTTTAAGTTATATTCTAACTGTTAAGATCCTGCAATTCCATTCCATATATTCCTTATCATACAGAATATAGCTTCTAACTTTCTCATCCATAGAATTGCTATATATGTACATGATTGGAAAACCCTGCACGTCACAACCGAATTGAACGCACATATTCTGTTTTTTTTTTATATATATAATGAGCGAATATATTATGTCTTATATAAATCTCATTCACTCTATCTTATTAAGATCCTAAATTCCTCTTAAAAACAAAATTTACCCTGAATATTGACATAAATTTCTTTAACAGATCTATTGCTTTTAAACACGCTATATATCCATGAATTAGGTGGCGTAAACACTAGGCTAATCCTAATTAATTGATGACTTAAAAAACCTAAAAAATTTGATTGGTTATACTAGTTGAATTTCTAGCACATCACGCTTGGAAGAAATATTATAGGTTTGTTTGGACTGCCAGTTAGATTTAGTGTTCGATTCTTAATAGTGTAAGGCTTTATGTAATAAAAGAAATAAAGGCGGATGGATTTGTTGATTATTACTAGTATCTAAAAGAGTAATGCTAAAAAATACAATTTTCTCTATAAACTATTCATTTAATCATCTAATGACTTACGGTTGTGAGTTGTGACTTTTTTAAAAATAATAAAAATTGGCTGTGCAAAATAGCTTTTCTCAATTTGATATCGCTATCCTCATCAATCTTTCTCCTTGGAGTGGCCAATTACCATGCCAAAAGGAGGCAAAGTGATATGACACAATGAGCAACTTACGAGTTTGCACCAATAATAACAAACATTGCATCGCACACGACACGAATCTGTATTTCTCCACGATCAAATCGTTTGCTAACAGACTATCTGTATTCATGAAGGTGATGCACTACCTAACTGTGATTTTCATATATTGCATGTAGGTAAATAAATCGAAGGTCCTTTTACAAACTAAAAGATGCCAGTGACAAGTACCATAATTATAGAGACAGAACCTATAATTTACTCTGGAATCATATACATACAATTACAATTTAGCAAACATCAAACACTTAGTGTTAAATCAACATTTTGAAGAATTCTTCATCTTTAAAGGAAGCTATATCTAATATATGTTTTTTTTTTCTTTTTGTAAAATTACTAGGTGTCTCCACGTTATTTTGGTTTGAGACTAATCCACCTCGTCGACTTAGCTTTGGCTATAAAGATATCTAATATATGTTTTAGTAGAGTAGTTTAAACTCCTATATTTCTAATAAATGCTTTAGAGTAGTTTAAACTCCTATATTTCTAATAAATGCTGATATTTTAAATTTATAATTCTCTCACTTTTCTTTCGTAAAGCACAATGTTTTTTGTATTATGTAACCCTATTCACATGATGAAGTCAATGAAGCTAGGTCATATACGTGAACCAGTAGTGCACCTGCTAGAGAATGCATTTTCGACATTTAGCATGTGGTGTAATATAACAAACCAATTGTTTTCTTGTATAATTAACCATCTTGCTTTTTGCAGGTGCTAATCTTCTACTAATTATATGCAATATTTTTTACTTTTCTTCCCCCACCAGAATCTTTGTTTATATAGCATTAAATGGAAGAGTCTTCAAATATGTAAAGCCGTGGCTTAAGTTGCTTTTCCATGGCTTATTGCAGCTTTCCTGATGTATTTTGCTGGATTCAGAACCTTCCACCAATCTCAGAATGGGAAACAGGTTTCATGTCCCTAAACTTATGTTCTTCAAGTACATCCCAACCATTTCTTGATCTCACTATAGCCAAAAATCATCAATCCCCGAAACTCTCTTTTTCCATTATTGCAGACTTTAATATCCCCATCCCTCTTTGGACCTCAAAACCATTCAAGCCTAGCTCTAAACCCATGAAGTTAACAGATGGAGAAACCTCTAAACCCATGAAGTTAACAGATGAAGAAACCACTTCCAAACTCTTTGTTAATTTCATTGAAGCCATTCTTCATTACGGCTCCAACAAGAATAACCCCTTTATCAAATTTCCCAAACTTGATTCTATTTCCAACGTTCCAGACATTTTCAATCATGCTTTCCTCACTCTCTTGTTCCTAGTTTGCATATATGAAGCTCCTGCAAATCTTCGATCTGGATGTCTTAGTACTTTAAAAAACCACTTGTCAGGTTCTCAGTCAAGACAAGCATCAAAGTTGCTTATGAAACTCTTGGGGTCGAACTTGCAAGAGCAGTGGATGCGTTCTGTGAACCTTGCAATTACTAATTGGATTGGGGAGCTCGAAGCACATCACAACCCCTTCAGAACTCCGTCTCCTCTATTTTCTTATGCATTTTCAACATTCGGGTTATGGAAAGTGCAATTGTATTGTCCTGTCATAACCATGGATGTTGAGAATTCAAACAGCCATCCAGCTAATAACAGACTTCAATTCTCTCTCAAATATCACCAACTTGAAGGTGTTCTTCAATTCAATTACAAAGTCATAATCAAAGAGAAGTGTGTTGAAATCATGGTGAACATTGACAACATAAGGTAATCAAGAATATCATCCAGTTAAGAGATAACACATATAAGGACAATTAAGCATCTTAACGAAAAAAAATAGTCATTAGCATATGGCCATGTTGTTATTAGAAATTTAGAGAAAGAAAAATGAGGTTCCTATCATTTGCTTAATATTTGGTTCATTAGCATGGATTTAGTTAACAGGTGGCGATCTTCGTTATTTATTTTTTTTCTTCTCTAAATTATTATCTCTTTGATAGAAATGTCGAATTTAAACTCAATTTCTTACAGTTTAAGATTTTGGATTTAGATTTGAAATATGTGGGATTCACTTACCTTTACATTTATAAAAAATTAAAAACGTAAGAGCACCCTGTTTTTTTTCTTTTTCAAACAATTGGTGACCTAAATCCTCAAATTTTATTAGTGAATCAACATGCATCTTTATTTATTCCACTTCTGTATATAGAAGTGATTTATTTTCCTTTATATCTCATGTTTAATTTAATTTAATATTTACATTCTTTGTCGACAGGTGTGATGTTATCAAATTGGTGAATGACACCCTAATGAGAGAACGAGGGGCCGGTTCAGCTGAAAAGCATTTTCCTTCAAGAATATCATTGCAACTTACACCCACTCTACAAAACCAAGTGTTGAGCCTATCAGTTGGTAAATCCTCAGAGAATCCACGAAGAGAGATTGGGGTGGACAAAAGTATAGAAGCTTCATTTGAGCCACCTAATCCCTTGGGACTTAAGGTATCAGCTGGAGAGTCCACAACCGTGAGTTTGAAGCCCTGGAAATTCGAGGAATCTGTTTATGGCTACAGTGCAAATTTGAATTGGTTTCTTCATGATAGCATGGATGGCAAAGAAGTATTCTCATCAAAGCCTTCAAAGTTTGCATTGATTAACCCAAAGTCATGGTTCAAAAACCGGTACTCGAGTGCTTACCGACCCTTCACCAGGCAAGGAGGGGTTATTTTTGCTGGTGATGAATATGGAGAAAGTGTGTGTTGGAAAGTAGACAAGGGTGCTATAGGGAAAACAATTGAGTGGGAGATAAGGGGTTGGATATGGTTGACATATTGGCCTAACAAACACAAAACATTCTACAATGAAACTAGGAGGTTGGAGTTCCGAGAAATAGTTCATCTCAACATTGCTTAGCTTAAAGTGATGTGCAAAATTAATATTTACGCGTATGCCTTTCTCGATTGTATGATAGAAATGAATCTATCCTAATATTGTTTTAATAATAAATATTATTTTGGGCTTTCAGAAAATGATAATGGAGTGAAACACAGTTTTTTTTTTTTTCATGAACAACAACGATTTGATGGTAATGATTTGAAGTAACCATTCCTGTATTCCTAGAAAGTTACATGTATTTAGAATCCTAGAGTTCTCAAGAGAATAACCCAATGATTACACATGCATTTTAATATGAAGCTTGCAATTAAGGGCAAATTTCATTAAGATGGAGCGAGATTTATGTAATGGAGATGAATCAGTCCCTTATAGCCTTATTGTGGACTAGATAGATAGAATAACACAATATAAGATAAAAAGTTAATAAAGTATTATACTAATCATTGTTTCATGCCCAATTGTATAAAATATTTATGGCATAAAAAAAAATAGATAAAAATGTCATCTTTTCTCAGTTGAAACACAAAAAGGTAGTTTTAAGAGTAATTCTCTTGGTGGAATAGTGGTGAAAATAGCATCAGTAATATCATTAACGATGGTTTATTTTTTATTTTATTTGGTCAGTAGATACTAGATTGTATTTAGCTGGCTGAACAATAGTTCCAGCTGGGGTTTGGGAAAATGGAGATTCTAACTCCTCACCTCCACCTTTGGTGGGGTGGAAAATACCTCGTGCGCTGACAACAATAGAGAAGTGATACTGATACAATAAGTAGTAGTTATTCGAGGTTTTTTTATTCTTTAAATAAATAAACAAATTAAAACATTAGTAATCAAATAATTATTAAATTTTGAATTTGTTTTATTTTTATAAAAGTAAAATAAAATACATATTGACAGGTGTCAAAATGCCAATTCTTTTGAGTGGAAAAACATTCTTCTGCATTTACCAACTAGTCAAACAAAAAAATACTTATCAAACGAGGTTCGTCAAGTTAGTAAATAGACTTATTCTCATTAGATAAAATGTAAATTTAAATTTTAATAAGAATCATTTTAGTTTGGAGCTAACAAAAAATTTTGTGTTCTAAATTACCGATTATGAATTAGATTTATAGAAGTCTAGAGGATCTAATCTATGATAATATCATAAAGTGTCACCCAACTCAAAAGACTAATTAGAGTGATTAATAAAAAACATAAACAAATAATTTTATTTAAAAAAAATCTTAACTTTATTTCATGTGTAATTTACTTTTTAAATTTTTTATTGGTATAATTTATTTTTATTATAATATCTCTAAATGTGTAATTCTTTGTGATGGTACAATTAATAAAATCATTCGATAGCTGAAATAAATTCCAATAACAAAAATATTCATAGAATAAATTTTAATATTTTATTACTTAACTATGTTAACTAAAATTTAATAGAAGTAAATTATATTTATTGAAAAATTTTAAAAAAATGTTTTTAGTAATGTAGGGTAAAGTCGGAGTGATTTTTTTTAAATAATAATAATAATATTTTTAAAAAAAGAAGGCGAAAAATAACTATTTGTATTTTGTAGCTGGTTAGCTTACATTCATCAAGAAATTCAGAATTCAAATCGTTCCACGTGACAGCGTGCATATTAGACGCCTAGGGCCACGCGTAGAAAATTAGAAGCACCTACCAAATATTTATGTATTATAAGGTAATACTTTTAGTAATTTTTTAATTGTTAAATTAAATTAAGTTTATATAATATTTATATACTATTATATTTATATCTATATATCTATTTATACTATTATAAAAGAAATTTATTATTTTAGTATTTAACTTTCTTATTCTTAAAATATTAATATTATTTGTATAAAAAAAGTCATTATTATTTATTTAAATAAAAATATATATAAAAAATTATAAATACCCTTACTATCAATTATAATTATTTATAAATACTCTTTAATTTTTCACCCTACAAACATTCAAATTTCTTATTTTATAGTTCTAATTGATTTCAAACACTTCTTATTTATTGATTTTTTTATTTTATTCTAAAATTAAAAAATTGTGAATCATTCTTTATCTTATTCAAAAATTTAAAAAATGCAAATTGAAAGAGCACATAGTGCTCCTCAATATGCTAGTAAAACATAATTTATGTATGTGAAATTAATATTATATGTAACTTATACATGAATTTTTTTTTTCTAAATTTTTACTCTATTTATATAATTTAATTTTTAATGTATCAAAAATTATTTTAAAACATTTAAATTTAACGTAAATTTTAATTATATTTGATTTTATTATTTAAGTGATAAATTTAATTACTCTTAACCTTTTAAAATTTATATTAATTTAAATATTAATTACTTATTTACCTATTAATAAGTGTCATTAATGAAAATTATATATAATAACATATTCAAATTGTTAATATTTTTTAAATTAATTAAACATTAATTATACTTATTTATCTATTTTAATGAATAAGTACTCTAATAAATATTTAATTTAAAATATATTTTTTAATTTAATCAAATACTTTGAGTTATATATTTTTATACTTATTATTTTATTTTTTACATCTTCTCAAATGTTAAATATATTAAATATTTTATGATAAAGTTAATTTTATGAGTTTTTTATTTTTCTTATGAGATAATTAAATTAAAAAATAATTAAACTATTTTTCTTACATACATTTGATTAATTTTTTTTATAAAATATAAAAATTAACTAACACATTATAATTCAAAAAAATTATACAAATATAATATAAATGAGTATAAAAAAATTAATTTTATATTTAATTTAATGAACATATATGATTATGTTACTTCACATGAGAATTTGTGCTCGAGTGGAGGTCCACGTAAAACGATGCTAGCACTAGTCACAACCCGGCGCATGTTAGCGAGAAGAAGCTCCGAAACTGGGACGGAGAAAGTTATGAGAGAGGCGGAAATCTCAAAGATGCAGCAACTAATTTATCCATCTCTTTCTCTTTCGCTCAACTGTGCTTTTAACCAAACTTCACTTCGCTAACAACTTTGGCCTCTCTTCTCTATAAGTTGATCTCGTCACGCTTTTCCCTCCCATTCCATTCTCTGCGATCCCCTTTCGATCTCTCTTCCATGGAGTCCTCCGCTGCCATTCGATCATTTCACTGTATCTCTCTCTCTCTCTCTTAGTGTGTGTATTTTGCATATCTATTATGAATGTGATTTCTGCTGGTGTGTTTGCGATTTCTGATCCTGCTTTGTTGCTTTTCTTGTTTGATTTGCTGGAATTAATGTGGTATGTGGGCGGAAATGAAAATTAAAATGAAAGTGACTGAGAGTATGTATACTGTTTTTTGAAATTTTGTGGCAAACCAATTCTATTGAACCGAGGCGTAACAGTTGGATTAGGTTGTGATTTTCGAGCTTGGAGGAGAATCCAACCTCGGAGAAGCTTGCGAGTTTTGTTTTGTGACAATGTTAGAAACATTTCATGGCTGCGTTTATGCTCTTTCGCATTGTGTTTTTGTTCAAAACCTCATCGGTTATAAAACTCTCTAATCATTTTAAATTAAATGCTGAACTTGAGCTGCTGCATGTTTAAGGTGATATGCTCCTTGGATCTCGTCAAGATCAAAATGGATTGCTCAATTTTGTCCATTCGAGCTGATCTATGAGCATCTTTCTGGTCTATGGTGTTTTATAAGCACGCTTGATCTCATTAGAAAGATCCTTGAGACGTGTATTATCAGCCATTGGAACTGATGAAAGCACCAAATATAATAGGTAGTGCAAGAACAATGAAACAATTGAATAGTAATGAATGAAACTCTCAGCAGTAGTATTATTAATCTCCAGTAACCAGTGACCAATTATACAAGGTAGTCACTCAATCACAAGGTTGAAGGATAGAGGAAGGTCCTCATAGATGAGTTATCAGAGAGAATAGAAGAAAATACCCAGTGAGACATGAGATGGAAATGAGATACAGATACAACTTTCACACCCTGCCTTCTCTTAAATCCATACTCCAACACTAGCTCACAAAATCCTTCAGGAGATGGTTAGGCCACTTGGTTCTGATGCTCCTCCTTTGCTTCACCCTCATCCTGGGCATTAGTTATAACATCTTGATCTGAGTCATCCAATCTGACGCGACTCCCCTCAACTAACTGCTCCATGTCATCAGCTGACCTGTCATGTCCACCCTTTACAACTTAGGATGAAATTTCTGGTTCTGCTGATTTAATCTTTTATGAGAAATTAAAACAGGCTTACTGCCAAGGATCTTAGATGCTTTTTTGGATTTGCACAAACCTTTGAAACGTTTCATCCTGGAGTAGCTAGTTGTCTTAGCTTGCTTGACTGGTTCATTATTGCTGTAATATACAGAGCTTAATTTAACTTTATTTTAAAAAAGAGTAAGAGTTGAAGAGCAAATATGAAGAAGTGAAGAGAGATCCCACACAGCAGCGGGAAAGTTATTTTATGCTAATACTAAGTATCACTTATTTACCAGAAACACGTGCATAATTTTTTTCATAAAGACAATTGAATGTACTCCTTGGTGTTTCAAGTAACCAAAGGATGCTCTCAAATCACCTAAGAGCAGGTGATTGACATTCTGATGCAGGAGCAGTAGAACATGAAATAATTAGTAGCAGGGTTATTTTTTTAATTTTATAATATTTTTATTTAATTTTCGCGGCTTCTGGTTATGGGTAGTATTTTAGGTCAAATATGTGCTATTTAAGAGTTTAGGTGACTTATTTGTAAGGCCCAAGGGTTCCTAAAGGGCTTGGATTAGTAGTGTGTGTCAAGGATTATATTTTGAATCATGAATCCAGAATTGTAAAGAACTTTCTTCTTTCCTAGTGTGTTATACCAGAAGAACCAGCCCATTGGCTGTGTTTGACTCATTCTTCTCTCAACATTCTCTATTTCTTGGTAGAACCTATCTAGACTCTGTGTTCTACACCACATTCTGTTGGGTCATATAGTACACGAGATCACTACAACCTTTGCTTTTTTACTTTGGTGGTGCCTATAGGCTGTATATTATTTACTATTTGATTGGAAAAAGTTTGTCAGAAATCATCGCATCGAGTTCGTAATTTTATTCTTTTATTAATTTACTTTTGTTAAATAGAAAAATGAATTCCTTTCGTTTTCCCCCCTGACTTGTTGAAAACAGGTTAGTTTCTTTATTTAAAGATTCTAAATGTTTTTTGGGTTAACTTAAAGCTTCTTTATTTGTTACTTGTCTTTCCATTATAGCATGTATCCTAGCCAGCCGCCTAATCTTCCATCAATTGGCTTGGCTACAGAAGAGTGCGCTGCCTTGAGTCAAGTTTGCAATTTGACAAATATTGTTGCAACCTCAACACAATGATCGTGTTTATCAGACACCAAATCTTTTATAATGATGCCATTTGGGTGTTTTTAAGGGTTTTAGCTTATATTGTCTAATTTTGTGAATTGAATTTTTTAGTTACATTAGTATCATTTTTGGGTGTTTGTTTCCCTATCCTAACATACACATTAGACACACACATGTGCATGCATGCATGCATTACTATTGTCTCCATATGCCTATATCAAGTCCCTTTTACTTGGATGATAGTAAAAAATAAAAGCCATTGCAATCAGATGCTTAATTGTTACTCTTGGATTTCAGATCCCATAGGCACTATGTCCCATATGCGATCCTCACTTGAGAAGCCAGGTGTAGTTCCCAGCCATAATGTCAGATGGAACTCTAAAAGTAGGCTTTTCATCCAGCGCTTGGCAAATGGTGAGAAGCACATTAATTCTCTCACCAAGCAGAAGCAAACACTAGTGTTGTGTGCAAAAACAGCTGAAGCTATCAACACAACCAAGTCTGACGGTGCGTTATTTTGATTGTGAAATGAATTATGTACTTATGTTTTTTGTTCTTTTTGGCTGTTGGTTGAATGAGGTAAGTCATATTCCTTATTATTATAATTGTCTTTTGAGTTCTAACTTTTAAACAGTGCTTTTATTCTTAAGATTTTGAAAAAAAATTATCAGTTGCAAAAGTTTTGGTCAGCAGGTTTATATCTTTATATACGTAATCCAAGATAATGTTCCCTTCTGTCTTTATATACGTAATCCAAGTTTTGGTCAGCAGGTTTATTAGAAAGAAAAAGATAGAAGAGAGTATTTTTCCCTTACAAATAAAAGCTGTGTCATTTTTTGTTGTATCTTTATTTTTTTTATATAAGTATTATGTATTTTATGTGGATATTTAATAGTAGAAATCATTCTACTTCTGTTGCTGATGATTATTATGCTAATTGAGAAAGTCTGTTTGGTTACATGCTATAACTCTGTTATGCTCTGAAGAAGTTGGCCATTAGAGTAGTTTTTGTTTTTTTACTCAACATTCTTATTCCTTTAGACCTGATAATTATATTGTGATGTTGCAGCTTCTTTGGATAGCACTCCACAAGACTCATTGGAGAAAAAGCCTTTGCATACTGCTACTTTTCCTAATGGATTTGAGGTCTATAGCTATCCTTTCCTTTTATTTACCTGCAACTTCATATTTCTTATTATTGATAAATGATAACTTGGTGGGAATTAGCAATATTATGCCCATGAATCAAAAGATAGAAATTCTTCACTTATGATTGCTGGCTTTTGTCCAAGACTGCATAATTGCATTTATTAACAGCCATGTTTCAATGTGAATCTGATAAACTCCTACTTATGTCTGGTTTGCTTATGATCAGGCTTTGATATTAGAGGTCTGTGATGAGACTGAAATTGCAGAACTGAAAGTAAAGGTGATCTTCTAGTCTCTTGTGCTTTTGTAAAATTTGAAGTACGGTACTTTAATAACAAGGTTGAAAAGAAACTTCAGAGTCTATGCTTTTAAGCACGAAGCCATAGAGGTGGGATGGTTTTCACACACACGCATTAAATTTGATTTACTCAAGATATGTCAAAGGATCATTGAAAGTGAGGTAATGGTAATGGTGCTTTTGTCAATTTTGGCATATTGTCATTCAAGCTTGAGATAGTGGTGCTTTTGTGCCCATGTCCTATCTGAATATATCACTTTTATTTTCTTGTAACTCAATTTGTTTTCTTTGTTGAATAAAAGTTTAGGGGGAAGAGAGGCTACCTATCTTGTAATTCAAAATTTGATCATAAACAATTGTATCAGTTTAGTATTTGATACAACATTCTAACTTTGGTCTAACTACACATCTTTAATTTGTACCGGGGTAATCGAAATAAGCATGCTTTTAGCTGGATGTTTATGCAAAATCCTGTACATGACCTTAGTTGACTTTTTATTGTAATAGGTTGGAGAGTTTGAGATGCATCTTAAGCGAAACATTGGAGCAACAAATGCTCCTATGTCCAACATATCACCAACTACACCACCACCTATTCCAAGTAAACCTATGGTTGAATCAGCACCTGGTACACCGCCACCATCACCACCTAAATCATCTCCAGAAAAGACCAACCCTTTTGTAAATGCTCCCATAGAGAAGTCATCGAAGTTGGCAGCATTGGAAGCTTCTGGTACCAATACCTATGTCCTAGTATCATCTCCTACGGTATGTCGTCTATCAATATATGTAATAAGCTCTGCTTTCACTAATTTATTATCTTTGACTCGTGCTATGTAGAGTTTGCAATCACTTTTGTCTTTCTTTCTCTCTACTGACAGGTTGGCTTATTCCGAAGAGGAAGAACAGTGAAAGGGAAGAAACAACCTCCTATCTGTAAAGAGGTACATGTATCTTTGTCCATCCTCCACCGTGGTGTTTCTAAGTCATTAGCTTGTTATTGCCTAGATCACATAATTCACCTGATACTCCCTTCACTCCGGCTTCTTATTGTGAACTCCCTGCATTGTTTCTGGGAGCAGATGTGCCTGTCGCTCACTAAGATTCTGCAGTTCACAAACTAACATTTACAGTTTGATGCTGGTTCGTGTTTAACCAGTAGCATGTGAGCTGCCGCCGTGCCATACTGCAGGCGTGATGGGTCCAGCCTATGTGTTGGCCTGATTGCTTGTCAGCCTAGGTCTCCTGATGGGAACTCGCTAACGTGCATATGTTGACTTTTGAAATCAATTTAACTAACAAAACCAGATTATGGTATTAAAAAAAGTGATAATTAATAATGAAACGCGTGTTTCAGCTTATACAATATAAATAAAAGCTTTTCTATTAATAATGGATTTAATTTTGATCCACTTTACACTATGTTTTAATCACGTATTGATATGTCATTAAAAAAAGTCTACAATTACCTTAAAAGTCACTTTTTTAATGATATAACAATGCGTGATTAAGTAATAGTGTAAAAAATTTTACACTAACCGTAAATCAAAATTAAACTCTTACTATATTACTTTATATCTATTCTTTCATTTAAAATTTTTATTGATTATTATTCATATAAACAAAACATACTATTGAGTCACAAATACATTTAAAAAATGTAAATAATAATTTAAAAATTTTAACAATGATTTTATTTTTTATTTATAAATAATCACTTTAAAAACAAATTATATAGACTCACTGGAGGCACACCAGCACTGTAATTTATTTATTTTTCAGTTAGACGTTTTGGCCAATTTGCATCCGCATCTGCACTTGCTTCCATATCCAAATTGTGTGATCTTGGTTAAGACCACAAAAAGGATCGTCAACTTTCTTTTCAGTCGAACATTACATATCATTTTTCAGTTTTGTGCTGATTTCCATCTCTTTATTGATATTTCTGTTACCAGTAACTAAAGCAGTTAATTGTAATCTTAGGTTCTAAATGTTGGCACCTGGCACACAATTGGGACAAAATATCAGTAAATTATAACGAAGAGGATTATTTTGCAAACTTACGTGTGAAAGATACAGATTAGAAATTCTTTAGTATTCAAATATAGGTTGACCCTTATTTCTCTACTGGGGTAATTGTTAATATAACTTCTATCGTACAGATGCGGCGTCATGTTGTTTGAGGACCTCACTTTCATTGAACTGACTACAAATCACTTCCAATATCTTCATTTCCTAATTCAGTTTTAGCATTTCTGCATGAACTCAATTGTCTGTTTTCAATTTTAACACCTCCAGGGTGATGCAATCAAAGAAGGGCAAGTCATAGGGTATTTGGATCAGTTTGGCACTGGACTTCCTGTTAAGGTGATCTGTCTCAGTTTCTTTAATTGTGGGTCCTTCCTAAATATATACTTCTCCTGACTGGTTTTATTTTTGAAATCTTGCAGTCAGAAGTGGCTGGAGAAGTTTTAAAGCTACTTGTTGAGGATGGAGGTATAACGTCTATAACCTTCCATTAACAAAATGACTTGAATTGATTGATATGGGACTCAAGTAATACAGGGCTTCTGAAGAAAGAGTGGTAGAAGTGTTGTTCATCTGGATTTGAAATAGGGAAAGCAATAGTGTGCCTCCGGTAATAAAATATTGCAAAAATGATATGGCAACTCCTAAGAATTCTAGTAGTCTCTATTTTAGGTCTTCTGAAACATTAGTTGCAAGGAAGAAACAAATTACAGGCAAACATTAAGACTGGAGAAAAATGGCTTGTAGTAAGGCCAGTACATCCAGGACCTAAGAATCTAGGATCCACATTCTCACACATTCCATTTGTAATATGAAAGATATTTAATTGTCATACCAAATAAAGGGGATCTTCAATTCTCTCATCAATGATACTAGGGTAGTAGGGTATCTTACATACCAGTGTGATATTCATGAAAGGTTAGTTTAGCTAGTATTGAATTCCCTAATTACTGTTGACTAAATTGAAACATATTTTCTGGCTCTCGGAGCTGGTGTTGATATAATTTCTGCTACTGTCTTGTTAGCAAGGTTCTTGATTGTGTTGTGTCCTGTTGCAATATTTATTGCTCACTGTCAAATGCCCAGGCCATATTATCAGTTTTTAAACCTATATAGCACACCAATGATTGACAGTTTACATTTTTTTGTTTGTTTGTAGCCGTGCTGAATTTCTTATTTATTGTTGTTTACGATTTACAGAGGCCGTTGGTTATGGAGACCCTCTTATTGCTGTCTTGCCGTCATTCCATGACATCAAGTGAGATAGCCTTTTCCTATTTGTGATGATTAATCATGCGGAATTTATTTTTTGGGGATTGAGAAATAATTGTTTGTACTTCGTACCTACATATTGGGGAAAGCGGCTCCTTTGTTGCAGACCTTACCTTGTATACTATTAACTTAAATTGTATTAGATTAGCCATTCCAAGATCACCTTACTATGTATCTTAGTGAAGGGACGCAAGCCAAAGGCTTTACATACACTTTGAACCAACTGAACTTAGCTGGAGTTTGCTTGCTTGATTACATATATATGCTTTTAGTTTTTACCACAGGCATGCCCACTACCAATCCAGGCCTTCACGGTCTTCATTTTCATACTCGTGGTAGCAAAAAGTCGTTCAGAAATATATGGCATCAGAGGTTGCCTTAGCCACCATCCGTTGTATTACGAGCAAAACTAAGCACCCCGCACCCCTGCCCAAGCTTTATCCTACAGTGCATTACTAATAACGATCAGCAAGAAAACTAAAGGCCATTTCTACAAGAAGATAAATGCCAAAGGCCATTCAGGCATGTTCAGAGGTTAAAAATGAAAATACGTCTAAAATGTACATAGTCACTGTTTACCTGCCCAATTTCATTCGTATTGAGCACACCGTTAATCTTGATGGTTTCATCAACTTTTAACTCAGACAATGAGTTTTCAATGAATAATGCTATATACTTTGGTAGATGGGTAATAATTACCGACTGGACATCACGTGAACTTGTCTAATCTTGTCAGCACGGGCAGTAAAGCATACTGTAAATACTAACCTGATAAGGGTATGGCAGAGAAGTAGCATCGTTTCCCAATAGCTTTCAGATTAGTTGACTGCCAGCCATGAGCTTCCTTGTAACATTCCACCTACATATTGGGAAAGAAATTTTTTTGAAAAAAAAAAGGTAGAGAAAAAAAGAAACAAGTAGAAAATCAGGTCCTTACTCCTTCACTCATGGAAGAATCAAAGCTGTATGAAGGTCAAGGACATATTGCATACCGTGTCTAAAATTAAATCTTTTTCACTCAAACCACCAATGATGAAAATTGAATTTCCAATTACAACAGCAGCAGAATATCCCCTAGAACTGTTCATTGATTCGCCCATTATCCATGAACCAATACGAGGGTCAAATACCTCAACTGTTGAGATCATCCGTACTCCATTGTAGCCTCCCATGGCATATCTGCGGAGAACATTTTCTGTCATTAATTCTTTGGCATTTATTTAGCTAAAGAAAACAATATACTATGCTGCATCAATTTCGCTGAGAAATTTCCAAATTATAAAGCGAATAAGCAACACTGTTGCATAACACTCAACGTCTTCTCATACTCTTCTTGTGACTTGAACTTTGAACCAAATATCTTGATGGAAATAGATCCTTTGACCTCATTTCACCAATTGCTATGACTTTCCCAAACTTAGCCCTTAATAGCATCATTCTTGAGGTTGCTATTATTTTACTATTCATTTAACTACTCTATTTTATTTTATTTTAAAGATAGTGTTGACTATTAAGAGTTTCAATTTTGTGAGGAATGTTATCAATTCGTTAGGACTACTTTACCAAGTACAAGTAGGAAGATAAACTTTTTATTTTATTTTTCCTTGCAATATTGGTTGAATGGCATTTATATGACAACTAGATAGGCTGCTAAAGTGATAAGTAACTTCTAATCTAACATTCTCAAAATAAAAATTTTAGTGAAACCTTAGCACACATCTTAGAGAGCGAAAATAGTCGCTACATTTTCCCCTGCCACCACACCACTTTCATATAAAAATCAACGGTGTAGTTAACTTGACAATTTTGCTTGACTTAGGCATTGCTACTTTCATCTTTTGATTGAATTGATGATCTCTTCACCACTGTTGCTATAATGATTCATCAATTTATGATTTGCTAATATACGAAAAACAACCAAAATTTTACAGCTTTTGTGCTTGCATTTAACACCCCCCCCCCCACCCAAAAAAAAAAAACTTCCATGGTGATGAGATGACACATTGGTTTCATGCAATCAACAAACAAGCTAGTGCCATGTCTATGTTCATCATGATACAAGCACTAGAACGGTTTTTTCCTTCCTTTTTCTTGGTTAATTAAGCATCTAGATGTTATCAAGTGTTTATACCTCCTAGGTTCTAGTACTATTTGAATGTCTGAGCCTGTTAGACACGTTGCATGTAGTTCAACAAGAGGAAAATAGGATACTGACTTACAATTTTTCATTAAGGACAGCCATAGAATGGCAGCCTCTCTTTGTGGACATACTTTCAACTCTTGACCATGAATTCTCCCGCGGATCAAATCTCTCCACTGACCTGAGATTATAAGAGAAATCAGAAAACTGATTCACAAAACTAGCTAGAACTAGGAGAAAGTAAAAAAGTAAAAAATGGCACTTTAATACATGATCGCGTATATGATATACCACCATTTGAAGAAGAAAAAATAAATCTCTTTAGGACAATCTCTAACCTTATGATCCCTTTTTTCGCTTTGGAATAATGACGCTTACAATTAAATAAAGAAGCCTCCCAGACCATAGTATAGTTAAATGTGAGAATCAAAGTACCCTTCCTACTTGAGGGAATATAGGATAGATGAGGGAATATAGGATAGATTTTCATGATAAGAAAAAAAATCAAACAAATCAGTCTCCTAAATATAGAAGACTTTACTGATGACCTACAAACATAAATAGACACCATTGTTGTCAGAATTTATAACCAAACATAGACTTTACCATAATGAATTAAAACTACTGCTTAGGAACAATAGAAACCCAATGCTTCTTTATTTGAAAATTATTTATGATATGGAGGGACTTAAAAGAGTTGGGATCAAATAAGCTTTTATGTAATTGTTTCAGGAAATAATTTCAAAAGCATCCAAATCAGCAGTCATTCCAAAAGTAACATTATTAGCTACAATAAAGTATTTGAAGGTTATTTTAGGTGAGCAACGAGTCAAAAGGATGCATTTTCTTGAAATTTGAGGGAGACTTCAAATTTCATTTCCCTATCAATTGAATTCAACAATCATTTCTCCTGGAGATAACAATATGTGAATCAGTATTAAATAGGGGAATATTGTGAGAGATAATTTTCATCACCTATGCTGTATGACACAACCCAACAGATTTCAGCTTTAGTGTTGAAAAAATTCAAACATTTGACTGGAATAAGCCTAACCTATTGATGGCATTAGCAATTCGATGACAATCAATTGTTTAAAGAGTCAATAGATTCTTACTTCAAGTAATCATTTCCATCATATCCTCCTACAACATATATCATGCCATTAATTTCTGCTGCAGCTGGAGCAAATCTCTGGCAGAAGCAAGTAAAATGCTAATCAACAGGATTATTAGTTGGAGAGAACCATCTTCAAGCACAAATTACCATAGTTTAGTTTTTAAAGGAAAACAATGGAAATTTCACTGAATTATAATTGCATTAAATTGGATAGTACTTAAGTGTGCATCATCCAAATAATTCTAGATTCAGAGGTAGCAATTGAGGGGACTGATAACTTCAATAATGCACGCATTTGCAATCTAGAAGTTGAGCACGGTCATCTTCACATATATATAAAGATTTGAAAATGCATGAGGATTGAAAGATTTAAAAACATTGAATCACTAAGCATCTAAAAAGTTCATATTTGCAATACACATTTCTACGTAAATTTTCTTTCGCTGGTGTCCCCTTAAAAGTAGGGGTGAAAAATTCAGGGGTGAACTTTATAAGAAAATTTGTATGAAAACTCATCCCTGAATTTTTCACCCCCAATTTTAAGGGGATACCAAACTTACTCTAAGGAATAAGGGCATGGCTTTATCATCTTTATTGCCATATGTTAATTTAAAGAATTCATGATGTGTATCTGACACCAAAGATCTCCAATGCATAGTACTGAAGAGGAAAAAAAAGTCACCTTGTTCAGCATTGACCTTGTGGGGATCCAACTTCCTACATCTAGATCAAATAATTCAACCTCAGAAAAACATTGTACTCCATTGCCACCACCTATAGCAAAAATCTTCTCATTCAAAGAAATCCCAGCAAGACTTCCTTTCTTTTGATTCAGAGAAGGATGAGTGACCCACTGATTGTTCACCAGGTTGTATGATTCAACTTCACAAGAAGAAAATCAGATCTTCGTCACTTTGAGAAAGATGGTATCATGTTGACCCCAAAGAAGAAGAACTCAGAGAAAGAAAGAAGGAAATAAGAGGAATAAATGTAGGTCACAGCTAATACCTGTGTCACACCACAAATTATCATGTAAGCCGCCAATAACATAAACTTCATCATTTAACTTCACAGTAGAGGTAAATGATCGTATGGAACTCATTGGACAAAGGGACTCCAATGAATCATACGATGGACAATAGCATTCCATAGCTGACACATATGATAACCCATTATAACCACCTACTATTAGTATTGATTCATCAACACTTGATTCAGATTCTATAACAAGATTGATTTCTTGAAGTGAGATACATTCTGATGTCTTCAATTGCTGCTTCAAGCTCTTTGTCTCTCTTCTTGATTCAACCTGAATTTCCAAATGTATTACTACATCTACACAAAAGTATACTTACACTTGAAATATAAAAAAGCATCAGCAGCAACACCGTGACATCCCTCGCCCCCCCCCCCCCAACACACAAAATGCAAAACAAAAAAAATATAAAAAAGAACTAGTGGTTCCTTCACCAACAACTGCAAAGGTGAAAGAGTATGGGCATCTTTATGGGGAGAAGGGACAATTCCATGATATTAGTGAAAGAACTCAACCATACAGAATTATGAACAAATTTAAATCTGAATAACAATAAGATCCATACCAACTCCTTCTCCAAGGAACTGATTTTTTTTTCCTGTTTGAACTGATTTAACTTCAACTTGTTGACTTCTAGTAGTATCTTCAAAATCAACACAAATGATACTAAATTAGTTTGGTTAAAATACCAGGATTTTAAGAGTCAGTGAAAAAAGAGGATGTCAGGGACCGTAAGTTACCTTGTCTACAATAAACTGAACATCAGGTAACTTGACATCTGAAAGCAAATCTGCTTCAGACAAGCAACCGTTTTCTATCTCAGATCTGTCTGACTGAGAAGTATTACTCTCTGAAGCTCTGGTCTCCAAGTATCTACCTTCCCATTTTGCGTTAGCAATGGACAGACTCTCGCATGGAACAGATTTAGGTAAGCAGGAATTATCATCTGTTGCAACAGAGAAGTATAGGTCCTCCATTTGCTGCTTCAAGCATTCAAATTGTTCATCAAATTGTCCAGACTCCTCTATAAAATCTTCTGAAGAATTGCTTTGTCCATTCAAACCAGATGTAATACTTGGGGCCTCCCATGTACTGTTAAACTGATCTGCAGTAGGAAGATTTAGTTCTGAACTTACAATTTCCTGAACTTCTAATCTTCCAGCAGAAGTTGTTGAATGTTCAAATAGATCACTCGGCTTTTTCTGAGGAACAGAAGAACTTTGGCCTTCCACAGCAGAACAATAAGATTGAAGACAAATTTCTGTTGGTTGCACAACTCCATGCTCATGATTATTGACTGCTTCCTCATTGACTATACCCTCCATCAATTGGCTTTCTACCTCTGAACCAGAAATTCCCAAGGCCAGTCGAACATCTGAGTCGGCAAGAGACACAATCATCTTTCCCGTAGCAGGCAAGTAAGACTGCTCAACATTTGATATTTTCATGATATGTTCCACTGCTTCCCCATTGTCTATTGTTTCCAAAGACCCATTTCCCCCACTCAAACCATGGGTATCCAAGGAGCTCCGTCCAGTGTGCTCCAGCTGTGAATGACCAATAGAATGACCATTATTTTTCAAAACAGATGAGTAAGAGCGGCCATCAAATTCCAAACCCTTGCTTTGTCCAGACAAGCCAATACCATCACCACATGAGCCCCCATATGCGTTGGCCTGATTTTGGTTAGCAACATTCAAATCTAAAGCAGGTCTCTCAGCACCTCCACCTTTCTGCCTTGAATTAGACAAGAGAGTACCCTGCATTGCTGTATTTTTTGGGAGGGAACTACTTCCAGTAACTGATGAAGATGAAAACATGGAGATCAACTTATTTGTTTGATCTTGGTCTAATTCAAACCAAAATAATCTTGGTTCATAATAGTTATCAGTGATTATAGGACCAAACTGATCTTCTAACAAGGGCTGGCACTGCATCCGAGTCTGGAATTTTACCTTAAAATTTTGCAACAGAAAAGAAAAACTAAAAGTGAATTCTAATCTTTGAATAAACCTGAGATATGACATTACAGCCAAACTGACACAATGATATAGCATCATGCTCTACCTGTGCTGCAAATGGAGTGCAATTTGAACCATCCTCAGTCCACCCATGAGGATTAATATTCAGTCTTCCTACACTTGCAGCTTCAAATACACCATGTAGCCTCCTATCACTATAGTTGAACAAAAACAGAGGCAAACCAGGCCAAATATTCTTCACATAAGAGATATGTGCAGCCGGTAGGCCTGTTCAAGAAATTTAAAGTTAATTTACAGATAATGCAGTTTGTCTCGATATGAAGAATGTTTTGCTTGCTAGGTAATTAGATTTTTGGGATACGATCAACTAACCAAACAACTGTTTCTGAAAGCATTCTTTGAATGTATTGTACTTGCACCCAAAGATAACTCCACCTAGCTCAGACTTCCTCAGATTTCTAGCACTTATGCTGTAATTGACTGATGATGCATGTTGCGACTTTTCCTTCAATGTATATGTCTCAGTCTTCCTCCCAGCACCCATCTATTAAGGCAGAAATCACAAGTATCAGTCGTGAAATTTAAAATGGAATTCCACACAACATGCAGTTGTGCTACATTTTCCTTGTCCTATTCCAACCTCACCTAAAATGGCAACAAAGAATACAAAGAAAATGAGTATAAAAGCATCAGATTTAAGAAAGCATCTACAAATTCCTAGTTCATTTCATCACTTAGTATTCAGCTTTGATTTTTGAGTTTTCTATCTAAAATTTTTTCATGCAAAGTCACAGTAAACAAATCACGGTACAAACTGAAGAAGCATGTGACCATCAGCTGTCAAGTAAACAAGTATTGTCACACTCATTACAAAGACGAAACTCCCGCTTCCAGAAGCAACATACCGTGAAGGAAAAGGAGGAAAGGCCAAAAAAAAAAAAAAAACAGGTTGCCGGGCAAAACGAAACCAAACAGCAGATTGAAATTTTCCATAGCATTAAATAACAAAACAAACGTCATAGATTCAAAACAATCAAACACTCAAAAAAGCACCTGTACGGCAGAAAAAAGGCCGAAAAAATAATTTACAAATTATCAAAGGATTTGGATTCTCTCATTTTTATTAAGAACATGAAAGTATTATATTATAAGAGAGAGACAAAAAAATTTACCAAGGGATCTACCATTAAAATAGCTTGTGTCTTTCTCTATCATAATCCAAATCCATTAAAAAATAAAGTTATACTACAAAAAGAAAAAAAAATCAACGCAAGAACATCAACAAAAAAACTTAACCTCCGAGCTGCCTCGGTTGCGCATCGTAAATCCTATGAATAATCCGCATGAAACAAATTTGAATTTATGAACTGGTTTTTTTTTCTTTCTTTCAAGCAGGTACAAATTTCTCGAACAAATATACTAGAAGTGTGACATTAACATTGAATGTGTATAATCAGTTTTTCAAAAAAATGTAAAATAAAACAAAAAGAAATCCGAAAAATGTATAAAATAAAACACTCGCTCTTAGTCCCGGGAATCGGCAAGAAAAATGATGAAGAACCGAAAGCAACGATGAACAGAAAAAGGAAAGTAGGAGGAACTTCCTATTTCCTTACCGAAACGTCGCGTTTCAGAGATGATCGTCCAAATAATCGAAGACGAAGCGTCGCATGCACCCTCTCGGGAACGAGAATGAGCTAATATGCAGCTCTTTTCACAGCAAGAGCAAAGAGAGTAGAGAGAGTGCGCTCAAAACGATCTTCAAACGAACTACGCAGAAATGCGAGTCCACGTTGGGCTGTTTGTTTCTCGGGAAAATTTTGGTTTGCAGAAGAAGGAAGAAGAAGAAGAAGAAGAAAAAGCGTGCCTAGCTAGGGCTTTGACTGGTTAGGAAGTATAAAGAATACACAAAAACGAAGTGAGAGGAATGATATAGAAAAAGATGAGTTGACAGACAGAGGTTACTGCAGTCTGCAACTCGGGTCCTGAAGCGCTAAACGTGCCAATGCCATGCTTCCTGTCATTCCAAATCTGTTTTTACGAAGGGGTGTGCCGTGTGCGGTTATTTCGTTGAAATTACCTTGTTGCCCTCACGTGTCGATTCACTTAACGTTTTGTACTTTCACGTGGCATGATAGCGTTGAAGCATAACTCCATAACCTGTTATGGATGGAATGCGAGGTTACTTGCAATATTTATGCTAGAGACAATCAGACAGAGTAGAATGCACGGTATTACCCAAAAAAAAAAACAAATAACAAAAAAACAATTATAATAAGAATTTATTTTTTATACACAATAAGATTTTTTTATAGTATTATTTAATTATATATTAATAAATTATTAAATGAGTTTGAATATTATTATAATTTAATTTTAATTTTTTTAATGGTGTACCAAAATATTATTAAATAATAATATGAAGTTTCTTTATATTAATAATATATCAAGATTAAATTCTTATAATAATGAAAATAGTTTAATTTTTAATAATGTACCAACACAATATTAGATGATAATGTAAAAAGAAATTATACTAATAATGTATCAAAATTAACTCTTATAATAATGAAAGTAATTTAATTTTGATATATTATCAATGTAAAAAAAATTATATTCTCATTTAATAATGTGTTGACACATTATTATAATAATTAAAAAATTTAAATAATTTTTGTGATATTTAAAATCTTTTAATAATTTATCAATACATGATTAGATAATAATATAAAATAATTTTAAACTAACAATGAATTAAAAATAAATTACAATATAAATATTGAAGAGATAAATTTTGTTAGCTTATTTTGCTAAAACTTATAATCAAAATATTCAAAAAATAAATTTTTGTTGAAAATTAATTTGAGTGTAAAATAATTAAAATCAATCACTTCTACAATAATAAAAACTGCTTTTATTTTAGTAGCTTAGCAAAAATAGGAGAAGAAGACTGTTGGATAATAAAGTCCTCTTGGCTTATCACCTAATTTTAGTCGAAAATAGAAAATTTGAAAAGAAATTAGAATCACTTGTAAGTTGTAACTTGAGGATAAAATAGAAATAAAGCAATGCGTAATTCAACAAAAACAAAAACAAATAAAGCAATGCGTATCCCGAAGGAATTAATGGGGTATGGGTGTGGAGGACGGAAAGTGGTTCCTCTTCTTCTCTAAATAAGCTTGGCAATTTCAACTTATTCTTCGCCCTGTCCCGAATGGGTTTTTTATTCGTAGAATTTGAAGTGGTTAGGGTTGTTAATTCTTATAGAGCAGATTAAGTGCAGATTTATAGTAAATTCATTTCGCCTCGCATTTTATATATATAAAAAAAAACTCTAAAAACATATTTGGTTTAATTTAATTATTTAAAATAATAGTTTTTTTCATTACAAAAACTATTTTTACTTTTTAATAACATATTTGGGTTGTCAAATTAAAAGTTATTAATTATTTTGTTATATTAAAAATAAGTTTTTTTAAAAGTTAGAATTTAAACATTTTACTTATAATTTATTGTGATTACTTCATAGCTTTGGAATATAAATACTATTTTATTCTTAACTAAATAACTTGTCTAATTATTTCATATATCTTTTAGTGATTTAATATCTAAAAGTAATTATTTTTATACAATCTAAACAAAAAAATTTATCTTAAAATCGATTATAAACTAACATAACTAAATTTAAATTAATTTTATCATAATTAGTTTTTTTAAAATAAATTATACATTTAATCGATTTTTAACATGATGTTTTTTCCACAACTAACCTAAACACAATATAAGTTAATTTTGTCACTTGTTATTTATGTTATTAGCTTTTCAAATGTATTTATTTACTTTATTAATTCTAAATAGAGGTGATAGAAGTATTCTCATCTTTCAATTACATGAAATGATATTTGACTTTTAAGATTGTGATTAATTATGCTATTTATATAATTATGTTTGAAAATTTTATAAGAACAAGGCGTGTGTGTTTTAAATATTTTTTATAAGAGTGTGTTCAAATTTTCATCTCTAAGACTTACGGAATAAGGGCAAATAAGATGCTAATTTGGAAGTGTAAGGTGAGATGATGTTAAGCAAAAGAATAATAGTATTTAGCCCGAAAATATGCCCGACATCTTAGTGTCCAAATTAGGTGGAATTTCCACTTCATTATATATATTTTTACTTTCTTATTAGTTTTCCTTTTCTTTCTTTTGCATTACCCTCTACACAATACCCTAGCCTTTCCAAATTCCCTACCTTGCCTATCTGATTCATCCTCCCCCATTTGTCTCATCTTCCTTCCAAATTCACCTTGCCTTTTTTCTCTTTTTATCATCAATGGCAGTTGTGGTTCCCCAATAGCAGTTTCACAACAAGCACAAAGAGGACATCCACATCACCATCCGAGCTATCGTTGATGCTATTAGGACCAACCTCTGCCTAGGATGGAAGTCCATTAATCTGCTACCAAGATGCATGTCGAGCTCTTCAAGTCTTAGGACGTTGTCGTTGGCAACGGCACCACCACCGTGGTTGTCATCGTTGGCACCCTCCTTAAGCAGTGTCGTTTGCTCTTCTCATATGGCATTTCACTCCACTATAGTTTTCGATTCATTGCACAATGTTTTAATGAAAGTTATTGATTTGCTCATGGTCATGACTATGCTTGTCGAGCACTCTAATTGTTGATCAAATTTGCACTCTGGTCAACAAGGTAGAACTCGACGTTGCTGGCGCTGTTGTAGTTGATGTCGTGTGGTCGGTGGTGAACCTAGTTAAGTTTTATTGCGCTGAATGTTCTTAACTTGCATTTTAACTTTTTCAATTTGTTTTTAAAAACTATTAATTATATGTAATTAAATTGTCACCTCACTTAACCACCTCATTCTAATAATTTTATTCGAGTAATTTTTTTTTGGCTAACTAGTGGTACTCTGAGCAAAAACCTACCTATTAACAAGTCTATCTGCAATATATGAGTGTGTCTATTGGAAATTTGTAATAAAAATAGTCAATTAGGATGAATGAAAATATAGAGAATATAAGTACTAAATGACAAAAAATTATTAGCCTAACTACAAATGGCAAAATGCAATTGTTCATTATTGTGAAATTGAGAGAAGTTGTATCTACGACACACTTGTCTTGTTGGAAAAAATATATATTTCATTCATTCATTTTTTAGGCCATATTTTGGTTTTTCTATAAATTTTTATTTGTCAACAAAACAAAATTAACCATTATGATTATACCTTCTATAGATAAGTTGTGGTAATATTTTTAATTACCTAATACTATTATATAAAACATAGTTTATGCAAAAAAAATTAATATAATGTGTTACTCATATATGAATTTTTTATTCTAAATTTGTTACTCATTTGATATAGTCTTATTTTCTATGTATTCACAATTTATTTAAAGGAGTTCAAATTCAATTTAAATTTTAACTATATTTGATTTGATTTTATTTAAGTGGTAGATTTAATTACTTTAACTTTTCAATTTTTATATTAATCTTAATATCAATTACTTATTTATCTATTAACAAGTATGATCAATGAAGATCATACATCTTAACATATTCAAGTTGTTAATATTTTTCAATTTAATTAAATATAAATTATATTATTTACCTATTATAATGAACAAATACTTTAATTTGAAATATTTTAAACCTTAATAAAAAAAACTTCAAATTATATATTTTTTGTAGTTATTATTTTAATTTTTTAATATCTTGCTATACACAAGATATATTAAATATTTCATGATAAATTTAATTTTTATGATTTATTTTTATTTTTCTTGTGAGATAATTAAATTTGAAAGTGATTAAGCTATTTTTCTTACATAAATTTGATTAAAAATTCTTAGAAAAAAATATCAAAATGAATAACACATTATAATTCATAAAATTTATATACATCTAATATAATAAACATTTGCATCACCTGAGTAATAAAATTAGTTATAATTATAATTACAATGAATTATTTATTAAATTATCAAAACTAAAGTAGAATATTTATATTTAAAAAGAAAGAAAGAAGGGACTCACGTTGGGGCGGGAATAACGTGAATGTTGATGATGATAGTCAAGTTTGTATGAACACATTTTTTGTGGTGTGCGGTCCAAGCAGTGATTAACAACATAATTGTTTGGGTGGATTGTACTAGACCACAAAAAAAAAAAAAACTACACTTGTAGTCTTCACGGCCATAGCAATATAGCATGCATATTTGAATTCCATTTTCATGGTGATAAGTTAAAATACTAGCATGAAAAAAAAATAAAGACGTGGGGATTGACTTTCCAGTATATAATTAAAGTTATTTAATAAAGCCTAAAAGAGATGTCAGTTATCAACAAACGGCTGATTGTAATAATAAGTACTTCTCATTTTAAGTGTCAGATTAAATATTTAATTTTTAAATTATTATTATTAAAAGAGTTTATAATAATAATACTTTTAAATTTGGATAAGGTTAATCTTATATTTAAAAAATATAAGAGTACCAAATAAGAAATATCAATTGATTACATGCTACCAATGTTGCTTATTTTATTATGATGTATGGTGTATTTGTAAATTAATTGGTTTTTCTTTTTTTAATAAAAAATTTAATGAATTTATTATTATCCAGTAAAAATCCATTATCTTCTTCTAAATCAGAATATTTGCCGTCGCGTGGCCGAAATAAGAGTCTTTATGAAAACACCGTTTTATTTCCTCACTATTTCAGGTAAACGCTGCTTGAATTTTAAATGTTGAAATTACGGCAGTGTCCTAAAACAGCATAGCATTTAAGTTTTGGTGCTTTTTTTCTTGTCTTTTTTGTTTTGGTGAAAATTTTTCTTGCGGCTTTATAGCATTTTAGATTGGAATTTGAAATTTCTTAAATTATAATTTGAGCAAAAAATTATTTCTTGTTGCTTTTACTCAAATTCTAATTTTAAGCTTTAAAACTTTAATTTAAATACACACTTAATTTATTTTGATCTAACATATTTCTGATGCCATCTCTTTAAATTTACACTAGCTGCAAACAAAGGTGGAGAGAGGGGGCAGCGGGATGTAATCGCGCCCCTCAAGTTTGTAATTATTATTATTATTATTATTATTATTATTTTATTTTTATATAATTTTATTTCTTTACTTTATTATTCTATTTTTTTTTTGTTAGACTTTTTCAATCTTGATCTCCCTTTTATTTAGTTTCTCGCCTCGCCCCTAACTGCAAACAAAACCTGTTTAAATTTGGGATTTTGCTCATTTATTAAGAGGCAAGAGCAATCCAATTATCAATTGACTCTCGTTTAATATACCAAAACAAATTAAAGATAACTTATTGGCATTCATTTTCATATGGAAAAGATGAGTGTTCCGTGCGAAGTTTGGTCACACTTTGGAAATTGGCACTTAACTTCCATCAGTTTGCCAACGTTCCTTTATCTTCCTTTGTTAGGTGATATGGCTGGTGTCTGATTTGCCAGACTTTTTTTCTTTTAGTCTTTTTTGAGTTTCTTAGACAGGAGTGGTTTTTTGTTTTATGTTTTGAAATTTTTAAAATCTAAATCTAATTTTTGTTTTGAGTTTCAGTTTTAAATTTTGAGTTTTAGTTTTTTGTTTTGTTTTTTGAGTCAAGTCACTTTCTTTATCTTGTCACACTATGAATTCACTTAATATAAAAAAACATTGACACATAAAAATAATTAAAAATGACAATAAAATAATTAAGTCTAGAGAAAAATTAAAAAATAATAATATAAATTTTGACAACAAAAATATAAATATTATAAAACTATAAAAATGATAATCATAAGTAGTGGGACCAACCACGATAATAACAATAATAATAAAAATAATTATAATGCTTATATAAATATCTATTATACACATGTTTTAATCCAAACATAAACATAAATATTAATGTTTTAATTCAAACATAAACATAAATTTTCAAAGATTGATGACAATATCTTTCTTCCGCTTATCTGATAATGTCAAAAACACGTCCCTCCATAGAGGGTCATCTTTCAACATCTTTACTGCCTTTGTAAAAGGAGCAGTACCAATGCCTTCAAGTTTGTCAATGATGCTCAAACAAGTCATCAATTTCTTATTTGCTTCATTGTTGTCCCATCTACTTCCCTTGTAGTATTAGATGATGACCCTGCAACTTGGTTGGTGCTTATATTCTCCAAAATATCAGCTTTTCTTTTGGAACTTTCTCCCATAATTATCAAAACATTAGCAAATGCTATTTGAATGTTCTCTCTTGCTTTTCTTTTTTTGGAGTCAGAACTAACGTTTGTTTTCTTTTTTGTTTGATAGCTATGTTCCCCTTTATCAAAATCATTTTCTCATTCACTGTCATCATTACTTATCGAAAGACTTTTAGTAGAAGGGTGCTGATTTGCACCAGAGACGGTTGTGTCCCAAAAAATGATGTAAAATTTATCATAATGAAAGCATCATTTCTTCTTAAATTGCTTTACTGACTTATATTTCTGCAATATCATATTTGAATTATTAGTATTTTGTAAAATTAAAAAATATCACAAATATGTAAATATTAAATTATAACACACATTACATAACTTCTTGCATTCATCATTTGAGGCAATAATTTGTCTCGTAGCTGAATTGTACCCTAATTCAGTCTTCATTTTAATCAAATTAGTAAAATCTTTCCATCTTCCTCTTAATTGATTGTATTTGTTCTTGAATTGCTCCATTGTGTATTCCTTGACAAATTTTGTTTTTAGTTCTTCCTTGATATGTTTTCATGCTGCCTTTGTAAGAGTAGTTGTCTATCTATTACTTTTTTTTAATTTCTTCCTCCAATAAAGTTATGAAATGAGATTCAACATTTTGTAGTCATATATATTTTTTAGTTGTTATAATCTTAACCACGTCATCTCCAAACACTTCATTCTCATTTGCCATATAATAAAGTTGTCTTAAAAATGCGAGCTATTTTTATATCTAATAAACTAATTGACATGAAAGTACTTCATGGAATGAAAATTGTAGTATAAACATCATAAACCAATCAATAATTACGAAGCAAAAACGTTAAACGAACCAATAATATTCCTAACTACTACATGATAAACAATTTCACAATTTGCTAAAAAATGCAAGAGAGATGAATGAAATCACAATCAACAGAACTGATATTATTATCTCGTGAGTCATTTTACATCAATAGAATTAGAAGCCAAAACTTATTAGTGAATGAAACTTAACTGTAACTATATCGTGAGTCATTAACATCATTAGAAACCAACAAAATCAAAACCATAACTGTAACAGCATCAACCTTGTTGAGAAGAGAATGAAGAAATGATGAGAAATGTCTGTAAAGAAAATGAAAAGGTGAGAAAAAAATACAACAGAGAAAAAAAATAGTTAGAGAATAGAAGAGAGGGAAGAATGAGAGAAAATACCTTCACAAAAGTAAGAGAGTCAAGAGCAGAAGAGTCACCGACAGAAAAGGAATGATGAAGGGGATGGTGAAGGACATGAGAGATACGTGAATGGGTACAGAGCAAAAACGTGATTTTAAGATGAAAATTGAAACAAAAATCACAAAATCTATTTTTATAGTTTTGTGCCTTAGAAGAAAATAATTTTAAAATTAAGTAAAACTAATTTGAATTCTATTTTACCCGAACATGTTTTGTTGTCAAATTTGACTTTTATAACCAAAAACAAAAAACTTACGACCACTCTAAACATGACCTTAGCTTTTTTATCATAGTAACTTTAATTTTAAAACAAATTATTGAAATATTCCTAATTTAAAATTTTATTATTAATGTCACGTTAGTAATTTCTCAAACCAAACATGTGATTACTTTCTTATTTCAAATGTTTTATTATTTTCCATTGCAAAAAATAAAGTTAAAATAAAGGAAGGTATTGTTTCAACATAGAGGTTACCGAGAGTAACATGAAAGTGGCCAAAGAACATATTGTTAATCGGAAAAGGCAGATAAAATAGCCTGACAATACCGATGGAGATTGCAAATTTTTCGAGTCTTTGCTACGAATAATTAATTGTGGTTTCAATCACGAATAACTAACCATGTTTTTTCAATTTGTAATGTTTTATAAAAGTTGTAATTTAATTTTGAGGTAATTGGTTTTGTGTAACAGTATATTAATAAATAATTTGAAATCAGTGACATTTTGATAAGTAAATTAAAAATGAGAGTCGGAAAGCAAAATTTTGACCCTTTTTTAATATAAAAAAAAGTCAGCGAGGCCTAAGGCACAAAGTATTTTTAATAGATTTTAAATTCTTAAATTACAAGTAAAATTCGTTTATATATAGAACTCGCTTTTCTTACGGTGCCACAGCTCGTAACGAGTGTTCCTTTCATATTACTCATGCAACTTAGTAGTCATGACACTTAGAAATAGGACTCGGGTATGTATATTTTTTAAGTTTAATTTTGATTGATTGTAAGTATAATTCTTTTTATATTATTATTTAATAATATTTTAATATATTATTAAAGAATTAAATTTGTTAAATAATTATTATAATAAGTAATTTTTTTAATAATATGACAAAACATAATTAAAATATAATATAAATTATTTTTATACTATAATTTCGGCCACTTCCAGTGACGCCTGTCCTGTTCAGACTTGAGTCACATCTGACTCAGATCATATTTATCTTATGAGAAAATTCCAAAACGGGAAAAGAAATGCAAATTGCAAAATCCCACTTGGCACCTGCATCTGTATGGACATGGATGGTTCACGTTGAAGTCCAATTTTGAGCCTTTCTGAAATTTACGTGACAAAGGTGTTAAGAGAAGCCTTGTATATATTATCAATATCATTTATATTTATTGTGACCATGAAAAATAATAATTTGTTGGATAAAAAGAAAATAATGATTATATAATAAAACAAAATAATCATCATACAAACTTCTAAGGCTGAAAACCATCTCTCTCGTACCAAAGTGGCGCTGAAAAGTGAGGCTTGTTCATGACAAGGCCCCATTGAAGGGAGATGAAGCCCCACACTCAAACTTCCTTTGCCACTGGACCGCCACACATAAGCTATTTTCGCCCTGGCAGTGGCTCGCGTGCGCCACCACCGGAGAGCCGTGCGCCGCCGCCACACGTTACTGGAAATCATGAAATCCGCCGCGTTTGGACCAGGAAACGCCGCCGTATCAATTTATCCGTCCGCCCCCCTCGCATTATCGCAGCTGAAAAACCTGAACGCTCGGACCAGAGCGGCAGCATAAGGGAAAATTCGGTTGAACGCGTCGATTCAAACGATGGGGCTCGAGCTCGAAGCACGAGGCGAGGCGTGTTGGTCGCGCCGCTTCTCGCCATGGGCGCGTCGTTTCTGCTCTCGGCGGCGACGAGGGCGGAGGAGAAGGCGGCGACGCCATCGACGGAGGCGACGACGGTGGCGGATTTTCCGGCATCGAAACCCGAGGAACAGAAGAAGAAGGAGGAGGATGTGATAACTTCGAGGATTTACGATGCGACGGCGATAGGAGAGCCTTTGGCTATTGGGAAGGATAAAGGGAAAGTGTGGGAGAAGATGATGAATGCTCAAGTGGTTTATTTGGGGGAAGCGGAGCAGGTTCCGGTTCGAGATGATAAGGAATTGGAGCTGGAAATTGTGAAGAATTTGCACAGCCGGTGTGTGGAGAACGATAAGCGTTTGTCTTTGGCTCTTGAAGCATTTCCCTCTAATCTCCAAGAACCGCTCAATCAATATATGGATAAAAAGTATGTGTTTGAATCTCACTGTCTGAGAAAAAGGAAAAATAAAATAAATTGGATTTTACTTGTATTGGACTTATTTATCCATTTGTTATGACTTTCTTATGCAGTGGGTTTTTCATACTAAGGAAAAGAATGATAACAATACATTGATATTGGATCAAAATTAAATTCATTCTGTAATATACACATGGAATTTAATACATAGTTGAAGGTTGATAAATAGTTAGTTGGAGTGATCATTTTCTTCTGATCGTTATTTGTACAGCGAATTTGCCGTGAGACTTTAGGAAAGCTTGATAAATATTTAGTTGGCATGATAGTTAGTCAGAGTACCAATTTGATGCCTTGGCGGCTTGGCCTCTTGCATGAATCTCTACTGATACCTCTTATAATCGTTTTGATATCAACAGTTAAGGACAAGATAGTGGGTAGTCAAAATTTCCCATGACTTTAGCTATTAACCTGAGAAGTGGAGGAACTAGCATGTAGTTAATTATGAACACGTAAATTGAAGGTGCTTTACTGTTGTTATTGCAAATTGTGGGTTTGAAGAAGAATCTTCAAGATATATGATTCTGAATGTTGGCCTCCCTGTATGTTTCCATGTAAAATGAATAACAAGTCTTAGAGCTGTGCCACATGGGCCATGAAAATGGGTAAACTACTGATGTTTGCTATACTTATTTTTATTTTGCAGAAAGCCATATTACCAAAATCAGGAATTTAATTATCAACTATAAAAAAGAACTTTTTTTTATTTAAAATATATGGCAACCAATTTCTGTATCTTTGTTTCCCTGGTTCGCTACTTTTCTATCTTCATTGCTGAATACTGACCAATCTCTCTCTTTTATCTTAGTTAGATTGCTTCCCACAATTCTGCATTACTTATTCTGAAACTTAACTTTCATGGCAGGATAGATGGAGAAACCTTAAAGTCTTATACATTGCATTGGCCACCTCAACGATGGCAGGAGTATGAACCTATTCTTAGTTACTGTTGTGATAATGGAATTCGTCTTGTGGCTTGTGGTACCCCACTAACGGTATGCTTAAATTTCATCCAGACTGATGTAAATCTTTCAAATGTTCATTTTGACTCTGAAATTTCTGGTGGAGGCTAAATTAGGAGCAAGTGAAAAATATTAGACACTCAATGCTACATGCCAAATTAACTTACAAGGTGCAAATGGTAGGCACAATAAAGAGTAGCCCCTAAGGATTTTAATTCCATTATGACATGAAACACCTAATCTAAATAGTTTTAATCCTAAATAAAATAGGATAAAACAAACCCTGAATTAGAAATGAATTCATAATCCTCAAAGTTCACAAATTAAACAAAAGGTTTAATAAAACATTTTTTTATTGAGAAGAAGATTATGGAAACTTGCCTAAGGTGGTTTGATCATGTGAGAAGAAGACCAATTAAAAGGGAATATAGTCCCATTAAAAGGTAGAGTTTACTTGAGAAAATTTTAGGAGAAATCATTAAAAAAGACCCTGCACTAAATGATTTACTGAAAATTTGGTTTTTGATATAGTCCAATGGTGTCGATTAATCCATATAGCCAACTCCACCTCATGGGATTAGGCTCAGTTGTTGTATCCCTAGGTCAAGATGTAAAGATGATAATTAAGAATTGACCATTTTCTCATCTGCTTTAATGCGTGAAAAATGTCTTAATTAAAATAAAAGGACTTGATCAGTTAAATGCTTGCCATATTTATGGACTAACATAATAACTTTTGAGGACATGGTGGTTATCTTTGCATCAACAGATCTTAAGGACTGTTCAAGCAGAAGGAATTCGTGGGCTTTCAAAGGCTGATCGTAAAGTATATGCTCCTCCAGCTGGTTCAGGCTTCATATCAGGCTTTACTTCTATCTCACGCAGATCATCGGTTGATATAAGTACTCCAAATTCGTCTATTCCTTTTGGTCCAAGCTCATATCTATCTGCTCAGGCAAGAGTAGTTGAGGAGTATACTATGTCCCAGATCATCTTACAAAATGTGCTCGATGGAGGAGCCACTGGTATGTTAATAGTTGTGACTGGTGCAAGCCATGTTACGTATGGATCTAGAGGAACTGGAGTTCCGGCAAGAATTTCAGGAAAAATGCAAAAGAAAAATCAAGTAGTTATATTACTTGACCCTGAAAGACAACTCATTCGCAGAGAGGGAGAAGTTCCTGTCGCTGATTTTTTGTGGTATTCTGCTGCCAGACCCTGTAGTAGAAATTGCTTTGACCGTGCTGAGATTGCTCGGGTTATGAATGCTGCTGGTCGGAGGCGAGATGCCCTCCCACAGGTTGGCTAGCCATTACATTCACTAGTTTGCTTGACCTTCTTTTTCTTCCTCTGTACAGCCCCCCTTCCAAATTTTAGCCCTTTGTTTTCTTCCATTGTCCATTTTGGTGATATGAACTTGAGAGATTTTGCTTGTTACTAGGTGTCTGTTATCAGTACTTCTTGAATTATTTTCTTTGTCTTCAATATAGCTTTGCAATTCCACAATCATCTATGTCCCTTTAATTGATATCTCTGTTTGGTATTTTGTTAGTTTGACACAAAAATTTTGCAACTCAACCCACTGTTTTGGGGGGTGTCACTTGAACTTACCATTTCATAGTGCTGTTTTGGGATGGGTAAATTGTGATCATAAAGTTCTTATTTCTGATATTTCAAAAAATAAAGTACCTCTATTCTCTAATTTGGCATACATTGATCCCATGTGTATAGGGGGTATAAATGAGCAATCAGTAGTTGATTACATCGGTTGCATTTGATGATTAGGCAGTTGGTGTGTTTCTGGTTCTTTTTCTCTCTGCATTTGTTTCCAATTTTATGCAGTCATCCTTTATACGGGATAGTGTATGATAATATTGGTTGTGACATCATCCTTTCATTCGGTTTCAGGATCTTCAAAAGGGAATTGATCTTGGTTTAGTATCACCAGAGGTATTGCAGAACTTCTTTGATCTGGAGCAGTATCCTCTGATTTCAGAACTCACTCACCGTTTCCAGGTAAATTTATATTTGAAAATGGAACCCTTTAATCTGCTTTTAATTAATCATGAGAAGATTTCGTCATTTTGTTCCCTTATTTCTATCTCTCCATCCGGCTCTTCTTGATGTAGGGTTTCAGGGAAAGATTGTTGGCAGATCCCAAATTCTTGCATAGATTAGCCATAGAAGAAGCTATATCAATAACAACTACACTATTAGCACAGTATGAAAAGCGGAAAGAAAATTTTTTCCAAGAGATTGACTACGTTATTACGGACACTGTCAGAGGATCAGTTGTTGATTTCTTTACAGTGTGGCTTCCTGCACCAACTTTGTCATTCCTTTCATATGCTGATGAGATGAATGCACCTGACAACATTGATTCTCTAATAGGTCTTCTTGGATCCATTCCAGACAATGCATTTCAAAAGAATCCTGTAGGGACAAACTGGAATCTCAATCATAGAGTTGCATCGGTTGTATTTGGTGGTTTAAAACTTGCTAGTGTTGGATTTATTTCAAGCATCGGAGCTGTGGCTTCATCAAATGCTCTGTACACAATTCGTAAAATCCTTAATCCATCAGTTGTTACTAATCAACGGACTATAAGATCCCCTATACTCAAAACAGCAGTTGTTTATGCATGCTTTCTCGGAATATCTGCAAATCTCCGTTATCAGGTATATAGACAATTTGTCTGTTGCATTAAATTTTCAGTTGTAACCAATGTGTTACAAAGGACTTCAAGGAAGATTGGACCTAGTTTATATTGTCATGTTGTTGTTTTATGCTTCAATAGTCGCTTCAGCCTTGACTTTTTTCTAATATATGATTATTGAATACAGGGCAAAGAATTACAGTTTGGAATTTTGAGTATGTTGAAATTTGAAAGCGGGACTTGACCATCTGTGTCTTGATTAACTAGTTGTGTAGTTTTTTTTTTCTTGCTTTATAAAAAAAACTGCACCTGCTGGGGGTGGGGACACGTGGAAGGGGCTGTGAGATGGAAAATTGCCCTCCTGGGATTTGGGATTTGAAACTTTTAGTATGCTTTATTATCTCCTTGCAACTTAGGATCTTTTAGTGAACACTGATGACTGAACACCATTTAAAAATAATTGTGAAAATATGCTCAGTTCAATAATATCTATTTTGTCTTATTTTGTAATTTTCTACTCCTTTCTACTTCTTCCTCTGCTCTCTGCTGGATAATTATTTGAGAACCTTTTCCTTCTGAAAATTGGATTTGCTTGTTCTGTGACTATACCTTCTGGTTTATATTATTGTGCCATGAATTTGAATCCAGTTAAGGTCTGCAACTGCCCTTCTGTATTAATATTGAAATTACAATATTTTTGTTATGCAGATAATTGCTGGGATAGTGGAGCATCGGATTTCTGAACAGTTTTCATCCCAAACACTTCTTGTAAATATGCTCTCTTTTGTATCTCGGACAATCAATTCTTATTGGGGAACCCAGGTCAGATTAATTTTTCTTATTTTACCTTCTATCTGCTTTCAATAATTTTCACAGTGCTCAATGCTCACAACCCCATCTTAAGTAACCCAATTTCATTTATTTATGATTGAACACTCTATAATTCTTCTGAAAAATCAAGTATATATTTTCATTTTCCTTTTTTTAGTGGGTCATTTCACATTCAAGTGTTCATAGGGGAATATGTGTTTTGTGAGTTATAATTGTGTCAGCATGTGTTTTGGTGGACGACAGTAAATCATATAAGTGAAGTTTTGTAATCCGTGATCTTAATATTACAATGGATTTAATTTTGATTTATTGTCATTCTAAAACTTCTTTACACTATCATCTAATCATGTATTGCCAAATCATTAAGAGTTTGATTATCACAACAACTACCTAGGAAGTCAAATTCTTTTAATGATGTGGTAACACATAATTGGATGATAGTGTAAAAGACTTTAAACTCACAATGAATCAAATTTAAATTCATTCTTCTATATATGAATTTGATAATTTGACTAGGATGTCTATACTAATTTGATTATTTGACTCGGATTTTTCAAATTTGTTTTCCCCCTAAATTGCTGCAGCAATGGATTGACCTTGCACGCTTTACTGGATTGCAAGTTAGAAAGACAGAGTCACCTACATCAGATTCTCCAAATCATGCTGCAATTGTATGCAACGAAACAGAAGAAGCCAGCATTGATGAGATAAAAAATAAATGAGGTGAAAATACCCTTTCGACATTTTCTTAGTAATTTGTATTATTCTTGAAAAGCTGGAATGATAGACACGAAGGAATAGGTTTTTGTTTCCATGATTATCTCCCTCTCCCTCTCTCTCCAATAAGCCTGTTTACAATTCCTTCCACACCCCAATTATATACTTTTTGATACGATCCCAATATAGAGGCGACTCAAAATGAAACTAATATAAGTTTATGACTACTCTTGGTTAAAGTGATCTCTCTTGGTAAGCCTTCTTCATAAAAGGAGATAAAAAAGAATTAGGAGCACTTGTATTGGACTATCTGATATAGAGTTTGAAGTCTGAACATCTTTATATAGGATTATTATGAAGTAATGAACCTTCCTGTAGATTGCAGTAACCATTGGTAAGTAATTTGAGGTTATATGTCTCTTATCACAAGGGAATACATGCTCACTGCATAGATACCATTGCTTGGAAGCCCAGAAGGCTCATGTCAAGATCCTAGAGGGTCAGGGTAGTGTTCTGATTTATTTATTGGGCAAGGAGGAGGGAGTTGAGTTTTGGCTTAAAATCATGAATTCAGTTAAACGAAACCAACTAGGCATTGGCGACTTAAATGTAAGTTTTTCTAACTTTATGAAATAACTGAGTATATGTTGTGAATAAGAATGGTGGAACCTTTGTTAGAAATATAAAACCAATGTCTTTACCTAAGAGCTTAAGCTATTGAGATAGTTGGTCCATGATATGGTATCAAAGCCTCTATGACCAAGTAGTCAGGAGTTTGATCTTTGCCGCCCGTATTTTTCTAAATAAAAAGTTGAATTTCAGCACAAAGTAGAATGAGTCTGTGCATTGTTCACGCTTCAAGCTTAAAGGACCCTTGCGTGTGGGCACATGTTAAAAATATCAAATAAAACTTGGGCTTTTACCTAACAGCTTAAGCTTTAGAGAGAGTTGGTTCTTGACAACCTCTTTATTACAAGTGATTGAACGTGTACCAGTCTTATTTTTGGCTGAAGTTTGATTTGGTAACAAGAAAACTGAAATAAGAGTAATTTATATGGCAGGGACTCGAAGAGGAAATTTGATATACATAGTTCATGAATGTCTTTGTCATAAAAAAAAGTATCATGCATCAAGATTCAGTTCTTTCTGGACCCTGCTCCTCATTCATTCTTTCAACCAGCATCTCTCTTGACTTTGTACAAGGCATGTTCAAGGTTTTCCAGCTGCATATTTGTCATGACTCATGAGTTTATCTCGAGTTACCTGGTTTAAGGCTTCAAAAAAGTGAATTTTTTTTTCCTGATACATATTTTTGGAAAAAAGCATTTGGCTGGCAGTTCCATACCTCGTTTGGCGAATCTGTTGTGCACGAATAATCCACTATACATATCAAAACTACCTCCCATGATGGTCTCTTTCTGCGAGTAAGTTTTGACATGTTACGTGATCGCATATTGATTATACTGTGGCTAGTTGCGGATAAAATGAAGAAAGGAAAGCTTATGGAGGAAGTAGGTGAAATTTCAATATATATATATATATATGTCTGTGTTTGTATGTGAATATGACTGTATACCAATTGAACAAGTGCCTGAAAGGCCTTTGAGTCAATAGGCGTGGATTTAATATCCGTTTCTGCCATGTACCAAAAAAAAACCCATTTGTGCCAATGTCCAGATAAAGAAGAAGCCGAAAGTTGCATCTAGTAAGCGCATCTATATCATTAAATGAAAGAATGAAAAATGATACTTGCGCGATATATCTTTCCTCGGACGAAAACCTGACCGATGGAGATGGAATGTACTGGTATATATAGAGTTGACCACCCCTGCTTGGGCAGCATCCGCCTATATTCATTCTAGGCTAATCTATTAAAAAATAGACTAATCAGGTTATCAGTTGAACAAACGGATAATGACTGTCAGCCCTCTAAAATAAATAATTAGTTGGTTAAAATTAATTAAGTATTTAATTATATTAATTAATAGTTTATATACAATTAATTATGTATTAAGTATTAAAATAAAAATAAATTATTAATTAATTATATATAAATTATTAATTAATATAATTAAATATTTAATTAATTTTTAAAACGAATCAGCAAGTCATTTATTTTGATGAATTGATGTTTGCAGTCATTCTCCCAGGCAACTTTTTGGATCACCTAGTTTAGAAAGTTCTTTCGAAAGGCCTTGTCACGAGCTGGACTCGAACCAGCGTGCTCCAGATACGATGCATGATCTGAATTTCAGCCTTCCTGATCGTAACTTTGGTAACCCGGTTCGTCTTCGGACATGAAAGAACAGGACTAATAAAGACTACATCCGGGGTGACAAAATAACTGCATACTTGTAGTAGAAGGTCTCTTGGGTGCTCTTTGACTGAAAGGACGTCAACAAATAGTGTTGGCCGCTTCAGACAAGTGAGTGGCATTGACCTGAGAACCTCCGAAAGAGATAGAATCGATGTGCATATCAGTATGACATCGTTCTCGGCGTCAAGGAATGAGCTGACTTCCCTGCAGTATTTGACGAATGCGACATAAAATGGTTGTATATATGCTTCATTGCGAGGGTGAGGGGCAAATGGGTGCGCAGTGCGCTATTACTCTGTTTATGTATGCATGCATGCTTTATTACCTGAAGAAATGGATGCCCATTTGGAGGCAGAGTTGGGAGTAATCTGTTCCAAGGAAATCAGTATGAGAGGCGATTACTCCGACTTGAGGCGGCTATCAGTATGTGCTTTTATATATATATATATATATATATATATATATATATATATATATATATATAGTAAACACTTATTTTGATCTTAAAAAAATATAAGTGTTATTAGTTAGGTCTTTTAATGATAAATACATCAAAATAATTTTATGACATCAAATTAATTATTTAATATTATTTTTATATTAAATTGGTCTTTTAATGTCATTTTTTATATTAAATTGATCTTTTAAAAAGACTAATTTAATGTTAAAAAATATCAAAAAATTAAATTGATGACACTTATATTTTTGGAAAACTAAAATAAATGTTTATTCTTTTTTTAATAAAAAATAATTATTATTTTAAAAAAAAACACTTTTGTTATATTTCTAAGTGCGCAGATACTTTCAAAACTATTTTTTTCTCTTGCCACCCTTGTATATATATGCATCCTCTCTTTATAATTATTTTCGTTAAAAGTAATTCGTGTAAAATAGTATTTCTCCTTTTAAAAAACAAAGGCAAAACAACTCCCATCTCCTACTCTTTAGTTTCTAGTCTTGTTAAGAAAACATAAAGGCAAAACTACTGCCAGCCCCACTCTTAATTTTGCATCAAGCTGTAAAAAAAATGTTGCAATATTTTCTTACGTTAAATTTGGTATGTGGTATAGTGATTTCATTTCATGCTTTATTCTATGGAATGAAATTTTTAATGTTTGGTAGTATAAAAAAGAGTAAATACTTATTTTAATCTTCAAATATACAAGAAAAATCAGTTTAGTTCTCTAATAATTATGTGACATCAAATTGATCATTTTAGAGGACTATTTTATATCATTAAATGATTAATTTAATGTCAAAAATTAATATTGAATGACCAATTTGATGTCACTAATTATTAAAGGACTAAATTTGTGTCACTTGTATATTTAGAGGACCAAAATATGTGTTTACTCTATAAAAAATATAAAACGGTGATTCCATTTCATATCTTATTACTGAGTCATCATCATTTTCTTCTAGAGATATGGGGGGATTTGTGATTCCATGCTCAATGAAATTTTTTGTTAACCCATTCACGTCGCCACCTATAAGGAAGTTGGTACCATCTTTGCAATCAGATATTTTCTTATGGTTGTGGCCTTGTAGAGTGTCTTAGCACAAACAGCCTAGCTAGTTTTTTTTCCTTTTTTCTAACTCAAAATTATCAGTGATGACGATGGACTAAACATGATGAATTTATTTATTTTTATTGATTTGAATGAAAATTGTTGTAAGTAACTTTCTTTTTTGAATGAAAATCCATGATTTGAATAAATTACGTGTTAGCAATGAAAAGTCAGTGGAGGGAAATTAGAGAAAGAAAAGAATCGAAATTTTGGACTAATAAAGAGATCTACATTTTCTCATATTTGTCAATTGAAACAGTACATGACGCTCTTGATACTTCGTCAATTGGAACATCATGTATCAGCTGATCTCTTTGATTTGGCATTGGATTCACAGTGTGTTTAACAAACCTCCCTCTTATTCTCTGTTGTTGCACCACCAGAACCGATGCCTTGGTCACAAAATCCTGTGAAGCTAGCATATCCCCAATGACTCCTAGCTCTGGGCACTCGCTCCATTGGTCATGTCCCTGAAGCAGAATAGACTCTGGATGTTCCCTCCCCACCATTACCAGATCAAAATAATCTATCAATCTTCTGATACACGAAGACATCTCTATCCCATCTCTGACCACTTCGTCCATGATATCAAAGCGACGATTTCCAACATTAAGATTTCTATATTCATCTATAAGATCACTGTCACGTTTTCGGTCTTTAGAGTTCTCTGCTCCAAATAGAAGGAACCGAACCACTGTTACGTTCACACTTTCATGCCTAGCCATCCGGGTACCATAGGCTAGTGCCTCTTCATCATCTGCACCCCCAACGAAGAGCACAGCCACTTGGTATGCTGATCTAGAAATCAAGAGTGATAGAGAACCACCAAAGACACCCCTATCAATGAGGATTCCCACTGAGCAGGGTGCCCTTTCAAGGACTCTAATGTTCATGGTTTGGATGGCTCTGTGGGTTATCTCAACGCTACCATCTATTTCCCACTGCTTGTGAAAGGGCATGATCAAAATGTTGGCTCTCCCGTCAAGTGATATTCGGCAAACGTCGTCATGCATTGTTTCGAAATTAGAGATTGAAGTGAAAGACTGAACGGATGCAAACCCTTCGTTCTGCTGTGCATATTGCTTCAGGGCATTGTCGATTTGAGTTGAATTGGATGAGGTTGACCGCAGGGTATCATGGGGTTGGTGAGCAACAAGAAGAGGCCTGGCTCTTCCCAGAAGCTCTACTAGGACGAGTGCTATAACTCCAACGGTGCTCTCTTCACTAGCATAGGATGCTTCTAAGAGGTTGATGATTGTAGGGATATTTTCATTGTTATGAATGCATACCATGACTCTAAGCTCAGATTCTCGCTTAGTATGTTGAATTGAACTTCTTCTTGCGGAATAATATTGTTCTGAAGGATCACATAAGAGTTTTATCAGTGGTGTTATGATAGCATTTACCACTAGAATGGAGACCACCATCAAAGAGAACTCTTGATCCGACAGCAGCTGCCATAGAGAAGAGAAGAGAAGAGGTTTATGTTATGTTAGTTAATCAATCAATTAAGATATACTTGCATTTGAAGCTTTGAATTTACTAGTCTCAATCTCATGCCCCTACCTTGCTTCCCCTCCACAAATTGTAAACGGCAAGCTCTGCTATGCCTCTTGCATTTAGAATGAGCCCGATCACACAACATTCTCTCATGGGTACATTGGTATAATATCCTGGCAACATAACAGCACCAATCTTCACCAAGGAAGCGACGACCACTACGATACCCACAATCCAGAAGGACTGGATGTTGACTTTGAAGAGATTAGTTTGCAGTCCACTAACAGCAAGGTAGATTGGATAAAAAAAACCCACAGAGATGGTTTCCATTTTAGTTATCAAAGCTGTTCCTAAGGGTGGCCCTTCTGGAACAGCCAAGCCTAAAAGTATTGGTCCCATAATGTAATGCTGCCCAATAAATTCACTGAAAAACCCTGTTATCAGAACAAAGGCAAAGATACAAACAATGTCAAATTCCTCAACGGGCTTGCCATCTGAGCGGTTCAAGATCCATAATATCGCTGGCCGCATTACATACATAACAACAATCATGAGTGCAGCTGAGGATAGAATGATCCATAGCAGTGACACCATGTTACCACTCTTATTCTGCAATATTGCAAACATAATCACTGTCAAAGCAAAGCCAACAATATCAGCAAACATTGCTGCGGACATGGCTAGACGGCCTATGTCAGTGTTAAGGATTTTAAGCTCAGTCAAGAGGACTGCTATGACAACAAATGCTGTTAAGGATTGTGAGACTGCTATATACGAGAGAGAATCTGCCAGGCTGTTGTCCATGGGAACATATTTCTTCAAGAGAAAGGACAATCCAGTCGGGAGTGCCAATGAGAAAGAGAATACAGAAATACCTATAGTGATGGCCTGCCTTTCTGTCCTCAACAATGTGGCAGGATCCATTTTCACACTTACTATGAAGAAGAAGAACATGAGGCCAAACGATGCTACTGTATCAATCACTATAGTACCTTTTAGAGGGAACAAGGTATTCGCCAGCAACTTTTTGTGCCCCAGAACTGATGGGCCAAATACTACTCCACCCTGTTACCAAGCATGATTTGTTAATACTAACTGCTGTAGAAAGCAATGAACTTTCGATTCTTTTGATTTACATGACACATAAATCACATTTTCGATTATTGGTAGTAATACTTAAGAAAGTTCCCTACCTAGTTGTAATGACAAAACCATGCCTTTGCTTAATATTGTAATTTGGACCAACAAATTTGTTACTATTTTCCAAAAATTTCTCTTGTAGTTGTTTGTTACTGTTCTATTTAGAATTACATTGCCAGAGCGTTCTAAACAAGGTGTTACAGTTAATATTTATGATCATAGAACAAACTTGTTTAAATATGGCCTACAGAAAGCTTACAAGAATCTGGGATACAATGGAGGATTGTCCTAGGGGTTTGAGACAAAGATCGATGCACTGAGAAACTATGGCGATCAAAGAAACTTGCATAAAGAGAAGAGAAGTTGGGGAACTGAGAGGATTGCCCAAGTGCCAGATATCCTTGCGACCATAGCTGTAGGGATCTTGGCATATGAATGTCTTGTTTCCAGATTCAGAATCCATATATGTGAATGAAAAGGAGCAATTGAAGCGGGAAAAAAAACTTCTTTCTTGTGGTTATTGCTGAGTACTTTTCCTTGAGGAGAAGAGGAGGGGAAAAGCGAAAGTAAAACATAGCTCTAAACTCTTGAAATCTAGACGAGAGAATGAGAGGTTAGCCTCACATTTTGGATTTGACATATTTAACGGTTTGCCTTCAAGTAAGGTGGTTATAGCAGCCGCTCACTCTAGCTTGCAAAGTCAGGGAGTCTATATTTGTACAACTTTGGACGATACAAATAATGCTAACTGAAGACCTTTTAGCAAAATCCACAAAATTATGTAAATTAAAAAACGATTACCATGGAAGCTCATCGTGGTTAATATTGTCAATGTAAAATGCTTATAAAAAGCAAAAGCACGCTGACTTGAGCTAATCATATGAGTTGGTCACTGACGACGCTGAGAGTGAAACAAAAATGACGTGTAAGTATAACCTTGTCTGCAGCATGGTCGTGTATGAGGATCGACAAACCCAAGGACAATGTACAAGCCAGTTTCTAGAAGGCTAAGCTCGCTTGGCTAATGCAGACAGCTCAATACCCAAGCCGAGCCAACATTGACGCGTGGTCACTTGGCTAATTACAAAGAACAAGCCTAAGATAGAAGAAGACGTAACAGAACATTACACATCTTGGTCCTCACTAACCAAGATGCCCACTTCCGCGACAACGTTCGACAAGCACGCGCACCCACGTAAGTTGAAAGAAACCTCAGCTCAGTTCTTCGCCGATTTAAGTGTTCTATCGTTTGTTTTGACGTTAATTAATATTTCGGTGCAGATGCAGAAAAGACTCAGAGGATTGTGAAGGCCAGGGTGAGTCCGCGGACGATTCAGCAGCCCAAGTAGACCGAGTTTGGGAACTGCTCTGTTTCTTCTTCTGTTACCATCTGTACATAAGAGTCATAGACTAGATCCATTTACATTTTCATGGTGCTGCTCTCGTTCACTAGTTGCTACTTTTTTATCCCCCACTTGTGACACAAACTGAACTTAGCATTAAAAAAATGAAATTTCATCATCCCCATCTCATCCAATGGCTCTCCCAACCCCTCTTTTGAAATTAAAAATAAAATAAAATTATCATCTGTGGTAATTTGCAGATGAAGTTCAAGAATTACAAAAGTGAGGTAGATATAATTAAATTTGCATAGATTATAGAATCTCACAGCGTGCATGGTACCATAAGTTATATGTTTTCAAGAAAAAGGAAACCTGTGTGCTAGACTACTTCAATTATTGGTTTGAGCATCTTCCCAGGAGATTGCATTCTTGCCAATCTTTTGAAGAACTCTAATAACTTGTTCAGTTGTGACATTGCCTGTAACAATGACCTTGTTCAGCTGTGTGTCCACGTTATACGTTTCAATATCTGCAAGGCCAAAGATTTAAAATTAGTCAAGGAAACCTAAGAAGTTGTGATTGTAAAGCGATTGCGGGTTTTAGCAAAGAGATGACAGAAAAATATTGATTTTTTGGTCTTGGGAAATTAACAACCTTCAATTTTCTTGATGACCTTGAGGATTTTCTTGATACAGTCGTCACAGTGCAAACCAACTTTCAATTCCACCACCTAATGAAAAAACACGAGGAAACTTTCAGTCCCATCGCTGAGAAGTGAAAACAATAGGATCAACTAACAAGTGGGTTTGTGGTTGGCTCTTACATTCGTCATTCTGATGGATGATATATGTGTGAAAGCAGTAGAGGAGTAAAACTCTAGGGAGAATTGGTGCCAAATGTCTATGCTGCTTTAAGCCTTCTACGGTGAGGAGAGGAGTAAGAGAAAGCGAAAGAGAAAGGCCATAGTCGTTTTAATGTTTTTATATTTATATAGAAAAAAATAAGGTGAACAAGACGGAATTGGATTCTTTACGTGAATTATGGAAGCTTTTACTTTCTCTGAGAAAAGGTAAAACTTTATTCGTAATTGATGACTTGGCAAGCGTGATGTTCCTCCAGGGTTTGGCCTGAAAACATGGGAACTGAGATGAAGAGTGGAAAATAGTAATAAAAAATCATAAAAATTAGTATAATACTTATTTTATTTTTTTAAATATATAAATGTTATTATTTTAATTTTTAATAACTTTTTTACATTAAATTATTTATTTTAAAGAATTAATTTAATATAAAGATGACACTAAAAAATTAATTTAATGTAAAAAATAATAAAAAATTAATTTCATATTAAAAATTAATATTAAATTAATATTTTAATATATTTATTATTAAAAAATTTAGCTTATGACACGAATATTTTTAAAAAATTAAAATGATTGTAACTAGATAATGCTATTTTTACATTATTTTATTAAATTATGTTTATGATTTTAATTATTATATATCAATACTTTTGAAGATGTGATAATAATTTAATATAATATTTTCGATATAAAATAATATATTATTAATAAATAAATAGTTATTATTTAAACATATGTAATAAAAAAAATCATTGTCTTAAATTATCATGAAATCACGCGTGATTTGAAAGCGCATGTTTGGCACGCTCTTCGATATTTTCCTTGCAATAATTGCACGAACACTTTTATCAAAATGAATATAAGAATATTTTTAAAAAATTATGGATTGTTTGTTGGAGTTGATTTCATAGTTTTGATTGATTTTTTTAAAAATAAAAATAAAAAACACTTAGCTTCATTTTAAGATCATTTTTTTTTATCACAAAAGTTAGCTTGGGGTTACATCTTAGAATTGATTTTGAAAATTTAAACTAGACACATGAAAGTACAATGTCGAAGCAATTTTTTTGCCTAAAAGTGATTCTACTCTCTCTCAGAATAAACCAAACTTGGTATAAAATGATCATGAAATTTCATCAAAAGATCGTCAGGTCATGTGAATATCATATTTTAATGAAGTTACATGACTATTTTAAAACTTGACATGACTCACATAATAAAAAAAGGTATATTTTAAATATATCATGTTTGTAAAATTTTATATCAATTCAAAATTATCTTCTATTTTATTAAGTATTAACTTGTATTACAATTAATGTATACTATTTCTTTTTGGTACATATGTATAATAATTTTTAACTAAGAGAAAATATATGTTGCATTTTTTAAATTTTATAAAATTATTTATGAAAAATTACACTCACCTCTCTCTAAGTAAGTGTTTATTATACCCGAACTCCCTCTAGTTCGATAAATTACACCTGAATCCCTCACTTTATACTTGTTTATTGCACTTAACCCCCTACACATGACGTTTCGTTAGCTTACTAAAGGAATAGTGATGGCACATGCTACACATATGACATTTAATGCTTCAGCTTCAACATTTGACTTCCCTCCTTACTGGAAATGACAATACTACCTTATTAATAAGTCTCAAATACAATTGTCCCACCTATTTCAACCCACTTGTGCATTGAAGTTGGCTGGAAGTCACCATTTTGCCACAAGTTGAAGATTGTTGGTTGGGGTTCCGTCTTATAGCTGCCATTGTTGGTGATTGGATAAAGTAAAGTATTTTTCTTTAATCTTCACTTACTTTCATCCATCTTGTTGGACATATTTGAACTGATTGTTAAATTAAACACAAGCATAGTAGGTGTTTGATGATATGACACACCATTATTGCCACTTCATTTCTTGTTTTTTGTTTAGGTTTGTAATGCCATCATCTAGTGTAAGTGAAAGTGGAAGTAGAGGTCTTAGATATCGCAACAAGACCGGCAAATGTGAAAAAAAATGCTAATATCAAAGTTTCAAATACCCAACACAATCCAAGTCGGTTGTTTTACACATATAGAGATAGAAAATGCATATTCTTTTAGTGGTGTACCCCATGTTTCGCTAAGCCCATTGTTGCCTCTTCCACATATGAACCTGTTGACTGTTAAGTGATCAATGAAGAAGTGCAATAAATTTAAAAACAAAGCTCAAATACTGACATTGACAAAAATTTACGAAAGTTGAAGAAATAATTGAGAATTGAGGAAGCCACAATTGCATCCTTGAAGTTGTTGGTGTTGTCATCACTTCTTATTAGTGTAGCGTGTGTTGTTTTGGTTTTCATTGTATTGTTAAAAAAAGTGAAGCTATTAGAGGTATAAGCTCACTTATATTTTGTAATACTCATGTAATGTTAATATTGTGTGCATAAGTATTATGTAGTGTAGATTCTACTAATGTAAAACTGATCTAGTTATCTGTGACCATTCCTTAATGAAAACACATTTTGGTATTTCTGTAATGATATTCTTATTGCACCTAATATCCATTTTGACATTAGCAGATGATTAATTGGCTTGTTTGTTCCCATTTTATTGCAACTTCTTACAACTTAATATATAGAACATAATTATGCCAACAGGAAAACATGTGCAAATATATATTATAAACCAGATCATGTGCACAACAATAGATTCCTGTGTGCACATATTCAAATGAAATTGTGTGCACAAAAATTAACATAAAAACTTCACAAAATTTGTCATGTGCACAGGGAACATGGATACTACAAAAATATACTTCATTGTACATTGTAATCTTAATTTACATTATCCCAACATGTGCATAATTACAATTTCCAACCTATTCTAGCACATGAGTATTTTAAAACAACAACTTTACAATTAAGCAAAAAATGACTTACATTTCTACTAAATTCCAAAAAATTCTCCTTAAACAATTATCTCTATTTCCTACCATTCCTTGTGGTCCCAACCTTCTTCTTTATCACACTTTGCCCTGTTATTCCAGCACCTGCACCTACAATAGATCTCTGTGTTGAAGTCTCAGCACTTGCAGTAGATCTTTGAAGTCCAACAAATCTGTGTAATCCAACACTTGTAGCAACAATATGTTTTGAGGCTTCAACACCTACAATAATTGTCTGTGATGAAGTTCCACCACCTGCAATAGTTTGTGACGAAGCCCCAAACATAACAAAGATAGAAAATCAACACATTAAATTAACTAAACCACATCTTAATGGAATTAAACAGGTTAAATCAAACCTTACTCACTGGAGCTCTTTAACATGTTCGTTTGTTATTGCCAAACTCTTTACATGTATTACATCTAACAGTGCTTGACCTTCTTACATTATTTACTACAGACTTTCCTTCATCAAGACCTTTCTTTCTACTCATTCTTGGCCTTCCAAGTACCCTTTTAAGCTTGGGAGGATCAATTGTGTTATAACCACTATTGTTTCTCTCATCAATATCAGGCATTAGATGAATAATCTCTTGATATGTTTTACAGTAATGTGCATTAGAGTAATAAGGATCACAATACTTCTTAACATCATTTATCTTAGAAGCAATACATGCACATGCGTGATTGCATGGTAAATCAGATAAGAACCAATAATTGGAGCCACATGACCTAATCCCAAGATTCACCACAAATGTGGTGAACCCATCTTTGACCCGAAACTCATCATCACTTGCATATGTGACTTTGCATACCCCCTCATCTTGCATTGTTTTGTCTACAACTTTCCTAATCTTAGGTGAGATAATGTGTTTATGACTACATCATTTCTCATACTTATGATGGAATCTACCCATTAGTCTAATAGTCAAAGACTCTACCATAGACAAGATTGTCTTTTTCCTATCATCACCAACTCATACATTAAAAGACTCTGAAACATTAGTGGTAATGTGATTTGACTTACAAGTAAGGTCAATAGTATGTCTTGCCTAGCCAGCAGTCAATTTATAGCACCATTGTAACTTTTACTCATTTTCACCATTGCCTTCTCAAAGACAAACTCCTTGTGAGCCATTGCAATAGCCTAAAACTGAGTTGTCAGCATCATAGTTTTAAATTTGATCTTGAAATTATTTAGCAAGTGGTTACAACAATACCTAATGAGTAACAAACATATATATACATTGCATTAGATAAATATGTAAACAAACAAAAATAGTGTTGAATATAACTGATGTTTTGCATATGGAAATATAGTTACAATAACATTTCCTAGCCCCTAGATTAAGAAAACTGCACAATGTCAGTAATTGAATGCAATTGTCAAGAAATAAACTAAAATATGTAAATAGTTATTAAAAATTCTTACATTTTGCATATCTAACATAATGGCTGGTGGCCCTTCTTTCTATTCGTGCATTAATCACAATGCTTTATGTAGTAAGTTTAGAAAAAACAATAATGATTCCTTACACTCAACTCCTACAACAAAGGCAATTGGATACATGCCTTTATTACCATTAATTGCAACTGTAGAGAGTAACACTCCTCTAAATAGACTCTTCAAGTGACAACCATCAATACCAAACCATGGCTTACATCTCCTTACAAACCTCATTTTCATTGCATTAAGACAAACAAAAAAGCTTCTAAATTTAGGGTTCCTATTAATGATTCTAGGTTCCACTTCCAATTTAATGATACTTCTAGGATTTGTTTCCCTAACAAGCTCAGCCTATGCTGATAGCTTGTTATATGACAAAGCATGACTACCTCTATTATCTTCCTTCACCTTTCTCCTTGCTCAGTATAATTGCTTCAGATTATTTGGCTCTAAGCCAAACTGTGCCAACAACTCAGCCTTCATGCTTGAATAACTCATCTTAAGGTCAGCTGTCAATTTAATCTCCAATTTGTTTGCAATCCATGTTGAGGTGACATTTGAGTTCTTAGTATTTCTAATGCAATCATGAACTGCATTGTAGGTCTTGATCTTATATGTGATACCATCGGGTGTAGGGGAGGCATGAATGCATCAACAACAACCCTTAAGAGCACACTTGGCTGTTACCTTAGCTTTCTCATTCTTAACCCTCACAATCTCAAATCCTTGTTGTTTAACAAAGTCTTTAAAGATTGCCTTAAATTGATTTACATCAACAAACAACAAACCAATTTCTAATTTGACATTTCCATCAAGTTGAGGTTCAAATTGTTTTCCTAACATTCCCTTATCAATGTAAATATTTTGGCTATCTTCATCATCAGAATTGAAATCCCCAACATTCTCATATTTTTCCTCATAATCACTCATCTCATCATTGTTATTCACATTTTCATTTTCTTCCTCCTCAAGATAACTACTATATGATTCATCTTCTGCATCACTCTCATAGTCATCATCTCTGTTCCATTCCTCATCAGAGTCATTCATAACTACTTCTACCTCTGGCATAGTTAGTAATGTATCTTCATGTTCATTATCATGTACAGGTTTAGAAATTACAATATTATTCATAGTTATAAAAACCGGACCGGTAGCCGACTCGGTCAGGGTACTGGGTCAATGGGTCACTAGTTCAACCAGTGAGGCACTGGTCAAACCGCATAAAATTAAATAAATATTTAAATACATATATATACATAAATACACACTACATATGATGATATTTATCATTATAAATAACTAAAATATATTTATTTTGAGAAAAAATATGACCTATAAGAAAAAAAAAAGTTTAACCCTTAATTCATAAAAAAAAAGCCTAAATATTTTCATTAAAATGTTCATAACTTAGAAAATAAGTTTTTTTTTCGAAAAATTAGGACTACCATCTCGAAAAATTATATGAAATGGACACATAATTAGTCTAAATCGGACAAACGAGTTAAAAGTTATGATTTTTCAAAGTTTAAAAGTTTTTTTTTTAATTTAGTGACCCGCCCGGTTCCGGTTCAACTAGCCGGGTCGTACTGGTTCTGAAATATACCCGATCCAACTAGCCACCCGGACAGATTACTTGGCCGGTTCACCAGTCTACCGACCGGTCCGATACAATTTTTATAACATGGATATTATCAACCTCCACATTATGATGTTGAGGTTTAGGTTTAGGTTCATATACAAGTTCAACAATTACATCATTATCAACATGTACATCATTTGGATCAGACACTATAACATTACTAGTTTCAGACTTTTTCCTAGAGGCATAAATATGAATGTAAATGTATTTACTGTTTCGGTTAAACATCTAAAGAATGTCATTATCATTCTTAATAGGTATTCTCTCATGATTACCTCGGACCAAGAAATATAGCTTGAATGGCTCTATGGTATCAAACCTAACACTGATGGCCAACACTGAAGGCCAACCCATTAATGTCATCCACAATGTCCAAATACAAGTAACAATCAGGGTCGACATTTCCAATGGATACAGGTGCTCAACCTTTCTCAACAAAATGCACCACGAGGTCTACGTATCTAGAATCCATCTTGAAAAAATACCACCCAATCCAAATTCTTACCCAACTGAAGATGGAAATAAAAAATGAAACCAAACAGTAGTAAATGAAATGAAAATGGAAACAAAATGCTTACCCCACTACTGCTGACAATGTTGAACTCAACTCGGTGGTCCCTCAGTAGAAGACAAACATAAGTTTTTCAACTATGGTCCCAATTTCGTTTTCAGAGAGAGAGAGGGTTTGAAGGGGACAAAGGGACAATTTTAGGGTTTCTTAATTGAGTGGGTAATTTTGGCATTTCAGTCAAATATAAACGGAAGTCGACACTGTTTCACGTAAGGCATGAGAGTGCCATGCCACAAACTAAAGGGGATTCAGATGTAGGGCTATCAAACGGGTTGGGCCCGCCCGTTTAGGCCCCGTGGATTAAACGGGTTGGGCCAAAATTACTCGCATTTAAACGAGTTGCAAATTAGCCAGTCCGACTTGCCTCGCATCAACTCGTAGGCTAAACAGGCCAGCTCGCGAAACTTTTTTTTATTTTACTTGGAAATTTTGAAATAAATTTAAATTTAATAAAAATAAATAAATTTTAATAATCTCAAATCAAATATTACATTACATAGACATAGTATTTAATACTTTAATCTCATTCAAAGAGTTAAGGAAGAACTCAAACAAATAAATAACATAAACTTATGAAGTTTGACAAATGTGTTTATATGTGAGTTGTGTCAATGCTAGCAAGTACACTACGTATATTTTGTACTTTTACTTGATAAAAGTGTTTAATTAACTAAGTTTTAAAATTATTATTTTTTTGTACAAAAAATTTAAACTTTTTTTTAAAAAAGTTATACGAGCGACCCATGACTCCCGCAGGTTAGCCCGTTTAATTCATGGGTTAAATGAGTCGATCCAAAATTACCTATATTTTTACAGATTATTAATTTTGAAGCCTAACTCACATAATTTATACAGATAAATGGACTGACCCGACGAATTTAACTCATTTTCAAAGTCGTATTCGGGTGTAATAAAACGCTTATCTAACGAGAGATGTGTGTAATTTACCCAATTATTTATGTAACATCAACATGATGCATAATTCAACTGTCCAATTGACTCAAATTATTTGATAACCGCAGAATCTTAATATTTACGTATTTGTTTCCACAGCGAGCGTCTTGTCTTGGTCCCTCGCGCAAAGGCAAAGGCAAAACAAAGTGTGTTCCCGTTGACGAAGAACTTGACTTCTCTAGTAAGCAAACAACATAGACGGATCTTCATCGCACAAGTCACCACTTTAAAACTCCCGAGCAGCAAATAATAATGTGCCACCTGCCACTCTGTTTTTCTATTGGTAGGTTTCCCTCCCTATTCCCTACTTGATCTCATATCAGATTCCTTGCCTAACTAAAACCGAAGCAAAGGAAGCCACCATATATTTTCTCTTCCTTGATCTGTTTCCCCTGCCTCAAAGCTTCATCCTTTTGATCAATTCCCATCTGCCAGAGGCTCAGATTGAGGAAATTCAACCATGGGAAATGCCCTCAGAATCCTGTACGACCTTTGCTACAAGACCACCGCAGCTGGTGACTCTGACTCTCTTGGGCCACACGGTGTGTCCTCAGCCACCGCAGGTGTATTAACCCTTGCCCGTGATCTCTTTCACTTTGATATTACCTCCCAGGTATGCTTCACTGAGGCTGCTGCTATAATTCTGCAAGTTTTGCCGTTTGTGGTAATAATTAGGAATTAAGTAAAAATTTGTGTAATTCTGTTTTTCAGCTAATTAGGCATAGTTGGTTTTTTGTTTTTAACACCAGCTTTTGTGAGATCTATGCATTTTTCTTTGATGGTTTTAGGTCCCGGAAGGATTAAGCAACCATGTTGTGTCCTCTAAAAAGGCTCAGGCTAACTGGTACGTACTGAGCATATTCTTGATTCCAAATTGACTACTAAAAAGTAGATTTATAAAGTATTTATGCATTTTCTGTTTTTTACAATGTTTTCGACGAACTTGTGAAGTTATAGAAAATTAGTAGATGCTTGGAAAGAAGCAAAGCCCCCTCCCACGACACCTGAAGAAGCAGCTAGACTTGTCATTCAGACCTTGAAAAGACATCAAAAGGCAGATGTTGAGGTTTGCATATACTTACAAACTTGTTTTAAAGTATGACATACATAAGCAATTAATATAGTTGCAAACTTTCTTTATCTTGTTATATATTTATAGGGTTTGTTGGCTTTCTATGGTCTTCCCCAACCACATACCGTTGTTGAAGTTGAAGTTGAAGTTAAACGCGCATCTTCCTTGCCCGATGGAGTAAAATTTGAAATGCACACCTTGCCAGTAAGAATGATATTTCTTTTTTTCTTTTTTTTGGATATTTCTATTCAGTCCATATATGTAAAATCATGCTGAAATGGCGGAAGTTGACCTAATTAACCATCTCAATGGAACTAGGTTGATGCAAAAGCAGTGGCAGATGGTGATACTATAACAGTGTATGTTAGCACAACAGACCCCAGGGAATCATCATTTGTTCCTGGCAACGTGTACACAGCAGCCGTGCAAAGATTAGAAGCCCGTGCTCAGAGGAACTATGAAGAGGCAGATGTATTTCACCAACAGATTATTGATTCAGGATATCGGTTGGTTTGTAGTTTCCTAATTCCAACTGTCTATATATTTTTTTCTTTGGTACAAGAACGGGGAACTTCTATATTGTTCAATTTTTTGTTATTGTTTTCTGATTTAGGGTGCTTAATTTTCAAAACGAGGAAATCCTTGCTAGAAAGTATCGAATTCGACTACGGTAATTATCAAATATACAGTATTACAGTGTTTAAGTTGTTATGGAAGCCATTAATATACTATAGAAAGAAAACAGGGGAATTGATGCGCCAGAAAGCTCAATGCCATATGGAAAAGAAGCTAAAAATGAACTAACCAAGGCTGTTCGAGGTAAGTCTTTGAGGGTCCTTGTTTATGGAGAAGATCGTTACGGTCGTTGTGTGGGTGATATTTATTGCAATGGCATTTTTGTACAGGTATTAATTTTATATATTTTAGTTCATTTTCGCTCTATGCAACTAATGACTGCACAAGGCTCTCATTTTGTTTTTATTTTATAATAAGGAATTGATGCTAAAGATGGGTTTAGCCTGGCACTACGCAGCCTATGACAAACGACCCGAATTGGAAACTGTCAGTACTAACTCTTGTTCATGTTTCCTTCATTTTTCAAACCTATATCCTAACTTTCTTATGTTCTTATTCTAGTGGGAAAGAGAAGCTAGAGCAAGGCGAGTTGGATTATGGGCTTTATCAAACCCTGAGAAGCCATGGGAATGGAGAAAGGACCGCCGAGAAGCTAAATAACATAGTCCAAAATCAAGTAGTAAAGAATTACCAGAGTGGCAAAAGAAAACATTGAGTTTATCAGTAAATCCTTGGGGGGGGGGGGGGGAGGAACTCAAACAAAATGGAACTTTCCGTGTTAATGTATCATTGACTTAACCAATCACATGTATTCAAAGCAGCTGTAAACTTCCTATTCTATTTTTATTGAATATTTTTATTCGCTTATTTCCTCTCTTCACCAGCATGGCAGTAATGCCTATTGATTCATTGAATGCAGTACCACCAGAGAAAACGAGAAGACAGTTAAGGATACAACTCAGTAAAAAAGAATTGAGCACATAGACTACGATTACATTTGTGGAGAAAAATGCACATAGGAGTACCAATACTTACTATTTGAAACAAATGGAAGAGAGAAGCAATGTAAGAAATGCAGAAAGCATTAGAAATATAAAATCAGGCTGTATTTCACTAAAACCACAAAGAGTACGAGGTTGTCGAGCCCAACAGATCACTGCAAAAATGAAGAATCTTATGTCAGAAATTTTAAGAAAAAAAATGGTTTCAAAGCACTCTTTGCTTTGTAAGAAATAAGCATATTAGGGGAATGCCTGCCCAGAGCTGAGAAGTAATAGCATTAGAAAAGGCAATAGCAGTAGAGGTAAAAGCCCATCACAACCTAGATTTCCCTAGATTCTCATTAGCAGGTCCCAATCCGTTAGAACTACCATGATAGCATGCAAACTTGCTATTTTTGCAACCTAACCCTAACAGTGATTATGCATTTGTTATCATAAGCAATTATATGTCATGGCGGTACATTCCTCAATCAATCTCATTCCATCAGACAGATACACTCCAATATCATTGCAGTTTGTGCTCATCAATGCTGCAATTAGTTCAGTATGATAAGTCTTACTTACAACTACACATTATTAGTGCAAAGGTAAGTAAGCTTCAGGATAGCACTATACAGCAAGATATATTATATTTTGTTTAAAATTTATGATTACATTAATAACCTTACATTGTGCTCATCTTTTTATTTATTCCTTTTTTTGGTGATGTCATTGTGATCGTCTTTTAACAAATATTGGTTTGTAATAAAGACAACACAGCATGTGTTTTAGAACATATGAAGCAGACGGAAACTAGCTTAAGTTTGCTCTAAATACGGGCAGAGAAGATAGTGTTGATGAAACCATGAAACACACTGGGGGAGAAGAACACCATCAATACCCAGAAAGAAAATGCAAGTGCTTAATTATCCTCATCTTTCCAACATATTTAACTGCACAAATCAATCTGGTGGTGTCATGTGGAGCAAAAATGAGGAAAATTCACTGGAGATCAGGTATCTGACATCTATTTTGGGCGTGTTGTGTCTAAGTCAACTAATACTTACCCAATGCAAAACACACAAAAGGATCACAAAAATTGACTTCTAAAAGTCTACAACATTTAAAGTCAACAGATGCAACTGCATCAGTCTTGCTGCAAGTAATGCACAAAACACTACATGCTAGTTAGTATCAAGAGTCACTAATAACATTTGAAGCTATCATCTTCCAGAGAATTGAGGCATATAGATGAAAGCCTCGTTGCAAGAGCTACTCTCAGAGTGCTAGATGCAGGATGGTCAATACTTAAAGCATTGTCAATTAGACATCAATTTGCAGCTTTAAGAAAAAGGAAAGAAAACAATACTCTTCTAGGCATAAATAAGCTATACAATAAAGCAACCATTTGATGTTTAAGTTATTATAACACCTTGCTGAAAATGAACAACACAACAACTTCATTTCAAAAGACAAGACAACATTAAAGTAGAACAATAATTGTCAGTTAACAAGATTTGAAACTTATATTTTGGATATTATAATAAATAAGCACTAGCGATGGTGACAATAAGCTATCATATACTATGTTATAGAATTGAAATTAAATCTCATAAATTAATAATAAAAAATTGGAGCATTGGTGAAATCTAATAATTACCCCTATACTTGCAAACTAAGAAGATTTAGCTTTGTTCTCCAGTTCACATGAATCTGAATCACTTGCTCTGTAACCTAAATGTCAACAAAATAGAGATCAATTAGGACATATAATGCCACAATTTATTAATCCAACAAAAGAGAGGGATTACCTGGATGTTTATCGCTTACTTTCCAAACTGAATTTCGACTTCTTGATGCTTTACTAATCCAAGCATGTCCCTTAAACCAAGTTTGTAACAATATAATCAGTAATCAGAAGTTCACAAGCAGGGAATAGTCTGCAAAATTGCAAATTATATGGAATCCAATAACTGTAGCTGTGCTGTGAGTCTTGATTGCCAATTAAGCAAGACTCAGAAACCCTATAATGTCACTACTCTGTCGCCCAAAGCAATTGAAGGAAAATAAGAAAATGACGGGAAATTGGTAGTAGAACTTCAAATTCAAAATAGGCAATTGAATTCAACCATATTCTTTTTTTAAATAAAATTAACGATCTGACATAATCTAAGAAAAGGGAATTCTTTTTGCCTGAGTTGAAATAAGAAAAACAGAATAAAATGTCCAAGGAGTCAACAATTACATCATTTGGCATTGAATGATTGATAAATAAAAATAAGTGGTAAGATCTATACCCTTTAGAAAGGGAGTACAATTATGCTGATATGAAATAAATATATAGACGAAAATCATATTTATTGCACATAGAATTAAGAAATTCGACCTTTTGAGGATTTCTTGGAACACCATAGCCACTGTAATACATTTGGCCAACCAGAACCTGCATGGCGCTGTCACCAGTTTTGGCCTCTTTGAGCGTGTCCTGGAACCACCGCTTAGCACAATCGGCGACCACCTTGGCGAGGGGTATCCGACATTGCTCCCCTTCCAAGGTTTCCATCTTCAGCTGCGCCGGCTGAGATTTCGCAGTTGCTGGGGTCGCGACCCTGTTTGGCGATCTGGGTTGCGTTTGCTTTGTCCTCTGGGCTTTTGCAGCTGAGACAATCCGCGATAACTCTTGCAGCCTAGCCGCAGATTGAAGTGATTTTCCCATAAAAGCACAGAGGAAAAAAACAGGTGCTACTTAGAAAGTTTAGAATTTTCAGAAGAGTACTGAGATCGGAGCGGAACGGATGGATATTGGATAATGTTTTGCTTCACAGTCACAGGGCCTCCCTGTTGGCTCTTTCGCTTCCAATTCTTATATGGTTTTTCTGGATATTGTTACCAAAGACAAAGATCACGTAACAAGGATGCAACTCGAAAGGATTAGAAGAAGGGAAAACAGCAGAATCCTTAAATCCTATGACTGCAGCAGGAACAACCTGTTAGCTGTCGAATGTAGTAAGAGGATCAATTGATACAAGGGTTGGGGCAAACAGCGAAGGGATGCCGGATGGCGAGGACACAATTTTTTTATTTTTTACGTCCCAAGTGACGTCTGAATTAAAACTGAGTTTAGATTTGATAAATGTGAAAATTACACTTTCATCCAATTGGATTGTTAACTTATTAAAAGGGGTTGATGATTAAATTTTTAAATTTTATACTGAAAGTTGATCAAAATTAAATTTTAATAAGGATTTAATTTTAATTTATTGTTAGTGTAAAAAATTTTTATATTATTATCTAATTATATACTGACACATCATTAAAAGTGTTAGACTTTTGATGAAGTTATTATAAGAGTCAAACTCTTTTAATGAGTTGGTAATACATAATTGAGTGATAGTGTATTTAATTTTAATCTACTGTCAGTGTAGAGTTTTTTTTACACTATCATCCAATCATGTAATGACATATCATTAAAAGTGTTAGACTTTTAAAAAAGTTGTTATAAGAGTTAAATTTTTTTAATGAGTTGGCAATACATGATTGGGTGACAGAGTAAAAAAACTTTACACTGACAGTGGATCAAAATTAAACTCTTATAATAATTATTTTAAAAATTTAATACTTTTAATGATGTATCAATATATAATTGAATGATAATGTAAAATAATTTTACATTAACAGTAAATTAAAATTAAATTCATAAAAATTAATAATTAACTTAAAATTATATTACAATTCATTTTTAAATTATTTAAATTTATTTTACATTATTATTATTATTATTATTTTAATAAAAACTAATCATGAAATTCGACTCAGTTATCAAACTGAATTTCATATCAACAGAGTTTACATGTAACGTAGAAATTTGAATCTTACTAAAAAGATATTGTGTGCTTCGTTGGAGCAAAATAACTAAAATACCACTTTGGGGCTTTGCTAGGGGTCAAGCAGTTTCATATTACTCTTTTTTATTAGTGAGTTACATTTCTAATAACTAAAATAACATTTTACTGCCAACCCCCAATGGTCAAGTTTGCTTGTTTCTACCCTAATGATGTGTCATGGGTTCGATACCCAGCCCTCCTTTGGCCATTAATTAGGTCCCAATACGCGACCTCCCATGTGAAAATAAAACAAACAAACATTTTACTCGTTTTATTTTTAATCCGCTCCTGATTGAATTTGATTCATCACGATTTTGATTATTTTCCCCATTTCAACATGTTCATTTTACAAAGCATAGATGTATAAATATTGGATTAATCAAAATTTTACATTTTTCCTCCTCTCAAAATAACAATGTATATTCATCTTGTATTACTGAAGAGCCTTATCTAAAAGATAAATAATTAAAAAATAAAAATAAACATGTGTACGGTTTTTTTTTTTTTCATGAACTTTATGTATCGCAAATTTATTTCAATTTATTATCTCTCATATGCTAATTTTTTCCTATTTTGGGCTTTCCCTTGAATCAATGATGCACATGGATTAGTTTGATGATTTCATGCTCAAACCAGATTCAAAAACTACTGAAGTAATAGAAAAACCCTTATAAATTGAACACAACTAAGTTAGATAGATACTGAAAGGAGAATTTTGTCATACTTATTTGTTATAATATTTTTTTTAATTAACAATATTAAAATTATTAAACTAATCTCAATACAAAATTTAATAATAAATAGTGTATGAAACATCACGATAAAAAATACCATAAAAACTTCAAAACTGTTAGATGACTGTTTAGATGATTATCTACGAACCCGAACAATTGAAATGGTTTCAATTGATTTTCTAGTTTAGACATTGATTATTGGCTTCAGTTTTTGAAGAACTTCTCTACTTATTTTTTTAGTAGTTTTGGGGGTTTCTACCTTCGAAAGTTGTCAATGGCTCACCGCGTTTTGTTTTTTTTTGGGCCATATAGATAGAGATATAGTTCAACTCACTACCAATATCATTGGGCTAATATTTTTATGGTCAATTTTTGGGCCGATTTGGAAAAAACACTTCCATTGCTTTCTTACGTGGATGATTGGATGACGACACCAATTACAAGCTCGTTTTGGAAATTCTGTACCATTCTTCCAATCCTTGCTCGGGTAGGCCGAAAAGGATGCGAGTATTGGACCTCCCTCGTTAAACGGCATAATTTGGATATCTAAAGAACAATACTTCGTACACCCAAAATAAAAATAAAAAATTTATACAATAGTACAAATGTTAAAATACATTTTATAGTGAATATATATTTGGTTTACATTTTAGTTGAATTAATTTTAAAAGAATTGATGTTGAAATAATTCATTTTTAAAAAATTGATTTGTGTTTAGAGATGATTTTCAAAAGTTAGTTTAGAAGAGTTGATTTTGTTTGGATGATGAAACATTGTCACTATTGAAATGTAATTATAGGTGTATTTTTTTATAAAAAAATTATGGATCCCACACCTAAAATCAATTTTACTAACCAAAAAAGTAAGAAATTTTTATTTTTTTTAAATCAATTCTATAACCTAAAAAAAATTTAGAATTGATTTTGCAAAATTATCTAGATATATTAAAACACACTAAAAATTTATTATGAGTAGTTTAGAATCTAAAAAGAAGCAAGCACTAAAGTATTAAGATGCCACCTGATTTATTTTTATTTTTTATTTTTCAAGTATCTTTACATGTTACTAGCATTTGAGATTAATCTCCTTCGGACATTGTCGCAATTAGAAGACCCTCTAATAATTGCCTACACCAAGGATTAAATTTGTGTTTTTACCTTGATAGTGCAGCTCGCTTACCACTACATCCAACGTTTGTTGGTAGATGCCACCTGATTTTAACTAAGAGAAATGTTGTGGAATGCTCCAGAGATGATTTTTTTTAAATGCTTGTATTTTTTAATTAAAAAAACAAGTTAAAATTATGCATAAGAGACTAGAAAATTTATACTATAAATTGTGTTAAGTCATTAAGATTAATTTTGTAAAAAATTATTATAAAAATAACTAATACTTAAAATTATTTTTAACTTTTGTAAGAACTTATATTCATAAGCTTAAATTTATAATTTATGAAAATAAACTCAAAATAGTTATAAAGATATAATAAGTTGTTTTAATAAATTTATTCAAATAAAATAAAAATATTTCATAAATATTTATTGTAATAAATAAATCTAAATAAATTATATATAATACTATAAAAAAAAAACGGCCTTTATCCACTACGAAAGAGAAGAAAGTGAGAGAGGATGGAGAACATGTCATTTTCTGTATTAAATTATTAATGAATGAATTATAATTGTAAATTAATGATGTGGACTTATTGAGGCTGGCTTCATTGTTAGTTGGAGTTGCTCACCCCACTGTGGCGACCATAATAAAACCTCATTTGGCTTGGCCTTGCGGAAAGGGTGAAACCCATTAAGAGCTATAGGACCACTAGCTCGGTACAAAACAGGGGTATTAATTGTATTTGGTGTTATGCGCAGCATTTTCCCAATAAATGCAAGAAGACTGTATATTCATTTACGTACATAAACTAGAGGTTTGCGTGGGTTCTGTATTGCTGAAATTGTGTGCGGAACAATTCTAGACTTCTTATTTTGCAGTAGCTTGATTAGAATAGCATGAAGAGACTCTTGATATTGCAATTTCTGTCTCTGTTTTGTAGCTGCTCTAGGATTATATTTGGGTAATCAAATTTCATAAATAAGATTACAGGGTGTATTAGATAACTTAGAATCCCATGATAAACCAAACGCGTGCTAGATTCAATGTTTTAAAATGTCTATTACAAGTTGTGGATTTTTTGACAAGGACACACACAAACAGAGCAATTTATGTACAAATGGTGCTATTTCTGAATTGCCTCATTCTTCTCATGTCATATAGGCTCCATTAAGTGATGAATGGTGAGAGACTCTGATGGAAAAAAGACAAAGAAAATGACTTGACACAATATTAGGGTGAAATTACAAGGAAAACAACAAAAATTGCCAGCCAATTATACATGTTAAATACCTTATCGATCAAATTATCTGCGCGCCATTATAGATGATACATGATGGGGCAGATATAACAGGATTGATAACGACTTCAATTAGTCAATGCTGAATAGGAAAGTATTCTATTTCACTTTTTTTTTTAATATAATCTTTTATATCATTTTTATTACATAGAGATTGGTCCCTTGCATAGAGTTCTGTACATGGTAGGTGTGAAATTGAACTAATGTGTATAACTTTTACATCACAAAAATAATATGAAAATAACAGCATTCATACTGAATAGTTGCTTTAAAAAATTGAAAAGATCCTCACAAATTTCAACAACAAAATTCAAGTCTTTTTATAGGCATACAACTTCAATTCTAGGGCATTTCAGCACTTCCTTTTCATGCCAAGAGATTTACAATGAGAAAATACCTAAATTCCATTAACTTTCAATACGATAGGAACTTCGGTCATCCAGTCATTAGCTAATTATCCGTTACAAAGAAATCAATGAGTTCTTCAGACACATATTTTAATTTATCAAAGTATTCCTGCCTCTATGTTAATTTTTAAAAAGAAAATTTCTTGCTTTAAATTTCTGATCCTAGATTCAAATCCACTTTCATTGGAGAGGCAGTTTTTCTTGTATGGACACAATGTTTGTAATACACACATTTAGAATTTTAAATAGGTTTCACAGTAAATCTCATATAGATCCCACAAAAGTACTTATCATAAACATTGTATCTATATAAATGTTCACTTTAGGCCACTATGCCAAAACTTTGAGCACCCAGTCACCCACCCACTAATGTAAGGAATATTCTCACATCCCAACTGATCTGACGAATATTCTCAAAAACTAGCAGGTTTGTGGATTCTCTCCTCAGACACTAATGAGCATATACACGATCTGACTCCACTTCTCTCTTTCTCGTACTAATTTTCTCATGAAAAAGGAGCTAATTAAGAATCTGAAGTTGATTTTTTCTCCCACTAACATACACCACTACGCCTGGTCATCCTTTCAAACTCAAAAGGATAGCCATGGAATAAGACACTCATCTGATGCCATTTCAGAATCTTATCAGTTATCAGCTACCAACTCTCACAGAACTAGAAATTATAACCCACTTGGAAACAATACAAATGTGGCATATATACGGTGCCTATTGATGTCATTCAGAGTAGTATGTCTGCCCTCATCCCTTAAATTTGTGTGCTAATTTATTCCATGATTCAATATTGAAGGTGCAAGACGGAGAAGAAAAGTATTTAAGCATGTGAAGACTAAAGCTTACTTAAATACATTTTGAATTTGTCTTTTTTCCCCTTCAGTTTTGATATGGACACCAACTTCATTTTTTCTGCCTGAGAAAATAATACTTATCCTATATATGTGATAATATAATGGATTGCGTATAAATATAAAATTCACTGTTCTAAGATACGTAACAAGGCAAGAGTTGTGAACTTATGATAAGGACACAACGCAGACTCAACAATTTATATAGCGGTGGTGGTATATGAATTGACTGAATCTTTTTTTATCTCATGAGCTGGCGAAAAGTAAAGGTCATGGAGGAAAAAGGAAAGTGGCGCGGGGAAAAAAAACAAAGAAAAGAACTTAACACAAGATTAGAAATATTGATTTAAGATGTGAAATGACAAAATTTCCCTCAATTTTGATACGTTTGTGTTCTTAAACGTAAATAACAATCAACTTTATTTCTGAGTCGTAATAAACAAATAACGGGGTAATTAGCATAGGGCCATAAAATTCAAGTTGCTCTTTAAAATTTATTTAGTTGCTTTACGATATATCAAAATGTTCCTCACAAAGATAAATATTCCAACTTCTATGTACAGCATAGGCTTATGGATTTTAACAGGAAGTGACGGGTGAAAACAACACCCAAATTGAATCAAAGTCAAATTTGCGGATCAGGGGGCATTCATTTACTTTTCTCGGTGACTCGATTCATCCAACCACTAGCCAATTCAACTCTGATATAAAAACATCCTGTGGCTTAATTAGTCTTCTTATCATAACAGTAATAGTGAGCTGAATAAATAAGCAAAGAAAAAATCGAATGGGCATGGCATATTCGCGATCAGGTCACTAATCAGTGACTTGACATACCATATATGGCATAATAAATAATTAATCTTGATCAGGCTCTTTAGGTTTGTTAGGGGAATCCATTGATGATACTCCTTGGACAATGTAAGCCTGGGCCAAAATACCACCTACTTTGGAAAAGTGGGGAACATAATAAAAAAGAAAATGAAATTTGGGCCTCGTTCTGTATAATAAATACAAGTTCATGGAAACTTTCTAAAGAGAATATTATAATTATGTTTACGCGAGATTCTCCAAGATGCCAATGCTGTGTCATCATCATACCACTCCGACAGTATCATATGTCGTTTTATTCTATTAGTATTGGGTTTATTCTGTAGTTGAAAACAATCACAAAAGAAAACAAATCAGACTTGATGAAGGAGAAAAGAAAAAACAAATAAAAAGCAGCAGACTGAAAACGAAGATGATATATTTATGTTCATTTAAGATCTTATCCCCACTCAACGTGATAGCATCTCCCTCCTTTATATCAATACACTTAATTACATACTGTGATTGCTGCTACTATTAGATAGCACTATCAAATGGATTGGATTGGTTTGGAAAGCATGCATGCCGTGTTAGATCAGTCACATTTTTAACAAACCTCAAAATATTCAACTAATCGATGTAGACTGGTGGGCAAGACAAATTATTTAATTCGCAAAATATCATAAAAAGGTTAAAGTTAATTAAAAAATAACTAATTATAATAGTTTATATATGTACCAGGAAAAATAAATTATAAAAATACATATTAAAATTATAATTAGAAAAATAAAAAATAGGCCTTAAAATATACTATATTATTTTATTTTTATTTTTAATTTGGCCAACCTGCACAAGCATGCGTAGGTGGGTGGTAGCTAGTCTAGCTTGTTTAGATTTGTACTCAAATGGGTCTCTTAAAACTAAATTTGATTCAGTCTTGTTTACAAGTTTAGAGTATATTTAGGAAATATTAATTTTTTTAAAATGATTTTTTAAATTAAAAGTGATTTGATCTAAAATTTATATTATTATTTTTAAAGTACTTAAAATTAATTATAAGTTAAAATTATTTTTTATTAACTAAAAAATTTGTTTAGAAAAATTTTTATTTTGAACTTTTAATTATTTGATTTCAAATTATTTTAAAATATTTAGGAAAGAAATACTTATTTTTCCTCAATCAAATAACATTTTCAATCATTTCATATATTTTTTGATAATTTAATACATAAAAGCGAATTTTGTATACAATCTAAACAAAAAATTTTATTTTAAAATTGATTATGAATTAACATATTCAAACATAAATTGATTTTCTCATAATCAATTTTCTTAAAAATTAATTTTATATATAATCAATTTTTAACATAATTTTTTTCACAACTAATCTAAATACACAGATTAGTTCGCGTGTTTCGATCCTTTTTAACTATACTATTATTAGATGAACTTTCGAATGAAGTTATTTAAGATAGGATAAGCTTGTTCAGAGATGTGGAAAATGAAAGAGTACAAAATTTAAGATTAACAATATTTTGTTTGGTAAAATAAAATTATAGAATAAATAGAAATAGATTGTAACTCGTTTAGTTACACTCAACTTCATAAAAATTGTTTATTCATATAACATAAAATTGAGTTTTAAAAAATCCCCACTTATTTACTAAACAACAATTAGTCAAAATTAAATTTTCTATCTTATTTTTAATTATTAAAAAAAATTCTTTCCTTATTTTTCATGTTTGCAAACAAGTAAAGTTAATTTTTTCTTTTTACAAAAAATAAGCCTAAGATCTAGTATAAAGGGATGAGTAGGCTAAAATAGAGATAAAATGACATGAATTTAACTCAAAATCTTAGAGTGTGTTTAGTTTTATTTTTTGTTATTTTCATTATACGTTATTCACAAATTTTTAAAAATAAAAAACAAAATAAAAATAATGTGACATTTTTGTAAGGCTAAAATACATTTTCTTCCCTTAAACTTTATATCGTGCATTTTAACCTGATTTAAGAAGATGCAATGCACCCTTAAAAGATTTATTGGTAGAGTTTAAAAACCATTCTCTTTAAATTTATTCAAATAGTCAATAGCATCATCTATTGGTAGAGTTTAAAAACCATTCTCTTTAAATTTATTCAAATAGTCAATAGCATCATCTCTTGCCTGCTTTGTCAACGGAACTGAAACAATATTCTCACTTGGATCAACAATAGACTACGGCTTAATCTTCACACCTTGAGGAGGTAATTTTGCGTGCCCCAATTATATGTTTCATTAAATCATGTTTAATGAGGAGGGGTTCTGAACTTCATCAATAAATTTTATGAGAATAAATTGCATCTTTAAATCTCAAGAAGTAAAATGCACATAAAATAAAGTTAAATGAGATAAAATATATTTTCATTATTTTTATAATTATAATAAAAATATATTTAACTCAAAATAAAAAAAATCAAAACACTCTTAAAATTTAGGCAACTTTTGAACTAACCTTCATCAACATCTAAAATGATTTAATACCAGTTGATATAAGGATCTTTTGTAAAACAAGCAAAGTTTAAGGTATTTGAGCGTTAAGAAATTAAAACAAAAAGTATTAAATATAAAATTAAAATATTTAATATTTTAAGAACTAAAAAAATATTTAATATTTTAAGAATTAAAAAAATATTTAATATTTTTTATATTAAAAATTTTAATTTTTAATAAATAATATTAAATATTTCTTAAATAATATTTTTAAGACATTAATTAACAAGAACACAAATTTTACTTACGTGTAATAATATCGTGATTCGTGGCAATAGTTGATAGCAATAATTGAGAACAAGCATTATTGGACATGCACTAATTGACCATCCTCCATAATCACAAATTCAAAGTAATATATTATCCGATAATCATGAGTATCGATAAGTGCTACCGCATAATTATTGATAACAATGCATATCGCTTGTCATTGATTTAATTTGAGATTGTTTAATTAATCATCGTTTTGCCTAACTGCCGCTTTATTTAATGAATTTAATTTTAATTTATTATAAGTATAAAAAAATTTTATATTATTATTTAATTATATATTAATACATAACTAAAATATTTAAATTTTGAAATAATTATTATAATAATTAAAATTTTTTAATAAATTAATAATATATAATTAAATAATAATATAAAAAAAATATTAATAATGAGTCAAAATTAAATTCTTACTTAATTATGTGATAAGTCGTTGTTAAAAATGTAGATATATGTACCCAAAAAAAAGCGAAGATATATAATCGAGCTTGATGATATTTCGTACTGCCACGTTACCCCCACGTACCATCATATATATGTAGTATTAGGGAGGTCATGATCCGTCTAGTTTAAAAAATTCGGCCTTCATCTCAAAACTCTTCTTTTTAGATCTGGTATGTATTTTTATATGTCGGGTTTGGGGCACCTAAATTTTATTAGGATTTTAAAAATTGAATCGATGATTGAACTGTTTAGGAAATTAATTTAAGGTTTAATAATTTAATTATGATTGAATTGTAATCAAATCAGAATATAATTAAATAATTTGAATAAATATATATATATTATACACTAATTAAGTAAATTAAAAATCATAAAAAATAACATAAATGATAAAAAATAATTTACAATATATTTTTTGAGAGTCTAAAACATTCAGTAACAGTATTACAGCTTATTTTTGTTTCAAAAAATTTCATTTAGTTCAAAGAGATATATAATCAATTATACATTTAATTTCTAAGCTTCTATACAATCTAAGTTTAAGTATTTCATATAAAAATTTTTATAGATTGACTTCAATTAAGTTTTTAGATCAAAATGACATCATTTGTATAAACAAAAAAAGGACCAATTGAACCTAATTGGACCAGTTCAAGTCGACAGGTTCACCGATTTTTGACCGGTTCACTGGTTCTTGATCGGTTTTTAGGCTGGACGATTTTTTTGGGTGGACCGAACTGGTAGGGTGACCGGTTCCCAGTCCAACCGGTCAGACCGGTCGGTCTAGTCTGATTTTCTTAACATTGAATTTTATTTAGTATTAAATAAATTATTGTTTTTTAATATTTTCTCTTTTATATATATATATATATTATAACATATTTTTAATGTTAGACTTTGATCAAGTCTTGTAAATTTTCATAATTTTAACTATTATGTCATTCACTTATTATGTAATTATTAATTACATTGAATCTTAACATGAGCAAAAAATAGTAGATATAAATACATTTATACAAATAAAGAAAAATTAATCAAAATATTATATAAAAATTTATATTGTGTATATTAATAGGATTGATCCGATTCCAGCCTGATCCAACCTAAATCCTAATATAATCAGATCCATACCATAAAAACTGACTCGATCAAAATTTTGAGTTGAAACCAGAGTCATGTTTAACCCAACCTATAAGTATCCCTATGTACTATGGCTGCTTGGTTAATTAGTAACCATCAACAACTATATCACCTATCTATCCACCATTATCAATCGTCATTGTATATTTAATGGGTTAATGAAATTGATTTTCAATCAGTTCATTTTTATAGAATAATAAAAGTAAATGTTGATTTATTATATTTATTTCTAACCTCAATGAATTCTCAAGTGCCAAGTAAGGAAATGTTGGCTAACGTCTTGTCTCTTTTTTCTTTTCATTACATTAATAAGTAATTAATATTTTTCAATAAATTTTCCTGATTACTTAATAAAAAATTATTAAATATTTTTTGAATTTTTAAAGTATTAAATATTATTTTTATATTTAATATTTTTTATTTTAATTCTTCAACCATTGTCCTAATGCTCCTCATTAGCAAATGTCTTTTTTTATATATATATTGGCATGGGGATTCTCACGAAAATACCAAATTGGATGATACGTTAGTGTGAATTAAGATGTTAAAAACAAAACTAAATCAAATAAATTGATTAAAATAAAATGTAATCTATTTAGATATAACAATATATATATATATATGATCATTTTTTTAAAAAAAAAAATTATGAATCTAGATCATCTTATATATTTTCTTTTAAGATTATGATAATATTATGTTTTGAGAGAAAAAAAAAGACATAAAATGAATATACTGATTTAAATTCTTTAATAAGTGATAACTACTTATGAAAAAATTAAGTGAATGAGTTTTTATATATCCATGACTTGTTATATATATATATATATATGCTTATATTTCTTGTAAGGAGTATAAATCGATTTTTCTTAATACTTTATAAAATAAAGTGCACTTGCATTTTAAAGGAAAACACAAAATAACTCTAAAGGATCTGTCATCTCTTGTGAAGAGACCTATAATTTCATGCACATTAGTTGTTGAATTTGGATTCCTCATTATTCTTTGGGATAATAAGGGTATTGATCTTATTGTCTCTCCATTAGTTGGTGTGTGGACTCCACTAGATAATGAAGAGAGAGAAAAAAAAACACTTATATTATTCAACGGAACAATAGGGGTTGAGATTCAATTGTTTGTGTCTTCCTGTATGAATTCAAATTCAATGAATAACTAATGCATGTGTTTTATTTGTGAACTCATGCATAAGAGATTGTGAATTGTTCGCGTCTTCCTGTTTGATTTCAAATTCAATGAATTAAATCATGCATGTGTTGGACTTATGAACTCATTCATAAGCGATGGTGAGGAAAATTTTATATTTTTTTCTTTCTAAATATAATAGCATTATATTTCTTATAAAATGATCTAAATATATTTTTTATTATTTATAAATACATTTGTAATTTTTAGCTCTTGTTTTTTGTTTACTCAACCAAAGATATAACTTCAGAGCAAAAATTCACTGTATTGTATTAAACACGAACGTATGAGCGGCAGCTATTGTTCATGCATACTCATTTTATGTATCTTGATTCTTGAAGGAATAAAATCTTTTCAGCATTATGTTTAGTTTATTTAACACACAATAAAACCATCAATTGGATAAGCTATTATTAATTAAGAGTGCCACATCATGCATTCACTTAAATAATAAATTTTTTCAAAAGGCACATGCTCATGGGCCTCTCTTTTTTCGTTCCCTCCAAAGATGGTTTTTTTTATGTTAATATAGCTAGAAAAAAAATTACTAAAATGATGTGTTTTTTTAGATTAATTACTAAAATGTAATTTTTTTAATATTGAAAAGTTAATTTCAATGAAATTAACCTCTAACATAGTTTTTTTTTAAAATTATATGTTGAAAAGTCGATTTCATTAAAATTGACTTTTTAACATCATTTTAAAAAAAAATTAAACATATTGAAAAGTCAATTTTATAATAAAACTAATTTTTTAACGTTAAAAAAAATTATATTATGATAATTAATCTCAAAAAAACATAATTATGATAATATATATATTTTTTGGCTATATTAACATAAAAAAACCTTACCTCCAAAGATATAAGGACTAAAAGACTTACAAGGAAGGAGAGGAAACAATAAAAATCAATGGACAACGATAAAGCTAGAGTCAAATATTAAGAAGAGTCAATGTGAAATTATTATTATTGAGGGGGCATATTATTATTATTATTTTTATTGTTAAAAAAAATTTTACATTAAAAATAAATATTTTGCGGGGTTGGAGGGGGGCCGGCCAAGGCCTGCCTCATCAACAACGTAGCGCCGCCCCTTTCAATGGATGCCCCTCTCTGGCCTGGATGTTAGCACTCATGGGATCCCTTTGTTCCGAGCATGCTTGTTCCTTGTAAACAATAACTTAATTTGAGTTTTTTGAAAATGCAAACGAGTGGGTCAATGATGGGGTGCAAAAATAATGCACGCTGCACATTGATTTTCTTCACTCCACAAGTTCTGACCTGAGAAATGGGCCCTAAAAGTAAAAAGAAACGGTAATGGCTGATTCTGGTGGGGCCGTAGACCATGGTTCAAAAGTGACAAATCATCTAACCGATTAGATCAACGTTGCGAATTACGACGTATGTGATTATCATATCGTGGAATCCACTTCAATGCAAGTGTAGTTTGGTGTATTCGTAGACGCCGTAGTAGGTGGACCTTCCTCCAGCTTCGGATTAGCTGTGACTGCACCTCCGCAGTATACGCGGTATATGTCGCAACGAGTTTTTTTTTTATAAATTGAAAAAAAATATGGTATCATTTTTATTTTTATTTTTATAAGAATATTAATATTTTTAGTAATTAATAATTAATAATTAATTTTATTTAATTAAAATATAAATATTAAAATTAAATAAAAATAATTATATTTTAATTAATAAAATACGTAATTAAATATTGATTATTATTAAAAAATTATTAATATTCACACACAATAAAATATAAAATATATATATATATATATATATATATATATAAAAGAATGAGTGCTTCGACAAACCTTTTCATAGAATTGTTTTAAAATTTAATTTTTATTTATTGTTAATGTAAAAAAAATTTACACTATTATTCAATTATGTATTGTCAAATTATTAAAATAATTAGACTTTTTAGATAATTGTTGTAATAATCAACTCTTTTACTGATTTAAAAACATATAATTAAATAATAGTGTAAAAAAAATTTACACTAAAAGTGAATAAAAATTAAACTCATTCTTTTATATTATTTTCACATCACTCCATCCTCTACGAAGATTTGAAATTGAAGACTAAAGTTTCTATGTTAAATTTTAATGTAAAGTGGTAATATAAATAAAAAATAATGTACAATAATTACTTTCCATCAAATTTTGTTTTGAAGCATGCCCTAAAAACTCAAGCTTTTAATGAAGCAAGCAAAAGCAAATGAAAAGTGTAACATCACATCAAAATTATAGCAACACATTTATCCTTCACTTTCCTATATTATTGGATACGAACTTAACAGATTTTTTTTTACAATAGTTTTGGAATTTTCCGGGAAGATCTTGGGCCTATCGCTCCCAAAAAGTTAAAACACGTAACAAATAGGACTGACATTTTCTGTATTTGATTATTTTATCCTTTTAATAGAGAAGAATGATTAATATCAACCACAAAAAGAAGAGAAAAATGCTGCAGATCATGTTAGTGTCAAGTGAATAACTCAAAACAATTACTTCTGAGCAGAAATGGGATACCACAACACAAATAACGGTGAATTCTTGCACAAGCAAAAGCAATTGAAGTATTTCTCACCTTCATGTTTTGGTTTTTGTTATAAAAAAGAAATAATCTAAAATCCCATTTTCTCTGGGTATAAATCATCGTCCACATAAATAGATTAGCAATTAGCATCAGCAGATGAGAAGGTAAATAGAGCATTTGCATCACACAACTCTTAAAACAAACATTCATAGATATTCTTATTGCACCATGAAAACACCACATTACAGACTCACTAGGATGCGACCACCTGGATATACCCATAATGGTTCCACACTATTCCAGAACACAGACAAGATAACTCTGCAGCCAAACAAGCCCAATAAAAAAACACAGAAAAAATCACAAAACAAAAAAGCAGGGAAGCCAAACACCACACACCAACAAGGTCTCACATCTCCTTGGCCCCCACGGGAACTCTACGACAAATATGCCGTGAAGCAAAGGGAATCAGAGACAGCCACGTGTACGCAGCCTTTTATTTACTGCTAGTAACGGCAACACGCGATCGCTTCTTAGTTTTAATTTAATTAATTAATTAAAATATTTTATATTGCGAGGACCAGACCCGGAACGGATTTCCCGACCCGGTTGGAGACGCTGCTCTCCCAGACGCAGGGGAAGCGGTGCGAGTCGGAAGTCGCCGGAATAATCTCCGACGAGGAGGAATCGGAATCGGAGTCGGAATCTGCGATGAGGGTAACGGTGAGGGAAGTGTTGAAGTACTCCCTGACCTGGGTAATTATCCCATCGGTGACGGTCAAGGCGTGGACCCAGGAGATGGAGCGGGTGGTGTCGCAGCCCTCGACGAGGACGGTGGAGCCGAAGGAGGCGATGGACTGGGGAACGAAGCGGAAGGTGGCGTCGGCGGAGGAGTCGCCGGTGAGCATGCGCATCAAAAACTGGTGGGAGGGTGGACCGTGGAACCACCACTCGAGGTCAGGGGCCAGGATCTTGACCACGGTGTCGGAGTCGCGGGAGCTTAAGGCCTCATATAGGGTCAGAACCAGCCTCTGATTGCTGGAATCAGCGTCTTCCAGTTCCAGGCTTTCCTGATAGTTAGCCAGTTCGAGTGCGAGTGTTGTTTTCCAGAGAGAAAAGAAAAAATAGAGGTTTTAGGAGAAAAGAAGCAAGCGGCGATTTTGCTCTGGTTTTGGAATAACTTTGGATGGGAGTGAAACGAACTTTCATTTTATAGGAAAACGTCCTAGTAAGGTTTGGATCTGCTACGTCCGGTGCTAGCTTGAGACTTTCCTGATGGGCAGTTGCATTAAAGACACGTGGGCTGTTTGGTTTGTTGGGAGTATAGATGGATATTATAGTGTATATGGAGAAGACGTGGAGCTTCTGTACGATACGTGTCGTTTTTCGATTGGTGAGTTTGAAAGAGTGGATGAACTTAGGAACAGGGTATGGAATTTAACAGGTTTTTGTGTGTGTGTATGACGCGTAAGAAGAGAAGATAAAGCTAAGTAGAACGACGAGACAGTCAAGCCAACTTTTTTGACAATTTGACCCCACACTTACGCAAAGTAGTGTGCGTGGTTTCGTTTTTGCGTCACTTTCTTAAGCCAACGCATTTTGCTTGCTTGGTGGAAACCACTATATAAAAATGGAAAATGCATTTGGATATTACTATAAAAATTGGCTTCTTTAAAAAATAAAAAATAAAAAATAAATAAAAATTGGCTCAATTTACCTTGACGATATGGTAACATCTACACATTATTCGTATAAAAATTTAGAATTTTCAATCACTCATGAGTTGTAGTTTTGTAATTACCTTTTGCGTCTTTTTCTTTTTTTCCTTTTTGTTTAGATGAATTCCCCAACCCCGCCTCGCCCTTCCCACTTGAGCTATGCCCAAGTGGCTGCCAGTTTTCAAGCAAGGAGGAGGTGGGATCATGCGTACTCTTACATTTTCTTGTTCTGTAAAAAAAATTATGTGAAAAGTTAATTTTGATATATTAATTTATAATTAATTTTATAATAAATATTTTTTTTTGAATTATATAAAAAATTATTTTTATGTATTAAATTATTAAAAAATATATGAAATAATTAAAAAAATTATTTGATTGAAAGTAAATAAGTATTTTTCTTTTAAAATTTTTAAAATAATCTAAAATTAAATAATTAACAATTTAAAATGACAATTTTTTTAAAATTTATTTTTAATTATAAAAGAATAATCTTAACTTATAATTAATTTTATATATTTTAAATAAATAAGATAAATTTTAAGTAAAATAATATTCTTAAAAAAACTATTTTAAAAAAATTAATCTTATTCAAATATTCTCTAAATCTAATTTTAACAAAATAAATAAAGAACTAAGAGGAGGAGTGTAAATAATGAGGGTAACAAACAAGTGCTTAGTAAGTCAAATATATAGCACATGAGTATTGGCTAAATAAAAATACCACGGTTTTTGTTGCGAACAATGGGGGAAAGAGAGTAAGGAACAAAAGTTAATTTGTTTGCCGTTCTTTCATTAAAAAGTTGCAAGGATAACTTACTTTCAATCATCTCAAGGAACAGTGCCAATGGGAGGTGAACAAGAATTAGCTCTACTTTTTGCTAGAGCACTTCCTTTTAAATTATTAAGTGGATTAACATAATTAGAATTAATTTTTATAAATTAAAATAATTAGATATTAAAATAATTAAAATATATTATTAAATTTAATTTTACTTATTTAATTATGTGATTAATATTGTAATTGGGTCTATTATTATATTAAACACTTTTCGCTAACAAATTTTAACATTAAACTTTGTATATGAATTTTGTTATGATGGATAAGACTAATCTATTTATTAGTGGACACAAAAAGAAGTTCTTATTCCTTTTCATGTTAGTGTACGATTTCCCTATTAAGACTGCGCTTGAAAAACTAATGTCGGGTAAGCTTAGCTTTTTCTTTTAATTACACAGATTTTTTTTTACTAGGTTTCTATTTCAGATCCTTAAGGCTACGTTTGGTATGTAAATTATAAGAGAAAAAAAAAGTAAAAATTGTGATTATCTTTTATTTAATATTTAGTTTAGAGAGTAAAAGAAATAATTTAGATGGATAAAAATTTTATAGGTCCCACTAATATTTTATCCTTCTCATTACTTATGAATTGAGAGGAAGAGGAGTTGTTATATTATTTTTTTATTTTTTTTATTAATTTTGTTTCTTTCTTTCTTTCTTTTGTTTAATAAAATCAAATAAAAAAAGAAAAACTTCCTTTCTTTTTCATTCGATGATACCAACAAAGTAAGTAATAACTCTTTATTTCTTCTTTTTCTTCTTTTTTTTTTATCATATCTCTTTCTTTTCTTTTCTCTCTATGATACCAAACAAAACCTAATAGATGTTATATCATTCTTCTTTTCAGGTATTTCTATTACCTAATTTTTAGATATGCATGTCATATTTTAGGTTAAATATATTTTAGATTTTACACTTGATATTAAGTAAATTGAATTATGAAATTCAACATTTCCTTGTATTCTTTTTGGTTTCAACTTTCAATTGACTGCACCGACCAGAATAAGATGAGAAATATTTGAAGGAAAAAAAAGGTAAAACAAAAGGTGATGATGAAGGAAGCATAATTTACCCCCCGCCCCCCTTTTTCTCCCCTTCTTTACTGTCTCCCCTCTCATTTTTCAGCCATTTGTCATTGGCAAATAGAAACCCACGATCCAAACGGTGTCACAAAATAAAGAGAACAAGAAATCCGGGTGGATAGATAGCCAGCCATATTGCCATAATGACACTACAGTGTCGGTATTGCGGAGTGGGGACCACTTGCACTTTGTTATAAAATTGGGCCCCCAACTGAATGGAAACAAAATGGTGTTTTGTCTGTTTGTTGACAGGAAGTAGGAAATAGTCCAAAAAGGTCCAGTGCCGAGCCCATAGTGATACTTGTATATTATATTTTTTATATTTAAATAATAATAAATAATTTTATTACTAATATAATATATTATTTAATTAATGAATTTTAATAATTATTTATTTATAAACTGATGATATATTAAATTTATTCACCGTTAATTAAATTTATAAATAATTAATTATCAAAATTTATTAATTAAATAATATATTATATTAATTAAAAATTTAATCATTATTAACTAAATATTAAAATAATATTAAAAAATGTCCAAGTATAATTTTTCTCCCGAGGAGCGTGCAGACCATATTGAATTGTCATTCATCACTACCAGACTACGCCACTCTTTCTACCGTTCGATCTATCTTTGATCAGATGATTACAGTTACATCTGATATATATAAACTGTCAAATAATTTCAAGAGTAAAATATATAGTTGAAAAAGGTGTTTTCTCATATTCATATTTATAAGGGGAGACCCTGAGGTGAGTTTTTCTATTCTAAAAGCATGAGTAAAAAAAGATCTAGTCTGACGAGGAGTTGAGGACTAGCACTACTCGTGCAATATAATATGGGGGGCGGGGGGCACAAAAACATTAGCCAGTATCGGATTAGTGTACAACAGCAGCTTACGGTAATTAACCAATTATCAATCAATGTATTATTTATGGGCGAACTAACCTTTTTGACGTTATGGACTAGCTAGGACTAGCTTTATATATTTTCCACGGTAACGGATGGTTACCAAAAATAAAAATAAAAATAAAAATAAAAATAAACTACTTATTTAAATTTGAGTTGAGTACAATTACATTTAAATTTTTTATTATTATTTTTTTAGATTTTTAAATTAATTTTTTATGATTTTTTTTCACATAATTTTTCAAAAGTTATAATTTTTTATTCGTTTGTTTTATTTGAATACATTTTATATTAATTTCAAGTAACTTTTTAAGATCTATGTGATAAAAAATGAACTAATGAAGTTGGACCAATTGATTTTCAAAAAAAAATAATAATTATTTTCATAGTAGTGAATATTTTTAAAAGAAATAATAATAGTTATTTTTTAAAATAAAAATTAAATTATAATTTTTTTAAATTCCTGTTATTCTCAAAATAAAATTATTTTTAATTAAATATGTATATAAATAATTATTTATATAATTATAATTAAAATTATTACATCATACAATTTGACTATCAATTCGACCAATTCAATTAATCGAATCATGACTCAAAAATTTTGCTGATTTCATCCCTGGTCCGATTGTTAAAACATTGTGCTTATCACTATATGATATTTTACTTACAGTCTACAGCGCACTACTGCAGAGTTCAGAGTTGTGACACAGGAACGGCATCAAGTTAACCTTTCAGTGTCATGACTATGATGCATACTATATATTTTATCAGTATGTGTATGGCGTCGGGTTGTGATGGATGATAATGTACCAAATAAGCACTACCCCAGAAGGAACTCTCCACTCTGCCATACCAAACTGTTCACTTCCGTAATAGCTTCTCAGTGCGTCATAACATACCAGACACAATGCATCAATATCGCTATCTATTTCAGTGTCATTATCAGTGTGTCACCATCTGAGGGCTGAGGTCATATGTTTTACTTGAAGCCTTTGTTTGCATGAGGAGAGAAAATAAAAAGAAAGAAAATGAGAAGAAAAATATCCTTTCAAAAAGGTGGGTTGAAGTATGGGATGAGGATCTGGAATTCCAACTCCTTATATAAAAATTGGCCCCAAAAATATCATTTTTATGGACTTCTTCCATTTGAATTTTAGGGGAAAGAAGTGGGTTCTATGTTTATATTGCTTGCTGAATCAGGGTATAAGCTGTGGGTTGGGATCGATTTATGGAGTGTGCTTAAATATTGTGCAGCGATGAATGATATTTTCTCTCTTTTTTGCCTTTTTTTCAGTGAAGAAAATTCAGTGATGGAGAGCTAAACATACAGAAACATAGAGCAACACCAGAAACGATAAGACTGGGTAAAAATGCCTATAGTTTTTCTTCTGTCACCTCGCAGCAAATTTTGTTTCTTTTAGGATCTGCTACCTCGGCTTCCGCAAGGCTTATTTGCCTTGACGTAGTGCTGTTGTTCCCTTTTAATTATGGGTATTATTTGCTGTTCATTAGTTTTATGTATATCACCATTTATATTTTTTTTATACGAATTAATTTCTATGCAGAACTCACATATTTGTGCAGAGTTCATCTCACTTTGTGATCAATCCTTATGTGATGTAAAATAAATAAATAAATAAATTTGATTTACAAATAACAAAACTCTACAATAAAAAGTAACAGGAAAAAACACGCCGAAGAGAAAGTAAGAGGCGGATTTTTCTGAGAGTTGAATTCAGATCTTTCTTCTTAAATTAAGACAAAAGGTTGAAAGGTTTTCGAGAGAAAGCAACAATACTGTGATAAAAAGAAAACAGTCTGATATGATTATCATAAGCATAGATACACAGTTCACGTTATATAGTGCACAATAAACAACGTCACCATCAATTAAACCGCTTGAAGATAGAAATCGACATTAGACGTCTGAGGAAAACTAGCTTTCAGTATATTTAAACAAAGGGATACTTGCATCAATATGTGAAAAGATTGTGCAGAATTTGAATCATTATAATTTATGTGAGACTTAACTATTATTTAATGACTCATTATGAAAAGTGATTGAAAAATTTGTTGTGTATATTTATCATTACTTATTTTTATTGTTTGCCCTTGTAACCCTTTACTAGCTAAGATATTTTTTGTCAGAATTATCAAATAACTAATTTCCGGTCCTTTTTTTTTTGGTAAATGAAAACAGTTAAGAAGAGAACCACCCTACTCTAGGCATATAAGAAACATCAGACAAAGCTCTCTTGATTATGCTTGAGAAGGCTCCTTGGAATATTGTAGTTCCCAGGAAATGAAAGAGTGCAAGAGATGATGAATATAAACTAAAGCTGAATGTAGGGAAGCCATGAACTGATCCTGGTGTTGCTGGATATGAAAATCTTCTAATCACTTCGGCTACCCGTGGCTGGTACAAGCTTTTAATTTAAGAAGGTGCTTCTTCCATTTGCCTTGTTCATGATGTATCAGACGGAGGACATGAGTTATGTGCAAGAGAGAATTATGCTCAACAGGCCATCAATAATTCGAAATAAGGAAGATGAAAGCAGGCCCAGGGAACTTAGTTTTATTTGCATCAGCTCAGCAGTACTACTACTAAGTACTAACACATCCCATTTACCGTACCCGGCTAGCCTTCACGGGCTATATAGTAAAGTGGCTTTTGGGCAAGAACCGGTTCAGGCCCTCTTTGCAGATCAAAGATTCTAGGCTGCATGGGGACATGGCCGAGGATCAAGGATATGTATTGTGCTTGTAGCCCACTTGGAACTTGGAAGAGCATCGCAAATTCGCAATTCACAAATCATATTTTATATTCAGTCTCACCAACCACACCACATGTTTATTAACCAAGAAATATATCAGCATCCCTATAAATGGTCACATTCAGAAACTGAAGAATGAAGTATGGCTGAAATGTATGTTCTATGAGCACAAATAATTTTGGAGCCTCAATTCCCTCACTAAATTATCTAGATAGTAAATGGTTTCCTAACTAGCCGTAAACCAGAAGATTCTAGTTGTTGGTATTGATAATATCTCAGCAAATCAACATACTGGTGAGCCTTGTATCTTGGATTGAACAAGAAGGAAAGCTATATATAATCATTTCACTGGGGCCACTGCCAATGTCTTAAGATCAGCTGTGAAACTCTATATCAATCGGCAAGTTATTTGCTGAAGACAAGTTGAAAAACCAAACCTGGTTGCATATCCACACCCATCAATATTCTATAATCTCGGAAGAAGGAACACACGATAAGAATGTAAAATGCTCTCTAGAATCTTTTCATATCTGTCGTTTTACATGTATTTCATATGATTTTCTTGAATATATATATATATATATATATATACATATATATATATATATAGAGAGAGAGAGAGAGAGAGAACCTTCTAAAGAAGGAAACAAAAGATCGCGTGTTTGACATCTACTCAAAATTAAATAGATAATATGACTGATAATCAACTAAAATATACTTCCTATAAGACACGGTTGACAAAGATGAGTATGAGAGAGTTGAGAGTTGAGAGCAAAACCATGCTTTTGGATGGATGAGTTGAATGTACTCAAAATTTAATGGACCATCCTATATATTGTCATACATAAATAGCAAGCAGAAAAGAATCCTTCCCCCCTTTTCCCTTCAGGGACTAAGGAACTTCTCTTTGTATTAATGACGGAGTTGGTGGGTCCATCGTTCCACCTTTAACTCTTTCAGAATGCTCTTCTTTTACAGTAGATAGGGGCCTATCTGGACTATAATATCCCTTTAAGACATTGCTTGAACTTAGAGGACTAGATGTTTTTATCATAGAAGGGGAAGAGTTGTTACCCAGAGGAGAACTTGTGCCAGATTTGGTTGATACCACATCTTCACGAGCCAAAGGTGAAATTGACAATTGGTCACCAGTATCAATTTCTTCCCTGCAGAATTTATCTTCTACAAGATCATATTTGTTCCCAGTCCGTGCTTCTTGAGCAAGAGAGCACCAGCAACAGCATAGCCAAAGTGTGCAATCAGAAACTGAAGGTTTACCAAAACAGAAGTCATAGGCAGGCAAATTGTACCTCTTTCTCATTTTGATCCTCCAAAAGCCACCGTACAGTAAACCCAAAAAACAAAGAACAATTCCAATAGCTGCTAGAGCCTGTCTAACATTGTCATCTTCAATATTAACGGCAGCCAAGATAAAAATCCAGAAAGGAGCCATACAGAACAGCATAAAAGTGGCAATATGAACATACATGTTTCCAAAGCCAAGTCTCTCCATATTCCACCCAAAGACACAAAAAGTGCAGAAAAGTGAGAGATATGCTAGAGAAATATCGTCCCAAATGTCAAGTATTCCTCCACTCCACTGTGGTCTATTTTCAATAATCCTTCGTTGATCTCTGGATGCAAATGAATACTTCTTCTCAAATGGTTTCTCTCTCATTTGAACCTGTGCTTCTTCATCCATCTCACAATCATAGTCCCTACCAAGGGGGCTAAGAATGGTATACAGACCAGCGATTGCAGGTGCAGCAATTGCAAAAGATACACATATTCCAACTCCTACGGCAGGCCGCTCAGATCTTTTATACCCCAAGTTTAGACCACAAAGTGCATATTGAGCAAAACAGTTCACATGAAGGAGAATGACCACTACCATCATGTGTGCCCACTCTTGGGGCTTATAAGTGCCATTCTTGCAGTACACCTTTCTAAGTCTAGAGATGTCATTTGGTCTCCATCTGCATAGAAGAACAAGGTGGTGGAACCTCTTTGGATGCTGGTACAAACACATCAGTGTAAACAGTGCATTGAGTATTTGGTTGTTTACTTCAAACCACGCGTTCCTCACAGACTTTTTTGGTAGCACCCCATTCAACATGCCTGTCATGACAAGGAACAGAATTGCACCCGAAACAGCAACGCAGGTGATCCACACAAAAAGGGCCATGTTCATTGGGTTTCTAATCCATTCCATGCACATATTCTTGACTGAACCCCAGTCAAGTTTCTGAGCAAAAATGCCACTGAAGCGTGCTCTTAAGCTATGTGAACCAGGAGAAGGCACAGATTGTGAAATCTGGTCTCTCTCAGTAGAAAGCCGCTTGAATTTGGCAGATGCAGAACCAGATTTAAAGAACTTGATCCTATTAGGAAGAGAACTCAAGGTGCCCTGGAGCTTTCTCTGAGGATTTTCACTGCTCAAAAATGTTTTTCGAGAAGTTGAAATATCTAAAGAAGCAAACTCCTTTACTTCACTTCCATTAGATTCTTTAATTTCATCTTTGGGATTCCCATTATCAACTGAAACCATTCTGATATAAAGTCTGAGCTTTCTCAATCAAAATCAAAACCTTATCATCAATGGTATAGATATAGAACAATTACTGCGAGGACAGAACAGAAGAATCGGTGCTAAGATTTCAAATCCATAACAAATTTCCTATGAATCCATAAGCAACGAGGAAGGTATCCAAGCAAATCAAAAATCAAAACAGAGACTTGATTACTTGATATATGTGATGATGACCCAGTAAACAGATTATTATAAACTTATTATTGATCTGAAATAACAGTTTAAAAACTATAAATTAGAAGGTACCTGAAAACCCAAAATCTAACTCTATTAATACCAAGACCTTCATCACACAGAACAGTCACAAAAACATCAGAAAAACACCCACAAATATGCATGACAAAACATCTTCATATAATCCCGGCGATCAAATTATGCCCATAAGAAAGATAACCCAGAACAACAACATCAAATTTTCAAGGAAAAAAGCTAAAGATGCAGGAGTTCATGTAAAGTGAGTTAGACATACCTAATAGCTGACTCAACATGAAGAAAGCATTGAATGCAAGTGATTCCCTCACAGTTATATTTAGATAAAATTCACATTAAAAAAAAATCAAATCTAAAGTCTAACTATACAAAAGTAAAATAAAAGAATCATATGTAAACAGTTGGCAAAACAAGAATGGCTCCTCGTACTCGTAGGCGTAGCAGATAACAACATAGTCAAACAAGAGAGGTAGATTGCTCCTTCAACGTCCAAATATGACTGCTGGTCACCGGTTGCCACCTGCCAGAAAAAGAAAAAGAGAAGGAAGGAATGAAATTATAGGAATTTCATTTTGTTTTTGTAGCTGAAAAAGAAAATTTCTTTTCTCAGCAAGAGCCTTTTTTATTCCTCAGCAAGAACCTAAGAAAACAGAAAAGGAAAAATAAAATAAAATTTAACAACAGTCGTCTCTTTAATTTCTAAGTGCCAAGTCTTGTGTCACGCGCTTCTTCACATAATTAGTTTCTTACGAAATTATGCTTTCACTCAGTAAATCATTACAAAAAAAAAATCATTAAAAGTAAATTAATTAAATTAATAAGTAATATTTGTTATATAGAAATGGTTAAAAATGAAAAAAAAAAAAAGGACGGCCACGGGTGATTTTATTGTGATTGAAAAAGGGGGAAATGATTTGATAATGCAGCCAAAAAATAAAAATTGCTCTGTAGGTAATGCACTACACACTTTCTATTGGAATCTTTCCTTTACAAAAAGAATTCGGAAGAAACCCATGCTGCCATGTTCGGAATGAAAAAGGTGATAAAATTACTGCAAGAGTTAGGCTTTTTCTACTTTCTTTTTTTTGGGATACAATACGCTTTTTCTACTTTACAGTTAGGAAAAGAGGGGTATTATCATTCCTTACTTTCACGAGGACGAGAGGTATCGTTTGCAAACTTAAACTTGAAGTGCACAAAAATTCCCTGGCCATTTACAATTGGCTTTTTTCTAGGTGAGCGAAAAAAGAAACAGAAAAATGCCATCACTTATTTTTTCTTTTGTACATATAAGTTTAGGTGAGGAAACATTTAGACTGATGAGGTGAACCAACACCCCCATTGATAATGTCATGACCTTTTTACAATTCTATATCTTTTAGTAACGCATGCAATCATATAGTGATAACTAAATTGTGACCGTAAATCTTTTTTGATATGGACGGTAAGTTTTTTTTGGTATGAATTATCGACATGACGGCATCAAATAACATGCATTCCTAACAAGTTCGCATAAAGGGGTGTAAAACAAGATAGGATAGTAATTTCTTTAAAAAAAATTAGGCAGAAGGATGGCAAGGCGCTAGTTGATCTTTAACTATTTAACATCACTTCTTAGATGATCTTCCTTAAATAGTGTTAACAAAAGAAACTTGGCAAATATAAACTTAGTTCCTCCCTCCCCAAAAGAAAGAAAAAGCAAAACTATGTTGATCTGCAGCCATCTCCACCTATAAAACAATAACTATAGAAGTTGTCTCGCTTCCACATTTGCCATAACTGTGAAAGGATTTGAACAGATTGAGATCCTTTAAAGAAGAAGATAAAGTGCAAAATTAATAACCACTAATAAAAAAACATTGAATTTTTTCTAAAATATAAACACGTATAATAAATAAAAAATGCTAAATTGTAACCCAATTTTACCCAAATACAGACAAATGTAAGGTGCATTGAAGTAAAACCCATACCTTGAACACTTTATTGGCACTCTCTCTGCTTAGTTCGAGCAATTTTACTCTGGGCTCTCTAGCACGATTCATAATAAATTATGAATATGTGGGAAGCCACCATCTTGATTTTATCATTAGCAGTTATCGCTCAGTAAAGTGGATCGCAAATCTCAATATGACATGGCTTAAATGATGAAAGTAATCATGCGTGGGAAGTTCTATGATCCATTGATACTGAAGATTAGTTATCCATCCAAATAAGCTACTATAATACATCTCTTTATGATTGAAAGATGCAGTCGCAGTGATATGCAAATCCAATAAAATTGGATAAAATCAGACTCAAGCAACCTCATGAAAAACTCATTTCTTGAATTCGGGAAAACCACTTTAATTAAAACCCAAAGCAAGTACACTATTTAAGTAGATATGTAAGATGAACAACTGGACAGACAAGCAAAGTACAATGCAAATCATCAAACATGAAGTCCAACCAACAGAAGACTACGGTGCAATTCAAGTAAGATCATCCTCCTCAAGTTCTTTCGCTTTCAGCTTTTCCTTCACCCTCAATAGAAGCGTTGTCTTCCAAGAATCCTGCACAGGCAAACAGGAAAAGTTGATGAGCTACTGATACTAGAGCTACTTATGGAATGCAAAAGAGAAGTAATCAGAACAAGCCCAGACGTTTAAGTAATAACAGTTCTTAGCCCATCCAGACCAGATAAGAGTATTCCTTGGGCACAGAACAATGAGCACAATATCCAGTAGCAATAATTAATTAGTAATTTAAAATTTAATACATAGTTTTTTAATTTAGAAAAGAACAGGACTGTTTAAGTCAAAAACATAATACATACTGACTGAGCATCAGAACATCAAAACTTCACTCTAGGTAATCAAATAGGAGAGTTTAAATGGAATTTCCAACTGAATTAATTTTTCAGGGGGAAATTCCAATCAGGTGCAAGTTAATGAAAATATTTCCATTTAATAGCTATAAATGTGGCAATTCAGTTATGATAAGTTATGTTTATTCCGTTATAAAATGTGGATATAAACTACATTGGAAATATTTTTGTTAATACCAACTAAAAGTCGTCTTGTTTTTCAACTTTTGGAGCTTACCAGAGGGGTCATGCTATCAAATTCCTTGACAACATCAGTAAACTTTCCAATATCTTCTTCATCAATTGCAGCAGCAATATCCTACCCAAAAAACAAAATGTCAGTATTTCATCCCGCAAATATATGAGTAAAGAAGCATTCAACACGATAATCACAATGTTATAATAAATGCCAAAAGTTAATCAAACATTATAATAGAGAAGGCAGCTATTCAAAATTCCCTACATTCTGATCCAATTTAGTGGTCATCTAAAATTAATAATGAATTTCCAAAACAACTACCTACCGCCAAAAATCTATATTCACGCGTTCCAGAAAATGTTGGATCCAATTCCTGCAAAAACAAACACATATCCAAAATTGAGCTACTAGTAAGGTTTCCAGTGTCAAGATGTAAATTATTGAAAAATCTTAGACCTGATATCGCTCTAATGCATTGGTTATAGCAATAACATCCCCTTTACAGAGTTGACAAATGCCAGCATTAAGAAGATGTCCTTTAACTCCGTACTTCAGCAAATTATTGTTGAGAGATTGGCGAGCTATCGCTTCATAAATCTCAATTGACTTCTGATATCTGGAGAGTTATCATACAACAGAAACAGTTAATATTCAATTTGACATAAAGAGAAGGCTATGATAAAGTTCCTTCCATTTTAAAAATAAAGTCTGGCTTTCTTTACATTATTCTAGCAGTTCCTGCTCTAACTAGAGCACATCAATATATGACTGGGACCAAATGCAGCAATGGACTAATTTTTTGTTAACACCATGTATACAAGTCTTAACAAGTCAACATAAAGAAAGGAAGACCAAAAAGAAAAATACTAGAATAACTTACTAAACAAATAAAGGACAAAACCATGATGAAGCATTATTATTCAGGCCTTCATGATAATAAAAAAGATAAAATACGCAGAAAGTAGAAAATCTTACAGTTCTAGCTGAGCGGCAAATTGAGCAACTTTTTGCTTGCACTGGTTTGCAGAAGTTGTCACTTCTTCATTTTGATAAAAATCAGCTGATTTTTCAAAGTAAACAACAGCCTGCTCAATATTCTGTTCAGACTCATACAACTCAGCAATTTCCTGTGAGTATAATAATAAAACCCAGTTATAATATGTTCATGGTGATTCCGGTGACCTCACCTACTTCAATGTATTCAATTACACATTCAATATCCAGAAACTGGGATATGGAAAATAGAATAACTCAAAGACGATACCCAAGAGAAGGGATACTATAGATAACCAAATTTGTATTCCAAACCATTAATTTAAATGATCATACAGAAACAAAATCTCAAGTTACAGTGATATATACCTTCAAATATCTAGCAGCCATAGAGAGTCTTCCAATTTCACACAAAAGATTTACAGCGTGGTCTAAGCAAGATACAGCCTCTGTATTCAAAGAGAGAAAAAGGAGCTTAACATTAAAAGTTCCATCCTCTTCATATTAATGTAAGTGATGACATGCTAACACATGCTTTACCGCTTTGGAATTCATTCCAGCTTAGCAATATAACCATGAATTCCAATTTAAAAAAGGGTGAGCAAATAACAAATCAAAATATGAAGACACAGATAGCCATAAAAGAAAACAAGCATATGGAACTCAACTGTAAGCAACTTACATGTGCACAAATTAATTTCAATATCAGACTAAAAAAAACCCAGATAAAAGTTACAAACCCCTACTTAGAGCTCAGTCCATTGTATATTGAAGCCAAGCATCTGATTTATACATACAGAAAGCTAAAAGAGTGAGATAACAGAAAGATTTCTTATATCATTTGATCATGCATAAAGGCTGCAATTGTTTTATATGCTTTGCATTAAAATAGGTAAAGAGAAATACTGAGGCTAAAAGGAATTGGCCTTGCTGCATGGACACAAGAGTACCATTTACAGCAGAAATCAGAAATGAGTAAAAGAATATATTCGGCACCAAAAAAAATAAAACCAGGAAAGTATTATGAATTCACAGCACCCATCATGTGACGAACACTTTCCAGTAGCATATTTCTCTTTAAGTGCATGGCGGATGATCAATGCCAATAATATAGACTATTTTTATTTCACAGCAAGATTTCTTGTGCATGGAATTTTCAACACGGCAACAGGGTTAAAATAGAGTGACAGCATTAACAACAAGAAAAGAATCCTAGTGTATGTAACCACTTACATACATACATACATACCATTTATATTAGTCTTTTTATAGCAATGCGCAGCATCAACATAAGCTTGCGCAGCTTCATGCTTGCTTTCCAACTACAAGCAGAAGACAACATTGTCATTACAGGCTTAAAAGAGAAATATAGGATGCAAAAGTGATATAGCAGGATAGGTCACCGTCACACTCCAAAAATTCAATCCAGTTACCTTCAAATGACAATTTGCCAACTTAAGGTATGTCGATCCCGCTTTTTCCCCTGGAATGCCACATAAATCGAATCAAGAACAACACACAGAACTATTTCAGCCTCAATTTCAAAGTTCTTCACATTTAACAAAACATAGTGATCAGTCATCGAAGTGAAGGTCATATAGTGTTAGTCAGCTGTTAGATAGTCTAAACTGTTGCTGATTATGATTACAAAGTTTTTGATGTAACGAGAAACGTAAAACGTTAATAATTTCCAACCCGTATCGCAAAATTCCATGATTCTATGCAACTAATTAACCAATAAAAAATCAAGTTAAAAAGTTTCCAGCAAAATCAGATTAAAATCATAGTTTAATTGATTGGAGAAAAACGAAAAGCAGTTCTGCATTTCGAACCGGAAATCGACCATCTAATATCAACACAGGCAAAAGAAGCGAAGGTGCTTCCGATCGCCGATAATAATTATAAAAAAAAATGAAAGAAATGGGAAAAATACTAAAAGAAAAGAATAATTTCGGGTAATTAAATTAACATTTGCTCGGGAAACAAACACGTAGAATAAAAAACTGAGAAAGAGAAATTACATGATTTAGCGAGCTTGAAGGAATTGGCAGCTTTATCGAAGAGATCAGCAGCGTCATCGTATTTGGAGCCGAACAAACCCCAACCAGTGAGCTTCTTCTCAGCTTTCTTCTCAAATTCCTCGGCCCTCGCTAACTGATCCGCCATTTTTCCGATTCCAAGAATTGATCAATTCACTGTGTTTCTAAGAAGAAAATTCATAAGGGAGATAGATAGACTCTATTATCGACCAAAACTGCAAATGGGGAAGGAACAGAGAAGGGGAGGGGTTTGAGAATTGTCAATTTTTGCTTTTTGGAATATTATTTCTCGACTCGGTCTGCTTCCGCTTTATTTTTTTTTTGGGTTTCGCAATTGGGGCCGAACCTCTGCCTTGATAGTTAGCGAGAAACCTATGAGTTTGGGCTTCAGTTTCTTGGGCTCCATTGGGTTATTTTGGACATTTCATCCCCGAATATTTCTGGGCTAGACCAGTTAGCCATCAAGTAAGCAAAGGAGATATAAACCAAAACCAGGTTCAGCTTATTTATTTATTTATTTATTTATTTTTGAATATATAAGAAGAAACCTTGTACCAGTGATGGTATTGGTATATTGGTGTTGTGGGATTTAGATTCTCTAAATAGAAACACTAGAGAAAATAATTGTATACTTGATAATTACTAAATAAATATTGATTTAGGACTCTTTTAGGTAATAATGAAAAGACATTAAACTGCAAGATATATAGTTATGTGAAATGAATTTTATAATTATTTATTTGGTTTTTAATTTTAGTTTAAATATGTTAGTATATACTATATAGGTATAGTTATCGTATTGGTTTGTATTACAAATTGTAATTAAAACCGCTGAAGTTTTTTAGCTCTTTTGAATATGATCACGGCTCTTCGTTACTATAAGCTAGTTTCATATTGTAATTATGTACGGTTAATTGCCTATCAAACCAATTCACCAAACAAAAAATGCCTATCAAACCAACTTATTAGATAATAATGAAACAAGTTAAAATGATAAGAATATGTTATATAACATGTGGGTGGGTATAAATATAAAATTATATTATTTATATTTATTTTTTATCGAGGAGGGATAAGTCTGTTGGGCTCCTTGGTGGAGATTCTACACTTATTTTATCTTTATATAAAACCTCAAAGCTGAAATTGATATCTTATACTTTAAAGCATAGTTGTATAGATCGAATCAGCTTAACCGATCAGACCAAAAAATTGGTGATTCAAACTGTTGACTAGTTCAGTCCAAGTCTTTTTTAAGTTTTTTGGTTGACCCATGTGAGTTTTTCATGAACCGAGTCAATTTTTTTTTTTTTGAGAAAAAAATTAAGTGAAGCATTGCCATCATATTTTCTCTTTCTTTAGTTCATAATCCCATTACAACTTATTAGGAGTCTTTTATTTGATATGTAATTTTAACACATTAGATTTGTACTGACTCTTGAGTAATTTATCATTTATATTAGTTTAATTATGTACTTTGGGTAAACTAATAATGTAAAAATTTGAATTTATATTGGATTATAGAATGTTAAATTTGTACTCTTAAGTATGAGGTAATTTCTTTTATATGACATGCTTATATATATATAGCTGTAATATATATTTTTCTTTCTATAACTGGGTTTTTTGGTCTGACCATTGAACCGTCGATCAAATCGTTGACTCAGTGACTCGACCTTCTGACGGAGTCAACCACCAGTCCGAATTATACAACTATGTTTTAAAGTCAGTTTTAGGAATAAATTAATTTTAAGGGATACTAAACTGAGTTAAATAATAATAAATCTTGGATATGTGAAATTAAAATTAAAATTTAAAAATAATTTTAAAGTATTTTATATTGATTAAGAGTATAAATAAGTAACTAATTTATAAATGTTTGATTTGAAAATGTATACTATTTAATTAAAAGGTTTTGAGGAATTAAGATTATTATTTTATATAAGAGATATATAATCCAATCTTAAAGATTGCAATTGATGCCCGTCTGAATAAATAATTTCTTTTTATAATAAACGAGACTAAAATACCCAAAGAAAAAATAATCTACTTAATCAAACGAGAGGAAGTGACGCCTGCAGCATCCTGCCAAAGTAAGGGAACCAAAGATTGAGGAGAATGCTCTAGTATACAACAATTAAAGGAGCCTGAGTGACCCAAGATAACAAAATGATCAGCACGCTTGTTACTTCCCCCGACTGAGTGAATGAGAAGAACAACCCAGTTACCATGAAGTAGGCGACAAATATCTCTAACCAAAGGAAAGTAGTGGTGAGTGGACAGGCAGGCCTTATTGACAAGGTTCAAGGCAACAAGGGAATCCATTTCCACTCCAAGCTTGGGGCAACGCTGGTTTCTCGCAACGTGAAGGCCATGGAAAAGACCCCAAAGCTTTGCTTTGACAGAAGGGCAAACACCTAGATTGCAGTAGAAACCCTTCAGAAAACACACCTGCATCGTTTCGAATCAGCCCACCACAAGCTGCGAGCAAAGTGATAAGCTTGAGAAAACCATCAACGTTGAGCTTAGAGTAGCCTGTCGGAGGGAAGTTCCAAGAAATAAATCTCCTCATTATTATATTTTGTACATTTAACAGAAGCGGATTGACCAACTGATTTTCTATCACAAGATAAACAAAGTTGGTAATGCGATGGGATAGGTCCACAATGGCAATTGTTGTCGACGAGAAAACAAGGTCATTCCCATCCTTCCAAATAATCCATATCCAAACATCAAACAGAATACTCCAGTCATAACCGGGGATGTTAGACCAGTTGTTCGTCAGATTAGATCGCAACCAATCACTTAGGCCTAAGCTAAAGAAAGAACTACAGGCTTGAGGTTGAATGAAATGGGACCAAATGTTAGAGATAACATCACAATATCGAAGTAAGTGCATGAGAGATTCTGGAGCTTTGCCACATCTTGGACAAAGGTTATTGTGAGAAAGGCCGCTACTACACCTTTCTTCGTTGGTGAGGATACGACCATGAGCCCCAACCCATAAGAAAGTTTTGATTCTCTGGGCCCAGGCCAATTGCAAATTTTACAAAACAAAGGATTCTGGGTCATGGGGGCAAGTCTTCATTAACTGCTAAAGCATAAGCAGATTTGAGGTAAATGGACAATCTGTGGAGAACTTCCAAGCAGTGTTGTCTGGTCCAGCTAGGGGATTGGGAAGGCAAGCCCTAGCAATTCTTACACATATTGAATCTGGAAGGAACTAAGAGAATAGATCCCATTGCCACACGTCATTCGCAGCATAAGAAGCTACAGGGTGGGGACATAATCCTCCCTCAAAATGTATATAGATGATAATCTATGTGTTGGTGATAAAAATAAAGTTTATGACAAAATGTGAAGTTGTGGAATTGACAAAATAATCCATCTGGTTTTGGTGAATGTTAAAAAGACTTATGAGAGGAGAAATGTCAAGTAATTTCAACATTAACACTTCTGAAATTTTAAAAGAAAGGTTAGTTTTCGACTTGACATGCTTTTAGAAGTTACTCATTCATTTGAATTTAAAAGTTTAAAAATTAATTAACGAATCAGCATCAATTTTAGAAAGTTTTAAGTTGGTTTTAGAAGTTTTAGAGAATAAACAAGTGTGTTATTTGTATGCTTTACACTTGTCCAATGATAACATGTGCCATATTTTAAGAATTAGGCAATTTACTTCTTTGTCTATAAATATTAATTATTTCATTTGTAAAAGAGTTAACTCTTAAATACATCTTAACATCTTATTGTCATTCTCATGCGTACGAATTACAAGAATATAACCCAAGTATACTTTTCACTTTCAATTCATGTATTTTTACATATTAATGCAATTTAATTCAGCAATTGTTCTTCATTCTTTTACATTTTTTATACTTTAATTTGATGCATTTTTACTTTTTCATCAATTTTCTTTCTTTATAGTTTATTTACTCGTCAGTTTATCATATTTTACACATTTAATTTCTTTGTTTATTTATACTCCTTGCTCTTTACACTCTGCAATTCATTTTTTATGTAACTCTATATTTCATTATCTTTACAATTTTAACAATTTAATTCTTAATGTTAATATTTTCATTTCTATCACTTTAACAGTCCTTTAAATTTATCCTTTAATTATTGTTTAATTTTTGTTATATATTAACATTTACGTTTTAGCATTATATTGATATCAAATTTGACATTTGCTCTTTACAAATTATTAATAACTTGAGAATTTAATTAAAGAAGTTTTTTTTCAAGATTAAGAACTAGAATAATAACATAGTCAAAATTATTGACAAAATTTCATAAATAAATAAACACTATGATTGGTAGGGACATAGAATTGCACACTACATATTACATCATTTTCATTGTAATAATATTTAAGTTTAATATTCATTATTTCAGAAATATCTCTCTCAATCGAATCACTTCACCAACTAATAATAAGTGTCCTAAGTTATAAATATTATTATCAAAGGAAGGCGAAATCTGCCTGCTAATAAATCGAAACCTTTTTACACACAACAAATTTTAAAATTCTTAAAAATAAGGGTTGCGGATAATACCTGTAATTTTATATGAGTTTTAAAAAATTTCAAAATCTGTCATGGTTTTGTTTGACTGTAATGATAAGCATATGACGTAAGGGAATTGCTATATGGTCCAACTGCTGACAAGGCATATTAATAATTTATTTTAATATTATAAATATAAAAATGTCATCCATCAGCTTAATTATTAATAATAAATATATTAAAATAATTTTTTAAAATATTAATGTCATGTCAAAAAATTGACATTAAATATTTGTTAATGTATTTATTATTAACACTTGTAATAAAATGAGTGTTTATTTGTTATTTGGTTCGTTTGTTATTTAATTTTATTTTGTTTTGCAACTTTTAACTAGTATTATTTCAATTTGAATTGTTCATATATATTAATATTAATGTTCAAAATGGATGCAATGGAGAATGCGAGGAGATCCAGTGAAATTGGGGTACTTCATGACTCAATGACTCATCATCGTTACAACAGCCTTACCCAACAAATGGCTATGATTGCTTGACGCCGAACCAAAAGGCTTTCTGAGACAATATCCATTATCCGCTACCACCGCAGAGCACCGCTCGTCTGCTGGGTGGAGCCAACAAATTTGTCATAGAGAGTCCAGGATTAATAAGTTTTAAATTGATAAATTTTCTATTTTTTAACAAGTAAACAGTTTTATAAACAATTTTAAGCACTTTCAAATATTGGGTGTGCCATGGCCCCTTCCCTGGCAGATAATAATTAATAACCGTTGAACAGCATACAGCTCTACAATATCTTTCAACTTTCAATACATAGATTCGGAATATTAATTCACCACTTCGGCCATAAAAGGGGCCTTTCTCATTTCCACACAACTTCCTTCAGTTAAATGTGCAAAGCCAGCAAAGGAAGAGTTTACAACTGTTCCACATCATAAATCACACAGCGCCCTTATGTTCCCTAACGACGACTCCAATCCCAGTTGCCTTGTTACTTCCTAACTAATAAAGTTTACATGAAAAATATATCTTCGTCTTTTTTTCATTTACTTTATTTAAATATATTTCTAATATCTACCGTCTAAGTCACAGGTCAAAGGATATTTTCAACAAGCCGTAAAAAGATTAAACCTTAAAGGAGGAAATACTTAGACAACACTTAATTAAATAGATAAAAAATGAAATATATATTCAATCATAATAAAATCTCTTAACTTGAGCACATTAAAAAAGACTCTTCTATTTCCACTTCTACCCACAAAATAGACAAGGTATAAATAAATAATAATAATTTCTTGCCTTTAGCCTTTCGTGCTAGCAGGATTCTGAATTCCTTTTAGCGGATTCCTTCGTGTGCAAAACAAGGAAAATGTGTATGTAATCTTCATCATTATCATTATTTTTCTATGTACTAGGCCCACTGGGGGACATAAGGGAGGCCTACTGGAGAAGCCCAGCGATTCACAAGGGGCCTAGTAATCTAGTTCCTCTAGCCAAGCGAGGTAGTGTATATTTCATTTAATTTTTTAAATTTTAAAATTATAATTTGAGTAAAAATATCAAAAAATATTTTTGTCTAAACTATAATTTAAGAATTTTTAAAATTTAAATTAAACATGCTCTAAACTGTGGAACATTATTTTAATTCATGCTTTACGCTTAATGAATTAGATTACTCGTTGTGGCTTGAGTGTTTGACTTGATGATAGACCGAGAGGCATGCTTCACGAAACATGTACGGGGTATTTTTTAATGTGGCAAGGGAAAAAATATATATATATATATATAATAGTTTTTTATTATAAAACCACGTGATATTTTTATATTTATTTTTTATGAAACTAATTTTTATTTGAACATCTATTTTATTTTAATCACAAAATGTTTACAGTAATATTTGAATATTTCACTATAAGTAAAATTCGTTAACAAGAACTAATATCTACGAATAACCATCACAAAATTTTCAGCTAATTGTCACATGTGCTGAACATATAAATTTTGGATTCCCCCACCAACATCTTTATTTTTGGCCAACACGTGTATTCGATCAGATAAGAGCATTGCTCTATTATTGAAGCACACTTCATAATGATATATGTCGAATTCTTATGAAATAACTTACTTCAAAAAGTTTAACAAAATACAGTTAAAATTTTGACAACAAGACTAATATAAAGCGATTTTTTTAACACACTAAATTAATAGATTTTAACTATTAGAAATAAATAAAATTTATTAATCAAAGAATAAAATAGAGTTTTTCTTTAAATTTTATCCTAAATCCGTAATAAGCAATAAACTGCAGGATTAAAGTGTTTAATCTGAAAATTATGAGCCATTTTGTTACAAATTATTTAATGAAAAAATTACTTTTTTTAAATAAAAAATTATTTTTAATGATGTTAATTGTATTTGTTTAAGCTTATTAAAAAAATTATTTATTTTAAAAATTTATTTTTATGGTTAAAGTGAAAAACTATTTTCGTTAGCTTTTGAAAAAAATCTCTTACGATAGAAAAGAGAGATTCATTTTAAAAAATAATTTTTATAATTATAAATAAACACAAAATAATTTTTACTTTTCTTAAAAATCTCTAAAAAATAATTTTTAAATTATTAAAGACTAAAATTATTATTATTTTTAATTTATAACAGACGGACCTATATATTCATAACAAATTCTCTTATCATCTTTTTAATTATTTAAAATAAAAAAATAAAAAAATAAACATGGACATTTTAATATCTTAAGAACCAAAACTTTTAACTTATGCTTCTGGTTTGGCCAGCGGCAGCCTCCCCAAAGCCAAGAGTCTGGTTGAGTCGCTGACACACTCAAATCATGAAAGTTCTCCGGGTAAGTTTCTTTGTAGAGAGTTGGCTAATGAATAATGACTGAAGACTAAGATGGAAGTTGCAGTTTATTCACCACATCCTCCCCTCCTTTGAAATTTATTTATTATTTTACTTATAATGCCCTCGACTATAACTGTTTGACATGTCAAACCTCATAGTTAAAAAAAAAAAAAAAACCCTTCTTTCGCTTTAATTGATTATGTAAGATATAATGGAGAAGTAACAACGAAGGCAGTGGTGTTATTTATGTAATTATGTTCGTATAAATTGTATGCAATTATTATGTAGTTGCATTTAAGCAATGCTAACTATGTGACAGACTCACTTAAACTTTTTTGTTAAAAAATCAAATTAAGATACAATTACGTGGCTTTGTTCTAAGACGTGTTGTGGAATATATATTTTTGGTTGAGGAATTAAGTATAGCATCTTTAAACTCAACTACACAAATGATGCTAGTCAGTTATTTCAGTATAAATTCATACAAACCACTAGGTTGCTCTCTCTCTCTCTCTCTCTCTCTCTCTCTCTCTCTCTCTCTCTCTCTCTATATATATATATATATATATATATATATATATGAATTTAACTGAATATGGCTTAATTTAATTATGGTAGGCAGTTCAATTCAAATGTAACTATATGGAAATTTTTTTGTATCGGGTTTATGTTTGCGTAAATATAATTTCTTTAGATATAAACATAACTAATTTTACATAACTATGTTTAAGATTGCGTAAATAAATTTATTTTTAATAACAATGTAAATTTAACGAGCATATTGACATATTAGTGTCTTTCAATTCAAATTATTTATTTCTTATTCCTGTAATTTATGTGACGATTTAATGTCTATACTTAATCATATGTCTTAAAAAAAATTGAATGTATAATGTTTTTATGTAAAATATATAATAAATTTTATAATTAAATAAATGTGATAAAATAGATGCATCAAGTTAAAATATCAACACCAATAAAGGAATATATATGTACATAAATAATTTACAAATATATTAACTATAAAAACATACAAACACTAATATGTATTAAAGAATATTTATTTACATATAGATAAAGTACAAACATCAATAAGGGAAACATTTATGTACAAATATAATATATACATATCTATATATATTTACAAATTTTAAATTTAATGTATATATAAAAGTGAGATAAATAAATAATTGAAAAAATATAAATCCATACTACTATGTGATTTAAAGCCAAACTCTCCCTCCAGTCATTAAAAATAAACAATTTATAGGACAACAAATTACATATAACAACTGTTCTGTTTCCCCAAAATTTTCCACAGTTTATAATCGCTTTAAGATATAAATTTGATCTTAAATTTTTTAAAAATAGTAATTAATTCATAAGAACTTAAAAATTTATCATGTCACCTTAAACTATTTAAAATTCATAACAACTTTTTATTTTTTTCACATTGAACTATTTAAAATCAAATATTAAATTGGGCGTTTTGACTCAATCATAATTCAATCAATTACAGATTAATTATGACGGTTGCTCAAATCTAAAGTGTTCAGGCTAGAAAATTTAATCCGATCAAAATCTAATGTCGAAACCAGATCAAATCAAATTCCACCCATGAAAACTTACAATCAATATCAACACAGCCAGTCAAACATAATAATCAATAAAAGCAGCTCTATGAAATTCCACTCTCTAATCCCTTTGTAGGCCCTTAGGCCTTAACTTAAAAGACATTCAAAAATGCATTTTGGTAATTCAGCAACTTTATAATTATATTATATTATATATATATATATATATATATATACAGAAAGCTTAGCTATATAAATTTTTAAATAGGAACTAATATAATTAGGTAGAACCAGGCATCAAATTCTAGGTTCTTGGAGCATATCTCTTTCTCCGTTATCCACAATTTCACCGCCGGGATGTCGCCGGCGGCCGGAGCACACGTCCCTCTCTTGCCGGAATCTAAATCGGAGGCAAAGCCGGCGTCCGTCTCCGGCGCCGTGTTCAATGTCGCCACGAGCATAATTGGCGCCGGGATTATGTCAATCCCGGCGATTCTGAAGGTTCTGGGTGTGATTCCCGCACTCGCCACGATTCTGATCATCGCTCTGCTCGCCGAAGTATCAGTTGACTTCCTCATGAGGTTTACGCATTCCGGCGAAACGACGACGTATGCCGGCGTGATGAGGGAGGCGTTCGGGCCCGTAGGAGCATTAGCCGCGCAAGTTTGTGTCATAGTCACCAATGTTGGGGGCTTGATTTTGTACCTAATTATTATTGGTAAGAATGTTTTTTTAAAAAAAAAAAATAAAAACTTGATTTTCTTCGGCAAATGAATCATAAAAAGAGAGAGAAAAAAATGGATATATGTTTAGATTTTAATTTTGGATGCTTATACTAATTATGAAATTTTCAACTTGAGATTTTTAGCCAAACCCAGTTTGAGTGGAGAATTTTCGCATCTTAAAGCTTGTTTCTTTTCTTAAATTTTCGCATCGTAAAGCTATCCAACGAAAGGTTTTTGAATAATGAATCCTCTCTGTTTTAAATGATTGTCTGGGGGTGATTCCCAGAACTCAATGGCTACGGATCTTAATGTTTGTGTATTATTTGATGTAATTGAACAGGGGATGTACTCTCTGGAAAGCAAAATGAAGGTGAAGTGCACTTGGGCATTTTGCAACAGTGGTTTGGAATTCACTGGTGGACTTCCCGGGAATTTGCTCTTTTAATCACCTTGGTCTTCGTTATGCTTCCATTGGTCTTGTACCGACGTGTAGGTCAGTATTAACTATTAAATATTTCCCCTTCAATTTTGGCTACTGATATGAGATTTGGGTGCACGTGCATAACATGTTTTCTTGCATTTCGAATGGAAGAGACTCAATGGCATAGCCATGACTAACATTCTCTGCTTTTTTCGGTATTTGCCAGAGTCCTTGAAGTACAGTTCTGCAATATCAACTCTTCTTGCAGTGGCATTTGTTGGCATATGTTCTGGGTTGGCAATCGTTGCTCTCGTGCAAGGAAAAACACAAACTCCAAGATTGTTTCCTCAGATAGACCACCAAACCTCCTTCTTTGATCTGTTCACTGCAGTTCCCGTCGTAGTCACAGCCTTCACATTTCATTTTAATGGTACTTAGCTTGCATTAGTGGCTTTGCTCCTTTTTCAGAGCATGCCTAGAAAAATTCTGTGCTGATGATTGATTTTACTTGCAGTGCATCCAATTGGGTTTGAGCTTGCCAAGCCATCTGACATGACGGCAGCAGTTCGAATAGCATTAATGCTTTGTGCTGTCATCTACTTTGCAATAGGCCTATTTGGGTACCTCTTATTTGGGGATTCAACCCAGTCAGACATTCTCATCAATTTTGACCAGAATGCTGATTCTGCAGTTGGTTCCTTGCTCAATAGTTTAGTCCGTGTAAGCTATGCATTCCACATCATGCTGGTGTTCCCTCTCGTGAACTTCTCTTTAAGAGCCAACATAGATGAAGTCCTCTTCCCCAAGAAGCCACTGCTAGCCACAGACAACAAAAGATTTGTGATCCTCACTCTGGTGCTGCTAGTCTTCAGCTACCTTGCTGCTATAGCAGTCCCAGATATTTGGTACTTCTTTCAGTTTCTGGGATCAACATCTGCAGTGTGCCTTGCCTTCATCTTCCCTGGTACTGTTGTTTTAAGGTAACCTATCTCTCATAATCTTATTCCATTAAATAAGACAAATTGAAAATATAATAAATAAATAAACAAGGCTCTGCAATTTTCTCTGTTTCCGATGGCAGGGATGCTCATGGTATATCAACAAGAAGGGACAAAATTATAGCACTGATTATGATAATACTAGCTGTAGTGACAAGTGTGATTGCCATTTCCACCAACATATACAATGCTTTCAGTAGCAAGTCATAAGGTTGCATCCCCCCCTCCCCCCCTTCTTCCTCTGTAAAATAAAATTTGATTAGGGGAGAGGGGGCGTGGGGGAGAAAGAGAATTCTAGGCTCATGTGGCGCTTGTGTTACTTTGCCCTTTTGGATGCATTGTTGTTTGTTGTATGATTCATATATCTTGAACAGAACAGCTATGTAAAATGTCAAATATCGAAGTATTGAGATCCAAATTTCCGATTGAAGGGTGACAAATAAGGCGGATAATGAGTGGAGCCACTTTGTGGTTCAGTTTGTTAAGAACTTCTGAAAAATTTTACTCATTTGATAAATGAGTTGAGTTTGAGCTTTTATATGTTCAACTTATTAACTCACGAGTCACCTTAATATATGTTTATAGTCATTTTTTTTTCAAAGAATAATAATAATAATAATAATAATACTTTAATTTAATATACATTAACATTTTTTCTTGACTAAATTATTTTTTAAATAAATATATGTAAAAAAATATCAATTTTATGGAGTTATAAATTTAAGACTAACTTATTGAATAGTACAAGTTTAATTAATACAATAATTGTTATTAGGTCATTGAGCTCGAATATCTCAATTTAAAGTGAGCTGAGTTTGAATTAAGAAAATAAGTTCAATTTCTTAGTGAGTCAAGCCTAAGTTAGGCCCATTTTCATCCCTAGCAGGAGTAAAAATAGGTCAGATGACCCAACAGAGGCCTACGGTTTAACTTTCTTTCGACCTAGTTTGGCTTAACTTATTTATCAAATAAGTTAGGTTTAAGTTTTTTAAAAGTGTATTTATTTAAATAGGTCTATGCCTATACTTTTAAAAAAGCCTATTAGACCTACCATACCGACTTATTTATTTATTAATAACATATAATTGAATTTTTATAATACTTATATGATTTATTAATTATATATTAATATAATTCATTTACTTAATACACAATACAATAATTTTGTTAAATGTTAGATATATTTAAAACTTATAAAGTTTGAGTCTATTAACTTTTTTGAAAGTTTTCTGCAATATAAATCTTTAAATAAATTTTTAGGTCAGGTTAAACTTTTATATTTTCATAAAAAAGATATGTCAGCCCCCGCCCCACAAAAAAAAAGCTTATAATAAATAATAAATCAGGTTAAAGTTAATATTTTTTAAAATATGCTAAACCTATTTAAGATAAAACTTAGTCTAATTTAATCTATTTTTACTCCTAATCCCTAGTGACAAAATTTGGGCTAATATATCCTACTACTACGAGAAGTGTCGTGCAAGGATCCCAATATTACATTAGTCACTTGGTGAATCTATATGTTGTTTTAATGGCACACGAAATAGCATTTGGGACATAGTTTATCTTTTAAAAATTAAGTTAAATTAATTTGGAGGTCTCTATTTTTTTTAAAAAAAATTCAAATAAATTCCTATAATAAGATTTTGAATACAGTTTATTGTTAGAGGTTTATAGGAACATAATTAAAATTATTTTCAAAATTATACAAATTTAGAGATTTATTTAAAAAATTTCAAAAAGTAAAATGACATGTAGATTAATTTAATCTTAAAATTATTATGTCCTTTTTGTTAACATTCCACTCACATGTCATGGAATTTTTTTTATGTATTCTGAAAGTCTTATACGATTATAATAAAAATATAACACGAGATACTTTATAATTAATTGTATTATACTGTTGAGTTTAATCTGAAAATTTTATAAAAAATTAAATAAATTTGACGGTTAAAAAATTGAGGAAAATAATAGTATCATGGTCTTCCAAGACGAGGAGGTTGTGCTAATACACTTATTCAAAAGGATTTAATCTTAATTTATAGTAAAGTTTTTTTATATTATCATTTAATTATTTATATATTGATACATTAATAAAAGAGTTAAATTTTTTAAATAATAATTTTAATAATTAAATTTTTTTAATAATATATCAACATATAATTAAATAATAATATAAAAAATTTAACATTGATGATGAATTAAAATTTAACTCTATCCTAAATGGTGTCATAGATGGTAGCTAATAATGTACATTGGTAGTATACCCATTTATGACAACAGATCTGGTAGAATTATCCAAAAACGGCTACGTAGTGACGGAAGCATCTGAAGATATGTCACTGGTATATGTTATATAAGTCCAAAAATGCCCCATGTTGTTTCGGTTATGCTCCCTCTTGGTATTGTTAAAAAAAAGGAAGAGGACCTCCTCCACAACCACAACCCTTTCCTTCTGGCCTCGTGGAAGTCAAACGTTTAATGCTGCGTGACTGGCACAGCGTCACATCCCATGCGATCCCAATTCGAAAACGAACGGCGTCAACTCTCTCCTTCAATCACAATCAGATTCACGGGGGACATCCTGTGGGATTGGCTGCACTGGAATTTCAGGAATCAGAACCAGAGAACCTGAACGTGAGGCCCTATTGATAACAGGCTGTGTGGCCAAAATCCCAACTCCCAAGGGTGGCAGGTTGCAGAGCTTCATATATATAGTCATCTAAATAACATAATGTGAACAACAAACTATACTACTACGTGTAAAGACGTGTTTAACTAGCAACTACACACATTCAGTAACCAAATTGTCTGATCAAATCATACAGAGTAGTATATATATGGTCCAAGCAATGGGTTTAATCTGAGTGTCTTTAATATGTAAATCTTAACCAAAGATAGAGTTACAGTTAATTATCAATCAGTTATTTGCAACTTCAATATTCATTTTTGTTTTATCTTCTAAATTAAATTTTTTTTTAAATGAATTGATGTGCACATCAATGCATGTCAAGACACTAGTTATAAATAGGGTAAGTTTAGGCCTTTTCTAAATAACTCCCTCAATAAAAAAATTTATCACTTAACCCCCTCTTGTTTAGATCACGATAAAAACATTTGATTTTTTATGAAATGTAACGATAGTTAACCCACGTGACCTTTGGTTATTGAAAATGTAATATTCCTTATTCACTACCACATCAAACAGTTCCTCCATAATCAGTTGCTTGGTTATTGTGTTGATAGAAACACCAATCGATTTATAAGCGCTTCCATCAACACAATAACCAAACAATTGAATCATGGAAGAACGATTTGATGTGGTATTTAATGTAAGACATCACCTTTCCTATAATCAAAGGTAACGTGCTTCTTATATGAGTTAACTATCATTACATTTCACAAAAAATCAAATGTGTTTAATGTTATCCAAATAAGAAGAGTATTAAGTGAATAAAAAATTTGTTGAAGGAGTTATTTGAAAAAGAGTGAAATAACATGATAGTAAAGTATATTTTACCCTTATAAATAAGCAATTTCATGCCATCCTTTTTAATGATAGGTTCACCAGTTGAAAGAATGGCAGCAGAACTTTTCTGAAAACAAGTGACGCACGAGGAACGCATCCAGGGACCAGCTGGTGCTTGCGGTCATCCTCCAGACCAACATTTAAGACAAGAAAAAAAAAAAAGATTCCACCAGGGTAGTTGAGAGATGAAGAACCACTTTATTATTGCCATTCATGTGAAGGCTAAAATTCTAAATCAGGGACATATACGAACAAAGCAGGTCACAATGCCCATGATTAAATATGCAATACCTTAACTCTTTACATAAGATCAGCAAGCTAATTAGTCGATATAAAGTTCACTGTAGCACTCCACGCCAGCAAAGCGTGAACTATTATACAATTTATTAAGATTGGCTAAACAATGAGTAGCAAATCCAACATGAGAATTTAAAAACCAAAGTGATGCTTGAACTATAATCCTCTATAGATTTGGCCAAAAGATACATGGCAATTTCCAGTTTTCATCACAAATGTCTTCATGGTCAGCTTACTGTCTCTCAAGTCACGATTTCATGCTTCAAGGATTGCCATGAAGACAACAGAAAAGAAGACTAGTGCTTGCAGCATTGCTTTGGTTGTACTCTTGCATATCTGTCAACCTCATAATACTGTTTGAACTGGATTCTTAAATAATCTATTTATTGACAGGAGCAGATAATCAATTGAATAAGGATGGCAAACACCTGAAATATGTAATAGTTTTCTAAGCTTCTTATCATGCTTTGCTCTTATGTACAGTTGATTTCCCGCTAGAATATTATACAAATGATTTTAACACAAGCTTAGCAACATGGCTGGACATTTCCGATTTACAATCTAGTACCAGGAAGGTACAATTGATCTCAATAAGCTACCTCTCCACCAGCATGTTGATAAGCATATTTCACAAAAATAGTATACTTAGAAAAAAATATGGTTAGTAATAAGCATGAAAGAACACATATATTGACTATTAAAATTAAGACTTTATTATACCAAAAAATAAATAAAATAAGACTTTAAAGTGCCACCTGATTGAGACAGTGCAGCAAGAGCCTTCAAAGCAGCTTTCCATGTACGATCGTCTTTAGCTGTGCTTAACATATTTAAGAGCACTTCAGCTCCACCCGGCTCAACTATCTTCATCCTTCTTTCATCTTTTGAGCAAAAGGAAGGTGAACAATTTTGAATACAAACTTATGCAGGTATGCAAGATTCTATAAAGTAAAAAATCATCAAGTTTTATCCTTAATAAGTTTCATGAGCTAGCAATCCATGGGTTTACATTGAAAAACAATAGATAAAAATAATTATAAAATGCTGCAAGCATAGAAAATGTGAATGGAGACTCAATAAGTAGTTACCTAATACACAAACTAGCTAAACTACATCAAGGCATTTTACCAGTTACAGAATAGAACTCAGTTTTGGATCACTGCGATATCTGTGCTTAGTCAAGAAAAAATTATAATTGAGAACAAGGTAGCTCTTTTAGCTGTTAGCTCTAACAACTGCAGCTCAATTAAAATCTCAGTAACTATTTCATAATCAGTTCAAAAGCAAAGTCTCATTCCAACTCTTTGATCTAAGTTCAAAGTCTCCCATCAACTCTCTCCATTCACCAGAATTTTGTCATCCGATAGGCAAGCTAAGGTCAATACTGGACCTCATTAATATAAAGAAGAAAGATAATGAAAATATGCTTGTCACAAGAATAGGAATCTGTTGTGCAAAAAGACTACCCTAATATACAAAGGACTAATAGCCCGCAAAATGCTTTAACATAAGTACCAAAGAAATACGTGTCATAAAATATTAATAGCAAGCGATTTCTTACAGAAAGGTATAGATAGTACAAGTTACCATCTATTGCAAAACGAGCCTATCTAGAAGCTCCCGTGCTTTTAAACAAGTCCTTGACATGCAAAAGTGATATGGACTGTTGCATCAAATTATCTCCTGAATTTTTTTTATTTTAACAATATTGTCAGGTTTAAACCACCAAGAGTAAATGAAGGCTTTATAAGTTGAAAATTCTTGCAGGAAAAATGCTGATACCCATGTAAGGAAAGAACTGGTATGCCTCTACTGATGCAGTCCCAAAAAATAGCATCTTTAATAGCCACCCAATTTTTCTCTCAGCTTCTTGCTCAATGGATAGCTCATCTGGAAATCAAAAGAGCTCCAAGTGAAATTGTTCAACATAATTACAGTTCACACTATGAAATCATTTTTTTTTTAATTAAAAGAAAAAAGAACTCTTCTCCTCGTATTTTTCAGTTCCAGATTTTGACATAATGATTAAATCCCAGAAGTTCCCCAAAATAAGCTCGAAGAACATATCATTTCCTACTAGAACTACTTAAGGTTTTAAATCCAGGTGATGCGACCGCAACCCCGCAACGCGACCAAACCACAACCGCTATTTAAAATGTGAGAACTACTAGTACAAGATTCTATTTTTTCACAAGAGATTGGTCCTATAATTTCAGGGTTTTCTCATTCTCAACAAAATGCTTTCATAGCCAAATCAATTGGTTATTCCTTCCTCTAATTTTTCTTTTCCAAATAAAAAGCAAACTACGGGTAGAAAAAACAAGGCTATACCTTTGCCACTATATGTTGAAAGATTACAAGATTGCATATTGACCCCAGCTCTTCTTCTACATAAATACTAAAGAAAAAAAGATAAAAACAGTAAGAAATAAAATGAATTAGCCAAAGGGTACCCAGAAAACAAACATTAACTTCAACGTTGAATTGAATTTGAAAGTGAATGAAAGAAAAACGGATATATCATATAAATTAGGGTAAAATTGACCAGAAGCAAAGACAAGGTTTAAAGAGCACTTTACATAAGATAGCTGAGCTGCTATAGCGCGCATAATGCGAAAGATGCTGAAGCTCACAACCATCCCTTCTTCTGCACAGATCCGACTCCGAGGGTGTTATCCGGGTCGAGTACCCCATACCCGATTGAAGAAGTTTCGGTGTTGCAGAGAAGAAAGTTACGTAGACGAGATCTTGCCGGGCTCAACAAAATGGGCCTCACAAGCCCTGCATTGTGATTATAGCCCATAAAAAAGCATGGCCCACCTCAGTGGGTCTCATCACCCCAAGTTGATGTTCCATTCAACCCAACGACCATAATGTTTTCTTGACCTATTTAAGAACAACGACCAAAAACAAAACAAGCTATTTAAGAACACAAATTCTTATGGCCAATAATAATTAAAAAAAAGAACACAAATTCTTGTTCAAGCTACAGCTTGCAATTGGATCTTCTTTGGTTAAACTGATACCCTTTAATTTGCAGGCAGGTTCATCTGACTAACAAATTTGAATGGATTCAATTAAGTTCAAATTTTCAACAAAAAAAAAATCTTCAATCAAATCTCGTTATCTTTTTCTTTTTTTTGGCTAAATAATGAAAATTTAGTATTGATTTCAACATAGTAAATTTTTAGCGATAAGTTTTACCACTATTTCAAGGTAAACCCATGTGTTATGTTTTTCACATTTTTTTGTAAAACGGTGAAGTCATAAAAAAAGTTTTAAATTATGGTTCACAACTATAATTGTGACTTATAATTTTTTATAATTATTTACAATTTTTATAATTAAACACAACTGCGATCGTAATTATAATTTAAAACCCTTAACCATTAACATTATATATGATTTTTGTAAAAAAAAAACATTATATATGATAGATTGTCTGTTTGGTTGATTGGTAAGGTAATAATTTATCCGTCCTTCTGTATCGATTTTAAATTTCTGTACGCACGCTTTTTGCTTGTCTAATTACTAATTTCTTATTGTATAGTGTCAATGATCAGTTGTCATCACTAATAATAATAAAAATAATACTTGTATAAACTTTTGTAGAATATGTGTACAAGTCGGTCAGTTTAGAAAATATTATAATAAAATTAAGGTATTATTTAATAATTTGCATAAAAATATGTAAAAAAATATGTGAGTTTAAGTATAAACTATCATTTTAACAAAATTATTCCTATATAAAGACTATTTGAGTTTATATATTCTCATGTTACCAATATTCATTCTGCACTCTTACAGGCTCTATCTATTTTGATATTTTCTCATATTTTTTTCTCCCCTGCTCATGATGAAATTTGACTTAACAACTGGATTTTTCCAACAAACCGATCCCCGCTTTATTCTTTTAGAATTATCGCTCTCCGCTGATGGGATAGCTTTAGACTGAGTTCATCATCTCTCAATTTCATACATTTTTTTTCCTTGAGATTCAAAAAGTAGCCCAACACAATAAAGAAACTCTTACTGATATGTTAGAGTCTCTTAATCTATCTATTGTAAACTTAGATTTAGCTATTTTTTATTTTATAAGAGTTCACCTAGAGAAGATTCGCAGCAAGCGAGACTGCTTGATGTTAAGTCCGACATGCATGGACCTAAAAAGCATATGCAAATATATTTAATATAAAAAATAATATTTATTAACGAGTGCCTTTTAAATATTAATTAAGAAATTAAAATAAAAAATATTAAATATAAAAATAAAATATTTATTTAATAATTAATAATATTTATTAAGAAATATTAAATTATTCTTAAATAATATCTTTAAGACATTAATTAAAACTCACTGCTGGGTTAATGGTAAGGCTTCTAAAGCCCAAGCAAGGGCTTTAGGCCAAGCCCCAATTTTTTAGAGGCCTCATTATTTTTATAATAATAAATTAAATATATTAAAAATGATAAAAACTAAGATAATTAATAAAATATTTATATATTCTTTCACTTATTAAATTAAGTGTCTAACAATTTCTTTTCCTCACTTTTTTAATCCTTATTAATTTTTATCTAACAATTATTTATCTCATTTTTCATTAAAAATATGCAAATGTCAAGATAATTAATAAGATGACATAGTATCTTACTTCTCTAATTAAGTGCCTAATGAATCTATATTTTTTTTTCACTTTTCAATTCCCACAATGCTATTAATTCTTAACTATTTCTACCATTTCCAATTACCTAACATTAATGTATATTATTAAGCACTAAAAACTATTTTATCCTATACATAAAATCAATTTTTTTTTAAATTTATAATATCTACCTTTGAAATAATATTGCTTTAATCTAGAATGTTCTTTAAAACATAACTATTTTAATATTGATGATTTATATTAATTTTTAGAACTAGTTTTTTTGAAAAAAATTATACAAATAGAATATAACACTATAATAGACATACTCAATCATATAAGAAGTATCAATTATTTTTTAAATGCATATATTACTTTTAGAATAATGTTAATAATTCCTGTAAGTGTTGTTATAGCAAAAAGAAGTTTTTAAAAACTAAAATTAATAAAAATATTATTTAATATGAACAATGTCTCAAGAAATATTAAATGAATTAGTTTTATTATTAATTAAAAAAATATTAGAATAACTTGATTATAAAAATTTAATTAAGAATTTTAGATCTCAAAAATATAAATAAAATAAAATAAAACCTAACAACAGATTTCTCTATAAATTTTGAAAAGCCTCATCTGAATATTTAGCTTTAGGCCTCTAATTTCACTGAGCCGCCCCTCACAAGACCCATTTCTTACTTAATACATTATTTTGTATTGTTTTTTTGAAGAAAATTAAATGTTAATTATGATAGTTCTACAAAAAATTGTATAATTACAATATTCCAACTAAATTTGCATTTGCATCAGATACATACATACATACATATTATGTCAAAATAGAAATAAAAAATAATGGTATAATGATAAATATATAAAATGAAGTATTGTTGTAATAATAATATGTAAGTCCATTTACTAAAAATGATACTCTGCAGATGAAAGAGGAGACAAGGATGATAGTAGTTTTGATCGTATAACCAGTGAAGCATTGGCCATTTTGATGGTATAATTATGATAAGCTGGATTCTTCCATACAAATTAACAGATTAAATAATTTTATATTCACAAGTCAATAAGATTTATGAACATTAATCTTAAAACAACTTCACCAAAAAAATCTAACAAAATAGTTCAATACCTTTATAATTGGGTTTGTAGTAGTACTCAAATAATCAAGCTGTTTATATTAATTTTATAATTCTTCCTACAATAATTTCATAATATTTTTAGCGATAAAGCATATTCCAAATCTTTACCTAAAAACTTAAGTTGGTAGGTGGGTTTAAAATTGAGATTTTTCACTAACAAATGTTAAGAATGGGCAAAATAGATTGCGGCAATTAACGACTAGGATTTTCATAATTGAATTCAGAATGATTAGTCTAATGTCTAAACAACATCAAACATGCCCACCCCTTCATGCTTGTCAAAGAGAGTTGCATCAAATTAATGTAGAGTAACTTATAATATAACAGTCTATAGAAGATTGGTTCATTGAGTAGACCATACAATTTATGCACGTGACACCCTTTATTATCATTATTCTATGCGTAATGCAGAGTACTATACTATAGGTATACAAGTAGAGGTCCACGTGGGTAGGATTGAGTTTGGGATAATTTTGGATTCAACTCACCCATAGAAGTAGTTTAGGTTTGAAGATTTTTTTCTTCCAACTTGCTTATATGTGGGTTGGGTTAGGTTCAACTCGTGAGTTGAAACTAAACTTGAAAAAAATTTTAACATGATAAAATCGAAATCGAAATCTATTTTGAATAACATAACATAAGTTTCCAAGTGACATAACATAAAACATAAGTTTTTAAGTACCATATAACTCTAGGATTACAATTATGATAAATACAAATAAATAACAAAGACACGTGTAACACAATTGAGTCTGTAGATTAATGTGTTTATCAGGAATTCTTTATATATATATATATAATACACTACCAACTTCAATCTTTTTCAATTTCATCAATTTGAGGCTGAGATTAATGTGTTAATTTATTAAGAGTTTTGAATCAATTTTGAGTACAAATCAATTCTTTAATAGTGGTGGGTTGCAAAAAATTATGAAAATAGTCCAAAACTTGATCGCCCTTTAATATTAAATGCAATATAATATAATTTAAATTTAAAAATTTTCAAAAAATTAATTACTCAAAAAAATTATAAACTTATATAAGATTTTAGAAACCTTAATAAAAAATGATAATACATTCTAAATTTTTTTATAAAAAAAACTTAAGTGGGTTGGATTTTTGTACGGGTTGAGAGAGTTTAGCTCAACCCGCTACCCGCTATTTGACTCATATCTCGTGTATTTGGTTATTTTAAACCTAATACAACTCACAAATTCAAATCAACCCATCATTTATTGATTAAGTTAAGTAAAAATGTGTGACTTCGTGAATCCCACCCCTATATACAGGTACTGATCTCTCGTTGTCTCACACTCATCTGACACTCCGAGAGTCATGGTTTTCAAATTTGGAGTGATGTCGTTTTCAGAAATTTTATTTTATTTTTCAAATGATGTAACTGTTCTTCTAGTCGGCCATTCCATGACTTCAACCTTATTTCCGTGGGGCTTATAGCATCAATGGCAATCACATCATAGGCATGAAATTAAACACAAAAACACAACAATCTCTCTGCCTTTCAAATACTATCCAGAATTAACAAGTAGACACAACAGTTGAAAAATCTTCTGAAATGTCTCTCTTATAAATGACCTAATATGCAGAAAATTTTCGCTCTGCCATTTTGTGGTTTTTGATTGTTTCGTGTGGTGGATTTTGCTGGGTACGTTGTAAAGAAGAAATAAAGGACAAAGGACACCTCATAATCCTATAATACTATATATGTTGCCTAATATGTTCCATATATTATTATTATATCTTTAACCTATCATCAATATTGTTATTTTTTCCCCAAGAACTATCAAATTTCTACATTTTTTAGATTTTAGACCCTGCACTTTTACACTGTAGCTTACTTGATTTTGTCAGTATCTCGTGTAGCCTATCTCCAAAAAATAAAGCGAAGTTACTTATATAATAATAATAATAATAATAATAATAATAATAATAACAACAACTGTAAAATAACTAGACTCACAATTATTGAATGAAATCGTCATTACAAAGAGCTACCTAACACCTATATATAGGCAAGCTAGGAGGAGCAGTTAAAACAGGAACCTAACAAGACTAGGAGCAGTAAAAACAGTAACCTAAACATACGGTTATATATGAATTCCTTCACTCCCCCTCAAGTTGGTGCATGTATGTTCTTAATGCCCAACTTGTTCACCAAGAATTCAAATCTCTCCCTGCCTAGTGGCTTAGTGAAGACATCTGCCACTTGATCTTTCGTTCCAATCTTCAAAGCTTTTATGTCACCTGATTGAATCCTTTCCCTTACAAAATAGCAATCCATTTCTACATGTTTTGTTCTTTCATGGTAGACAGGATTCATTGCTATATGCAATGCAGCTTGGTTGTCACAATACATGTGGGTTGGCTCAGCCTGTGATGCTCCTAATTCACTCAACAGCCACCTTAACCAGATCAGTTCACTTACTGTTGTTGCCATGGATCTATATTCTGCCTCTGCTGATGACTTTGCCACAACCGATTGTCTCTTGGTTCTCCATGAAATGGGTGAGTCTCCCAGTAGAATGAAGTATCCAGTGCATGATCTTCGAGTAAGGGGGCAGCCACCCCAGTCAGCATCACAGTAGGCTTGCAATCTCAAGTCATCCTTACTTGACAGTAAGATTCCTTGTCCAGGAGTAGTTTTTAGGTATTTAAGGATTCTTTCCACAGCATCCATGTGAACTTGCTTAGGTGTATTCATGAATTGGCAGAGTGTATTTACTGCATATGTTATATCTGGCCTGGTGATGGTCAAGTACAATAGCTTTCCCAACAGTCTTCTATACCTTAGGACATCAGTGTCAGGATCACTCTCATTCACCCTGAGATTACAGTTTTGCTCCATAGGAAACTTACTTGGTCTGCTATTCTCCATCTTGGTCTCATAGAGAATGTCTAAGGTGTATTTTCTTTGACTTAGAACAATTCCCTCAGCGGATCTTGCAACCTCTATGCCTAGAAAGTATTTTAAGGTTCCTAGGTCTTTTATGCTGAAAGAACGATCAAGGTACTTCTTGACTTTTGTCATGAATGCAAGGTTATCTCCTGCTAATATGACATCATCTACATAGATGAGGGCAGTGAGAAAAACTCCTTTTGCCTTGTAAATAAAAAGAGAGTGATCTGCTTTTGATTGTGTGAAGCCAATGGCATGAAGGGCAGTGGTGAACTTTTGATACCAATTCCTAGAGGCTTGTTTCAAGCCATAGAGGGACTTTCTTAGCTTACAAACTCTGGTTTCTCCTTTCTTTGCAAACCCTTGAGGAATCTTCATGTATATTTCCTCTTCTAAGTCTCCATGAAGGAATGCATTATTCACATCTAATTGGTGAATAATCCATCCCTTCTTCGCTGCAATGGTCAACAAGCACCTTATGGTAACAAGCTTGGCAACGGGGGCAAAAGTCTCATGGAAATCTTCTCCCTCTTTCTGTGTAAAGCCCCTTGCAACTAATCTGGCCTTATACCTCTCTATGTCGCCATTTGGCTTGTATTTTATCTTGTAAATCCATTTTGAATCTACAGTATTTTTGCCTGCTGGTAGAGACTCCAAAGTCCAGGTTCCATTGCTTTCTAAGGCTTGGATTTCCTTCTGCATTGCATCCCTCCAATGTTTCTGTGTCACAGCCTGTTGAAAAGATTTTGGCTCATCTTTTGCAGAGATGGCAGCTAGAAAAGCTTGGTGAGAATGAGACAGTTTATCATAGGCAATGTAGTTAGATATAGGATACAAAATTGAGTTTCCTGAGGAACAATTGGACGTGGGCAGCATAATGGAAGAAGGCAAATCAAGTTTATAATCATTCAAATATCTGGGTAAGTGTCTCACTCTTTCACTATGCCTTTGATCATCTTGAATCCTATCTTCTAAATTCTCAACACTGTCATTGTCAGCAGTCAGTTCTGCATTATCATGAGCCTGCAGATCCTGATTGCAGGAGTTTTGTTGATCTGTGTGATTGTTATTATTGCCCTTTACATATTCTGTATTATCTTCCCAAAAGATGTTGTTTTCATTCAAGTTTTTATTATTTTCATGCATATTCTTGAAAGGGAATTCATTTTCAGAAAAGATGACATCTCTAGACACAAAAACTTCTTTGTTTATGGTGTCATAAACCTTGTAGCCTTTCTGTCCAGTAGGGTATCCTAAAAACACACAAGCTCTCCCCCTCTCATCAAACTTCCCTTCCCTCCTAGTTTTTAAAGCATAAACAAGGCAACCAAACACTCTTAGGTGATCATAACTTGGCTTTCTTCCAAAAATGATCTCATAAGGTGTTTTGTTTCCAAGGACCTTAGAGGGAAGCCTATTGATGATGTGCACAGCAGTCTGCACACATTCACCCCAGAACTGAATGGGGAGTCCAGAGTGGAATCTAATTGCTCTAGCAATTTCTAGGATATGTCTGTGTTTTCTCTCCACAACTCCATTTTGTTGTGGAGTGTAGGTGCATGTGAGTTCCATTAAAATTCCCTTTTCTACATAAAATCTTTGCATATTGTTAGCAGTGAACTCAAGGCCATTATCTGATCTTATTTTCTTAATTCTCTTATGGAATTGAGTCTCAATCATACATATGAAGGCCCGTAGGCAATGATCTACTTCAGACTTATGTTTCATGAGGTACAACCACACACCTTTGCTAAAATCATCAACTATAGTTAGAAAATAATGAGCTCCTGTGATGGAACGTGAGCGCATGCCTCCCCATGTATATCCGCAATGCAATAATTCAAAGCAAGAACTAGATTTTATAGAACTTAAAGGAAAAGGCAGTCTTGTTTGTTTGGCCCTCATACAAGAATCACAAGGGACACTATCATTATTACTAACAACAACAGGTATAGATCCTATGCTAATCATCTTGGCAGTAGAGGTGTGTCCTAGCCTAAAGTGCCACAGTTTTGAATCAGTTGGTTTTCCAACCTTCATAGCCATTCCTCCATCATTAGTGGATTCAAAAAAGTAAAGGCCATCCTGATGCCTACCCATTCCAATCTCCTTCCTCGAGGGTAAGTCCTGTATAGAACAAGATTCACTCACAAAGGTTATGGCACAATTGTATTCTTTCGTGAGTTTACTAACAGAAAGAAGATTGCAATGGAACTCAGGGATATATAAAACATTATTAATGCTCATGCCATTGGGAAGCACAGCCTTTCCTACTCCCTTGGCCCGGCACCAGTGCCATTTGGGATCTTGACAGATTGTTGATTGCAAAACAGAATCTCTTTTAGAATAGTTTTATCACATGTAATATGTTCAGTTGCCCCAGTATCAATGATCCAGGGCTTGGCGTTATTAAGGTTACCTGCCATGTTTATTGTTGGTGTGGATTTCTGTCTCCCAATGGCTGGTTCTGTATCTTCTTGCAAATGCAGCATCAGCTTTTCATACTGTTTCAAGGAAAGGCCTGGAATAGGGCTCTGTACGTGCTACTTTGAGATGCCTTGGATCCAGTTTCTTTGGTCAGGTCCAGACGCATTCTTTCCTTTCCTTTCACGAGCTGGCTTTCTCCAATCTTGAGGGTAGCCAACAATTTCCCAGCACTCCTCCTTGACATGTCCTATCTTTTGGCAATGTTCGCATGTAGGTCTGTCTTTCTTGCTTGTCTTGCGATCACTTTGTGACTGAAAAGCAGAAGAGTCAGCTACGGGCTTATGTATAGCAGAAATTAATCTCTGCTGCTCATCCTCGGCTACCAAATGATATGCATGTCCGAGACTCAACTTTGGTGCCATGCTCAGAATTTGAGTCTTGACTGTGTTGAAGACTTCATCAAGACCCATGAGGAAATCATACAAATGCTCTCTTTCACGCATTTGTACAAACTGTCATCACACACCACATTTGCATTAGGAGCCGAGTGGTGAAATTGATTGAATTTCATCCCACAGCCCTTTAAGCTTTGTGTAATATGTGGAGATAGACTGCTTGTCTTGTCTAAGATGTGTGATTGCCCTGCGTAATTCATAAACTCTTGGAGCACTCCCTTTGGCAAATCTTTCTTCCAATTCTTTCCAAATCTCCCTAGCTGTGACTGCATACCGAACGCTTCCTCTAATTTCTTTGTCCATTGCATTCTTTAGCCAGCCTTTAACCATGGCATTGCAACGCATCCAATGAGCCAAGTTTGGTGAATCGACTTCTGGCATGGGAATCGTGCCATCTACGAAGCCAATCTTGTTCTTGGCATACAGGGCATTGCTCATGTCCGCGACCCATTCACCATAGTTTCCATCGTTGAGAAGCTCACTCACAAACAGTTGACCTGGTTGATCAGAGGCATGAAGGAAAAAAGGTGACATGATGTCAATGGCTCTATCATTACCTTTCTTCTTCTGTGGAGATGATGGTGAATCACCATCTTTGCTTTTCTTTTCCAGGGGTGATGATTCTTCATTCTTGTTAGAAGGACTATCATCTTTGGCCATGATTGAGAACAGCTATCAAGAAAACGATTTCCCGGTTTTGGCTCTAGATACCATGTAAAATAACTAGACTCTCAATTATTGAATGAAATCATGATTACAACAAAGAGCTACCTAACACCTATATATAGGCAAGCTAGGAGGAGCAGTTAAAACAGGAACCTAACAAGACTAGGAGCAGTAAAAACAGTAACCTAAACATACGGTTATATATGAATTTCTTCAACAACAACAACGGTTGTTGATAAAATGCTAGTATTTATTCAACAATAAAAGATTTGATATAAATTAATTTTACAGACATGACATATTATTATGTATTCAATGAAATATCTATGGAAGTGTACATCAATTGCTGAATATACGTGTTTATAGTTAACTTAAGGCCTAGTAAATGCATTTGTTATACCTGTGAAAGCATTTGTTAACTCATCATCTTGTGAAAATGCACTTGGCATTGATGATATTGATGAATTCTCACATCTACTGTAGTATTCGAAGTTAGTTCTTGCTTCATGTCGATCATATTTGATCACTTTACATGTTTTCTAGTATCTTTCTCTCTCTCTCGATCGAAAGGTGCGTTTACTATTTGTTTGGTGTGGATCCAAGCCAGGCCTCTATACATTTGGGATTTTTGACAATTTTTATTTTGTGAGTTTAATTATGCACATAGGTGCCTTTTTCCTAGGTTATTGGAGAACCGACCTAGAGAGAGAGAGAGAGAGATTTTCTTTCCCAACATAAGAAAAAAAGAACAGTAAATTTGAGCATCGAAGAGCTTTTGGCCGCCATTATAACTATGTTGTTAAAATCTGATACTATGGTCCTAGGAACTTCGTAGGTCAATAGATTAGACTTTGTAGGCAATGAAAATGAAGAGAACAAAGATGCTGTTTAATATTATATAAATATCAAAGTTCATAGGCAACCAAATTATGCCAGAGAGGGGACAAACTAGTATTGCTGTCCAAAGTGCAAAGATTTTACCTAATTGCAAAGTTTACTCTCTCTCCTGATCAAATGGAACACAGTTATTACTACAGCAAAACGCTATGTACGTAGGGGCGTAAGCTAGCTCTCTATAATTTTATGTTTACGTATATGAAGACCAATGGACAATGGCCCTTTAATTCTCCGTTGGCTGAAAAGGCAGGGTTGGAAGTGGGGAAATGCAAGAGAGTAGAAAGAGAGAGTGAGTTTATTTTTTTTATTTTTTATTTGGTGAAAAGAGTGAGTTTAATTGGGTTACTGAAAAAGACTTGTTTTTTGATCTGTTTAAACAAAAAAAGAAGAATTGGTTTTTAATCACACATAGTATTTGTTAGTGTTATTCGGATCGGCCGGTCAGATCGATCCGACTGTGAATCGGTCTCTTATTTGATTATAATTTAATATTAAAATCGGATTCATAGTTGGATCAAGTTGAACTGGTCAAAATCAGACAAAACTAGATTAAACAGGGAAAAAATCATGTTGAATAGGCCATCTTTTTTTTTTTAATTTTTTAATTTTTTTTATTTCTTAATCACTTAACTACTCAACTGAGAATGATATAAGACTTGCTAATTAAAACCTCAAAACCTTATTATACATTTTATTATTAGTAATGTGTGTTATGAGTTATGTATATATATATATATATTTGTTTATTTAATATGTAATTATGATATTATCTGATTTGACCAAACTGTTAAACCGATTGAACCTGAACCGGAAACTTTTTTGATTCACTATCCGGTCTGGCTTTAACAACATTAGTATTTGTATTACAATTTGAATATGTTACACGATTTTGCTTCATCAATTTGACCCTAATATACCATTGCCCCAATACTTATTACCACATATTTGTACATACATACATACAACCCAATTTCTTGGCTTTGTTGTTTATATTATCTTCGATAGATTCTTGAATTGGCACCAATGCAACATGTTTCTCTTTCTACGTGTCCATGAACAACGGAAGCACTTATCACTCAACTTTATATTTTTAATAAATTTTGTTTCCATTGTCATATTGGCATGTGAATGTACTTTTCCGAAGTGCAACTCACGTGAGTTTTGCTAGCTAGCAAGTCACAAGAATCCTAGAATACTGCTATACAATATTACAAACACAAAATATTTAGCGACAAGAAAGAAAATATATAGGTAACAGATGATAAAATTCAAAATTGAAGAATCAGCTAAAAGATAAATATTGACAGGCATAATTGATTTTATCCTTCGGAATACGCACATCTACTATATATATATATATATATATATATATATATAGTGTCTTTGAGCAAGTAGATAATGTGCAGGCTCTGTGAAATGTGTGAATCTGCAATCAGTTTCATTTTTATATAAAGAGACAAATATTTCATATCCATTTTTCAAATAATTTGGAATGTCACGAGAAACTTTTCGGAATTGAGCAATGGAATTCTCTCCATAATTTGACCTTTTTTTATTTATTTTATGCTTTTTGGTTTTATTCTGTGCCCATTTGTCGCATGATATTATACCAATGGACACCAAAACACGTACAGGTCAGCAACATATATAATATTGCTATCACTCATATTCATCATATCACTTACTAATTTTATATAATTTTTTAAATAATAGCGTCCCTCTAATCTGTGTAATTAGGTAGCACGATATAGTAATCAATCGGCATAATATTACACATGTAGATGCATAACTCCAATCATATTAAAGCATTCCACCGTACATATCATATTCATCGATCATGGAACATGTGAGTAAGAACAATCAAATCCAAAACAGAATCTTCTCAGTTTCCAACTTTTTTGCAACTAACAAGTCCTCCAAGAAGGAATCTGCTTCTCTCACTCAGTCTCCAGCTAAAATGGGCTTAGGCTCCATTAATAAGGATAAGGAGAACATACAAATAGCACAAGGGAGGGCCAGTATTTTATTTTCTTTCATTCTTAAAAGGACAGCATAATTTGAATCTGATTCCTAAGATAAACTTAATTAATGAAATTGCTCATGTACCTCACGAAGCAAGCGTACACTTTCTCTTTTATTGTTTAATTAATTAATTGTCAGCAAAATTACCTACTCAATTATTGATTTCTGAACCAAAGCTAAGGAATATGATTTTGATTGAAATGAACCCACTGAATAAGTATATATACAGTGCTTAAGGTTGCTGGAATAGACTTTAAAAGGCTCATGACGTGTCAAGACAAACTGCATACCTGTATGATTTTGTATTTTTGCCACATTTTCATGATACCATCAAATATATGGATAATGACTCCGTCACGCTCATTCAACTAATTGTTGTTCTGTATTGTCAACTTTTCAATGATGTGCCATTTAGTTCTGGTGCTGTATATATAGCTAGGTATTTGATGGGGTAAAATAATATTTAAATGAATAACAAAATTACAATTTCTTTGTTTTATGGTTATTGTAATGGAAACAAATCTACTTACAGGTTTACTTTACCTTATGAGAAAATTTAAATTGATTATAAAGAATGCGTACAGAAAAAATTGAATTCTTAAACTACTTGATCACAAAAGTTTTGATATTTATATCAGTGCATCATCTCTCTTAAAAGTTTAAGATATTAAAATAAATTGTCTTAGTGATTTTTACACTTTTCTCTGGTGACCTTGTTATTTATCTTAAAAATGTGATTGTGTCCTTTATTCTTGATAATATAAAGAAATTAATTAAAGATAGAGGCATCCAGATAGATAGATATACCCATACAATAAACCTACCTAGAAGCAGTATGGTCCATAGCAGCATTGTCCTTGAGGTTGAGGAGGGAAAATTGGGGGTCACAGGGAAAACCTAGCTGAGCATTAATGGAATCTAAAAGACTCTAGGAGAGTTCAGAGCAACAAATATTTTTATGGAAGGCAAGAGACAAGGTAGGAGCAGGATATGTGTATGGAGGATATTGTTTTGTTGTGATGATTAATGGGCACACATGTGAATAGAGGTGGGTACGTGATTTGTCCTTGTGGAATGGTGACAATACTGGAAGCAACAAGAAGCAACAGCTCTAAATACATATATACGTATTATATCCGTGTCACTATATGTGTATGTATATATATTCAATTCATACTAGACTTACGCCTTATGTCTCAGTATATGCTCATTATAAATACATAGAGATTCACCGTTATATCGATGCGTCGAAGAATTACTTGATCTAAAATCATAGTTGTTAATTTGCTTAGTCTGTAATTAGTAAAAGTGAAAATGAAGAGAAAAAATTATTGTACCAAAGCACACGCATTATAATATCAGGATACATATTTGTCAGTTTCCACGCTTTTCCCTCCTTTCATTTCAATTACTACCAACACCATAGCGAGTTAAGAATGTGTTTTGTTTTTCAACAGGGCAAAACCTTTGAATTTGGAAGCATGGAAAAGCCATAAACATTATTGAAGTTTAAACAACGTGGTAAATTAATTGTTGAAGGTAAATGTTATTTAACTTATTTCCCTTCATCATCATATGGAACTTGTTACATATATTTAAGTTAGTTAATTAAATAAGTAACATTATCTTTAGCGTATTCGTTCACCCATCATTTTAATTACCTATTGACTCTTTTGTAAATAGATCACTAATCAAGAACTATTAGACATGTACTCGCATTTTTCTTCAATGAAAAAGTAACCAATTCTAGAAGCCTTGTGTAGATAATATATGATATGATGGCTTATATTTATTTCTTTATTTTTATTTTTGGTGTACCAGGGCTTTTATTTATTGAGTTAGCTAATAGCAACTGCAACTAGGAAAAAGTGGATGCAGTCATTTCAGCATCAGTGATTTTGAGTACCACATATACAGTTATATATAGAACTCCCATATCTTTATGTGAATTCCCAATTCTTAATTATTTTCTGATATCTATACATGAAAGTTTATATTCCAAGCTCTTGGTATGTATTTGGAAAATAACACAGATAATTAATTGTGACAATTAATGTGGTTCCTAGCTAATGGAAGCTGATCTGTTTATATTGGAACTGCATGCATGGTATCTAGCCAGCTACCATGTAAATCATACCATTTAAATTTCACTTTCAAGAGGGAAAGGAAAATGAACATGATTACCCAAAAAAAAAAAAAAACATGAGTTTCGGTGTCTCATACGATGAGAATGGTAGGATGGCACGTGTGGAGAGAGAGGGAGAAAGAGGACAAAAGTTTCATTGCTGGTGAGAGAAGGGAGAGTGGGAGGAGAGCCTAAAAAACCCCCGTGAGGAGTGTTTGGAGGCATTCCAAAATCACAACTAAACATCCTTTTGTTGCTTCTCCTTCACTTCTTTCGATGGCCAATTTTCACTGTCACGAGCTCATGTTTTCTCTTCTCCCATTCTCTTCAACTTAGAACTTATGCTAGATATTCCAATTTTTTTGGTCTATATCTATATAAGTAAATTAGAAATATATAATAAATCCTATAAAATTAAACTAACTCTGGATATGTATTATACACAAGAGTAATGATATGTGCACATCATTTTTTCATATTTTTTTTACAATTGATTAACAATGAGTAAATTTTAATTAATACAGCATATTATTTGGTTAATGAGTTTTACTAGCTTATAAGTGATTGATTACCAAAACTCATTAATAAAAAAAAAATATTGTATTAACTAAAAATTTACTCATCATTAACCAAATGTAAAAGTGATGTAAAAAAAATGATGTGCAAGAATCATTATTGTATACACAATCAAAATGAATGGTGTTGAATATGATTTCTATAACCTCGTCTTGACTCACATTACCGTAGTGCCTTTAACCTGCAGCCACATCAATTTATTAATTCGTAGCAAAGAGAGAAATTCTTCAAAAATGGACAAAGGGGAAACTAAAAAATATAACAAAAGGGTATTTTTGTAAGTTCAGTGAGAATCTATGTAGTATTTGTTTGTGAAGAAACTGACACAGTCGTGTGGGAAAAAACAGGACGTCATATAGATTTGAGAGCTCATCCCCTCTTTTAAACGACCATAGAGATCTGCAGAGTTGATAGCAAAAGAAAAGCATAAGAGAAAAGGAAAGCCAGAACGATCACAAAAGGAGAGAGAGAGAGAGAGAAAAAGAGAGCACAATATGGTTTCGAGAGAGCAAAAGAGAGCAGCACTGCATGAGAAGCTACAACTTCTTCGTTCTATTACTAACTCTCATTCTGTAATTCCCTGCATTATATTCTGATATCTTTCTTTTCGTTGGATTAATTTCTCCATGAATATTCTCAAGGAAATAAGACAATTCCCTAAAAGAATGTTCAGTCAGTATTGTTATCCTCCCTTCTGTTGTTCCTCCCTAATTTAATTCCTTTTTTGTTAATTGGAATCATGGGTTCTTCTCTTGTATATCTTAATTATTTAAATCTTCCACAGCTCTAATTTCCACGAGCCTTATTGACCAAATCCATGTTCATGCTCTGTCTGTATGTTCGATTGTTTTCTATATTCTCATTCCCATATCTAGGTAGAAAATTGAAACACGAACTAATTACGATGAAGATTATTAAATATATTATTGAAATTAAATATTGAAAAGTGACTGATAATTCTCCTTGATTTGATGTATCATTTATCTTGTCAACATACGCATATTCCTATTTTATATCAATTATATGGTGCTTATTTGAGATAGTAAATTTTCTAATACTTCTTGTGCTTTTATGGTTGGTGGCAGCTAAACAAAACCTCGATCATAATCGACGCATCAAAGTATATCGAAGAGCTAAAGCAGAAAGTAGAAAGACTGAATCAAGACATGGCCACTGCACAAACTTCAAGTGACCAAAATCCTTTGCCTATGGTATTTTCTTAATTGATAAGATTTAACATCTTCCTCTATATCCTACAATTCTAATATGTTGGTCAAGTTTTCAAGGTCTTGTTAATCCAAAATTTGATTGGAGTAGTTGCATTTTCTGGATGAACATATACAGGTTACAGTAGAAACCCTAGAAAAGGGATTTCTTGTAAATGTTTTTTCTGCGAATAGCTGCCCGGGGCTGCTCGTTTCCATATTGGAGGCCTTTGAAGAGATGGGTCTTAATGTGCTCGAAGCTAGGATGTCTTGTACAGACACTTTTCGATTTCAAGCAGTTGGAGGAGAAGTAAGTACATAGTAAACATAAAATTATTAGAGATGCTTTACTAGTTCAACATGCATCTCATTCTGTGTCTCTCTTTTTCCCTCTCAGTTACTCCATATTTTTGGATGCCAAATGCGTTGTCCTTATATATAAACCGTTCCTCTTCTTTCCTTCTCTCTTTCTCTCTCTCCTTTTGGGGTTCACGGGAAGAGGGGGCAAGTTGCTGTGGATTGACGAGTACGCATATATATATATATAGTTTTAAATCTTAACCCTAATTAGATAGAGTCTTCGACTTCCTTGATTAATTGTCTACAACGTATAGAAGCTAGCTAGGTTTTGCAATAGCTTAAGGCTTTGTCTCCCTCTCTATATATTTTCATGCATAGGAATGACGGAAGAATGTTGTAACTTTTGTAGAATGAAGAACAAGGTGAGGGTATTGATGCACAAGCTGTAAAACAAGCAGTGGGACAAGCAATAAAGAACTGGAACGAAAGTACTGATCAACAGTAAATCAGTGATCTGCTTTTATATATATGTTATCCATATCTTCTGTTTTCCATTTTTTGTTTTCCCATTTTATTTCATGAAGGCTAACTGGTTGATCAAGGAATCAAGCTTCTGTAAGTTAGCTTCCAAGATCTTGCTTCCACTTCAGCAATTATTAATAAAATATATGCCAGTACTCAAAGAGAAAGAAAAAGAGTGATGGTTGACCAAGTTTATATATATGGAGCTAACATATATCTAATATCTATTAATATCTTGGTATCTCTTATATGAGGAGTTCGAAAAATTAATTAGTTAGTTCTCCGCACTGTGATGGATGATCATGTAAGCGTGATCATTAATTAAGAAATTTCTTACTTCAAATAGTGCACATGCTTTCCTGGAACCAAGATGAATTTTCAGGCCAAGAGTATGATGAAATAAGGCTAAGTGATACATGTACAACTTGAAAATGGAACCGTACAGAAACAATATGGAAAATGATGTCCCCACTTTTGAGGGATAAAATGGGGTTCAGTACTACAAAGTTAACAAAGATGTGGCCCAGTGAAGCAGCAAGCGCACACCCAAAGTTGACACTTGACACTTACCACGAATAGAACAAGTACTGGCTTCAAACAAGATCTTAGGCATAAGTAATTAATAATGAATTAGAGCCACATGACCTCAGGGTCACTTGGGTGCTGCATCTTCCTTCAGCAAAAAGGTCTGTGCATGGTAAACAACTGAACGTGTAAATTTCAACTTTGGGACAGAGTAGTTATGTTATGTATATAGGAAATTTCATTTTCTTCAACAGGCCCTGTATTCTTTGGCTTTCCACGTGGGGACTTCTGAATAATAATAAGCACAAAAGTGTATCTTCTTAGGTTTAGTGCAGAAAACTGTTGATGGGATCCTACATAAATCTAAAGACAAATTTAATGATGTAGAAAAAGTGAAAATAAAAAGGATGTGTGAATAATCGGACGTGGGACTTTTAGGCCCTTAACTGAAGTACTAATTTTCATAAAAGGATGCAATAAGATGGGTCCTATTCATACTACCCCAAAAGTTATTGTGTTTGCATGTTTTGATTCATTTAATTTTCTTTTTGAAAAGTAAGAAGCTTTAAATTAAATTCACATGTAAGATTAATATTGAAAAAAAAGGCATGAATAAATGTTTATGCCTGTTGTTACAATCAGATCCTTGGACCCAAACATCAGCATACATGTTTTGCATAAATTAGCCCAAGTTGAATTGAGAAAATTATATATATATATATATATATATATATGAAAACAAATTATAATATAATGATATTTTCAAAGCCAAACAATAAGTTCAGTCCAACTAATTTTAATAACAATGTTTGAGTTGTTCCAAATTACAAATATATATAATTCAATTTAAGTACACCTAATTAAATTATATGAGAATTAATATTGTTTCAAATCCATTTAATACCACTTGGTTATATTGGACAATAAATTTTTAGGTAGGCATAAGTATTTCATTTAACAGTTGATATGTATAAGAAATATATAAATACATTTATAATATGAATCACACAAGGTTACACATATTTAATTTTAAATAAAGTACCTGTAATAGACATTACCTAACCTAGAATCTCTCTATATTGTATGGGGAAAGATTAGAGTGGCCATCTCATTGATTGTTTCAAACGCTTATAATAAAGAAACCTAAACACTAATAATCATAACTAAATTCATGCATCAAATATTTGTCGATGAGTTATAATAATGCCTGACATAACTACTAGAAAAACAAAACAAAAAATGCAGCTGAAAGTTTTTTATTAACATGAGTATGAAAATAGCATTAATTTTTAATAACAGGGCAAATTATTAAAAATCACATGCATGCTATCCACTTGAGTAAATAATTTTATCATGATATTATTAATAATACAATTAATCACTCAAATAATAAATAAATTCTTTATCATAAATAAATTCATTCAGTATTCTATATAATAATTCTCCCATATATAATATCCGCAAAGAGGGGAGGGGCAGATCACATGCAATGTTGCAGGGTAGAGAGGTCACGGCCATACGGCCTTTTTGTGCAGTGCAGGTATGTGGGGAGGCCCATTGTTGCCAGTACTGACTGGTATGTCAGTGGGAATTTGTTCACTAAATGGTAAATACAGCAACAAAGTTCCTGACAAAATCCATGTCCTCCATTTGTAGATCGACTGTGTCCTTCAAATCTGACATCCATGATGTAAGTTTTATCAAGGAAGATGATTTTTACAAACTATACTAATGCTTTTCTTAAAGAAAAAAAAAAGTTTCATTACAACCATTACAAATAAGATTATGTTTACTATCAAACAACATCGAACAGCTGGTCGCAAATAAATATTTCAGTTTAAGATGAGACTCATTAATAATTCCTTATATTTCTTTTATTAATATGTAGGATGGTAGATTTTTTATATATTATTAAATTAACTATTTGAACCTTGAAAATACCATTAGTCATAGATCAGTCCTTAAAAAAATTGTCAAATTCATTTGAATTTTTTAATTTGACTTTTATCATTTCATTAACCCAGATTAATATTGATGAAACATTTTATGCAAGCAAACTAAATATTGTGTAAAACCTTTTCTATACATATGTAATGACAAAATTTGGGTTTCATGTTCAGTCAATTAATCTCCTCTTTATTATATTTATTTTATTTAAAGTGAGAAAATATAGTTAATAGAGTAATAATTATATTTTATTTTATATTTAAATAAAAATAATAATTGACAAGTACATTAATGCGTGTCAAAACATTAATTTTCTAACTGTGTTATAATGTCAAAACTTATCTTTAATGTTTGGTATCATAAAAACTAAATAAATTATTATTAGTAGATATTTATTATATTTTTTCTCTAAAATAAATTAATATGTAAATAATTATGTAATTATATAAATTTTAATTTTTGTTAAATAAAAAGCAGCGTGTGTCAAGAGGATATTGTATGTTATAATATGCGCCCCTTTCTCAGAATTCATACGCTGCCACTGTGCAGTTTGTCTTAAGTTTCTCTTGCTATCTTGAGTAGCAAATTTTCTATAAGGCATTGCTCTTACGCGTTTTAGGTGTTTGGTCATATTTTTGCACCTAGTTGTGTTTTTTCTGCTTCATTGAATAAGGTGAACTTTTCAAAGAATTGTTATAGAACACCAACAGGGTTTGTTATTGAGGACTGGATCCGTTGCTTGTCTTTCATGGGCTTCCTACGGGTTGGTTTTGGGTCAGGCCGTGTTATGGTGTTGCATAAATCAAACAGATTAATGAACAAATCAGAATTACGCCGGTTAATTACATAGAAAATGTGTTTTAAAATTCAAGAGCTCTTATAAGAATAAACAATAAGATTTCTGACTACTTACAAACTTGGAGTCTTAAAAGTCTTGAATCAGGGATTGAATTGCTCTATGAATGAGAGAGACCTCTTTCACTTTTATACTGAGAGCCTTGGTGAGGACGATGCATGAAGTATTGTATTCTGCTTGAAAATCTCATTCAAGTAAGAGGCACTATAGGTTTTGCTAGATACATTATTCAAAGGACGAAATTGAAAAAGAAATATTCGTCTCTCTTTTAATTCGGAGAGAATTAATGTGATCATTTGGCACCGTTCACGAATGCCCTTGTAACTAGTTGCACAGTTAGATGTGGACTCCTGTGCACAAAAGCTTCAAATTTAGAGGAGGACACCATATGCTCAATGTTTTTAACTAAGAAATTCAAGGTAGTCTCTTTCAAGTTGTGGTTGGAACAAGTATCAGCAATCTCTAGGGTCTCAAGGGCATTAGAGGTGCTTAGTGAACTGAGAAGTTGTCGTTCACAGTGCTTCTGCAAGTGTGGGATTCCATACTTATCAGCTGCTTGTGACAACGCGTAGACGTGCTTCTCCAATTTTTCCGCAGACAAGGTCCCACTGTAGAGAAACTCCAGGAGAGACTCTAGTTCTTCATGGTTCAAATCGGGTATAGTTATGGTGTTACTGGGTGGAGCTTTGCATTCATCGCACTCTAGCATGTTCTTGAAAATTTCTGATCTTGCCGCCTATAACATAACATATATGTATATTCCCTACTTAGAATTTACATTTAAATTTTTCTCTCACTTATTATGTTTTTCTAGCACAAACAAATTTTAAGAATGATTTTAAAAATAATAATAATATTATGGAAAATATTTGGTGGGCAAAACAGAAAGAACTCACCAAAACGGACTTATGTGCAGGTATGGCTGGACCATGGTTGCCTGGACTGATCAGTATATCGGTGTGAATCTGTGCTTTGAAGGCAGCAACAAAGCCTCTGAGGAAGTCCACGTCTTCTTTTTGTTGATTAAACAGGTCTATCTGCTCTGAACACCATCTTATATAATCATCAAGTGTCTGCGGAGGAAAAATAATCTCATTGATTTCCTCATTCTAATTGCACAATTAATCTAAATTTTCATTAACAGCAAGTAAAAACAAGATGGAACAGGAAATTGAGGAAAGTAATTCAAAAGCTTGGATCAATCACCTTTGGCGTGCCTGTGTCAAGATTGTTAATGGCGCTCAATAAATTAGATATAGCAGCTTGGTGGTATGTATGGGCAATGAGGGCAGATTGATGCAAGTTCGATCTATATAAGGCTATCTCCATTATTTAGCAGCTTCTATGGCAGAGAAATTGAAGACTACAAACAATTTTGTTGTTTTTACCAATCGCTCTTGCATATATAACACGTAAAAAGGTATAGTTTATTTATAGAATTAGAAAGTATAATTGCATTGCTGACGCGAATATGATGGGTTTTCTCTTTCTTTTCTATCTAGAAAAACAATTAGGTGATGGTAAAAAAATTGGGTAGGGGTCTTGGCCTAATTAAAGTGATCAGAGGACCAACTAAACTTGCTCTTCTATCTCTCTGCTTTGTCCAAATGTTAGATCAGTTTAGCTTGGTAAGACCCAACGCACTCCAGCTCTTGCAAACCCTTTCCCATTTGGCCACTCCCAGGCAACCCAGGTCACACATGAATTCCCAAAAGAAAAAAGTAACCAGGTTACTAGAAATAATACTAATTAACTTAATCTAATCCACGCAAAAAATCCTTTACGGAGTTTAATTGTAATATTATTCAAATTAATAGATTGTTTGATTTTATAAGTATAACCTGATCACCTTGACATCTCCAAGCTTGCAATTTCCATATAACTACAGGAGACACAGATTTATATAAACTAGACAGTTTATATAACTATGGGAGACAAAGAGAATACATACATTTACTACTGCAGATTAAAAAAATATAACAACCATGTGGATTATGAAATGAATTAGAGCTTGCCTTACTCGAATTTCTCCGTGAAACAGGAGAAGCATTTGGATTAGTGATTGCTTTTGCTTTCTCACTTTCAAGATTGTTCATCATGTTGATTATGCTCCTAGCTCCTTCATAACAAGCCCCGCATATTGTATTCCTCGGAGGCCTTAATATTAACGGCATCGTTGTGCAGACACAGCAGTCCATATCTGCCTCTCTTAGTTGCCCTCCTCTGCTTTCTTAAATTATAGCAGGATAAAGAGGGATACGAAAAAGGAGATGTTCGCTTCTTCTGAACTTGTTATATATAAATGGTTGCCATCTACCCTCATCTTTATACAATTAGTTCCTTGGACCCTATTATTGAATCCCTTCTCATGTTCAATTAATTTAGCAGACATACATGATTATCCTTTATGCATAGCGTGCATATTTTATAATTCAAATAAAATAGTGGGCCGGATGTAACATCATAACTATCTGCAGAAGTCCAATCCTTTTCTTTCTAGATTATTTTATGATGAGAGAAGTAGTGGAAGGTGTATTGAAAATGAGATAGGTGAGGGCATAGAGGGCGGTTACTGGAAAATTAGGAAGTTGCTGGTTTGGTAGGCTATCTCTTTAGAGTAGTGTTTAGTAAAGTACTTAACAAAAGGAATCAGGCAGTTAGGAAGAAGAAGACTTTCCAACCACACAACAGCAAATATGAGTTAGGCAAAGCCCATCCTTCTAACCACTTTTGTATTTTACATTTCCTTTCTGAAGTTCCTGTAACCATTATTAATTAATATTAAGATTAATTTAATATCCACAATAGAAATCGTATTTTTAAGGCCAGCCTGGATAGTTGATAGGCCTCGCTGAAATGGACATTTGGTAGCATGATTAAGTGGCCAATCATGCTGACTTGTTATGTTTGGGTAAAATAACACATAAAGGAATGAACCTAGCTTCTCCTATAGAATAACACATCACTAACTCATTTTTATTGGCTTCAGATCAGTTCTTCTTGTTAAAGGAGCAGCACATCAATTAGTCTCAATCAAAGTCAATAAGCCATCTAATATTGGAGATTAAAGGCTATTCCACCCGTCATTTATGAATTTATGGCTGTCCATGGACCATGCATGTATGTGACTGCAAGGCTCGAGGTTTTATTTCACATTTCCATTTTACAAGTACTCGTAGATTGGTTTAGATTATCAAACGAATATTCTACTTTGTTTCTCTCCTTTTTCTCTTCTCGTTGATGTATAAGAAATTTAAAGGGGGAAAAATAATCCAAAACATCGATGGTTTTCCTTCCCAAGTCACCTCTCTCTCTCTTAGGTAATGCTATCTTTAATTAAAAACGTTTTAAGGACATTAAGCCTATTAAGTAAATTTAACGAGGAAAAATAATCAAACACATCAATTTTTTCCTCCCTTTTTGTTAGATTGAGTGTTTATCATTAGGTCAAAAGTTATAACTGACGTGAAAATAGGATAGGCTTAACTCTAAATAAACTTTGCCAATTTTATAGAAGTTTGGCATTAGCATGTCTTATTACTTATTATAGGCTTTTTTTTCTATCTAACCTAGCATTTTTATGAAAATATAAAAGTTTGACTTGACCTGAAAGCCTATTTAAAAGCTTATATCGCATAAAAGCCTTCAAATAGGCTAATAAGTTTAAACTTTATAAGTTTTAAAGATACTAAATATTTAATAAAATTATTGTATTGTGTATAAAATAAATAAATTATATTAATATATAACTAATAAATTATATAACTATTATAAAATTTTAATTATATGTATGTATAATAAATAAATAGGTTAATCTGTTAGGCCAAATAAACTTTTTTAAAGACTTATGCCTTGACCTAGTTAACTAAATAGGCTTTTTTTAAAGTTTCAGTTGACTTGTTTGATAAATAAGATATGCTAAAGTAGGTTAGGTCATAGGCCCTTATTAAGCCTTTTGACCTATTTTCACCCATAATAGTTAGTCAAAGTATAACTTTTTTTACTCAAATCCATTAGTAAGCGTCACAATTCGATCTAACTTCGTCCTTACTTGGGCCTTGCCAAGGCAGGATGTTGACGCAACCAACAATCCCCTCCCAACAGCTACCTCCAATAATCGATGGCTTTTTGGGAATCAAACCTAGAGTTTGATTTGACTTAGGCCCCACGTAGGCCTTGCCAAGGTAGGATGTTGGCTTACAACTAATGATCCCCCTCCTAGTACATGCTGGCAGGCCTTTACATGATTGAACTTGTGGCTTTGGCTCTGATATAACTTGTTGGATCAAGTGTTATACCACTAGTCCAAAAACTATAATTGTAAAGTAGTGCACAACTGTTTTTTACTTAAGTCCATCAGCAAGTGTTACAGTTCGATCTGACTCCGACAAGTCTAAGCAAAATGCTGGCCCACAACCAACACTTTTTGCCTAAATCACTTCTCTCTCTTAGACGATGCTATCCTTAAATTAAAACATTAATAACTTGCAGAAGCAAAAACACACAAGTTTAATTTTGATCCACTGTTACTGTAAAGTTTTTTTACACTGTCACCCAATCATGTATTATCAACTCATTAAAAGAGTTTAGCTATTATAACAACTACCTCAAAAGTCTAACACTTTTAATAATGTGTCAGTACATGATTGGATGATAGTGTAAAAAAACTTTACACTAACTGTGAATTAAAATTAAATCCAAAACACAATACTTTTTCGATTCAGAACACTTTTGACATGTGAAGTGTTCTCTAATATATATAAGAAGTTGAGAGTTTGTTGGTATCTCTTATGTGGACTTCATCTCTAACATATAATTATTAGTTTTACAAACTATTTTTCAACACTGGTAATCAAAACTGTTGGGAATCGGGGATCTAACATATTTCCACATTAGTATGATATTGTCCACTTTGGGCTTAAACCCTCATGGATTTGCTTTTGGACATCACCCAAAAGGCCTCATACTAATGGAGACATTTTTACATACTTATAAACCTATGATCCTCCCCTTGTTTAGGCAATGTGGGACTTGTTTGTACCTCAACAATCCTCCCCTCAAACAAAGGACCATGGTTCAACCTCCCCTCCAGGAGAAGCTTTTTCGAGTATTCAGCCTTATACTTGTACCGCTGTTTGCTCTCCAACAGAACCCGCTGCCTAACCAACCTGTTAGGAAGACTTTCGACACAAGATCATTTCCATCTTGCACCGCTGTACAGCAACGGGACACGCCGCCTGATCACCTACGCCGCCTGATCACCTCAACGCCAGGAGGACTTTCGACACAAGGAATCTTCGACTCAGATCCATCAACGGCTGTTCCAATACTCGCCCCAGCTGAAACCATCGGCTCTGATACCACTTGTTGGGAATCGGGGATCTAACATATCTCCACATTAGTATGATATTGTTCACTTTGGGCTTAAACCCTCATGAATTTGCTTTTAGACATCACCCAAAAGGCCTTATACTAATGGAGACATTTTTACATACTTATAAACCTATGATCCTCCCCTTGTTTAGGCAATGTGGGACTTATTTGCACCTCAACAAAAACTCTCATCCCTAGCCTCACTTCTATTTAGTCCCTTCAATTTGAGCATGAGAAGGAAAACCCAGAGCTCCCTCTTTGTGATCATATAGCTCACGCACCCTTTTAAATATACAGACAGCATCCTCGCAAATTCCATTTTTCTTTTCTCCATCCAAACTACGCTACATCTCATCATGCTGTGGCAAACTTATATTAGATATAATTAGTTAATTCCTATTCAACCAAAATGCCTAAATTAATATCACTAGCACATGCTAAACTCACACGAGGTAGTACACACATACTGGTGTTTTAGTGATGCAGTGAACAACTACTGATCAACTTTTAATTGTTAACTAAATGGGCAGCCCATTAACTTACTGTGATCTTTTAGTACTTTAAAACTTGCACCCAGCTTGAAATAATCTCTCATCCTCAACCCTATTATATCTACATAAAAGATATTTTCTTGTCTTTCTCGTATGCTTCTGTTGTTATTTGTCCTCTCATGGCTATGGCACCGAAACAAAACTCCTAGGAAAAGGGTTGAGAACGAGGGAGAAGTTTCTGGAGCGTTCTTGAACGTTGATGGACAATTTTATTTTTCACTAAAACTAACTCCGCTCGAGCTCCAAATTAGCTTTGATGACAAAAATGCTTTGAGTCGATTTTGTGGCCAATTTTGAATATGCTGCAACAACTCTAGATAGACCCAAGTGCCAGAACTCAAGTTTAGTTTTCTTAGTTGGGCCTGAGTTCACCTATCTGTGCCATCTATGTTGTGGCCCAACAGAGTTAAATCTAATAAAAAAATGTGTGTGGGTGTGTGTGTGTGTTACATTTTGCACCCGCTTCACATTCAAGCTGAATCTTTTTCGAATTTTAACTTTTTAAGCATCAAACTCCATTAGGAGCCGGTTAGTGGAGAGAGCTTGGTTTTTAGTTTGCAGAAAATCATATCCACAAACTTATGTTCTGTCATTATACCAAAAACAAAACAAAAAAAGATCAAACTCAATTTTGAGAAAACTTGTATCTACATTAGAATTTTGAAAGTCTTCCCTCATAACATAAAGATACCCCCCCCCCCTCTGTTCTGGAGTCTGATCATACATTAAAAAACAACAAATTTTCTTTCATGGCAAAAGCAATAACGTGATGATAGAGCCTCCTCTGCTCATCTTAATGAAATAAGCCCCATACACCATAGTCGCGTTTCTAACCTAGAAAGGACAATGGAGCTCCCATTCTACCAGCTGGGTGACATTCGGAGCAGGACTCTCCGCCAGTGGTTTTGGGCCTTTTGGCTCAACAGCACGATTCTCATAGTAGTGATAAGCTGCAGCACCGGACAGCGCTGCCAGAGTTAGCGCCTGGGCATACATCCTGCAAACCAACCCAGAAATTCATTGCAATTCACTTTCAGCACTTCATGGAGCACTCTGAAAGGAACAAAATTAAAGTTAAAATTTTGTGGTAAACCGTAAATGTACCTGGCATGGATAAGCCTAAGACTCGGCTTCATTGGAGACCTTGTGCGTGCATAAGTCACAAGTGATGCTCCAATTCCAGATGCCCAGAGTGCTCCTGTAATCAAATTCAACACCCATTTCGTTAAAAGCTGATAATCAACTACCAAATTATGATATTCTGAGGGAGAAGGTTGTGGGTTATTTATAACTTACCAATGCTAGTGAGCTTGTGCTCTGAAACCCATGACTGAACTGCCTCCATGTTGTTTCTTTCTCTTGCTCTATCTTCTTAAACTGGGAAGTGTTCGAGGAATTGCTAGTGAAGCTGATGAGTATTGTGAAGTGGAAGGGGAGGGACAGGGTGAGTATTTATAGATGGGTGAGTGGGTGAGGTTGAAGTTGATATTTGTGCCTTTTGGCCCCTGGGTTTACTGGGTGAGTGGGTTTGTCTCTGTTTTGTTGGAACACTGGAAGGGTTAAACTAGAGGCTTACTTACGCTGGTTTTGTTGTGTGCGTCTGCTTTGGTCAACCATTACTTTGCTTTTCTGACATGTAAGCAGGTGCAGTGAGCCAACAGATTTTTACCTGAATTTCAGGTATTGAGACAGTGCTGTAAATAAACCCACTTGTGTCTGCAGGGCACGGCAGCATTCCATTGCATGTATAATGTAATGTATTTAAATAATCAAATAAAGGAACCACAGAAAATATTCTTCGTTTAGTTCAAAATATTAGTTATTTAATATATTTATTATGAAAAGTATACACAATAACGAATTTTTTTAATAAATAATATTTATTTCAATATCCAATTTTAATTTTTCTATCTTTAACTATAGTTCTTGTTAGTTTATAAATGAGGAAAAAAGTTAAAAGAAAATCTTTAACTAGTAGGAGGTCCAAATATCTTGTTATAATGTTTTGCAAAGAAGTTACTTGTAAGTTATACTAACCATAAGAGTTTTCTCATTATTCATTTTGTGAGGTACTGGTATCACTTAATAATTAATAATTAATATTTATTTATATATTTTATTAATTTAAAATATAAAATATAAATTTTATTTTTATATTTATAATTAAATTAAATTAAATACGTAATTAAATGTTATTCATTAATTGTTAAAATCTTGTAAAAATAAAAAATAAGAAAAAAAATCTCGTAATTCATATCAACGTCTTAACTTCCTATAACTATGTAATCAAAATGTGTTTTTGATTTTGAGATCATAGTTTTGTAATCATCAAATCAAAAAAAAGTACGATTCAATTAGGAAGTAGAGTCCTTTTCGTGCCACAAAAACGTCAGTTTTAAGTGCTGTGCATCACAGCCTACTGAGCCCATCTTTTTCTTACTACACAGTTAGCCAGTAACAGAGCTTGGATGGGCTTCGGATAGAATTTTTCCAATTATATTTTCTTAAAATTGCATAAAATTATCATCGACAATTTTCGCCGCATAAGATCCGTAGCGGTAAAAAACTAAAAACAATTAATCATGTCAAGCAATGAATCTGTCAGCTAAAAAAACTGTTGGAATAAATTTGTCTCACCCACGTGCCAGATGTGTAGTGTTCCTATGCTATGATCAATTAATTATTGGGCTACGCAAAATTAGATGCCTCTTTCTATGTCAATGTGGATTTCACAGTAACAGTGATCATAAAGGCACTTTATGAAGTATGTATTAATTATGTGTTGGGGACATAATCAAAATATAATATTTTGTATTTGAATATAATATTTAAGAAATAGTTTTAAGTAATAGAAATTTTTTAAAATTTATTTAGATAAAAAATAATATTTTTTATAACAAAATTATTAAAAAAATTATAGTGTTCAAAATAAGAGAGACATAGTTTATAAAAGAAAAAAATAGATATGAGATATAATTTTTAATAAAAATATATATATTTTTATCAAAAAATTAAATAAAAATTATATTTTTTCAAAATCTGAAGATTATTAAATTTAAAAAAAGTAATAATTATACTTCTTTTAAACTTCAACATTTTCTAAAATTATATTTGCATCTAAACAAATTTAAAAACTTATAAAAATATTTTATTATAAAAACAAAAGTGCTTTAATAGAAAAAAGCTATCCAAACTCGGTCAATGTTTACATAAGGAGCATCGGAACACAGTAGATGTTAATGTTCCACAAATGATTTTCATTTCGGAGTCATTTATCGTGTACTTAAAAAAAAGTGGTGCATGTATACTTGGAAAAATTTATCTATTATCACAAATTATGATAGGTTTAATTATAATATTATAAAAAGAGTTTCTATTTTTGTTTCTTTTTTATGGATCTTATCCTTCCTTCTTTACATTTTAGCCTATTTTTTCTCTTTTATTTTTTAATTCATGAAGGGTCATGAAATTTTAATTTTCTAATATTTTTTTTCATTTTATAACCGGTTAAATCCCATTATGTCATTTTATTTTTTCAAATTGAATTTTTATTTTAGTTTATGATTATTATTTAATTCATAATATTTTTAGTAATTTTGAAACAAAATTTTAATTTTTTAATTTATTTTATTTATAGCATGACTATTTAACCTGTAATTTTTTATTTTATTTTATTATTTTAATCTATGATAAGATTGTTAATAAAAAATTTTATATGGAAATAACTGTTTTTTATTTTTCTTTTTACACCACTTTAAGAATTATGTACCAAAATATATTTTTTATTTTTCAATCGACATCTCAACATGTTTTTTCTTTTTAATATGAGCCATTTATTAGAAATAATAAAACTCATCAATTTATCTAATGGTTTATAACTTAAACATATTATTTTTATTTTTCTCTTTGCAAAAAAAGTCTTTTGCGATTGAATCACAATAAATAATAATAAGAAATTATTATTTTGTCATAATGAGATTCCTAAACACATCATGAGAAAAAAAAATCATTTGTTGAAAAAAATAAATACAATTTAATGAGTGCATATGAAAATAAGATTAAAAAAATGGGTAATGTAAAGAAAAAATGAAAAAAGAAAACCATTTGTCATAATTCTGACTAGACAAAATATAGAATTTGAATTAAATATGGATAGAAATTTTTAGCATGTTATGATTCATTTTTACATTTTTATTTCACCAATTTGTGTTAAGGTTTGGTCACTTTAAGCATATTGTTTCAGATTCAATCATTGGAGCGACGTGTATAGAGAAAATGTAATTAGAATGGGTCCCACTTCATTCACATGACCGTACCCTATGAGATTAGTCTTTTACAGTCCAGACAACGAAATACCCAGGCTTACATCCATTTTTTTTTTATTTCAACTCACCCACTTCATTATCTCAATAAAATAAGAATTTATCTTTAAAGTAAAGTAATGATAAAAAAATAAAGAATATATTTATTGAAGCACAAAAATAATTATTGGAGCACTATACATATAATGATAAAAGCACTGAAAATAAAATCATTCAGGACTATGTGTCCCATCAAGGCTTAAAAAACTAAAAAGACATTTTGAGACTGTTAGTCCCGTCAAGAACACTAAAGCTTATTTTATTTTATATGTTAATTCATGATGGGTTTCCAACCCCTCATGGAATTTTAATTTTTTTAATCAAATTTTTTATTCTATACAAGCAAGATTTAAATTTATTTTTTACAAGTAAATTATTTTTTTAAGAAAAAATATTAAATTTTTTTATTCACTTTAAATCAATGAAAATGCTAAATAAATAAGAACAAATTGGGAAGACTTTTTTTTTGTAAAGGACTTTCACCTACTTTATTGTTCGTGGAGGTGTTAAATAAAATAAAACACAACATGTTCAACTAATTTTATGTATAATTATCAACCATTAAATCTAATTTTATTATTCTTAATAGATCACTCATATTTAATGAATGCACCTATTTATTGCAATTGTATCTTAACAAATCCTTTCATTGCATTTATTAAACTTCGTGTGCTGATCAACATTTTGGAATTCAGTTTGGCGATCATCAGGTCTAAGTACAATAAACGGTGACGTCTAATATGCACTTTAAAATATTGGGTGTACGGACGTATCAATAAGTATTAACTATTGATTAATAATATTAAAATTTATACATTAATCAAATGGCTAAGAATAAATCGGTTTACCTGTTAAACAGGTCATATCAAATTTGCAAAAAAAAGTCTTGGTATTTAAGTTATTTATGTTTTAGGGCCTTGACATTAATTTTTTTTTAAATGTAATCCTTCATAACAAAAAATATAAATGCAAAACTCATTTCACTAGAGTATTAAAATAATTAATTTCATGGTATTAAAAAAAATTTAAAAATATTATTTCATGAAATCCTGTAGTTAAAAATATTTTTTAAAATTTTTATTTCATGACGATAGCAATGTATTAAAACATATATTATTTTTTTCATAAATATCATAAATTTTAAAAATATTTTAATACAAAATTAATTATTATTAAAATATTTTTAAATAAAATTAAATGAATGGCCCGCCATGTTATTGTAAATATTATTAAAATAAATTTAATAAAAATATTAAAAATAATTTTAAATATTATTAATTGCATAGAAGGATCATATTCTGGATAATTAAAATAATTGCATATAAATTAAAATAAAATTAATTACATGGGGATTGCTAGTTCTGCCATCTTATTCACTGAATAAAATATAAATAATTCCAATAAGTCGATATTTTTTTAAATTAAAATAATTACATGGCTCAATTGATGTTAAAAAATGTATATAATTTTTTTTTGCATGGAGAGACTCTTATTTTTTAAATAAAATATAAATAATTATCAATTACATTGTATTAAAAGTAATTTTAAATTTAAAGCATGTAAAAATAATTTTTAAATCAAATAGTCATGGTTATCCTATTTGCTAGTATATAGTGCAACCATTGTATTGTGAAGAAACAAAATCTTCATGTGAAAAAAATCTATAGGAGAATTAATAAAAAATGAAAAAAAATTGTTGAAATAAATTTTTTTAAAAAGAAAACATAAATTTAATTTTCATGAAATAAATAAAACTAAAATAAAAATTTCATGTGTCATTCAAAAATATGAAAAATAAAAAATTCACCTTTTGGTTAAAGCTAAATAGGGATTGGGCCAGTGAGAAAAAGATCAAGAAAAACAATTAGTTAAAATTAAAAATGTCATTATTTAAAAAAATAATTAATAATAACATGGCAGAACTCTATTAAAAAGTTAAAGTAAATATTTTTAAAATAATATTAAAAACAAACATTTTCAAAACAATACTAAAAAAATGTTTTCAGGAAATATTAAATTTATAATTGATGAAAAAATTATATATATGTAAATTAAAAAATTTTCTATATATATTAAATTTTATTTTCATGAAATACATTAAACATAAAATAAAATATTTTGACAGTTTAAGTCATAAAGAAAACAAAATTTAATTTAATTTCCATGATGGTAGTAGAAAAAAAATTCAAGAAGACAATTTTTTTTTGGTGAATTTAACTAAAATAATTGATTTTTTGATTACAATTAATAAAATTATTTTAGGATCATGCAAAAAATAATAATAATAATAATAATATGGGCTATACTGCAAAAATGAAAAGTTAAGTCTTAAATAAAAAAATAAAAAAAACCAATTACCATAAGTAATTTTGATGGAATATAAATACTCTTTGCAACTACATATACATATTAGAACGCTCCAAAATGAACACCCTCCTCAAACTTCAAATCTAAAACTCTTGTAAACGAGGTCTAAAAACTGCTATTTGTAAGCAAGCGGTTTTCTTCAATACTTTTTTTGTTAGTTTAGTAGATAGAGACCAGTTATTAAAAAACAAATATTCCTTTACCAAAAGAAAAACAAACATTTAATTATGTGGAAATTTCATATCATCGCATAATCACTCAATCTCTTATAACATCGTCATCTCTAATCTAAGTTACGAATAAATACTATTAATACAACTCTTATATTTATAATTTTGCACAAGTAGTTCTATTTGAAATAGAGTGACTAGTGAGTGCACTTTCTCATTTCTTTTTGTTTGGTCTGGATTTATTCCACTCATAAAAGTTTAGACTAGTTTATTCAATATTTTCCTTTACGGCTACACTCTTTTAGCTTGTGTGATCATTATGGGCCGAACATGAAAAGTGTTTGCATCAATAAACTTGACGTGGGCCCAATCCCATGACAGAGCTTTATAAAAAAATTGTAGGTACAATATGATAAGGTGGCAAATGCCCAACTCGGCCTGGCTTGTCATAACCAAGCTTTAAGCGGGTTGAAGTAAGTCGGCCTATTTAACAAAGGCTTATTTTTTCAGTAATCGGGCCCAATCCTTTTAGCTCGAGGACTAATGGGCTGGTCTGTAACCCGTTGGCCTATTAATATTTTTGAATTTTTTTTTAACATCATTGATAAAATGATTTCAATTAGCCTCTAAATAAGAAATCAAGTTCTAACTGAACTAATTGTGAGAAAATTAAGTTTAAAATACAAAATATATAACATAATAAATATGTGTCAAGCACGTTAATATAAAAAATACAAGTAAAATAAGATTTTTTTATGTAAAAAAAATAATATCAAATTACAAATTGACTCGTTGGTTAGTCTAATCCAACTAATTTAACTTGCAAGTTATATGAATTAAATTTTTCATTGACCCACATTTAAAAGGGCTTCACATTTTGATGATCTCATCTATTTAATATGATAAGTTAAACGGATCAATGAACGAATCTTGACCTATTTGCCAAATTCTAAATATTGATAACAATTATATAACTATAATTTGAAAGTCCCTCTAAAGTTAAATATTGGTTAAATAATTGAGATGAATATTTATTTGAATAAAACTTGTTAAATAAATCTTATTATCATAATTACAATTTTAAAATAAGTTAAATAATATTTAAATAAATAATTCAAAAATTGGATATATAAGAATTTAAAATTTTGATAATGTAGTAAAGTTAATATAATTTAAAAATATTATAAACACGAGTGAATTGTTTTTAGTTATGTTTGTAAATTTTAATTTATAATTTTTAAAAATAAGTGCAAAACATATTTCATAAATATATTCTAAAATTCTAATAGAGAAGCTGAAGCTCAACAGCTGAAATCAACTTCCCCGTTGCGAGTTCACACTTCACACGCTGCCCGTCCCTGACTGAAAATATCTTCTCCAACAATATATTGGTTTTCAACCGAAAATTCGCGCCAATGGAAACTGTTTGAGAGTGAGAAGTAAGAATGGAAGGTGAGCGAAGACGAGTGGTCCCAGACCCAACCAGAAAGCCTCTCTCCGATTGCACCAATTCCAGCGCGTCCTCATCCACGCCTTCTGTGCTCTTCAAGCGTACCAAACCCAACCCTTCTTCTTCTTCTTCCGCATTCAAGAAATCTGTCACCACCACTAGTTCTCTTCCATCTCATGCCGGTACTTTAATTAGGTTTCCGATTTAATTTTGATATTTCCTTCTCTCTCTCTCTGTTGACATTTTGCGAGAATTATTTTTGTGATTATAGATTTGTTGGTTGAGTTATGATGTTAGTCTAATTGGAGTTACAGCGATGTTGCTGTTGCCATTTTTAATTTCACTTTTTTGCAATATTTCTTCGCCGTCTTTTATGAGTTGATGTTGTAATACAAGTAACCAAGGTTCTGAAAACCGAATCGGTGATTGAACCGGTGGATCGATTCAGTTGATAATTCGGCTCAACGTGAGCATAACCGTAATTTAACCGAAAGATAATTAAATATATTTATATATATATAAATATATATTATATACTAATTAAACAAATTAAAAATTATAAAAAACAACACAAATAATAAAAAATAGTTTACAGTTTATTTTTTGAGAGTCTAAAGTATTATGTAACAGTATTATAACTTATTTTTGTTTAAAAAAATGTTAATTTCAGTTCAATGAGATATATAATCAATTATACATTCAGTTTATAAGTTTTTATACAATTTAAGTTTAAGTATTTTATATAAAATTCTTTTTAGATTGACTTATATTCAATTTTTAAATCAAAATGACATTATTTGAATTAGTAAAATTTATTATTAAAAAAAAAAAAAAAAAAAGAGGACCGGTTGGACCGGTCCGGGTCGACCGGTTCACCGGTTTTTGACCGGTTCACCGGTTTTTGACCGGTTTTTGACCTGGCCGGTTTTTGGAAGTAGACCGGACCGGTGGGGTGACCGGTTCCCGGTCGAACCGGTCCGACCGGCCGGTCCGGTCCGGTTTTCAGACCACTGCAAGTAACCATTATCATCGGTAACTGTTTCTTAGTTTTCAACGTATCTTTAATCAGTGGGAATTTTTCATGCTTTGACTTCAGGTACCATTGATCGTGATGTTTCTGAACCTATTTCAGTAGTCTGCCGTCGAAGACATACGTCAGATAAAAGGAATTGCAATAATGCTTCTAACACTAATATTTTTACTCCCTCTGGTCTACCAAAAACTTTCTCTGTTGCTGGTACCTTAACTGTTCTCCGTTTTCATTGTTTCCTTCCTATTTGATTTTTCTCTAGCTTTGGATTTGATTCTAAAATTTGGGGTTGGAGTTTTCTTGCTTTATGTAGTGGATTTTCTCGAGAATCATTTGTGTGGTGATAGTTTTATTGGTTCAATTGTTCTTTAATCCCATGTTATTTTAGTTATTGCATTAGAATGAGATGATAGTTTAATTTTGAGTTATAGGCACGTGACGGTTACTATTTTACATTTCTCATACTCTTGCATCATCTTGGCGCTGAAATTAGTTTGAACCTCTATCTGCTGTATGAAATCCATAAGGGTTTAGCTTTGCTGCCATCACTTGTGTTAGAATTATTATATTATTAGATTTTTTTTCATACAGGCGAAGCCTAATTTGAGCTTAACAATGTTATAACTGTGATTGTCAGTATTTTTTTCATACTTTCCGAACTAATTTAATCAGTGGGAAATTTCCATGCTTTGACTTCAGGTACTATTGATCTTGATGTTTCTGAGCCTATTTCAGTATTCTACAGCCGAAGAGATACTTCAGATGAAAGGAAGCATAAAAAGAAGGCAGTGGCCAGAACTGTCATTCACACACCCATTCCGAAGATCTCTAATATTCGGTAATTATCCCTCTGTTTTACATAGTGACATGTAGTGTTGCTCTGGAAGTCATATTAAGTTTAATTCAACAACGATACTACAACAACAACAACAACAACAGAGCCTTGTCCCACTAGGTGGGGTCAACTACATGGATCAAATGATGCCATTGGGCTCTATCAAAAATCAAATTTTCAATAAATTCATTTAGAGCAAGGTCTTTTTTAATAATTTTTTCGAATGTCTTCTACTCTTGTTTTGGTCTTCCTTTTCCTCTTTTAATTGGACTATCTTCCATTTGATCGACTTCTCTCACCGGAGCCTCTGTTGGTCTTCTTCTCACATGACCAAACCTCCTTAGGAAAGTTATGTTATCTTCTCCTCAATAGATGCTATTCCAACTTTCTCCTGAATAAATTCGTTCTTGATTTAATCTTTTCTTATTTGTCTCTTCATCCACCTCAACATTCTCATTTCCATTATTCTTATTTTTTTGCTCTTGTTGGCACTTTATTCCCCAACAATAACTATCTAGTGCATTGCTGGTCTTATAGATGTTCGGTAAAATATTCCTTTGAGTTTGGTAAGCACCTTGCAATCACAAATTACTCCTAAAACATTTCTCCATTTCATCCACCTAACTTGAATCTTATGTTTTACATCACTTCAACCGTATGAGGGATCAGATATTAAAAAAATTCAATTTTTGAAAGAAGTTTTCTAAAACATTCTGATGGACGTTGATTACCTAGTGTGGGTCTTGATTGGACACTTGAAAATTCTTTCTGTCTCTTTCATTTAATTACAAGTGAATGTGTTATACCCTTGAAATTCATGTCTCCTTCCTTCCTTTGTTGATATCTATGTTATAGTTGGATAGACCCAGAATATCTCTGGTCTTAATTGAGGGAACCAAGTTTGATTGTTACTTTTATTGTCTCTTTCCTAAAAAAAATCTATCATATATAATTACTTGTTTGTCGTGTACGTTCCTTGTCATGCATAACAGGGACAAACGTGGCGGGGTTGAAGGTTTGGATCTGCCTAAGGGCAAGGCATTAACAGTTCCTTGTAGAAAGGTATATAAATTTACTATTATGGTTCTATGCGAAACTTCCAACTCCTCTAAATCTGTAGATATTTATTTGGTTGAATCTGGTAACGTTGATTTGTTTATTCAACAAGCGCCTGAAATTTTCTGAAATTGTGTCATGTTGAAAATATTGCAATAAGCATTTTCCATAGATTGTATACTCTGTTTAAGATGGGTATGCAGATTTCTATGGCGTAATTGAGTTTGTTATGCTAACATTAGAGTAAATTACATAAACCTCCCTCAAGTTTAACAAAATTACACAGAATTTTAGAATATAAGGGAGGTCTATGTAATTTACTCATATTTAAAATGTAAAAGGAACGTTCACCATATATAGTATTCGAATTAGTTTAACAGTTCTTATGGTGAAAGTTAGTCAAATTTCAATCTGACAATTATTGTGATTGCCAAATATGCAGAATTCCTTGTGTCAATACTCACTGGCCTCGTAAAAGTTTTGAAATAGTTGATGGATGAAAATAGAATATGACATTTTCAAGTACTTTCCAGCTTAATATGCTTCTTCCCCCTACACATAACATAACACATTTTTTGTAGAATCTTGTTTACGACATGCTCATATTTATTCACACATGCCATAAATTCTGTGTGGTTCATATTTCTCAATGCTAGATTCAATGATGCCTTAATGGATATTTTTTTGAAGTGTTTGATCATATTTGCTGAGTTTTCAGAAGCAGCGTGCTGTGTCCTATGAACAAGATGTGTCCAAGGATGCCCTGCTGCAAGCATTTATCGAAAAACAGAAAGCCTACTTTAAAGAGATTGATGAATTTAAACTGCCGGAGGAGGAGGTTGAATCTATTGATGAGATGGATTAAGTGGAAGAGATGTAATACGACTAGAAGCTTGAGTGTCATTTTTTTGGTTGGTTGTGTAGTTGTGATATCAAAGTGAAAACAATTATGTAGCTAACCAAATATATAACTGTAAGTTCTTGATAATCTTTGTAATAGTCTAATGGGTAGAAATCAAAGGAAAATTTGTTTTAACACTGACACTGACACACGTCAATTGTCCTTAGCAAGTCTATCTTATCTCACTTGTGATAAATTTATAGTTGGAGTTTTATTTTATTTTTTATTATTTTTTAATATTCTTACAATTAATGAATTTGTGATTGCGAATGCCTTGCCTTGTTTTACACTGATGATTGCTCAGAACCTTTATTGGCTTGATGCAAAGAGATCTAAACTTTTTGGATTTATAACTCGATAATTATTAAATTTCATCTAGTTGTATTCCTGTATCATAGTTACATGATCCATATAATGAAACAGAATAAACAGATTTTGCGAAATGACATAGATGCTAATATTTTTAATTTATGTGACTTCTTGTTTATCACGGAGATGAGATATGTCTTGCTGGTTCTGCTGATCGCATATGTTAGCACTTAGCAGGTATGATGAGAAGCTTGGCAAAGTCATGTGCATAATAGACATATGAAATCAGGTAGTTTATTGATGATAAATCAGGTCGCTTGATAACCGGAGGATCAAATTATTAGACATAATTTTGGAAAGAAAGATGGGTAATTGAATATATATATATACACACAAACACATCACTCTGTAATGTTTAATCGACTTTTCTGCAATTGATTCTGATCTGCCCCTTGCTTCCAGTGAGAGGCTTGATGCTGCTCATTTTGACCATGCCCTTGGCAAATGCTTTAAAGAATGCAGCTGTATTGGTAGCGTATTTCTTCACCAGATGGTCAGTAGAACTGCCATTGAACAGCTCCTGATCGGAATGGAGAAGAGCCTTTTTATCCAGCAAATTATTGAAGTATAGATTATCGAAATGGGTCGGAGTTTGGTGGTCAAGGGGTGCGAGTATATCGTCGCTTCCACTTCTGGGGCACTTGCTCTGCAGGGACTTGGCAAAGGAGGCATCAATGTTGGAGTCGTTGTAGATGTGTGCTCGGAATTGTACGCATCTAGCCAGGCCAATAGTATGTGCACCTGTTAATATTGAAGATACGCTTGAGTGAATTGAAACGGTTCTTGGATATAGAATGCCAAAATCTGCTTCCAAGCACAACTTTGGAACAAGGAGTGTTCATTTTTGGCAATAAATAGGTAGAGCAAGACTCTGAATTAAAACTCAGAATTTATCTCTTCCAATTTCAATTCTGACACAACCTAGAAATGGTCCTGACAAAGCATTTATTTTCGATGATTTGATACATCTCATCTAACGTAGTATAGTACCTGAAAGAGCCACCAAGTCCTTCACCGAGAGCCCCTGGTTGGCGAAATTCCTTTCGAGAGCGCTTAGGTTGAGAGAGGGCGCGGGAATGGAGTTATTGGCATCAGCTCTGCTTGCTGTGGTAGAATCTCTTCTTCCCAAGCCTACTTCCCACGAAGGCCCCCCTAACTACAAATTCCAACAAGCATTACCCCTATTAAAACAAATTTTTTTCCATAAAAAGATTCAAGCCTTTTAAGGGCCATATTACTAATGGGATAGGACATTACATAAACGACAGAGTCTCGAGCAGCGAGAGCAAGAATATCAGCACAGGAAACAACCCCGGGGCATGCTTTCTCCACCTTGGCTTTAATGTCATCAATCACGTTGAATCCTCTAACTGAATTATTGTTAGCTGCTGCCGTTTTCTCTCCTAGGAAGCTGCTCGTATCATCCAACAGTATTGATGCATCGCAGCCCTGATCATTGTGTTAAGTGAAGCCAAATTAAGTGAAGCAGAAGATTTAAGTGAAGCCAAATTAATATATACTCACGTTTACAAAGCAGTCATGGAAATGCAATCGGAGTAAGGAAGCTCCTATGCGAGTTTCATTTTTAATGGCTTTTGTGACTCCTTTATTCACTATAGGCAACAGTTTCGGGCAGCTGCAGGAGTAGAAGTCTGTAGATAGCTTCTTTTTGGCTTCGGCTTCAAAAACTGCAGTAGCAGCAACAAGAACAAACAAGAGGAAGTAGTAAGAAGCCATCTAAGCTTTCATAATTCATACAATACACAAAAGCCAAATAATTGGTGCTTTCTCTTATAACATCAATGTAGGGTGAAATTGGTTAATTAATTGAACCAATCCCATTCCAATTGCTTTTACGTAGAAGGAAAAGAAATGTTAGTCTTTTCATGATAAAACAATGATGGTACGTTGCTTATTCTTCATGTCTTTTTTTTTTTTTATGCCATGATTATCCTGAATATGTAAGGCTATTTTTTTGGCCTTTATCTTCGGCACGTGTATAAATTTAGTTTAATTCTAAATATAATTAATTAAAGGGTACAATTATTGCTTTATTAAAATGACATTTTTAACAGTTTGTTCTTCTGCTAAAAGTAGCGCCTGTAGTTGTTTCCTTTTGCATGGGTTGCTCTCATATGCCTAGAGGTAAGGATGACAATTTGAACATATTCCGTAGGTATTTAATCTGTGTCAACTTGCATAAATGTGCCTTATAGTGGAGGTAGAATTAGGGCAAGTTTAAATTATGTTGCGGGGCGGGATGAATTCAGTTTTAAGGTTTATATGTTTCTAATCTACTCGCACCTCCTATTCTTTCACAAAGAGTGTGTTTTATACTTGATGTAACTTGAAATTTTTGATGCAATGAGTAATTTTTTTAGTAATTTATATTATATTGTGTATTAGATAATATATGCGGGTAAGATGCAAGTAAGGTTTAGGTTCTATTATTTCTTTGCAAGTAGGGTGCGAGTTTTATCTACAAAACTTGTAGGACGGGTAAGAGCAGGTTAAAGGTTCTTTTAAGAGGTACGAGACAAGTTCGGGGTGGGACAAAAACCCACCCCACCTGCCCCATTGCCAAGCCTAGCTAGAGGTGTCAATCCGGGTCAGTCCGCGTCGAGCTAAGTTTTTTTCGAGTTGAGTCGGCCTGTTCCATAATGTGTGCGGACTAGCAAATAGTCAGCTTAGCCTAGCCCATGCGGGTTGTGGGCTCAATTTTTTTTTTTATCTTTCTTCACTTTTCGTATTTATAATAATAAGTTATTGATAAATTAAACTTCTATATCAATCAAAACTCATAAAAATCATGTATGCAAATTTGATACAAGTATAATAGATTATATTAAGTGTCATCAATACAAACAGTGAAAATTTACTATATTGTTTTCAATATAAACGATTTAGGATATATCCATAAAGCATCGCTTGAACCATAAATTAATCAATTCAAGGAACTAGCACAAGTTAACATCATATTTCAAATAGAGAAAAAAGAAAGGCTTAGATGTACTCACTAAATTTGATTTTTTTTAAAAAAATCTAAATAAAGCTAGTTAAGTAAAGATATTAATAAAAAATAAAATAAAATATATAACAAAAAAGAGAAAATTTCACATAGTCAGGCCAGCGGACAGGGCCAACTATTACGGGCCAGCCCCGCATCGAGCCAATCTATTTTTAGGCTAAGCTGGGCTAGCTCATAGTTGATTCGAACTAAGATTTCCTCAACTTAACCCACGTTTCTTGTTGAGTCATTCGGGCCGGCCTATGGACTCGCCATTTTGACACTTTTAATAGAGACTCATTTTGACAGTTCTAATTTAGGGGCTTAATCAATGACGTTTTGTCAGAGGAAGGGTCCTCCTAAAACAGTGTTGTCCAGACCGGATTGCCGGTCAGACCGTGAATCGGTCCATCATCTAGTTATGGTTCAATGTCAGAACCAAATTCATGGTTGGATTGGGTTGAGCCGATCAAAACAGGCAAAAATCGAGCAAAACTGGTGAATCAACTAATTTTGATGTGAATCAACCATCTTTTATTTTAATTTTTTTTAGTTTCTCAATCACTTAACTATTCAATTAAGAGTGGTATGAGGTTTAATAATTGATACCCTAAAACCTTATTATGTGTTTTATTATTAATAATGTATGTTATGAATAATGTATATATATATATGTTTATTGAATACGTAATTATAACATCATTTAGTTTAATTAAATTATTAAACTGATTGAACCTTAATTGAAATTTTTTTTATTCACTGTCTGGTCCAACTTTAACAATATTAAGTCTAAATGAAAGGAATCTGTGCTGGGAGAGGGAACCTTCCAAATTAGTTTTGGGTTACATATCATATTAGAAGAAAGAACCATAAATTGGAGAATCTTGTAGGATGATGAGTCATTAAAGCAGAAAAGGACCTGTGCAAATGTGAAATTATCCCGGAAGCAGCCCGTGGCCATGGGGACCCTTAGGCCCCTTAATGCAAAAACTGTGGAGGATTTGCCGTCTTTCTTGACTTGACTTGAGGTTAACAGAGATAGCTTTGGCTTTCTTTGTTTGGGGAATAAATGACTTTGTTTGGCTTTGTTAGAATTAATGGAAAGAATAGTGCTATATAGTACAAATGGAATTTCACGAATGACATGGCATATATAACAGGATCTCTTTCAGATTAAATATAACAACTAAATATTAAAAAAATTAATCAAAACTCATATGTGACAAATAATAATTAGTGATTAGTCTTTTTACGAAAACACTTTTGTCAGCATTTCCCTAATGGAAATTAAAAGAGAAAATATGTAATACTTTGACTGAATGCCTATAACAAAATTACGGGAATAATGATCTTTAGGAGTTATTTTGATTAGAGAGCATTAAAAATAATTACGTAAAAAACAGACAGAAAAAAGAAAAAGAGAAGAAAATTGGAAATGCAGAGTATTGATTTTGAATAAAATAATTCCATTTTTTAAAAAATGGTGATTGTGTGAACTGTGAATCACACAGAAAACTTTACCAGAAATCTTTGTTTTTTCGTTTATTGATGGCTTTAAATTTTTCTTTCCTTCATTTATCAATAATTATCATTGTTCTTAAACAAATATGAAGTTACTTTCTCACCATTCATTTTAAACCGATTGCATTACTACCATCCAAATACAACAGGAAAAGAAGAGGGCACCTTTTAACTTTACAAAAGTATTATAGAGCCCCGTAAACAGTGAGGCCCGTATGATATCAGAAGTTCAGAACAGACATAAAGGTGGGTCTCATAATTGGGATCGACACAGTGATGGGCCTCACCCCTGTGTCTGCTCCAATATCATTTGCGCAGTACTGTTTCGGACTCTGTAGGAGCACCCTAACACAATTCAATTTTGTTCCCTTTCTAATTTACTTAAATTCCCAATCATGTAAATAAGCAAAAAAGTGTCTACAAGTGTAAATCTTATCTAAACATTATGTCGGTGACAGTAACATTCTGTTGTCACAGTTGCCTGGTTCAGTATAGCTTAGCAGCTCATGACTCAAATGACTCATGACTCATGACTCTCGATCGTGAGTATCTTTGGCTATAAAAACTAGTGGCACATATATATCACCATAATAATGACCCTTCCATCTTATTGCATGCATGTCAAGTGTCAACTGTCAACTGTCAAGTCATATTCTGTCTCGGGTTGGCGTGTCATTTTGGCACCGCCAACTTCATTTTCATTGACGACTTATAGCATGCAAAGGCAAATTTCACTTTTCTATATTGAGGAAGGCTTTTACAGCTGCTACGTACTCAATTACCAAAAATATAACTTATATATGTTTCGTCTTAAAGCATTAACGAATCTAGTAGTTCTTTGAATTGTAATTATGTGTCTCATAACTATTTAGCTGTTACCTATTTAAGGTTTATAAACTTGATTGTGCAATTAGTGACCTATGTACGTAGTTTAGAGTTGTGCACACTTCATGTGGGTTAATATGGTTGGGCAGAATAATGAGTCTTTGATGAGAAAGTTTGTCAACAAGTACTATTTATGGCTGGGTAGTCTTTTTACTTTTTACTTTTACATATTCTCAATAACTGAACAAGTATTTGTGATGTTTTTGTCAAAATGAGAAACTTTTCTGTGCAAAGAGGAGATTATCGAGATTACAGAGATTTTGTTCACAGATTATTGTCTATTAGTCTTCAACTCTTCATTCCTCACTCAATTAGTATTCTGAATTCATGAGATCATATTTAAATTTTTTACATCTGTCTGTTTCTGGTGTTACGTAGTGCTTATAATTTTTAGAATTGTTGGCCTTTCATTATTAAGAAACAAAACTTGGTTACCCTCGTGTTCTATATACTTTGTATTATTGACTAACAGAAAAATTATGTGTCAAAATTTGATGAAGGAATAATGACTTCAAAGGATGTGCTTCACCGTTTATGCTCTAGACTCGGGGCTGTGTAGAAATGAAATTATTTAGATTGAATGAAATTACCTTCGTCTAGCAAAATTCATGTTAGAAAATACAAATTTTGAATTTTTTTTAATGATATGACATCACACCATTACATATAAAAAAAAACTCTTCTTTATTAGCATCTGTCATGATTAGAATATCAAATGTGCGTATTGCAGACTCGACCACAAAATTTTCCTATCGGCTTCGAGGGACAACGGGTGGCATCAACTCTGAGCATTAGGTGGCCCGTTAACTCAAGCTATTAGCCCAACTTTTCTTGGCCCATCCAACCTTTGCACCCGAAAGGTAACCAAAGTAACGGTGTTAGCCTTCCAAAGTATTGCAACTATGTTAGGCCTGCTCTTATCTAAGGAATACTATAATTAGTGTTAAACGATTTTCTTTTTCCTTTTTTCTGAAGCTAAACAAGGTTGCGTTGAACTGATTCCATATTCAATTTATTATTATATAGTGTTATTCTTTAAAATAATTCTATACCCTCCTAATAATCTTCTTAATTACTCAAAGAAGAAATAACTAAATACTTTTTTAGTTTTCAAGATATTAATTGATTTATTTTTTCATTTAATACTTTCTATATATTAAACAATTAGAAAGATGTTTAGAGAATTTATTAAGAAGATATAACATTACCCTTTTCTTTATGATATAAAAGAGTTGCGAGATAGTCACTAGGCGCTGGCCTAGTGGTCACACTGCGGTTGTGCAGTGCTCCTACAACCCCATGTAACGGGTTGGATCCCTTCCTTATACACCAAAAAAAAAAAAAGAGTTGCAAGATTAAATTTGGTTAAAGTACATGTAACTCTCTAAAATTTGATTTAATTTTTCATTGGATCCTTAAAAATAATTTAAATTATCATTTGACTCTAATTTCAGATGCAATCAATCGAAACTTGACAAGTAGAGAAATGTGATAACAATTTGTTGACATGGACTAATTGTTGATGATATAGCAATTTGTCATATCCTCACATCTCTACACAATTACAAATCAACAAATTCTATCGAGGTTTTGATAATTCTATATGTAATTAAACTCAATTGAAATGCTAAAAAAAAGACTCATTTGAAAGGGGAAAAAAATCAGTGATATCTAATTGAAAGGTGGTTAAATTTCAGGAGCCAGATATGTATAGTTTTAGCCACAAAAATTATTATAGAAACGAAATGTTCATGTGATTGAGAATTCTATGTAGATATTTATGTTTAGCTTAAAATCTCTCCCCAAAGAAAAATAATTTAAAATCGTTATAAGTTGCAAGATATGGTGTATAAATAATTATAATTTTCATTTAATAAATAGTGTTTTTTTGGATTTTCCACATTTTGTTTTTCAGAAGATAAAGTATTTAATACACATTTTAATTATTTTAAAATATTAACAAACTCATAAATAAGAAAAAAATTATAGTAAAATATATAATTACTAAATTTCAAACTTTTGAAGTACTCTCGATATCAAGTATGAGTTTATGTGCTGGTTTTGAGTATATATATAGATGTTTTTTCTTTAAAAAAAATTACTTCTGTTGTATTTTAAGATGTTTGGATGAACTTTTTTTAAAAAAGTACATTTTATACATTTTTTAGCTAATTTGGTGTTTCTAAAAAAATACATTTTTTATAACATGAAAAATTGTTCAAATATAAAAGAAGATCTTTTTAAATATTACATTTAAAGTCTAAACATAAAATAAGTTTGACTTTTTATAAAAATCTTTAAAAAAAAACTTTTTTTTGAAACTCATCTAAACATGCTCTTATGTCTGCTGAATTAAAGACTTTTAAACTTTGCCTTCAAAATTTTTGTTTATTTCTCTATTTTCTTATGCTATCTTTCATAGAAAAATTTAGAAGGGAAAGAAAATGAGTTAATGAACATGGACTAATTGAAGTCGTAGTATGTTGGTTTTAAGCTGCTCCTTTTCTTTTCTTTTATTTTTTTCTTTCGTGCTGTCGCTACACAGTCTCCTTTCATTTTCATTCTTAGATACTTCGATAAGAACAAGTCTAATTAGAAGCACACCTTGCTTACAAGTTACAAGTAAATTACAATAGAGATGGTTACATCCTGCTCGGCTTGGTACGAACGTGAAGTCCTGTCAAAATAATTATTCATAGGGACGTCGTCAATTATAACTATGGACAATTGCACACATAATTTCCTTTTGATTTAAGTAATTCCACACAAGACTTTATGTTAGAAGCTTGAATAAAAGCATGCATGTAATTGTGCATAATTATGATTGCAACAGTTGTATAAGACGAAATATTTAATTTCATATGTACAAATAAAGATAATCTTCATTTAGCATTTTTCATTATTCTATATTCGAGACAAATTGTTAGTGGCATCACTATGATCATCTTTTAATAGAGGAAAATAGCATCTCTTCATTTATATAGTCGAGTCCACTTAAACATATTACCTGACTATGTAGTGAAGTTAATCTATTGTCCTTACTTTCTTTTTCTTTCAAATGCTCTTCTTTTAGCTGTTCTAATTACACTCTCAAGTCCTCAATTTTTTTTATGGTAACATCTAGTCCTCAAATTAATTGAACAACAGAGTTGCTTATAAATATTGTTAGTCCAGCTGAAAGAGAGGAAAATGGTTTCAACAATTAGGCATCGTTTTTGACAAAGTTTTGCGATGCACAGTAAAGTGAGCATCATTTTTTTCAATATCTATACAAATTTTCGGTGCTCTCACTTCCTTATTTCTAATAGAAGCAATTAAGAGGAAGGAAGAGGCATAAGTTCCTCACAATCAAGAGGAAGAGAGTGAGAGAAAAATAAAGAGATCTTTAGAGAGTATTTTCTAAGAGTAAAAAATAGTAAGCCAATTTGTGAGTGTTACAAATTGAAGATATATTATTGTTATATTATGTATTTTCATTATTTTATAGTGAAAGTTTAAGTGACTTACGGGATCCCGTAGTTGTTCCTTTGCTCACATTGTGAAGGTTTTCTACGTTAAAATTTTTGGTTTTGTTATTATATTTATTTTATATTTTCACATATTACCTATTCTTAAATTCACGTAAAAGGAAAATTATGATAGCATTCCCAAACAAATATAACAGCTCTAATTGGCACACAGGAGGACATGATTTAAAATGTTACTGTACACGCATATGAATCAAATAGAATATATGCAGGAATCAATATGGTGGAGCTAGTAATGTCCCTAATTGGCTCTGACTGAACCTGCTAAGCTCTCAAACATGGGAAAGGCCATCATAGAATGTTGGGTGCTGGTGCATGTTTTCTATGACACTACCACTAATCAAGCTCAGGTTGGTTGACCCAGTGCTGACACCATTTCAAGTGGTGCCTAGATTTCTTCCTTATCGGATTCGTGTCTCATAATTACTGGGCCAAGTTTTGGGATTTGGATGTCAAAGGCGATTAGCAATTCCTTCTCAGCCAAACAAAATGTCGGCCTGCTGTCTACTTCAGCATTGTTATCTCTAATTTTTTTTTTGTCATCCAACCATGCAAGTTGCAGATGCTGCTCAATTTGATGTCTCAATGCGACCCATGATTGATAGTTAGCTGTATCAGTCTAATACTGTTTCTCTGTTACCCATTTTTTAAAGATGGTGACTTGCTTACCAATTGGGCGAAGAGCAAACTAGAATACGCATCCAAAATGATTGGCAGCAAACGAAAAGGGAAAAAAGAAACATATAGCCTATGCGTTGACTGTTAGATTAGTAATGTATACCGAACTAAGTACGTAAGGCAATGCTTAACTCATTTGGTCATACTGGGGGGAACAATAGTTTTAAAGTGCATTGTTAATTTGTTATCAAACTTCAAAAGTGTGGATTAATATTATATACAACCAATAATCCAACCAGCCGACCTACTTTAATTAAAAACTCGATTTGCAATTTCTTTCTATAGCTTGAAATTGTGAAAGAGATCCTTGCTTGTCACCCCCAACTGTAACCTCATTGTCAAGGTATACAAGTCACTGATATATATGCTCTCTAGGGAATCATTTTTGAGTGGGAGCTAGAGTGCTATAGATGGCCTTTCAGCCAATTTAAAAGGTGGGGCTTAAAAGGGTGTCCAAAGTTTTGTCTGCTACTCCTATATCAGACGTAGAACTAGTCGCTTCAGTCTTTTTCTGCGTGTCCATTGCCAGGAGGGCACACATACTTAGGGTTAGGACCAGAGAAAGCGGTCCAGCAAGTTTGATCTTGGGGAGGGTTTATGTCGTTGAAAGTATTTGCCCTCAATGCTATGCAACAGCTTACTATAAAGCAGCTATGCTCTACTCTGCTCTCCCAAGTTTCTCCACCATGTGGTGAGTCAATAATCGGTGATGATAACATCAATTCCAAAACTTGAGAAAGGAAAAGAAAAGGGATATATCATACAAAAAAATCCTGAAGACAGATTTTTGCAGTGTTGGTTTCTGCAGAAAACCACACGTACAAGATATACTTCAATTATTGATCAAAGGACATTGACTTAATTTGAATGAACTTGTCTAATGGCATTGCAAATAGTGGATAGACCATTAAATGGCCGTGTGTGAAATCTTCTTCAGGACCATGCAAATCTTGCAGTGTTTAATATAATAGCTGTCTGTTTCCGTGCTAGAACATGATAGTTATACTTATAAATTATGTCAGTACTATCTGCAACAGGTTGCAGTTGCATTAAGCTAATATTAAACAGTGACCCATTAGGGAGAAAAGGAAAAAGATTAAATCTTTACAGTTTAATAAGTAACAATAAGAGGAATAAAAAGATGATGTAGAATTAATGTGGCTGTATATTAGAATAGCATTGACCTGTGAGATTCTTTTGCATTGAGTATTTGAGAAAATATCAGCTTACCCCATTAAAGCTCTTACCACATACAGACCTTTATTTATGCAGCCAGTAACACGATGTGGTCCACTGCCTCTGTAAGACGTTATTGACTGACAAGTCTTATGTTTATGTAACAACTACAGGTCGTTGTGATTTCTGAGTTGGAATGATGGGAAAACTCTATGCTAGCTAGGAGGTAGGAAATGAGAAATACGTCTCAAAACTGAAATAAATCCATGCTCTTTGAATTATGAATAATTCTATATTATTAAATATGCTTAATAATTCTTTTCATTACTTAAAGAAAAACGAATTAAATACTTGTTAAATTCTCAAGACATTAAATATTTATACTTTTTTCTTAATATTTTTTATTTTAAATAATTAAGAGAATATTAGAAATTTTTTTTAAAGAAAATATAGCATTCCTGTAAAATTATTATAAGCAACTATATTCTTGGAAACAGGTCCTCTCTATTGATTAAACAGGGATCTTTGGTACCAACTTGGTAAATGGCCACCCCATCACCATATCCATGTGGCTGTCAACAGATTCCTGTTCATTTGTGAAAAGGAATCATCGGAAAAAGATCTTTTAAATTGTGAAAGGAAAAATGTCAATATAACCACGTGTAAATCCAGAAATATTAAATATAACAAACAGTAAAGAAAGAACTGTAAGATAGGTTTGAGGAAAAAAAAAATGCGTAGCCAGACTCATTTGGCAAATACATGTTTTCTTTTAACTCCTCCTTGTCAACAAGATTAATACCTTTTTTTTTAGTAAATTATATATATGATTAAACTTAAACTTATGCTCTAAGTTCATCTATTTTCAAAACATGTAAACACATTATCTAGCTTGAAATGAAACCTAAAAGAAAAAAGTGTCGGGAAAGACAGATCTTTGCGGGATTAGAGGTGGTCACGACCCTCTCAAAATTTTATGAGATTACTTAAGAAAATTACATATAATCTCCTGAACATCATTAATATATTATATGATCTTATCAAAATTTTAGTCTAAGATCCACAGTTAGACAGAGTGATATTAACCCAATATTGTGATAAGGCAGTGATAGTGGGTCGGTGCAAATTGGTACCCTATTCTTGTAGGAACTGTAAGGCCCGGCGGGCGAGGTGATGTGGCCACAAAAACTTGTGTGTCGTTTGTGCTTAGCCTTATATTAATTTAGTGGAAGCTTCGAAACGTGTCACTGCGAAGTGGGAGAGGGCCACAGCTACCTAAGTTGTGGTTGCAAATTTTCGAACCCTTGGTCAATGCTTTAATTGACTTAATGAAGTACGAATACTGATATGATATGATTGTGACATAAAACTATCTCATAAAATTTAAAAGTATTATATTAAAATTTGAATTATAATGTAATATCGTATAATATTATTCGTATTTCATAAATGTCCACTATATTGGGATAGATATGGGTTGAGTTGGGTTAAATTTGATGTAGTTTTAAACTCAACTTACTTATAGAAGCAGTTGGTTGAGTTGAGTTAAGTTTAGGGATTTTTTTTGAATTTGAACCAACCCGACTAGCTTATATGTGAATTAGATTGGGTTCAACTCGTGATGAACTTGAACAAAAAAAAATAGCATACTAAAATAAAAATTGAAATTTATTCTGAATAATATAACATAAGTTTTTAAATGACATAATATAAAACATAAATTTCAAAGTATATATAACTCTGGGATTACATTTACGATCAACACAAACAAACAATAAAGATACATGTAACACAATTAACTAATGATACTATAATCAACATCTTATCTCCTCTTCGATTTCCTACAAGTCAATAACACCATAACATTAATCACAATCAACACAATTGTCAAAATAAAAAAAAATTGAAACTAATAATGAAATAATAAGTTAAAAAGAGTTAGAATTCTAACAAGTTAAATGGAAAACATCTAAAATGATCAATTATTATGATCCACAACTTCATCACAACTTCATATATAGTAGCAGACATATCTATCACATAAAAAAATCGTAAAGTATTAATGATTAAACTATTATTAATTAACTAAACAAATTAAGCAAATTTTATATAGTACATTATTTACTTCAATCTTTTTAATTTAATCTATTTGAGCCTGTAAATCAATATGTTTATCAAAAAAATTTAATTAGTTATGAGCACAAATCAATGTCTCAACCGTAGTGGGTTGCAAAAAACTACGAAAATGATCAAGAACTTGTCTTTCAATACTAAATGTAGTGTAATTTTAATTTAAAAATTCTAAAAAAATTAATTATCAAAAAATATTATAAACTTATATAATATTCTCAAAACCCTAATAAAAAGTGATTACATGTTATAAACTATTATTAAAAAAAACTTTAGTGGGTTGGGTTGGGCTTTGTGGGTCGAGAAAGTCTCAACTCGCTACCCAACCTATACATCGTGAGTTTGACTGTTTTAAACTCAACTCAATCTATAGACCCAAACCAACTTGTCAATTATAAATTGAATTGAATAAAAACGTACAGGTTTGTGCGCTTACTGAACCACTATTTACCCCTAATATAGAGGTCTTTTGCTCTGTTTATATATACATATTTTTCTTTTCCTTTAAAAGAAATATAATTGTTTACAAAAAAAAGAAATAGCTATTAATCTCTATTTAAGAAAATAATAGAAAAATTTAACACGATACATTTTGATAACTATCTTTACAACAAGAGAAAAGGAACAAACTAAAGAACAGTTAGATAACCATCTTCCTATCAGAGGTACCAATAAAGGATGAACAAGTAGAGTATCATGGGATACCGGCACGATATGAAGAAAGAGTAAATGATATACTCATGTATACATGACGAAAGGTTAAAGGAAATCACTTCGTACAAGACAAACCAAATTACTGTAAGAGATTGGCACAAGAAATTTAGAATATTTTTGGAGGGAGATACTATAGGCATCGAGTACATGAGCATATGGTCAGATGATGAGAACTGGATTCAATTAGAGGGCAGAAACGTATTTTACCCAATGTTTCGATTCCTTCAACCTGCGGCACATATTACTGCTACATTAATATCTAACCATTAATTTTCTTTAAAATGTGCTGATAACCTATTTATTTCTAACAGTTACTACCATGCATGCAAGAATGACTTCATAGGGAATTGAAACCATTTTTAAAGTACGTAGTTCATTCATGAAAAATTCTTACGTATTTATCGTCTATTATAATATTTTTATTTAATATTAAATATGTGTAAAATTATATGTATTATATTATAAATACATGTATCTTTAAAGAATATTTTTACACATATTAACTGTTGTTGGTCGTCATGATCATTCATTTATAGGGAGATATCTTTAAAGATAATTCTTTGAATGAGGCTCTACCTATCCCTTGGAATGCAAAGTGTTATTGGGGTCATGACCTGTAAGAATAACTTATTTTTTAGAAATTCTTAAATAAATACTACTTACATATAATTCAATAATTGTTATGTATAAGGATATTTTTTAAAGATAAATATATTTATAACATGATTTATATAGCCTTACACATGTTTAATGTTAAATGTCTCTCTAATAAAATTTCTCAAATATTTACTACTTTTTTTTTCCGTTTAAAACAACTATTTTGAGACTGGAGAGTATAACAGCAAAGGTAATTTGCACCGTCCAAAGTAGGACGAGCAGGTTTTTAACTGATTCATCTTGTGTAAGCGATCGGATATAATCCGAGACATACTTTGCTTTGGAAGCAACTTTAGACACTTGAACTTCCTCCAAAATTAAAGATTTTTATGTGAAAGTAATGCATTATACTTGATATACATAGCCTTATTCAATGCTATGTTTTCTATTGTTTACAAGTACAATTCGTAACATCTTGCGCTATTCTTTTTTTTCTTCTTCTTCTATAGTTTATGTATAGAACTCACTTTTTCTCAACGCATCCTGATAAATTCTGTGCAATTTATGTGAAAAATGATTACTTGAAGTATTTATAAATCTTGAATGGACTGTGGTATACCGTGTATACTTTTTGAAACTTGATGGGTGTCAATTGTAAGATTTTAGTTTTGTGTATTAAAATTGATTTAGACAAAAACTCCATGAAAGTAAAGCATAATTTACGTATACTAGTGCACAGCTTTAACGACTAATTGCAAGTGAAAATTTGTCTAACTTCTAGCATTTGAGAAGTATTTAATATTCCTTAGGGTATGTTTAGATGGATAAGTTTGGAGAAGAAGATAAAGGATGAATAATTTTTAATTTTAAGTAAAGATTATCTTCATATGAGGATTTTTTAAAATAAGAGAAATAAAATGAGATATTATTATGTAACATTTTAATCATTTTTTATGCATTTTTATAAATATTTTATAATTTTTTCAATTTAGAAATAAAAAGTTATTCATTTCTTCCTTTTTCCAAATTCTTCCGTCCTAAATATACCATTAATAAATTCTCCTAATTATTTAATAAAGAAAGTAATAAATACTTTTTAGATTCCCAAGATATTAAATGATATACTTTTGTATTTAATGCATTCTATTTAAATTTATTAACCAATGTACCAAGAATACTCTTTAGCAAATATCATAAAAAAATTGTAATTATTCTTTTACAAAAGAAGCAAAAGTTACACTGTTTATAAAAAATACAATTTCTATTATAAAACCAAAATTTACATCAATATATTATTAAATAATAATGTAAAATTACACTAACTGATCAAAGTTAAATTATTATAATAAACCCATTTTCGAGGTACACAAATAATTTTAACGATGCCGTGAGGAGTCGTCTGCTCGAATAACTTTTACCTTAATCAACGTAGGATAGTAAGAGAGCTTTTACGCTATATATATAGCTACCACCACCGTTTTCTTTAGCAGTGATCTCTATCTCAATTTATTGCTTTCTTCTTTGATATATCACTCTTATTCCTATAATATTTCAAATGGAAGCCAAAGCAGATTATACCCAAGATGGCACTGTTGACTTCCGTGGCCAGCCTGCAGTTCCCTCTAAAACTGGCAAATGGAAGGCTTGCGCTTTTCTTGTTGGTGAGCATATTAATTTCTAACCAATTTAGTTATTGTTTAAGCTTTTCTTAGAATCTGCACTGTTTGAACTTCACTATCTTCAACCTTCAAGATTTTGTTCTCTGGAGAAAAGGATAAAGAATTTGTAAACCCGTAATTACATTATACTGCGGGAGACCTTGGCCCCCAAATTCTTTTTTAAAACTTGATATTTTATGTACAATATTTTTATTTTTTTGAGGATGGCCCCCTAACCATTAGTATTTATAGTAGATTAACTCCGCCACTGATTATACTGATAGATTGTTAAGCAAGCAGCCTATTTTCCACTTACGATTCTTGTTCTTTTATTCACATGCATAGTTTGGATCAATTTTCGGTTAGTTTAAACTGAAGTCTTAAAGTATATATGCCAACATAGAAGTCTTCATACTGCTTGTGAAAAGGTACTAATGGTGATTTCTGGAGTTATAGCATGATAATAACAAAGTTTTCCGTTCGTATAACATGATATTATTAACTTAAGGTTTTACTTCTTTTATGGCATAATATTTCAGGCTATGAAGCATTTGAAAGGATGGCCTTCTATGGAGTTGCTTCCAACTTAGTCAATTATCTTACAACCCAACTTCATGAAGATACTGTTTCATCAGTGAGGAATGTGAATAACTGGTCAGGATCTGTGTGGATAACACCAATTCTTGGGGCTTTCATAGCAGATTCTTACTTGGGTCGCTTCTGGACTTTCACTCTGTCATCTCTGGTTTATGTCTTGGTAAGCTAAGATCTACCGCTGATAATCTCTTAAAGTATAAAATCAAGGGTCTAATCTAGAAGCAAGGAACTTTTCTTTCATTGCCATGATTGCGTCTGCATTTATCATCTTCACCTTCCAAGCAGAGGAGACCATCTGTTTGGACTATATTTTACGTTACCTACTCCCAGCCAAAGACCAAACAATTCCATTATTTGCGCTCGTGGGACGCTACACTGCAATATATATGATTTATCAACTGTCATAGACCAAGACAATTATTTATCATTCATATAGGCCCACAATGAAGTTGTTGGCTTATTGCCTCAACCTTGAATTGATGGAAATGTATATAATGAAATTGAAGGGGATTATAAGAATTTTGGGTGGGATTCTCTGATTCTAATTTCTAATTTAATTGTTTTTAAAAGAGATGGAAATAGTAAAATTTTATGTAAAATGCGGGACTCAAAAAATATAGATTTTTTCTTTATATATATATATATATATATATATAAATATATATAATATGTGTCATCTCTCTTTTAAAATAACAATGTCATTTCAAAAGATAAAATGAGAATATACAACTCCGTGTCAGTTTATAAAAATGGATAAGAAATTATATTGGAAGGCTTAATTACCATATATATGCCATTGATAGTAACGGAATGGTTCTTTGAAGCTCTTACCCTTGACAAATAATTTTAAATGATCACCTTATTTTAGCTCAGTTTTGTGGCACAATGGTGGTGTATCATGTCATGTATGTCATTGTTTGGCGTGGGAGTCCCCATCTTTTAGGATGAAATCCTGTGGCAAAATGTTTATCCTCCGAAAAGATTGTCACCTTATTTAATTTCTTATATATATATATGTGTGTGTGTGTGTGTGTTGTACAATTGTTTAGCAAACCACCTCATGCACTAGTGCCTCTACACGTCACAGGGGATGAGTCTTCTCACTATAGCTGTATCGCTCAAGAGCCTGAGGCCAACATGCAGCAATGGCATCTGCAACAAAGCTTCTACCTCACAAATTGCATTTTTTTACTCAGCGCTCTACACTATGGCAATTGGGGCTGGTGGAACAAAACCCAATATCTCAACCTTTGGTGCTGACCAGTTTGATGATTTTAATCCCAATGAGAAAGAACTCAAGGCCTCCTTCTTCAACTGGTGGATGTTTACCTCATTCTTAGGTGCTTTGATTGCCACTTTAGGCCTGGTCTACATTCAAGAGAACTTGGGATGGGGACTTGGCTATGGCATCCCAACTGTTGGTCTCATATTGTCCCTAGTCATTTTCTATATCGGGACGCCAATATATCGCCACAAAGTCAGGACGACCAAAAGTCCTGCCAGGGACCTAATTCGTGTCCCTATTGCAGCCTTCAGGAACAGAAAACTCCAACTCCCTAGTAACCCCTCAGATCTTTATGAGCACGAGCTGCAACATTACATTAGTAGTGGAAAGAGGCAAGTCTATCACACTCCAGCTTTGAGGTGAGCATAATTATTCCTATTTTAAGTTGCGAGAATTCTTTGTTTCTTTTTTCTCAAATTGTCATTCAAACGAATCTATTTCTTTTCCTCTGGGAGAGGGGGAAATGTGGTGGGGAAAAAAGGGCTTTCTCAATTTTTGGAGCTTAATATGTTTGCACTTTGCATTCAAATAATTATAGAAAGGACGGAAAGAAACAAAAAGAAAAGCAATGAAGCGAGTACAGTTTCATAAAGATAATTATGCATTAAGTGCTCGTAAGTGGTAGGGAACTGATTTATTTGATTCACAATTCAGCTGGCAAGGCTCATGCCACTAGTGGTAGTGGCCTGGTGGGGTAATATACAGTAAAATTTGGAACCAGAAAAGGCATTTTCCATCTTTACTAAACACAAACAATTTGATAGAAAATCTAGAAAATGTTCCACTCTCTAAAGATTCCATAGTCCCCATTTAAATCGCTTGGCCCTGAGGCAGTCTAAGGGAACAATTCAGTACAATTTGATGTGAATAACTAGGAAACCCACTTGAAGCAAAAGCGTGGGGCTCTTGCTGAGGCCTGGTAGGTCATTCATCTCAATAAATTCCTTCCGTGTGACTGTTCACCAGTACTTCTTTGAGGCCATCTTAAATGACTAGTCACAATCTTTCAGCCAAGTTGTTTTTCCATACAGGAAATGTCACTATTATGTCCACCGACACATCACTGTCGCAAATAATTATAAACACCACTAGTTATTACCAACCATAACATATTGCATGCGAAACACGCTACAGTCTCCATTTGCATTCTTGGTGCATAGAGAGACACATAGGATGAATCCATTGCCAGAAGATTGGAACACTCACTACTACACCTTTGACAATGACAAATTTCTTACACCATTTTGTTAGAAAGTTGATTGAACAAACCACCGGTCGAGTGAATGCAATTTGTGTATTCAGGTTTTTGGACAAGGCTGCAATTAAAGAAGACAGTACTGGTTCCTCAAGAGCACCATTGACCGTAACCCAAGTGGAACGAGCCAAGCTTGTCTTTGGTATGGTCCTGATATGGCTAGTAACACTGATTCCCAGCACCATTTGGGCACAAATCAACACTCTTTTTGTGAAACAAGGGACCACCTTGGACCGAAACCTTGGTCCTAATTTTCGAATTCCTGCAGCCTCTCTTGGGAGCTTCGTGACCCTCTCCATGCTTCTCTCGGTTCCAATGTATGACCGGTTGTTCGTGCCATTCATGCGCCAGAAAACTGGCAACCCTAGAGGAATCACATTGCTTCAGAGGCTTGGAATTGGATTTTCAATCCAGATCATAGCCATTGCAATTGCTTATGCAGTTGAAGTTAGAAGAATGCATGTCATAAGAGCAAACCAAGTAGTTGGTCCTAAAGATATTGTCCCTATGAGTATATTTTGGCTTTTGCCTCAGTACGTTCTAATTGGGATAGCAGACGTGTTCAATGCCATTGGATTGCTAGAATTCTTCTATGACCAATCCCCAGAAGACATGCAGAGCCTTGGAACAACGTTCTTCACAAGTGGGATCGGTGTTGGGAACTTCTTAAACAGCTTTCTGGTAACAATGGTTGATAAAATTACAGGAAGGGGTGAGAGAAAGAGCTGGATAGGTGACAACTTGAATGACTGTCATTTGGATTACTATTATGGGTTTCTGTTGGTCATGTCAAGTGTCAACTTAGGGGCATTTCTTTGGGCTTCAAGTGGATACATTTACAAGAGGGAGACAATACTGGTCAAAGAGGGTCTTTGTGTTCAAATGGAGGGAAACCCAACTTTGGACGCATCTCTTGGTTTACAAGTATGAAAACTAGCTACGGCTGTAGGGCATGTTAAATCACCAGCAGTGATATTTACACAAATTCTACACAAACTGATAAATGACTGTCTTTGAATTTAATTGGCCCCACCCCACCTAATTTTTTTTTCTTTTTAGCTATGTTGGAGCCAAATAAATTCAGATACGTAAGTTTGTGTCGAATTTATGAAAAAAAAAAATATAAATATCCTTACCTCCACCATGTACGATATTTTTGTAAAATATGTGTGCAATGTTAGTTATGTTTTCCTGCTTTTGCTTATAGAATTTCATGTGCAAATGCTATGTTTCAACCTTTCTTTCTTTTTTTGCCCCGCGGGTGGGGGGAGGGGGTCTAGCAGATATAAATTCAAAGTTTCGAGCTAACTGATATAATACTCACTTTCATCAAACGAGGATTTTTTTATTTCTAATATTATCACTAGCTTTATTGTTTATATTCACATTACATAAATCTGTAGTTAGAGGTTAGACATTGTTAATTATCTTTCAAAAGATTACAACAACCTCATGGCTCTGGTGTTAAGTATAGAATCTACCTTTGCATGCGTGATACCTATATCCAATCTTTTAAATGTTATTGAGAGTGTTAGCATTTCTTCAAGCTCAAGTGCATTTGGTTGTCTTAAATTCTGTGTATCTTGAGGTAGTGTGGTCACTTTTGTACTTTAGCGACAATTTTTTAAAAAAAAATTATAAGAAATCAACCTAACTCAATGAACCTCATTTTTTCAAATTTAATGATAATGTTATTTTAGGGTTCCATCCTAAAAACGATATTGTCTTTTATTTTATTTTTCAATTTAGCCCAATTAGCTCAACTCAAACCAGACCAAAACAATTTTTTATTTGGGGGCATTTTCATAATAATAATAATCAAACTGAGTTGAGAAAAATTTTTTCCAACCAACTTGACGTGACCTAATCACATTTATTTTATAATTCCCAAAACCTATAAGCACCAAACCAACTCTACTCATGAATAACACTAATGCTATGTTTGGATGTTTTTAAGTGAAAGGAAATGAATGAGATGAGATAGGAAAGGAAGCGAAGAGAAGGGAAGGGAAGGAAGATGATGAGAGGGGAATTAATTTTCCTTGTTTGAATGTTTAAATGAGAGAATGAGTATATTCTCCTTGATCGAGAGTTACAGTTAAAGTAAAGAAGATTAACTCTATTTAGTTTAAAATAAATCATTTTTCCTTCTTTATCTCCAATTTGAGGAAAAGACATTTAAAATTTTGAGGGAAAAGAAAGGAGAACACTTCCCCCTACTTCCATTCATTCCTCCTCATTAAAAATCTTTCAAACAATGGTATAAGTCACTTTTTCTTTCCATTTCATTCCCTTCTCCCTCCTTACCTCTCGTCCAAAAACATATCATAATTCCATGAGTGTGAATTACACAATGTGAAATTATCCTCTTTTTTCATCAAAATCTTCTTTTCTTTAATGAAGGCGACATGATCCTAAATTTTTACGCCCACAGCAAAATCAGTTGATGCTGATAGTGGCTACTTCGTTTTTCCTCCAACCCTTTTATGGTTCAACCGAAAGTAAGCATACAATCGTCTTCACTCCTAAATGTCAACCGTCTCATTTTTACTCTACCACTTTCATCCACACCGAATGCATCATAGGCTATGCTCACGAAAAATCTAAAGAAGAAAAATGATAATGTATTTAAACATAAATCTGAGGACATTATGAAAGATTATTCAATGCCCTCCTCTAAAGAACAAAACAGCTACTTTCAAACAGAGCTAAGGGTAAAGTGTCCGCAGTGACAGTTTGATATCCAGAAATAGATCCCAGCTCTTGGTCAGGACGCAGGATCCAAAAATGAACAACATACCTTCATAACTAAAAACAACCTAAAAATCATTGGTTGAAGTTTTCCATTCAGCTCCTTTTGCTACCTGCGCTTAAAAACATGGCTGCAGGTGTAGAGTTAACTTATTCATAGAACACTACTGAATGAATAACTAGTGCCTTATAAATTATAATGCTTGGATTTCAGACAAAATGCATTCAAGATTCAAACTTTAAAAGCTACACCCTAGCTTGGAAAGAGGGATTGAGATCTTATAAAGTGTACCCTGCACTTTACAGTGTAAAGATGGAGTTGATAGCCATTGATGAAAAATCAACGGTTTATATTTTTCATAAAGTACAAGCAAATGTACGACAAATTATGGTTATGTGAAAATTCACTTCCTTAATTTTCTCATTAGAGGTAACCACTATGTACTTTACTTTATAAAATGCACTCTATACTTCAGAGAATCCACTCTAAAAAGAGAACTAATAAATATTGAGGACCAGGATTAAGTTCATTTATCACAGAACAGAGTTCGGTTCAACAACCAGTAAGTATTTAAGCCAATCACTTTGTATACATTGACTTATTAGTGAAATAGTAAGAGTTTTACTCATTGATAAGGATATTGGCACAGTGACTTTTCACCATCAGTCATACATACCCAAGCAAAAACCATGAAGAATATATCAATATAGTATATATATTAGTCAACAATGAACTGCAAATTTCTTTTATTTTTCTCACTGGGACTGAATGTGTGTGTGTTCTTTTTTACAATAGTTGTTTAATGAAGAACCAAAACCTTTGGAAAATATTAGAGCTTCTAACAATGGAGAACTGGCATTTCATTCATTTATGGCAGAAAACAAGTTTGAGTCAATGAACGGTGAAGTATTGCCAGTAAGTATGTATGAATTGACTTTATCACTTATGACTTAACTGGTGTAGTATTAGAGTCTAACTCAGTGATACAGATGATATGGTGCAATGACATTTCAGAATTCAGCAGGCATTCTCAAGCAAAACCATGTAGAATATTGTATAAATATCAGTAACGCAATTACAACAGTAACTTTGTCACAACAGTAATTCAGAATTTGAAATCAATGAATCTTTTAAGGAGTGCACAACAACAGTTGCTACTGCTATTGCTGCTCACCTTGCCAAGCCCAGACAATGTCTTTGAGAGCAGGTCTTATATCCTCCTTCAATAGCTTCTGGTATTCTAATGTATCACCATAGGACTTCTTCATCTCAACCAAATGGAATGATGGGGTGAACTCAAATATTTCAGCATCAATGGACAGCGGCCCTTTTCTACCTTCCCTGGATCTCTCCAATTTCAGCAACCCCCCATCCTTCTTCATTATCTTCATCCTCAGAATGCGAGCAATATCCTCCATTGTAGACATGATAGACGAGGCAGAGCTCATGGATGTAAATTTGACATCTTCCTGTTTATCATTGCTTGAAAAAAGGCCTGACAAGTCAAACCCAGCGGATAGAGAAATTATATCAAAAGCATTTAAATTAGTAGGTTTAACCAATGCATTTGCCTCAACAGCAGCACTTTCATTCTCACACAGACCAATTACTCTATCATCATCAACTGAGGCCACATTTGTAACCTCTCTTTTCATTTGATCAGATTTGGAATCGAGTCCCTTTCTGAACCAGGAGTTTTCCACAACTTTTGCCGTGGATATCCTAGTATCTGGGTTGGGGTCAAGGATTCTTGCTAATAGTCTGTGCACTTCAAATGAAAACCAGTTTGGACATTTGTATTCTGCCTTGCCTATTTTCCTATACAGTGCCATTAGATTCAAATCATAGAATGGCAAATGACCAGCCAAAAGAACATATAAGATCACTCCACAAGACCATACATCAGCTTGCGCTCCATCATAACCCTTTCTACTTATAACTTCAGGAGCTACATATGCAGGAGTTCCACAAACTGTATGCAGCATGTTGCCTTGACGATGAGATTCAACAAGTGCACTCAATCCAAAATCTGCAACCTTGAGAACTCCATTCTCATCCAAAAGCAAGTTCTCTGGCTTCAAATCCCTGTGATAAACACCCCTGCTGTGGCAAAAATCAACAGCTCTGATCAATTGTTGAAAGTACTTCCTTGCCATGTCCTCATGGAGTCTACCTTTAGCTACCTTGTTGAAAAGTTCACCCCCTTTGGCATATTCTATGATGAAGTAAATCTTGGTTTTGGTAGCCAAGACCTCATAAAGCTGCAATACATTTGGGTGTTTAACCAGTCTCATAATAGATATCTCTCGCTTTGTTTGATCCACCAACCCAACTTTTAAAACTTTCTCCTTGTCAATCACCTTAATGGCAACATTGTCACCGGTTCTGAGGTCCCTTGCATGGTAAACCTTTGCGAAGTTTCCCTGGCCTAATAGTCTGCCAAACTCATACTTCTGCATCAACACATTCCCCTTTTTCTCCATCTCAGGTACAGACCCTCAGACACAAGTTAAGTACCCCGGTTTATATTAGTTCCAGGGTTTCTAAGCAACGAATCTTTCTTCTTCAAGGATCTGCTTCACCTGCCAGCAATTTCATTGTGTATTTGGAACCAGAAATTCATTAGTCTGTGAGTTGAGTCTCCAACCTCGTCACAAAGACGCCAAACAAACGTACTTTGCAATACAACGTCTCCAGAGAAGGCGCTCTCAATGTTCAGGCACAATGGCAAACATTTCTGCATCCCCGTTGTCAATTCAAATGCTCTCCCTGAGAGTGAGAAACAAAGCACCAAAAAATGCCATTTTAAAGAAAAATATGTTAAATACAGTGAACAGATGATGAAGGGTCCAAGCGAAAGATATAACATATATGAAATTGAATTAGAACAGATAGAAATCCATTGAGATAATCCAGTGAAGAACAAAGGGTATAAACAAAAATTGAAACTTGGACACTTACAAGGTTAGCACTTAATCAGAGGATCATCTAAAACTAAAAGGCAAGCAAAACGAAAAGGAACCTGTCTAGTTTGTCTCTCTTGATCGATCATCCAAACACGAAATAAGATAACTAAGCAAGTATGGGAAAATTCACTTGAATTCCGACACTAACGTGTAAGGAGCATACGAAGAAGAAGACATAAAGGTACTATAGATAGAGAAAAAGAAAGCGTTACCGTTTGAAGGGAAGGGAGAGCCTTGAAGAGATCGAAACGTTGGAGAACAGAGGCAGAAGCATCATGTTAACCAAAGTAGCAAGTAAAATTTGTTGTTAAAGGCAGTTTCGGGTTCCACTTTACTTTAAATTGGTGACAAAAGGGAAGGTTCCAACGTCAAAGGTGGGGTATCATGTAATCAAACATTCAAACTACAGGTTTCTCTACCTCTCAAAGGTACCGTCAAGATGTGCACTTGCTAGGTAGGTGGGGGCATTGTCACCACCCAAAAAGTAACAATGACTAATTAATGAATTATGCGTTCCTACCATGACCAAGTGTGCTTTCTTTGGTAGTAAATTTAAAGACTTGATCTGTAGATCTTTGATTCTAATTCACCTTTTTTAAAAATAAAATAATATTATGAGTTGGAGTATACACTTGAGAGCCATTTTAAATTTTTTATCATAAATGTGCATTATGATAATAGCTTTTTAAATCAAATAGAATCTCATATATTTATTGGTATATTCAATTTTACAATTATCTTTGATTTTGTCAATAACAACTGTAACAATAGAAAGAAATTTATTTCCTATAAATAAATATTATTAATGATAGAATATTTAATTGTTTACATGATGAATAATCAAATCACTGTTTAATTAACCAACAAATGTTGAGTATAGTGATAAACGCATTGTACTTTTAAAGTGAAGATACAAATTTATTATTAGAATGGTCTCTTAGTCTCGATCGTGTCTGAAAAAGATTAATCTCACATTGCTAGTAACATGTAAGGATACCCTGTGAATTAAAAAAAATTGTTTGGCTATATATATATATATATAGTAATATGAAAAATAAAAATCTATAAAATATTTTTAAAATATAAGAATACATAGGGAGCAATTGTAATATGTAAATATTTTTTAATGATCGTATTATAGTCAAATATGATATTAATATAAACACGTAAACTTTAACACTTGTATTAACCGTTAGATATTATATATGAGTACTGATATTTGCATATCAAAATAGTTACACCACTTTTACACCGGTTAATGATGAATAATTTTTTTGTTAATATAGTATATTATTTGATTAATGAATTTTGATAACCAATCACTTAAAAGTCAGTAATCTATTAATTAAACAATATATTGAATTAATTAAAAATTTGTTTATCTTTAACTAAGTCTATAAACAATTTCTTATAAAAATTTATTAACCAAACAATATAATGTATTAACCAAAAATTTACTTATTATTAACTAATATAAAAATAATATAAAAGAAAAGGTGTGCAAGTAACATTTTTTATTATATATATAGGTAAGTGTTGTTTTCTTTGGTCTTGAATTTTCTCTCGTTGAAGTTAATTTGGACCCGCTGCTTGCATCTGATCTGGATTCGTTACCTTATCACATTACTTAAACATTACGTATGTGCGTACTTGTCTAGGTAGCTTAAGATTTTATTATATATATTTTTTGTTATTATCTAGATATTTTTACATTTTTTAAATGTAAAACTAATATCATATATTAAGATTGTCGATTCCCATCTTTTATGAAGAAAATATGGTATTTATTGGTTGCTAGAACAAAAAATTTGACAATTAAAAATATTCAAAATACTTTTTAGTTTCCTTACTGTGAATCATAAAAAATATATATTTAACTAGCCTAAAAATTACATAATTATATACAGTTTTTTTTACATAAAAATTTAGGTAAGAAAAATGCTGGTTTTAAAACAGGACAAATTCTTAATCCCGGTGAAAATTTATAGGGACATTATAAATTACTTATTATTTGACAACTTAAATTTAAATTTAAGTTATAACTAACGTGAAAGATGTAACTAGATGAACCAAAATACGTTGTCCATAATAAATCTGATTGAACCAGTGTGGATAAATAATTATAATGGTGTTACGAAGGGATTATGGGTGCTTAATTAATTCAGATTACCGGAGCCTTTCGAGTTATGTAGCAATTTTGAATTACTATATATTGGCATAGATTTTAGTTTTCAATGCAATACAAACCCCGGGGGGGATCTAACATTTTTAGAGCATCTTATTTTTTTTTATAGGTCGAAAAATGTGAGTAACTTTATTTGTATTATTCTAGGTTTAAATTTAGCACCGAGATTCTACATAAGTATTCAATGTTAATAACTAAGAGTTTGTTTGTTGTAGATTATTTGATAAAAAGATTATTATTTTTAAGTAAAAAATTATTTTTAATAAAAATCATTTTTAATGATGTTGATTGTATTTGTTTAAGTTTATTAAAAAAATTATTTTTATGATTAAAATGAAAAGCTATTTTCATTAATTTTTGAAAAAAATCTCTTGCAATATAAGAGAGAGAAGCTACTCTCATTTTAAAAAATAATTTTTATGATTATAAACAAACACAAAATAGCTTATGTTTTTTTTAAAAATTTTAAAAAAATAATCTATAAATTATTAAAAGTTAAAATTAATTTTTCTAATTTGTAACAAACGAATCTTAAAGCGTCATACGATAGCTTAACTAATTATATTTTGGTATGTCCATATCAATGTTACTCTTTTTTGGTACAAAGTGAAAAGACTGAAAAGATTAGAGAGTAAATCAGGGCCAGAAAATCCTACTTACATGCTAGGTAGAGAAGTTATTCAGCATTTGGTGTGGTAAATCAGAACGCAAGTATACGTTATCGCAAATCAAGTAATATAGTAGTAAGAAAGTGTCGAACCCACAGGGATTAATTCTAAATTTGACTATCTACTAAAAGTTTGCAAAACTTAATCTTATTTAAACAACTTAATAAGAGATAATTTATGAAAGACTAAAGATTAAAGTGAACAAGAAGATAAAGTTAATGATCAAATTAACCAAGCCTAGGATTGCAATTATCCCTCACATTTCACTTGATTCTCTTACTTCCATCCAAGATCAATTAATTATCTGAATTGTTAACTAGAAATCCTTAATTTATCTATAAGCCTCTTTCGATGGTCAAATAGAAATATCCTTAATTAATGATAAACTATATGTCTATGTCTATCAAATAATCAAGAATTCATTAAGTTCCGATTTCATTAATGGTTACATATGTTATATAGGTATATGTCTATCCTATATAAACTCAAGGCTTTCGCACAAAGATTATATGTTATCTTACTTAGATCTAAAACCAAAATCCCTTTGTCAAGTTGCTTAAGGTTTATCAATTCAATTTAATTAATGGCCAATTAATTAAAAGCATTAAGAACAAGTAAGATAAACAATTCAAGATAATCAACCTACTCTTGGATATGATAAACGAATCAAATTACGTGTGAGTTCAAATTGCAATCCTAGTATAGAAATTTAGCTACTCATTATATTAAAGGAAATAAAAGAACAAGTGAAGAGCATGATAGAAATGAAAGTGGTTGTTGGTATTAACAAGAACAAGACTGTAGTTTCTGGATTTACTTTAAACAAATTGGAAGATCTAACCTTGAAATCAAAGTATAAATCTCACAATTTATGAAAGCTTCACCCCTAACTCTAGGAAGAACCTTAACTAGACATCAAGATGAAGAAACTTGAATAAGATGAAGATTATATTATACAAACTACAAGAGCTTTGGGATTTCCTTTAAACAAATTGGAAGATCTAACCTTGAAATCAAAGTATAGATCTCACAATTTATCAAAGTATCACCCCTAACTCAAACTACAATGAGAGAATTCAGAAATGGGATGCCCTTAAGTGTGGCAAATGCCTTCCTTTTATAGGCAAAGGCTAGAACTATTCAATTACAATTTTGTCAAATCTCTTTGCACATGGGTTGAAATTTCAGCTCCGAAGATTATCAAATTCGTCATTGCTCCCGTCATAATTTGGAAATTTTCTCTTCATGAAAGTTGTAGCACATGCAGTCGTGAAGAACATGTCAAAAATTCAGCCAAATCTAACGGTTGGATCTTGAGATCTGACCATTTTGCCGAAACTACTCAGATTATATCAAAGATGACAGCCACCAACTTGTTGCCTAATTTTGACCCACTTCCGGTGCTAATCTGGAAATCTTCATTCCTAGGAAAGTCATAGAGAATTATGTCATGCATGACATATCCAAATTCCAGCTACATCCAACGGTTAGATCTTGAGAAATCACCAAATAACCGAGTATAGGTTTGAGCAGAAATTTTCTGATTTGTCCTGAATTTGATGTAACCCAAAATTCACTGAGTTTAGGTCTTCATTTCTCTTCTGTTTGAGCTATACTGATATCAACATCCAAGTTCATGATTTTTTTGTTCAACAACTGCTTTGAATAGTCCTTCGGGTGTTCTGCTCAATTTGTAACAACATAACCAATATATGAGGAATTATGCAATTTTCACTTCATATATGCAATAATTTCATAAGAATAGACCAATGAGAGGTGCTAAATTATGCATATAAAATATGTTTATCAGCATTCAACAATTTAATCTTTAAGGGGTATAGTGACTCCGATTTGGCAGGTGCCCTTTAAGTGGAAAATCAACCATTCAGGTGACAATCTCAAGATCATAAGCTCAAGCTCATTATGGAGCAATTGCTTTTACGGTAGCTAAGTTATGTTAGCTTGGGAATCTTCTCAGTGACCTACATTGCCCTATTTATTATTTTAGTGTTTATATTAGATGTGAAAAAAAATCATAATAAAATTTAATTATGTGTATAATCATTTTTAAAAAAAAGTAATTATGAAAAAATTAATTTATGTTTGAAAATGTTAATTCATAAACAATTTTAAGATAAAGAGTTTTATTTGTATTGTATAAAAAATTACTTTTATGTATTAAATTACCAAAAAATATATAAAATGATTAAAAAAATTATTTGGTTGAGAACAATTATATATTTCTCTCTCAAAACTTTTAACATAATATAAAATCAAATAATTAAAAGTTCTAAGCTTAATTAAAAGTTCTAAACTAAAGCTTTTATAAAAAAAATTTATTTTTAGTTACTAAAAAAATAATCTTAACTTATAATTAATTTTATACACTTTAAACAAATAAAATAAATTTTAAATAAAATACCTTTTAATTAAAAATAATAATTATTCTAAATAATTAATCAAAAACCAAACACACACTAATTCGTTTTTGTCATTCATTGTGACAATCTCTCAGCTACACATTTGTTTCAAAATGTAGTTCCATATGCCTGCGCCAAGCATCTTGAAATCGATCTCTTTTGCCAGGGATGATGTTGCAAAGAATAATGTTCAGATACACCACATTCATACTGAAGAACATGTAGCTGATATATTCTAGGCTTTTGAAACAATATCAATCCGGTACAATCTGCCATTAATTGATTAATTAAATATCAGAGACAATTTGCAGCAACCATCAGCAACTACAAGCAACCTATGGTACAATGTTGTTTTACGCATTTAAAGAGTTACAGGAGGAATGTCACCGTAACATTGATATGCCTCAACCACAAAAGTGATCCTAGACAAAAGTAGGATTATAAAAACTGCCCTGATTTATGTCACGTTTGGTACCCGGGAATGATTATTCCATTATATGCTATTATGCTTATACCATGGAAAAAGGGATTTCTATGTTTGTTAGGGGGGAAAAGGCATGGGATGGAGATTTCATTTTAAGCCTCATTTCAGGGAATTAGAAATAGAGCATGAAATTCATTCTCTTCTAGAGAGGTGGGATTGAGATTCCAAGTCCATGGCATAGGTTTTCAATTTTTATTTTCCTAACATACCCTTACTAAAATTACAAAATGATCATTATTATCTTTCTTAAATTCGACCCACTTAAATTTCAAAAGCAATAGAAAATGTTATCACTAGAATATTTAAATCAGAGGCAAGATAATTACAATTTTATTATCTATACGTGGCGTTTGGTACACAAATTATTTTTTCATTTTTGGAAATCTTTACATGAGAATACTGGATTCTCATGTTTGGTACAAGTTTTGAAAAAACATTCCCATCCAAGAATGATTTAATGGAATGATTTTTGTTCAATATTCTCACACTTTCTTTCCTATGGAGGGAGGTGGATTTGCAACATTCCCATGGCATGAGAATATTTTTGTCATGTGAAATGTCTAAAATACCTACCCTTCTATTATCATGCCATCAACCAACCATCTTTACGTCATTGTTGGTGATCGCCATCCTCGTAACTGCCGGTTACCAGAATCCGGCCACCCTCGTCGCTGCCGGTAGTTGATAATACCAGCGACTTTAACCACCGTGCCAGTCATTAAAATTCGGCCACCCTTGTCGCCATTAACAATTGACGGTGACCTCGACCGTCGCGTCAAACACTAGAATCTGACAACCTATGCTATCACCTACAGTTGACGACTAATTATTGGAATCAGGCTACCCTTGTCGGACGATGGCTGACAACTTTGGCCTATCGCCAGCCACCAGAATTCGGCCACCCACCGCCGTCGGTAATTGACAGTCACTGACTTAGACCACCACTATCCTGCCTGCAGTTGGAGTCATTCTCAGGAATTTTTTAGTTAACCAAACATAGTAATAATCATTCCTGAGAATACCATTCCTAAGAATATCATTCCTGGGAATGCTATTCCTGAATATGTTTTTTTAAAGTTTGAACCAAACGTCCCAATAATGTACTTATGTTTCAAATAACAATATACACACTTTAAATTTTTAATTTTTTTAAATGACTATTTTTTATTATCAAATTATCAAAAAACTAAATTTAAATATTGCTCCCTCTCAAGAATATACATTCAAATTACATATATAAGCTATATAAAAAGAAGTTAAACTTTTTTATTTTTCTTATTAGAAACATTTATGTCATTTAAATTAACTTTCGTTATATTCCAATTTAATTCCATATACAAAACTACAAAGCTATCAAATTGTGGTGTCGAAATGACCATTCTATTCTATTACTATTCCACTCTCATTCCGTATACCAAATGCATGTTAGTGATAATACCTGCCTTAGGCATTCCGTATTCCAAATGCATGTTAGTGATAATACCTGCCTTAGGCATTCCGTATACCAAATCCATGTTTGTGATAATACCTGCCTTAGGCCTGGTTGGGTGGTGTTTGGTACATCAGTATTTATAGAGGAGAAATTAGATGTCCTAGTAATATCATAATATCTTAAATTCATAATTTTATGTTGGGCCTTGCTACCACGCGAAGTTTTTTTATGGAGTTGTACATTTTTAAAATACTTATCTATTTTATAAAAATTATATAAATATTAAATTTACACATTTATTGATAAAACTTTGTCAAAAATAAGGACAAACAAATAATTTTTCCTAATCAAGGTAAATCCATGGTGCTATGAAATAAAATATAAACCGTTCAACTTGTTTGGAATCGGATAGACCCTACAAATATGAAATCACGTTTATCCTTTAATTTTTATATGTTTAGAATTTAGAGTACACATCTGCATGTGTACTGTGAGTGATAATAGTTACAATTTTGTAATATATGTTTCATATCTAACAGCAAATGTACTCAACTAAGATTGAAAAAACTCAATCAAAATTAGCTTCTTAGTATCTGATTCCTTTGGCAACCTCAAAAAAATGAGCAACATTCTCCTCAGGTGTACCTACTACAATGCCATGACCAAGATTCAAGATATGTTTCCCTCTACCTGCTTTTCTCACAGTATCATTTATCCGATCAGTGATGAACTCTTTTGAACCAAAAAGAACACCAGGATCCACGTTACCCTGGACTGCTATATTTGGTCCTAATCGCCTCCTACCATCAGCCATATCAACCGTCCAATCCAAGCTAACTACATCGACACCTGTCAAAACTAGCCTTTCAAGCAAGCCCCCGGACCCACTTGCATAGAGGATTAAAGGGAGTTCTGGATGGGTTTTCTTCACAGTATCAACAATCTGCTTCAAGTAAGGCAAACTGAATTCTTCAAAATCCACTGGACTAAGCTCTGTTGCCCATGAGTCAAAGATCTGAACAGCTTGAGCTCCATTGTCAGCTTGGTATTGAATGTATCTTGCCATTGAGGTTGTAAATTTCTGTAGTAATGAGTGGAGGACCTGTGGACGGATCACAGTTCAATAAAAGTAAATGTGTGTATTGAGTTAAAGAAATAATGGAGAACTTGTTGCCTCCCTGGTCTAGTAGGATAGGTAAAATAAGCCGAAAGACATAAGAGTTTTCAAGCAAAACTAATCATTTCCAAGCCTTAATCAGAAACTAAAATAGGGAAGCTTCAATCTATCCTAGATTGATCTCTCTATCTTACATTAATTTTCTATATTAGATTTAATTTGATAAGGGTCAAGCATTAGTCTAGCCATCACAAGAGAGCTGAAAACTTCCAAAAGCTTAACAAAGTAATTATTCATAACAAATCTTAACTGCTTTTGAGTTCTACCAGTTCTAACTTTCTAATTAAATGACAAACTTAAGGATTGAATGATGACCAGGTGGACTGATCTGTCCATTTCAGATTTTAAAAAATGATGAACAAAACTAACACAAAAGAGCAGCACATTCTGTAAGTTATTAGGACATTGCTTTGCCATAGCAACAAGCTCTATTGGGCCTGAGTAGGGGTGGCAATTGAATCTATTAATCCATCCATCCATTCAATCCATTCATATCTAAATCCAATCCAATCCATCCAATTATAATAATATATTTTAATGGATTGGGTCAGTTTAAATTAATGGATGGTTAATGAACCAACCATAATATCCATTGGATATCCAATGTCCAAAACCCACTACGCCGGAAACCCACTTCGCCGGCGGCGTTCCACGTCTCCGGCAACCAGGGCAGAAAACCCATGTTCCACTTTGGCAGCACCGCCACATTTGTCACCAAGATAGCAATTTTCAGAACAGAAACTACACTTCAGACGAGAATGAAGAACTAAACTGATCAGAAACAATGGAATTTGCAGGAAAATGAGGGATGGGATGGGAGGTTCAAGTTCCCAGCAAGTGTGGCTTCAAGCCACAAATTTTGCTGCCACCTCCACCTCCACCTCCACCTCCACTGGCCCCGCCATGGTTAACAGTTTTTTTAATGGATCTTAAATAGATTCATAGTTTATTTTATATCCATCCATTATCATTCGATACAAAATCCATCCAATCCATTCATTTGCCACCCCTAAGCCTGAGTAATATGGAAAGATGGTTGAAGATTACCTTGGATTCAGAGAAAGCCAGTCTCTTTATTTTTGAGAAGTGCTTTGATGAACCCCCTTCAACAACATATGATGCCAGGGTGAATGGAGCCCCGACAAAACCAAGGACTGCAGCTTTATTACCCACCTGCAATCAATACTAAAGATTTTAAATTCAATTAGATAATAAAGCATAAGGGTGTTATACATTAATTGGGCTACAAAGAATAACAATAAAAGCAACAATTATATGAAATTCAGAAGTTAGATATTTAGAGTCTACATGAAGCTTCATAATTTACTATAGCATTAAACAAATATTTAATACAGTTGAGATATACAGATCAACTCATATTATCTTAATAACCGCATGCAGGATGGATAGTTCAGTAATTATACATTCCCTCAAGTACCACATGACATAAGCTTTCAATCACTTTTTCCATGTCATTATAACCTCTACCTATGACACACAGCCAGTGGCTATCCATAAAATGCACGGAGTGCCTTTTAACTCAAATAAACATAAAGAATTTCCTGCCTTAACTCTTATGGTACTTGCTGTAAAAGGAAGTGTGGTGTGAAATGAACAAAGATTCAAAGGAGGAAACTTATAAGGACATGGGATCAGTCAACCTCTTTCCTCAAAATTGTCAGTGCTTCACCAACATATGGAACTGAATCTTCAGGAACAAACTCCCTCACTTGTTCAACCTGGGAAGCTGTGTGAACAGGATCAAATATGACAGGACCCTTACCCTTCACAATGTCAAAGGGTATGTTCATTCCAGAAAGTGGGGTAAGAATGTCTGAGAATAAAATCACCTGTCAGAGTCAATACCAAGCAAATTATTAATGACAATAAAATCAGAACCATAACACAAAAAGTAGGATTATAAAAATGTTGCAAAAAGCATAAATATATTAATAAGTGCTAGAGAGTTATCTTACCCCATCAGGCTTGAAAACATTCCATGGTTGCAGTGAAATTTCAACTACGAGATCAACATTTTCAGACCTTTCACGGAATGATGGATATTTCTCACAGATGAGTTGGTAACTCTGGTTAATAAAGGTTAGCGAATTAGAACTATTTTCAGACAAAGGGAAAGAGGAAAAGTGACCAACTTAAACAACAAATATCTATGTTATACCATATGCAGTTTCTTTCCCATAAAGCAACACAATCCCTCTACACATGCTAAAGAGAGCCAATTCTAGTTTCATTTAGGTAAAAAGGTTAAGTTATTTGCAACAGTAATTTCTTAAGAATGTAAGAAAATTTAAAACACCAAATATTAAACTTGGATGTTCTAAAATAGTAAAATTACAATTAAGTTTCTGTCTTCTTCAACTATGAATGAATTCTCAAATACTGAAGATTATGAATAAAACCAGAACATATTAGCTGCATAAACCTGCCTTCATGTACCTCCCTGCTTGCCTCATGAGCCAAACTGGGGGTCTTTCAACATCTATCCCACGAACTGTGTTAAGCAGAAGTGGTTCAGCAGCAGCTGTTGCTTTTGGTTCAGCAACTGTTCCTGGATGTGATTTTCCAGAATTCAGATGCAAAAAACTCATAATAGAACTTTGCCTGGACCAAAAATGACGACTAAGAACACATAGGAGACTACAATAATATGTTTATGCCAAACTGGTTAGCTGCATTATTTCGTGAAGTTTATTTACAATATATAGTAATAAAAATTGTCAACTAAGTTTTGAGCTATTAAATTATAAAAATTCTATTTTTTTGGCAAAAGGATTCCACAGAGAATCTTCCTCTTGAAAAGCTGCAAATGACATGAGCAAATCATTGACATTCTACAATACAAAGCCTAGAAAATAGTATCAGATGATTCAGATCAAATGGTGAAAAGGACAATGACAAAACCCTAACTTGACAGACACAAGCCTAATTCACAAAGCTTTGAGCTGAACGTGAACATTAACATACTTTGCTTAATGGTGGAAAAGAATTAGTATATATTACAAAATTCAAGAACCTTTTTTTTATTATTATAAAAAAAGAAAAGAAAAAACTCAATTGCAATGTCCTATCAACTATGACTCAGCTTGGATTGGTTTCTCAGAGGATGATACCCACCTCCCCAAAAGAAGGGAAATTTGCAAACTTGCTCGGCCTTCGAGGGAATCATTCGAAATTAAGAAAAGGGTTGCAGCGTAAACGAAAGAATACCTCCAAGGGTGCAGGAAATTGGGGACCTTGATTTGGAGGAAAAAGCAAATCTTGATCTTCTGGGAGTAGAGGGTACGATAGAGCTGAAGGTACTGTTGATGCACGACATGTTTCAACCTCAAAAGCTGGTTTTCGCAGTCCTTATTGCATCTCCCACTACACTGTCTCGGGATTTCAATTTATGTGTTGCATGTGATGTGCTGATTCTGCGAAGCACGAACGAGGTAAATGTTATGGGGCGAAAGGAGAGATAAGGGGACTCACATAGCTAATCCTTGCAAGAATCCACTCCGCCATGTCAGCAATAAGCCCCGTGGAAATTACCCTCCGAGTAAAAACATGGCAGCAAGCAGAACGAATCTGAAGAAAAGAGGAACAGTTGAGAAGTTATGTATAAAGTTAGAAGTTTGATATTAAAAACATGAGTTTAATTTTTTTCGCCGTATAAAGTTTTTTTATATTGTCATTTAATTATATATTGTCAAATTATTAAAAGTATTGACTATCACAACCACTACATAGAAAATCTAACTATTTTAATGATGTGTTAACATATGATTGGATGATAATGTAAATTTTTTTTATACTAATAGTGGATAGAAATTAAATTCAAAAAATATTCATCAACCTAGTTTAGATATCTCTTATTAGAAAAATATGAGCAACCTTGGACATACTGTTTTCTATATGGTGTAGTTGTGTAGTAATTTTAAGTAATAAAAGGACTTATTAATTTGTTTGAATAAGAAATAACAAAAGAATTTTTTTATAGAAAAATTACTAAAAATATAAAGTATTCAAAATAATAGAGGTAGGGTTTATAAAAGAAAAAAAATAAAGAATAAGGGATATAATTTTTAATAAAAATAAATGATATTTTTGTTAATAAATTATATTAAAAATCACTTTTCTTTTTATTTTTTTTTTAAAAGTTGAGGATCATTAACTTTTAAAAAAAGTGATAATTAATTTTTTTTTAACTTTTATTTTTTTAAAAGTTTTATAGTTTCATCTAAATATACATAAAAACGTTTTTATGAAAGTAATTTTTTTTTAAAAAGTGTTTCACTTTTAAATAATAAAAAAAAGACTATCCAAAAGCACTATAACCCACAAAATGCCTTTTTATTGTGCAAGTAGCATTTATTGTTCTTTGATACTTAGAAAAAAGGTTCATCGTAAATAAGTCTGCTGAAACCAGGCTTTAAAATTCGGATGTTGCCTTGCGTTTAAAGAATGTTACGATTTGTTTGAAAGAAAACATGTGACTATTAGCCTAGGGGAATGACAATTCTCTACCTACGCTCATAAGAAATGCACAAATTTCATTCTTATCTTCTTATGGTGCTGAAAAAGAAGAGATGATCTATACTTCAATATCACTCAATTATTCAAAAACTAAAACCTAAACAACCAAAAGGCATCTCAGTCAGTTTAATTTCCCTTTTACTAGCTGTTTGCTTAATCCAATGTTAAGTTTCCCGTTTTACTCGAAAACAGGAAGAAAAAAAAAAGTATGGTTTGCATTAAGCTTACATTAAAAAGTTGAACTAGACCATTTCCAAATTGACATAAGATTCATTTGCCAAGCAAAAGTTTAATATCATGCTTTAGTAATACGGCATGTTTCATACCCCAACCAAATTTCATATTCAAATCTACAATATGATGATAATGGATAACGATTAATGAAAATGAATAGTTGATATCTAAAAACGCGTGTTCCAAGAGAACATAAGGGGATCCAAATCCCATTTTCAAGGAGGCAAAATTGGAAGGATAAATTGATATAGAAGATATGGATTACATCAGATCGAACTGATTGCAATTAAATTATAGAAATTTTATTTTTACATTAAAAAATTAACGCTACATAATTATTTAATCACAAGGAAAATTAGCAGAGGGCAAGAAAAAAGAATGGGACGGAAAATATATTAGAAAATGGTGTCTGTAGTAAGCTTCCTTTTCGGAGGAGCTTTCTCTATGATCTGCTTCTGCAGGTCCATAAATGTAGAACCCTTGTTAGCAAATAGTCTTCGCAAGTTGATCACAGAAAGTTCACTAAAGTTAGCAACAGCAAGATCAGCCTGTCCCAAATCATACCTGCAGGTTTCAACATCAATCAATTTCTGAATGCCGAATGAATAGTTTCATCAAAAGTTTTCAAGTAATGAAGTGTGCAACAGAATGGAAATTACTCTTTTATTTCAAATTTAAGGGAAATATGGTGGATTAATTTTAGCCCTCGCAAGCTGACTCAAAACCAAATGCCAAATTAAACTTCTACTGACTTCTATGTATTTGTGTACGTGGAAAACAGCGTTTACACATGCATGCATTAAATTGGACACATGCATGCCTGATATATTCATGATATTTTGTTTTCATATTAACATCTTACACTAATTATGCATAAATGAGAATTACTCACGCAGGATGAGCTCCAATTAATGCTACAGCCATCATTGTACAGTTGTGCGCGGCAGTTACTCCTCTAGGATCATCTTCAAAAACCACACACTTGGAAGGTTTCCGATCCAGCTGTAAGGCATTTAGGCAAACAGGTTGAAAACTAGCAGGATATTGTAGAAAGAATGAGACGGAATTTATTTGGTCCGTGGTTCATATTCAAAATAATAAGATGCCCCAAAGTATAAAAGACTTGCAGAATAAATCAACCATTAAACTAAAATCAATCCTACATAAAACACCAATGCCACATCTAAACAATTGCCTCTTGCGATTGACGCTTTGGACGTTTGGCATTGATTGTGAACTATGGTACTCAACCCAACAATTAGCAGCAGTAATTATTTTTTTTGGGGGGGGGGGGGTGTGGAGGGGGGAATTATGGTACACCAAAATTTCCATGTTTAAGTAAGATGGCGTTAGTATCTTCATCTAAAGATGGAAGATACTAGTTATAATATCACCAAAAATAAGTACAGAGGCACTTATTACATCTTGGGGAATTACTCCGGTACCCATCTTTTTTTTTAGGGTACCGATACCTAGAGTGAGTTGTCAAACATTCATTAGTTGCTATTTATATTTAATAGACTTTCAAGCATTTATTGTGAAATCAATAGTCAATAAATAATTGACAACCTACCCTGGGTACCACGTTAGGGTACCATAGCAATTCCCTACATCTTGACCTTAAAACTAAAACAGCACTCCACCGACATCTCTGGAAAAAAAAAAAGTATTATTTATTCTCTCGTCTTAGTTTGCATGGAGCAACTCAATGATCGTTGCCCTCATAAATCCTTCAACTTCGAAATACAGGAGAACTCAGCTTTACAGAGATTTTATTATGAAAACTATGCTGTGGGCCACATTTTATTATAGACTAAGTAGACTACCACTTTAACTTTCAGAGAAACGTCTGCAGTATTAATAGAAACAGAAACTTGCCCAAATGTAGTTATATTATATGGAATAAAGGTAAGTGTAAAAAATCATAATAAAAATAGTAATAATAATAATTCCATGCGTGAAATATTTCATCAAAATACAATCATATGAGTAGAAGCTGTACCTTGACAGCAGCAGAAAGAAATCTATGAGCTATTGACTCCATTCCATCCTCTTCTGTCACAATTGCCTGCAACTCAAATGAGGCAATCCGCAAGTGGCAATTTCATGAGCATGTTAAGATATTTATATACTGTATCTAGTACACACAATGGGTTGAAAATAAGTTCTAGCCATAAAGAGGCTGAGTTATCAGTTTGGGTTACCCCAGAAAAAAGTGGCGAAAGCCTTTTAATATCCCTATAATGGATCTAGATCTTAAATCACAGCAAAAACAACTGTTTTTCTTCATGAACGTATGTCAACAGCATTCCTCCAAATATATTGACCAAGACTCAAACTGAAGTGGAAGTTCACACCCGCACTCAACTAACTACATAAATTAAGTATATTATGATTGGCACTGATAGCCTGAAAAGAAATAAAATCTTCTGGGCTTTGTATAATCCAAGATCAAGTAAAGTTTGTTATTTGAACCAATATGCTTTTCTATACCATGTTTGGGGAAGCAATGCAACTCATTATTTCTAGAATAGATTGCTGTCTTAACTCTTCTCAAATATTACCAACCTGGAAATACTTATTGAGTCCCATTCGTTCCAAAGCTTCTACCATGTTTCTTCTATCAAGACTTGAAACAACAGCACAGGGGATGCGAGCTGTATACACCGCTTCCAGCCAGTCTTTGAGGCCCTCCATTGGTCTTTCAAGCTACACAAAGTTATATGCAAGAAATGTCAGGTTTAACCCTCTATGACATTAGATAATGCCCATCAGAAGAAATCAAGGCAACAGCTTACTCTTAGAAGATTATCATAATATAACTGAGAAAACCTCAACTTTAGTCTATCCAGCTCGTTTCCTGCCTCATCAGAGAGAAAATGCTGCAAATTTGCAAAGGCTAGTCAGCGAAAATAAGATGTGTTTAGAGCAAGGTTTGAGATGTTTAATGATGACACATCTTTTTATAAAGTATTTCTTTATAATTCAATGCCCACATAAAACCAACTAACCAAAACTAAGAAAATTGTAAGAGAATATTTTTAGATGAAGAGAGAACATATGTAAAATACTTAGACACTGTAAAGGACACTGTCAGATTTCCTAGAGTTAGAGACACCTTCAGTGGCATATCTAAGAGAAACACCCTGGGCGGCTAACTGACTGATAACAACTCCATGCACATACACAACAGGAAAAGACAAAGAATCTAGGACAAACATAGGCTCCCACACCTTTTTCATAAACAAAGAAGATACCCCATAGGGCTAGTGTCCCTCAAAGCTAACAGTACAGTCACACTCTTCAATAATATAAATACCTTCGGGCTTCCATTGTGTATGCTCTAATAGCCATGTGGATGAATGGGATAGGTCAACAGGTTCTTGTATCAATAATGAGGAAATAACCAAAGGGGGGAGGGGAGAAGAAAGATTACTTTGCATGGATATTTATTGCTAAAAAATTTATTACATCATTTTTGGCAGTTGAAACGTATATGTAGGTTTTACACAATGATGCTTTCTGGGATGAGTCCAAGACAATAACCAATTAACCACCTTAATGAATTTCTTGGTTCCAGAATCATTCTAACCATAATTAAAAATTAAACTTCATAACTGCAAGATTTGTTCTTTTTATTTTTTTTTCTTTTGCTCCAAGATGATAAAGAAACCCCTACTCTGCATATTGAAGAGACATATAATATCAATAATAGTTAAAACATTGTCGTGTATATATATATATATATATATATATATATATATGCAATCAAATCCTGAAGCAATAGTAAATTCCCAAACCTTATGCAACACATGATCAGCACCTGCATAAAGCATTCTTTGCATTTCACCATCTTCAGGAATATCCTTTCCTGAATGAGAATCAGAGTAAAAAATGTTAAGTGTATTTGTGAGTCTGATGCATGAAAAAGTGGCTTGGTTTCCCTTTGTTCACTGAACTTGTTCGATAGATTATATAAACCGTCATTCTTTAAAAATGACAGTATCTCTCATTAAGTCACTCTCATTTTGATTGACGGAAGGGAAGAGAAGGGAATGGAAATAATGGAAGGAAGCACCCATTCCTTGTTTGGATTCATTAGCATAAAGGAAGGAAAGAAAACCTAGGGAAAGTTGTGTACCCTAGGAATGCATTTTTCCTTAACTTTATATTCCCTTCAAAAGTGGAGGGCATGGAAATCTTTTAATCAACTTTTATGAACTTTCATCTTTATCTACCAACAATGAAAAGGAAACAAATTAAACAACAACAGTTGAAAGAGTAAAATTCTATAAAATAAAATAAAAAAATCTTTCCTTTGCTTTCCATTAAGTTGTCTTCCCAAATAGACATATATCAACTAAATATCCGAACAAAGGAATGATTATACGTTATACTTTCCGTTCTATTCCATTCCTTAATGGCTATTGTATCCTTTTATTTCCATTTCGATCCATCCATCTAAAAGAACGTACTAAAGATCATCCCATCAGAGTCCCACAATCAAAACAATTAACATACCCTCTTCTGAGGCAAGCTGCTTCCATGCCTTCCTCTTCAGAGCTCGAGTATCAGCCTGAAACATATTACATGCTGTTATCAGGGAATTAATATAAACTGGTTGCATAATATTGTGTGTGGTCATTCTCTTCTCATCTCAAGACTTTCAGTCATAGTAGTCAGCCCCACAAGTAATTAACAACCAGAACAATACACGTCTTCTACATGATTGCAATAAATATCATAAAATCAATTTGCATCACTTAACATTTCTAAAACATAGAAAAATACTACAGTAAAGACAACAATCTAGCATGGTTTCAGTCTACGGAAAAACATCGCAACAAGCTTGAGTTGAAATTACTTACCACCACATTGTCCCAAGAAAAGAGAAGACCATATGCTTCATCTGGCTTCATGGCATAGCGTATGCGCTGAAGAAAACCATCTTGTAATTTATCGTTCAAATAGTCCTATTTTCAATAAGAATTAGCATCCTTCAGTCATAAATTACATTACAGTATACTTGCTTCAGAAAGTACGGTGAGACAATCTAACTTAGTCTAAAGGAAAACTAGAAATGGCCATGCCATGGTAACCAAAATTCCTTACCACATCAACTTTTAACGGTCCATCTGCTCTAAAAGTCTCAAAGCCTTCCCCATATTCAGCCCCAATAGCCTGAAAGGAAACATGAAATAAAAAAGAGTTAAGGGAACAAACCTTAGAACCCAAAATTTCCAATCACTAACGTCACTAAATCCACTGTTCCAATAAAGGGCATAATATGGCGAAGAAACATAAATTACGAGCACGCAAAAGGGGCCAATAAAAAATAAACCTTTAAACTTGGTTGGACGCAGAACATCGAAAAAATCGATGAAGTAAGAATCTAAACACACAACAACGACAGAAAAATCATCAGAATCGGTACCTCCTGCACGAAAAGCTTATTGGGTGTGAGTTGCAATCCATTAACAGAGCCAAATTCATCTGACCCAGAAGAGCAACGGACAACGAGGCGGTTCTTAAACAAACCCGAACGCTTTAATTTCTGAAAAAAATGAGAAAAGAAAAAGAAAAAACCGAAGTGAATGGAGGGACACAAAAGAAAATAGAGAGGTTAAAAAAAAACGAGAGAAGCAATTGCAAACCAAAACTCGGAGGTCGAAAGGAAAAGGAGAGGACTGAAGGCGACAAGGGTGTGTAGGAGGAATTGTATGAGAAGAGGCTCTGAAATTGGCAGAAGTGGTGAAGTCCATCGGAACACAACAACGTTAATGCTACGGAAGCTGAACAAGAAGAAGAAGAAGATGATGTCGTATGAATTGTAACTGCTGTTTTATTTCACTCCTTTTGTGTGTTCCCAAATTATCATGTGAGGTTCTTTCTTTCTTTCTGCCTCCGAATCCCAACTGAGTGCTAATCACGTGGATTTATGTGGTCGCTCGCTACTTTCTAGTCACGTGACGTATCACAAGCGACTCTTCACTGGATAAGGAAATTTGTTTTTTGTTTTTTGTTTTTTTTTAAAAAAAAAAACATTGAAAATAAATAATGTTAAGTGCATAATTTTTTTTTTGTGTAAAGTTATTAAACTTTATGTAAATTACTAAATTTATGTAAAAGAATGTTAATAGGAATTTGGGAAAAAAGGAGATCGGAACCTTTTTATTTATTTAATATTATAAAAAAAGTATTTGATTATTAAAAATTATTTAAGACTCTTTAAGTTGTGTTTGGAATCAATTAAAAATGGAATTGACTACTAACATTGGCCCAAGTGAATAAGATTCGGTCACTTTAAATATTTTGTCTTAGGTTCGATTTTTGGGATAATGTGTATGAAGAAAACGCAGTGGGAAGAGATTCTCACTTCACATGTCTGATCGTATCTTATAAGATTAGTCTCTCACTTTTCGGGTGAGAGGATACACTGATTTACACACACAAAAATTGATTTTATTTTATTTGATTTTAACTTGATTTAAATTAAATTAATTTGATTTAAAAATCAAAATTTATCTTTAAAATTAGAACTTATTATAAAAAATTGAATTATCTACATATCATCCAATAACAATACTAAATAAATAAATATAATTGTTACTCACCTATCACTCTATATAATTTACGTGTATATATAAAGAAAAAAATTAGGTCTAATCAAATTTAAGTAGATAAAATAAAAAGTTGTGTTGATATAGATTCAATTTTATAGGATTTTAAATTAGTTTTCTTTTCTATTTTGTTTTGGTAAAAAAAAAATCCTGTTTTTGTTTACAATAACAACAACCAAATTATATTTCTTTATGTGGGGATTTGATAGTGGGAAGCTTTCCATCGCAATGGGAGGCTTTATGTGTACGTACGTGTATATAGAAAGGAAGAAAATTAAGTCTAACCAAAGTGGATAAAATATAACTTGCATTTTTGTTCCTATCTTTGGTTTACTGGTAAGAAATATGTTCAGGTCTTTACTTTGCGAACAATTAATTAACTTTAGCAAGAATTATTCACAAACTATTACCAAAGGACAAAATAAAAGTTCTGGAAAACTTGTCACTTGAACTTAGCAAGTGATCAAATCTGGCAAACTTTCTCATCTAGAATTGTGGTTGTAATCTATTTTTTGTTTTAAATCTTCCTTAACGTGTTGACCTTAATTTCAGGCTTGTGAAAGTTTATATGAACACAATACAGTCATTGAAATTATATAAGGTTCAATGCTTTCTTGTTCTGAAGAGGTGAAAATTTGAATAAGAGAGCTGCAATTCCAAAATATTGTGCATTATGGAAAACTGCTGCCTCACCCTTTCATCTGGGCTACATCACAGGCATTTGACTCATTTCTATCAAAGATAAATTTGAATTCATCGCAAAAAGCTACATTTACGCTGGTAAAATTCAAATAAATTTGGACTAACATTTCACCAAAATATATGAATAGGTGTAATCTAAATCACACATCAGCAAAAGATCCCAGAAATGAATTCTTCAAGCTCCATGATTCCAATGTCCCTATTTCAAAGATAATAAAGTGGTGAGGCCTAGGAAATCGAGTGTTCAACGCACAAGGAAAGGGTTAGAAGATTATAAGCAGATAAGAGATAGCCAGACATAAATAACAGAGACTGTATGGCATTGAAACTCATAATTGGTAAATTGAATTTAAAAAAAGAAGCATTCATACACAAGGAGAATGGGAGAAACATATATATACCATCATTGTAAATCCAGTCATATATGCTGAGTAGAGTATTCTGAGCTGTCTGAAGAGTGTTCTGAGATGTCTGAAGAGTATTCTGAGCTGTCTGAAGAGGATTCTGAGCTTACTGTAGAGTATTCTGAGCTTTCTGAAGAGTCTTCATAGATCCAGTAGAACTGTAAACAATCCATACAAGCCAAAATTGAAAAATATGTTTGTGTAGTAAGATCAGCAAAAGTAACTATCTAACCAGACCGTAAAAATTGGAATGTCATTGTGTCTTAAAGTAGGCAAACCTTATCAAACTTCCCAACCATTGCCGAATCAGCCTCATCATTCACCTAAAACCAATCACCTCGTCACGGGTACAATAGGAATCTCAAATTTGAAAGAATAAACGGTATTAATTTCATTTGAAGATAACAAGTGACGGGCAAGGGTCTCAAGTCACAACTTAAGACAATGGGTGTGAACAAAACACAGCTCACAAACCACGCCCCATAATTTCACCTCTTTCCTCATTTTTGCTTATGATTCAAATTAACTTTATTAACTACCATCATCAGTGTTGGCGTAATATTGTGCAAGTCAGAAAAATGAGAAGCTTACCTTCATGCCTTTACCATCTCATAAAACATTGAAATCAGAGAATCTTAATTTTAAACATGCAAATAAAATTAATGATGTATGAATCTAAGAGGCTGAAGAATAACAAAGCTCCTATTTGATTGAATTTGCAAAAGCAACAATTTGGTTCAATAAGTACCCATAATTATTATAGAAAAGTGTTAAAATTCCCAAGTATAAGTGTGTCTCAACTCAAGAGCCCATGAATAATAATTTTTTAAACTTAAAATGGATAGTTTCTTAGGACCCTCAAATCAACAAGCCATAATGCAATTTGAAGGGATAAGAAATTTCGATATTGATATTGTCCAATTACCTTTATCATATCATTAACCTCCTTAGTCAGAGCTTCTTGGTAGGCAGAGTCCAGCTTTTCAGCTTGAGAAACATATGGTCGCTTCTCCTGAGAAAAGAAAATTAAGCTCCAAAGGAATACAAACTTCACATTGAAGACAAAAATGGAGTTAGGGCTTACCTTCTTGGACATGTTTTTCCACGTCTCAAACCCTATCCTATCCATTTCAATCAAATTTCTGGTCTTGCAACTCTTCATAAAGCCTTCCCTGAAAAAAGAAAGATAATGAATATAATTAACATGACTTTTACCGTATTCCAAACATGAAAACTCCATTCAATAAAAAATTAAGGTTGGTTGGTGAATGTAGAGGAAAAACGAAATCACATCTCAAAGATCATATATTTGAAAGGAAAATATATGTCTTACTGAGCACTGAGCAGAATCCCAATTGAACATGAGTTTGAACCGAGATCATATTTATAAACCATACAGTAAAATACAACACTGTGTATAATGACAGATGAATTGAAGTAAGGGGAGAAAATGCAAAGATGCACCCATATCTGCAGTAATTAACACTACAAAACCTTCAAAAATATAAAGAAGCCAAAAGAAGCAGTCGATTAAAATTTCACTAGCTACCCCTATAAGTCTGTAACCAACAACATTGGGTAAGAAAAAATTCAGGGTGAGAAGAGAATGTACATAAACAAACGGTATGGCGAAATGGGCTGGTCTCCGAAACTTTGATTGGCGACATGTTGCTTCCCTTTTGTTCCCCTGAGATTGGCGTCATGTTGCTTCCCTTTTGTTCCCCTGAACCTCTTCATCACATCCGTCTTCGGTTCACACTTGTGCATGTCAGGTAACGCAACAACCATAGATGCCTCACATCTTTCACTGCAATATAGAGAGAAAAAAAGTCAAAACAGTGAAGTCTCAGACATGTGATAGGCATGAACCACAAAAGTAGAATGCAGACATAGAAAGAGACCACCCAAAGAAAAAAAACAAAAAGGAAATAGCATTAATGCTTTTCCATATATTTGAGCTTATACTGATGAAATATGCACTCCAATTAGGAGCACGGTGAACTGCACAGTGCACACACCCTTTTCCTGTTCCTCGGCCTGGTCGCCATTACATATTACGTTACATTAAAGTGCCACTTCAGTTTACCAAAAAAAAAAAAGTGCCACTTTATGCTTTGCTGGAGTGGCCTCACTTCTGCCAGCAACGTGTACATTTGCTCATCATCAGCGTTGTTAATTAATGAGCAAATTTTGCATTTTCCTCCCAATTCCCGAAAGGATTTTTATTTTTATTTTTTATTTTGTAATTTGTAAAGAATAAAAAAGTGTAAAACTTTTCCCGCTGTAACCCAAATTTAGTGACAAAACATGATGGCGCACCGTTTCGGTTATACGTTCAAATTGTTCAGAATACATTAATGTTTAATTATGTTCAAAATTGGAATAATGTATTATCTCTTGATGGCGTCTAGTCGTCCACTAATATGCCAACACTCCCAAATTACTAGAGACAACACGGTATAATCTATGAACATCCACCTTCTATTTTCCATGATCAAGGCATTACTGTAAAATGATAATGTGGAAGAAGGAAATGATGAAAGCTGCGTAAGGTTTCATTGACTGAATGTGTATATATACAAAGTACAAGATAATAAGACAAGCTAACAATAACTACTCTTTTAAATATATCTTAACAAAGATATATTCTAAAGATACAACAGATAGCAACAAAGTACAAGAGATAAAGATAAAACCAAATATAACATATTATATCTGTACTCCCAAATTCTCTCTATGATAATAACATAAGTATAGGTTTCGCACCCTCTTCTCTTTATGAAACCAAATTCTGTTGGTGACAAAGCATTGCTGCATGCATTCATGCAATGCAACTCTGTCTTCTCACCAATTTCCATGCAAAGGGCACCGAGTATCATCCAACTCCAAAATAGCCGCAAGTGGTTTCCTGGTGGGAAGAACTTCAGTTGCAAATTGCCACAGCCCACAGGATCATTCTTTGACTGATATATTGAACCGTTATCTGTTATGCGTTAAATAGGCTTCTTTGACTGAAACTTTACCAAATTCACTCAGTTCATCAACTCTCTCTGATATAAGCTCTTAATTTGCTCGGCTGTTCCTTCTCGGAAAATGGTATTAATGGCTGTCAGTTCCATTTTATTGTGCGTTGAATCCATAAAGCGTTTACTTTCCTGGTGATACCTTGTTTAATAATAGGTTCGAAGTTAGGGCAGCCAAAGTAATCTTGCGTTCTTCGTGATATTTAAAAAGACATTTGTAATTGAGTGCAGATTAATAAATTAAAATATTAAATATTAAATATAAAATAGGACATTTAATATTTTGAAATTTTAAAAATGTATTTAGTAATTTTTATTATATTAAGGCTTTTGTTAATGAGCATTTTTAGAACATTTGTTAAGAAATTAAAATAGTAAATATTAAATGTAAAAGTAGAATATTTAATTTTAAAAAAAATTAAATGTATTTAATAAAAAATTTATTTAGTAATTTAAAAATTTTATTAAGGGATATTAAATACTCTCATTAAACAATGTTTTTACGACACTAGTTAACAAAACTCTTATATTAAATATAAAACAAAACATTTAATATCTTAAAATTTTAAAAAGTATTTAATACTTTTTATATTAAGTAATTTGAAAATTTTATTGAAATATATTAAATGATTCTTAAAACAGTGTCAAAAGGGTACTGATTAGGAAGATTCTTAGGAGACTATTTAACAATTATTTAAATATTGTTAATTAGTCTGATAAAGACATTATTTAAAAATTATTTAATATCTCTTAACAATTTTTTTAATTACTTAATGAATAAAATATTAAATATTTTTTTAATATTTAAAATATTAAATATTATATTTTTATATTTAATATTTTTTATTTTAATTCCTTAAATTTAATACTTTTAATTTTAATTTTTTAGTCAATGTACGTCTTGAGAGTGCTCGGTAATAAATGACTTAAAAAATTACTAGTCAATTAATATAAAATTTTGAATCACTAAATTAATATAAACACCAAATATATATATATATAAACAGTATACACAATTTTGAGATTAAAATATCATTTTGCTCCTTTTCCTTTTGTCATAGTTCAAAACACTATCCTATTGTAAAACGAAATTCTGTTAATTGCAAACACAACATGCCCATCTAAACCGTGGAACTCAAATCTTGTAGTTCGGCTTGTTTGGTCTTTCATTAGCCCACCCAATAATTAATATTTTTTAAGAATTTATTTTATTAAAATAATCTTTTTGAATTATTTTCCTAAAAATGATGGGATTTTGGTCATAATGATACGAGATATCATGCAACTATAATTTTTAATTTAGAAAATATACATCATTCAGAAGTATTCACTCAAGATGAAAGTATTCACTCCACTAATGATACGTATCACTCATACTATAGGTTTTTTCCTTTCTAAATTTTTATTTCATCATGCATATGTCAATCATAAATAAATTTTGATTCTCATGTATTTAATTTCTTTTCACTTTACATGTCAACTCCTTCTTAATGATTCTTAAAATTATTATTAGAAATATAATTTCATAGATTTTTTAATTATAATTATAAATTTAAATTTAAATTATAGTTAATTTGATTTCATTTAAATTATTACAACAACTTAAAATTTTGAATATTCATTAATATATCATTTATGAAAAGAAATTTAATTTTCATTACTTCAATATTCATGAGCTCAAATTCAAGTTGATTCTTTTTCATAAATATTCATAAGCTTAAATTTATTTCTTAACAATTATCTTTTTCAAAAATTACTCAACTGGAAATTACAGAACAATCATAGAGTTATTTTCATATCTTCGTGTAAGTTTTGCTTTAAACACAAATCATTCATAAGAAATGCTTTAAACACAAATCTTAATAAGAAATTCATTGTTAAGTATGTGCTTTATCACATATGCCTTCATCAATACTCTTAAACGATAGATAATTTTTTAAAATTAATTTGATAAATTTTATTTAATTATATTGTCAAGTATCATATTCATAATAATTTAAGTATAATATACTTATAATATATTAAAATTTTCTTAACATGAAAAAAATATTGAATTATATATATATATAATAAGAAATAAACAGTAACAATGATTTTCAATCAGTATTGGTTTTGAATCAATTATGGAATTACCTTTATCAAATTCTCTCTTCAAAATTATTATCATTTATGGCATTTGTCTTTGAATTTTTATTTATAGAAATAATATTCAAATTTTATTGTTAGTATTTGATAATAATGTTAGTATTTTGAAATAAAATAATATAAAATACTCTTAAAATATCATTATAACGATTCTCCTAATTATATTGATTTTTTTTAGAAATTCATAATTTTAAAATTCAAATTTTGTGTCTCTCAACTTTTATTGTCAAACAAATGTTATCAATAACTTTAAAAATCAAATCATTGAAAAAAAAATTTAAAATGTGAAATTATTACAATATATTACATCATTAACAGTATATCATAATTAACTAATATTATTAATTTTCTTAATTAATATCAGACTAATTTAAAATTATATTAATTGTGTGTAATATTATTTTTTATATTATCCCTGCGACACGCGTGTTAATCTAGTTTCAATAAGAAGATCGTTAGTTTGAGCCAAGATTTTATTATATTAAGGATATTAAAAAAATATTTTCTTTTATCAAAAACACTTCTTTCTTGTCCATGAGGTGTCACAATAATATTTCCACCTACATAACTCCTCTCATGCGTTGGACGTATTTGTACATCCAGCTCTGGCAAAACAGAGGTAGAGAAGAACTAAAACAAGTTCATTTTATACACCCTGGTGCTCTATGGATTGCAGATTTTAAGTTTCCAATTGTGTAGACAAGTCAACAAATATATATATATATATATATATATATGCACACGACAGGAGGTGCACAGGACCTGGGGTAGGGGGAGAGAGGATCGATTATATTTCCAACAATCAAGTTAGCCGATGATAAAACCTTCATACCCTGTGGATAAATTCCTCATCAGTCATCACTCTAATGCATCCAACGAGAACATAATCTACTAGCTCCGTCAAAGCTAGTTGCATAACGTACGCCAATCATTCAAGCACAATATATTTTACAAAATCAGACACCCACACAAACTTATGCGCAACTAACAAGAAATCAAACATAACACAAGAACCAATAAAGAATGACAAGGGAAGAATTGATGCATGAGTAGTGGCCGTTCATTCATGCATAGGCATTAGGATTAAAATTTCATGCCCTTTTCTTACTTGCCCTTGTCAAGGGTAGTGATATTTGGATGAATCCAAACTTCTTCCTCTGTGCTATGAACTGCTTTTGATCGCTCCCATCTTTCTCAGCCTTTTCTGGAAGGGTTAGATCTTCCCTCAATGCTCGAAGCATTTGACTCAATGCTACCTTCTGTCTTTCAGTGCGCTCTTCCATCTCCTTTCTTGTAGCATAATCTTCAGGAACTTGCTTTCTGCTAAGTACATCTCTCATTGAAACGTTGGGCCTTAAAACAGGCTTTGGATCATTGTTTGCTCTCAATGGCCTGGTTACATCCGGAAGAGGAGAATCTTGACAATTTCCAGCTTGGCTGAACGTGTTTCGGTTAATAGAGTTATACACTGCTTGTCCCTTCAGATCATTCTCAGGAATCCATCTCCGTAGAGCCTCTTCAGCAGCATGTTGCTTTCTGTTTGCAGTTTCAACTCTGTTTAAAGCATCTGTCAAGACTTGTTTGCTGTGTAGAACTTCTTCAGTTGCTTCCTCCAACTTTTTCAAAATAGTCAGTTTAGAAATATTTGTTTCATCAATTTGGAACTTGGAATCTATTACCTTCTTCAAGGTCGACTCCTCAGGTATTTGAGCTTTGGGATTTAGAGGAGAGCGCTCCCCTAAAGCAAAACTCACTTTCTCAGGTTCTGGCAGAGCAAATCCTGTTGATCTCTCAGCTCTAGATAGAGCCTTGATTTCAGCAAGAGCAATGGCTTCTGCTGCCTTTGCGGCTTCTTCCATCTTTTTAGCTGCAAACCACCTCATCTCAGCAGTCTTAATACTAAATCCATTCTCTTCACACACTGGTAAGGGATTTGAAACTTCAGATCTTCTTGTTTCAACTATTCTATTGTACTGCCCAGCATCAGAATTGAAATTCCTCATAATATTTACAGGATTATCAAAAGTGCAACTTGTTTCTACATGAGCTGCTGGTGGATTTAATCTTGTTTGCTCTTGGGCCCTCTCTTGAGCGGAGACAGCTGCAAACTTTGATGCTAGCTTTTCGCGTGTCCTCTCAAGAAAAAATTTCTCCTTCTTCATCTTCTTATTCAAAGATTCAACAGAAGATTGTATCACCCCGAGTTCATTTATTGTTTTACCAAGATTCACTTTAGCTTGTTTCAATTCCATTAAGATCAGATCAGGAGATGACATAGAGCAGGGACTTGGAATTTGCAATATCTGTTCTTGGCTGTTGACAATATTTCCATAATTTTCCTTATTCATCTCCTTAATAACAGGAGTTCCAACCTGTTCATAGGAATTTACATCTGGAGTTGCAAAACATTTCAATGCTTCTTTTTGTAGCTGCTGCTTTAATTCCTCCACAATCCTTTTGGTAGCTCCCAGTTCTTCAAGCACGTCAAGTGTTTCAAGTTCTTTCACTATCAAATCCTTCTCCAACTCTGCTGCTTCTTCCTCCACTTTCTTTATGTCGAAATCTTCAATGCTGTTCTGCTAATGATAATCTTCTTCTACATCAGAAAGTAAACTAACAAGGGGCAGGTATCAAGAATGTACAAAGAACTATGGTATGTTAGAACGGAGGAATAATGCATGGGCAGTATGAGTAGATGAAAATCACAAGGATTTCCAAGACAAATCACCTTTGCCGATACTCATTTTGCAATAACCCAGAAAGGAAATATGTATAATGCTATTAAACCAATGTCAGCACCTGAGATGCAAATTCTCGAAGGTATATTAAATATTTAAATCATTAGATTATCTGTACTCTACTACTACCCAAGATAGCTTGAGATATCAAGAAAGTCAGAAATAAACTATTATGAATTTATGATTAAGCTGCAAATTCACCAAATCCAAACTAAACCAGAAAAATGTATCTTGAGAAATTTTAACTCCCATAAGTTCATGAAATAAGATGGCATTATCAGATTATAAGATTATCAGTAATCTTAAACACAGCCTTGACAAGGCTGAAATTATACGAAGTAAAACAGTTCTATTTTTGCATTAACTAAGCAACCAAATTCAAGGAATGAAATCGAAATAAATAAATAAAGCATATCATTATCTATTTTACAGCAAATATGCATCAAGAAATTGTCAAGTTTATTGAAGAAAAAAAAAATGCAACCCAGTATTTACTTCACAATTTGACTTTCATTTCATCCTTAGCATCTAACAACTAAAATTAACAAATAAACCTTTTCGGTCACCCAAAACAAAAAAATCATATTAACAGTTCCAAGACACAAAACTAGAAGCATTATGAGCTTAAAAAAAAAAGCACAAAAAACTTACAAAAGCCTCTCCAAGCTTGTAAAGAGGTATCCAAGGCCCGCTACCTCCAAAACGGGTCACGGCCTCCTTAACGGACCCGAACGGCGGCGAAGTATCAATCTCAGCTCGTAAATTCACCCTCCTTATACCAGAACCCGGGTTCCCACCCGACCCGATTCCAGCATCGAGCCTCTGGGTCCCCGTCTCGGGTCTGACCTCCCTTATCCCGGGCGTGCCCGGAACCCCATCGGGGGCAGCTTCGCGGGTTTCTGCCATTGCCACAAAGTACGAAGGCAAACGCGGATTTCAGAGAAGCACCCACAACCACAGGTAAAGTTGCTTAAAGGTTCGAGCTTGGACTTCCGAGAATGACCCATTCTGGAATTTATGCAATACCGAGGATGATGGAGGTTGGAAGGGGCGTGATCATGATGTCGAGGGCCGAGTCACGACTCGGTCCAAAAGGGGAGCGATTCCGGCAACCGGGTCCACTCTGCGTAGCCCACTCGGTGAGCGAAACGGGAAAGCAGAAAAGGAAAAAGCGTTGCAGAGAGAGAGCTTCTGTGGTGCTTTTTCCGTTGATGATACGGTGGGGCTGAGGACCAGGTTGTTCAGTGTGCGCTCTACTGTGGTTGGTTGACGGAAGCCAAGGTCAAAGATTGGTGGTTTCGGTTATGGAGTGGCACCAATAATGGGGTTCCACGTAAGAGGTGTAGGTTAGACTGAGGTTGTCGCGTCGATGACTTTGCCTTGATTGGGAGCGTGATTTGCGGTTAGGGAAAAGCGTTTTGCGGAGTTGAGGTTATGATTGACTTTTTGGCGGGGAAAATAGTATGCTTGTACCAAAACGACGACGGGCTGCACGCCCCTGACACTGCTAGTGCTAGGATCTGCTCTTCTTGGATCCAACGCTACCTGTGCACGCAGTAAAAGCAATCGCTTTTTTTTTTTTTGTAATTACTTTTTGTTTTCTTCGAAGACGTTCCGTATTTTTTTTTCTTTTTTTGTTAAAATATAATTTTAGTCCTTATAATATACACTTATTTTTAATTTAGTTCTTATATTTTTTTTTATAAATTGGTCCTCATATTTACAATTATTAGTAAAATGGTCATTGCTGTTAAACTCAGTTATGACGTCATCAGTTTATATTCTGACGTGGAAAACGGAAGCTGAAGTGACACCATTTTTGTCCACGTCATTGTCCTAAACATTAGTATAGGGACCAAATTAAAAACAAAATAAAACTATAAGGACTAAATTAAAAATAAGGTAAAACTATAAGGATTAAGTTAAAGATAAGATAAAATTATAAGGACCAAATGTATAATATACTTTAAGAACATTTCAGCTTAATTATTTTTTTTCTCCATTCTACATAATGTGTAATCTTATATTTATGAAGCATTATGTCCCTAAGTACAATCTAAACACTATAGCTTTTTATTTTAGCATATAGGCTTCTAAAGAGAAAACATTGATCTATCATACTAACAAACAAATATATTTGCTTAAAAACTAGTAGTATTTTTCTTTTTGTTATACGTAAGACTATCATTAAATCAGCTTTTTGCGTCAATCGTGAAGTCACGTAGTCTTTCCTTGAGGATCTTAAGGGCACATCCCACATTAGCGTGACGCATTTAAGACAATTAATTGGTCTAAAGTTCGAATTCAAGTAGTTAAGGTAAGAAGCACACATTGTTATACCTTAATCATTAAGTCAACCTTAGGGCACATTTTATCTTGGGTTCGATCCTTAGGATGTATATGAAAAAAATATAGTTAGAAGGGGTTCTCTCTTCTGACATCTCCTGAGGGATTAGTTTCTTACCTTTCAGCCTAAGAATACCATGAGAAGCCAAAAAAAAATTGCAAGTTTTAAGTTTTTCTTTTTGTCGCCTATCCATTTTACAATCTTTAAAAATATATAAAAATTATTATCATACTTAAAGTTAAACTGATATCATACTATATATTTGGTCCCTAAAATTTTATCTTATTTTTAATTTGGTCCTTATAATTTTCTTTAATTTTTAATTTGGTCCTTATAGTTTTCTTTAATTTTTAATTTGGTCCCTATACTAATGTTAGGGACGGTGCCACCTCAGTCTTTGTTTTCCACGTCAAATTATAAACTGACGGCGTCATAACTGAGTCTAACAGTAGGTACCGTTTTACTAACAATTGTAAGTATGAGGACAGATTTACAAAGAAAAAAAGTATATGGACTAAATTAAAAATGAATGTATACTATAGGGACCAAAATTATATTTTAACCTTTTTGTTTACTATACTCATTTATTGGTCTGATTTTAAACTGAATATTTAAATATTTATAGTTTAATTTTATAATTAAAATTAAAAAATATATTATTTTAAATCGATTAAAATTAATTAAAATTTAATTAAATTATTTGGTTATCTAATTAAATTGATTAATTATTATTTTTTAAAAAATATTTACTATTTTTTATATTTTATAATTATTTTTATATTTTTTATATTATTCATCTATTTTAATTAATTATTTTAAACAATTAAAGTTAAACTAAAAAACAAAATTTGGTACATGTGAGGAAACTAAAAATTTCACCTATTTACTTTAATCCGATTTTAGGAATATTTACGGCATGTTCTTTTCTTCTCGGATCACAAGACCTCTCCTATTTGTAAGTAAGAGGAAATGATCTAATCCTATATTATTAGCGCAATTTGTCACTTTGACAAAAATAATAAAAATAAAAATAAATTATCTCACAAAATTAATACAATTATATATTTATATTGACTAGCGTCTGTCAATTTAACTTTCACTATAATTTTAAAAAAATGAGAATGATTAATCCACTAACTACATTTTTTGTTTTGTTTTTTAGAATAAAATTTCTAGTAAAAAACAAACAAACAAACAGTTTGCATAGTGGCAAGATGGGTTTCCTGTCTTAATTAATCATATTCGAATTTTAAGTCTTACCTACAAGAATTAATTACCTTAAATTTATTTGGCCAATTTGAGAAGTGTGCTATTGAAATGGTTCCATGAGATATTTAATCTCCATTTACATGAAAATTAACTTAATAATACTTTTATCATATAACAAACAAAAAAATAAAACACTAAAATCAAGTTTTATTATTACATATTAGTATAAATTTAAACAATTTGTGTTAATGGGTGTTGGCTCACCTTGTCACATCCTTTATTTATGTTAGTCATGATTTTAGTTTGAATCTATAATATATTGGTAGCTAGTCTATAATCCAATTATAAATACTCATTAAAATTTATGATTTACCTTGATCTTAAATTGGAGATAAGTCTTTTCCTCACTTAAACTTTTATTTATACAAACAATTGGTGTATAATATATAAAAATATATATAAGTTTAAATTTAATTTATTGCAAAAATTTACATTATCATTTATGAAAAATGTCACTTCGTTATAATAATGAAGATTTTTTATTTATATTAATATGCCACATCGTATAATTTATTGATGATATGCAAATATTTAAATTATTAAATGTAAATTATACAAAATTAAATCCTTATATAAATGATACTGTCCTCTAATAATGTCAATAATTGGTGTACAATTTTTAAAACATTTTTTTTTAATGTGTGGTAGCTTATATAGTTAATTGTATACCTGTAAAAATATTTAGATTAACAGTGTGATAAATCTAAAATTTAAAAATAATGATGAGAAATGATCATGTTAGAACTCTCTAATCGTTCTTTTTCATTTTTTTTTCATCTAGTGAAAAGAAAATCAGGTGAACATGTTTCACGAAGGAAGAGAATATGATTTAAAAGGGTAACGTGCGTACTAAAATAAAAGAAGTTGATATTATTACAACTTATGCATCATAAGTTGTCATGATTAGCTCTTTTAGCGGGGAAAAGGAAAAATGCATGCAATGTTGGAGGTTGGCAGGCCAAGAAATGAAATTTTGTTCAGTTTGATTAGATATGAATTTGATAAATAGATAGATAAGCTTTATCCTTTTTTTTTTCTTCTTCTTTTATTAATGAAAAGTTTAGAAGAGCGAAAGTTATGTCATTTTAGAATCAGGCATTGCTATAAGTATAAGTAACAACTAATAATAATATTTACAAATGATTTATTAATAAATTTAAGTCATTTGAGTCGAATTTAAGTAATCAAGATAAATAATATTCATTTTTAACCACTAAGTCATCAATTTCTTAGGTTAACTTCTTACTATGAGAGCTTAAATGTGATTTATTTTTAATTTTTTATTAAATAAATAATAAAATATTATATTTATGATATTAATTTTTACATATATAATATAGTAAATTTCATTAACAATATTAAACTCAGTACATCAAAATTAAAATTTTATTTTCCTTATCAACCAAACAATTATTGACAACAAGGTCCATAATTTGGAGTATGAAATCCATGCCGACACTTTCAAACTAACCAAAAAAATATTAATTATAAAGTTATTGGTAAATCATAGGCAAACCCGATCATGAGTTTGGTAAGGACATAACTAGCTTTAGATAAAGTGAATTGCAGTGACACTTGCACTGGGCATGGGTTGTGGTGGGTTTGGTTTGAAATATTTTTAGACTTATTTATTTATAAAAGTTGTGAGTTGTGTTGGGTTTAGCTCCGAATAAAAAATTTTTGATTCGAACTAATATGACATGTTTATAGGTAGATTGAGTTTAATTAGTGTGTTTAACTTGAACTTATAAAAAATTAATATGTTAAAATAAAAATAAAAATTTATTTTGCATAACATGATATATGTTTTTAAGTGACATAATATAACATATAAGTTTCAAAATATATATATAACTCTAAATTTACAATTAATACAAACATAACATTTTCAATTGTTGTTGATGGTATATTACTTATTTTTTGTAGTATGAAAAAATCAACTAAGTAACTAATAATGTAAACCATATATTAAAAAGTTTAATTTCCAAAGTATTTGTTACAACATCCTTTTAGTTAAGGTTGAGAAAAAAAAACACTTAAGGATAACAACGTTATTCCACTTAATGTTTACCAAGAAAGAAAAAAAAAACTACAACATGAAACAACTTTCAAGTTGTATGTTTTTTAAAAATATATAAGTGAGTTGGATCAAATTTATACGAATTTAATAAATCCTTGTTTGCAAACCAACCAAACTCTTAAGAGTTAAATTATTTTAGACCTAATTTAACCTAACTCATTGCCCACCCTTACTTGCACCTTTTTCTTTGATACATTACAATTTTTATTAGCAACAAAATTTTATATATGTACCATGATAAAAAAAAAATTTATCTAATAATTAATTTATTCAAAATTTAATCTTCATTTTTAATATTCTCTAATTGAATTTTACCATTTGATATGTAAATTTTTAAAAAATGTATCTATATATCATTATTTTAATTTAGTCCAAATTAAAATTATGCACGTATACTTTCGATGCATTCCGTGAGAATAACACTATTTTTAAAATTTTAAAAAACAATAAAGATATAATTAAATGGTAGATATTTTCTTTTGTATGAAAAATATATTATATATTATCTTAATTTGATAAAGTACAAAAAAAATAGTTTTAAATTAATGTAAAATGTACGATACAAACTTTCAATCCATGAGTGCAATTTGCGAAATATTTGTTCTATACAAAGTTATTAATCCATTGTATTGTAAAATTAATTTTAACTTACACTGGTATTAATATTCTTACATTTTTTGGGAGGGGGGGGGGGGTTAACGAGTTCACAAAAAAAAATATTGTGACATGCCCCAAAAGATTGATAAAGTTAAAATTTAAACACTAACTACCAAAAAAAAAAAAAGCTACACATTACATACTTACCTCCACTATTAGATCAATCCTTTAGTGTTAGATCCCAACATATAAGCACATACGCAAATACATATATGTTTGATTGATTATTTTAAAATAAAACTTTAAAGGTAAATATGATGTATTATATAACCTGAGCATATTAAAATCAATAAACATTGATAGTTGATTTGATAATAAATTAAATGCATATTGTTATCGGCTCAAGGCACCTACTAAATACGAGCCAGATCTATTTAAAATAATTCTCTCAATTTTATTAGCTATCACATAATGTATGACTTACATTTTAACTAGTTATCTTACCATGTTGTACGGATTATTTTATAGTTTAAATTTTAATTTTTTACTTAAAATTATATTTTTTTTATAATTATTATTCTAAATATGTTTATAAAATGTTTTTTTATAAAAATTCTTATAAATAGATTAAAAAAAGTGTTTAAAATTAATTTTTTATGTTAGAGATAGTTTTTTTATGCCTTGCACATATTAATTTATTTTTTATTTTTTATTTTAAAAATAATTTTTGTATATAATTATGATTCTAAATTTCTATCAAAACAAACAAACCATTAGTATTAGATCCCAACATTATGAAGGAAGCATTATAAATTAATTTTTATGTTAGAAAGATTGTCTATTTTAAATTTTAAAACTTTAAAGGTAAATATGATGAAATATATAAACTGAGCGTATTAAAATCTAATATAATTGATAGTTGATTTGATTAATAAATTAAATGCCTATTGTTATCGGCTCAAGGCACCTATTAAATACGATGCCATTAATCTACTTTAAAAGGTAATTCTCTCAATTTATATATATATATATATATATATATATATATATATAGATTAATCTGTCAATGATGATTATTGATATCTATAATTAAAGATGTTGGATTAACTTTCGTACTTACAAATTTTATATATTTATATTTGAGCTGTCGGAAATGTCAACCGCTCCTTTGGTGGTTAGCCCAAACTTCACTAACCCAAACCCAAACTTCACTAACCCATCACAAAATGATGCTAGTTTGGCCATTTTATCATATAAGGCTATAAGCTATCAATTTGACAGCCAATTCCTGGTCCTATATTTATGCTTAACATTTTTATTTTTTTTATAGTGGTAAATTCAGATGCTTTCCATTTCAATCATGTGATAAACATATTGAGGAGTTACATGAAAAGAGGACTCGTGAGAAAAATTTATAAAATTTTTAGCCAAAACATGGGCTACACTATTAGCATGCCTCCTAACAAACGTAATTGGAAGAGTTGGATATGTTCTAAGCAGTGTTATCTAGATTGGACTGGACCAGTCAGACTGTGAACCGATCCTTTATTCGGTTATGGTTCAATGTCAAAATTGAATTTATGGTTGGATCGCGGTCAAAATTGATCAAAATCGGGCAAAATTGGTCAAAATCGGGTTAAACTGGGTTGAATTGGTTATCTTTTTTTTTAATTTTTTTTTATTTCTCAATCACTTAACTACTCAACTAAGAGTGATATGAGACTTGATAATTAAAACCTCAAAATCTTATTATGTATTTTATTATTAGTAATGTGTGTTATGAGTCATGTATATATATGTATATTTATTTGTTTATTTAATATATAATTATGACATCATCCGGTTCGATCAAACGGTTAAATCGGTTGAACCTAAACCGAAAGCTTTTTTCGGTTCATTGTCTAGTCCAGCTTTAACAACATTAGTTCTAAGAAGGTTTCTAATTTGATGGATAATCCCACATTCAGATAAGTCCTCTTCCTTATCAAGGATCCGATCTACTACAAGTTTGCAATCAGTTTCTACAACAACTGAAAAGAAATTAAGATTAGAAAGTCATAGTAACGCACGTAGAACACAAGAACTTCACCCTCCATAAATGCAACAACAAATTGGCCCAAGCTATCTCGAACACAACGGTCAAATCCCATTTGTGAATTGTTGTTGAAGAACGCTGCGTCTGTATTGCATTTCAGCATACCTATAGGAGGCTTGATCCAATTTGCCACTGATGGAATAGTCATGTTTTGCTGAACTTCATTTGTAATCATTGCAGCCATGCGCCAATTTGCCAAGATAGTTCTAGCTCAAACCAAAACAAAATTTGCATTGTTCATTTCAGACTTCCACAAGCAATTGTTACACCTGTTCCATAAACTCCAAACCACTATGGCAAATAATGAAGCGTTATCATTCTGAAGTGAGCCAAAGATCTTAAACACAAGGTCTTTAAAGGAATCTACCTGCTACATCAGAGGATGAATGTGACTCCACAAACCACATTGTTGCCAAACCCTGATACTTGCAGGAGACAGAAGAAAGATATGCCAAGCGTTCTCAACTGCATTTGGACAAAACACACAACATGGTGGACAAGGTATACCTTTAGATTGTAGCCTGTTGCATGTTGGCAGAACATCACAACAAATTTTCCAGCATAAGACTCTCATTTTAGGTGGAACCTTTAGCTTTTATATCAACCTTCCATCTTCTGCTACTCGAAAGTCATTAACTTCAGATAATGTCTCCATTAGAAGTCCATAAGCGGACTTCACTGTGTACAAACCCTTGTTATCATAACTCCAAATCTGCCTATCTTCACTGCTACCAGGGGATATACATATGTGATATTGCAGCGACATCATTAGTAGGAAAAAGTAGATTTAGAAAAACTTTATCCCATTCTTTTGTATCCTCGATTAGCAAATCCTTAACAATTAATTCAGCAACAGTAGGATGTAGGGGTAGCCCCACAGTGGAATTAGTAATTCCCTTCACCCAAGGTTGGAACCAAACATTAATGCCCTCACCACACCTATTCACCATCTCAAGCCAAGTCTCAACACATCTCGGGAACTCCAAATGCTTCTCTAAACAAAACTAGGATTATGACCAACAATAGAATCCAAAAAAATCCCTCTTTGGTAGGGGGAAACGGGAAAAAAAATTAATTGATTCGATTAAAAAGCAAATCAATAATAAATCATGGAGTAATACAAAATGATCTTGAATTATTATAAAATTTTATGAATAAAATGTGCATGACACAAATTTTTAATTTCTATTCATTGGTTTAACTGCAAGATTGATATGGACCCAGACACACACATAAGCATATTTTTGTTACAACTTGTCCAAATGAAACAAATTGATGGAAGTGTATAGTTTATAAAACAGTCTATAAACTTCCAACATTTGGACAAATGAAAAAGAATAAATTTCTTTGGCTTCTAAAATAAAAGCCAAATAAGTAAAAATATTGTATAAAGAAGAAATACTCTATGGAAATGCAAATTGATTTATATAGCATACGACTTGGTAAAAAAAGTAATAATTAAAAGTGGTAATTAATAATATGCAAATACGCGTATGACGTATTTGAGCCATATTTTGTGTGTCTTAGGTAATATTTTTTTTTTATTCAGACACATTCGTATTAGACGACACGTCTCGACACACTAGAATTGAGGTGTGTTCGTACATATGGGAAGAGAAGGACCAGTTTCGTAGAGTCCACAGTAATTCATTAAACGTTTAATTTCTCCAATGAATATACTTTATTTCTGGGATTGACCCACCTCATTAATTTCTTCTTCTTCTTCGAATTCTTAATTAAACAACCAAACCAAGTTATTACATCAAAGTTAATTTATTTTGATTTTGGAAATTCATTTATTTTGCACCTATATGGTGCACACCGCACACAAAACAATCAATGATTGATGATTCTATATTTCTATGTAGCATATAGAGAAAAAGCACGTGATTAACTCTATAGTCCCACAGAGTCCGCATTATAACATGGCAGCTTGAGTAGAGTAACAATTACATCAGAATTTTCAGATTTAGTAAACAACAGTTCTAAATTCTAACTGCCATATAATTAATGCTTGTCGTCCTTTAATATTTTATTACTTTACCATTTAATGTGTTTTATTTCACACTGCGTGTTACTCAGAAAAGAAAAAGAAAAAGATTCCTGCATGAAATTCTTGTTCCAGTACTGGACCACTGCACTGGGTCTGAAGGCTGTTGGTTCGATCTGTGCAAAGAGATAATGGCAATACGAATAAACATACGGATCGTTTTTATAATAGTGGGCCATTACATACTCATACTCTTACAGGCCATAAGATATCTAATCAGTAAGGTGGTTGATGCTGTACAGATTTTTATTTATTACAGAATTACATTAGCTAGATCAATTTGGATTACTATAAAGCAAGCTGCTGTGGGTGGGTTCAAATTATCAATTCCGGGAACTAAATTAAGACTTTGCAGAACGTGTAGGAGGGATCAAATTGACACTTTCAATAGCACAAATCTACAATGAAAAAGCAGAGAACTAGCTGATCAATACAGCTCATCTCATCTATGACATTTAATTGCTATACCATTCTCTCTGTTGCGCACTGTGTGAAGTGACTCTATCCATGATGCATGAATAGCCTAATAGACCAATATTTGTTTCTTGCTGCAATTTAATGAGGTTGAGTTGTAAGGATTTGGAATTATTTTAGTATTTTTTTAAAAGAGTATAAGTATTTAAGATGAGTTATTTATTATTTATATTTAATAAATTTTTAAACATTTATTATAAAACTAATAATTAATAAATAACTGATAATACATCTTAAATATCAAACACATCAAAATACTATAACAACTATCAATTTCAATAATAACTTCATAAAGTTGGGTAGGAGGACCTTAGCAATAAACAAAACGTTGGGAAGGAGGAGGCTATGGTACAAATTGCAGGCCTTTCAACTACCTAACATATTTATAGGGGAAAAAAAAAGCTACCTAAAACAAATCACCATATAATTACATGGGTTTGATTTTTTTGTTTTTTTGTTGGCTTAGAAAAGAATAGCACTGTCATTGAATTAATAACTCATATTAATAATCAATATCGTAATCATCATGTGCTTAATATCATGGGTTTATTGACTTCTTTCCTGTCTCATTTTTGTTTTTCATTTCTCATGTTTGTAAGACTTTTGAAAAAAAAAACCTTTATGCTAATCTTATTTATTTATTTTTGTCAATTATTCAAATTAATCTTTTGAATTCAGTAACCCCATGTGATATTTTCATGAATTAAACCCGTTGACTTCTCTATAAAACTAATTTATAATTGATAACGTAAAAAAAAAAAAATTATTACTTTTTAATTAAAGTAACTTTTATTAAAATTCGATCTTGTGTCTTACTATTTTATGAAAATGGATCTATTTACCAACTTACCTAACCCTTAATTGATAAAAAATAAAATTACGAATAAGCTTGCTTATTAACTAACTAACCAACCCTTTTAACCTACTTGAATTGTCCCCGAATCTCGAATGGTGATGGATAGTTGATACCTGGTAGATGACATTCACAAGGGTAAGTAAATATTAACTTTTGTTTAGACTTTGACAAGACAGCAATTTTGCACTACGTATATATTTACGTGTACGTACCTTCACTGCCCCACTGCCAATATTGATAACAAGTTTCTGCTTTTCATACATGCAGTCATGGGCCACGACATGTTTTCATATATCAGTACTCATAACCGAATACCCTTTCCCCTCAGTTATTTTTGGTCACTAATGATTTATAAACGTTATTTTGAATTAAATTTTATAAATTAAATTTTGAATTAAATTTTATAAATTAAATTTTGAATTAAATTTTATAAATTTAATTTTGAATAAACCTGATTTTGTAAATTTAATTTTAGACAAAAGTAAATTTAAATAAAATGATTTATGTTTAAAAACTTTCATTTAAAAATTAATTTTGTTAAATGAATGTTATTTAAATAATGTTGATAAAAATCACTTTTAGATATATAATTATTAAAAAGGCACAAGTTATTTTGAATTAAATTGTTAATAAATTGATATTAAAAATATTTATTATAAATAAATTGGTGGCAAAAGAATATTTTTTAAAAGTTAAATTTGTTCAAAATATTATAAAATAAAATCACTTTAAGTATAATTATAATAATATTTAAAAAAATATTAAATTATATTTATTTAAATATTATTAAATTATTAATTTAATATCAAATTATAAGAATATTTCTGTCAATATACACACAAACAAATTTTTTTTCCTCGCAAAAGTAACAAATATTACTTTTGCTTGGGATGAAAATTCCATTTACATTTTTAACTAAGATTTTACCTAAACATATTAACATGACCTCAAAACCAAGTTTGGGGTGAGCGTTACCCTAATGTACGTCAATCTCTTAATCAATGGTCCAGATGCTTCCAAAAATAATTGTGCAGCTACCCATTCAATTCAGTTTTATAGTTTATCTACCCTATTGCAGGCATTAAATTTTGTCACAATTAAATTGGCCCCACTCAAAACAATTCCTATTTTTAAATTGAACAAATCCCCCACTTCTTGATTAAATCTATGATTAAATTAATTCCCCCATTAAGAAAGCAATTCTTTACTGATGTAGAAGAACATGCACGCTTTATATTTATATGTTTTAAGAATCTGAGGTACAGGAAACCATAAGATAATGCTCAGAGGTCTACACTGCAAACTGCAAGAGAATAGAGTCTACTCAACTGTTTTTAGCTCCATATTCGGATCTTGCGGCATTTAGATCTGAGTTTAAGCTAGCAGAGATAAAGATCATAAACTTTTCAATCTAAGATGCTCAGTGATGGTGCCAATCACCTCTCAGTTGAAAAGTCCTTCCGAATAAAGCAGGATGATAGGTTCTTCTCCAGGCTAATGGCTAAGGAAAACTCCATGGCCAACTCTTCAAGAGTCTTCTATTATGGAGAAACATCAGTTGCAGTTCCTTTCATGTGGGAGGCACAGCCAGGCACCCCCAAGCACCCCTTATCCGAGACCTCTCTGCCTCCCCTTACACCTCCACCTTCCTATTATTCCAATTCCAAGTCCAAAACCAAGCGAAGAAATTCAAAAGCCAATATATTTTCAAGCATTTTGCTAAGGTTTGCAGGCTCAAGGAAGGCTCATGTGTCGCCATCATCATCTTGGTCACTATCTTCCTCCTCGTCATCTTCATCATCGTGGTCATTAGCATATTCATCGCCCTCATTTTCCATGAGAGACAAAGATCAAGGAAGCCTCTCGTTCTCACGCCCAAGATCTCCCACTTCAACAGTGGGCTCTCCTTTGAAACATAAGTGTTCAAATGGATTTAGAGGCTGCTATACTTTTGGGAACATGAAGAAGGCAACTGTAAGCCATGGAGCAGTCTAATTAATTAAGGTACCTTCATTGGAAATTAATTTTCTACATGATTTACATCTTGTCGAAATCTTTGGAAATTTAGTTGTTAAATGTATTTTGGGTAGATGTTACTGTGTGGGATTAAATGTGTCAAACATATTGATGTCATTTCTCATGATCAAGATTAACAGTGTATATGCTTTAAATAAGAATCCATTTTTACGTACCATTTCCACTTTAGTATTATTATATTTGGTGGTGTAAGGTGAATTAATAATTAAATGGTTCATGGACCATTGATTACAAATCGTTAAATTTAATATAAAATAAATGAATGGTTTAGATTAGACTAACACAGATACCATTAGTATAGGTTATTTGTAATAAAAAAAATTTGTAAGTTAAACCCTAATAAAATTTGTTATTTTTTTTGTGAAATATTGCAAGTTTGTTCCCAATAAAATATTGTTATTTTTTTTCTTTCTTGTGTGAAAAAACTATGATGCTGTAGTCATTTTATAAAAAAAATCAAAGATTGTCAAGATTGTAGCAGCTCGCGACATTATTTTTGCTATTACACAAAAAGAATATTATTTTACATAATTTATTAATATTTTTCAAAATCTTATCTTTGTATTGATTTAAAATTTATGCATTCTAATGAATTAAAAAAGAAAATTAATGATGTGTATAATTAATTTTAAATTATTATTTATTTGGCCCAAACCATATAGTAAGAAATCTAATCAAACATATTTAAAATGTTGGTTTACAAAAAATATAAATATTAGGCCACTTTCAGGATAAATGAGAAATCTACTTGATTATTTTAATAATTAGTATTTTAAATTTTTTATAATATTGATATTATAGATTAATTTATAACATTAAATTTTTATTATTTTAAATCTCTAAAAATTCAAAAATATCTAAATATTAAAAAATATAAAATGTCTCATGAAAATTATTTTCTAAACAATTGTCGTTATATTTTTTGAGAATTATTTTATTTCATATTATTTAATAAAAAATAAATTTATATTATGGAATAAGTTACTATGTAAGAAATAAAATATTATCGGTTGGAGCATTAATTTAGTGTGTGTTTGGTTTAGATTTTGTAAACTTGATTTTAGATGAACATGATTTTGCAAAGTTAATTTTGGTCAAAAATGGATTTCTTCTAACGTGATTTATGTTTGGAAACTTATATCTTAAAAGCAATTCAGGTGGTTAACTATTTAACAATTACTAAGGTTTAAGGGTCTAATTTGTAAATACAAAAGTCTTTTTTCTAAAAATGTGTGAAGGGATGACAATCTACTATTGCCTGTTATTTTATTGACTCATAGGTGAATCACATGTTATAATTCTCCACAGTAAAAGTCACCATTATATATTCCTTAGTATGATTTTCTATTCTAGTTATTTAATTAAAATTTTTAATTTATTTCAAATATCCTTTAATATTAATTGAATTACGAAAATGATATTAATTAATATTCGCATTAATGTAAAATTTATATTTATATGTTGCCTAAAATCAATGTTTTAATTAAGAACTGAACTGGAGATTATAATTATACATTAAATCTAATAACATAAATTATAAAAAATTGACTAAATATGATGTTTATTATTGTATAGTGATACACCTAAATTAGTCTTATTTTGAGCATAACATATATTTTAAGAAAAAAAATGAGGTTTAATCCCGATTTTGAAAAAAAAAACCATTATTGTTTACTTAAAAATGCTCATAATTTTCAAAATATTGTTTTTTTTTTAAAAAAAAAAGAATAGTTGGCCAAATCATCTTTGGTTGTTTATCATTGCTTAGGTCTTATAGTAACCTTTTGATCGAGTTGTAACCCTTTTTTTTTTTTTTCCTGAACTTGTGTATTGCTTAATTTTATTTTTTTTATGTAAACTAAGATATTCTTTTACCTGTAAGATGAGCGATTAATCTAATGAAGTATTATTAGGTGTGTAAAGAGTCTCTCCTAACTATATTTTTTTTTTATACATACTATATTAAAAATTAAATTCAAAATAAAATACTTAAGAAAAATGAACCTCTCTCACTTAAACCAGCGCAAATTAGTTGCGTAGTGCTTAATTCGAACAATAATCGTAGCTCCAATTTCTCTAAGCTTTCCACATTATTTACTCGTGAATTCTTTATGTCTCAACTGCGACATAGGTACGTATTTAGAATTATTAAAATTTCAAAATTATTGGGAGCTGAATTAACCAACAAAGAAATTGGTAATTGATTAATGAGTACTATATGCGAACCTCAAAAGTCTTTTTATATCAGACAAATAGAAGGTTTTTCTTTAAAAATTGTCTTTGTTGTAATTAAGGTTTTCCTTGTACATTTTAAAAAGTAATTACTTACAATTAAAATTAATGTATATAAAAGTAATTTATAAAGTCTAAAATTAAAGTTTTATTAAAAAATATTAAATTCCACGTGAAATACATTATACACTTGTTATAAATTGATATAAATAAAAATTAGACAGAATTACATTTTGATTAAACTTGAACCAAATGTATTCTATTTTAGTTCAACATCATATATTTTTTTCAATTGAATTATTATACTTTTGTAATAGAATAATAATATTTAAAATAAAATAGAATTGTTTAAACTGATAAGGCATATCTATCAATGTTTTAAGAACCGAACATGAGATCGAACCGGCGAGACTTCTGGATTATAGTTCGATTGGTTCAACCGGTTGAATCGGTGGTTGAACCGGATGAAATAATAATTATAATTATAATTATATGCATAATTATTTATATATATATATAAATAAATCTAATAATATAAATAATAAAAATTAACTACATATGATAATATTTATTATTGTTTTCAATTAAAATAGCCTTATTTTGAGAGTAACAAAGATTTAAGGGAAAAAATTAGAGTTTAATCCTTATTTAAAAAATTTATTATTATTATTTCTTTTAAAAATACTCATAACTATGAAAATAATTATTATTTTTATTGAAAATCAGTTGGTCCAACTTCATTCGTTCATTTTTCATCACATAGATCTTAAAAAGCTATGTGAAATTGATATAAAATACATCTAAATTGGACGAATAAGTAAAAAGTTATGACTTTTGAGATATAAATGTGAAAAAAACTCATAAAAAACTAATTTAAAAATATGAAAAAGTAATAAAAAATTCAAAAAAAGCAAAAAAAAAGAGAATCGGCCGGTTTTCAGAAACCCCGTCCGGTTCATCCGAGTCGCCGGTTCAACTCGGTTCTACCCAGTTCAATCCGATTCTTCCCGGTTCAACAGTTAAAACGATTTTTTGAGCTAACCGGACTAGCCAGGCACCTAGGTCACGGTTGGACCGGTCGGACCGGCCGATCCGGTCCGGTTTTTAAAACCATGATATCTATAACACCAGTTTTCGTACGAGTTTTTTTTTTATAAAAAAATATATACGGATAAGGCATATCTATAACACCAGGAAGGAAGTTTCCTGTCCTGCCACTAACGTGTACTAGGCTACTATTTGGCATTCTTATTTGGGAAAAGGGAAGGTTAGTAATAATATACAGGGAAACAGGGTTTCCACATAATTTGTGCAAAATTCATAAACTTAAACTGGTCAAAAAATGTAATTAGGTCAACTGATAATTGACATAAACTCTGCTTTCTTTATTTATAAATTTTAATCTGTAATTTTCAGGTTTATACAGCTCAATATTAAGAAACTATAGTAAATGTCTATACAAAATATTACACGCAATATAATTGGGTCCAAAACGTCACCCAAAATTAATGTGATTTGATAGCAGCAATGATGAGATTTTGGATCGGTTCTGTTCTGTGGTTTCTAATCAAGCACTCACCTTCTGGTTTCCTTGCTGCTCGTAGACACACCGCTAGGTCAGTTGTTGGCAATGGCATTTTTTCTAGTATTGATTTACGAGTTGATATTGTTTATGACTGTGGCCAGAACTGCATCAACGTGCTGCACGTGTCATGCATGCCCGTGTCCTTCATTGCCCTCCTCGGATTCTCAAACAGCATCTCACTTCGGCACACGACTTTGTAAAAACGTACTTGGTTGAAGACTGTAGTAGAAGAAATTTATCTTAGTTTTGCTTAATGAAAAATGATTCCACCTCAACTTCGGATAACGACTTCTCTTTCTATTCGTCACTTTTAACTTGTTGATCAGAGATTCCACCTGTCGAATTATCCAAAGTTGAATGATGAGCTTCAAAGAACAAAAAAAGTACGAGAAATTAAAATGAGAAGATCAAAACGAGGGATGGAACTTTTTAATCCTTGGTAAAATAATAACGAAGCGAAAAGTTTCTATAAGTGATCGTCATATATGCTTCAGCATTTACATACTAGTACATTTGAGGTTGAAATAAGGTAAATGGAGTGGATACCGTTTCTAGTCCACTCAAATCATACTCTATGTTTACTCATCCAACTATGAGAGATGAAAATAAATTTCAATCATCTTATTTTCCATCTTTCCATCTAGATAGTAGTTTTTTTTTAAAAAAAAGTTCTCTTTTCTTCTGTTTTTATACAGTCCCTAAAGTTTCACATTTAACATTTTTTTTTACAAAAATGGTTAGATTACAAAATTAATAACTAAAAGTTTGATAATATTGACATTAATCTTGTCCCTAACTTAGAATTTAGTCGATTGAGTGCTTAAAGTTTCCAATCTCTATTTAATCTAATTTTATTTAAGAGCATGTTATCTTTGAACTCAAAAGAATGATATTTTCCATGCATGATAGTGAAAGTTTAGTATTAAAACAAGATTATTATTTATAATAAAATATAAGAGAATTTATAAATGCTGGAAAGAAAAATGAGACAACTGCTGCCCATTAGCTATTAACTTAAGGTGCCAATAATTAGAAGTGGATCTGTGGCGCAATGGTAGCGCGTCTGACTCCAGATCAGAAGGTTGCGTGTTCGATTCACGTCAGGTTCAAATCATTTTGACTCTCACTCGCCCAGATAATTTTAGTCTATAATGCACCGATCACAGCCCACCTTCATTCACGGGACAAAACAAAGGCCTAGGCTACTTGGAGAAGATGAAAGGAATTGAGCGTTGGGAACCCAACATTGTTACATACAACATTCTTTTGAGAGCTTCTGCCCAAGCTGGGAACGTGGATGGAAGAAGCTTATGTGGATTGCTAAATGCTGTACTTTATCACTTTTCCCAAAGAAAAATTCCCCAATGGAAGAAGCTTATTACTTTACTAGTAAGAGACTCGTGCATCACGGGGACCATTTTGGCATTTTGTCTATTGTACATGTTTTTTTTTTTCTTGTGATGGTTGTTAAATGTGAGGACAACATTAAATTATAGTATGGCACTTTTGTAACAAAAAGTATTTATAAGATTTGAAAATAAACCATGGCAATTTTACCACGTCCAACAAACCAAAATGTGAGGAATGATAAATAAGAGGATTGACAACAATTGACAAAGAATTTAAGTTGGAATGTAAAAGTATACATGAAAACAAAACAAACACAATCTCTATTTCGGTTTTTTACATATATGTAAAATGATTCTGATATAAGGCATTCTGCACAAATTGAGAAAAAGAGTTTGATCATTTAAATATTTAAAAATATTGTAGAATCTCATAAACTCACTATCAAACAATGGTTTGGGTTGCATAGTGCTTGGTTCAGTTCCAGACCAAAAGACCCTGGATGAACTTATGAAATATAGAAACAAAAAAATGAAAACTCAGCAAAAGTCCCATAATGATTTAGCATCTTTTCCAAAACTCAAAACCCTACGATTTCAGGAATTTGACATAGATGAAGCAACCATTTTATCTAACAAGAAATATAAATATTTAAAAGATTTTATGTTAAAAAGAAAGTTTACAGACATGAAAGAAAAGATAATGTAGAACATTGTGGACTAAGTAAATAATCGAGTACCTTTCGATCCAAATTATCTACACTGCCAATTAATCTTCAACAGTAAAAAGGAAACAAAATTATTTGAACTAAGAAGAGGATTGCGTAACTTTGTCACAAAATGGAAAATGAAAATCAAATTTTTCAAGACAATGGCACACCTACATAAAAAAGGCAAAGCAAAAGAATAAAGGAAACAGAAAGAGAAAAAATGAAAAGTATCCATGACCACATACAATCAGAAACAAAAAATCTTTAACGTAGTCCATAGCTTTCTGTATGTGAATATAAGCCTTGCCAACTATAATAGAAATAAAAAAATAGATGATGATCAAGAAAAGACAGTACATTTGGTATATAGAATATGCAGAAAAACCAAATAAAGAAAATAAATGTAATATGTAATGGTGAGTGAAGTATAAAGGTCATGTTCATGGGATAAGAAAGAAGCTATTAACAATTAAGCAAAGGTTGTCTACATTTCAAGAGACAATTTTGCTTGCATAAACCCACTCAGCTACAGTGATGGCACCAATTAATTGGCTACTCAGTTGATATATGTGCTATAAAACTCAATCACAGAACTCGTTGGGTTTCTAGAATTCTCACTTATAATGCTATACACCTTTGTGAGGTAGAATACCCAACAGCGTATATGGCCCGTGAATTTCATTAGTTAATTTTTACTATCTGCTTCCGTTACAAAAATTATGAGTGATTAGAGTAATGGACTTTTGAGTGATCACAAAAATTAAATAGTTAATTTTCATCTTAAATATCACAATATACTTAACCATTATGTCCATGAAGCAGTTCATAAGATTTTAAAAGTTAAGCAAGAGCCAGGTGAAGAGATGGACTTATGCTTATGCATTTTGAATGTCACAGCCAAGACAAAACTTACCTCTACTATTATGGTCTTCTGGGACAGTGTTTCTACATGATCAACAAAGTCTACCAGGAAAGTATGAACAAACTTCGTTGAACATCATAGATACAACCAATATTACATGCTAATTTAGGCTCTTGGTCAAAACATAATTACAGTGAAGACCCGTGCATCGCAAAACAAATCAAATAATATCTTAGTAAAGCATATGAGATTAGTTGTACAATAAATGGGCAGTACAACTAAGGAGCATATACCCCCTCCAAAAAAAAAAGAGTGCTGTACGCAAAAATTCTTAGGCAGTTCAGGCTACATTTTGATCAACTGTGAGTGCCTAAAGCAAGTTCATTATACAAGGAGGCAAGCAACCAACAGTACAGGAACTAAACATCAATACAAAATTATGAAAAGGATAAATGGTTCAAATGAGCCAAGCAAACCATGTGTTCCGATTCCGAGTAACAGAACCAGAAAGTCTATAGCAAATATGTCAGACCATTAGGATGATGATATAATGATTAATGTTGCAGCAAAAGAATCTTAGTACTAAAATTTCAAAGCAAAGCTGATATGCTATGAATTTTTATTTAAATAATTGAATTCAGAGTCAGAAAATAAAACGCAAACTAATTCCAAATTGTATGGTGTTTCCATGTGTTCTTTATATCAGATCAAGCAATGGATAAAGAAACTCTTTTTCCGGAGTATAAACTTAGTCTCACATAGCAAAATTGAATACAAAAGTCAAGCTCTCATAGTAGTATGAGGGAACCATCACTATGATTGCTAATTCTTACACTTAGAAAGACAGGTTTCGAAATATTGGCATGTTAAATTCCTGTGATAAAAAAAAATCACAAAAAAGAGAGAGAAAAAAGACACTGGGAAAATCCCTATTCCCATAGAAATCAAGGCACATTTCCATGTGTGGCTTTATAAAATGTATTAGTCTAATGTGGCAGAATTTCTTATTTCAACCTCATATGATCAGTTTGCAAACAAAAGTGTGGACAATTATGTCAAAATAATTGGAAGGAAAACTGAGGTTGCACAATTACACCATTCAAAGGTGCTGTAACTTTTGAAGATGCTCCAATTGCATATATGTATGAAAGTTACTAATATAAATATGAACTTAAGTACCCAAAAAAAAAAAAAAAGCTCATCCTATCCAAGAGTCTGAGAAGAAAGCAGCACCATCGAGAAACTAAACTAAAGAAGGGAAATTCTTACCTCAGACGTAGATATGCAGTGGACAAACTGATATAAGAGGACAAAAACCCAAGTTAAATTTACCATAAATTTTAACACAACTTCGACAATTTCATCAGTTGTTCACATAACCCAATTGGCAGCAAAATGAATATGAGCAAAACAATCACACCTACAAAAAAACAAAACAAAACACAATTAAACTTGTGCAAGTTCGTTTGAACACTTTGTGCCTTAATTCTGTTTTATTTGCCTTTGTCGCTTTAACTTGGTATTCCCATGGCAATTTGAGTGCCGAATTAGGGAATACATTCTTTCCTGATGGATTCTCTTGAAAAAAAGAAGTCAATATCAAGCGTATACAATTATGGTTATAGGTTAAACAGAAAATGGGAAACCAACATCAACCCAAATAAAAGGATGGTTTAAAAAATTCAACAGGAAAGCTGGAAGGTCAGTGATAATTAATTGCGGAAGAAAAAGTTAAAAGCAGCTGGAAAAGTTAGAGCACCCAAAGGTAGAGAAGGGGTTGTAGCATTCTGTAATCCAATGGCCAAAATTGAAAGCAGTGACACAATCCAATGGTGATGAAAAGTTCCAGCCCAAATCAAGCTAAAAAGGATGCCATGATTCTTATAATAGATGATTAGAAAATTACAGTGCAAGGGAGTTTTACAACCTCAGCGTTCTCGTAACGCAAATTATTCATACAAAAAATAAACAAAACACTACATTAGTCAGACAACTCTGTAGGACTGTCTTCCAGCTGCATCCCATTCCAAAATTTGTGAAAGCTGGAAGGCCAAAATCAATACTCGCATTTAGTCCTTCTAATTGGCTGTCAAGGGCAACACTGGAAGTCTAGAACACTAGATTAAAAATGAATAAGAACAAGGGGCACTAACTTTTATGTAACCCTCATCTGAAGTGATAACAGTAATGGTATTGGTCTGTGCAAATTGAGACATCCATGACCTGTTCAGCTTGTTCTTGAACCACAACGGATTTAGAAGGCATTCAAGCCTCTTCTGACTCTGCGCATCACAATGAATATCAGAACTAGAGAAATTTGCAGTATTTCATCTGGTGTGGAAGAACAAAAATGCATACTCAGTGTGTCCATAAAGGAAGCATTGAGGTAGGTACTTTGGAGTTTCACAGAAGTAAGCAGATGATAGACAAAAGGAGTTACCATCTCTTTATGCAATATGGAAACCAATACCATGAACTAGATGATACAGAAACAGTTTCAACTAAAACATTTTTCATACCATGTATCGATTCCATGTTATTTTCCCTGAAAACACCAAGGGGTGATCCATGGACAGAGAGAAGCATCTCGCCAGGTTTGGGCAGCCTAAGTGTTTTGGGTGTCATCCCAACAGACAACCTCTGACTAGTCACCTGCAAAAATTATCAGATCCAAATTAATCTCCTCAGAGTTAAAAGCCATCAGGATATCCTTAGCAGAAAATACCAGAGTTCATAAAAATTATCAGGAAAAAGAAAAGTAGAAATAAGATACAGACCCCAGGAGTCTGAAGAGCTTCTTGCATTGCGAGAGTCTGAGTTTCAGATGGCTCATCCAAAACCTATATAATACACATTTAATCATAAATAGAAGCAAAAAATGTTCCTTTTCAAATCCATAATACTTGAGAACATGCTGCAATAAAAATGGATGTGCAAGAGTAATCAGTAATGCTACCCTTAAACGGTTCCACCCCCTTTTTGTCACAAAACTCAAACCCCTATACATAGTCATGTGGAAGTGAGTTGTTGTGATAAGAAGGGTGTGTGAGTGAGTAAGATTAGTCAAAGTGCAAAGAGAGGAAAGACAACATACAATATCCTTAATATGCAGATTGTCAGCACCAAGAAAGCTCGTTCTCCCTGCCACCCAGGAAGTAACTGTTGTCAGGTATAAATATAATCCATGCCAAAAAGAAAAAGGAGGGTAAATACTAAATACCTGCATTGCTAGAGTATTCAAAGCCACCCAAAGGAGGAATTCCAGCACAGCACTGAGGATAAGCCATAGACAACCTTTGCAGCAAAGAAGCATGTATGTCTCTACCATCAGCGCAGCTCATGGACAATCTACTCCCTTTTTCTTTCCATCTCACTTCAAATTTCTTGTTCTCTTCATCATTGAAAATTGAGAGATTTGGAAGGGTTTCTTCAAAAACCTGTAACACGGGCTTCTGGAGTTGTTCCTCGTTGAAATATGAGCGGAGCAAACGCAACTCAGTCAGCAAGTGTTCAATCTCCACGTCGCGAACAGCCCTAATCGCAGCAATTTGTCGCTCCACTGATAAACAAAAATCAATCAAATTGGAGCCCAAAACACCAACGCTAAACAATGATTTTGTAAATAATTAATTTATTTAATAAAAAATAAAAAATCCCAAATCTATACCTTCGATTTCATGGTCCATGAATTGAGGTTCTTGCGTTTCAATTTGAGGGTCCTTGGGGTCTTGGGTTGCGTTGGCGTTGGTGTCAGGCACCGATTCAGTTATTTTAACCGTTTTCTTGGCTCTACGCTTTGCCATTTTCACGCAGAAGAAACAATTCTACAACTGATCTAACTGTTGCCGTAGAAAAATCTTATTGTCATAATCAATAGAAAGACTAAAGCGTTGAGTAATGAATGGTAATAATATAAAGCGTGAAAATGACCTGAAAATGAAAATGGGAAAACTCACTGACAGCCTAGCCAATATCGCCGTTCGTCGTTCACCGGAGCTTGCAGGTTGGGTTGTGAGATGAAAAGGCGCACAGAGTTTTTGAATCTCGAACGCAAACGGAAACGGGTATTTCTTTTTCTGGCTTTGGTCTCTGGTTCGGTTTCCTTTGGGAAGCCTTAGATAAAGATACGCACCACATTTGTTAAGCCCATTATTGGTGGCGCTGGGCTAGCTTCTGTGGAACAGATTCGGCCCACCTTTGTATAAAATCTCCACTAAAAACATAACACATACATAATACAACATAACAATAGATATTATTGGATTAAATTTAAAATATTATATAATAAGATTTAATCAAATATGAAAGTTAAAAAATTTCTGAAAGTATTATTCTCAGATCACATAAATATTTTTCCCACCTTTGATAGCCAATTTTTGGACTACACATTCAAATTTTGAGTGCATTCTAATTTTTTTTTTCAATTATAATTTTTCAAAATTTAATATATGATTTGATCGTAACTGATATTCTTATATTATGTGAATAAAATATTTTAATAAAAAAAATTGGGACTTTTACAATTACAAAATAAGAGTTGCTATACCTGCATTTAGTTGTCAATAATTTATTCGTAATTAATTAAATATAGGTATTTGCAAACGGGTGGCCTAATAATACAAGTTAAGAAATTAAAATATTAAATATTAAATAAAAAATATAAGTATTTAATATATTGGGATCCCATAACTTAAATAGTGTCATCAAGAAAAAATACTTATGTGTTTTAAAAGTAATACTTTTAATAGTTTTTCAACTATCAGGTTATTTAAATTATATTATATTATATTTTAAATTTAATCTAATAACATATAATGTTATGTTGTGCTTTTGTTTTTAGTAGATTAGTATGGTATTTTTGGAGTATATAAGAATTTCTATTCCTAAAAGCATTTGTTAACAACACTTTTAAATATAAGAATAATTAATAAATATTAAACAATTTAATCTAAATACCAATATAAAAAAATTTGAATAGATATTGCTATTAAATATTAGAGCGTTTGAGCAGTTTTATTGTTTCTTTAGAACTCGAACTTTATTCTTAAAATTCAGAAATATAAAATAATTAAAAAATTTATTTAATTTAAGGTAAAGAAGTATTTCTCTTCTAAAACTTTTAAAATAAATTAAAATTAAATAATAAAATAATACTAAAATTTTAAATTTTAGAAGAAAAAAATCAGTGTAAAAAAATAATTAATAATTTTTCCTAACAAAACTTAAATATATTACATTTTTCTAAAAATAAATTTATAAATATAAAAAAATAATTATTCTAAATAATTAAGTAAATTCAAACACACTCCTAATAACTAAAAAGTAAACCGCTTGAATGTTCGAGTGTTTTCCTTCATAAAACTCAAAATGAATATCGAAATAAATTACTCAATGGAATAATTGTTTGGGAAGATCATCACTTATCACCTAATCATAAAGAAATAGAGTCAGATTGCTAGTCATCCGTGCAGTTTGTAAATACTAAATACAGAGTGGACTCATATACATTGAAGAATTAAAATATAAAATATAAAATATTTTAAAAATTTTAAAAAATATATTTAATATTTTATTTATTAAATAAATAAATTTTGAAAAAAATTCGATAAAATTTTAAAGTGTTTACGATACTATTTTTTTTAAAAAATATAACATATATATTATTTTTTATACTTTAATATTATATCAACTTTATTGGTGTGTAACACATGTTATATTTTAATTAAAAAATAATACTATAAATACCTATAAAAATATATCCTTAATTTTTTTTTATTGAAATGTATTAATATTTTTTAAACAATATCATTAATTTACTGATTAGCAGTATCCTTAAGGCCAGTTTGTATAAAATTTATAAAATTTTATCCACCATAATAAACATATATTTTAATATTTGCACGTCTCTCAATGCACTTTTTATGAAAGTAAAATTTATTATAATCATTATTATTTTAGAAAAAAAAAACCTGGCATTCACATATTTTGAAACCGCAAAACAAACATGCAACGAATTTATTTATTTTTAATAAATTTTGGGAGATAAGAGATTGTTTTATTTTAAGGTCAAATCTCAAGACTTTTGAATCAGGAAAGTTTAATGTAAATAATATTACTAGTTGAGTCAAATTTCATTAGCTATATTATGTTTTTACTTTTTTATTAAATTGATATATTATTCTTAAAATACATAAAAATTTATTCAGAAACTTAGATTGTATTTAGAATCATTAAAATATAGAATTTATTTTATTTGATTTAAAAATAAATTTTTATATTTAAAATCTATTATAAAAAAGGATTTGAATATATTTATAAATTAATTTCCATGTTTGAAAGATGATAAAAATGTTATAAAATTTATTTTATTTTAATATTTTTACCTTATTATCTTAATTTAGGGTATAAAAAATGAGTAAATTAATAAAGAGAAAATAATTAATTCAAATAATTAAAACTAAAAAGCAAATTTAGCTAAATTTGAATAGATTTTTACATGTATATAACAAATAAAAATAAATTTTAAAATTAAATTAATTCTTATTTTATAACTTCCTTAATAACAAAATTTATTTATTAATCAAATACAATCTAAAAAACATTGTTATTCAAAATATCCTTCTACTCTAATCCTTCACCTTGTTAGTGGGTTTTCGTGGGAATTGGTACTTTTTTTTATGATTTTAATTTTCATCAATTATTAGTGTAAATTTTTTTTATATTGTTATTCAATTATGTAATGTAAAATTTTTAAAAGAGTTTGACTATCACAATAACTATCTTGAAAGTTTAACTCTTTTAATGATGTGTCAGTATATGATTGAATGACAGTGTAAATAAACTTTACAATAATAGTGGATAAAAATTAATTTTTTTTTATTCCCTTCTTCACCTGGATATATTAATAATTCAATACCACTAGCTTTGTGTGCCATTCTCGCTTCCTAACTGGCTAGGTCAGCAACTCTCTTTACTGCAAGCTGAGTGAGACTCAAATGTCTCGCCTCCGTCCATCAACAGGTCAGCTACTCTCACACCTTCATTTTCTAAATCAAAGAGCTGTTCTTCTGATATGTGTGGAGTTTTCTTCTTCTTTTTTATTTCCACCCTGAATAGTTCGATAAACATCAAAAATTCTGTAAATCCGAAGCTTACTCCACCACCATATGCGCGAACCAATTTAGCTACTCTTTCCTCAAACAATGTTATATTATGTTTTGGAATATCGAACACAAAAACGGGTACGTTTTTTCTTGATCTTCGTTCATGGTTCTGTTTCCTCTAGCAAGTTTATAGCCCTACATGAAGACCCAGACCACCACACTCCGTTAAGCCCATTGTTCGTAGTGCTGGGCTAGCTTATGTGTAAACAGATTGGGCCCTTAGTTGATTAGGCTCACGTATGGGAGCCAATTTTTGGACTACACAGGTAAATTTTGAGTGCATTCTTATTTTTTTTTCATAATTACAACTTTGACTGTAACTTAAATTATTATTATTATATTATTATTTGAATAAAACATTTAATAAATATTTTTTGGGAGGATTACAATTATTCTATTGTTGTTTGGGAAGGATGATCACATCACATAATCTTAAGAGAGCCAGATTGAAACTGCTGCAGTCACCAACGAGTTTGTAAATATGGTCACGTGGTCAATATTAACGAGTTGTTATAGTAATTTTATAATTTAATATTTAAGGTAAATTATTAAATATTTATTAATTATTAATTTTATAATAAATATTTAAAATTTATTAAATATAATTAATAACTAATAAATATTTTATAACTTAACTTAATATAAAATAAATAAATAACGGAGTAATGCCCTCCTTACTGATTTCAACCACACAAATGTATTATTATTATGGCAAAATGATTAGAAGAGCTGAACTGAAAAAAAAAAAATTTATTCGATTCATTTTAAAATTAATTAATTAAATTAATAATTTACGTATAATTTATTAATAATTTATTTTATTTTAATATTTATAATTAATTATATATAAACTAGTAATTAAATACTTAATTAATTTTTAAAATAAATAAAATAAATAAAAAAATTCCGCCGACCCTTCTAGTCATTTTCTCTGTCATTATTTTGTTATAGTTGGTATTGAAAAGCTGACTAAGCGGTAGTAGGTGGGAAGAGTAGACTACCACATGCGCCAGCCACACACATATTATGTTTTTATAGAATTTGGAGGGAGTTGTTATGGTATTTTGATGAGTTTGGTATTTAAGGTGAGTTGTCAATTATTTATTGACTGTTGGTTTTACAATAAATGTTAAAGAGTTTATTAAATATAAATAACAATTAATGAAAGTTAAACAACTCATCTTGGGTACCGATACTCGAAAAAAAAAGATGGGTACCGGAATAATGCCCAGAATTTGTATAGTGTAAAGTTTCTTTATATTATTATCTAATTATGTGTTGTCAAATCATTAAAATAGTTAGATTTTCTAGGTAGTTGTTGTGATAGTCAACTCTTTTACTAATTTGACAACACATGATTGGATGACAGTGTAAAGAAACTAAATTAAACTCTTTGTATATTACTATTAAAGTACATAAAAATTTATTGAGAAACTTATATTGTATTTAGAATCATTGAAATATAGAATTAATTTAATTTAATTTAATTTTTATATTTAAAATTCATTATAAAAAGTAAGATTTGAATTAATTTGAAAACAAATTCAAATCAATTTTTAAGTTTAAAATAACTTAAAAATGAATAAATTTTATTTATTTTAATAATTTTAATTTATTATCTTTATTTAGAATATATAAAATGAGTAAATTAATAAAGAGAAAGTTTTTAATTCAAATAATTAAAATTGAAATCAAATTTAAGTAGATTTTTACATACATATAAATCAAATAAAAAAATCTTTTAAATTAAATTAATTATTATTTTTATAACTTTTTAAATAAAAAATCTTATTCATAAATTAATTTTCAAATTTTGTGATTTAAAAATATTGTTAAACCCTAATTCCTGCACCTTGTCAGTGGATTTTCGTGGAAATTGGGTTTTGGAAAGATCACGCACCTGCTTGGATAGCACCACGTGCGTTGTTGTCAGTGGTAAAAGCTGATGTTACTATGCAAGGCCCTTTCGGGAAACTCGTTACGAAAGATTGGTCATTGGTTGTCGAGCAAGATGCCTAGCTACTGGCCTCCACAATTTTTTTATTCTCTCTTTACTCTTTAGTCTTTACACGATGGAATTTTTTTATGATAATTATGACAGTTAAAATAAATTGTTAATTATTTATTAAATGTTAATTTTATAATAAATATATAAAATTTTATTAAATATAAATATTAATTAATAATTTTTTATAATTTATTTGAAATATTAATATTAAAAAAAATAGGTACAAAAATAATTTTCATATTGCCGTGCATAAATATTAAATAAATCCAGGGGCAAGAATTCAGGGGGGAAAAAGGCTTAAAAAGACATATTTACACCGCTGGCTCTGTTGCCATTCTCGCTTCCTAACTGCTTTGCAACCTGAGTGAGAGTCAATGTCTGGCCTCCGTCCATCAACAGGTCAGCTACTCTCACACTTTCATTTTCTATATCAAAGAGCTCTTCTTCGGATATGTGTGGAGTTTTCTTTTTCTTTTTTATTGCCACTCTGAATATTTATTTCAATGAACATCAATAGTTCTGTAAATCCGAAGCTTCTAGCTACTCTTTCCTCAAACAATGTTATATTATTACTCTTATCTCTATTGAATCAGAAATGTAGATAAATGTTCTCACACATGCACACTCGTTGGTATTGGGACTGCCTCAAAATTGGGCAGGTCTCCAGTTAGATAGATCATAGATACATGCCAATTTCTCTAGCTGAAACTACCAATCAATGAGTTTCCTTTATCTAACAGGATATAGAAATAAATAAAGAGAAAAAGAAAGAGAACATATATTCTAACTTAGATATGGATCATGATCAGTCTTCTTGAAATAGAACTTTTTGTGGGTGGGGTGGATTTAGATGAATTTAAATTATGATGACGCATTAATATATCAATCGCTGCAGCTCTGTTATTATGGCCTGTCATTGCTTTCCTCGTTGTTTCAAATTTGCCATCTACTTCAAGCCTTAATGCCACAAATGGACACACAAAACTCAGACATGAGGTAATAGTTGTCCATCATGGAGCTGTTGCCACTGATGACCGTCGATGTTCTAAGATTGGGGTGGATGTTCTCCGAGAAGGAGGGCATGCTGTGGATGCAGCAGTGGCTGCTGCTCTTTGTTTGGGGGTTGTCAGTCCTGCTTCAAGCGGCCTTGGTGGTGGAGCCTTTATGCTTCTCAGGTTAGCTAATGGGTTGGCAAAGGCCTTTGATATGAGAGAAACTGCTCCTATTCTTGCTTCTAAGGTACCTTCTTTACCATCTGAACCAAGATTTATTTACATGATGGATGATCATTGCATACAGTTTCCATTGATTATTATGTTATATGGTTGAGAGAAAGAAAATAAAGAGGAGAGCTTTTAGATGAAGAGAACAGTAAATGGAGAAAGAAATAAAGTAAAATTTCAAAATTTTCTCTTCAGAACTCTTCATTTCAAATTTCAAAATTTTATCTTCTCTCGTATTTTATTTCATCAGATAATAATGCTTATGTAAGCCTTAGATTGATTTTAATTTTATAAATCTTATAGTTGCTATAATGAATTCGATGAAATCATTCTTCTGTGTTTTATCCACTTTTTCAGAATATGTATGCTGGCAATGCTACTTTGAAGGCGAAAGGTGGCCTCTCTGTAGCAGTCCCTGGAGAACTTGCTGGCCTTCACAAGGTGTGGAAACAACATGGGAGGCTTCCATGGAAGAGGCTTGTAAAGCCAGCTGAGATTCTTGCTCGTCGAGGGTTTAAGATATCACCATACCTCCACATGCAGATGGAACGAACAGAGTCAGAGATATTGGAAGACACGGGTCTTCGTAGTATATTTGCATCAAATGGAAAACTCTTGCAGATAGGTGACATATGCTACAATAAGAAACTAGCAGACACACTCAGAACAATATCCAAGTCTGGTCCACAAGCCTTCTATGGCGGATTGGTTGGCCTTAATTTAGTTAGAGATGTTCAGAAGGCTGGAGGGATATTGACCATGAAAGACCTAAAACGATACATTGTTAAACAGAAGGAACCAATATCTACAGATGTTCTTGGACTAAAGATCCTTGGCATGCCTCCACCTTCAGGTGGGCCTCCAATGATGCTTGTAAGTCTATCTACTTCACTACATCGGTGTTCTTGTTAATATTTTATCGTTATATCTTATAATTTTCAAATGATTTAGACAATCTCTTCTTCTGTTACAGTTGCTGAACATTCTAGCTCAATATGAACTCCCTTCAGGTCTTTCTGGCTCCCTTGGGATCCATCGAGAAATTGAAGCTTTGAAACATGTATTTGCTGTGAGAATGAATCTTGGTGATCCTGATTTTGTAAATGTAACTGGGGTTCTTTCTGATATGCTTTCTCATAAGTTTGCTAAAATGTTAAAGAAAGACATTAACGATAATAAGACTTTTGGTCCTGGTCATTACGGTGGCAGGTAAGCTTCTAAATTTACTGCAAAACTACAATGCTCAACTATATTTTTTATTCCATAAAGCTTCATGCTTGCGCTAAACAACGAAATTATTTACATGCTATGTTTTTCTTTTATTCGACACACTAGTCTAAATGTGTTTAAGTGCACTCAGCCTTTGGAATATGTATGCTAAGAAAAATGCAGCAATTTCGTTGACAAATAATCAATCATGACTTGCGTGTCTCCTTGAAAAACTAGAGTTGTTTGTTAAATTTGTATTTTTTTTTAAAGGTTCAGTGAATTCAATTAACTGGCCAATCTATTTTTTCTGCTCACTGGTGTGCCAATACAGATACTACCAATATGGAATCTCAACTGTGCTGAATTTTCTTTCCCTCTTTACAGGTGGAATCAGATTCATGATCATGGTACCAGTCATGTAAGCATCATAGATCTTGAGCGAAATGCCATTTCTATGACTACCACCGTAAATGCATATTTTGGCTCAAAGATCCTTTCACCAAGTACAGGAATAGTACTGAACAATGAGATGGATGATTTTTCCATGCCTAGAAATGTTTCCAAGGATGTTCCACCACCAGCTCCTGCCAATTTCATCATGCCAGGGAAGCGACCATTATCATCCATGACACCGTCTATTGCCCTGAAGGTAGTCCTTGTGCAATATTTTACTTTCTAAACTTGGGCTATCCTGTTCCACTTGTAGAAGAGTTAATGATTGATGTCTAAGACTACCCTAGTTGAGCTTTATCAAGAGAGGATTTTAGTAAACAATACTATCACTATGTAAGGAGTGATATCAAGCATATGAGAAAGCCTTGACCTCAGTGGTCATAAACCTGATCATCATAATTTAAGGTATTCGTATTGTTTCCTTGCAATAATTTATGTATATGCCTCTACAGGATGGGAAACTGAAAGCTGTAGTGGGTGCAAGTGGAGGAGCTATGATCATTGCTGGAACTTCAGAGATTCTTTTGAATCACTTTGTCAAAGGAATGGATCCTTTTTCTTCTGTAATGGCTCCAAGGGTTTATCATCAGGTATTGTATCTTAATTCTTTCTGGTTGCATGTTTTTTCTGTGTCTCTATTTGATAAGCTCTGATATGCACAAACTGATAAGAGTAGCTACAGATAATGAATGACAGCACTAAAACCAAGGAAAAGTATATCGCTTACTGATTAGAATTTAAGATTTCTAACTTGAATCACAACCACATTTATCTTTATTCTCCACAAACTTCTTCTCCTGGTTCAAACCCAGTTGTGCTCATAATAAGAATTTTTAGTCTTTATTTTGCCACCTGTAATTTTGAGATTGTCTCGTGTGACTATGAGGGCATACTTCTCTCAACTAATTTATCACTTAAGAGACTCTCATTATGTGGTTTTGGCAGCTGATACCTAACGTGGTTAATTATGAGAATTGGACAACTGTGAGCGGTGATCACTTTGAACTTCCTGCTGATATCAGGGCAGCCCTTAAAAAGAAGGGTCATGTCCTAGAGAGCCTTGCCGGTGGGACTATTTGCCAATTTATTGTTCAAGACATAGAGCCGTCCGGAAGTAATCAAGGTATAGGAAAGCTTGTGGCAGTGAGTGACCCAAGAAAGGGTGGTTTTCCTGCAGGTTTTTGAGATAATTCATTGACGTTGTTGCCTCTGCATCTCATCTCAGCAAGTTTTACTTTTTTATGCTTCCTCTGTTGGTGCAATTGGTAGCTGTAATTTTTAGAATGAGAACAAAAAATCTCCACATTGTTTTCTTGTGGGTATCTCAACAACTCCCCCGCTACGTTGTGTTTTCACATGGCTTATTGCTTTTGCATAGCTTGCTTTGAAATTCCAACGGATTGACTTCTGCAATAAAAAGAGATTCTTAGGTGTAAGAAAATGTTCTACACCATATTACTCAATGTGTGTTACATTAGTTATATGTGCCAGTAATTTTAAACGTACATGCTTTGATTCGCAAGGCTGAGAGAGAGACGGTCTTCATTAATCATGACTGGTATTGGTAGATTATATGTCTGTCATGAATCATGACTCAAACTGAGAATGCTGCTGTAACCATAAGAGATGTTAATTTGGGCCGGTAGATTTATTCAGGTTGGTCCACTGCAAGTCCAATTTAATTCGGGCAGTCGGACTGAATTTGACCCAGATTTGCTGGCCCAGTCACTCCTGTGCGGGCTAGGGTTGGCGAGGCTCGATTCAGGTCACTTAATATTTGAGCCGGGCTGATTCTGTTCATATGTTTTTGAGTTATGAAAAAATGACTTAAAGGGTTAGTTTGGGAAAGATAATTTCTATTTGATTTGTTTTGAAAATTAATTAAGTATTTAACTACATTAATTAATAATTTATATATGATTAAACACGTATCAAGTATCAAAATAAAAATAAATTATGAATTAAATATATGTAAATTATTAGTTAATGTAGTTGAATATTTGATTAATTTTTAAAAATAATCAAATGAGAATAAAAACTTTCAAGTTGACCCTATAAGTCATTTTCTCTTGAGTTATTTGGATTGGTAGCTTATTTTAACACTCCTACTTAGCTCAATTCCTTTTAAGGTCAAAGTATATTATAAATTTTAGCGAGAGTTCGGTAAAAATCAAATTCAAAACTTTTGAATCGATACAGTTTAATTTTACTAGTTGAGCAAACATTCAATAGCGGTTTGATAGCCATTTTAAGCATAAAAGAAAAAATATACCCACTTTGTAAATCATTGATATGAAAAAATGTTAATTATCCATGGGTTTGTAAAATGAGAGTTTTTTTGTTGTTGTTCTCGTGGTCATACAATTATTGTAAATCTAATATCGCTGTGCTGGCAAGCAAGTCATTCTTGCTGACTGGATGTCTTTATGCTCCTACCAATAAATCAATTATCGTTTCCCTGTTTTCTGCTTATCGATAAGATCCACTGATTCAATAATGAATCACCTATCTCTACCAGACAATGCCCAAGTGAGGTTGGTAGGGCTAGCCAACAAATTATACACTAATACTAAAACTTGTCTATCTGAAACTTGAAGAGTAAAGACAGCTTGATCCCATGATCTCATAACTCATACTCATCTCCTGCTCTGTCATCGCCACATCTACCTTTTTTCTGTCATTTTAGGACGACATGTGAATTTCTAGTAGCTGTCTCAGCCTTTCTTCTTGTTACGTGATTGTTGATTATTTTTTACTATATTAGAATTTGCTAGTATGAGTTAATTAAACTTATTACCTTTACTAAATGATTAACTTACCACAATTACATGATTTATATCATAATAAATATTTATTATTAAAGATTCCCCTTTTATGCTAAGAAGATAAGACAAATATCCTTGACCTCTTTAAAATAAATATTTAGACAGAATGATAGTTTTCGTCGGCAGATCAATTCTAATAACATTTAGGATCATTACATGATTATACTATTATTGTAAAGATATGATTATTTTGTATAAAAAAAATGTGTTTAATTTTTATCTACTGTCAGTGTAAAGTTTTTTTACACTGTCATCCAATCATGTGTTGTCAAATCAGTAAAAGAATTGACTATCATAATAAATATCTAAAAAATCTAACTATTTTAATGATTTGAAAACACATAATTAGATGACAGTGTAAAATTTTTTTACAATAACCGTGAATAAAAATTAAATCCAAAAAAATTACAATTACTTTTTATAAAATGTGATCATGTTCTTTAAGTGCACTTAAAGTGATCAAGTGGATTAAAAACCTTATTTGCCCCTTTTCTTTTGGCTAATGTCGGCATCAATACATTTGGCACATTTAACAATATAAATAATATTTTAATTAAAGAGTTTGATTTATTTTATTTTATTAATTATCTTAATTAATTATTTGGACAAAGTGGAGTCCCCCAATATCTTTACATGTTAAATTTTTTGATTTTTTTTATAGAACTAATCAATAGTAATTTAGAGTATAAAGATTTTGTTACCAACTAACTAGAACAACTCAAACTGAAATTTAAATTTAGTTCTTATTTTATAAAGATGAACTTACTTACTAGCTCAACCAACCATTCACTTGGTGATTTAAGAGATGATTTAATAACATAACTTCAGATTATTATTATATTACTCAACAAAAGTATTTGGCTTCTTTCCAAATATAATAAAATGAAATTGTTATAGTATTATAATAGATTTAGTGTCTAGGTTTTTAATTATTTACTAATTATTAATTTTATAATAAATATTTAAATTTTAATTAAATAAAAACAATAATTAATTAATCCTTCACAACTCATTTTATATCCATAAAAGAGCACCGAAATAATTCACATAATAAAATATCCAAATTGGCAATTCCACGTCAACATAGCCGAGATTCCTTGAAAACGCATGCGAGCGAAACATTACAAATAGATATGTGTTTTGAGTTTCAGCACAAAGGTCCTGTCTTTGCAGAAGTGGTCAGAGCCATGGCGATGCAAGGGATAGTGAAGAAAAGCATCGGCGTTTGTAAGAGGCTTTCTCCCTCTGCTGCCGGTGCTCTCTGTAAGGTTCCGTCTTCATCTTCTTCTTCTTTCAGCAGTTCCGCCGCAGCAACCGATAACATTGCTCAACCTCCTCAGCTTCCACCATTTGATTACGAGCCGCACCCATACAAGGGACCATTGGCCGATGAAGTTTTTGCCAAACGAAAAAGGTTCCTGGGTCCTTCCTTGTTCCACTACTATCAAAACCCTGTGAGTCTCCAAATTTTAAGCAACCTTATCAATTATGAGTTATCATCAACTTTTTGCTTTCTCTCTCTTCCCTTTCCTTTTGCTGAAAAATCGAATCAAAGGAATAAACTTTTTGTAATATGTGAAAATGGGTTTCTGCAATAATTATCAAATGTTAATGGGATTATTAGTACTCATATTTTTTCCAGGTACCTGTAGCCAGTTATCAAGCATATTAATTATTAAGTATATTTAACAGATTTTTAAATATTTATTATTATGAAAATAATTATCAGATGATTGTGAACTCAATTTGGTTACCATACCCATAAAGCTATCATACTAACTACCAATGTTAATTTTTACACTGAGAACAGCAAATAAATTTTAAAGCAACCTCATCATCAACTTAATGTAGATTGTGTGGACTTTGCACAATGTGGGACTTTTTTTCCTTGTTGATCTTTAAGCTTTATGCATTATACTCAAGAACTGATTTCTGATTCAAATTTCAATCATGTATATAGCTTAACATTGTCGAAGGCAAGATGCAATATCTATTTGATGAGAGTGGCAGGCGTTATCTTGATGCTTTTGCCGGAATAGTTACTGTTTCTTGTGGACATTGCCATCCTGAAGTTTTGAATGCTATCATGGAGCAGAGTAAACTTCTGCAGCATGCTACAACCATATATCTGCACCATGCAATAGCTGATTTTGCTGAGGCGTTGGCATCAAAGATGCCTGGAAACCTTAAGGTCAATTTTCTCTTATTATTTGTGTTTATTTCCTATTTCTAAATGTAGACTTTTGAGAGTGTGATGCTAGTATGATTGCATAATGCCTCACCACCTTGATATCTCATGTCTCTAGTACTATGCCCTGATTTAGTTTGACATTGGTATGCTTTCACAATAGCAACAGTTTCTCCATGTCACTAATTTATGTTTTACTTCTCCCATTTAATAATATTTTAGTGAATGAGAGGAAGGGAGAGGGGGAGCCTATCTGCTAAAGGCATTCATTGGGGGAAAAGCAATCATCAATTTTATAGTGTGCTAGATTTCATTCAATGTGGAACAATAATCTTCAACTACACAATTTTAAATTGCAGGTTGTTTATTTTGTAAATTCTGGTTCAGAAGCAAATGAATTAGCAATGCTGATGGCCCGTTTATATACTGGTAATCTTGGTATGATTTCTTTGAGGAATGCATATCATGGGGGGAGTTCTAGTACAATTGGGCTGACTGCTCTGAACACGTGGAAATACCCAATACCAGAGGTTTGTCCATATATTTTATCACAAGGTTTCAGTTGGTTGGTTGATCCTGCCCCAATACCCAATCTGAATTATTAGCTGCATATATATATATACACACACACACACCACTCACTGGCAGTGTAACCTATGGGATCCCTTTTTTCCTAGTATTAGTGCGTGTTTGAATGAGCTGTGAAAAAAAGATTATGTGAAAAATCGATTATATGTATAATCGATTTTCAAGAAACTCAATTATGTGAAAAGTAATTTATGTTTGTATATGTTAATTCATAATCGATTTTATGATAAAGAGTTTTGTTTGGATTGTATAAAAGAATCGCTTTTATGTTTTAAATTTCCAAAAGATGTATGAAATGATTGAAAAAGTTATTTGATTGAGGGCAAATAAGTATTTCTCTCTTAAAGCTTTTGAAATAATCTAAAATCAAATAATTAAGTAACTCATAGGATTCAAGCTGGGTGGACAAAATGGAGAAATGCTTCGGGTGTTATTTGTGACCGCAAGATACCTCTCAAGCTAAAGGGAAAATTTTATAGAACAGCTATAAAACCGGCAATGCTTTATGGTACCGAATGTTGGACGGTAAAATGTCAACATGAGCATAAGTTAAGGGTTGCAGAGATGAGAATGTTGCACTGAATGAGTGGACATACAAGAAAAGATAGAATTAGGAATGAGTGCATTCGAAAGAAAGTTGGAGTAGCACCCATTGATGAAAAGATAACAGAGTCTCGCCTAAGATGGTTTGGTCATGTGAGGAGAAGACCAATAAAAGCTCCGGTGAGAAGAATTGATAAGTTGGAGGATAGTCCTTTAAAGAAAGGTAGGGGTAGACCACTGACAACACTAAAAGATATCATTAAAAAAGATCTTGAAATCAATGGTTTATCTGAAAGTATGGTTTATGACAGAGCACAATGGCGTCGTTTGATCCATGTAGCCGACTCCACCTAGTGGGAAAAGGCTTTTGTTGTTGTTGTTGTTGTTGTTTAAAAAAGCTGTTTTTAGTTATGAAAAAATAATCTTAACTTATAATCAATTTTACACACTTTAAACAAACAAGATAGATTTTAGATAAAACACATTTTTATTGAAAAAAAGCGATTATTCTAAAAAATTAAGCATTTCCAAACATGCTCTTATTCTAGTCGTGGTTGCAACTGTAGTAGATTTTTTTCCCTTTTAACTTGTCTAATCACTCGAAGTTCACTTTGTCAAGATTCGGAGAACCAAATTTACAATAAGATCAACTCAAGTCAAAATTTTATTTTTCTTATTTTGACTATTTTTAATTTCAATTTGGAAAAATATGAAATTTGTTGCTGAAATTTTGTGTCATCATTGATTTTCTTTGTTCAGTTTTTAAGGCATAAGCAAACCAACTATGGAAATACATTTGCAAGTACTCACTCCCTGCTAGTCTAGTTGTAATTATACCATTGTGAATGATGTATTCATTTTTATATTAAAGACAGTGAAATACCAATTATTCTTAACAATATTTTAAACCTTTAAGGGCGAAATTCATCACGTTGTGAATCCAGATCCATACCGTGGAATCTTTGGCTCTGATGCTAATAGTTATGCCAAAGACGTGCAAGATCATATTGATTATGGCACTTCAGGAAAAGTTGCTGGATTTATAGCTGAAACAATTCAGGTATGCATAATATATCATATTTAATGATTAAACTTTATAGTGGTATTAAAACCCTGCCTTGTTCTGGTTTTTCTATTTTTGTTTTCCTCATGGCTTATTCTAGGGAGTTGGCGGAGCAGTTGAACTGGCACCTGGGTACTTAAAATTAGTCTATGACAGTGTACACAAGGCTGGTGGTGTCTGCATTGCTGATGAAGTGCAAACTGGGTTTGGTCGCACAGGAAGCCATTATTGGGGATTTGAGACACACGGTGTCGTTCCTGATATAGTTACCATGGCAAAGGTCTATTCCATAATCTCATCTTTTTTTACTAAATCCTGGCGACCTTGACACCTTAATCATGCAATTGAAGTGCAACATCATCAGTCTGTTATGATATATATATATATATATAATCATAACTTAATATTTTTCCTTTAATTGTTTTGGCTTCAGATTTTTTTTCCTGGTATCTTTTCAGTATACTATGTATTTTGTTCAAGCTTTTCCTTTAGGTAGGACTGATTTCGGTGAAGTGCCTCATATGTCTTCCATATCTTCTGCAGTCATTCCATTGTATCTCATGTTAATATGTATCAGGGAATTGGCAATGGTTTGCCATTAGGAGCTGTAGTTACAACTCCTGAAATAGCAAGTGTGATGGCCCAGAAGATTCAATTTAATACTTTTGGTGGGAACCCTGTCTGTTCTGCTGGGGGACTTGCAGTTCTGAGGGTTCTTGATAAGGAGAAGCGTCAATCTCATTGTGCTGATGTTGGTTCTCACTTGCTCGAGCGCTTGAGATCTCTTATGCAAAGACATGAAAGTATGTCATTTTGAAGCCAACATCCCTGAAATATTTAGTTTATTTTCTTTCTAATACAGTTTTCTTTTAGGAAACATTTGCCCTTTCTAGCTATCTATATATATATTTCGATAGAGATAGGCATAAATTTTGGGTTGAGGGGCTTTGGTTGCTCAACTTGGGTCTGGGGACTGCTCTGTTAGAGTCAGTATGGAGCTGTATCATGTGTTATCCACGTGACTGTTTCTCATGTTACTGCTATTTTATTGATTATTCTCTTAATTATTATATACTGTGCCAGTCATTGGAGATGTGAGGGGAAGAGGCTTAATGGTGGGGATAGAGTTTGTTACCGATCGAAAAGAGAAGACACCTGCAAAGGCTGAAACTGCGGTTTTGTTTGAAAGACTTAGAGGTAAGCCATCCCTCCCTCCTCCCTCAATAAAAGAAAACAGATTGAGAACAAAAACAGTAAACATCCATTTTGTTCCTTAAAAAATACAAGTGTATCACTCATCAGTTTGGTCCTCTAATAATAAATACATTAAAATGGTCCTTCAGTGTCAATTTTTGACATCAAATTGGTCTCTCGATGTCAATTTTTGAGGACCAATTTGATGTATTTATTATTGAATGACCAAACTAAAGACACTTATATCTTTAGAAAATCAAAATGAGTATTTACAAAAAAAAAAAAAAAAAAAAGGCCCGAATCGGTTCTTGTATATGAAGCTTTTTTTTACCAAAATTTCTTCCAAACATACTAATCATTTACTTGCTTATGAATTGAAGAGCTTGGCGTTCTAGTTGGGAAAGGAGGGCTGCATGGAAATGTTTTTAGGATTAAGCCACCAATGTGTTTCACCAAAGATGATGCAGGTATAATTCTGTCCTGGAACCCTTTAACTAAGATGTGGAGTCCAGATTCTTTCGTCAAGTCTTAGAGCAGAATGTTGTTTCACAGTTTTCACTGACTGGGTCCTGATGTGCAGATATTGTTGTGGATGCCTTGGACTATGCTATATCGAAGTTGTGAAATTTCCACCTGGAGTCGAGATGATTATCAGATTATGTATCCTGCTAGCATGAAATGAACTGGTGGATAAATTGAACCAAATTTCTATAAGGAAACAAAACATACAATTTTATATATTTCACACACTGTGTTTTTTTCTTTTCTTTTCTTGCTGATGTATATTTCGCATATAACAATGCAATGCTCACCCCGTTGCAAAGTGGATTTTCTTCTCGTAGACAGTTGACATTATAAATTAAGCCACTAAGAGTGGGCTAGTCGCGAGGAGCTTAGGTAATTTACATGAAGTCAAAAGTTCAAACTTCAAAGTCACCATCATACCAAAAAAAAAAGTTGACATTATAAATTGAATGTGGACTGTGTATATTTTTGGTTTCATGATATCAGTAAGTCAGTAAGATGCATGGGTGCCGTGCACTGGGCCCCAAGAAAGTGTAACTAGAAATTAGTACCTAACTTGAGTATATTTTTAAGGCTTTAGTTAGTTTCATTAAAAAATATGATATTGCAATTTTTTTTATGAGAATATAAAAAAGGGTTTTATTAAAGAATTTGTAAATAATATATTCAGTAAAAACATTTTTTCTTCAGAAAATGATATTATACTCATTTAATTTATTTGTACATAATTAATTTTGGAACATCATTTTTACCTTAACTGTAAGGTACACTTTTCCCGATTATCATCATGTTACTTATATTTTATAAAACAATAAATTATTGCTTTTTTTTTTATTTCACTTTGTATTTTATTCAATAGAATACATCTTATTGTACTTTAAAATAAAAGGATCTTATTCCCAACATATTTTACATCGACTGAAAAGATTTTTTTTACTGTTATTGCGTTTCTATAATAAGTGCAACAAAATAATTATTTTTCACAATTAAATATAAATTTTAAAAATATTAATAGAATAATTATAGACATTATTTTTAAATTAGTCAGCTAAAAATCTCATTATCTACTCTAGCTCAGTTTTTCTATATATAACCGTAGGCTTTGGCTTGCTACTTTATGGGATACTTAATCCCTATAGACATTTTTTTTATAATGCGACACTAAGATTCAAATTTATTACCTCCTATAAATTTTATCCAGATTCTTTACCGTCACTCATAGTGGATTCTTAAAGAAAGGTTTCTTTCACCTTTTAGTTTGTTCTTGTACATTTCTTGAAGGATGTTTTTGAGCTGCGCGTTAGAGGCAGAGAAATGACATATACAATAAAACCTTAACCGCAACTTGCAGGGCCTTCATCATGACAATATTATCTCTACATCATGGATGCATCTTGGATAGAAACTCAAGCATCCATCGAAGAAAAATGAAGAGTTACGATGGATATTATTAAGCGCTATCACATAAGACAGATATGTCCCAAAGAAAGAGTCGATTCATTTTCAATACACACAACTTCATATTATACACATTTTACATGACCAACTTCCATAGAGACTCACGACAGATTCTAAATATTTCATTTTGCAACAATCCAATATACACCATGCGCCCAAAATTAATTTATTTACAAACTCGTATACATAAAATGAGCAGTCATATTTACAACTTCTCCATAATGCAAGACTGCTGAAAAATGTGAGCAGCCTGGACCACACATTATAGTGGTTTTGACGCTCTCAGCCAAAGAAACTTAAGTTCAAGGTGGCACTGGCCACATATTCATCACGTTCAGATTGCAAGTTTGCTGCTCTTCTATACAGACTAAGCAGGTTCACGGGGGCGATTTGACCAAAGTGAGCTCAAAGCCCTCAGGCGTTGGAAATATTCCCCCAATGCAAGCAAGCATCGAGCTGCCTGACGGATTGTAAGTATTCGAGACATTTGCTGCAAGGTTTCCTGCCGAAGATGGTCAGCCTGTTTGACATGAAGCTTGGTTAAATTTCCAATAGCCAAGCTAAAACTTTTTAAAGTGGTAATGTATATAGAAGTTGGAGGTCCTCAAGGATGGTTATGTTTTTCATTCATTATCATTACAACATAAAGCACCACTAACTTAATGATCGAACATCTATAGGCATCCGGCGTGATTCTACCTAAATTTAAAATAGTAACATAAATACTTAGTAAAAAATTGCCAAACAAGCACTCTAATAATGTTCAAGTTCTATGGTTAAAGGTTTTGAAGTAAACGAAAAACCACATCATTGTAATGGATGAAATTCGAATGCTTAGGGAAATGACTTGATTCCAAAATCAAGTAGTTAGAGGATGCTAATAATAAATCATAAATGTCTTAATTCTCAGAAATTCAGATACAATGAATATATATATATATATATATATATATATATATATATATATATTGCCAACCTTTGAAATGATTGATTAAATGGATGCTTTTGGCTTCTACTGAGGATTGCTTTAGAAGGATGAGTCTTTTCAGGGTTACATGTTAAATGTGCATCCTCACTAAGAATATGATATTATTGAAAATTATTTTATGAAATTTTTTCCTTATAGTTTGGCATCAAATTATGGGCATAACTACACATTCAAAATAGATTTAAAATCAATTTCTTTATAGAACAATATATAGAATTGCAAGATGTATAAGAACAAGTTTAAATATGAAACTATTTGTCAATAGCTCCATGATTACTAGCTGCAAATCACCTCAACAGTACAAATAAAATGAACAGTTGACATGGCCAACTAACCACCTCTGATCCTATTTCATAGGACCCAAATCATGAGATTTAGAAAAGCATCATCCTATACTGTTTTTTATTTTCCTTTTTTGAACCTATTGTGTTTGGGACACAACCGTACACGCGTAGAAAAGAAGCATAGAGCAGAAATAAGAAAATGGCCAAGTTACCCAATCCAAAAGGCTTAAGAAAACACATGTTGTGGGTAGACACACACAAACAAACACATGTAGTGGATTCAGAAAGTACATTTACTCAGCACATACACAAACATTTCTTATTTTTGAATAATACACGTACATACAAGTTACAACCAGCAGAAGGCATCCTTTCATTAACATGACATGTGAAAAGGAAAGTCTTATTAAATTGAAAAGTAATGGCTATCAAGAAAGAGGAGTGTATTACCTGGTTCACAAAGCTCACCAGAGCTTCCAACTTCTCCATTGCAGTAGCCATCTGCGGAATGTAAGTTCCTTCAACGAGTTGTCCAGCTGCTACACTTTCAGCAAGTGTTTGCTGGAGTTTCTCCATACCTTGTGAAAGGGCATCTTCTGCTTGCTGACATGATTGTCCAAGGTTACAAACATCCAACCGTTGTTGCTCTGTCAAGGGTTCAATCAGAGGAAGAAGAACCTGCAATTATAATAAAGTTGTTGGCATGCATCATATATTACAAGCTTATATTATGCCATAGTAGAATATGGCAACAGAAATAATCCCAAGTTAATCAAGTATCTCAATAAAGCTCTTCTTAAAATGTTAAATGCAGGTGTGGAGATGCAATTCTTGATAAAGGCAAGAAGTCAAGACAAAATCTAAATATCACCTCTTGCTGGACCCTGCTCTCTGGGACCATCACTGACAGAGTGATAGCCATTTGAAGTACAAGAAGCATTCCAGTAGATCTTGCCTAATGTATAAAAACTGTAATAAATGAATGCAGTTTCAAATTTCCCCTATTCTATCTCTCAATCAGTCACTAGAAGATGCTATTAATCAAAACCCAATAATAATGAGGAACTCCTTAAAGACAGTGACTGAATTATCGTGCATCTGTTGGCATTAAAAAAAAAAAGACGACTTTGTGCTTTAAGAAAGCAAACTCTTGAAAAACAAAGGAAACTATCCAATCATATCTTCAAACAACACAGAAACTTCCCTCTGTCTCTCTCTCTCTCCCTTCTCTCTCTCTCTCTTTCTCTCTCTCTGATAACACACTTGCGTATATCAATTTAAAAATGACATACTTTTATTATTATTTTGTGTCTATTTACAGAATGTCAGAACCCAAAAAGCTGTATGGGATAACCCATCCTAGTTTTTGGAGATCAAATTAAATTTAGATCCTACAAATTCCATGAATAATTTTTTCAGCTTCTTTCATTCATTAGATATGAACCATCACCTTTAGAAGCTCAGAGGGGCGAAAGCCTCCAATCCACAAGAAAAATCTTTCGGCTGTTGTTTTCCACATACCGGACATAACATAGAAAACATCTGCTTTTGCAGCAGCAGATTTCATGCGAAAGATTTCAGCATAGTGGTTCATTATACCATCTACCAGTATCCTGAGCTCTATGTCACCAATATGAGCATTTAAAGCACTTCTCAGTTCTAAGATTTGTCTGTTTTGCTCTTCCACCCAGTGTCCATACTCCATCTCGAAGGTTGCAATTCCTGCAAATTGGGTACGCTTAGAATGCAAAAACTAATTCGAAAAAATAGTATAATACAAGATGAAAACATAATCGAGGAAAACTGAGAATAAATATTATATTAACCAAAATGAACTGTGTAAAGCTTACATGACACCAAGAAAATTTCCAAACAATTCAAGAGTTGCAGTTAGATTCCTGAAAGTTGTGCTTAGGGCTAACATAAGACACTTATTTTCAAGATGCATTCACATTTATCTCAACTTACCGACAATTTAAGACTATAGTCTTGTAAAACATCCAGGCAATGTAAGCAGTCAAACAAAGAAAGGGTAGGAGGTAGGACAGACTTTAATGTATGAAATTAGATAATCTAGTTTGGCAGCAGATATCAAGCTGAATAGATATAACCCTTCCTACAGGCACACAGTGGGTTTTAAACTTTCTGTCATCTTCTGGAAATTTGGAAGAAGAAGAATGAATTCAGAGTTACAAAATTGGTTATGATTTGAAACCAAAAGGTTGCCACAGGACTTGAAGAAGACATCTCTGAATATTTTGAGAAGGAAGATGCTAAAACAAGATTTTAGACATCGATATATTATGTAAGTGATTTAGACACAATTAAAAAAAACTGAATTCACCACAGAATAAAATTAATTTTTTAAAATGAAAACATTAAAAAGATATGGAATAAGAACAAGAAACAGAAAAACCCAAGTGCAATGACAAATGAATATCTAGCAGTAGTAGCATAATAATAAACAAACCTGAATTTACAGATCCAGCAAAACCCAGATGATTAGAATCCAATCCGCCACCTATATACAATCCCTGCAGTTTTGTTGCCTCAAGATATTAGAGAAAAGGGAAAAAAGAAGAGGATATTGATCAACATAAAGTGATCCACTGCAGAAACTACAAGTATATTAACTCATCTTCCTCACACCTGCTGTCTTGCACGGTCAAGCTCTTGCTCTAACTGCATCAGCTTCAAACGACTTGATTCTAACTGCTGCACATAGGCCTGTAAGGCAATATCAGAAATCACTTGTGTCAAAGGCCGACTCTCCTAAAAGCTTAAGTTGTTAGGTGAATGCCCAATATTGATTTTATATCTCTAACATGCCCCTTCATGCAAGAGCCCAATAGACTTGAAGCATGGACAATGCTCAAGCACTCTCTACCTTGTGCTGAAATTCAATTTTATTTAGAAGAATTGGGGGGTGTTAGGTGAAGGCCCAAGATTGGTTTTATATCTCTAACAACTTGAAAATTAGTATATCTAAACACTAGTTGCATGTATGAGTGTATGAAATATCTATCAATGTATAACCATTCAAACCTTTTTCCGCAAACGACTTTTACGAGCAGCCTCTCGATTTTGTGCAAGACGTCTTTGTATCTGCATCTTTTGTCATGTTAGATTCCTATTTATCTTTCACCATATAGGCATAAAAAGAGTACGAATACATGCCAGACATCCAAAATCTGGAAGCACGGGATCTCTTAATTTGCATTGCATACAGATTCCATAGAGTCCAAAATGGCAGGTCTAACATGCTTTTTATTTTCACCCTAAATTTATACATAAAGCTAAAGATGGAGGCAAAAGAAAAGTGGAAACGCTGTGCCTTTCCATGCCAAAACGTCACTAAAGATTCTGTCCATAGTTTTAAATGGTTTGAATACAGCTACGATCTATCACATTATACAACACCATACAGAATGAGCTTTGAAACTTCAAAATGACAATATATCTAATGCTAGCATTAGTTACAAAACAAATTTCCCAGTTAAAGAAACTTGTAATGGTAAAGCACAAAAATATCTACATCTGCATTCAGAGACAATTTGAGTTGACTATTGCACTTGCAGGAAGTATTCAAGGGTTCCCAAATAGATATTAGTTCAAATTAGTAAAATACTCTCAAGAAGTAACCCTTCTTTCTTTACTGCCGTTTGGGGGAAAGGGAGGGCAGATAGGCAATGGGTTTGCATAACATGCTCTTACCTTTTCAGTAGGTTTATTAGCTTCTTGGTCATATTTGTTAGATGTTCCCAGTATTCCATGAGAAGCATCCTCTGACTATGTATTAAACAGCATAAATGAAGTTGCTTAGTAGGCAGAATAGGGAATTCTCATTTGCCAAAAAACAATGCACAAATTTTATAAACTTGCACCTGACTATCTAACTTCATGTCCGCCTCATCAAGTAAGGGCACAGATGCACTTAAATTACCATTACTTTTGAAGCTTTCTCCCCACATACTAATCTGGTGGATAGGATCATATACACCCATCCTTCTCGAGGAAATGAACTGTGTGGATGGAGAATTCATGCTCTAAGGACTTATAAGTGCAGCAATTCAATCAGCATTCAACACATACATATATAGCAAACTGCTGTTAAGAAGAAAAAAAAATGCATTAAAGTTCAATCAATCATAAAATGCATTAAAGATTGTAAGCCAAATGCATTCACTGAAAGATTAATAATAGAAATAATTAGCAAGGAAAAAAGAAAACAAATAAGAATCAAAATGGCCATTTATATTTAAGGACTGTAATGGGTGCAGTGCACCATAAGAAAATTGTGAAAAGCTGAAGAAATCTTTTGCTGTCATCATGTTATAAGAATGCAGTAACAGAAATATTATAGTACTATACCCTACTAAGTACAAATCATAGTGTATACACCATCAACAAATAACATTTGTCACAAGGAACAAAAACCAGGACAGTGCAAAACAGTCAGTTTGATTGTTATGACCAGAAGAAACCTCCAAGTATATGATATAACCAGTCCATAACAAGAAATTACACAGATAGATAAAATGAATGTAGAGGATGAGTGAATTTTAAGAAATATTACTTGTTTAAACAAATTAATCCGAACTCTTCTGGAATACTACTGAAATGTGGACAATTATGTGTTTTGTAAGCGAAAAAGACAGAGAAAAGCTAATGGTGTCCGCGACTTGCAATCATGACAGAGTTGCAAATGCTACACCAGACCATCCTAAGTCCTAACCAAAACGTTGCCTAGCACTGAAGATGGTGTGTGACAAGAGTAAGCTATGCAGCTTAAGGACTAAAAGAGCTAGCGTTGTTGCAGGACGAGAAATCTATGAGCAAGAAATAATAAAATAGTAGAACTTAGTCTTCAACTTCATACTTTAGGTGTTCCTGCATCATAGTAGGAGGAAGAAACAAAAAAAGATATGAAAGGGTTGCTGACAATTAAGTTTCGGAGCGCAGAATCAAGCAGTGGGATCATATGGCGCCATTATTTCAACTTTTATAATACCGGAAGAAGTACGGTGAGAGAGAGAGAGAGAGGGGGGGGGGACAATTTGTTAATTTAATTGCTAACGATCAACAGTAAATAAATGGAATCTTTAATCTCAAGAAAATCAAGATAGCACCAGCGCAAAAGTACCACAAAAAAAGCATAATTATTTTTACGAATCCATGCTTTAGTTTCTTCCTTCATCTCAGCCACGTTTGAACAACAACAACAACAATATACAAGTATACAACACTTACGCAACAGATTCTAGAATACCATTTTTCCATCCAAAAAGGCAACAAGCCAAAACATCAGTTTTGGTATACATAGGAAAGCAAAACCAAATCCTCTATATATAATACCCTTTTTCTAAAGACAACAAAACTTGTAAGAAGAAAGTAGTGGTGATGATAGATGAACTCAAATAGAAAGAGAAAAGGCCACTAGTTCAAAACAAAAACCAAGCATCTACTTATGTCATATTTGGTTGGCAATTACAAACAGATTTTCTTCCTTCCTCGTATTCCTCGGCAGTTAAATTAAATGGATTAAAATTCTCAAAAATAAAAAAAATAAAAAAGAAAAGAAAATTGAAAAGGGAGAATAAAAAGCGGAACCTTTGAAAGCTACTTTGAGAAATGAGAAGCTTCTTTTTCCCGCTCAAATCTTCATGCCACCACAAAAAAAACCAGAACGCAAACCCTTACTATGGTAAGCTCACATCAATGCGTTGGGAAGGAAGACGACTGCTTGAAGAAAGAGAGCCTCAAACTTCAAATTTTATTATATAATAAAAAAATTGAAATGGATTTTATTATTATATTATACTTATAATAAGATAATAATTAAAATTAAAATTAAAAATTGGAGACTTTGTGTTTGTGCTTTGTTATTGGAGAGTGCAACTTGTATTTTTGTGCGTGTTGGTTGTGTTGCGTTGTGTTGTGTTGTGCTACAGAGAGTCAAAGATTTCACAATAAGGTAAGGTAAGGTAGGAGTCGCAGTCATGGTCATGTTTCCATTCCACTACCGCTAATGTGCGCACCAGGTAGATCCGAACTGTACTTCCCATCGCTGACGTCATTTACCGGTCCCTACTCCGCCGGCGACCGGTGATTTTCATTTTCAGCCCACAGCTTTGCAGCTATAAATACTGTACGCGCCAAGGTAGCACGTGGTTCGTAACGCGGGAATGCTTTCTCACGTGGCTCTCCTATTCTAGAGCGTGTCTTTCACTCTCCTTGATAGCATCTCATCGATCTTTTCTTTTATTTTTTTGCTGTGGGTAACGTAAACGAACCCGACGGTTATTTCACAGCGCCAAACTATCTTTTGCTCCCAGTAATTTGATTTGCTATTATTATATTTACAATTTTGAATTTTTTTTTTTTTTAAACTCTTTCTTTTCGACAAAGGTATAATTATTTTTTATAATTAATAATAAATATTTGTCGATACATTTCATTTAATTGGGCTATTATTATTTTACAGCAATTGTTAAGGAATAAAAAAATATTTAATATAAAAATAAAATATTTAATATCTCAAAAATTTAAAATAAATTAATTTTTTTATTTAATAATTTAAAATATTTATTATGAAATATTAAATAATTTTTAGATAATACCAAACACGAATAACAAGATTATTATTTTATTTTATTTTTAAAAAATAAAATACATGATTAAATATTAATCATTAATTATTAAAAATGTTGATACCTTGAAAACAAAGTTATTGAAGAATGTTTTATTAATTTAATAAAATAATGAAATATCAAATGAATATTTTAAAAATTTTCAGATAGAAAATAAAATAATCTTACTCATGAGTTCTTTTTATCAATTTTAAATATTTATTATTAACCGTTCAAGTTATATTAGGTCTCTTTAAAACTGTTTAATCTGGTTTTCGAACTTCTTTTAATTTATAAATCAAGAGATTTACTATTAACCTGTGCTTTTGAATTTTTCTTTTCTAGTTTGTTATTATCGTTCAATTTGTCCTACATATTTTAATTTATTTCTTATTGACTTTTTTTTATTTATAATAATAGCATTCTTACTTTAAATTTATTGTCATTATCAAACATCAATCACGAAATTTTATCAAATGATAACTTAAGTAGAATGCTCCAGCTAACAAGGTACCACCAATACTACAGAGTCAACAAATTATGAAATCTATATGATTGATCAAGGTGGTGTAGAGTATGTAGAGTAGAACAGGACATCGCCTTCACACGAGATTGACAAACCTAATCATTTTAATAAGTTTTTCATGTCTTACTTAGCCAGTTAGCCTTACATTTGGCTGTTATCACGTATTGCTTTTCATGCCCTTATAAAATTATTAACAAATACGAATATGAAAGTAAAACATTCACAATATCATTATTATTTTTAAAATCCAATACTTGCGTAGATTATTTAGGAGGGGGGAAAGTCTGACTTACATGAGAACTAATAGTTCCTTACCTTTGTGGTAAATATAAGTTAGGCTAAGGAATTCGAATAATGAAGATTTCAAAATGCAGAATACTTCTATTTGGCTAATCTAATGATTCGATGCATCCTAATCCACTTTTAAGTTTTAACCATTGACCTCCATCATATATATATCAAAAGCATTATTATGACTAATAAATTAAAGCATCTAATAAATAATATTAATAATTAAAAGGTAATATTTTATAAACTACACTTTACATATATGTAAACTTATAATTATTTTTGTACAATTTATAAATTTATGTAATATTATACTAAATTCTTATATAAATACAATGCAATCTTCATACTATTATCTTTTATTTTGTCTTATTTAATATTATTTAATTTAAATAAAATTATCTAACTAAAATATATATTAAACAAATCATTCGTTATTAATATTTAAATGAAAGAGCGGTAGTATTTAATATTATCATTCATTATTGTCACTCTTTATTTAATATTATATCAATGCTAAGAAAAAACAAGTGTAAAAGAAAGCTTAATTACAGTTGTAATCCCTTTAATTTCAATAAATTTTGATTTTGGTCCCATAATTTTAATTACAACATATTATTTTCGTATTTTAAGATTAATACAATTAAATTATAATAATTTTTAAATTAATGAAATTAAATTCCATGTTAGATTAATGGAGATTTAATTGTAGCACTTTTTAAATTATGAAGATGACATTATAACAATTAGAAATTTGAAATTTGAAAACCAAAAGTGTAATTAAGGCATAAAAAAGTATGCATTTAGTTAGTAGTATACAAATATCATTTCTTCCAAACAAAAAAAAAGCCTCCCAACGTACCCCGATTACCCAATGCCATGAGCAATTCTTCCATAGTTATGCAGATTCAAATTAGTTCTTAAATGTAATGTTACAGGATTTAGATTCTTTTATGTGAATTTTTTTTTATATGACACGGTCATGTAAAATGAGAGAAAAACATAAATTTTGTATGAGGCCCCACATCCTTACACATCTCATAAGTTTTGTCTTGTACAAAACTTATTTGTCTATCTTTCTTTACATAATCTTATTATGTAAAAAAAATCATATAAAAATATCTAAACCTACTACAACCTATATGATATGATATTGCATACAGGATAAATAAACAATTCCACAATGCTACGCTATGCCGCGCGCACAAACTTCCCTGTGGAGACAAAAGGGTTCAAAACTCACTCGTTAATTGTTATCTACATGTCATCCTTTTCCTTTTTGTCTTTCCATGTGATATTTTAATTAGCAATCCCTACAAACCGCAAACCTCTTTTTGATATTGGCCTTTCAGATCATGTTGGGACGAGAATGACGATCCCACATTTTAGTTCCTTTCCTACGGGATGACTTTTATTTTTTGTGCATCCTTCGGTTATATTCTCCAACCATAAACCTAAATGAAATTTAAAAATTGGGTGATGCGAAAATAGTCATATATATGCAAATTCTAAAGGGTCAAAAGATGGGAGAGGGAGGAAGCGATAAACTTATGATTGCTTCCGTGAATTTGCAGGATTCTGGACCCTGCTATAGAAGTTCTCGTTATGATTTTGGTTTCTATGTTTTACCCAACTTTATCTCAAAAAGAAGTTAAAAAGAAAAAGGAGTTACAAACTGCTTACAAATAGAAGACATTGAGATGCCATGAGGCTCTTTTGCTTGATGATCAGGTACAGCTTGAGTTCAAACTCCGTATACAATTTCATTTCCTTTAGCTCTTTTAAATTAATTGTTTTTTTTAGCTTTAAAGTATGAAATGTGAATAATGCATAAATTCATTTCACATTATTCTAAAATTTAATTTACTTAAAAAGAATAAAAACAACAATTATCGAATTTTAATCACTTAATTGTAAAAGTTATGTTAATATGTTAATAATCACACCTCAACCTAAAATATGAAGTCCTAATAACACTAGTATTATCATACATAATACATATTACTGTAAACATCACATATTTTTTACACTATTATTTAATAATAAAATATTATACTATTGTAATGACCAAAAAAAATATTTATTATAAAATTATTGAACAATGTTTTAAAAAAAATTATGTAGTTAACTGATTCTATATTTGTTTCACTAATAATAAATAACAATAAATCGTTCCTTAATAAGGTTGGTACAACCTTCCTATTTTTTTTAATGCAAGTTTACCTCTGCGTATCACTTTAAAATAAACCTTATTTCCTAACTTTGGAATCCAAATCTGCCTTGGCACTCTTTTTGCTTTTAGCCATATCTATATATAAAGTTTCAAACCAAACAGCATAAGTAGGCCCAACATTCCCCAATTTGACAACCCACACTTTCTTTTCCCATTTTCTTTTCACTTGTTCTCTTTGTTGCTGAGTTTTTCCTTGTGATTAGATGGGAGATCCAATCATACTTATTTTTTTTCAATAAGTAGACAATTAAGCAAGGGAAATACAAACCTTTCTATCTTATTTAATTTTAGGGATTTTCTTAGCTACTCTTAATTTTTTATATTTTTTATTATTAGAGTCTAATCTAAATGCATCTAAAACTTGGTACTAAATGTTTAATACTACTGTACAATTCCTCTTATTATAGTTAAAAGACTACTGTATAAACAGACTTAAGATTAAAAGGATTGAGAAGTTGTGCTGCTGATAGTCTCACTACCCAATCATCTTGCATATCTTAGTCTTAGTGAGATACACAAATGATAGGCAGTGGGCACTCTCTCAACCCTGAGCCTATGAAGCCACATTCCTTAATTCACATCCATCAATATTAATTTTCTTAGCCAATTACTTAAGTACAGGAAGTAAGAACTTCTATATACTATCAATCACTTTGTGATTGTCTGTACCAAAAAATCACTTTGTGAGCGTGCATATAGGGATATGAAATTTAACAAGATGATACCTGCACTACCCTTAAGTAGGTCTAGGTGCCTAAGGTGTTTTCCATGGAAGCACCCTTTAGCCAAGAGGTAAGACTCTCACCTCTCAAAGGGAAAGGTGACATATCTTGAGTCCAGAATCTTGGTTTACTCTTCCTAAAATTTTGGGATCTAGCCTCGTTCGTCGTTTCTATGATTATTATTCTATGGTGCCGTTTTAATTCATAAAATATTTGCAAGAAATGAACCATACGTGAGGAGAAAAGGCAGAGATAATGAATGAAGCATAAGAGGCAACCAGTGTACTTGTAAGCGACAGCTTCAACTCGTGCGATTGCAAGGTACAATTGCGTCACCAACTGCGCAAGTCTAATTAAATAAGCAATATTGTAAAAGAAAAAAGACAAATCGATAAGGAATAGATAAAATTGGTGATATGGATTGGATTATGTGCTCAAAACAAGAAGACATTAAGAAATAATTTCAGAAGACAGGATAAGTTTAAATAATTGTATACAATTAGTCTTGGTGACAATGATGTGTATATAAAGCTTCAATGATGGTGGTGGGTGCATTAGGAATGGTAGGTCGACCCATTAGCGTTTTTCCTTTTCATATTCCCTGTGTGTGTTGGTTTGAATAATTAATAAAGGAAATGAAACGTCACGCAAACACCCACTGGCTTTCTCTATTCGTGGTTTTATTCTCAATTGCAATCCGAAGTGGGATGCCACTAAGAATGGTCATTGCCTCATTGGGACCTCACAGTTATGGAAGATTATAGATTCTCGAACCCAAGGTGTACATGCTTCTGGCAAACAGGGGACACAGTAAGGGGCAGGAAAAAATTATGAAAAATAAAAAACGAAAGAGGGTACTACTTTGATGATTTGATCAAGATATATACAAATCCAGATAGATATATGTTCGCGTAATCAAATGTTTTGCATGCTGGAAATAATCGGAAGAGAAGTGCTTTTATGGCTGCTTCTATGATGTCTTCATCTTGCGTCAGTGAATCCTTGTTTTATCAGTCACATCAGGTAACGTTGTTTTGTAACACCATTTTTTCTCTACAATTAGACGCAGAGTATATACTGTTCTTACAAACTTTTTTACACTCTTTTTAAATATTTAATGTTGCAATAAAAAAAAATACACATAAATATTCATATTTATTTTAATTTTAAAAACTAAAGTGTGTAAGAAAAATATAAAAACAATGCACAGAGTAATATTTTCCATAAATGTAGTATAGTTGAAGATTTGAAGGAAAGTCATCTCAAATATATTAACAAATAAATAAAATCCCTCAAGAGCCTTTTAATTTAAATTTGATATTTCAAATAATTTAATTCTAGATATTAATTTTTAAAATAGTTATATTTACATTTGAATATATGTTGAAATATGATTATATAATTTTATTTTGATAATTTGGTATACTTAAATGATAAATTTTGGATTATTTTTGGAAGACTTATAAAAATAATAATAAATGAAATGGTATATAATATAATGGAAAGAGATAGAATTAAGTATAATTATTTTTATTCGTTTGGAAAATTCAAGAAAGATTAGTGAGGAACAAGAAAGAAAGGTACAAATCATGAATTAAAATATCAAAATAGCCCTTAAATAGTATACACAAACTTTATTTTGTTAATTTAATTTTGAGAAAGAAATTGTAATTCTTTTGTTCTTAAATAGTAGTTAATCTCCCCTATACTTCTGTTTGAAGAAAGAAAAAGTGATGCTGGATATGGAGTGGGAATGAGTTCCTCTGCGTAAAGCCTAGTTACAGAAGTCTTTTTATGATTCTCTCCAGATTTGATAACTATAAATTTGACATCTTTATTGTCAGTTGAACGAAAAAAAAAACATTTAAATAAAGAAAAGACAGCATTGAATCTTTTGCAGTGCTTGGAAAAGATGACTCATAACACCAGGAAAGAAGGTTATTAGCCAGTCTGAGAATTATTATAATTTGTAATTTTGAATTATTTGCGCTCTTTCTATTATAATTTCTAGTGGTTTTTCTCATCTTGGTTGGATGGATGGATCGAGTTTTTCATTTCTTAAATTTGTATGGTTTCTTTGGATTCGCCAGCCGTTAATAAAATTCTTTTGACTTAAAAAAAACATTAAGATTAATATGATTTGAAAGAAAAATGGTGGATAGTTCTATTCACATTATGCAAGGGTCAATTCTGAGGTAAAATTAGTATATCTTGATCCTATTCCCACTTTATTTCCCCAACCTCATGCGTTGTAACAAAGCAATGAAACTTGACAATTTGCAATAATTATTGTGGAATCAGAAAAGAAGAGGCGTAAGTTGAAATGAACGTGGCAACGTTAATGGGTTGAGAATATTCTAATATATATAATTCTGTTAAGTAAGTGGTCATAGTGTGTAAGATATTAGTAAACAAAGGACAATACTGTTTTATGCAAAAACTGTGATAGTAACCTCAGACTAGGAGATATCAAGAGAATCATATTTCTTTCCTAAAAATAACAATTGTTCAGCAACCTTAGATTTAAATTATCAATAAATTTTAAATTATAATACTTATTTATTTTATCTTTTTTATTTCTCAATGTATTACTGCAATTATCGTATCAGAATTAAACCCGAAAGAATTTATGTTAATTAAATAAAATAAAAGTAAAATATATCTATCATAATTTTTACAAAAAAAAGGAAGTAAACCTTATCTCCGGAAATTGATTTAGTGATTGAATTATGAAATAGATATAATTCATGGTTTGAAAAATGGAATGCTTTACTATATAATATATTTGCAAAAAATCTCCCTCTCTCTCTCTCTCTCTCTCTCTCTCTCTATATATATATATATATATAATTTCTTTTGTAATTTTAAAATAAAATTTATGTAATTTTTTAAATATAAATAAAAATAAAATTATAATTAGAAGTAACAAACAAATTTACTTAAATTCATAAAAAAAAAGTCTCAAATATTGTGAATACTTTATTTATTAATACAGACTTTTTAATGTGTAGCTATGTACCATAAAATTAACCTTTACAAAATTAGAAAAGATCACGCTAACAACAATTGTCTACGAAAATCACATAAAAAATCCCACTTACGTGTAAAGCCACACCACTTTTTGTAAGCTTTTAGAATATTATTAGATGTTAGATAGGCTTCCAAACTCAAATCAATAAAACCATGCTTAATCGGTGCTAACACTCGTTCACTTTTCTAAAAGCATCAGTGCCATTCAGTGATTCAGCTCAAGGAAAAAAAATTATAAAAAAAAAAAAAAAGCCGAACTTTTGACCTTGGAATCATTGCTTAAAAAATAGGACACCCATATTGCCAATGTTAGTAAAGACAGTAATCCCGTTAGATTTATAGATTATTATGGCCAAAAATAAATAAATAAATAAAATAGATCAGGTATACCACCATGACTCGTGTCCGTCAAACACGGTCACGTAACTGGATAAAAAATGAAAGCAAAGAAAATATCAATTTATTTTATGACGCAACTTGCAAAAGTCTGATGTGAGAAGTGAGAAGTGAGAAGTGAGAAGTGAGAGAAGTGAGAAGTTTCGTTATCTACTTTGTCATGTGACAAGTCTCTTTAGAATTAAAGGTTTTGAATTTGCTATTTGTTTCATCGAGACATTGTAAGATCTATAACTGTGTAAGTTAATGCTATTACACTGTATTAATAACATGTGTTACTTGAAGCTTAAAATCTTATTTTCGTTACTCATATTTAATTTAATTATTAAATTTTATTTTTGATATTTTAATTTTTTTAATTTAATTCTTAATATTTATAAACTCATTTTAATTTGGTCTCTGTCTGTATTTTTATTATTTATAAAATAAAAATAATGATATGTCACTATTAAAAGTAATGTAACTAACCTGATTATTTCACAAAAAAAAAGAGACGTTATTTTCATATATGAAGAGCTAAATGCTAACTAATAACGTTATTTTTTTGTGAAAGAATCTAATCAACTACTAACTCAGTGTCATACTGGCAAAATAAAGGTGCCACATTATCTTTAACGGTGACACATCATCATTTTCATTTAATAAATAACAGAGACACAGACAAATAGACCAAATTGAAGTAAGTTTATAAATATCAGAGACTAAATTGAAAAAATTAAAATGTAAGGGACGAAATTGATAATTGAATCAAATGTGAGGGACCAAAATATAATTTTAGTCTTACTTTAATTATGAGTCATTTTTGTTTTCAACTTTAATGCATTATTTGGATGCAAGTAAAGAGGGAGAAGAGAGGAAAAGAGTAGAGAAAAATAACATTAATCCTTGTTTAGATAGCTTTCAATGAGGGAAAAGGAAGGGAAAAGAGGAGAAGTGTTCCCCCTCCTTCCCCTTCAAAGCTCCAAAATTATTCTCCTTTAAATTAGAGAATAAGAAAAGAGAAATAAATCTTTCTTATTTTTTCACTTAAACATCTAAACAAAAGAAAAGATATCTCTTGCTTCCATTATCTCCCCTTTCCTTTCCTTCCCTTCCCTTCCCCACCCCTCCCCTCCCTTCCCTTTCCCTCCCTTTTCACACCTTTCTCCTTCCCAAACAAACATAACATAACTATCATATTTAAATTTTAGTATTAATTATGATATTAGAGTATGATTAGTTGAAAATAATAATATGACATAATAACATTATCTTAGATTGTCTTACACTTAATGGAGTAGTACTGAGCCCAATAGACTGACCAAGATGGTCCAAGCCCAACAGTTCCTGTTAGTTGATCCATATCTACTTGAACGTGGAATAATTATTTTTCTCATTTTTTAGAAGCGAATATTACTAGAAAATACCAAAACAGACAATTTTTGGCACTTACTAACTGGGTCAGAAGAATATTTCAGTTTATATTAGAGGTAAAGGAAGAACTAAAAAACCATTAAAAAATATTTAAAAACATTAATCTAAATCGTTTTAATGAAAACTCAATATTAATGTGTATTTAGATTAACTATAAAAAAAAATTATATGAAAAATTGATTATGTGTATAATTGATTTTTAAGAAAACTGATTATGAAAAAATTAATTTATGTTTGGATATATTAATTTATAATCGATTTTATGATAAAGAGTTTTGTTTGAATTATATAAAAAATTCGCTTTTATGTATTAAATTATCAAAAGATATATGAAATGATTGAAAAAATTATTTAATTGAGGGCAAATAGATATTTCTCTCTTAAAACTTTTGAAATAATCTAAAATCAAATACTTAAAAGCTTAAAATAACAACTTTTTTAAAAAAATTTGTTTTTAGTTATAAAAAAATAATCTTAACTTATAATCAATTTTACACACTTTAAACAAACAAGATAAATTTTATATAAACAATTTTTTAAAAAATTATTTTAAAAATTAATTAATTTTTCCTCAACATACTCTTAATCATAAGCAATGTAAAATACTTATTGTATAAATTAATTTTTTATGATAAAGTTAGATACATTGTCATCAATTTTTTAAAAAACTATAATATATTTTTATAAATTATAAAAATGAACTATTCATGACTTTATATTTTTTTTATAAAATTTAATATATATTATATACGTATATATAACTTATTTTTAACTTGTACATATGTACGTATTATGAATATATTAATTTTTTACACATATATTTATTAGCCTGTTTAACTATAAACCAATAGCTTACCTCGGTTTAATTTTAAATATTGAGATCAATAAAGTAAAAGTCAGTTTGACTCAATTTAAAATAGTCATGTTCGGGGTGAAACTTATGTCCTGTTTGGACAAATAGCTTGTATAAGTATTTATTAAAGTAGAACTTATTAAATAAGTTCTATTATCATAAGCGTTATTTAAAATAAATTAAATAACGTTTAGATAAATACTTTGATAAGTACTTTTCATAAACCTTTTGAAATAAATTATAAATTGTATCAATCTCGTAAGGTTAATTTTGTCAAAAATTATTATAAAAACAACTAGTACATAAAGTATTTTTAACTTTTGCAAAAGCTTATTTTTATAAGTTTAAATTTTTAGTTTATGAAAATAAGTTCAAAACAGCTTATAGGAATTTCATAAACTGTTTTAATAAATTTATCCAAACAAAAGAAAAATACTTCATAAGTACTTATTGTAGTAGATAAGCCCAAATAAGTTGCATATAAGCATATCTAAATGAGCCTTTAGATAAACATTTGAATGTAATTGGCTTAATAAGACAATAATAATATTGTAAATTTATAGCTAGTGTCTCAAATTCAGCTTAACTTTTGAAGAGAGAAGTCTAATAAATTTAAGTTCATATGGTTAATATATCAAAAATTTAATTGTTATTTATTGTGTTTCATAATAATAAATAATAAAAACAATTGGTAATTTTTTAAAACATTTTTTTAGAGGCTATTGTCTTCTGCAATGTTAAGAAAATCGGCCGAACCAGACGATTGGAGCAAGAACCAGTCACCCCACTGGTCTGGTCCACCATAAAAAATGGCCCAGTCTAAAAATCGGTCAAGAACCGATGAACTGATCAAAAATCGGTAAACCAGTCGACCTGGACCGGTCCAATTAGGTTCAACCAGTCCTTTTAAAAAAATTTTTTTTTATTAATTCAAATGATGTTATTTTGATTTAAAACCTGAATGTTAGTTAATCTAAAAAGAATTTTATATGAAATACTTCAACTTAACTTGTATAGAAGCTTGGAAACTAAATGTATAATTGATTGTATATCTCTTTGAACTGAAATTAAAAAATTTTTAAACAAAAATAGGCTATAATATTGTTACTAAATGTTTCGAACTCTCAAAAAATAAATTGTAAACTATTTTTTATTATTTATGTTATTTTTTATGATTTTTAATTTTTTAATTAATATAATATATATATATTTAAATTATTTAATTATACTCCGATTTAATCACAGTTTAACCAAAGTTAAACTATTAAATATTGAATCAATCCCTTAATTAGTTTAATCACCGATTCAATTTTCACAATGATGATTTTCTGTGCTAACTTAAAATTTCCCTTGTCCAGTTTCTTTAATACTAAAAAAACAAAGCTTCTTCTGTACCAAAGAAAGAAAAAAAAAAAAAAAACAAAGCTTCATCGCTGGATAGTGAATCATAGTTAAACCAGGGTGATGTGTGTAACCATGGTTGATCATCATAGTACAACAAAACACGTGAAACGTTGGCCGAATTGAAACCAAAAAAAATAAAACGACCTAAGATTTAAAAAAATCGAGTTTTTGAGATAGTTATTAAATGGATTTGGATCTCCTTTTATTATAGTAGAGGCATGTTGAAGAGAAAAAATATATATATTTTAAATATTAAAAAATATTTGTTTTTTTTTCTTTTTCCTATATGATTTTTCCTATTTCAAGAGAAGATTTAAATCTTGGACTAATAATTAACTCAATTAAGATATTAAATTAATAAATTATTAATTTAATTAGTAAATTATTAGTAAAATTGTATAAAATTAAATAAATATTTATATATATATAATATTTTTATTAAAATATTTATAATTCAAAAAATATATTTTTAATTAAAATTAACATGACATAAAAATTAAAAAATTATATAAAATTAATATATAATGAATTTAAATTAGATAAACCGTCAAAAATTATGACTTTTGTTAAGTTTTATTTTAATTTTATAACTTTGCTAGTTCATAGGTTCAACTTATTCAATTATCAATTTTCAGCCTAAACCAATTGAATCAAACTAAATTATATTAAGTCTGGAACATATCCAATTAATCACCGAAACCGATTAGTTTACCGATTTGTCGATGCACAGCGAGTGCGGTCTAATGTTTCTGGTGAAGACCAGGTAATTACTAATTATTATTAGTTGATGAAGAAAATAATTTTAAAATTAACTGCATCATATCCATACCTGCCCTTGGGGCAGCCCGTAACACTATCTTTTCGCATGATGAGGACGCTGCCCGACCCGCCCGATACCTTGCTGAGAAATTACGGGCACTCGGTCTCCACTAGCTCTCTCTCACTATCCTCTGATATTTCTATTCTATATTTTTTGGTTCTCTGTGTTTTTACGATCACGATCGAACGGTCCACAATGAACGGGGCTTATTCTGCTTGTTATGCAAGGTTTTAGAGCTCAAACCCCTCAGATCCAGCTTCTCGCTCCCTAGATCTTCCTTCCTGGTACGCTCTTTCTCCCTTGTTCTTCTACAATTCTTGCTAATTCAACGTTTTCTCTCCCTACTTTGTTTTATTTCTCATACTTTCACCTTTGCACTTCTCTTCTTTCCTGATCGCTCAGTTTCTGCGTTGAAATTGTTGTTTCTCAACGGTTTTTTAGTTGTCGGCTTCGGAATTTGACACAACTCCAGCTCTTTCTGTTCAAGTTTTAGGTCAAACGCAAATATCCTTTTTCCATATAATTTTCTTGCTCTGATTTTCTCTGAAAATCCGTCCTGTGAATTGTTATCTCGTTCCCTCCTTGTCTTGTCTTGTGTCTGATAATATGTTCTTTAATAATAACTTTTTTTTAAAAAAGAAAACCTTTTTTAAAGCTTAAATTTTAATATATTTCCTTTTATGTCTCGGAAAAATCTTTACAATAACTTTTTAAAACAATTTAAAATAATAGTAAGTATTATAATTCTGGTACTTTCTGAAACAAGATCAGTGGCTGTCATGAGTCGAGGGAAGATCTGACGGTGTTTAGCTCGTTTTATGTTATTTTTATAATATAAATTAATATTATTTACGCGATAACATTTTCTGGTTCGGACAGGTAATTTGTTTGTCGCACGAAATGGAAGCCAAGCACAGTTCGGTGACGGTTACGCTCAATTACGGCGCGCTAACATGCGCCGCGGAAGCGCTAGTGACGTTTCTAGTTACTGCTCTCGTTAAAACCCAACTTTTGGCCCCGGTAAGTCACTCGCTTCCTCCCTCCAAACTATTTTCTACGAGTAAAAAGCAAGCAATAATTTTGTTTTTTTGGGTACAAAAACAAGCAATAATTTTGAAAGAACAAAAGTGGAGAATTGCTGAATGATCTACTGAGATTTGAGCTATCTATCTTTATCTTTTGAAAGTAATTTTGTCCCAGTTATCTGAATTTTTTCTGTATAAGTAGTCATGGAATTTGTCTTTGCAAACGTGCGCTTTAGTGGCCTTGTTCCATTTATATGCTACATGCTAATTTGCGCTAGTTGGATGAGTCACCTGGCCGTGGGATTTTTGGGGAAAACGATAAAACGATGCGAGATATATCATAAGGCGTGACCATCGTTGGGCGCACTAGGCCAGCTTCGGTGCGCCGGTGGCTTTGAGTTTGGTGTTTGCTAACGTACGCACTTCTTTTTTCTTTTTAAATATATTTTTATGCACTGTAGAAAACTTGTATTCCGGAACTGGGTAGAGGATATGAATTGCGGTTTTGGGATTAGTTTAAGATCCGGTTTTGTGCGATGTGGGACCCTCGGTTAAGAATATAAATATATTTTTTGTGGTTTTTGAAAGGAAAAGTCAAAAGTCAAGGGGAAAGGAAAGGAGGTATCGGATTCGTAATTAGTGGGAGTAGCGAATTATTGCCTGGAAGATGCTCTTTGAGCGTAATGCACGTAGCACTAACACGTGTCTCTTATTTGTACAAGGTATTTGGATCATTCTTATACGGTGGGACACAGTGATTCACTTGTAGTAGTAGTAGTGTAGTGTCCATTGTCAACTGTGTAAGTCCACTTGTGTCGCGCACAATCAAATGACGACTGGTATAGTCTCCAAAAAAAGGGGACGATTGGTATAAAGATTTGGGTGTATATAAATAACATTTTTAGATATTCAAAGTTTTTAAATTTGGCTTGATATTTAAAATATTGTGTTGTTATTTTGTTTTTCTAGCTGTTTTAAATTTATCCGGATATGTATTTTAAATGAGGTAATATAGTCCTATGACAAAATAGAATTTGATGTTTTTATATGTCTAAGATTTACACTTTTTTCTTTTTAAAAAGGTAATAGTTTCTTTCAAAGTTACAATAGTAGGCAATTGTGGTTTACTGGTGGACAGTTTTTAAAAATTTTAAACTCTTTATATTGCTTTGTATTTTTTAAATAAAAAAAAACTAAAAACTTAAATTGAGATGCACACTAGTATATTTTTATTTTTATTAAGATTTGCAACTAATTAAACTAATGGCGTAGAAATATTTTATATAGAAGCGCCATATCTTTATTCTAAATGTGCAAAAGTTATGCTATTCATATTTAGATAAGGTTAAATGTAACAATTTAAAAAATAAAAGTCTTACAAATATAAACTTTTAAATACAATAATCATGAATGATTGGTTAGTGTGAAGTGAGTGGTATATAACATATCATCTTCTATTAAATTATGTATAAACAATTCTATATGTTAATATTTTTTTTAGAAAATTTGAAGACTGCATATTGGTTTAGTGATAATAATTTGAAAAAAATAATTTGCAACACAATACTAACAGAAGAAATACACCTAAATATATAGGTAATTTACTTATTAGTGCATGCATAAGTATTTTCTTATTATATTTCTTTTCGTAAGGGAAACTCCTGCACCTTTGTGATGAGTTGTGTCGTTGAAGTTACAAGTTTTTAGCCTTTCCATACATCCATCAGGCAGTCACTTTTTGTGCATGGATTTATTATCTCCACAGTCCCTGTGTTAAACGTGTCAATGTATGTATATTGAATTATTGATGAAATGGCTGCAGGATCTCTTCGGACTGTTAATAACCAACATGTCTAGAACCAAAGGAGGGCCCAACACCGAGAGCCAAGAAAAGCAACTTGATGCTGAGGGAGAAGATGGTAATGAAGATGAAGGTGACGATGATGATGGAGATGGTGGATTTGGAGAGGGCGAAGAGGACTTGTCATCTGAAGATGGAGGTGGATATGGTAACAATTCCAACAATAAGAGCAACTCAAAGAAGGCTCCTGAAAGTGGCCCCGGTGGGGCAGAAGAGAATGGAGAAGGAGAAGACGACGAAGAAGATGGTGATGATCAAGAAGATGATGACGATGACAATGATGATGAAGAGGATGAGGGTGGAGAAGAAGAGGAAGAGGAAGAGGAAGAGGAGGTCGTGGAAGAAGAAGATAATGAAGATAATGAAGATCATGAAGATGAGGAAGATGAGGAAGCATTGCAGCCCCCAAAGAAAAGGAAGAAGTAAACTTAGTTTAGTCAAGCCTCCTCTTTGTATTGTTCTGTACGAATTTGGCTTCTAACTTCATGTTTTAATTTAGTTTATAAGGAGGCCTATGTAGGACATCTTTTAATTGTAATCTATGTTTTACATTGCGTAATTAGAGTGCTACATTATTGAGCGGGGCAGTGTTGAATTTGAAAGAAAAGAATTATGGTCTGAGTTTTGACCTAGTTTGTCCCCCTCTCAGCTCTCCAGTGTTGATAACAAGGTCCTATTTTCGGCAACCAAAAAGCAAAAAAGAAAAGAAAAATCCTTCTTCCGGAATATGAAGTTCCTTTTTCTCCATTGCATTGGGCCTCTTGGGAAATAAGAAGAAAAAATACAGATTCTCTATCATCCAAGTCGCTAGAAAAGGAATATGATTTCCGGGATGGGTACGCCCATCAGCCAGCGCAACTTGGATGATAAAACTAGGTTTTTTTTATAAGGATCTTTCTTTTTCTTTATCCCTTAAGCTCTAAGCATACATAATATATATTTTTATTTGGCTAAGTATGCATAGTGAAGTAATATTTTTATTTTCTTCTCCAGCTCGAAACTAAGCTCCACCAGAAAACAAAACACCACGAAGAGTACAACAACAATAACAATGAAGAATTGAAGACGAGGAGTATAACAACAATAACAATGAAGTCTAATGGTTTCTCTTGAAAAAAATTTCAGTATTTCTTTATTATGTTTATTTGAACCATCTTTCATTTGATTTACTTTTTTTATTGGAGGCTTTTTCATCTTTTCCTCACATGACTAACCACTATAAGCAAGTTTTATTCAATGACTTACTTGAAACCTTATAAAAGTTTTGAGTATCATTAATCTATGTTAATCGTAACACATATAAAGTACATTCACTAGTCCAAGAGTGACAAAGTTGAGAGTTTGAACCAAGGTTAGGGATCAAGATACAAGTGAATCTCACTAGTTTATTTTGGACAAACAAAGGTAAGAAATTGATTATGATGTCCGCAAAGGAGTTTAAGAGGACATAAACTCAACAAGACGAGTCCTACCTCTTAACCCTATAGAGTTAGGGTGTGTTATTTTACTGCTTATGTTCAAGAAAAGGTATTTACACACATTTCAAGACACTATTATAACACGTTCGAAGGAAGAAAAAACTAATTTCTCCTTCTAAACATCCGTTTGCGTTCAGGAGAATGTAAAACAATTATTCAATTAATCGATGATATGTTTGATCACAAATCACATACTTACCTCCACTACCAAAGAAATGTTTTCAAATCATTGTAAAAGGTAAATAGATTTTTTAATATTTTTATTACAATATTAAGGCAGAATTTAACATCAAGATGATTACCCAAAACTATCAATTAGAAAACAATATATGATAAGAATAAATATGATAAATGTGAAGTAATTCATCTTAAAAGCATGCATATAGGTCACGGAAAGAATTGCCTATTCAACTTTATTTTTTAAGGGTTTTTTGTTTTTTGGTGAGCTAAGTTGTTTTTTTGTTGAGTAAAATTGTAAAAGTAAAACTATTTTAATGTTAAAGTTTAAACGTACTTTTCATTATATGCCGTGGTTAGTTATGGAAATTCACTAGTTTCACCGTTTTCTACTAATTTCTCAGTCTGGTAACGAAAACTTGAAAATCAATTCGCAGTGAGCAGACCAAGAGAGGAGAGAGAGAGGGGGAGGAAGGGTATGAGAGAGAGTGAAGGATCACTCGGATTCTTCTCCTCTAATCATCTGAGATGAATTCACGGTTTCAGACCCATTTTCCCTAAACTTTATTCAACCTCTCATTTGTACTCTTCCCCTGCTGAGTTTCTCTGTGTTTCAATGGCGGATCACTCAGAATCTTCTCCTCTAGTCCCTCCCCTTCCCATGACTGACCCTACCGAGATCGACCTCGAAGCCGGTCCCAGCGAAGAAATTCAATGCCGGATTTGCCTCGAAACTGATGGTAATTTTACTTTCATCTTTTTTTAAAAAAATTTAAATTTCGGGTTAGGGCAAATTTTGTTTCAATCATCCTCTGTAATAACAATCTGTTTTTAATTTTAGAGCTAAGTAAATTGTGATTTCGAATTTTATGCGTTCAGTTTAATTCATTTTTGTTTGACAAGTTATGAAATCCTCGAAAGTCAATGCGATTTTGTCATCCTGTCTGGCCCATTGGGTTGAAAACTTGAAATGTGAAGTTGAAGTATGTTATTGGCACAATTATTATTTCCTTTAATTGGTTTGAATTATTTGTTTCTAAATCTGATTGTTCTATTTCTTTGTGTAAGACCAAGCTCTGCTTCTTTTTATTTCAATTTCAATTTCAATTATATGGAAAAATAAAAATAAAAATTATCAACTTCGAATAAGTCAATACTATGTGGATCATTTGATTAGAATTTGAACTGAAAGTATTCGTAGTTCTTATTTCCTACTTTGAATTGTTAGTTATGTTAATAGAGTGGCTCTTGGGACTATTGTTATTCCCTGTGTAGGATATTGCAGTTATATATTGAATGGCTGCAAAAATGTTTAAGCTTCATCATTAAGCTCAACGATTGGATGTGTCATGAACTCATTATATATCTTATCAATCACCATCTACTTTTTTTTACCTCCTCAGGTAGAGATTTCATAGCTCCTTGTAAGTGCAAAGGTTCATCAAAATATGTACATCGAGAATGTTTGGATCATTGGCGAGCTGTTAAGGTAAGAATACTGTCTCTGTCAAAATTTCAACAGTGTTATACTATGGCCATAGCAAGGAATTTTATCTTCGCCCAGCCATCATAGTATAGCAACTATGTTTGTAAGTGAGGATTTCTAGTAAGGATCTGTATATGTAAAACCGACTGAAGGCCAGTATTGGTGTTCAGTAAACTCTCCATTCCGCTGATCAATTAAACAATGATCTATGTTTTGTTCTCATTTGTTGATCTCATCAAATTTTCATTGATTTTCTAATATGTGCCTATTATCCTGTTGTTAAATGGGTAGAATTTTACAGAGAGTTACACAGATATGTTGCTGGTCTTTTCCCTTGGGTTATCTCTCTATCCCCTGGCTACCTCTTCCCATTGTCAATGAGAAAAAGGTTTTACATGTTTGCCTATTTTATTTGAGGTAGTTTATGTTTGCAATTTTAGTTTACTCTTTATCAAAGTTGTTAATGGCGGAAAGCGGTGCAAAGCGGCCACCTCAAAAAACACTATAGCGGTATTAATCATCCTTATGGTTTAAAAACTTCATAGCATAAACAAAACAATAGACAAAGCTTTCAGAATCAAAAGTCAAAGACAAATTCATCATACATCTTAGTCATGCCAATTTGAAAATGGTGCAAAACAGAGGCTGGGTCATCAGTCATGGGTGCGAAAATGGTGGATGACTCATGGGTGAGGCTGGTTAAGTATGAAACAGAGGCTGGGTCATCAGTCATGGTTGCAAAAATGATGGATGGAGGAGGAGGAAGTATGGATATTGGCTTGAGGATGACCTGTGTGCGAAACAGAAATTGGAGGAGGTTGTTTATGCGAAACAGAGGACCTGCAAGCTGTGTTTGAACGAGAGGGGATGCACAACAGGGTGGGCTAGTGCAAAGCTGGTGAAACAAGGGTGGGCAAGTGCATAATCCCTGGTTTTCTGTGAACAGAAGCTGCGACTCCAGATCTGGTGCGATCTGTGTGAAACAGAGCTGCTAGGAACTGTAAAAATTGATCGCAGTGTGCAATGGATGATGGGAGACCAGAAAATCCCTCAATAGGTGGAAGTAGGAGAGTTTAATTTGGGGGTAAAACTGAGATTTCATTCTCTGTTCGGTGTCATGGCCGCCAGTGGTGGAGCTAAATAGTGAGAAACACCATTGTTTGAGAGGAGTCAAGCACAGAAAAAAATTCAACAAAAAAAAATTGCCTGTAAAATACTAGATTTTAAAAAAATTTGAGAAGGGCCAAGGCCACCTTCTCTATACACAAGGCGCCTATGGACACGATTCCACCCACGATGAGCCCGCAATCCCATCCGCTATGCCCGCGAAGCTAAAATGCTCCGCTCCCAGCATTTGGTGGCGGATGAGCTGCGCTCCACCCTGGACCATCGCAGTAGCGGGCGTTATTGGCAACTCTGCTCTTTATGCCTTGTAATATATTTTCTCTGCTCAGCAAGATTACTTTTCAGATCTCCTGCTGTGTACACATCTTTGGTTGGTTAGCTATCTTGAGCCTGTGTTTCCTTTTTCTTTAATGATATTTTACTGTAGCCAAATAGTTATCTTTAAATGAGTTTTTTTGCCTTTACCTAATCATAAAAAAACTGTAGACTATGAGCTAATTTTTCCTAGGAAAAAGATCCTCTAATGTGCATGGTGCACTGCAGAGAGTAGAGTACCAAGTGGATAACCATTGATGAAAAAAACACTTGGATATATTGTGTTATATACAAGCATCTGGATAATAATCTATGGATTTATAATATACAACCATTTTAGTCTTTACTGTGCACCCTTCACTTTAGAGTGGACAGATCCTTTTTCCTGTACTCTACTGCTAATAGTTCCATGTGTAGAACGGTGTACTTTACAGTGCTTGGCCTAATGAATATGTGGATATTACTTAATATTCTTGCAGGAAGGGTTTGCATTTGCTCACTGCACTACCTGCAAGGCTCCTTATCATTTGCGTGTTCATGTTGCTGCTGACAGGAAATGGCGTACCTTGAAATTTCGGTTTTTTGTCACCAGAGACATTTTGTTTATTTTTCTGGCTGTCCAGCTTGTAGGTGAATTGTTTCCAATCTCCTAGCCATGTAGATAGTTATCCATTTGTAATTTATGAATTGCATATAGATGATCTGATTCAGCACCTTATTTCCTTTATTTGCAGGTTATTGCTTCACTAGCTTATTTGGTTTATCTAATAGATGGTTACCAGCAGTATTGGCTTCGCCTTCTCTGGGGTTTTGATAGTGAGCTGAGCTTTTACTACATATGTGGTAAATTACTATGAACTTAAGCAGCAGTCATCAAAATGCTTATACAAGTACTCTTTTTTTATAAATTCTGGTGTTTTCTTTTTTTTCTTTTTTCTTTTGCCTTGAGTTCAGAGTTTGTTGATTAACTTGATTTCATGTTGGTATTGTCAAATGCAGGAGCTCTATTGTTTTTTGCCTTGCTTGGCCTCTCTGGGTGCTTCATTACTTGTTATGACCGAAGAGTTCGCAATGATTTGGCTCAGCCTTGTCGAGAATTATGTCTTTGCTGCTGTCAACCTGGGTAGGTACTCTGCTTTTCTATATTCATGAACCTTTGATATTGTTAAAACACATAATTATACTCTTAGCATCTGCTTGAGGCATCATTATGATTGTTGTTTTCTTTTTAAATTTTTTGTCTTTATGATGCCAGAAACTATGCTTGGAGGGTAATATAGAAGTTTTATTTTACACTATATTGTAGACCCTTATTTTCAACAAGTAGGAATACGTATAAAACTAAGCTTTTCCAAAATACCTCTAAAATTTCCGAAATAGCTAAATTCAGCTTTTATACTATACATCCCTGCACATGCTAAATAGAGAAAGTACCCTGTTACATGTGATATTTGAAGTATGTTATTTGAGCAGCAAGTCTGTGATCGAAAAATGGTAGTGACTGAGGTTGATTTTGTTTTGTATACTGTCATTGCAGAGTTTGTGCAGATTGTCATTTGCCAGGCACTCTCTGTATGTGGACTGATTGTACCACATGCTTTGAGAGTTGTGGAACCATGGCAACTGAATGTAGTGGTTGCTTGGGAGGTGCTGGGGAAGCAGGGCTACCATTATTATTCATAATGGCTTTAATTGTTCTGGGACTTTTTACTGTTATTGGGATATTTTACAGCGTATTGGTGGCTACCATGGTAGGACAACGGATTTGGCAACGTCATTATCACATACTTGCAAAAAGGATGCTAACAAAGGTGCGGCTGGTTTACTTTCTAATCTTTTGTGCATTTGGTGCAATGCAATGAACTGTCAATTATTGATGCCGCACAGCTGCTAAGTCAAGCTAAATACCTAACTGATATGCGCAATTAGCCCATTTAGCCATTGCTTGGTTTGTTTTAGGAACTTACCTAGAAATTGCTACAAGAAGTAATGAGCAACTTTTATGTTTGTTTAGCATTTAAATTCTAGATAATATCTTCGCAGAGACATTTATTAGGGGAGGAATAACGAAGAATCTCAACCCAATTTTTTTCTGCTTTTATAATTGACTAATTTAGAGACTCTTGCATTAGAGCTTATTAAGTATTAACTGAAAGTATTTTTCTATGGTTTATGGGAAAGTAAATGTATTTTAAGCTACTAGCGTACCTTTGAATCACTTGCATTGTTTTTTATGTGGCTGTTTTGCGTAACTTCAAAAGGATCTTGCAGTCTAATGAGTGATCAACCAGTCGAGGCATCTTTTGGCTTACATTTGGCATGGGGCACAAACAGTTTGAGATTAGTTATCCTTAATATTGATAAGCCCATGTGTGAAGTTAACTGCGTGTTTGATACCAACATAAAAGATGCCCTGAAATATTCTGACTTCATCTTTGACCTTGTGTTTGGGTAAAGAAATTTTAAGAAGGAATGTATTTTTTGAGAGGATTTAAAATGATTTACCATAAAATACTTCGTTTGGATGTTTAACATAAGAATTTTAAGAATTCTAAAGTATTTTTATCAGGTAATTTTTTTCCTCAAAATGAAGAATTTGAAATAACACATCTTGAGGTAGAATTTTTAAAATCCTCTCATCTTCTCTTTCTCCCGATGAGGGGCAGTTGAGGAACCCCAACCACCCGCCGCCTTCCTCCACTGCTGCCACCGCCAGTGCCCGTTCCTCCGCCATCACCGACCCTTCCTTGCACCAGACTTCCACAGAGAGAGAGAGAGAGAGAGAGAGAGAGAGAGAGAGAGAGCTGCCTTGCTCCACCACTGCCACTGCCTTGTGCCGCCATCACCGGCGCCCTTCCTCCACCTCATCCTCCAATTTCAGTTTTTGTGCGAGACTTTCACACACAGAGAGAGTGTGTGTTCTGATTCTGAAAGTTGAGATTGCTTCCAATATTTTAGCAATTAATTATCCAAACACAGTTTTATAAATGATGGATATTGAATTGCTGCAATTTAATTCCATTGTATTTTACATTTTTTAAAATTCTGAAATACTTTATCCAAACACGGTGAATTCTTGATTATGAAACTGTTATTACTTCTTATCATAGGAGTATGTCGTTGAAGACGTTGATGGAGAGCTGACAGGGTCTGATTGGTCTCCCCCATCTCTCCCACCCGAGCATGTTCAGCAGCTGAAAACACTGGGCCTCCTATGAGTTTGAAGGAGTCATCTACTTGATGACGAGAATGACAGTAGAGATAGAACGGCCCTCCCTGTGTTTTGGTAAGCTGGTCCTTGTCACGGAGATATGCAGTTAATTGATAAAATGTCATAGCCGCTCAACTCAATTTCGTTAGTTGTACAATTGTGCTGTGATATGGAGATTTGTGAATTTCTGTTCCGTCAACTAATGTAAAGAAAAGGGAAGAGAATTCTTTGAATACATAATAACGGGTATATCGTCCATATTTCCTCGCCTTGATATATTGCTGCTGGTTTGTGCAGTACGTTTTGATACTCAACTAGTACTAACCAAAAAATTCTCACGACTGCAAGAGCAGTAAAGCAGTACAGCACCACTGCCTGTGAAATAACATTCCCATTTTCTCCTTTCTCAGGTCATAACGACATCTACTAACCCTTCATTGTTTGATGCCAGTGTCACCCAGCCTTTCATGGGCTGGGCTGGCCTATGAAACTGATTGGTCGTCAAAATACAAACTCCACCATGGCCATGGGCTAGGTTAGTCGTTACAAAAAATTATAAGAATGCTTAAATTATTTAATTATTCACTAATTACACAATAAAAATCTCATTCGAAGTTGGAAAAGTGCATCGAACTAAATTTATAGTTAATTGGTAGATTAAATAGCTTAACTTGTTGGTTAGCCCATTTAAACTGTCTTAACTTGTTAAAAACTTTAATAATTTTTTAGTTGCTTCCTAAGTGAGAAAGATTTTCTATTATATTGATATTTTAAAATTTTTTAAATCTTATTTTTTAGGGTTAGAATCCAACTTTAAAATGGGTCGAATATATGGTGAATAAGAATGCAAATTCAAAGTCAACAAAGTTAAGTGTTAACAAAAAGGGGATCGGGATAGAGTCAAAATCTGAATCTGAATTCGAGTTATATTTAGATTGGGGTTTAACAAAAGCTCGATCCAACCGGATGTAAGTACAGCCTTACGTAGAATGTTATATAATAACATATAACATAAACATTGTATCATGACTCGTAATTATTATTATTGTTATTATTATATACAATACGTGGAAGCATGTTAAAGGATGCCGTAATTGGGAGGGTATTAAACCAAAGGACAACTAGACTGCGTATTCACGTTTAAAATGAAGGAAGGTGGAAAGAGAGAGGCATGTGCATGTTGGACAGCAGTGACTATGAGTTTTTTGTCTTGTCTCTATGCTATAACATGAGTTGCATTACGTGACAGACCCCCTGCCCCACTTTTGAGTATTTTGTGATTTTTAGCATTCAATGCACGCCCCTGCTAACCTGAATAAAATATCAAAACATGGTCCTCTACATTTCATCCCAAAGTCCTCTGAATTTAGAAACAAGGAGCCATGTCCCATGTCCCACTAAAAAGCAAAAAGTAATCAGACAAACGAACCGCACCGCAGCAACTTCCCAATTAGCCATTAGGTTACAATTGACATTTAAATTTGTTCTCCTTTTTTTTGTTTTTTGTTTTTATCTTTTTAATTAAATAATGATAATTTAATATTTAAATAAGAAACACGGAAGGGAAAAGAAAAAATGAGTACACCAGATTTGATTCCGCATCATTCAGCCTTATCCAAAACTCCTTTCGACCGGCCACTTCAATTCTTTAAGAGTCCCTTCCTCCTATTCCTATAAATAGCAAGCTCTTTAAGAGGCAAGAGCAACATTTAATGAACTACAACATACAAGCAGACGATTTCATTTCATCTGATATTTCATATCATATCATATCATATCATACATAGTGAGAGTGACTGAGTGAGAGAGAATCGACCATGTCTGACATTGCTATGTTGGTAGCGGAAGAGTATGAGAGGAGGAAGGCCAATAATTTAAAAAAGGCGGGCGCTGGCGTTGCAGGAGAGGGGGAATTTGACATGCTGCTTTCTCGTGCTTCTCTATTAGCTCTCACTGGGTGGCTGAAGCAGAAGATTGGGGTGGAAAAGAGGGAGCTTGTCAACTGGGTTTCGGAACCCAAAACCCAAATTGCTATTGCTGCTTCTAACAGCTTCTTCTCTGCTTGAATAAAAAATGATTCATCCTTCTCCTCATCAACTCAACTCTCCTTCCTGTTTGCAATAGTTCGTACCTGATCCTTGATTTATTTTCCTTTTTTTTTAAAAAAAAAGTATTCCTGAGTTATTGTACAGTTATATTTCGAATTGTGTTTGAGCGAAATTGTGTTTTCAGAAAGTTTCTCCAGGAGCCCTTTTATTCCCTCTATTTCCCCTCGAGTATATTTCATATATATATATATATATATGAAATAAATATTTGTGCATGAACCTAGATTGCAATATTAGATTTCACAATTTAACAAGTCTAAACGATTGCAACTCAAATCGTAAAAACTATTCTGAAAGTTATGAGACGACACAGAATGGAAGTGGAATGGTTGAAGTTGAAGTATATCGTATGATATAGGTTCCATTTGAAAGCATTCAGTTGCCATCGTCTCCTAGTAAGAAAAAGAGTTTTGTATGTTCTGCCATAGCAAAGATGTCTTGCGAAAAGGAATGGAATTGTGGATCTGACATTACAACAAATTAAATAATTGTGATGAACAAAGATCAAGAACCATCTCACAGGTGCTAAATGCTAATGGTCACTAGACAAGAAAAGAGAGACTACAAATACCACAGCCGGTTTATGTTAACTATTCCAATAGAACGGTTATTAACTTACTATGCAATCACGATATATGTTACACGGTGTAACACAAAAAAAATAAAAAATGTTGCACCATTGAAATTTGAAGCTGTCAATCTAAATATTTTGATACCTTTTACTGTTTTATGACTTTTTTTTTTTATAATTTTTTACGAGAGGTATCAAATTCTCTTCAGACCAAGAAGAGGTAAAACCTTTTCACAATTGTGACTTTCAGAATTCGAATCTTTGGACAGCTTACCACTTCCATCCAACTACGGGTTCTTTTATCTTATGTTTTTGGGTTTTGTTCAACGACTCTGAATTCTGAACTTCTCACACCCGTAATTCCACGATCACTACGAAGGGCTAAATGCTGAGGCCCATCACCCGTGTGTTTGTGTATTTTTTATTCTTTACAAACTCCTACTATAGGATAGGATGCAACAACATAATCAGAGCCAGGTTGAGACATCTATAGAGTTTTTCAAAGTCCAAGTTCCAACAACATCGCCACATGAATCAGAACCGTAACAAGAATTTTATTTATTTATTTTATTTTTAGTAGTTACCTTATGTTCAACTTGTACAAATTTTTCTTTATAAATTAGTAGTAAAATTGTACAAGGAATTCAAATACCAATAAGGTTATATTTGGATGAAGGGGTTTAGAAGAAGAGAAGAAAGATGATGAATAATTTCTTATTTTAAGTAAACATTCACTTTATTTGAGAATTTTTTAAAATCAGATGAATAAAATAAGAAAATATCATATAACATTTCAATCATTACTTATTTATTTTTATAAATATTTTATAATTCTCTTAATTTATAAATAAGAAATTATCCTTCCTCTCTCTTCTCCTCTAACATCGTCACATGATATTTGAATATTATTTTTATGGCAAGGTGATTGGACTTTTGTGAAGTGAAATTAGTCCACTAATTTTCTTCTATTTATGTGCCTGTTTATATAGCTAAGATATATCACCTCAAAATAGAGGTGGCTGAGATCAAAATATTTATTTGAGATGATTTGGACGCACTAGCTAGACCTGGTACTAATCTGGGCCTTAACTTTATACTTGGGCCTTCTAATGATGTACAAGAGATTAGGGACAAAAATTGATTATGGCCCATTCCAGAGAGGCTTGTAATCTGGGTGTTTTTGGTTTGGTAATAAAATAAATGTGTGCTTTCTGGTCACCGAACTCACACAGAGGTTTCTTTCATCTTCTGTTTGATAGGCCCTTGGCAACCCACAATTAGATGGCTGGGCCACTTCATGGACAGACTTGGGGACCATATTGCAACTCCAATTTCTCGCATTTTCTCACTCCTCTCTTACTTCATGTTACAGAATTGAAATTTAAAATGGTTGCGTCCTCGTTATTGTTCCATATTACATCATATATAACATTTGGACTTAATCTTGATATATTATATATAAAAAATTTATACTATCACTTATGACACGCAAAAAGGAACCTAGGTAATATATCAAAGTAGGGGCAACTGCCCCTACAAGCTTTTAAAATTTTATAATAACAATGTGTAATTTGTATTATTGCCTCTATTAATTGTGTTTGAGATATATATATTTCTTCATAAAGTAAAATTTTTGGGTTTGTCATCATGGACACATTATTAAAAGAGTTTGATTATAATAATAATTACTTCAACGATAAAACATTTTTATAGATGTGGCAATACAAGATTTTAAATAATAGTATAATTTTTTTTACATTAATACTATTAAAATTAAACATATTTAACATTCAATAATTATTACCAGACTTAATTTGAAGTTTTTTTTAATTCAAATATCTACCTACTTGAATTACTTTAGAGTATGTTTACATGAAAAAAAAAGGTTTTAAGTAAATCTTCCTTGCCAAAAATCTTTTGACAAATCTAGCCGACTGTGTTGTTTTTGTAGATCTATTATTATTATTCACTCCTAACAGGATAATCATTAACTGCTGCATCTATTGTTCAACTACCACTTCATCCGAACATGAATGGCATCATCCACCATGATAAAGATTTTCTTGTTTTTTTGGGATAACTCTTATTTGTAATTTTTATATCAGTATAGAGATATATTTTCTAAGATTTGAATGAATAATTAATTATTTCCTAACAACTCAGTGAAGGCATATTTAATTTCCCGTATCAATTTTTACGCTGCTAAAAATTGATGTCGGATATTATAGTTCCTCCTTATCATCGAGGACTCGAATAAAGCCTGCAGCTGACTAAAACCGCCGAGGTCGTAGCTGACAGTGGCTGCATAGTCCATTTGTTTCCCAATTGTATGTTTGGAATGAGAGATTTGAAGTGAAAGATGAGAGAGGGTAAGGGAGAGGTAATTTTTTATTTTAAGTAAATATTTTTTATATTTAATAAATTTTTAAAATGAAAGAAAAAATGAAATATTATTATTTAACTTTTTAATTATTCTTTATTTATTTTTATAAATATTTTATAACTTTTTTAATTTAAAAATAAAAAATCACTCTTCTTTTTTCTTCTCCTCCAAATTTCTTCATTCTAAAGATACTTGAAAGAGTAAAATAAGAGAGGGGTTGCATGTTAAAAATGCAAGTCACAGTTACGTTTTAAATTATCATAATTATTCAGGCATAAGTATTATAAAATTGAAAGCCATAATTCATTTTTGATCAATTATTATCTATCCATATATATATTGTTTAGTAAATATTCATTTTGATCATTTAAAAATATAAGTATCATGAGTTAGGTCTTTAAATGATGAATACATCAAAATAGTCTTTTAATATTCATTTTTACATCAAATTTTCAAATTTTTATTTTAATGTCATTTTTTATATTAAATTAATTTTTAATGTCATTTTTTATATTAAATTAGTTTTTAATGTCATTTTTTTTATCAAATTAATCCTTTTAATATCAAAAATTATTAAAGGGTTAAACTGATAATATTTATATATTTAGATAATCAAAATAGATGCTTTTTTTTTTTGTATTTGAGATTCATGCTCCAAGAGAAAATAAACACTTATGTGACTTTTGGTACTCACAATGATGATTTTATGGAGTGAGAATAGAATAAGAATGAAATAGAATAGAATGATGATTTCCAATCCATTTTTTGGTAGCTTTGTTGTTTGATACATAGAATCAATGTAAAATAGGATGAAAATCAATCTAAATGAGAAATTATGAAAAAATTGTAAAGAATAACTTATATAACTTGACAAATTATGTAATTAATCACAATTACCTAATTAATTACTAACTAACGAAATATGAACTTTTGAGGATAAGAACATTGAGTTGTCTCGTTCAAACAAGAAAGGGAATGAACAAAAGCATCCTTTATCCAATAACACAAATGAGGAAAAACATTGTCTGTAATCAAGGATTTATGAAACAGTATCATGTGCACCTTCTTAATTCATCTCATTGAAACATTTTTACTAAGTTGCTTTTGATTTTTCTTCTGCTTTCTGGCCATTTGAAAACCATAGAGAATTGTCAGCTTTTGAAAATCAATAATCAAGGAAGACCATAGCTTGTTAGAATAGTCACGCGACTCGCGCCCACCAAAAAACACCAACAGTTTCCCCTTCCTAACGTGAGTCTAGTAAACTGTAAACCTTTTTTTGACTACAAGTAATTTTCATTCGTTTTTAAAAATAAAATCTCATTGGTTGGTGGCCCAAGCAATGTGTTCGAAATAGCTGTCAGACACTATTTTAAGAACCAAGTAGCAGTTCGAGTGCCCCATTTACAGCTACGACTTTCGAAAAAGATTTATGCATGCCCTTTCTCCTTTGATATTGAATTTGCTCATCTACCTCCCCTCCTCATTGAATAATACCACAACCAAATTGTCCCTGGCCAATGTCTGATTGCGACTGCCTTTGTGTCCGAAAAGCTGAAGGCCTTTTGCTTTTCTCATTGTAATCCAACTCCTAATACTCATAGTGTAAGTTGTTAGGATATGTATAAACGTCACACAAGTGTTCGATTTGAAGCGGACACAGTGTTCGTTTTAAGGTTGTTGAAATTATAAAATTAAAAAAATTAATGAGAGGACAATGATTAAAGATTTTGATATCCCCAAAACTTAAGAGGTATGAAATAGTTAATCCTTCACATATGATATTAAAGTATCTATGACCAAGAAAGCGAGAGGTTAAAAATTTAATCTTTGTCATTCCCGTTCTAACTAATTAAATTATAGGACAGATACGTACATGATTCACATTTCTAAATACCAATAATTTGGGCATATTTTGAATATAAATTATCTGAGTCTTGACCTATTAGTTTGCCTATCCAAAAAAGTGACTTAACATATCATTTGGAGTAAATTACATTCATTCACTCGTTGTAAGGGTTACCCATAATTCTTGAGGTGAAATGAAGGTAAAAACTCATCCAAAGCAAACACAAAGGGAGAGAAAGAGAGTGTGGTCCTGCGTGGAAAATAAGGAGACAAGGAAAGTAAGCTATACTGCTATAGGGAGAAAGATATTTCTAAGTCAACATGTATTATCCTATGCTTTCGGGATAGATATTTTTTCAGTACTAACGATATAAAAGCTCTGAACTTAGACGTCACTAAGTAAAAGTTTAAGCTTTTTTTTTTAACATGAATTGATTTTTTTAGAAGTAAGAACCAGTAGTTTGCAAAGAAAAAGAAACAGAGTACGAAGTACCATTCTATAGCTGCTTGCCTGCTTTTGTCTAAATTGGGCGAAGCTTTATATCAGCTCTTTTTCTCTAATTTGCAGGACCTCTTTGTTTCTTTTCAATCCTGCAAATCCTGTATTTTATGATCCTACATAGCTCTCCTCGGAGGTATCGCAGTTAAAATTGAGAACTTAATATAGCTAACTCTTATGCTTTTTCATGTGGCCCTGGATTGTGGGCACTTACATAACATCGAAACAAAGTTGTTCTGAAGTTGTTGTTACCAGTAATATACGAAACCCCTTTTCTGCGCATCAAACCTTCTAACTTCTTCACCTGCCAATTTATCAGTGTATGAAGGAGGGTCTTTGTAGAATATGAATATCTATCTACTACTGTTTGCAGTTGTCGAGTCAACTCTGTTCTGAGAAGCGAGTGGAGTTTCCTCCATGACAATGTAGAGGTTTCTCACCAAAAAATATCTACTTATTGAGATATTTTCGATATGAACTCCAGGAGTCAAACCTATACCGTTCCAGATTTGCCAATATCCGATTCATTCACTATAGAATTTGAACCGAAATTCCAATAACAATGGTAGTGTTATGTAACAGAACGCGGACATACTGACATTTCTGAATATATATATATATATAATCGTCTAATAAAACATTAAAAATATAGATAAAATCATCATAATACATTATAAATAAAAAAATAATAGTTTGATGATTTCATGATTAAAAAAACAAAAAAAGTAGTTTTTATTTTTGATATTAATCATTATAAATACAATAGAAAATTAACATTTATTTAAGAACCCATAGTAGCACAAAAATCAAAAAAATAATAATTATAGAATATAAGCTAACTATATATATCCAATGATATATGAAAAGTATCTTGTAGGATATTTGATACGGGTACAATATGATGTCTGATATGGATAACCGACATAGATATTACAGATATTTTAAAATATCTGTGATTCCTAGCAGATCAGTGAAGGCTGAAAGGTAACATCGTTGTTTTGCTATAATCTTGAATAGGATAAACGTATATATACATAATACATAGGATACATCAATATTCTTCCAAGGAATTCCCCATAAGGGGAAGAGTAAGTCCCTCTGTACAAAAGACTAAGAAACTTAGTATAATTTGCTATCTTGAAGACAAGTTTCAATTCAGAGATATCTGTGCGAAGTATTACCACCACTTAATGAGGAAAACAAAAAGGGAAGCTGCTCATCATTCCCATCAAAATCTTCCTGATTTCGAAGCCGACGATGCTTGGACACAACATCATCTGGCAATACTTTGTTCCTGCAGATCGGGCAGGTAGCCCAAGATTGTTGCAACCACTTGTCCAAGCAATCCTTGTGAAATGTGTGTTTGCATTTCAAGTTCCTCACCTTCTCGCCTTCCTCAAATTCGGATAAGCACACCGTGCACTCTACGTTGATTGGCTTCAATCTTTTGGTGTAGCAAATGGTGGGGCTCTTCTCTTCAATGAACTTGAGGTATTGAGGTGTGGTAATTGGACGTGTATCTGACTTTAGTTTCCTAATAAGAAGGATAAGTTCTATTAGCACGAATGCCAATAGGAGTATCGTTTTGGCGCAAAGATGTTGGAAGAGCTTAGAGAGAGCTGTCATGGCTACTCGCTGCCAATGGATTCCTAAATGCAAAAAGGAAAACAAAATAGTTTTTTCCTTTATATATAAACACAACGAATGTGGACAGTTACTAGAATGTCTTATCTTCTTTGTACTTCTGTTCTTTGTACACGTATACATTATTGCAAGAAAAATTAAGAAATGATATTTGGTTTGAGTGCGTGGAAAAATTATGTTACCGAGTCCCGTGACTCAAGCAGGTGAAGAGGGAAAATTACTGTGTGCGCTAATTTATATGATTACATTTTCTTTTCCTCCTTAAATTTTAAGTTTGAATTCTTTGGTCTTCGTCATGAATAAATAAAAATTCATGTCATTGGGTTTTAGTAAAATGCAAATAGGATTATAAAATGCTAAAAAAAAAAAAAAGTGGATATGAAGAGATGGCTACCGTTTCGAAAGCAGGGCGGTTGTTATACCAAATGAAGAAATTGGTGATGTCTACGCAGTCAAAGCCAACGAAATGGATTGTGGAATTTGTCTCGTTTTCTTCACATGTTTCTTGCCTTTTTTGTTGTTGTTCATAGTGGATATTTTTCTAAAAGTAGTTTCTGTTGTTAAGAATTAAGACAATATAATGAAAGAATACTATAATAGTATTATTCTGTTGGTAAGAATTAAGCACGTTACAGAAACATGGTCCTAAAGAAAAAAAATTGAGAGAAGAGGGAAAATGAAATTTATTAAATGAGAAAGTATAAGAAAGTTAGATATAAGAGTGATTTATATAATTATAATTAATTATGTAATTAATTATATTTAATTAATTATTAATCATTTAATTATGTGCGATAAAAGCCTCTTACAAATTAAAAAATACGTAATTAGCATTTTTAATTTAAAATAAACAATACAACTTATCTTAAAATAAAAAAATATAAAATATAAATAATCTTATAATCATACATCAGTCAACAATAAAAAAATCTTAAAAAGAAATAAATCTATTTTATTTTATCTGCATGTTATTTTTTTATTTACTTAAAGTATTACTTTAAGGATGCCTAAAATTTTTTTCATTATAAACAGGTTTAATCACATCCAGCTTACCAGTTTCACAGCCTAATTTTAATCACGTGTGATTAGTAACTTGCGTCATAGCCGCCAATAGCTAGCTCACATCAATCAGTGGAGAAATACTTACCTATTCTCATGATAAAATTTTCAACGAATCTTATGTAATTTTTATTATATAATATTACAAATTTATTTTAATTACACATATTTGTTATACATACTTTATATTATGTTTTCATTAGGAGTAAAATTAGATTAGGTAACTCAACAAGGATTTATAGTTTAGTCTACTTTTAGTTTAATTTGATCTAACTTATTTATTAAATAAGCTAAATTTAAGCTTTTTAAAAAATATATTTAATTAACTAAGTTTAAGTCTATATTTTTAAAAAAAGTTTATTAAGTTTAACATGTCAATTCATTTATTTATTATAATAATATATAATTAAATTATATATTAATAATTTATTTATTTTATACACAATAAAATAATTTTATTAAATATTAAGTATATTTAAAATATATAAAATTTAAACATATTAACTTATTTAAAGACATTTATGTAATGTAAATTTTTAAATAAGTTTTTAAATTTAGACTTTATATTTTTATAAAAAATTTAAGTTAAGCAAAAAAAAAAAAAACCTATAAGGCTAAAATTAAAAAAAAATTCAAAACAAATCAAGCTTATTTAAATTAAAACTTAATTTAACATAACTTATTTCTAACCCTATTTCTCATTAAATTGAATATACTATTCTCAAAATATAAAAGAATTTCGCGACAGAGTGGCTGTATTCAGAAATCAGCGGCGACGGAGAAGGAATCACAAGTCAGAAAATTGAGTCAGCAGCGGCAGTGGTTTTCCTTTTTGATTTTTCCCCTCACACGTCAACGGGTCCTATTTGGAATCTTTCTATATTATAGACCTTCTAGCCTAAACTTGATCGATTAAATAAATAATAATAAAAGTTAGAGTGAAAATAATTTTAATTTATTTATAATTTAAAGTAAAATGAGTTTTTTTTTATTTTTTATTTTCATATTTTTTATACTTTATTATAAAATTATTTATATCCCAATTTTTTAATATTTTACTTATTCAACCAAACACGTTTTCTCACTTTCTTATTGCGATTCCTAAATACTATATGTAATAAATATCATGATTTATGTTTGGCCAATGTTTATTTCATTTTGGTCAATCTTTATACTATTTTTTTCTAATTGGAATTAATGATCTTATTCTTATTGAGATGTGTGCTTAACATCAAAATTTCATACGTGCTAAGATATTATTGTCAATCATATTATTTTCTTTTTGTTAACTCCTTCATGTTATTTTGTGAGAACTAATTCTTTTGATTATACAATTCATAAGTGGTTTAAGTAGTTGATTGTAAGCAAATGATAAAACTTGAATTGTTGGATCTAATATTCCCATTGTGGATGGAACATTTGTTTGTTTCTTTTTTTTTCTTTTGTTTTGGTTTAGAAGATAATAAAAAAGAAAAGCTATCCTATGGTGGTTGAAGGCAAAGAGTTTGCTGAATAGAACATTTAACAGAACCTCTATGGATGCATTTGAATGTTTTGCAAGTATTTAGCATATGCTAATTGAAGATACATATATGAATGTATTCTTCGCAGCCTACGATATTGATTGTGACAGTATTGTAAATATAAAAGGGTCGAAGTCTCCTTCGATTGTCAACTTTTTGTTGCTGGTAGGGTTTTTTTTTTAATCTTTTCGTACCTAAATTATTGATCTCTATAAGTTAATCATCAATCTATTTTTGGTGGGAGCATAATTATTTGAATACTTGAAAAGTTGAAATTTTCAACAATAAAAGATAGGATAGTCTTAAATTTAGTTTTATTTCATTTTTATTTTTTATTTTTCTCTGTTTAAGATTAATTTATGTAACAAAGTCTGAGCTTTTTTTTTCTTCTAGTTTGCTGGAAACTAATAAAGTTTTATTGCTTTTTAAGAAAACAAATGATAAAAAATGACTATACTTCATATACTTAATTATATTTTATAATGCTTTTGTTTTTATACATATATTTTAGGTTTAGAACTTAAATAATAAAGATATGCATAAGGTAGATGAGTCAAACTTTTTTTTTGGACAATTAATTCAGGTATATATATATGAGAAAATGATCCTTAGGTACAACTTGGCCATAAAAGTAGATAATTTAGTTCATTTTAAAAATTAACTAAATATTTAACTAATTTAATTAATAATTTATATACGGTTAACCACGTATCAAGTATTAAAAATGAAGATAAATTATTGATTAATTGTATATAAATTATTAGTTAAATTAATTAAATATTTAATTAATTTTTTAAAAAAATTAAATTATCCACATTTATGATTAAGCTGTACTTAAGGATCATTTTCTTATATATATTGTAAATGGACGGGACTAAAGCCCAAGAAAAATAAAAAAGTATAAGCTAACTTTAATAGTACGAGCCATGGAAGCCTCTGACGCATCACCTAGAACAAGAGGAGGAAGGGGCAAAACCTAAGGGACCAAAAGGTTGGGAGAGATTTTGTTAGCTAACCAGTCAGCGCAGAGGTTCTATTCTCTAACATTATGTTTGGTAGAGGGAAAGTTGTGGAAAGAAAAAAAGAAGGAAAGGGAAGGGATAGAAGGGAATTAATACCCTCTCATTCTTTTATTTGAATGTTTAAGTAAATAAAATAAAAAAGAAATCTCTTTTTTTATTTTAATATTATAATTAAAATATAAAGAAGGAATAAATTTTAGAATTAAATTTTTAATATAATCTTTATATTTTTAATTTTATAACACAAATATAAAATATAATTGTAATTTAATACATATTTTATTATAATTTGATCATTTTTTCCTCCTTATTTTTAATTTGAAGAAAAATTATTTTTAAATTTTGAGGAGAAAGGAAAAGGAACATTTATCCCTCATTCCTTCTTATTTTCTTTCATTAAAAATTATTTAAATAATAATTGAAATTATTTTCTCATTTTCTTTTCCTTCCTTACTCATACCCAAACAATACGTAAAGGTATGGGAGAAAGAAAATGATAAATTCCTCTTCTTGAGGAGAAGGATTATGTGAATAAATTTACAGTTGCATTTAACCGCTGTCTCAACAGCGTTCAATTGGGAGATGTTGGCCTTGGAGTCACTCTCAATAATCAAGTATATTTTTATTCCTATCTTAAGTTTTATGCATTTGTATTTTAAAAGTTTGAATTTCGAATATTTTTCAATTTGAATTCATTACTCAAAACATTACATTACGAATTAATAATTTTTTTAAAATTGCATATTAACTTTACTAATTTTTAGTTATTTCCTAGATACATGTATTGTTTCATCTAATAAATAAACAATCACTTAATTTATTTATATTGGATCGTAGTTATTTATTCATTAAATACTAAATGAGTATATAGAAAAAATATTTCGTATTGATGTATATATTTTTTCTTAATAAATTCTAATGAGAATTAGCTTAATTTGTTAAAACTGTATCAATCTTAAGGTTTTTAGTTTGGTTCTACTTTTTTTCACAAAAAGAGTCTTCTTGATAAATTGTTTAGTACAAAATATTTCCGTGCAAAGCATTAGCACAGGTAGAGCACTAGTTTTCATAATATAATAATTTGGCATTTTAAAAGAAATTCGCAGTTTAGATTAAAATGTGTCTTTTTTAAGTTATGTTACATTTATACTCATAAATTATACTTTTTCACATTCTTTTACTAATCATTAAATAACAATTAAAATCTATTTATAATTATTTTGACCTATCCAGATAATTCATATCTCACATATTAAATGCAACCCAATCGTATCTCGTCTTTTTATCTACCAAACGTTTGTGGAACCAAAATTTTAAGCTAAAAGTTAAAACCAAATCAAATAAGTGAATAATAATAATAATAATAATAATAATAATAATAATAATAACAAATCAAATACTTGGATCCACCGAAGTTCAGCTTAATGGCTGGACATGGGCCAGACAGGCCACTGCAGTAAACTGGCGCTCCCCATACCCAATATCTAAAGTAACCCAAAATCCAACTTCTACTTTTTTTTATTTATTAAAGTTTAATTTTGATTTATTGTTATATTAAATAAATTTTATACTATTATCTAATAATATACCGAAACATCATTAAAAGAGTTAGATTTCTTAAATAGTTATTATGAGAGTCAAACTTCTTTAATAATTTATCAGCACATGATTAAATAACAATGTAAAATTTCTTTACATTGATAATTAATCAAAATAATTTTTTTTTTTGGATATATTTTCACTACAAAATGCAAAAACCCACTATTCATGGATTTTTTGTTTTGCTATTATGTTCTTAATGTGCATCTCCCTTTAGGTACCTTTCTACTTTCTCTAAATAAATATCCATAGATTTGGTACTCTTAATAATTACTATTGTTCAATTTTTTTTCTTTCATACTTATAGGTTGCTACAGAAGTTATAATAAATATAATAATATTCCCTAATTTAAATTTATATAAATTGATTTTGCTGAACTTTAATTTGGTAAAACTGGCCCCATATAGCCTATACTTACACGCACGTAATCAATCCCTAGCCCCACCAGCTAATTTCTCCAACATCAGTTTAATGTATTTTTCCTTTCAAAAATTCATTTATAAAATTGATTTAAAGGCTCCAATAACTGTATGGGGGAAGCATTTTGATGGATAGGTCTAGAAGAAGACTACTAATAATACTAAGACTGTCCCCGAGAATTGTTTTATTTTTATCTTATTTATCATCTAAAACAAAGTGGAACAATTACTACCTATTTTTCAAAAAAAATTATACAACCTATTCTTCTATTTTATGTACCAAAAAAGCATCAGATATATGCATAGTTTGAAATACTTGCAAGTTGATCACAACTTGAATCAACGAAGAAAGACCTATCGCAACTTTACTTTTCAGGTTCGGTGTCCTATTATTACTCAAAGCATCAAGTGACAAGTGATCAATCAAGGGTCGAATTCCTGGCCGCAGCACTTCACCTTGCTGTCCATAACAAAGACATTTTGTTGGAATCAGTAAACATAGCAACTTAGCAAAAAATCAACATATCAATCAAATGATTTGAGCTTTCTTAAATCTTAAATTATTAAACATATTAATTTCGGGCTGGTGAAGGACGTGCATACATAGCTGTCCTTCAATATAGGCTTCTTTCATTCGCTGGATACGCATATAAAATAAATATTTGAACTCAGCAGTTCAAGTTAATTATATCAAATTTTTAAACTTCCAAGTTTAAGTAGAGCTGCATTGATTTATCTGAACTAGTTAATGATCATACATTTTGCATCCCTATATTTTCCTCCACTACTTTATAAAAAGATTGGTACCGTCACCAATGAGAGAGACATAGTTCTTCATTTCAGCCACCACTTAAAAGTAAAATAAAAAATAACTAGCAGAGGTTTCTTCCCCAATATTTCACTTCTATTTATTTGCTTTATACATGTAAATGTCACTGTGCTTGACTTTAGGTAGAAACTAACATATTACCGTTCAATCTTATCTTAATTACTATAGTAGAATTTGTTTAAAAGTCACTGAAGGCAAAATACTTAAATTACAAATAATGAATACCATGAGAAAGAGAGAGCTCTATTACCAGAGAGAGAGAGAGAGAGAGAGAGAGAAAGAGAGCTTTTGTTCAAAACATGGTTTCGTGATTGAAAGGATTGGCCAACACAAAATTGTTAACGGCTTTATAACTCCATTATAAGCAACTTCAACTTTTATGATAAGCTATCTGTTAGTTAATGGCTTAATGCTTTTATGATAAATTTAATAATGTAGATACGTCTAAAAGCTTAGTTGGTGTTGGGTGCGTAATATTAAACACAAGCCTCAATTGCTACAAAAGCTACATGAGCGGTTTCCACAATTAGTGGTCATTAATTAAGGTGCTTCTCTCCTCACAGTCCTCCCCAATTTTTTTTTTGTCTAATTAAAAAATGATACTGCCGTGCATGCTAGTGTAGCTACTAATATTAGTAATTAACTCCCTAAGTTCTCGGTTCTAATTTGTTACTAACAAAAAAAAAAAAGTTATCTTTCTAAAATGTTCCCTTGTCCCTTCAATTTAATCCACACCTAACAACTAATGCACATGACGTAGCAAAGCTCCATTTCCCTCTCTCTCTCTTTCAAATTCTTGAACACCTTTGCTGTATTTCTATTACCATAATGACAATATTGTTGGTATCATCTTATAGTTCATTGGAGGAATATATATGATGTATAGGTTATTGTTAGGAATTCAAGTATGAGTGTAAGAAGTCTTACATCAAGAAGGAATAGAATGATCGAGTGAAAATCATGTAAGTAGGAATGATCCATAAACCTAATGTCTTAATGTTTTTGGTTAAGATGTGATGTTAAACTCACTGATGTAGTTCCTCATTAAGCCCATGGAAGAAGATCTCAACAATATTTCAAGCTCCTCCTAACCGTGACACGTGATATCAGAGCCAATGGTTTGGCTAAGGACAAGTATTGATGACGATGGTTAGTGCTCTTATGGTTGTTGTCTCATTGTGAAAGAAGAGCTATGAACAACCAAAGCTTAAGTAGAGTGATAAGGTGTGACTCTTCAATTGAAAATGGGTATGATCCAACCCATATTGTGGAGCTAGCCATTGGCAGCTGCATACTCACTTGAAGAGCAAGTGGCTCTTGGAAAGTGAGTTAGTTGATATAAAGAGATACAACTCTTGAAAACCGAATTAGGTGAAGAAAGGCCGATAATACCTTCAAAAGGGAAAGACTTCCATTTGAAGAAGAATATATCTCATATGGAGAACTTATACCATATGGAGAACTTATACTTGAAGGGGAGGTTGTAAAAATTTAAATGTGAGTGAAAGAATTCTCACATAAAAAAGGAATAAATTGAGTGATGAACATATAAGTGGAAACAACATGTAAACCTTCTCGAGGTTTTAGGCTCCCCTCACTTATCCAATCAAGTTGACTTGGCATCTTTGTGACAATAATGGTTTATGCTGCGATAGCACACCACTTAAACTAATTAGAAGCCCACTTTAGTAGTTGTATATTTAACATCCACTTCCTCCTTTCTGTGTTCCGAAATAAAGCTTGGTCTGCGCACCACGATTCCCTGTGCTCCAAACCACCATCTTTTCAATAATATAATGCAAATTGTAGCAGTTGGAACCTTGGGATTACTATCTTATATTTAGAAGGTTTAGTACACAAATGGTGGTGCGCAGACCAAACTTTAATTTCCATGCAAGGAATGATGACATTCTAATTTTCTGTGCAATTAAGAGAAATGCCCAATGGTTGGTTGTAAAGCCACAATCACAAGGGCATTAGTGAAACGTGACTGCTTGTTCCACATGCTCGCACATCCAACTCCTATAAATACCCTCTTTGGGAACTCTAATTTCACAGAGGCATTTCATAGTAGCTCAGTCTAATTATAATTAGTTTGGAAATTAGTTTGTTGTATTTGCAGACAATAACATGTCTTCTATTGGGGCAAGTTCAGCTGAAATTTTTGTTATGAGGAAGAGGCAGAAGGAGAAGATGAAGAGAATGGAAGATGAGAGAGTAAGAAGAGGCGAGGTGGATGCTGAAGAGAGAAAGGTGGCTAGTTCTAGTGTTGGAAGGAGTAACAAGGTGCATCCAGGAGAAGAACAAGGAATCACACCCGACAACGTTAATCAAGCATAAAGGTTTTCAACTTTGGGATAACCAAATAGGCTCTCCCTAAAACTAATGTTTCTACTTTGTATTTTCGTTGGATTAGCTCACATGCCCAGCATTTCCCTTTTAATAGAGAAGTTATAAAAGACTTATTAATGGTGAGGGCTTAAGCAGTTTGTAACACGTCTCATATTTAAACCTGTGTTGTTATTGTCCTGACTCCTGAAAGAACACTTTGTAACTATATGAATAGAATAAAAGCATCATTGTGTATGTGTTTTTTTGTCCATCATTGTGTATATGTTCTAGAAAGAAAGAAATCACCAAAGGAAAAAAAAGGGATAAAGGATGACAAATAATTACCACTTAAATTAGAAAAAGAATGAGAAATCATTCAACCTAACCCTGCTAATAAATGCATCGAATTGGTAAAAATTCTATAATACTTGGCAACAATTTGCTTGAAGCTAACCTTACTAGAAAAGATGAAGCCATTGCCAGGGGAAGAATAAAATGAACCCAAATCAAATACAAACCTAAACAAATAGAAACACACAAAAATGAAGATGACCTCGGACCAGAATCCTTCACATCTGCTAAGGGAAATGTATAACTAAAACGAAAAGTTATAATGGGAAAACACACGAGAATAAAATGTATGGACATTGCCACAGGAATGGAGTCAAAAATGAAGATACGGCTCAAATCGCCTTTCAAATCCAAAACATGGGCTAACTAAAATTCAAACGCTGAACAGAATCAAAAAATTTGAGATTGTGAATGAAATTAAAAGGAAATATTTTAGAAAATTTGACAACAAAATTATGCAATGTGTAATAATGACAGAGATTGTTATTACCCTTTTAAAGATAAATACCATTATTTGTAAAGGACAAATGAATTCTCATTTGTCACTTATCAAAACTTTATAAACATGAGCTCTCTTTATATCATATGTATTAGAGTAGAGTTTAATTAGAATTAGATATATTATAATCGAATTTATGAAATGTAATAATGATAGAGATTGCAAATGAAAATAAAAGGAAATAATTTAAAATTTTGGCATCAAAATTATGACATGCAATAATGATAGGAATTGTGAATGGCAGATTCTTATCAGAATTTTACAAATTATATTATATATACATATATATTGATCGATACTATATTAGTTTGGCAATTAGTTTGTTGTTTCTGTAGACAATGACATGTCTTCCATTGGGACAAGTTCAGCTGAAATTTTGGTTATGAGAAAGAAGCAGAAGGAAAAAGAAAAGAATGGAACAAGAGAGAGAGGAAGAAGAGGCTACGTGGGTGCTGATGATAGAAGGTGGCTAGCTCTACCATTAGGGGTAACAAGATGCATCCAACGGAGAACAAAGAGTCACACCCGATAACGTTAATCCAGCGTAACGAATTTCAACTTTTGGCCTGTGTTTTATTATGCTAAGAAAAACACTTTGTAACCTGTATGATAGAATAAAAGCATCATTTTTGTATTTTTTTTCCCCTCTCAATTACATATCCAGATTTAATAAAGAAAATATATAAAAAGTTTTAAATTCATGTTTCGGCATTTTTATAAATTAGGATTTTGACACCCACATATACGTATATCTCAATCTCCTTCATCTTTAATTTAATAAATTGCCAATTCTCATTACCCAACTTGCGGTGGTCTACTTGCTAGCCCTGAGAAAACTATAGTATACAAACTTAACTTTGGCAGTTGGAATTTGAATACTCTGAGAGGTACACTATAAAGAGTAAATTATACATAATTGATAACAGTTTTCATCAACGGTTAAATGCTTTATAAAATATAAACACATGTATAATGGATCATGGATATGCGAAAATTTAATTTTTTAACTTTTTCATCAATTATTATTAGTTATATTTTATTCTCTAAAATACATCTCTTACTGTAAAGAATCCAAATCCTGACTAATTGACTTTGTAGCTAGGATTAAATTCCACTTTTATAAGAAAAGAAAGTGTTTTAAAAAAGTATAACGGTTAGATTTTGTTGTGTAAATTTGGATGCAAGGTACATTTAATCTAAATTATAAAATGTAAATGATTGATAAAGGTTGATAAGAAAATCAATATTTATCAGCTATATACTTTACTTTCTATAGTTCATTGTTCATTTTAAAATATCTTGATCCTGTTGTGTAACCATAAGTATGAAAAAGAAATATCAATCTCATGTAAGCATTTTTTTTTTAAAAAAAATGCTTAACCTTTTACTATGAATTACCCATACCAAAGTCTTCTTTTAATTGGAAAAAATTAAAGTTTAGATGTTTAATTGGTTTATACGTAACAATTGTGGTATTTTTATCTTGATTTAAATATTTACTTCACTTTTTTATTTGTCATTACACAAATACTTTCTGTCTTTCTTGAGCATCAGCTTAACTTTTTGTTGTTTTGGTGATGAGCATCAGCTTATCAAAGCCCCATTTTTATTCCGAAGTGATCGAGAGGTACGATGGGCTTTTGCAGCCCAATATCAGGATCAATGATATGTTGGCGGAAATTAAAAGAAAAGTGCAAGACCCACATAAAATTTCCTTACAACCTTATGTGACTTTATTCCTTATTGGGGAATGATCCTTTCACAAATAAAATTTTCACAAATTTCTTATAAGATTTTATGTAAGTTATTAAATTAAGTTTGGGTCATATTGTAACTTTTTTTGAATGACCTAGATGAGTCTATCTTGAATTTTGTGAGAATTTTATGAAGATTTTTTTTATGTAAATATCATTACTCTTCATTATTATATACATTGATAAAAAAAACAAAAAGCTTAGTATTAACATGACAATTTTACGATGAAAGGCACGTACTCTAATATTAATATATAAGTTTCATGATAAAAACAAATAATTTATAAATTTATAAATAAAAAATCATGTGAGTACCAATGTGAGTTGGTTCAAGTGTGTGATGAATTTAGATAAGGCTCCCCGAAATGCCAAAGGGTTAGTTGAGTAATCTCCTTTAAAGAATAAAAAGTCCTTGGAGGGAATTCTCTAGATTAGTCTCTGCCTACCCTTCCAAGATTTTAAACATGTCATTGATGCTCTAATAGATAATATAAAGTAACTTATCTTTATTATCATTTTATTTTTAAAAAAAATCATGTGAGTTTGTTTTTATTTGCATATTTTATCCTCATGATATATCTAACCGTATGATAATGTTCCATCTTGATTTCTAAGATATTAACGTCAAGAATATCCCTGCTTACATACCACTATAAATATATAAATTTTTATTCTTAATTATGACATAATTTATAGTTGTAATGAGATAAATTAAGTTCAAGGTTTAAATATATTTTTTAAATAATTATATTTTATAATTTATTGTCAAAGTTAGACTAATATTTCTTTTATAATTTGTTCCATAAAATCATTTAAAAGGAATTTTTTTTTTTATAAATTTAAAGTGTCACAACTTAACCTAAATTATTTTTCTAAATCTTCACTTAAATCCCCACTAAAAAACTTCACTCTAAATTATTTTGATGTGATATTTCATTTATTTCGTTTTACAAGACAAATTCATGATCATTTTGTTTAACGACTTTGTTGATCCCATGTTTAGTTTAATTTTACAGCTATAATATGTTTATTAGGGTGCTTAATTAACTATCCATACGACCATCAACTTTGTATTACTCTCTCAAATATGTTGTTGCTTTGCGATATATAATTGCACTAGATTCCAATTATTTAACCATTTTATAATTGTGGATCCTATGTTTGGTGTAATCTTTAGTTATTTCTCCGAGGAATAAAAAGGGATATGATAGATAATGATTTATTGTAGAATTTAAACTTGATAATAAATAGATTCATATTTAGTCAAAATAAATAAATAAATAAATAAATAGATTCATATATCATGATGACTAGCAAAGGAAGTTACACGAGAACATTTATAAATTAGATTTATATCCTCACATTCTTCTTAAGAACTATATATTGTCATGTTATAATAAATAAACAAAGATAAAAATTACTTTTCAATATGTACGGGTAATGGCAAGTCTCTTTACAGTAAAATTTGTCATTTTCTCTCTTATAGGGAAACCATTCAGCTCTTAAGGAGGAGAACGTGAGAATCTAAATTCTTATCGTAGTGTCTCGGATTATTTTTTTATTTTTGAGAATTTTTACATAAAAATATTGGATTCTCATGTTTGGTATAAGTTTTGAAAAAATATTCTCATCCAAAAATGATTCCCAGGAATGATTTTTACTTAATATTCTCACACTTTCATTCTCATAGGGAGAAGTGAGTTTGTAACATTCCTATGACATAGAAATATTTTTGTCATGTGAAATGTCCAAAATACCTACCCTTCTATCATCATGTCATCAACCAACCATCTTCATATCATTGTTGACGACCGTCATCCACCAACACCGACTACCGTTCGTGGCGGCCAGTTATTAGAATTCGGTCACCATTGTTACCGTCGGCAGTTGATAGTGCTGACAACTTCGACCGCGTATGTCGGTCATTGAAATCTGACCACCATTGTCGCCACTAGCGATTGACGATGACCTCGACCGTCACGTCAGTAACTGAAATCCGACTACCTATGCCGCCGCCTGCAGTTGACGACTAGTCATTGGAATCAAGTTACCTTTGTCGGATGATGGCCGACGACTTCAGCCTGTCGCTAGCCACCTGAATCCAGCCACCCGCTGTCGTCGTCGGTAATTGACAGTCACTGATTTACACCATCACTGACTTGCCAGTAGTTAGAGTCATTTTCATGAATGTTTTTAGTTAACTAAATATAGTAATAATCATTCATGAGAATATCATTTCTAAAAATATCATTCATAAAAATATTTTTTCAAAATTTCATCCAACGCCCCATATAAATCATATCCATGCTACACAAAAATGAACATGCACGAATGGTCTCGTTTCATTGTCTAACGCAATTCTCTATGCTTTGATACGCTTTTCTTTATCATTGGAGGTGACAAAGTTCTCAACTTCCTCTTGCTCTTTGTTTTGATAATAAATAATGAATGATTACTTGATAGCGAAGATGGATCCATGCACGACTTGATCATTGGGGTACAAAATATTTAAAAGAAGACATAATAAAATAATTATAAATATGACTTAGATTTAAAAAAATACATTGAGCCACCGTGCATGGTCAGGATAAAGTCAAACGGGAAAATATGACTTTTATTTTTTTAAAATATTCATCAAACATACGACTTTTTGCTTTTTGAATCATGAGTATTTATATATTAGTTGGGTATGAAATTAATCATGTTCAAATTAAGCTTGTGAGTGTGTGGTTATAAGTTCTTTCAATAGCAACTCTAAGAATTGAACTTTTGACCTGACACCTGTGATTTGTGCTACTTACAACTTCAACCAAGTGCTTGTTGGTATGAAAAATGTGACTTTTATTGAAATAAATCTGTCTCTCAAAAAAAAAGTTAGATGAACATTATTTAAGAATCTGAACTTCGTAATTCAATAAATTGGAGGCAATGTGGGGAGGGCTCTTAACATTACACAAATTAAGATTTAATATTGGTTGATGTAAAAATTAACTTAAAAGTACCCTTACATTAAAATAAAAACAAAACCGAAAGAGTAATAATACATCACATTGTTAATTTATTATTGTTGAGCCGATTACCAACAATTTTTTTGTCAAATATCGATTAATGAGTAAATATCTATTTGAAATGAAAGTGGAGAAAAGATTTAAAGTTCGTAAGCTCATATTTTCTTTTTCTTTTTTTGACAAATCATTAGTTTCTAATTATTGAGAACAATGCATTAATAACTTTTTATTGATTCACAAGTGTCACTCCTAATTAACAATTAAATACTATAGATATAACGATTTTTTTCACAATAAAAAGGGGAAAACACGAGTAGTTAGTTACTTCCTTAATTCTTTCTTTCATATTAATTGAAACAATTTTTTTGTATATATTAGGAAAAGTCAATCTTTATCTATTATAGATGAGCATAATTTAAGAATATCAACTTTAAAATTTATTAAATTAGGGGCAATATTTTTATTTTTCGAATGAAAGAGTCAAAATTCATTAACTTATTAATTCGTTATGGTTGAGTCGACTATTGTCAAAAATTTGCTAAATATACTTTAATAATTAAGTATCTTTTTCAATAAAAGTGGAAACAATATTAAATTTTGGTAAGTTTATTAATTATTAAGAATTATGCTCCAATAATTTTTTGTCAATATTCAAATGTCGCTCTAATTAATAATAAAATATAATATAGTTATAACAGGATTTTTTCAATAAAAACAAAGAAACACTAGTAATTAATTAATTGGCTAATTATTAAATTTATGTTGATTGAATTAAATATTTGTCTTAAAAAAATGAATGTTTGTCAAGATATATTATTTCATAATCTTAACTTTATTACTTATCAAATTGATTCATTAATTTAAGGTGGGCTACGTCAACACTCAAATCCCAAATGTTTATTCATAAATTTATTATATAATTTTAATTATTAATCCTTAATTTAATTTCATTAACTTTTTTAAAAAATAATTATTAATTAATTACATTTATTTATTTTTATTTATTTATTCACATTTAATTGAACATTATTTAGACAATTTATAAGGGATGATATCTTAATTTATTTTAGGCTTTTGAGAATAGTGGCAAGTATTTAAAGAATTAAAATAGAAAATATTAAATAAAACTTTAAAATCTTTAATATTTAATTAAATAATATAATTAATAAAAAATTAAATTTATTTTAAAGAACCATAATTGTATTTTATTTCATTTTCATCACAATTTTTTTAAAATTCACTAAATTCGTCATAACTCCAAACACAGTTAGAAATATTAATAGAATTTATTAATGTGGGGGTACAAATACATAGTTGGCATTGCTTAGCTAATTTTTGTTTTTTTGAAATAATGACTATAAACGAATTTGATGAGTTTTAAAAAAACTTAGGACAAAAATAAAACAATATAATTGTGTGATGAAAATGGAACTTAAAGTAAAGTTAATGGACGAAAAGTATAAAAAAAAATCTATAATAAGTGATATGCATAATTTTCTTTTTAAACTTCTATATTTATGGATTAATTAAAATAATTATACATTATATATATAATTAATTAAAAATCATTTGAAATTAACTTATAACAAACAATTTGGATTTGATATTGATATTTAAATTGACTAATTGCATTCATAATTATAAAACTCGGATCGATTATTGACTAGGGATAAGTACTGAGTTAGTATATCACTAGTTTAACGAATAAGTTACTAGTCGAATTACATAAAATAAAATAAATATATAATAAAAATAAGAATATATTAAAATAATATAAAAATCACTAAAAATGTAATTTAATTCATAATAATGAAATTCACAAATAACTATTTAATTTTTACAATACAAAATTTTTAAAAGAAAATTATATATAAAAACTCATTATAGGAAAATTTTTAGTTTTTATCCCTTAACTTTATCATAAGTTTCATATACATTCCACAATTATATTGTTTCATTTTCGTTCCAAATCTTTTCAAAACTTATCAACTTCATTCATAACAACTAATTTTAAAAAAATTCAGTTGGACAATGCTAGTTGTGCACTTGTATCCACATATGATGTCATGTGAGCAAATTCTATTAACATTCTAACATTATTAGCAATAATGATAAATTTGTTAAGTTTTGAAAAGATTTAAGAGAAAAATAAAACAAAATATAATTGTGGGACAAAAATGAAACATGAAGTAAAATTAAAGGACAAGAATATATTTGTGCCTTTTTTTATATATGTATTGTTAATTAGTTGTTTTGTTAAATTTCATAATTTTTATTAATTGTTAATTTTAATCTTTTAAATATATAAATATCATTAGTTTAGTCTTGAAAAAATTAATAAGATAAAAAATACACAAACACGTCATTTACATTATTTAATTTTGAAACAATCACTATAAATTTTTTGTTTTAGATGAGATCCCCTTAAACTTTCTCAAATTTGTTAATAGACGTTTTTATACATAAATATTCATGATGTGACTTATAAAGTGTTCATTAACATAAATAATAATTTCTAATTTATAGATATAATTTAAAATATTTTTCTCCTTCTATTTTAATTTTTTTAATTATTCTATATATTTCTTATTTTTAGACTTGAAATTAAATATAAAAAGTAATATTTTAAAAATAGTAGAAACAAATTAAATATTTTCATATTTCTTAATTAATACATATAAGTCTCATAATAAATCATTTTAGCTTAATTAATGTATAAAATATTTTATTTCTAATATTTAAAAATGTTAAAACCTCTCATTTGAATTTAAAAATTTATAGTGTTTATTTTAAAGTGAGGTAAAATTTTATGCATTTTTTAATAATAAATATACTAAAATATTATTTTAATGTTAATTTTTAATATCTAATTAGACATTTGATATAATTTTTTTATATTAAATAAATCTTACAATTTAATGTCATCACTTATCATTTTAAAATATATATTACTTTCTTATAATATAAGACTTTCTCAATTTACCTCCTTATAGTATTTTTTTTATCATTAAACTCCTTTTTAGTTTGATTTTCGTTGAAAAATTTATTTTATCTGTTAAAATAAACGAAGAATCTTTTTTTATTATCATCTGTATTCCAATTCTTGTTTGATTAGTTCAAAAATAAAGTATTACTTGTTATACACCTTAATCATTTAGAGAACTTTCACTATATATCAAATATCAATCTACATATCTCAAAAGTTAATCCCTATTTTAAAGCAATATCAACTTAATCACTACCAATAATCTTGACATGCTCACTTATTTAGCCAACACTACAACCTTATCACCACAATCTATCATTTTTTAATAATAAACAAAATTTTTAAGTAATTACCTCCAAATATACTTTAATTTTTATTTAATTTAACTCTTAAAATAATATTTTCAACATTAATCATATTATAAGAGGATTTAGTAAAATAATTTGTAAGGAATATCTATACTAAGAAGGTAATATGTATTTTATTATAATAATACAAAACTTATTTATATAGGACAAAAACGAATCATTAATTACCAAAATTTAGTTGTAGTTCATTGTTTGTAACGAAACGCGGGGCAATATCTTCAATTCCGGTTCGGTTCTTGTTCTTGGAATGTATGGTATGGTATGGAGCAGCATGAGCAACCGGTGGTTGTCATCACAGGATGTTCTGAGGGAGGGATAGGCCACGCGCTGGCACGCGCCTTCGCGGCCAGGAAGTGCACGGTGGTGGCGACAAGCAGGTCGCGTTGGAGCATGGCGGAGCTGGAGCACGAGCCGGGGTTGTTCTTGCAAGAGCTGGATGTTCAGTCGGATGAGAGCGTGCAGCGAGCGCTCAAGAATGTTCTAGACAAGTACGGTCGGATCGATGTGCTGGTTAATAATGCTGGAGTTCAGTGTGTGGGCCCACTTGCCGAGGTCCCTCTCCATGCTATTCGTCACACTTTCGACACCAACGTTTTTGGTTCGTAACTTGATGTAGAATGTTGTTATGGGTTTTCGAATCAGCCACTCTAAATTAATATTTTCTGCATCTATATGTTTCTGTTTGAATATTATTTGATTCGCTCCACGAATTGGTCCTGTAGCAACCGAATTAGTTGCGTTGCCTGCCTTTTGCAAAGATTTTGGTCTTCTCTTGAAGATTACAGGCCTCTATTCCTATTCCTTCTTTGATTTACTTTTCCTTTCTCTATTTTTTTTCCCTTTCCTTTTTTGTGACCCAAAAAAGGGGAATGATGTATTGGGAGATCAGTCTTTTGGCATTTTATGTCCCGTGCATTCATCTTGATATGGTGCACAAGAGACTTCAATGTGATTTTGCAGAGCAGAGGGTTACGTGGTCACTGTTTATCTAATCCAAGACCATGAATTGAATATTTACCTAGATTCTATGTTTTAATTGACATACGCAGGTTCCTTGAGAATGGTTCAGGCTGTTGTTCCTCATATGGCATCTAGGAAACAGGGAAAGATTGTGAATATTGGTAGTGTTGCTGCTATGGCCTCTGGACCATGGTCAGGCGCTTACACTGCATCCAAAGCTGCTCTTCATGCTTTGACAGATACATTAAGGTTTTCTTCTTATTCTTCTTCAAATCTGATTTACTCTTCTTCAAAGCTACTCTTATGCTTAGAATTATTTTTCATGTCTGCATCAAATCAACTAGAGGCAAAAGTATTGGCAACAGAAATCCACCTTGTGTTAATAGAATTTCTTGCTTTGCTATGTACATGCTTTTAGACCTCGGTTGGTTATGTGGTACTTTGATGAAACTGGAATCTAATGGAGTTTATTAACCACTATACTAGATTTATATGTAGTGTACTAAAGTAGAACTTTGGTGGTTGTATCATGTAGCTATATACCATTTGGGATTTGGCGGCTGGACACTGCTAATTATTTACATTTTCTACTTCTGTGACTTTGTCATTTATGCACTCTGTCTAATCGTTCTTTCTTATTTTCAACATATACAGATTGGAACTCGACCATTTTGGAATTGATGTTGTCAATGTTGTCCCTGGAGCCATCAAGTCAAATATTGGAAAATCTGCCATAGCCAGCTACAACCGCATGCCTGAGTGGAACTTATACAAGCCTTTTGAAGCAGCAATCCGAGAGAGAGCTTATTTTTCTCAGAGATCCAAGTCGACCCCTTCAGATGAGTTTGCTAATAAAACTGTGGCTGCTATCCTGAAGAAGAACCCACCTGCATGGTTCTCCTATGGCCATTACTCTTCCGTCATGGCCATCATGTACCATTTGCCACTCTCTGTTAGAGACTTTATTTTGAAGAGAGTAATGAAATGCTGACCTACAGTTGGCTGTATCCATCGTTTCGCATCTTTGTTCATGGACACTCTATTAGGTATATATATGCCCAGCCCTACTACGTGTGCAGGAGATATCACTGGGGGGATGTCTTGTTTGGGCTTCCTTATAGTTTCTTGAGTGAGTTGTTAGAATTTCACAATTATAATTCTATCCTTTTTTCTTTTGACAAGAGAAGAATAAAGGCGGCTTGTATCCATTAATGACTATACTGATATAAAGTTGCTGCAATGTTGCATGCATTACAAAAAACACAAGTATATCCCAGCTTCAAGGCTTGATTCCAAATCAACAATACAAATACAAAATTGTGCTTCTGTAACTACTGTTTCACTAATCTATATCTTCCTGAAATCTTGAGGGTGGCTCAGGACCAGCTGATTTATGCATCCATATGAACGGAAATAAGGGTGAAAAAAGAATCTTTAATATACTGGCACCGTGTCCTCTGACGATGTTCTACATAGGCAGAGCAAGAGGTATCTGTGGCCAATCGTTGGAATTTTTGTCCCTATATAAATTAGGGTAAGAACTCTTTGCTCTCTCTAGAATCTGCTAGCACGTCGTGGCCACTAGCATCCCAAATAAGATTCTTTGGCTGAATTTCCTTCACATAATCGGGGGATTATTACACTGAAGTCACAGACACGCACTGTTGGTATCCAATATCAGTCTAGTCCACATGAATATGATCGATGAATTATTTGATTAGCCAATTATTAACACGTTACGATCAAAAGTTTCCTGTCAAAATATCTATTAACTCTCTTATTATGTTCGCTTTTAGTTTTTTTTTTTGGGGGGGGGGGGGTTGAAAGTTTATGAGAACTCTGTTCACTTAGGCTCGAGTGAATTTGTTTAACTCATTTAGAATCTTGCGGCGGGCTAGTTTCCTTTCACATCCCAGGGAGCCAATCTGGTAGTCTTGCTTCCGTAAATTTGCCAGCTCAATGCCAGTCCCAGCGTAGCATTTGAACAAGAATAAAATTCCACATCTTCAGAATTCGCTTGTTTCAGAAAAGGTCATGTTGACTACAGTCTACCTACTGTAGGTCTCATATAGAATGCTAATGATTACCATAGTACACCATTCCTGGCGGCAGAAAACTAGGTGGTGTTGGGGCATGCTGTGCTATTGGTAATGGTTGATGCTGAGTTATTTGCAATGTCTGATGTGTCAGAGGCACCACTGGCCCCACCATATGGGGCGGGGGCGGGGGCGGTCCTGGGGGTAATGGTGGGATGCTACTATAACCGTATGGAGAGATGACCCCTCCTGTTGACTGCACGTATTGCTGGGAGGATGAATTACAAAGCATGTGATATTGACCTTGTGATGCAGGGGCTGGATTCTGCATAGTTGGTTGGGTTACCAAAACTGAAGGATATGAATGGTTTGGTGCGGCAATCAACTGTTGTGTGGACATAAAAACATTGGGATCTGAAACAGGCATTGACTTCTCATGTTTTGATGTGGACTCAGATGTTAGACCGGCATTTTTTGCCTCTTCTGCTGCAAATGTTGAGAGAACAGAAGTCATGATCAATTGAGATGACGAAGAAGCTGCAAGCTTATCTGCAACCTCAGCAGCAATTGCTGCAGCTGACTTCTTAGTTGCTTCATCCGATTTTGCATCTGTAGCTGAAGTCGTTGCAGTGGAAGCTTTCTGTGAAGAATCTTCATTATCAAGTCGCTTCCGCATGTTACTAGCCTCTTCTACTTGTGCTTGTGCAACCTAAATATCATTAATGAGATATATCAGCATAAAGGTTAAATTTGTTAACATTGTTAGTAGCAAAAAATCTCCCCAAGTCCCAGCAATGAAACCAAGCTCAACGAGTCATAAATGGCATCCAATGCAAATTACTTTAGGTTTGTGTAATGATGCTTTCACTAAGTAATTTTCCAACCGAAACTGCTTTTTTCCTTTCTAAATAGAGTTTATTACACTGATCTCCCATGAGGTATATGAAACTTAAGCAAACACCCTCTCTAATTTCAGAAATTACACTGACCTCCCCTATTTTAAATTTTCATCAGACAAAGCATCCCCTCCTCTGTTTAAATTTGTTCCAGACACATACTCCCCTGAAAAATCATCTATAAGGGAGGTGTTTGTGTACGTTTCGTAAACTTCAAGGGAGGTCGGGTCAGTGTAATTTCTTCTATTATAGTTAGATACCATAATAGTTGCCAAATTACAACTTCTTAGAGATATATGTAGAAGAGGCACCACTAGAGAAGTAATTAAATAGTGAGAAACCTAGATACATGATCAATGAATATCACATTCACATCTGATAAGAAACTAGTCAAAATATGACTGCCTTCTGTGGAAAAGAATCATGATAGTACATACCTGCATCTGAGTACGAACATTCTCCAGTTCAGATTCCTGACACAAATATCCCCATATGATTGCAAGAAGATGCCGTTAGGAACAACCAGAAACCTAATAACTGCAGAATTCAAATAGAGAAAATTACTGAATACATGGACATGATAACTAACCTGCTCATGCAAAGCTTCTTTTAACTGAGATACAAGCGCTACTCTACTTGCTTCAACTAATTTAAGTTTCTCAATGCATTGTTTCAAAAGATTTTCTTCCTCCTCTAGTTCCTTTGCCAAAGTTTTTCGCTTAGGATCCTTAGCTGAAAAAGAAAGCAATATTAGAATCCTAACTTCCAAAATTCAGGTCTAACTTCTGTTCTGTTGTTAGCTTACCAATAGTGCATGCAATATCAACATTTTTTTCTATCCTCCTCACACGCTGAACAGCAGACTTGCATTTACTCATCTCTGCATCTTCATTGGAATGTTCACTGAGCACCGAATGAAATGCAGAGACTATTTTTTCTGCTGTACCTCCAATGGACAATTTCTGGCTTCCATAAAATAACATGGCAGTGAGATATGAAAGAAGAATTGAAAACTAGTTTGACGTATGTATTCATCTAGCATCAATAAAATGATTGAGTAAGAAATTGAGAGGGGCAGCGATGGAGCCACAAAGGCCCTCAGTGACTTAGTCTCACCGTTCTAATGGAGCGAGAATCCCTTTTCACAATTTTTACACACCGAGATCGCTTTTTGTTGAATTCCAATGGTGGAGGTGCTTCTTCTCCAAGCATTACATCTTTAAGGTTCTGTGCCCGAGATCCAAACACCCTCCTTTGCTCCCATATATCAACCTAAAGTTAGATAAGCACCAAGTTAACTGCCTACAGTGAAATCAATATCATGGTATGCAAATCATATTATCAGCATCTATATGCCATATCTTAAGTTTCAGCCCATGCATGAAGAACTATGCTTGCAACGACTTCAAATCCAAATCATCCACCCCCCCTCCCCTTTTTTTTCTTTTTCTCTTTTCCCACTTATTGATTGGCATGGTTGTATCCACTTGAAATACTTACTTAAAATTCAAACCCTAGAAAAAGTGCTTACCAGTCTAGACACCACACGCTTTCCATGATCATCACCTTTCTCAAGAAAATCTTTAAGTGCTCCAGGAAGAACCTTCCAAAACTCAATCACAAATTCATTTCCTTTACGCTTGCTGTTCTGCAGAATGTCATTTGCAAGATACAGAAGGGGCACTCTTTGAGCCACCTCTGAATTGTCAAATTGTTTATTCCATGTTGCAACAACCAGTTCTGCTTTGCTCCGATGAAATATACACCAATGTGATAGAGCTATACAAAAAGTTAACGATAACAAACTATGGCATCAACAATCAATGCATGCTTCCTAAAATTAACTGAACCTTATTACGCAAAAAAATTAAACTGTTTTAATGGATAAATCAAAATCCATGTAAAAAGACTAATTTCAAAAAGTCACACTCCAAGTTACATTCACCAAGCACTTACAAGTTAATCTTAAAACTGAAACAAGAGTGACAAGAAAATTTTGATGCACCAAACATTTGACTTGGTTAAAATATTAAGTGGCTATAGCGACACAAAAAATACATAAGTTCTCCAAAAGCTAGGGCTGCCACTGCCCTAGGTAAACCTTTTCCAAGTTGACATTATTCTGAACAACAGTGGGTGTCACTGCAGAACCTAAATAGTAAAGAAAGAAAAAACAGGATGGGCTCAAAACTGAAGCAAGCATAAATGCTCAATTAATATAAAAACAAACAAACAACTAAACACGATTTAAGAATAGGTATGAAAGCAGGATGGAGTCCCTTGAACTTCACAAAGCTGAAGCAAACCTATATGCTTAATTAATATAAACAAAAGAAGCAACTACACATGATTAGACTCATCACATAGACGAAAATGATGTTTTCATTAAATTCTTATGTCTTCTTTGCATACGGATCACATGAAACACTGAAACAAATCTGGATTGTAAATAATACTCTATAACTTTCTGCCATAACTCGAAGTCAAGTCTTAACTAGAATAGCCCAGCATATCCCAACATAGTACCAATGTACCATATGTGACTTCATAAGTAAAAGCTTCTTCCTATGGTTGCTTTCATGCAACAAGAATTTGTCCAAGGGTTTTGTGCCTAAGAATGTATTTGTTTCTCTTCCTACTTCACTCGTATCCTAAAAGAATAGTAACAAGTCTCCAAAATTTGTGCAAAGGGAAAAATTTTGTCTGTAAGAGCCATATCAAACTCCTTAGAGCAATGCTATTTATACCGAAATTGTTTACCGAATTAACATACCAAAGCAAGGTGTCTATATCACACTCCTTAGACTCTGGATTTGAATTTTGTACTGCCAGCCTTGCCAAAGCACGTGGCTGGCTATACATCACACTCATTAGACTCCAGGTTTGAATTTTGTACTGCCAGCCTAGCTCATTTATCACAGATGCCACCAAGTTCAGTAAACATTTTCGACATAGATCATAGTTTAGTCTCATTTAATTAGAACATACATAGTCACGGAAATGCTTCCAAAACCCAAAAATAGACGCACCAATTCAGCTAAGCAATGCAAAGAATTAGAAAAGCACATTCATTCAGGAGGGAGAAAAAAACATTAATGAATGAAGTACATCCCAAGAGCCCTAGCTCAAGTGGCACAAGTCTCTGGGGACTGCTTGATCCCGGGGTCGAATCCGGAATCCCCTAGGCCACTTTGTAACCAAAAATGAAAAACATGAATCAAGAACAAAAAAAACAAAAAGGATACTTTCAATGCACTGCTGGGTGTTGTTAAGCTTGGACAACTTGTCCGCAAGTATCTGCTCGCTGAACACGCTATTCATCCCAATTCTTTTCCCTCACCAGTACCAGCCAACCTTCACCAGAAATGAAACGAGCGAAACCCTATGCCCCTACAAAACCAACCAATTTATCGAAAACAAACGAGGAAAAGTCTCAACTTTTGAACACTAAAACCCTATAACATATTTGAAATAAGACACCCAGAATTGGGACAAAAAATGAGCTTCAATATCAATACAATTTGACTATCACAAGCGCTAAACCAAATAAACAAATAAAAAAAAAAACAAGTGAAAATAGAAGCTTCAATAGAAAACCAAGGAATCTCGAATAAATAAGCAATTGCAGAGCATGAAGGAGAAGGAATTGAGAAGAAATACTAACAGCAGCAATGCTGGGGAATCGGGACCGGTTAAAACGACCGCGTTTTGGGCAATTCCCAGAGTTAAACTACATGACGAAGCAGAGGGAGAGAGCCGTTCCACTGAGGCCACGGAGTTGTAGATTTCGCAAAACCCTAAAATCGATTCACCAAATTTTGCAGATAGAAGAGAAGGACAAATGGAGGTAAAAATGAGTTGCAGAAGAAGAAAAAAGAAGCGCTATTTTAGAGAGGTTTAAGTTTGGGGAGTATCGTTGGGCCGTTTGGCGCAAACCGTGCAATTTGTCTAAACGGCGCAGGGTAGATACAGTACCCACTCATGCTATGCTAGTACAATACCAAGTGCTTTTTTTTTTTTTTTTGCCATGTTTTCTTTCCATACGAGAAAAGTTAATTGTATAATCTGTATGTTAATAGTTGTACAAACATCATCAAGAAAGAGCTAAAGCTTCAATTGCAATAAAATTTGATAGTCTATTAGCTTCTCTGTAGACATTTATAACTTTTTTTAAAATTATCGGAGTCTCGCTAATTTTATAGCTTAAATATATCGAGAAAACTTAAAATGATGGGTCTCGTTACGTGAACCCATGTCTATAGCGACACTCATTTTTTACGCTTTTCAAAATTTGCATCGTACCTTTATTGGCAATTTGGTTCAAGTACAAGAAATAATTTATCAAAATGTTATTCATTTAAAATATATTATTGTCGTTTTTGCTACATTGGTAATTATTTTTTTAAATATTCCACGTGTATCACATCAAAGAGGTAGGCGTGATACATATCATCACGCCAACACGTGTGGCGTGACATACGTGAACACGCTGAAAATATTGGCGTGATATGCACAATCACGTTAAAAGCACTGACGTGACAGTACATAACACGTTGTAATAAATGGCGTGATAAAATATATCACGTCTAAATTATTAACATGATAATGATAGACCGGGAAAAAAAATAATAGATTAAAGATAATCCTAAAATTTAATACAACAAAACCTGTATAATCAAATATATAAATCCAACCATCAATCCAACAAATAGATATATCCAACAATCAATCAAACAAATTAATAAAACAAAACCTGTATAACCATATATCCAACAAATATAAATCTCCAACAATCAAATTAATAAAACAAAACCTGTATAACTAAATATATAAATCCAACAATATCCAAGTATAACCAAATATAGAAATGAATATAGTAACCATGGATAAATACATCAAATAGGAATGCAATACATTGTTCATAATAATAATTATCTAATGTTAGGTAATAAAAAGTAAAACCTAAGACAATAATGATAATACATAATATAAAGGATGTTACTGTGGCGGCCTATAAGGATAGTCAGGCTGTGGAGGTACATGAGTAGGGTCTGCCTGGGGTGGTGGATGAGAAGGGCCTGCCTGTGATGGAATGTATGAAGAAGATGGAGCAGCATGTGGTGGATATGGATATTCTGGATACAGAAATGGTGGGTAATGATAAGATGGATAAGGTGGATAAGGATATGATCAGTATGACGGATAAGGATATGATGGGTGTGTAGGTGGGTAAGTATAAGGTGTAGCAATAGGTGGCTGAGGTATTTGTGGAGTAGGGGTATCTGATGGTTGAGAGAGCTGAACGTGTTGTTGTGATAACTCAACATGTCTCCTCGAATCATCTAACCCCGTTCTCCTCCTTCTCTGACATGTGTTCGAATGCAAGCTAAGAACCAACTCCAAGCATCCTTTGGTTCCCCTTCCACAATAGCAAATGTAAGTGGCAACGAATGTCGATCTCCATCTTGTGTTGTGGCAATTAACAACTTATGACGATATATCTCATACAGGTGTGTACCATCAACTTGAATAATAAGCTTACAAAATGGGAATCCATCAACACATGACTTGAATGTCCAAAATAATCGATGAAGCATTTGCTTAGAGGGATCAACACGATCGTGGTGAACAAAATTATTTGTTTGAATCTCAACCATAGTGTCTTCCATGTACATTTGTAATGCACCTAACCATCTAGATAACATATGATATGATTTCTCTCAATCTCCGAATACCTTAACAATGGCTTTTTGTTTAGCCTTCCAAGCTTTCCTGTATGATACCTTGTATGAGAACATAGCCTTAATCCTTTCAATAATTAAAGATATAGGCACGTCTATTTTCACACTGACCATGTCTAAAATGCAATAACAAATCATATCGGAGTCCAATTTAGTATGGTCTTGGGAAAGAACAGGGTTAACACAAGTATGAAGGCCATCATATTTTGTAATTTGCTACACATTTGATTTCTTTCCTAAAATGGCCCTAACCCTCCAGTTACAACCGTTGCTAAATCTATGACATTTAACACTTAATCTTTGGCTATCAGACTCTTCAACCTTGTAACTCTGATGTCGTCTAAGTGAGTAATGCTTAAGGGCCAAGTTCACAGCTTCTTTTGTAAGGAATTGCAACCCAATATATAGCTCAGGAAACAAATCTGGATTTCTCAAGACATCCCAATCAATATTTGAGAACATAGGGGACGGAGGCATAAAAACAGATACTGGAGCCGCGTGACTGAAGGCGCATTATGTGTAGGCATTACAAATGATGGAACAGAAGATGTCATAGGAATGTTTTGTCTTGGAGGATCTTCTTCTAAATTTTCATTGGTATCAAAGTCTCATTCTATGTCAGTGTCACTATCATCACTATCAGGTAACACCCCTTCATCTTCACTAGTATCGGACAATGCATCTCTGATAATTGGATTCTTACTTGTCAAGTTCAAGTCGCATGCAACTTGTTCATAGTAACATTGTACATGCTTGAAGGCTCACATTGTTCAACAGGAGTTATTACAGCAATGTAAGAAGTGTGAAAAGACTCATGACGTTCAACAATATTAACTTCTTGATATTGATGTATCGGATCATTTTGAGTCATAGACAATTGATTGTTGATGGGATAAATTGACGTATCTCTAGAAGGTCCAGCTTCAATACAAGTAACAGAAGGAGCTATCACATTGACATGATCTTCAATTGTTTCCACCTCAATATACATTTACATCGAAGCAATGTTAGGATATTGCTCATAATTATCAATCAGACATGCAATATCTTCATCATCTTCCAATGGAAGAGCTATCCACCTCAACACGTTGCACCATTCAGGGAACCGATACTGGAGCCGTGAGATCACTTGATTTGGTTGAAGTTTCAATTTTAAATGAATCCTCTGCTTCAAACTACTAATAATAGTTTCTCGTTTAATCAATATTGACTTAGGAGGAGGACCATCATACTTAACACCCTCTTCACCCTCACACATTCTCCCGTTAGAGAAAATTAGCACAAGGAGTGGTTTTCCCATTTTAAAATATTTTGAAAAATCAACTAAAATTTAGGATCACAAAACATACAAATATATTACATACATTTCTTACACAATATAAATTATATATAAATCACACCTTCAATCACATTAAAATTTATGTTATAAAAAATGTTATAAATACACTAAAAAACATACATCTTATACTATACCATAAGAACATAAAATATAGCATATAGACATCATACAATAAGGATCATAAATAAATCATAGCTTTCAACTTGTTAACAATACTATTTTACAAAATATACAATATACATATATCCTATCACAACATAATATATATAATATAAGTATCAAATAATATAAATAATAGCAATCAACATATCAATAATGCTACATTACAAAATATACAATATACATATATTCTACCACAACATAATATACATAATTTAATTATCATATAATATAATATAAACTATAAATAAATTATAATCTCCACACATCAACAATAATAGCATTCAAAAAAATACAATATACATATGTTTTATACTTCGTCATAACAATATTCCTACAATTCCTACAAAATAACTAATGTACAACTATAGAAACTTAAATCATACATATAAACAAAAATTTTCAGTAACAAAATATAATTATAAGATGAATAACATACCTGCAAATAGGAATAATGGGGGATATGATGAGTTGAAGGAGGAGAAATGGAGGGAGGAGGCGACGATGGCGGCGGAGAGGAGAAGAGAAAGAAAGAAGAAAAGAGAAAGGAAGAAGAAGAAAAGAGAAGGAGAATTAGGGTTCCGCGTGTATCATGTCAAAGCAGTAGGCATGATACACGTCATCACGCCAACACGGGTGGCGTGATACACGTATATCACGCCTTTGTCATGAGCGTTTTCACATATATCACGCCACCCATGTTGCGCGTGATGACGTATATCACGCCTACCGCTTTGGCATAATATACGTGGAATATTAAAAAAAAAATTGCTAACATGATAAAAACGACAGTATGGTGATAATATGTTTCAAATTAGTGACATTTTGATAAATTGTTTCCTAATCTGCTGTACTTAGGTCAAATTACCTACCTCTATAATCCAAAATTAGAAGGTACATATTATTTAGATAATAAATAAAAGCATCCATATAAAATCATTTTGTTTTATTATATTATTAATAGAAAATTTAATTTTCTCAATATTTGGTACAATTATATGTACCAAATAATATGTACCTTATCATGGTACATAGAATTGACTGCACATAATTAATATAGAAACAAGAATAAAACGACTATTTTCTTTTAAATATTGAATACTGTTACAAAGTTTGGAGGCTTTGTAGACTGATTGACACGGACAGGTAAAAGAGAAAAGGAGCAATTTTTTTTTCTTTTGGTAGAACCACTTTAATTATATCAATTCATTAAATATTTAGTACCCTTCCAGTGTAAACTTTCTGGGCTATTTGGCACTTCTATTAAATATTTGATACCCTCATAAATGAAATCACATTTCAGGTCATTCAATTTTGTTTATATTTTTTATACATAAAATTTTCATGAAATGTAATTACAATATAACCAGGTAACAATGAAGAAGGAAGCAAAACAAAATTAAAATTGATTCAGTTACTATAAATCACCATTTTCATTCTCTCTAAATTCAAATAGTGATTCTTATGTTTAAGGAATGAAGGCTTAAAATAGAATCGTGATTTTATATCTATTTTCTTACCAAACCAAAAAAACCCTCATTGAACCAATGGATGGTAAGGAAGTGTAGTCTCTACCTTGTTGTCTCGAATTCGAATCCATTATGAGGCTGTGAGAAGTAACTTTCCTATGAATTCACTTAGCCAAAAGTAAAAAAATGAATCCAAGAATGGGACTATTGAACAAGACCCGTAAACTCCTAGCCGCAATAAAATAAAAATAAAGTAAAAATAAATTAAAAAAACAAAGAAAACCTCATTTTATCAAATCACCATTATGCATACGGTATACGAATGTCCTCTTAAAAATTGTTAACGCGGGTACATACGTGCCACCTGAATAATGCAATTTATATATTTGTTTTCATAATTTGTTAACGTGGTGCATGAGTTTTTTATTTTTTTTGTTATTTCTTCATTTTTCAGGTATGGGGTGTATACAAGTAGCCTCAATTTTTTTTTCCTATCAGATTTAAATACAGCCATAGGCCCATATTGAAAACACACCTTCTGTTAATCCCCATGCATGGAGACAATGAAACCTGTTGCACTTCAGCTATTTTAACCCCCATTATTTGGTTATAAAAGTTGTCTGCATTGAGATTTCCCATGAGCAGTTTAATTTTCCTCTGACCTTTCAAATAGCATCACTATATCAGATCGCAACCGCATTAGCATATATAGAATTCGCACCATATATCTTATGATTTTTTATATCAAAAGTCAGAGGTCACTGAATGATGGATTAATTGGCAAATCAACCAATAAATTTGCTCATCTAACTTCCTAACGGAGCTAGACAACACACTCCTGCATGCCTGCATTCAAACGAATCACGAGGCTTGATGAGGAAAAACAGTATGCTCAACCATCAGACTGATACAAATATAAATCAACATTCAACAAAAGAAAACGCGCCTATAAAAAAAACGTTAAATACCATTTACGTAATGATCCCACAATCCAGTTCCACGGCACGAGAAAAACATAATCTAACGTCAATTTTTTTCATCGAAGTTCAAGATGTTTGGGCAAAGGTTCACTTTAACTAACTCAAACAGCGGGGAAAATCTATCCACCCAAGTAGCTCTTAGTTTGTGACGTTCTAAAACTAGACAAATTTAGGTCTTGAGATGCAAACACCAGCGGACCTGCCACGATGGATTCACAAAATACTTCCACAACACTAACTAGCACGATGGTCAAGAATAAGAAAATCAACAAAAGCTGCTAGGGAAGAATCGTAGGCTAATTGCCTACTGCCTGGTGCTTTTACCCTGTGGTGCAAGCTTTGCCGCAACTTGCTCTTCAGACAAAGGTAAATAGTAGATCCGAGGAGTTGCTGTGGTTTTGCGAAAGAGATCATCCAGAGTGACAATAGGTGGGTCAACTTTCTCAGGAAGAGGAGGTGGGGATGGAAGCCGTTCTCTTGCTACTGGAGGGGGTTTTGACAATGGTGGTGGAGGTGGGAGAATAGCTGGAACTGGAGCTTGCTCCCTGTGCTGACGGGGGGAAGGCTCTGGCTGTGAGGTAGGCGGTGCCGGAGAAACTGTTGGACCACTGCTGACAGAGGCAGCCTGAATAGGAGGGGCTTCTACCTTCATTTTCACTTCTTGAGGATCAACATACTCAGCAACTAAGAGGCGCCCGCCATTTGGAGGCCATTGCAGATTATACACAGCATTTCGTGTCTCAATGGCTTCTTCAATGGACGAGTACTACATCACCAAGAAATCACCAAAAGATGACTTAGAACTATATGATGAATGCAGTAACATCACAGGGGAACTTCACAGTAGCATGAAGGCAGAGAGATAAGAATCAAGTCTTACAGTGACAAAGCAATGGGTCTTTATATGGTCCATCCAGAAACTGTTGACATTCCCAGTTTTACCAAGAAGCTCTTGCACTGCTTTTAGGGTAAATGGACGAAGGAAACGATCAATCCTGAGGGAATTAGTTGGGGGCCTTTGTGATGGCGGAACTGCCAAAGATAAAAGAAACACTATTTAGACTTACAAAACAGAGACACAGGACACAACACAATCTGGTATGAAAACAAAGTAAAATCCATAAAATAAGGACACCATACAACATAGAAAGAAATGCGACTATGTAAATGCATACAACAACAACCAAGTCTTATCTCACTATGTAAATGCATACAAGCATCGGACATCAACCAATAAGTGATTATTTATCTTCAAATAAAAATCTTCAAAAATGAATTTAAGAGCATAACATGTGCCCAACATGAGCTTTGAGAAGTGTCCAGAATTAAAATTTGAAAGTGCCAAGAATTGATAGTTTTTTCCTTCTTTCTTGAGCTACAAGCCAGGAATTGAAAATTGATATCCATTAATACAATACCAGAAATAGGAGTATCAGTTCTTCATAGATTAACCCAATCAGAATAAATGTCAACTTACCAATGCGTTCCTTAGGTGCATCGTCAGTTGCAGAGGAATCAGACCTAGAGAAGCTGCGTTTCAGAGCAATTGGCTCATCCTTGGGTGTAGTAGCAGGTCTGGGAGTAGTGCTTTGTGGATCTGGTCCCTTAACTGTTTCAGTGCTCCACCTGCGTTGCCTTTTTGCAGGCTCATTGTTCCCAACTGATGCTTGATCTGTTACACAATGTTCCAAATAATTCAGGGTGATTAACAAATACATAAATAAGCTTGTTTATCATTAAAAACTGATAATAAGAACAGCAGAAAACAATCATGAATTGATGTGAAAGTTTATGATCATGATCCAATGGTGGATTTTGTGAAATATTCATTGGTGTAAGATTGACTTTAATCTGCACCAGTGTCAACAAATTCTACACGCACACAAACACTTTCCAAATGATTAATAGCACATACTATAAGTTGAATCTACGGATCAATCTCCATATGAAAGAAAACTCCCACTACAAATGAAATCACACATCTCCATGACTAGAAAAACGTAGAAGGTATATTCAGAGCAATCAAAGATGTAATACAAACTAAAAACCACAGTCAAAACTGCAGAGTGAATAATGAAATTAAGAATAAAGATCAAGAAAATAATGCTTACCATGGAATTTTCTTTTATCAGCCTGGGCAACAGGACTAATGTCAATATCTTGGTGGGTATCACTTTTTTCTGCAGATAGACCATCTCCCACAACTATAGTACTGCTTTCCTCCTTCACAATAGACACTTCAACACTCTCCACTTTGTCTCTAAGTTCATCAACATTAAACTTAGAATCAAATTGCTTACTCTCAGGCAAATCTTCTTCCATGGAATCATCACCAGAACTTCTGTCCAAGTTTAACTTTTCAGGATACCCTACATCATCACTGCTATTAGTCTTGTTCAAGTCTGGACTTGTAACATTATTGCTATTTTCTTCAACAATTGCCTTTTTCTCATGTAGCTCTCCAACATCCATTGAATGTGATTCATCATAAACGGGGACATCATTTCTGGATGATGGTTCTTCCACAATCTCTGGCCTAACAATATCTTGTTCTAATATGACATTATCAGCAATTATAGTATCCTTTAGTTCATTCTTTTGATTAATTGACAGAGAATCACTAGAAATAGAATCAGATTTTACTTGAGACCCTAAACTAGGGTTGACCTCAGATACCTGGTTTTCTGGAACAGAAGAGTTGGGCACGAGATCCTCGCACGAGGGCTTTATGTCACACTCCAGCTGGGGCTTTGAGTCCTCATTATCCAGCTGCGCCTTTGACTTCTCATTCTCCAGCTTGGTTGCTGAATCCCCATTATCTTTTTCTGCACTATAAGAATCCTGACCACTGACTACTGCTTCTGTTAAGACACTCTCAGTGATTGTAATGGTGGTCTCCATGGTAGAAGCATGAGCAATCAGCTCCTCTCCCACATTTGCAGAACCTACACCAACTGGCAAGCCCGTATGTTCAACTTCTTGATCCACGGCTGACACACTATTGTTAATGTCAACTGGTATGGTAACACCATCCTGCTTGTCATTCTTATTGCTGTCAGTATCCACAACCTCTGGAATCTTTTCTGCATTTTCTGTTTCAATTGGTTCAACTATACCAATATTTCCCTTTTCAGCTGTTTCAAATGTTTTGGCACTTTCCCTTTCAATCGAATCAACTACTTCATCATCTACAGTCTTTTTTGCATTTTCCGTTTCAATTGGTTCAACTATACCAATATTTCCCTTTTCAGCTGTTTCAAATGTTTTGGCACTTTCCCCTTCAATTGTATCAACTACTTCATCATCTACAGTAACTGTCTGTGAATCTTTCACCCCAGCTACATGACCATCGAAACCATTGGCCTCGTCTTTCTCAGAAGCCTCAGCAGCTTCCCTTTCAATGCGAAGGGCTTCATCCAAACGCTTGATTAAGTCATCCTTCAAACCTTTGGTAGTTAGCTTCCTTCTCTTTAGCTCCTCTTTCAGCTCTGTAACCTTCCACTGATAAATGGGTCGATTGTCAAGAATTGGATATCTTGACGACATTATATCCAAATACAAATCACCTTCCTTAACCTGGAGCCAGCAATTAAATTTGATACACAATCAACAACAAAGAAACAACCAACACATTAATTACAGGAGCATATAACCAACTATGAGAAGCAGATGATAGACAGGGTTCTTGAAGCTATAAACAACTTAGGCAAAATCGGGAAAGACAATTATCATCTGGTGCATCTCAAAAATCAGTCCATCATATTCCTTTTTCTTTTTCTACAATTTGATATGAAAAAAAATAATATCCGTCCTACTGCAGCACTTCAATTTGATAAGCAAAAGTGAAGCTTGGTAAGGATTAAAAAAATTTCCAAAATATTATAATCAAAATTACCAAAAGACCATCTTCACGTGAATCAGTGTAACAAAAAGCATAGAAACATAATTCTCAGACGCATAACAGTAACAGGCAAGACAGTCAGTCAGACCAGCAAATATTGAAATTGACCAAGATTCATGTATGTAATGTACCTAAAATCACTATGGGCAGTCTAATGCAACCTAATATGCCCAAATATCCATCACTACACAAATGGACTGAACTGAAGGTAAAGCAAGCTAACGCATCCAAATTATCTGTTAAAATTGAAACCTAACATAATTTTTTTGGTGAAGATAGAGAACTGAACCCTAAATTGGAAGCGGCAAGATCCAACAGAACCAAACCAACAACACAGGACTGCGTTACGCGGCCATAACTCAGAGTTGAACATTTACACATGCATTTTCTAAAATAGTAATAATCAGTAGCAGCGGAATTAAAGAAAAAAAAAAGATTAATTTATCAACAGAGAGAAAGAGAAAAGAAAACCAGAAAGCAAGATCCTGAGAAAGGGGGTTGCGGAATTACTCACAACGATAATTTGTGGAGACTCAAAAAAAGGCTCACGCTTTGCTTATCGGTATCAGCGAAACCCTAATTTGAGAACAGAAAAACGAGCGAGCACTAGAGAAGAAGAAACGGAGATATAGAGAGACGCAAAGATTAGAGTCCGGAACCAAAACGAATGCACTCTCTCTACTCTTCTACTCGTTTCATTTCCTGAAAGCAGCGAAAGAGAATGTCTAAAACAAATAAACAAAATATCGAAACCAAGCACAAAATTAAATCATCAACATATGTTTTATGACTTTATCCAAAACCAGGACAGAGAATGGTAAAAAGAAAAGAACAAGATTGAGATTTGGGTATGAGAAATGGGATTTTGGAAGGGAGAAACTAGTTATCTAATCGATTCTAGGGCTTCTTTTATTTTATTATATTTTTGTAATTTTTTTTCTCGTTCTTTTTTGTAAAGTTTGTGTGCGCTCTTTGTTCCGTTCCGTTCCGTGTGGAACCCTGGACCGGGTGGGTCTCCTTCAGCAGCGGTTGGTAATATTGAGATTTGGTCATTGCAACACCGAAAATACCCTTTTGACACGTGGCTGCTAGATGATCAAGAATTAACGTAGCAATGGCTGGGCTCCTACTTGGGCATCCACAATGACTGGCCCAACTTGGAAACCGTCCAACCCAATCTACGACCCACGCAGCGCACCCAGCTACCAGTACTATTTCGTGTACTCAATATTAGGAGATCTCGATAAGACCCTTCATTTTTTCTCTGAAATTCTATATATATCCTTGACCGATGAAATAACTTATCTTTATTACTAGTTTGTTCAAAATAAATTAATATACTTCTTTTTGCACTACACATCAATAAATTATCTCTTTTTTGTCTTCTAAGAGTTACATATAACATCACTTTTTTTTTTTTTTAGCTCATACGTTATCTTATTATTGCATGGATATGTGACAAAAACATTCTTAATAGGCGTCTGCTTGACTTTCGAGAACTGTCTATGCAAAAATTCATCAAAATTCATCAGAATGTAATTTCATACAAGAAAGAAAGAACTAAGATTATAAACGAATCACACAATCACTATAGAAAGAGGAAATATGTGCATAGCTTACTAATACTTAAATATTTTATAAATTGTAACAAAAAGAAAAGAAAAGAAAAGAAAAAGGAAGTATACGCCACACATGATAATACGCATATTGTTGTCAGCCAAAAATCTTTGCTGTTAAGGAATTCTGCGTTGCGCACATCTCCAGATAACTTCCAAAATGGCAGCATGGTTTGAGCAATTTCTTGTGTTAGAGATTTAATATGGATCTACTCGCTTTCTTCATCACTTTCGATTAAGTTCAAATGATTCATGTTCTTTTCAAGAGGTGGAAGCCCATCTTCAGAACCGGAAGAGTTTTGGTCATCACTTTCAAGTGTCACAACTGTCCATGCAGCAGCAGAAAATACATAACACCTTAGCACAAAGTTCCCAATATACGAGGTATCTATAGGTAACAATCTTTTCGTCGTAATAAAGTAAAAAATCAGCATCCACACATTAAAACTAAACAAAAGCACTAGAAGCATATTTATGACAACTGAAAAGACAATAACATGCTGCCCAATCTGCCCTAGAAAAGTTAATGTTATGCAATAGGCTATAGAACAAAATTGAGATAACGAGTGAGATAATGGAGGAGCAAAAGGTGAATTTATGACCACAGTGGGTTTGCATCAGTAATATCCATTACTTCTCTCATTTGGATCAACAAAAACAGAGTCATGGCATATCTTCCTTGCTAAATATACAGATATTGATAGAGTATGATTAACAGATAAAAGGCTACGTGAAACTGCCAAACCTAAGTGGTAGGTGAACCAGCCAGAATAAATAAGTTCAAACATCAATATGGAGATTAATTCGTTACGGCATCCAATGTGTAGAAAAAGATATTACACCAACACATACCTTTACCTTCACTATCAGGAGGAACCCTTGGAATTTGACTCTCTTGTGACAGCCAAGCATTTTGAGCAGAAATAATCTCCGCACTATTTTGGCATTTGGAGTAGGCCTTCAGCAATTCCCTGCATTGATTAATAATAGAAAGTTTTGAATATAAGAGTTTATGAAAGGCGACAAGTAATTGAGAATCAAATTAATAGAATCTCATGGAAATAAAACCATTGGAATGAATTTGTATTGTCTCAACCCCTTGGAATGACTGAGCTTTCACAAAGTTCAAAGAATTGGCAACTTGGATATGCCAAAATTATTTTTTAAAAAAAATGTTCATTTGCAAGCCCTGCTTACTGCAGTTTTAAACTAAACTCAGAAGGGTAGCAAAATAAGCTTAAGAAAGGACGAAGAGACAACTAGTAAAGGTTAAATTAAGGATAGTTTCTTTATGATCAGAAATTCCAGGATTTGAAAGAAACCCATAGGAGCTCTGTGACTAGCAAGCTCTTCCTTTTCTCATTTAATAAGCGGGGATAAATTTATGCTATGCAGGTGTTTCAACTTGTGAGCCCTCATATATATCAGAAGTGAAAATAACAATAATATTAATGAACCATACCATACCGGTTCAGAGACGTAAAAGCGTGACCCCATTTGAACTTGCCAAGCAACAGATTTGCTGTTTCTTCTTCCCCGCTGTTAGACCATATCAAAGAACTTTAACCATACAAGAGAATTGGGAAATGGATAACCTTTTTTTTTTTTTGGTAAATGGAATGGACAACCTTTACTAAGAAATATTTATCCAAAATCAATAAAACTTTGAGGAAAGTCCTCAATAACCATGCATTATAGAAGAATGACTCAGAATATAAAGCTATACATGCTGCAAACAGCTAAGTAAATTATGTAGCTCTGCTGAGTGAAGTAAATTTCATACTTTGACAGAGTATCAATGGCTCCAACAGACAACATTTCCAAAAAGCTTAAGCTAGGACCTAATGTAACACCCTCGGTTGGGTGTCACATTTTAAAGCTAACCAATTTCCTAAACAATTTCCCTTAATCCTTTATCATAAAATTCTGTGTGTTTCTAGTGAAGTAGTATAAACAGAAACAGAATATACAACTAATATCCACAGAAATCTGAGAAAATAACATGTATAGCATAAGTTGAAATTTTGGGGTGTTACACCTAAATTGTTAAATCAGGGTATACCCAGAAAATCTGTCATGCATCTGTAGCACTAGTAGTCTAGTAGCAAAGTCACTAACGTATATAATAAAACCATTCCTGACACCAAACTTTAGTTGCAAAAATATCTTTTCTTTTGTTGTTGTTGTTTTTTTTTGGGGGGGGGGGGTGTTGATTAGAAAGCACAGTAAAAATAATTATATTACAACTTTAGCACCCAGTGGAAGGAAATCAATTGCACAAAAAGGGATAGAAAAAGAAAGCATTTTGGTACCATATTATTAAAGCAGCAGATAAGGCCTCTACACAAGATAGCTGACATGGCCGACCATAATTTACTGGATTTGCTGCCACGAGCCATGGTACTGCAATTTCAGGCAATTTTGTCAGTTACACAAAAATATGAAAAACAAATTATGACAACTTCCATGTCAATACTAGTCCAGGAGCAACCCCTAGATGAGACAAAAAGATTAAACGCATTGGTGCTAGAAGACATTTTTAAGCATCATGGACAACTATGGAACTTGAGTCAAGCACAGATGTTTTCGTACACTAACAACATAAACTAGTGAATTTGAACAGAGTACACACAAATAAGCATGTAAAACCAAGAATGTAAAACCAAATTCGAATTTATTCTCGATGGTGGCTAAGTTCATACAGAGGCGAGGAGCAGTGCAGCGCAGCCTAACAAAAGGCACATCATCTAAGCGTGCCCATGAGCAATCCACGACAGCCAATCCTTTGTTCTTGATTAAAGAGTAATCTTCTCTTGAGACGCATTGCTTTCCAACAGGACTGTCAAAACAAAATTACAATAGATAATCACTTAATCAGTGAACACAGGACCTTGCAACATATAGCTACTAAAAGTCATAGACAATGCATTGGAAACTCATATGGGGTCAAAAACCCAACGTTCTACAGTCCAAGCAACCTCCCTGTTAGTCTAAAAGTCAACCCAAATTATTGTTTTCAACGATTGATTGATTGCATTTATTTGCTATAAGAGAAAAGCATAATGACTGAATATTCAGGACCCATTTGTATTAGCTTTTTCTAGAGTAGAAGTGTTTTTTTGAAATAATAAAAGTGTTTTTTTTAGAAGCTAAAGAGTTTAAGCTTTTAAAAAAAGCACTTCATGTGCTTTTTTGTTACACATGAAGTGCTTTTTTTAAAATCTTGAACTCTTAGCTTCTAAAAAAAAGCACTTTTATTACTTCAAAAAAGCACTTCTGCTCCTAAAAAAGCTAATACAAACGGGCCCTCAACCACAGAGCTTTAGGTTTGCTGCAACTTGAACAAAATAATTCTATGGCAAGAGACAGTTTAACAACCATGCAAATCATTGAGGCAGAAGCCATAAACTTTCTACAGTTCTACTCTATGGCCAATCAACTAGTTGATAGAAAATCATGAACCTGCTGACCTGTTATGTTATAAAATCAAGATAAACTGTGTTCAGGAAAAAGCAACATATTATTCTGATAGATAGTGAAAAGAAAATAGTTTACAGCCAAGTACCTTAAAACAATGCCCCCAAAACCATTACTCACACGTAACTCCTGCACAAAATTGTTCACAGTCAGGACCACTGACATATTAAAAGTCATGTTTATCCAACCAAGAAAAAAAAAGTCATGTTCAAATAGTTCAATTAGACCTTCATAGAATACTGATTTGACAATAATAAAAAAGGAGCAAGTTAAGTATTAAATCTTCTTACAACACACATATGATAAAGCCAGAGTAATTCTGAAAGTAGTAATGGCAACCAGTACCATTACCAACCCTTTCTGGCATCAGTTTTTGTTATAGAATATTGCCATATGTTTTATCCCCACAAATTATATGGAAATCCAAGCCATTCAACTACGTCTGTGAATACAATGATATCTCGATGGACCACTAAAGCAAGTAACTGCCACAGACTCAAATACTTGTGGTAGTACAAAAACTCTAGAATCTAGATGCCTTCTCATTCACTAATTTAAGCAAAAATTTCTCTTCTATACAGTCTTGCCATCAAAAGGCTTCCTTAACTCAAAGAATTTCCCTATTTCAAAAAGTGGAATTCTTTAAAGATTATTCATCTTATTGCAGTTGTCTTTTTTATGGTTCTTACAATTTCAATCATGATATGCTCTTCCACTTTGACTATATCTTTGATCTTTTCAAGATTCTCTTTTGCAGTACTCCATATGGAGTTTCAGATATACCAGGATAACTCCAATGAGAGAACATGAAACAAAATGCCAATTAGAGGTCTGTGTGTCCATTATGACCTTCCATCATTATGCAACTAAATTTAACCAGTGAATTTGTAGCTCCTCCTAGCATTCAGAATTATTTTGTATTTTGGTTTGTGATTAACATTTTAAAAAGCATGATATGTTTTTCTGTGCAAATGAAAAGGCAATAATCAAATCATGGCAATGACACTTAATATCGAATTAACTCAGAAATACAATATAAGATATATGTATATACATACATATAATCTTACGCATTCATGCTTATGCCTATAAATGTATGTATGTATATATGCACTTGAGCATAAGTAAAAAGTAATCAGAGAATGAAGAAAAAATAGAACAAATACTTGCTTTTAACAAGCCAAATCTTGAAAGCTTGCGACCTGTGCACCTTTTGACATCACATTGCCCAAAATCCTGAGTGAACATCATAAGCACCAATTACATCCAAATTTTAAAATCGTGTGACAGATAAATATTAGATCTGAATTCACTGATGATATACATATACTACATAAAATAGAAGGAACTTATCCCAATAGGGTTTCTTACTAACAGAAATACAAGGGAGGACAGAAAACCATAAAGAGTTTCTTTTTAGTGCCACCTGATTAGTTACTTCAAATTTTGATAGAAACAAAACATTTGAAGCTTTTGTGATTGTGATATGAGTGATGCACAAGTTTTCCCAACAAGGAAGGCATCAAGAAAAAAAAATAGAACATTAGAAGCATATAGTTATCACCCTCCTCACGTTGGCCACCTATGGTCACATTTCAGAAGTTATCAAATCAATTATGATGCCCCACACAGCGATTCAAACAAACACCAAAGTATTTTATTTTGGCTCTACTCTACATAAAAATTCAAATTGGCACAATTAAAAGAGTGCATTATCCTTTTGTCAACATCCATTGTACACAACTAGAAAATAATGGAGAACTTATAAAGTTCAGATAAAAATAACAATACAGTTATATGCATACCCACATTGCAAGCTTTATTCTGGGTTCCATCAGCTCCTCCTCAGCAGGTTCTGCAGTTGGAAACTTATCAGCCACCAAAATCATACAGAGAGGCACAAAATTAAACATCCTTTTGTTTGGAGTTAAGGAAAGGGTTTGAATGAGGCACCTTGTTGAACAGAAATTTGAGACGAGTCCTCACTGGAAAAGTAGAGAGTAAGGTGAGAAAACCAAAGCCGCTTTAAAAGGAAAGGAAAAGAAGGGAGTGGGGAATGGGTAATATAGAAATTGGGAAAGAACTTACGGGAAGAGTTGCTGCTGGTCTCGACTTGATTGACCACGATGGTAGCTATGGCTTTTGAATCTCCTTTGCTTGTTGTTACCCATTTCTCTTCTGCAAAAACCACCGATGGGAAATCGTTTGCTGCCTATGAAGTTCGCGTATGTTAGCCCTCCGAGGCGCGCAGCAAAGGAGAGTAGGGCTGGGCATACCGGCCCGTCAAACCGACTTCAATTAAACCGGGTCTACTGGTCCGTTTAATAAACAAATTAAAAATATGTAAACCTTAACTTTGTGCTTGAAATCAATAAAATATAGAATTGGTTTGATTAGATTAAAATTTATTTATAAATCAATTCTCATTGCTTAAAAATAATTATGAAAAATATAATTTAAATTAATTTGTAAGTTAATTTTCATATTTAAAACATTTTAAAGATGAATTATATTCATTTTATTTTAATAAAATTTCTTTATTATTTTTACTTTTTGTTTAAGGATGACTCCATTCATATTGGGTCTAAGTGGAGGAATAAAAGAAATGACGTGTGGGGGATCGAATCTCGCACCCAACAGCCAACTCGTTAACCTTTAGACTAAGAGAAGTATCACATGAGCAAAAGCTCGTTAGTATTTTATTACCTTTTCTTAGAACATGTAAGGGGCGCTAATAAGTATTGGCTTAGTTGGTTTAGGGTTTAGTTGGTTGGACATTTCGCTTATATTAGTCTAACTTGAGTTTGTATTTATTGGTATATTTGTTAATAAGTAATTTATAATTTTATTATAAACTCTTATTAAAATTAGTAATTTGTCCTGACCTTTAATTGAAGACAAGTCTTTCTCATACCTAAATTTTTATATACCAAAAAAAGAATATGTAAAGTGATTGCGACTGCATAATTGAATCTCAGCAACCACTTTACAATTGGTGAAATCAGAATACTCGAATAGATAAATTACAAACCATAAAAACTTTGTTATGTGCTTAATATTTTTATGTTTTAGCTCATAAATTCTCATCGTCTTTGTCATTTTGCTATGCGAGTCGAGCTTGACTTGGTCTGGTCTCAATTTTATATATGAGTAAATCTAGTTGTGGTTGGATTTGTGATTGACTAAACTAATCTGAAGTTTAACAATTTATATAATAATGTAGTTATATGTATGGTATATTATATAATGTTTAGATGTATTTGAAGGCTCACATTGTATGTTAATAATTGTATAACTATCAAGCTCTAAATAAATATTAATAATTAGATATATGCATCTAAAATCAATGTTTAATCTACATTTCCAACAAATAATTATTCTAAATTTATACTACAAGAAGATATGCTCTAAAAAGCATATAAAAGCATTACCAGGAAATATTTGTTATTAATTCATTTTTATCAACATAAAAACTACTCTTTAAAATAGTCAATAAATAAATAACCAATAAATAAATAATTATAAAAAATAGTTTCTAAAAAAAACCTTCAAGAAATTGTTTTGTACTAAGATCTCCTTCCTCACGTTTTAAGTTTTCAAGAAATATAAATATTTATATATTTTAAATTAACCCAATCTTAATCCCAAAAAACACATAGTGAACGTCATTTTTCTCTGTCCTTACTTGATCTTTCTATTAAAATCGAGATTAACCTTGCCCAAGAATCTTGGGCTAGGTAGGGTCTTGTGCTTATTAGAAATACCCATGAAAATTTACTTTAAGTCTAAACGAATGATTTAAGTTTAACGATCAATTTAGACTCGTCACTGTTTTGGTTGTTATGTTGAGGTGAGACGTTGGGCTATAGGTTGTGGTTGCTATATATAACTTCTTATTTTTTTTGTAAATTATATTGGTTAGTAGGTTAGTTTACCTATTAATTTGAACAAACTTATTTAACTCACAAATTAAAAGGATCAACAAATAACCTTAACCCTTCTAAAAAGCAAAAAAGCAGGTTAAAGGAGTCAGTTTCACGAGTATAGACCTATTCCTCAAACTCTAAATAAAATGCCGTCAAAGACAGTTTGGTTATTATATTTTCAAGAAAATAATTTTCACTCTAATTAATATACTCTTGGAATAAATCTGTATAAAAATATTGATATGATGTTATATAAAATCAAAAATAGATTTAATAAAAAAATGTATAATTTTTATATTTCTAATTTTTTAAGAGTAAGATTACCCACATGTCACCCTCATTAAATTATACTTATAATTAATTAAGATTTTTAACTAGTTAGAATTTAAAAAATGCCTATCCTATTTTATTTTCACAAAAAGTTATGGTTTTATAAATATTTGTGTTTTATACATGCTTGTAATTCTTAGATTGTATGTCATTGGAGAAAAAGTTTAAATAAAAATTTACATAAATGTATATGCACGTCTAATAAAAAAAAATTTTCAAAAAAAGTGTATTGTGATACTTGGTCTAACATAATCGGAGCAAAATGTGTAGCATTGTTTCGGAGGTATTCTTGTTATGAATAGTTCTTGGACAAAATTCGAACTTAGTAATATTGTATGTTAAGTTCGACTCGATGTGTAGCTAGATAAAATACCTAAATCATGTACCAAAAAAAAAAAAAAAACTTAGATCAGACGACGGGACTGAATCTGTCATTAATAAAGTTGAGAGTTACTTGGCTGAAGGAAAACTTGCTGAAGCAGCAGATGTTGTAGAAGAAAGTGTCAGAGGCACCCAAGCTGCATAAATTGTTGTAGGTTGGGTGAGGCACGCAAGAAACAGGGCTATTTCTGAGTAAGCTCTAGTTCATCTTTAATCGTTTGCTAATTCCATTGGCCTTACATAATTCTCAAATCTCAAATCTTGAATATCTACAAAACCATGTTGATTTAATACCTAAGCTTGCAGAGATTATCTGGTTCTCCAAAGGATGCCAACGAGAATTGAATTATAGACCCAGAAGGAAAACAAGTTAGCATTTTTCTTTCATAACTGCTGCTTTTTTATTCTGTTCCAGTTATATTCATGTGACTCCAATGGCTTTTCTTTATTGGAATTTGGAGTGATGTCGGCTCTGTATAATTTAATTAGAGTTTAATTTCTATCCGCTATCAGTGTAAAATTTATTTACACTGTTATCTAATCATATGTTGTCAAATAATTAAAAGAGTTTAACTATCATAATCATTATCTAAAAAGTCTAACTATTTTAATGATATGTCAACACATGATTGAATGACAGTGTAAAAAAATTTTACACATAGAAATTAAATCCATTTAATTTTCCTTTTTACTTTTTTTCCCGAATGGCACAATGTTGCATTAATCACTATGGATAATGTCAATAATATACCCCAGGCCATCAGGACAAGATTGGATGCCAAATGTGAATCAGTGTTTTCGATTCAAAGCATAGTTCTTCGTAGTTTCTTGACTGACGGTAAGTATTCAGCTATTCTTGCGGCAAAATGTTGGATTGAATGCTAGCATTCCTTTATCCCTTTAATGCTTGCCATTACGGGTGGCTGTGTTGCAACAGGGTAAAGCTTATTGAAAGCAGTTGGATAGACCTATTAAGTGGTTAGAAAGTTTTCAAACTTGAGAAGATCAGGGTCCGGTGCTTACATCTGCATATAGAACGTAGAGTGGTAATTAGCCTTGTCATCAATTATTTTTTTTGTACTGTTTAACCCGAAATCAATATTAGACTACATTTTAGCCGATATCATTTCCTTCTCACATGTACTCACAACTTTTTTTTAACAACCTAAAACAAAAAATACATAGTGATCTCACACTTTTTGTGTTTTTTTCCTCTAGAAATAAACTATCAGATAATAATTGAATTTTATTTAAATTTCTCTCAACAGTCTAAATTGTTTTAAAAGTTAAATGATGTTTAATTGTTATTCAGTGTTTTACAAAAAAAAAAAAATGTAAGTGTATAAACAAATTATGAGAAATGCATGATAGCTAGAAATTTTTTGTTAAATTTTTTGATAAAATGAGTTGGCATATTTATTAACTCTTAGGATATATGAATAATCTTTAACACTTTATATTATCCAATAACCATCATTAAATCAAGATGAATTTTGTTAAAATTCAAACATTTTTTTTATTTGAATTTTTTATATAAAAATAATAAGATAATCACAAAATGTGACTCAGTTAACAAACTAAATTTTATGTGAATGATTTTTTATATACTTAGCTATCAAACTTTACTTACATTGCATGACATCAAAACCCACTAAAATTTTTTTGTAACACCCGAACATAATTATTCTATATTTAAATAGTATAGAGACAACTCGTGATCTTACAAATAATAATAATAATAAGTGTTCCATTATGTCATGTCATTTATTTAAAATTTTAAAGTTTTTGACCCCACCCTCCTTCCTGTAGCCCGCCATTGATTGGGTTCTGGTTGTTTCTATTTCTCAAGGAAAAAAATTTGGGGATGGGAATTAGTTTAATTCAGGAGAAGATAACGGATCAACTAATTTAATGTAACTATTGGGCTAATTTATAGAGTAGGCTGGCTCGATCAATTAAGTCTGGCCATTTGAATGGCACATTTGTGATTTGTACCTCCACAAAGACAAGGTATTATTAATGCGAACGAAATATATATATATATATATATATATATATATATATATATTTGCCTATTTTTATTTTATGATAACTAGTGCGAAAGATTTTTTTTCCCTGAAGATTGTACATGAAGTAACATACCTTCCAACTAAGGAACACCAGTGCACTGATTGCTTGGTTTCTGCTTTCTTTTTTGTTTTGCCATATAACGGAACACTGATTGCTTGGTTTCAATGGTCTCATGTTATAAACATTAAAAAAAAAAGAGCAGAAAGTAAGAAAACAAAGCTATTCCTCATTATTCTCTCCAACTCTAACAAGAGTGACGCAATCTCGATCATTAGAGGTGAAATATCAACTTCTGTGAATTAGTCTTTTTGAGGATGGAATGGAAAAACATAGGCTCGATGCTTAAAAAATAAAATAAAAGAGAGAGGCAGTCGGGCAGAGCAGGGGCTAATGGAAGTTAACATGCAATTGCTGTTAGTTTACGAGTATAATAAAGAACAATTAATGGCTGCTTTAGCGAGCTGTTATGGTACAGAGTCCCAATCATTTTGGGGGATAACAGCAAATGCTTACGGGGCGCAGGTGCAAATAACATGACTCATTACTAGCCATTGTGATTGCATTGCATGACAACACTATCTAACCTCACAACTTGCCAGTTGCCATTCCAGCTGGTCTGGTGACTGGTGCAAATAATATAATACTTGAGTTTTGAACTTGTAGCTAATTAGCTTGTCTTTCACTTCAGCCTCCACCTCGCAGCAGCTTATAATACGACCATTCTTTTATGCCGTCATTGCTACCTTTGAAAAATCAAACTATTTTATCACCATCAGCTGCTCCACTGTGTAAAATAAGCATATTCCATTTTATATGCATTCGGTGTGTGGTGTGATATCACTTATCAGTTCTTATATGAGAATATATATATATATATATAGAGAGAGAGAGAGAGAGAGAGAGAGAATATTTCATATATATACTTTAGCCAACTAAGCACAATAGAAATGGAGATACTTGAGAAGACTATTTAGACTTTAGACTTTAATGGTCTACTTTGGCTTGGCCGCAATCAAGGGCTCGGCTCAGGTCAAATAAAAACCCATACCCATGTGACGAATAATTGCAGTGTGGTTCTTGTTAATTATTGTATCTAATTCTAAACGATTGGTTTAAGATAAACGAACGTGATAGTTACGCTTAAGACTTTGAAACCAGTAGTTTAAGGTGAATAATTGTCAACAATAGGACAATATTTTAATTCTAGTTATTAATTATGGAAAAGAATTTATTCCAATAAATTCTCAAGATTTTAATAATTTTATAATATCAATGATATAAATTCACAGAAATCAAGTATTAAAAATAACTTGACAAGAAATGAAAATGACTGGCTATTTAAAGAGCAGAAATCATAAATGATAAACTAAAAACAACGAAAGAAGATAAAAGAAAATAAAAAAAAATCAAGAATGCAAGGAAAAGCAAATAAGACTAATGTAAATAAGAAAACATGAATCAAAATTCTTGAATTAATAAAACATTGATATTATCAAAATAATTTTTAAATCAAAAATTAAATAAAAATTTGAAAATTAATTTTTAAATATTCCTTTAATTGACTATCAATAAAAAAGGCATGTATTAAAATGGAGTATACTTTACAAATAAACAATAATTGATATTTAACATATAAAATATTATAAACAAAACAATGCCAAAAAATATATACTGTAAATAACATATGTATAGTTGTATACAGCTATACAATTTTTTTTGGAAAAATGACTAATTTTTTATTTAATTTGTTTTATAAATTAATTAAATATTTAATTAATTTAATTAATAATTTACATATAATTAATTATTTATTAAGTATCAAAATAAAAATAAAATATTAATTAACTATATATAAATTATTAATTAAATTTATTAAATATTGAATTAATTTTTAAAACAAATAAAATGAGAAATAACATTTTTTGTCATTTTTTCATTTTCTTTCATATAATTCTAAGCCAAAGCCGAGCCGAGCCGTTAAGCTGTGAGGTTGGAGTTGTCGGTGGTGTTGTCCATTGACGGCGAGACTGTGAAAACAACCAAAGCCTCTTCCCCTCACAGACACTCCGTATCCATGAAAATCAAAGCGTAAGAAGCCAAATATAAAACCTAACAAAACAAAGAACACTGTTTCTCCTACCAAAGGCTCATTTCTCTCCTCTGTTCTCTTCTACGAAACAAATCGATGCATCAGTCTCTGATTCTGAAGGTTATCCCCCATTCTCTCTTACCTCTTTGCAATTCGCAAATCTAATTAGATTCTAATACCATTGCTGAATTCTTCAATTTTCATGCATTCGTTCTCTTCCTGCATTTTGCTCCTAACCGGTTTGATCTTTCGTTGACTAACGCACTACACGCTTTCCACTTCTTTCCTCGGTAGTTGATCTGCTACCTTTGTTTCCATAACTTGTCGAATTTCACTTAAATGTATCACAGGACTCGATTATTTTATTTTATTTTGTTCCCTTAGCAAGGTCGAGCATCTGCATTTGATGATTTAGAGTGCTTTCGTTAGGTCCCGGTGTCAATTTAATTTGTGAAATTTGCGTTTGTGATTTCGGTTCAATTATTGTCTGATAGAAATGATTGGTTTCTGAAATCTGATCTGCATTCCCATGTGGTTCGAGTTATTTCTAACTCCGCGTGTTGGTATTGGGCAGGAGGCTTTGATGTTCTGACTGTCTCTCCAGTCTAGATCTGGAGAGGGGCAGTGTCCTGGGTTGATCTGCTTGGGAGTCTTTGAGTGACGAGAAGCGAAGCTGGCGACCACACTGGCTTGGAGGTTTGCTGCCAACAATGGCAGCAGCCTTGCTGCTAATGATCTGGTACTTCATCAATTTTTTCATTTTGTTTTTTTTTCCATTTTCTGTGCCATGACATCATTATACTCCTACAGGATTATGAGTTAGTATAGGTAAAAAGTGTTTGAGTCAGTATAAGTGTGTAATTTTATGGATCTTATTCCCTGTCTGTACAGCTGGATATGTTGTTTCAAATTCAGATTGCTTGGCTGAGCTAATGATTTGCTCTTGGCTTGTACGAAACAATTCTAGAATTTATAATTGAGAACCATGGAAATCTAAAGAAACTCTGTGGGATTTAATTCTGCAAGTATTAAAGGTGTCCTTTTCTCCCATTGTCCTTAGAAACATATCTGTCACTGTTCGTCAAATTGAGACATGTTTGGTTTAATGGATATTATGAAATTGGAGAGAATTATTCTATTTAGATAGCAGACATTATATTAACTATGCAATGCACCTTCACATGCTATGTGCTGCTGCATTTACTTATCTTGGCATTGAAAGTGGGGTGCAGGGAAAAACTAGAAAATGAAAAGAAAGGGTAGCATTATTAGATAGTCTGATTATTTATTTAACGTAATATTCTTGACCATTTATCTTGGCGGGTTAGATATGATATTTGCTCTGCAAAAGAGCATATATTTATGTAGTTCTCTGCTGATGCTACATAATAATGTATAATTTTTACTTCCTTTCAGATCTCCCCTCTGTGTTGCTCAATAAGTTGCATCCTAAATGATAAAAAATCAACTGCAATGGAAGCAACAATTTTTTTTTGTTTAGTACTTTGAAAATTTTCATTTTCTTGATATGGAATATAATCAAGTTGTGATATATTGTGATTCACCTATGTTCCTTCACAACTTTATTTTCCATTTCTCTTCCTTTTATAGAGCATATTACTTACCTAATTTTCCTTCCCTCCCTGCCTTTACGATTAGGGGCAAGAGTAAAGATATGACTGGATTTTTTCATGTAACATGCAATTAAAAATAGGAAAAAGGAAAGAAAAAATAACAAATGCTTCTAGGTTGATCTTTATCCATATTGTATTGTATCTAATATATTGTTCCTATGTTTGTGTTAATTTTTGTTGTTTCTAATATATTTAATCAGTGCAATCAATGGAACTATTTAGAGATATACAGACATTTCACTTAACATTCTCCGTTGTCATTCTTTTGATTGCAGGAAAGAAATGGGGACGCGAAGGCTCAAGATTCAGAGCCCCCAACTCCACATTCTGTTCTGAAGATGGGATTGAGGTTGGTTACAAGTTACAACTTCAAACATGCATATAAATTATGTCATAGAGGAATAGTTTCCAACCTGATAACATTATTGAATCCATTGCTTGCAATGCTGCTAGAAGCAATGCTTGTACTTTCTTGTGTTTGACACATTTTGTACTTTAGCATGCGTGCTTCTAGCTTGTACTTTCTTGTGTTTGACACATTTTGTAGTGTTCTAGCTTGTCTTCTGTGTCAAAATGTCATAGACAGAATTTTTTCTTTTTTAAGAATCTCATATCATAGAAGATAAGGTTGTGGCGGGCTTTGACAATTTGACCATTATGCTCTCTAATCTAAGAACCATCTAACTTGATGCTTTGATTTATGGACTATAGAAATTTGAATTTGAGCATAAAATATGATATGCGAACTTTAGTATCTTATATTCCTAACTGGTTGCAGAGAACGTAGCAGCAGCAGCATGGAGGATCCAGACGGGACATTAGCAAGTGTTGCCCAATGCATTGAGCAGCTGCGTCAGAGCTCATCTTCTGTGCAAGAGAAAGAGTATTCCTTGAAGCAGTTATTGGAGCTTATTGATATGCGCGAAAATGCTTTCAGTGCTGTTGGATCTCACTCTCAGGCAGTTCCAGTACTTGTTTCCCTTCTCCGATCAGGGTCATTGAATGTGAAGATACAGGCAGCAACTGTCTTGGGCTCCCTTTGTAAAGAAAATGAACTGAGGGTGAAAGTCTTGCTTGGAGGATGCATTCCTCCATTGCTTGGTCTACTCAAGTCCAGTTCAGCTGAAGGTCAAGTTGCTGCTGCAAAGACTATTTATGCTGTCTCTCAAGGTGGTGCAAAAGATCATGTTGGATCTAAAATTTTTTCAACTGAAGGAGTTGTACCAGTGCTCTGGGGGCAGCTGCAAAAGGGCCTGAAGACAGGAAATGTAGTTGATAGTTTATTGACTGGAGCATTGAAAAATCTCTCCAGCAGTACTGAGGGATTCTGGAATGCCACAATACAAGCTGGAGGAGTGGACATATTAGTGAAGTTACTGACAACAGGACAATCTGGCACTTTAGCTAATGTGTGCTTTTTACTTGCCTGTATGATGATGGAGGATGAATCTGTTTGTTCAAAGGTGTTGACAGCAGAGGCGACAAAACAACTCCTCAAACTTTTAGGCCCTGGTAATGATGCCCCTGTTAGAGCTGAAGCAGCTGGTGCTCTTAAATCTCTGTCTGCCCAGTGCAAAGATGCGAGGCGGGAGATAGCCAATTCTAATGGCATTCCTGCTTTGATCAATGCTACAATAGCTCCTTCCAAAGAATTCATGCAAGGTGAGTATGCTCAAGCATTACAGGAGAATGCTATGTGTGCTCTAGCGAACATCTCTGGTGGTTTGTCTTATGTCATCTCCAGCCTTGGTCAAAGCCTTGAATCATGCACCTCACCTAGCCAAATTGCTGACACATTAGGGGCTTTAGCTTCAGCTCTTATGATATATGATAACAAGGCAGAATCTACTAGAGCATCAGATCCTTTGGTAGTTGAGCAGACATTGCTCAAGCAATTTAAACCTCACTTGCCCTTCCTTGTGCAGGAACGGACCATTGAAGCCCTAGCTAGTTTATATGGCAATCCCATACTCTCAATTAAACTTGCAAATTCTGATGCAAAGCGTTTGCTAGTTGGTTTAATAACGATGGCTGCCAATGAAGTGCAAGATGAGCTTCTAAAAGCTCTCTTGACACTTTGCAATAGTGAAGGCAGTCTATGGCGTGCGCTTCAAGGCCGTGAAGGAGTTCAGCTGTTGATATCTCTTCTGGGGCTTTCATCAGAACAGCAGCAAGAATGTGCTGTTGCCCTGCTTTGCCTTTTATCTAATGAAAATGATGAAAGTAAATGGGCCATTACTGCTGCTGGTGGTATACCCCCACTTGTTCAAATTTTGGAGACAGGATCTGCAAAAGCAAAGGAAGATTCAGCAACAATCCTTAGGAACCTATGCAATCACAGTGAAGATATACGTGCTTGTGTTGAAAGTGCTGATGCTGTTCCTGCATTGTTATGGCTATTGAAGAATGGAAGCCCAAATGGGAAGGAGATTGCAGCAAAGACCTTGAATCACTTAATTCATAAATCTGATACAGCGACTATCAGTCAGCTTACAGCTTTATTGACTAGTGATCTACCTGAATCTAAGGTTTATGTTTTAGATGCTTTGAGAAGTATGCTTTCTGTTGTTTCTCTTAGTGACATTCTACGTGAAGGTAGTGCTGCCAGTGATGCAATTGATACAATGATAAAAATATTGAGCTCAACCAAGGAAGAAACTCAGGCAAAGTCTGCATCTGCTCTGGCAGGAATTTTTGAAACGAGGAAAGATGTGCGTGAAAGCAGCATTGCAGTTAAAACTCTTTGGTCAGCCATGAAATTGCTTAATGTTGAATCTGAAAGTATCTTAATGGAGTCTTCACACTGCCTGGCTGCAATATTTCTTTCCATCAAAGAGAACAGGGATGTAGCTGCTATTGCTAGAGATGCATTATCCCCCCTAGTTGCACTAGCTAACTCTTCAGTTTTGGAAGTTGCAGAGCTGGCAACATGTGCCGTGGCAAATCTTATTTTGGATAGTGAAATTGCAGAGAAAGCTGTTGCAGAAGAAGTTATCTTGCCTGCTACCAGAGTATTACGCGAAGGGACAATTTCTGGAAAAACACATGCTGCAGCAGCAATTGCTCGCCTCTTACATTCTAGGCAAGTTGATTATGCTGTAACCGATTGTGTGAATCGTGCTGGCACTGTTCTTGCATTAGTTTCTTTCTTAGATTCTGCTATTAATGGATCTGTTGCCACCACATCAGAGGCTCTAGAAGCACTTGCCATTCTGTCCAGGTCAGAAGAGACCAGTGCACATAGTAAACCTGCATGGGCAGTTTTGGCTGAATTCCCTAAAAGCATAAGCCCCATAGTCATGTCTATTGCTGATTCAACGCCAATGTTGCAGGATAAAGCAATTGAAATATTATCTCGATTATGCAAGGATCAGCCTGTTGTTTTAGGAGACAGTGTTACTACTGCATCTGGATGTATATCTTCAATAGCTAAGAGGATAATCGGTTCCACATCCACAAATGTAAAAGTCAAAATTGGGGGAGCTGCAGTTCTTATTTGTGCTGCAAAAGTAAATCATCATAGACTGGTGGAGGATCTCAATTTATCAAACTTGTGTGCTGATCTTGTTCAGTCTCTTGTTGATATGCTTATTTCTGCACAGCCTTCTTTGGGTAATCAGGGTGATGACAACAAGGAAGTTATCAGCATTTGCAGGCATACAAACGAAGAAGCCAACGTTGGTGAATCCAACACTGCCACCTCCATTATATGTGGTGCCAACTTAGCTATATGGTTGCTGTCTATTCTTGCTTGTCATGATGAAAAAAGTAAAATTGCAATAATGGAGGCTGGAACAATTGATGTTCTCACTGACAGGATCTCAAATTGTTTCTCACAATATAGTCAGGTATTGTCATGTGCCTTTTTCCACAATTCCACCATGTTTTCAGTCAATCCAAAAGAAATAGACAATGCATCTGATTCTGATCATAGTAATTATTCACTTATTTTCACATAAGAGCCATCAAACATTGTTCCTAAATAATGCCCCACCTCATTGACACATGTAATAGTTAGATAACGCATTAGTATATAACTATTATTTCTGTTTATCAACCTTTGTTTGCTCCTTCATGGTGACCATGCAGATTGACTATAAAGAAGATAGCAGCATGTGGATTTGTGCTTTGTTGTTGGCAATATTATTTCAAGATAGAGATATCATACGAGCACATGCAACCATGAAATCTATACCAGCACTTGCCAATTTATTAAAGTCTGAGGAATCAGCAAACAGATATTTTGCTGCACAATCAATAGCTAGCCTAGTCTGTAATGGTAGCAGGGGAACACTTCTGTCTGTGGCAAATTCTGGGGCAGCAGTTGGACTTATCTCCTTGCTTGGCTGTGCTGATACTGATATACAGGATCTTCTGGAATTGTCAGAGGAATTTTCTTTGGTGCGTTATCCTGATCAAGTTGCTCTTGAGAGGTTGTTTAGAGTTGATGACATAAGAGTTGGTGCCACTTCTCGGAAGGCAATACCTGCCCTAGTTGATCTGCTCAAACCAATTCCAGATCGCCCAGGAGCACCATTTTTAGCACTTGGGCTTTTGACTCAGCTTGCTAGAGATTGTCCATCGAATAAGATTGTAATGGTAGAGTCTGGGGCCTTAGAGGCACTTACTAAGTATCTTTCACTGGGTCCACGAGATGCAACTGAAGAAGCTGCAACAGATCTGTTAGGAATTCTGTTTAGCAGTGCTGAGATACGGAGACATGAGTCAGCATTTGGTGCTGTTACTCAACTTGTAGCTGTCCTACGTTTAGGAGGAAGAGCTGCAAGGTATAGTGCTGCAAAAGCCTTGGAAAGTTTATTCTCTGTTGACCACATTAGAAATGCAGAGACTGCTCGACAAGCTGTTCAACCCTTGGTGGAGATTCTTAATACTGGGTTAGAGAGGGAACAGCATGCTGCAATTGCTGCATTGGTTAGGTTACTAAGTGAAAACCCTTCAAGAGCACTTGCTGTTGCAGATGTTGAGATGAATGCAGTGGATGTTCTTTGCAGGATCCTTTCATCAAATTGTTCAATGGACCTCAAAGGGGATGCTGCTGAATTATGTTGTGTTCTTTTTGGCAATACAAGGATTCGGTCCACGATGGCTGCTGCGCGCTGTGTTGAACCTCTGGTCTCTCTCCTTGTAACTGAATTTAGTCCTGCTCAGCATTCAGTTGTCCGGGCATTGGATAGGCTTGTTGATGATGAGCAACTGGCGGAATTAGTTGCTGCACATGGTGCAGTTATTCCTCTTGTTGGCCTACTGTATGGTAGGAACTATGTACTTCATGAGGCCATTTCCAGAGCTCTGGTCAAGTTAGGAAAAGACAGGCCTGCTTGCAAAGTGGAAATGGTGAAAGCTGGAGTTATTGAAAGCATACTTGACATCCTACATGAAGCACCTGATTATCTATGTGCAGCTTTTGCAGAATTGTTGCGTATATTGACCAATAATGCTAGCATAGCTAAAGGTCCATCTGCTGCTAAAGTGGTCGAACCCCTGTTTTTGTTGCTGACAAGACAAGAATTTGGGCCTGATGGACAGCATAGTGCATTGCAGGTTTTGGTTAATATCTTAGAACATCCACATTGTCGTGCTGATTATACATTAACTTCTCCCCAAACTATTGAACCACTTATCCCCTTGCTTGATTCTCCAATATCAGCAGTGCAACAGTTGGCGGCTGAGCTTCTTTCACATCTACTTTTAGAAGAACACCTTCAGAAGGATCTAGTGACACAGCAAGTAATTGGCCCTCTTATACGAGTTCTTGGTTCTGGTATACATATATTGCAGCAGAGAGCTGTAAAGGCCCTAGTTAGTATTGCACTGGCATGGCCAAATGAAATTGCAAAAGAGGGTGGTGTTATTGAAATTTCCAAAGTGATATTGCAAGCTGACCCTTCCCTTCCTCATGCTTTATGGGAGTCTGCTGCCTCTGTTTTGGCAAGTATTCTGCAATTTAGTTCTGAATTCTACTTGGAAGTGCCTGTTGCTGTGTTGGTAAGGTTGCTTCGATCTGGCTCAGAGAGCACGGTTATTGGTGCATTAAATGCTCTTCTTGTGTTGGAAAGTGATGATGGAACTAGTGCAGAAGCAATGGCTGAGAGCGGTGCCATAGAGGCTCTCTTGGAGCTCCTAAGATCTCATCAGTGTGAGGAAACTGCTGCAAGACTCTTAGAAGTATTGCTGAACAATGTAAAGATCAGAGAAACAAAAGTTACTAAATCAGCCATCTTACCATTATCCCAGTACCTTCTGGATCCACAAACCCAAGCACAGCAGGCTAGGTTATTGGCAACTTTGGCTCTTGGTGATCTATTCCAGAATGAGGGTCTTGCTCGGACAACTGATGCAGTTTCAGCTTGTCGTGCTTTAGTGAATGTGCTTGAAGACCAACCGACAGAAGAAATGAAAGTTGTAGCCATATGTACTTTGCAAAACCTTGTGATGTACAGTCGATCAAATAAAAGAGCAGTTGCAGAGGCTGGTGGTGTTCAGGTTGTATTGGATCTGATAGGTTCAAGTGATCCTGAAACATCTGTTCAGGCTGCAATGTTTATTAAACTTCTCTTTTCAAATCATACTATTCAAGAGTATGCTTCTAGTGAAACAGTCAGAGCGATAACTGGTGAGTTTTCTTTGCTTATCATGCAGTGTTTACTGTGTCACTGATTGAGGACTTTAACACTGGTTATTTTTTATTCTGACCAACTGCATAATATCATATCCTCATTTTACTCATAAAATGGTGTATTTTTTAGTTTTGGCCACTTCTGATGCAGATTTTCTTATCCTTGCCTCAGTTAATTGAAGAATCACGGTAAATGCATTTTGCCTTACTTTTATAAGCCAAGGCATAACTTGATTTTTGAAATTTTTTCATTAAAAAGGGCTACTGTACATCAACGAACGTTACATATGAAGAAGTTAACTAATCTTTTGAATAATATCAGAGCTGATTTTTTGTTGTTACTGATTGGTCATGAAACCTAAAATTTAGGGAAGAAACACATAAATAGTAAAACTTGTGTCGTGTGCACTTCACCCAATTGCTGCATGATTTTACCAACTTAACTCTCTATTAGTGCTATATTAATATAATCTCTTCTAGCAAAAATTGGTTCCTAGTCTTCTGTTAAATATTCAATTAATGTACTTGAAAGCCTAAATTATATGGATAAAGATGCTGTTTTTAATCAGAATTGATTGATGAACAATGATGTTTCTATGTGTTTAACACTTTAAGTTGCTTCACTGTGCGAACAGGAACACCCTCTCTCTCTCTCTCTCTCTCTCTCTCTCTATATATATATATATATATATATATATATATATATATATATATATTTGGTGTGTAAACATGGTCTAACAAAGTTTTTATGGTCTTGAAGCCGCTATTGAAAAGGATTTATGGGCTACTGGAACTGTGAATGATGAGTATCTGAAAGCCTTAAATTCTCTGTTTAGCAACTTCCCACGACTGAGAGCAACTGAACCAGCAACACTTAGCATTCCCCATCTGGTTACATCCTTAAAGACAGGCTCAGAGGCTACTCAGGAAGCTGCCTTGGATGCACTTTTTCTGCTCAGGCAAGCTTGGTCAGCATGCCCAGCAGAAGTTTCAAGAGCTCAGTCAATAGCAGCTGCAGATGCTATTCCTTTGCTGCAGTACTTAATCCAGTCTGGCCCACCTCGGTTTCAGGAGAAGTCAGAATTTTTATTGCAGTGTTTGCCAGGGACATTGGTGGTGATCATCAAGCGTGGTAATAATATGAAGCAGTCTGTCGGAAACCCAAGTGTTTTTTGTAAGCTTACACTTGGCAACACTCCTCCAAGGCAAACCAAGGTATTATTTATTTATTTTTTTATAATTTCATAGTTATCTATTATCTTATCTAGGATTTGGTGACATGGCTGTAAAAGTAGAGAAGTAGACTAGATTTATACATTATAGCAACTTAAATGTGGGGTTTGTTTTATGTGAGACTAATATATGATTCTCTCCTTGTCAATCATGCACAAATTTGACCAGTGAATGCTGTTTCTTGAATGGCTTAATGTTATCTGCTATATCCCGATGAAAATCAACTCATTATAAAGAATGCCCAAGTAGGATATACATTTTTATAGCTGCTTCCTAGAAAGAATTCCAGTTATTTACATATTCTGCTGTGGTTTTGCTGCCATATGTAGACTTCAGAATCCAGATTCACCCAAATTGATTCCCCCCCCCCCCCTTTTTTTCTTTCAAAATAGCTTTGACTTAATTGGTGATTTGCCACTTTATTGATATGGAAGTATCTTGGTTGTCCAAGTTCTTGTCCCTTCTCTCTTGGGCATCCAATCTATATAGCCACTTCAAGTTCTATACTATTTGAGTTTTAAGATGTATGGACGATTGTATGATATAACGCAAGGAACATCGTATTTTCTGCTGAATACACATAAAACTTTATTCACTGGAAAAGTGAATATACTAATAACCATGAGAATGTGCTGATCAGGTGGTCTCAACTGGCCCTAATCCGGAATGGGATGAGAGCTTTATATGGTCCTTTGAGAGCCCCCCAAAAGGCCAGAAGCTTCATATTTCTTGCAAAAATAAGAGCAAAATGGGAAAGGTAAATGCGGGAAAACACATACTAATAAATGCAGTATATTCATCTTCAGTTTTTTTGCTTTTACACTTCCACTTAACCCCTCTATTTTGGTCTGATGACAGAGTTCATTTGGGAAAGTGACAATCCAGATCGATAGGGTGGTAATGCTGGGAGCAGTAGCTGGAGAGTACACTCTGTTGCCAGAAAGTAAAAGTGGCCCCTCAAGGAACTTAGAAATAGAATTTCAGTGGTCTAACAAGTGATACCCGTTTCCGTGTTCAGTGTCAAGCTTTGAAATTGGAACATTAGGGAACATGGTTGAAAAGAAATTTTTGTTTAAATTTTGGATTATTTATCATGCTAGTGTATATAGCAGCAGTTGTTTGTTTTTCGTCTATAGTCCCAAACAAATTCTTTTGTCATAATATTCTTTTGTAACTTCATCCTTCATTTCCTAGGATAAACACTGGGGGCACGAAGATCAGGGCCTGCTTCGGGTTTCTTATATTATTTTTGCATGCTGTCAATTTAAAGAAAAATAGTAAGTCTGTTTTATGCTTTTGGGGTTGTACAACTTTTATACATATTTGAGAGTAAATTGAATATAAAATAACAATGACATAAAGTATGTCATATGTTGCCCAAAAAAAAAAAAACCTGTGATATGCAATGATCATAATTATGTGAAATCAATTTTTTGCCGAGCTATCCGCATTTGCAGAATATTTGAATTCCCATGTAAGACCCCGAAAAAAAAAATCATTCGTGTTCGATCGCAGCTATTTTCTCTACGAGGTTACCAGCGTAGGTGTAAGCGATAATGTGAAGTGACAGTCACTGGCCCTTTGAAAGCGATAATGGAATGAAGTATTGAATCAACACTACTTTTGTTTTGAGGACATTACTTATACTTTTTCTCTCAAAATTTCTACATCTTTTTTATGTCTCCATTCTCAAAAGTATAAATATATATTTTTGCTTGAATTTTCACATGATAAGTAATTTATTAAGCTTAATTTTTTGTTTTAAAATTTTAACCAAATACTAATATAAACACATACATTAGAGATATAGTAAATTATCTTTCTTATTCAAGTGTAAGTTAACTATATGGAAAACATACATGCACACACAAATATGTGCACAATCTGAACTATTTAAAAAAAATTATAGTAAGACTATGATGTTATCTAATTACTTGTATGAGAATATATGAGAAATGTGTGAGTGTAAGTTTGTGCAAGTATTTTTACTCTTAATTATATTTACTTTATCTAATAAATAATAAGGGTGTTTATGAGTTGAGTTAGTTTGGGTTTAAGAAAAAAAAAATGTACAAATCAACTAACCTTGGTTGATTGGTTTGATTTGGTTTTTGAAAAAAGAAATTGAGCAACTCAAATCATTGGGTCATTGAGTTGTTTGATCAAAAAAAATTTCACAACAAAATAACAAACTTGATAAGTACCTTAAACTATTAGGCAATTATGTTACAGCGCATTCCAGCCGTCCATTATAAAGTACTTAAACTTAAGATAAAAACATAAATCACAATACTTAAAATTCAAGTACTTAAACTTAAGATTAAAGAGACAAAGACTAAAACACACTTAAAAACATAACATAGATTAGGGTGTTACAGCAACACAACGTCGGCAAAAAGTAAGGCACAATGATCAATAACCACTGGGTTAAGGTAAGAAGATAGGGCTCAAATATGAAAAATCATAGGGTTAAAGAACTTGAATGTGAGGAGAGGATGTGAGAGAGAATTGAGTAAACTTGAGCCTCCTATCTCTCCTTGGTGTGAAGCGTGCGTTTAGTCATCAAGTTAATGAGCAGGTCATCAAATCATCGAGTTAAGAAAAACTAAACCCGTCAATTGAACCAACCTTAGTCGAGTTTAATTAGGTTGGACTTGATCAAATTCGATTACTCAACACAAACTAAATTTTTTTAATTAGTTTGGGTTGCTTTGTTGGATTATTGGGTCAATTTAAATCAATGAACACCCTTAATAAATACTACTTTAGGACCATTTTAAGTGTCATTTTGGAGAATAATTTTTTTGGTTATCATAAGTGACATTATGACATACCAATAGAACATTAATTGTTATTTCTCTTATTTATTCTCTTATGAATTAATGGAGTAAGTAAGAGATATTATGACATAGTAAAATAGAGTAATTAATTACTGGAAATTAAATAAGGATAATTTAGTAAAAAATTATCATAATTAAAGCTTAATTTTGTGTTTCTTAATTTTTGTGTCTTATATCAAAACGATACTTAAAATTGATTGGAGAGACTAAATAAGTTAGTTGCGCTTATCATATCACTAAAAAATACAAAGTCTTGAATATTTAATATCATTCAATAAAATTTTCTGATTATTTAATGACAAAAATATTGAATGCTTCTTTAGTTCTAAATATATTAAACTAGTATTTGTGCCCGTGCGCTGCACGGCAATTAAATTGTTAACAAAAACAAATGATATCTATTGATTCATATAAGATGAGAAAGGAAAAGAAAAAAACTACATGCTGAATATATCTATTATAACCCCATATAATATAACAATGAAATATATTTAAGAACAACAGCAATAATAGAAATAATGTCGTAGATAACAGAACCTGTATATGCATATAGCTGATGAGAATTTAAGCAACTTTTCGAAGGAGTTTAATACATAAATACCTGAAAAGTAGCAGTAGCATAAACATACGAAAGTTAATGATTAAATCTGACAATATATCTATAAATTTCAACTGAAAGGAAAAAGGAAAAAATAATTAATTCAAATCAATACCTAAATTTTTTGAAATACTTCTTTATAGACAACATTTTTTGTGATTCTGGATGGTTTTCCATTTTCATCATATATGAGAATCTTCAATCCTTCCCTACTTTTAACTCTTGAAACAGCAACATATAATTGGCCATGTGTAAACACAGGCTTTGGAAGGAATATTCCAACATGAGAAAGAGATTGGCCTTGACTTTTATTTATAGTCATCGCAAAGCAAAGAGCCACTGGAAATTGTCTTCTTTGAAATTTGAAAGGCAATCCTGAATCTGAAGGGATTAAATTCATCCGAGGAATATAAATTTTATCTCCTATATTCCTCCCTGTAACCACGGTTGCACCAATAACATTCTTTCCCAACTCATTAACTATTAATCTGGTCCCATTACACAGTCCACCGGCTTGATCAATATTCCTAAGAAGCATGATTGGAACTCCCTTCTTAAATTTCAACTTATGATTTGGAATTCCTGAACATTTTATATCATTCAAAAATTCTGTAGTAAACCATTCAGATTGACCATCACCATCTTCATCAGCTATGCAAGTAGAATCAGAGCTTAAATACTCCACCTCATCTCCTGGAAGTAAAGATAAAATGAATTCATTAACTTTTTCCACTTCTTCAAGTGTAGGAGCTAGAATTGCCCTTTCTTCAAAGTATTTGAAATTTTTCAAGTTCTCTAATAACCTTGGATATGCAAATCCAACAATATTGGAAAGCGGGTCAGTTGAATCCAGAATTAGAAGATCAGTTGGAATCTCAATATCAGATTCCCCATAATCATTAGAACCCAAGTCACCATCTCCAAGCTTTATGATCCAAATCGCAAAAACCCGTATTACATCAGTTTCATTGTAAGATGAACCTAAGAGAAGCCTCAGATTTTTTGTAAGTCTTAGAACCTTGCAAAATGACCAAAGTTTAGAGGAATTGATAGTAGCCATGACGATATCTTGTCTGCTAGCTCTTGGAATAACAGGTAATATTTGTCTAAAGTCACCACCTAATACAACCACTTTACCTCCAAAGGGTTTATCTTGATTATTGGGATTTTTCAATCTCATAACATCTCTCAATGTACGATCCAATGCTTCAAAGCAATATTTGTTAAGCATTGGTGCTTCATCCCATATGATTAAACTGGTCAATCTTAGAAGTTCAGCTTTTAAAGATCCTTGTTTGATATTGCATGTTGATTGTTCATTTATAGCCAGAGGAATTGAAAATCTAGAATGCGCCGTTCTTCCTCCTGGAAGAAGCAATGATGCTATTCCACTGGATGCTACATTAAGAACTATTTTTCCTTTGGATCTAAGACCAGAAGATAATGTAGACCAAATGAAAGTTTTTCCAGTACCTCCATAGCCATAGACGAAGAAGAAACCTGACTTTTCATTCATTACAGAATCCATTATCTCATCATATATGGCTCGTTGTTCAACAGTCATAGATTTCAGAAATCTAATATTTTCTGCTTCTAACTCAGTTTTGTTGTAACAAATCTCATCTACAACAAATCTATTCTCAAATTGACTAATACTGCAGTTGATTGGATAAGGCATTGAATCAAATTCTCTGAGGGATCTTCCATTTGAATGAAGCAACTTCTCAATCTCAATCAAACAAAGATTTTTCAATTCTGTGTCACCAATTATTAATTCTGCATACAGAAGTTAAACGATACAGTAAATATAACTCAATGTATTAATTACATATTTTTACTGGATAATAAATTTTGAATATAGTATATACTGTTAGAAATAACAATTGATGTATAAATGAGCTATAGAAAATTACCAGGAGACTTTAGCAATTGCCTTCGTCCATATTGAATACCATCTGATAACTGAAACCATGTCTGTTCCCAAACAAATTCAGGTTTACTCATAGAGTTTGATGTTAACAAAGTCACAAAAAGTTTCCTTAACTGAGGACCTGTAGCCAACTCTGATGCTTCCTTGATGCCATCAATAAATTCCTTATCATCTGAAAGCAAACCCATTGCATAACATGCTTCACGAAAACTTTTATAAGTAACTCCATTTACAGTTTTAATGCCATCATAGCTGCAACATCCATGTTGGACAGTCAATAACATCCTCATGTAGTATAGCTCTCCAGACCCTGGTGGAACATAATGTAACCTGCCAATTGAATATCCTTGCTTTCGAGGCAACCATTTTCGTGAAAGCTTGTTATATACAAACTTATTAGGAAACTCCGCATAAGTAAGACAATTGCCATCTGGAAATTCTTTATTTGCATCCATCCAAGCAAGGAACATTGTGTTTTTATCTTTATTTTTTTCAACAACATCATCAATTCTTTCATAATCCCGAAAGACAATGCTTTGGTGGTTTGGAAGATGGAAAGTTAACCTTTGAACTGGAGGCCATCTATGATGGATATCAAAACTAAAAGTTCTCCATACAGCCTCACATGGAGACAGATATCTGCAGTCATAATACTGCTTAATTTCATCCACTACTTCATTTTTTTCGGCATCTTGTGATTGATGAGAAAGTGCAACTGTGACCCTATCAGGACCTTTGTTGACATACTTGAACAAATACTTGATTGAATTTGATTTATTACAGAATTCGACATTTACATGTGCTTGGTACCTCATTAACAACACAGGATTGTAAGGGACAACATATCTATTATCCAATTCGACACCTTTCTTCGAAGTAGAAATTCCAGAATCCCTTCTCCTATAAACTGGATAACCATCCTCATCAATAGTAGTTGAACTTGAAAAAGGCTTTGGGAAGAATTTTGTGCAACAACCATCTTTCATGCAAGGTGATTTACTATTGGCGGTGCCACATGGGCCATGCATCATAAATCCAGAAACAGCTGTAAACAATCGTGGATATTTGTTCTTGTCAGGTAACTCAGCAGATATGATTCTGTCAATGTGCTCTGTTGTTGACAATTTATAATCCGGATGTAACCACAATAATATATGAGCATGAGGTAGTCCTCTTTTTTGGAATTCAATAGTGTACATCCCTGGTTTTATGAACATAAAATCCCATCAATAATATCGTAGCTTAAAAAAAAAGTCATAAAAAAATGTTCAGTTCAATAGATATATAATGTTTAAATATAGATAGAAACCAAAAATAAAATAAACAAACTACCTGCTTGTACTTCACCGAAGATATCTCCCTTTTAAGGTCGACCATCAATTGTCAAGTTTAATCTTGAAAACTCTTGACACAATGTCGGTCTATCACTTCGTTAATCCTCTCAATGTAACAAAAGCGTTTTATCTCATACCATTGGGAGTTGCATGTCACAGTCACAAATAAATGCGGATATCCATGCTTTTTACAAATAGCCATTGCATCTTGTGACAAGTTATTAAACATGTACTCATTCCCATTAAAGGAGGATGGAAGAATTATCGCATACCCGGTGAAGATGGATCTGTTTCACCCGATTCTGACTTCTTCCAATCCATTTAGCACATCAGATCTTATAGTATCTTGATTATGCCTTATGAATGACAATCTTTGAGACTCTATCATGCTGTAGGAATCTACTAAGAACTGCTGAAATAATCTTCTTGAATTGACAATATTTCCAAATTCACAATCTCTTTCTTGAATCCTGAAAGCAATAAACTCTCTTAAAGAAACCCTTATTCTCTTTCTGTTGACTGTTGATGACTGATTCTGTCGAATGGGAATATTTTCTTGATAACCGTCTTCACCATATGGAAAAAGTAGAGGATATTGTAAAGGAATAAAGGCAGTATGGGTTTCATGAATCCTATTCAATTGACCTGATTGTTTTTCAACTATAATGTCTCTACCTATATCTGAACTTTCAAAGTCTCCTACAATTAATGCTGCAACTTCATCTGAAGTAGGTAGATTGTACATTCTTGCATCTTTATATCTATTCCTAAGCAACCTCAATCTTACATTAGAAACTCTGTCATGACATAGACAATCCCTGACTTTTCTAAATGATTGAGCTAAAACATTGTGTTGGTCTATCATTTTCCTTAGATCTTCAATCAGAGTTGGATCATATTGATTATCATGATGGTTATGACTGTGACACAAAAAAAATGACAAACATAAGTAAAAAATTGATTTCAAATACAATTTATGAATTGTTATTCAAGACTAAATGATAATAAATGTAACAAATGATCATACCTCATTGCAGTGATTCTGTTGGAGACTTCATTATGAGTATCATATATATAAAGCTGAGCAAACTTAGGAGATTCTCCTTCAGTGGGTATCAGAGATCCAATCCTATGATAATTTTGACCACTAAGTATGAATTGGGGTGGAGAAGTTCCATCATTTAAGGTATTTTCAACTTTTCCACCAATTGAAGTAAAAGAAAACATACTGTTGTAAGCCCTTATTGAATCGACAAAATGAGAACTTCTAATATCAGCATTATTCATCAAGTTCCATAATAACAGTGGAGGTCTTTGAAGGAATGGAAGATGTACCTTTCCTTTCATACAACAAATAGAAAAATCAGGATTTGAAGAATTTTTGGATTTTTCTGACCTTTCCTCATACCACATTACAGATCTACAATTTGGACAACTTAAGACTGGGTCTCCAAAGTCCAAGGGTTCTATCATAAAAACATGAAAATAGAAATGTTCATAAGTTAAATTGCTAAATGTATAAAAAAGAGCTAATATAAATTACCAATACTAAAATTTACCTTCTGCTTCTCCACTTTGATAAATGGAATTATAATTTTGCATATCACTTGGATGAACTATACAACATTCACTTAATAAATCATGAGTTGCTCCTTCTTCATTTCTAATACCAACTGACACAGAGTCCTTATCAAGATCAATGACTTGGAATTCTTGATTAAAATTATCAGCCTTGAAGGTAACAGATTTGACAATGGAACTGTCCTGAATAATATGTTTCCCGGACTGAAATTTATTACTCGGATTCACTACTTCAGAGTTAGGAGTTGGAGAAACTGATGAAGATTCAAACACTGACATCAATAGAAAAATAATTGTATGATAAGATTTTATGTTTTTAATTAAAACAAAGATTTATAATTGATAAAATAATTTATTTAAAAGAAATTACCCCTTATGCTTTTGTAATGAATTTTAGGAGTTGATGACCCTTCTAAACATCGCTTCAGACTACAGACATTACGAATAGTCTTTGAAGAAGTTAAGGACAATGTTGAATCAGGAGAAAAATCTATATAATAAAAGCAAAAAGTAAAATGGATAAGAATGTTATTGAATCTGATATGAATAAAGAAATGATAGAATAAACAGCAACTTACTATTAGAGATATTCAAAAGAGGAGTTGGCCTTGTTAATCTGTCTGAACATATATAGCACAATTAACGTAATTTAATCAGTCATGAAGACATGCATTGGAATTATTTATATGAAATAACTGGTATTCAAAATTGCATTTTCCGAAAATCAGTAAAAAAAAATTATTGTACTATTATATTTGAAAAAATAACTACAATGAAATGTTTATATTGTTAACTAACCTGTTGTACTTGTGAAGGAAGAGTATCGACCTTGTAAGTGACTGACAACTATGGGTTCTCTCACATCAGCAATGGGTTTTGTGCTACATATTAATGGATTATTTTCCTTCTCACTTTCAAGTAACTGGGAAGCTGGAAAAATGAATCAAAAGAAATAAGAACCATTTAGGAATTTATTGATTTCATTGAAAATTCTAGTTTCAATATTAAGAATTCAAATATCACAGTATTACCTGACAATTGTGTTTGCCTTGAGCATTTCTTCTTATTCATTATGATTCTTCTATTCAATCTGCATTCTTTCTTTGTGGACTGCTCCATTTCTCACATAAGCTTCAAATGTTTCATTCTAAGCAAATAAGAGAAATTGAAAAGATTCAATCCGAGTAAGGACAGTGACTGTTGGAATTCCAATGTAAGAAAATTTAGGAAAAAGACAAATGAATATTAAAAGACAAAATAACTAATCAATTAATGAAACCATTTATGATTGTTTCTCGGGAACAAACAAAATGAATACTATTGGGCAATCTATATAATTGAGGATTGAAGTTTTAAATAAGTATATTATTCTAACCATATTGACTATATAGAAATTTATATAATGAGATAATAAAGATGTCATGGAATGGAACTGTCTGATAAGCTTCAATTAATAGTTATATTATTAACCAAAGTCAGATATGCTTCAATTAATAGTTATATTATTAACCAAAGTCAGATATGAACTATAAATTTGAATTAATAATTAGCCTGATGGGTAAATATATTATAATTGTGGACCTTTGAATGAAATTGTTACATCTATAAAAGATATTATATAGATTATAATTAAAATAATTGAATCTTGAGTTCATTTTTTATGATTTGATAATGGTTATATGATTATAAATTAACTATTAACTTATTCTTTGTCATGTAGGATAATATCGATATCTAAATAATAATATAGAATAAAAAAAAAAAGAACTTATGTACCTATTGAATATTAAAGATTCAAACTTCATAATTTATTAAGTCAAAAGTTGATCTCATTTTACAGAAGTTTCATCACTTTCGGATGATAGTTACATTCAAAACTTTTTCCTTTTCATCAGCAATATGAAAGACACATTTGTCTCCAGCTTTCAATTTCTTGACCTTACAAAAGGACTTCCATCCACTTCCCAATTTCACCTCTGTCTTTCTTCTCTTGCTTGAAATATATTTGCAAGGGAAATCCACTCCATCAGAGTCTCGCAAAATCCAATCTCCACTCATTGGTGGCATGTGTATATCAGCAAACATAGCAGGAATATTCTGCAAAGCAAAATATAATAACCAAACGCCAACAATTAATGTATAGAGCACTGTGACAAAAGATAGAATAATAGAGAGAACAATCATTAAAAGATTTCACTTACTAACTGGCTTGCAGTGGCTTTATATTTAGTTAAAATCGTACTAAAGCAATCAGAGGCATCATCAGATTTTGTTTGAGCTAGCGGAGTATCTGACTTATTACTATCAATATCTGAGGATAATTCTTGTTTGATAGTAGCTTTCCTATAATCAATTTCATTAAGATCTGAATCATCTATTGTCATAGAGAAAAAGGAATCACCAAGATACTTCAAATCCAACCAATATAAGTGACCTAATCCATAGAATGAAATTAAATTAGTGAACCCATCAGTTAAAAAACCCCTGGTAGCAGATTTAGCAAATCTAAGTTTGAAGGTATTTCCAATTGGATCTTGTAGGTAAACATAACGACCCAACTCTTGTCCAAATTGTTTGATAAAAATAGAAGATAATTCTCCATATTCCTGATTCAAATAACAACCAAAAAACACATCAAAATGTGATTCTTAATAAGTACAATTCAGTTAACCAACTGTTATGAAAAATATATAACTTTACCTTGTTAGACTCCACCTTAACAGATAATATACGATTGGACTTGGTTATAGAAAGTTTTGAAGAAGAAGCCATAATGCTACAAATAAACAATCATATATAACAATCATTATACTTATTGAGATACAAAATCATAACCAATCTATTTCAATGAAACTATGATTAGCAAATACAATAACAAAATATTTATAATTATTCAGAAATAAATGGAATTATATAAAGATAAAATTATTGATCTGTAACAAATCACTGACTCAGACAATCAATAGTACCATAGTTCAATGAAAGAATAGCAATTCAATGGTCCATTGCTTTCAATAAACGATGGTTTATAATTTTATAAAACAAAATCAATTGAGTATGAATCAAATCCCAGACTAAATGACAGAAGTTACCCCATACAAAATAACTACAATGTTATTGGATTGGAAGAAGGAAACATTACATGGATTTTGAGCTCTGGTCCAATTGGGATGAAGACGATTACTCAGAGAGTAAATTGGGGGAAACGTAAAACCCTCAAGTTATTGCAAACAATCTAAACGTCAAATTGAAATATATAACAGGAACATAATAAAAAACCTGGACAAAATATTTTGAATTTAACATGATGGGATGTGGTGTTTCGCAGATAACGAAGAGTTGTGATTCTTCTTTCAATTAATTGTCGGCGTGATGGCTCAGAAACCAAGTATGCGGTTTCTTCTTCAAGACTAATTGGAAAAGAACACTTTTAAAGAATATAATGAAACGTTCATAGTCCAAGTAAATTAAAATTAATAAATATATTTAATTACAATCAATTTACACACAGTGGGAAATTAGTTTTAAATTCAATACTCTAAATTATTTGATATATAATTTAAATTTAAATTTAAATGTAAAAATTATTATTACTTTTAATGATATTAGAAATTATGCATTTCAATTGTTATTTTATATAATAGATACTAAAAATAATTAATATCAAATTAATTTAAAATTGCAATAATGATTTATATATATATAATTAAATTAAATGAAATTTAATATTCGTAGTTATTCCAAAACTATTCAATAGATTATTTTGAAAGAAAACGGGTTAATAGGTTTATACATTAAACATTTAATTTGAATTATAATTGATTAAGGTGATTCACGTACATAACATCATGACATTAATTAAACACAAAATTATACTATGTTTCATTAGACTTTCGATTGCTATATTGTTGTTGATTATAAGAATTAATTTTAACTTCAATTTTATATTACTTGATAAACAATATTTAAATTAAATAATAATTGTAACTTGAAATAAACTTAGAATTTTCAGTTTTCAATTTTAACTAATAATTGCTAAAAATAAATTAAAATGAATCTAAATTAACTTTGCAATAATTTATGTATTTATATCAAATAAAATGAAATTAAATATTTGCATTTACTTCAAATTATTCGATAAATAAATTATATAATTAACCTTTTTTTTTGTCATTCTATAATAAGGAATGAACTACCATTGTTGATTTTGCGAGGGATGACAATCATGTTTCCTTAATTCCACCTGATGATGGTCTTATTGCAAAGGTATTTTCAATAATAATTTATCATATCTTTTGATAAATAAATTTGAATGAATACGGGTAAGTAGGTTAATTAATTTAAACATTTTAATTTTATAACTTCATTTATAATATGATTCACATACTTAGATATTAGTTATTCAGACGCCTATATATTTGTTGATTATATGCATTACTAACAACCAAAATTATACATCATCTGGACATATAAATAAAACCATAATTAAAACAAAGGTTAATCATAGATTCAACTACATAAGATGGTTCAATGGCATAACCACAATTGTCTTTGCAAATTCAAACATTAATTAAAAGATACACCATAAAATTCTGACATTCCAAAAAAGAAAAGGTAAGGAAGACATTAAACATCGATGCGAGAGTCAATCCTTCTCTAGCTTTATAGACTTTAGCTTGTTTGATGACAAATCACCAGGAGACACCACTAATCCATCATCTGAAGCCCTCTTTGCTGGAGTCACATTGCATTCCAATTCTATGTTAGCATCATTTTCAGATAACTCAGAAATCAAATCCTGCCAATTTAATGTTTGAATAACAATAGTTAAATATAAAATTTAATAAAAATCAAAAGATATGATAAATTATTGTTGAAAATACCTTTGCAATATGACTATCGTTATGTGGAATTATGGAAACATGATTATCATCACTCGCAGAAGCAACAATGGTATTAATATCCTAATTATAGAATGAAAACAAAAAAAAATATAAGAATAGAAATAATAATAGTTAATTTGAAATGAATACTGAAAATGACAGAGGAGATTACATCTATTGGAGTAGCAGTATCTCTGAATTTTTGAATCAGAGATGAATCATTAGACATTCTCTTCACACGGAATGAAGGTTCAAATTGAGAAAAAGAGGTCGACTTAAACTCAACTTTGAAAAGGAAGGTTTTCTCAACCCATTCTTCAATTTCCTTAGGTGTACTCAATATATCCCCATTCTTATAAAAAAAAATATGCATCAGAAAATATCAATTTAAAAACAGGAATTAGACAATATAATAGAAAAACAGACGTTACAATTTAAACTAATAAAAAAAACTACCAAAATCTTTAGATAACCTTCTGAATATGTTCTATCATATCAGTACATGACTTATTTAGCAAAATAGAAGCATCACGATCAAAAATCACAAATGTAGCACTATCAGTTTCATCAATGGCTCGCACTTTAATCCGATACCTAATGATCAATTGAATGTTAAAAAAATATACATGAGTTATGGACAAAAATAAAAAAAATTAAAAGACAAACTAATACTAATAAAAAATCTCAAGCACCTTGGGATAACATTCAAAACATGGCTATAGCAACTGTCACAATAATACATGCCAGAATCCGGATACACAGCTTTGTTACACTTGCAAGCCGTATACCACCAGTCATCACCCCTTACAATGTGCTTTACAGTGGCCAATACAATGCAGACGTTGTCCTAAGATATTCATTGTCAAAAAAGAATGTCATAATAAAAAGTTTACGAAAACTATTTAATGATGAATGAAACTACATTCAAACTTCAAAGTTAAAATCCCTTACTTCTTTACAATCTTTGAGCTGTTCGATTGACTTCCTAGGTGTAAACCGCAAAAAATCATCCTCAATTGAGTAATTTGACTGATCTATAAGCTGACTGAGACCTTGAGAACTTACTTCAGAAGTTTCTGGATACCTAAATAATAACCCAAAGATAACATCAATAACTAATTCAACAAATAATATTCTAATAAGATACACAAAAAGTGAAGTACAAACTTCTTCCTGAAGTCAGCAACCTCCTGCACGTCTGAATTGAATAATACTCTAGTTGCATACATCACATTTTGCAATACAGTTTTTCCTAAAAATATAATTGAACATTTCAAATAGATTTTTAGATATAACAAATTCTCTTAACCAAATCAAAACAAAGATAAATAGGTTACATGGTCATACCTTTAAAAGTCTTAACCTTCGCAAACTGCACTATGATAATGGCATTTATATTATCACCCGAAGCAAGGAATGAATTCAACTCATCGACATAATTACCAAATAAAGCACATTCAATCTTAATCCTATAACAATTCAAAAAGTAAATAATTTCAAAGATGAAGACAAATGATAGATTCAAATATATTCAAATTCAAATATTCAAATGAAATGCAATACCCTTCCATATCAAGCTCTATAACATTCATTTTGGTCTTCTTTCCATCCTTTTCATACTCTTTTTCGGTTCCAACACCAGTTAACTTACCGATGACATCTAAATGAAACATAACAATCATTAAATGAAAGAATAATAACCCAACAGAATAAATCTTAAACAAAACAGAACATTGAAAAAGTTACCTACTAAATGAGGAACATCTGAGTCTTTTTCCAATATTTCCTCAAATGGTGTGAAAGAGAACCCATATAACGGCATATTAGAATCAGTTAACGGTTTCACAGAAGTCCGAAGTTGAAAGTTGAGTCGATAGTCATGCTTGGTAGTACGAAAAAGACCACTATTTACTCCAACTCCGAAATAAGTCATGGCGTAAACATTACCTTCTACTAACAATGGATTGAACTTATAAACCAACGTTTTCCTTACTGAAGCATGTATTTTTCCTCCCTATGGACATTTTATGAATAAATTAAATGAACAAATAAAAACATATTGACATTGAACAACGAATGGAAAAAACTCACAAATTCATCAATTAAGACCATTTCCAACGAATTAGGGATTTTTGGGTTGTTGAAGGACGGCAAGCTCCATAGCCGAACAATTCGGACTTTCAGCCTCCATGATTCCTTCTCAGAATTGATTTCGATGATGGAATCGTAACCGGAAGACATTTGATAAGTGAGATCAATGAGAACACAAACGAATAATAAAATGAAGAAACAAAGAACATAGAATCGAGAAACGCATAATTTGCAAAACCATGGTTGATACTTATTTATAGGAAAACGAATGCAACATCAATTAAAAGGGGAATATAGGGTTTGTAAACACGGAAACTGCAACTGCGACACACTCGTATTACATGAGAAGTATAAAATCATGGTCTCGAGGCATTGAAATTGAAAATCACATTAAATAGCCACTTAAGAACCCAATAGCATGACTCCGAAAGAAGGAAGGTCGTGGGCGAAAAGCAAAAAAATTTCAGACCTAGCCATCAATATGGAAGAAGATTGAAATTTGAAGTCTCAAGAAATTTTTTCTCGGTAGCAGAAGAAGCTACGCGACAAAAGAATGGAATCTATTCATTATAATGACAGCTGGGAGCCATTTGATTTTTTTTTCAATTTATTAAAGAAATAGATATTTATTATAAAATAATAGATTAAAAAATTGAAAAAGTTTCTATTTTAAGTAAAAATTTAGTTTTGGAGGGAAAAAAATTGCTCTGAAGATGACACTTGGCAATAGGTTTCCTTGAATCAACCACTGCTTTGTATAATGTATAGATGTATTATTTTTTCATTTAATATTTTTTATGTTAACTCCTTAATCAATGCACTATGTACACTTGTTAGCAAATGCTAAAAATAATTTCTCATGTATGAAAAAATATTTTTTTATTACAAAAGTTTAAAAGAAAATAAGTTACAAGATCAAGACATATCATTATTTTAAACTAAAATTTCAATTTTATCAATTAAACTAATCCATGTTGACAAAAAAAATTATACGTCTGTTGACAAAGAAAGAGTGTTTATAATTTTTTTTTAAAATTAAAAGTAAATTTAAATTGGAAGACGAAAAATGTTATTAATTAATTAATTAATTTATAGTCGATCCATGTAAATTGTATGTTTGTGTCCTTTTTGCCTTATTTGTTTTTTATTTTTTGATAAGAAAGCAATGAAACAAAAAGCAGGGACCCCCCACCCCAAGTGGTATAAAGACAAACGGACACTGGCAATGAAAGCCCGTTTTATTCTCAGACACGTAAAAGACAGGGTGGGGCCCGCCGCGTGGCGTTTCGTCGCGGCATTGTGCTCCTTTATTTACTCCTAATAATCATTAGTCATAAATGCTAATGACATCCTATCAAAGCACTTTACCTTAGCTTTTCATTCAACTTTTCATTAATTAATTATTTATGAGATATTATTGACTGTTGATTTAAGTTTATTAAATATAATTGATAATTGATGCTTAAGTATCGGTCCATAAGAAAAATGAGTACCAGACAATCTCACCCCACAAAAAAAAAAAAAAAGAGAGGTTTGTTTTAGTGTTTTATCCACTCACATTCGCTTACACACACATCACACAGCACAGAGGGAAGGGATGAATGACGATGATGCACACTAACAATGCGCACCACATCACGGTGGTTCCTGCTTCACTGCTTCGTAGTTCTTCGTATCTGTAAATTGTGATGCTCCCACTCACTTCACTAATCCTAATAGGGTAAAGTTTCAAGTTGGGAAAAGTGTTAGATCTGGACCTCCGAATCCGATGATGCCGACTCTGCTGGCAGTGCTGTTCTTGTTGGCAATGGCTTCTATGCTCCTCGTTCACGATGCAATGCCAGTGCCGATCACATTTTCTGCAAAGCTGGTTCATCGCTTCTCCCAAGAAATGAAGCCGATTGGGGTTCCCGTTCCCACCGATGCCTGGCCTGAGAGAAGGAGCATGCGCTATTACCAGATGCTTCTCACCAGCGACTTTCTCAGGCACAAGATCAAGCTCGGAGCTCGCCATCAGCTCCTTTTCCCTTCTCATGGCAGCAAAACGATGTCGCTCGGCAACGACTTTGGCTGGTAAGTGGTACTCGTATCTTAACCCCCTCCTTCCACTTTTGATTTTCATTTTATCGAAAACGTTTCGTTTCGTTTCGTTTGATGTGATTTTGTAATTGTTCAATCTCTTAGGTTGCATTATACATGGATTGATATAGGGACACCGAGTACTTCATTTCTTGTGGCGTTGGATGCTGGGAGTGATCTCCTTTGGGTTCCGTGTGATTGCATACAGTGTGCTCCCTTGTCTGCCAGTTACTATGCCAATTTGGTACCCCTACATGCACCATCTCATTCTCATTTATTTATTTATTTATTTATTTCACTTTTGTTTCACCAACACAAACTTTCTCTTACTTTTGTTGTTTTCTACTTTGGGTCCAGCCTTGTTTTGTCATTGAACATGGTTTAAGAGGTGCCCTTGACCTTGTTACTATATCTTCACTTCCTGTTCTCCATGATGGTTATTGATATTTATTTTGTTTGAAAAAATTGCCTTTCCTTAGTTTCCTTCTAAAATCTTCCTTAAGAGTCATGATTTTGATGATTACCCTAACACTTGCATATGGCTGCTACCTAGGAAGCACGGGTATTTCAAAATGTTTACCGGTACTGGATACTCTCCTCATACACTTTAGGATACTGTTAGCCTTTATCCCATAATTTTTATTTTTTATTTTTGAATTTTTTGGCCAATATGGGTGGGGTATCATAAGATCTTGATAAATGCTAGTCTTCTATTGTGTCTATAATAACTAATGCTGAAAATAAAAACTATTTTCTTTACTTTTTTCCCCTTAATCATGGAATGGCCCAACTATTATTTTTTATTTATGATGTATTATGACGGTTTTATATTTTTTAGATGATTTATAAGATGATATTTATAATTTTTGATATATATGTTATGTCGTATCTTGCCGAAGCCGAACCCGTATTCTAATTTTTAAAAAAATGACGTATTCTCGTGTCATACCAGTGTCGTATCTGATACCCGTATCCGTGCATTACAGGCTGCTACACATCTTACTCCAATTATGTTCAGCATATTAGAATGGAGACTAAGTATTACAGTTAAGAAAAATGCATACTATTCACTTTCTGGTTTCTGATGCAAACAACTTTTTACCTAAACTTTGTAAGACAAAGCCGGACACAACCCTCTCCCAAGGGTCTCTCCCACCAGAATTCTGTATCATGTGAGTTTGGGGCTTAAACGTATAACTTACGTTTGTGAGTTAAAATTTCTATTTGGTGTAAGATGCCAGTCAATTGCATTAACTCTTAACAAAAAATTTCTGGGTAATGTTCAATGACCTTTCTGTGTAACTTGTGACCCTAATATCCTATCATGCAAACCCTTGATTGGGTAAATCTTCAATCTGAGTTTAATGTAACACAGGATAACTCCTCTCTAGGTGCATATATATTTCAATGAAGTTTAGAGTCTAAGCTAATACTTGGTAACAAGTTTACACTTATTTCCAATAATTGATTGGCAGGTGCTCCCTCATATATGGGGCATCTATTATGCAGGATAGAGATCTGAACGAGTATAGTCCTTCTCGTTCAATATCCAGTAAGCATCTATCTTGCGGCCATCAGTTATGTGATCTGGGTTCAAATTGTAAAAGTTCGAAGCAGCAGTGTTCATACACAATCAATTACTTGTCAGAGAATACATCAAGTTCTGGATTGTTAGTTGAGGACATATTGCATCTTGAATCAGGTGGCAGCAGCGTATCAAACTCTTCTGTTCAGGCTCCAGTCATTATAGGGTGTGGTTGACTGATCCTGTCTTTGTCACTTCAACTTCACTTTGCCTGCTGATGGTTCTTTTTGAAAAAAGTTCCTTATTTTTTGTCTGACATCTATTCTATGAATGCAGGTGTGGTATGAAGCAAAGTGGTGGTTATTTGGATGGGGTTGCTCCAGATGGTCTCATGGGTTTGGGACCTGGGGAGAGTTCTGTTCCAAGTTTTCTTGCTAAATCAGGATTAATCCACAATTCTTTCTCATTGTGCTTTGATGAAGATGATTCTGGTAGAATATTTTTTGGGGACCAGGGATCAACCTTCCAACAGTCTACTGCATTCTTGCCGGTGGATGGAATATAGTATGAAACTCTCTACTTTAAATTAGTTTACAATCTTTCACTGCACTAAAATAGTTTAGAAGAATGCCATCATGCTAATTATGATAAATTTCTTGGTCAGTTCTACCTACATTATTGGAGTGGAGGCATGTTGTATCAGAAATTCTTGTCTTAAAATGACTAGTTTCAAAGCACAGGTTGATAGCGGAACGTCATTTACGTTTCTTCCCGGCCATGTATATGAAGCAATAGCTAAGGAGGTACTATGGGTTTTTGAATTCCATGGTTGTGAATTTCTTCTCATCCTTTTAATATGATTTTATTTGTGACAGTTTGATCAACAAGTAAATGCTTCAAGATCTAGCTTTCAAGGGTCTCCTTGGGAGTATTGTTATGCATCCAGGTGAATTTACATGATAGATCTCTGTCTCTGTCTTTCTCCCCACTACTCTTGTCTCTTTGATGCTTGATCTCCCTAATTGCTAGCATTATCTGGTCTTTTTGCTGGCTTTAAGTTTTTTTTTCCTTTTTAAATCTTCTTTGAAACAGTTCGCAAGAGTTGCCAAAGGTTCCCAGCTTAACACTCATGTTCCAACAGAATAACAGCTACGTGGTCTATAATCCTGTGTTTGTATTCTATGGCAATCAGGTGGGTGTTGATTAAGTGAGTCCTCTTCTTTGTTTTTTTTTGGTTAAACTAACGGAAGTCTTAACTTGATAATAACATCCAGGAATAAAATTTTGACAAGAAGATAGTTAACTATATTATAACTTACAATTTATAAGAGGTTTTATTATAGATAAATATAAAATAATAATTTGAAGCCAGTCATTTGAGAAATACTGCCCTTTCGTGTAATCCATGAGAAAAAAAGTAAACTCTGTTTGTACTTTGTACATATATTTAGTATGTGGACACTGAAGAAATATTTTTTTCTCTTGTTCTAGTTTACAAGAACAGAATGGAATTTAAATCAAAGGTATAATTTTACCAATTTTTTTTTTTACTGCCATTCTGTCCCAACTCTCAAGCTTCCCATTTTTATCTTACATCCATGCTCTTTGCTGGGGCCTCATAGATCCGAACTGCTTGAATCTTTACCTCTCATCTTCACGCTCTTTTTTTTTTCCTCTTGTATTCATAGTCACACCTCTATGACTCTATCTCCGAGTGGTCTATTGCAGCAGTGCGTGAATTTCTTGAAAATTTGAGTTGTAGCAATTTTTGGTTATATTTTTTTCCTAGTTGGTGATCCAACCTTCCATTTTCAACAAATACATAAAGGGTGCAATAGTAAGGTTGCTGCCTGGTGATTTTTTTTTTCTAGTAAAGGTTATACTTTCTAGTGCTGCAACCATTTAACATGTTAATAGAAAATGTTTTCCACAAGAAAATTTTCAGTTTTCAGCAAAAACTGTTTAGAAAATAAGGGAAATGAAAAAAGAAAAATATAGGTAATTTCTCCGGTAACAGATGTAGCTAAATTATGAAGACTGGTCCTTTTCGTGCAGGGAGGATTTTGTTTAGCCATACAACCAGCCGAAGGGGATATGGGAACAATTGGACGTAAGTTTACATATTTTCTCTGGCAAAATCTACTGATTGCCCCGTACTCTAGAGTTGGAAAAGAGGATACACTGATCTTAGAACTGATAAAATCTTTTGCAGAGAACTTCATGACGGGATACCGGCTGGTATTTGATAGGGAAAACAAGAAGCTAGCCTGGTCACGCTCAAATTGTGAGTCATTTTGCTTCTCAATTAAATATGTACTACCATCTACGTATAACGTCATGTCATGTGCATCCAAAGTATCAAAGCAAGTCAATTACTTTGAATTTATGTGCCAATATATCTTAGCTTAAGTTCAAATCAAATCACATTAAATAGGCAATGAAGTTCTGACTCCTTGGTATTTCGTTGCCATTTGCTGATGCCTGATGGCTGAAGCAAAGCCTTTCTGGCCTCCACTCTCCCTGCCCCTTCCCCTATTTCTTTCTTCCCTTCCCTTAAACGCTGTCTATATGCATCTGTAGGTCAGGATCTCAGTCTAGGCAAGAGGATGCCCCTTTCCCCTCCAAACGAGACATCAAATTCATTGCCTACAGATGAGCAACAGAGAACCAACGGGCATGCAGTTGCTCCAGCTGTTGCTGGAAGAGCTCCCCACAAACCGTCGGCTGCTTCATCTCGGATGATTTCATGCCGGCAACGTTGGCACTGTTATTTGTTTCTTTTATTTCAACTTGTTTCAGCCTTTTAATGAGACCGTCACATTCTCATACATTTCAAATAGTCTGTCTAGATAGCGTTACATGTATATCCAAATCTATCTCCTTTTTGTCCTCCTAGCTTTGTAAGTATTTTAGATCTTATACCATCCAATACTGTTATTATTATTATTATTATTTTTAACCGTACCAGCATTAGATTCATTACGACTTATAATGGACCATTTTTCTTTTAATCCCCACTCTTGGCGGGGTGTGGTGATGTAAATTAATATACTTGGTGTTATCCTAAAGACTGCTTTTTTCTTTTTAAATTCATCATTTTTTCAATCAACCAAGTTTTATGTTACTTTGATAATTTTATTTGAAATTCTAGTGGACTGTGAAATATCGTGTTAAGTGGATATTTTAATTTTTCATGTATTTAAAAATATTTATTAAAATTTTGAATATAAGATATTCAAAGAATTTAAAAAAATTATATTCGAAATGCCATAGCTAATATGGAACGATAAATTCTTATATATCATGCTTAAATAAATTATAAATAGGTTTCCAAGTAAAGTATTGAATAATCAATAGTCTCCTATGATGCAAGCTGTTTGCAATTGCATATCATGTTTGCTGCCTTGTTATTATGGGCGAAAAGGAATTCCTGCTTTCTTGATTATCTAGTTTAATTATCAAAATGCTTAAAATATTCCTAGTGTACACAGCGGGGGTATGTACGGGGGGAGGACTAATATAGGATAGTTAATTTAGCCAAGTTGGTATGGTTTGTAACAAAAACATGAAATCATTTTTCTTATCTTTGGTCGTTAAGAACATGAAACATGACAAATGCATAATCGAGGGCTAGTGGTCCTAGCTAGGAAAGCCCAATTGCTAGGCTGTGTCATGAGGAATTGTAGCGAATCCTCGAAGATTACATTGCATTATACTTTCACGGTTTCACCTAATTCTGTTCAATATTGCATGCCAGCTGAAGTTGACATCTATTCATTATTTTAATCCAACAGCAAAAGAATTCATTGTACAACTGGTTTACAAAATAAACTAATAAATCCCTTGAACCAACTTGAATGCGTTGCGCTGTGTGATAGATGACCTGATAGTAAAAGGGTTCCAGCTTACACATGTATGTTATATGTATACGAGCTTTTATTATTCCATCTTCACCAAAGATGATGCTGCCAAGGTCTTTCTTTCTGACATCCAAGCAGCGAATACGGATCATGATATAAATTAAGAGTGAGATGCCGAAGATTTGAGTAAGATATTTGTAAGTAGAAACTAATATATACTTACTTAGATTTGTCCCCTGTTTTGTCTAATAAATACACAAATAATTTAAATGATATAGTGAATAAACAAATAAAATCTTCGAAAGATCAACCTCATTACAGTCACACCTTACCCTTTTTCCTGATACAGATGTGTTACTTATGTGTCTTTATGATTTCTTGAAAAAACTACCATTCACATATATATTCTCTAGAGAGTCCATTTTCTATAACAATTAACAAGAAGAAAAATTGTTTTGGAAATTAATTTCGTTCTGTCGAATTAAATTATATATACTCTTGATTATTTAAAGCTAGGGAGAAAAAATAAATAAAAGAAAAAGAGGTATTATCATTGAATGAAGCTGGAAGAAGCCTTATTCTAATGGAGAGTACTTTGGACCGGACAAGACGATGGTTCATAATTTCGATTTATTAATAGATATGATGTGTGTATTTATGTTATGTTGGCGTTGGTACAATATAATGAAGAAGCTAAACATATATAAGTGGTAGATATTTAGAATGGGAATGAGAAGATACTAGTAGAGACTAGAGTGGGCGTGTTAGGCCTTGGTTGTAACTTCCCTCCCCATGTCCTAAAGTTGTTCCTTTTATAATAAACAAAAAGAATCTAGAATCCAAAAGCTAAAAGAAAGCACAGAAATTTATTAATGCAATGCTTTCCTTCCGCCCTTCAAACATGAATGAGCTTCAAAAAACAGAAACCCCGTGTGTCATGTGTGTCCATAACAAGTTTGTAAAAGCAGCAACGAGCAATTAATTGCTAATTCCTATCCTACAAATCGAAGTTCTATTCTAGATCTCCATTGCACTGCACTTTATCATCTTTTTCAGGGTAAATATGATATGATACACATGATCCTGATATGTTATTATAATGAATTTAATTTTAATTCAGTGTAAAAATTTTTTACACTGTTATTCAATCATGTGTTGACACATCATTAAAAGAATTAGACATTTTAAATAATTGTTGTGATAGTCAAGTTATTTTAATAATTTAACAACACATAATTTAATGACAATATAAATTTTTTTTACACTTACTTACATTAAATTAAAATTAAATTCTATTATAATTACACATCTTGAGGTAAATTTGTACAGTTCATGTTCCCACCTAAAAGCTGCCTAAGTGGGGGACGTCAATGTTGACATCCGTGCCTGTGATTTCACTTCTCATATACAGTTGATGGAATGCTTTCAGCGCGCTTCAAAGTTCGAAGTGCTTATAATCCACCTCTAATTGATTTTGCTATATACTTCCGGCACTTAAAGCTTACACACAAATTTTGGTATTGTGATGGATGCTTCTCTTTTCTGTTCTCACCGACTTTTTTGGTGCATTTTTCAGTTTATTTTATTTTTTATTGTTTTACCTTTTTCTTTTCACCCTACTTTTTCCAAAAGTGAGACTCGGAGCTTTATGTAGTGTTGCTATTAATTGAAAAAAAACTTATGCAGCAGGTTGCTTAAATTATTTAAAGGGAGAATGACTTTTTAATTTTTTTTATGAAAGATAATATGAGTTTAATTTATTTTAAAAATTAATTAAATAATTAATTATATTAATTAATAATTTACATACAGTTAATTAATAAATTATTTTTATTTTGATACTTAATATGTAATTAATAATATGTAAATTTTTGATTAATATAATTGAATATTTAATTAATTTTTTAAATCAAACCAAAAAATAATTATCTCTTACAAACTACACTATTAAGTCATTTTTTCTTATTTAAATTGCTTCATTTGTCTTCCTTTAAGAAATATCTCAGAAATAGAAGCTGATGGACTATTAGCTTTTGGTGAAAAAGTACAATTGACAATTATCTATTCATCTAGCAGCTTCTTTATCATAATACACCGAAAGCATGGTCGCCCCAACCCACCTCTCCCCGACCCCGCCATCCAAAAAAAGGAAAATTTTAGAGAAGAAACAAGGGTTAAGATAAAGAGAAAGAAAACTCATGTAGAAAGCATTGTGATTTTGGTTATAATTTCCAAAATAATTAATAGAGAAATTTTCTTTTGCTTTTTCTTTATCTCATAATTTTTTAGTGAACCACGATTACCATGCATAAGAAAATTATGACAGCTTTAGCTTCTTCATGACTAAGCTAAGAAATCACTTACACAACTATGCTATATCTTTTTATTACTTACATAACCATCGCTTTTCATTGCCTCGATCATCCACTATCACTCTTGTAAGGCTGCATGTTGCTAGTTGCAGTTACAACTTACAAGACACACATGATTTTAGCTAATTGGAAAAAGAATTATAAGGATGATTCATGGTCATACTTACCTATACATCAATTATGCACCAAAATTTTTAAATTGAAAGTATAATTAACAATCACCGTTCATTAGATTGCGTTGTACTAGTATTAACTCTAAACTCCAAAGAAGTGATATAGAAGACTTTGTCCATATGCATCCACTATCTTCATTGACCATCTTTTGGGTGGAGGCAACAATTTCGATAGTGCATCTGCACTGAAAAATTGGATTTTTTTAGGTAGCTAGATTGGTGATGATCGAATAATAGACCAGTGGCCACCATAGACCATACAAGAGTTGGTACTATAGTAACATATATATGCATGCATGGATGTGCATGGTTGAATTTGAGTGGAAAGGCATTCATGGTCATGGGGTTGGTGAAAAAGTGGGCTTTTTTGTCACCACCTGTAGAAGCCATAATAGCTGTATTAGGGGAAAGCAGAGAAAACTACGTGCCTACATTTATTATATCCATTTGTTTTTCATATATTATATGTATAAACTTGAAAGTTTAAGTGGCAGGCATTGGCCCTTGGCTATGTGCCCAGCGACATGAATGTATAAATAAAAGGGCACAGTACGTAGTTAATTAAGTTCTATATATAAACTCAATATTGAAATGAATTAAGTAGGTGCCTGTAGATTAAGTGTAAACAAATTAACCAACTAACAATTATTTTTTTTTTCTTCCTCCGACCCTATTTAAGTTTGTTGAACTTATAGTTTGTCTTTGTGTTTGTTATTACCATTAGTCTTACACTCGAATAGTAGTTTATAGGAGACTGTTTTTAAAATTATATGAATAATATATATATAGATATATATAGTATTGTTTAAATAAATATTTATTTTAAAATTTATTATGCTAAAGCTCCTTCACAGGCAATAGATGTGCTATGCGAATGTCCGCAGCTAAACGCGTTCGTGGCTTCTGTCATTGAACGTAATTTGTTACAGAAGCGCAAGACCGAGTACAACCCGCCGATACCCCTCCACTTTTCGTAAATTCAAGTATATATATTCTTTTTTTTTTCTTATCAATTTTTTTTTTCTTTTTTGCTTTTGCTATATTATTAGAATTACTTTTAAATTTTTTATAGATTCAAAATTAAAAAATTTCGACAAACATTTGCACATAATTTGATTGTTTTAAATTGAATGTAAGTTAAAACTGAATGTAAGTTGAAACCAACACTTGAGTGTGATGTTAATATTATAAAAGGTTCCATCATTTATTAAGTGTGTGTTTAAATTAGATTTTATAAACTTGATTTTGAATAAATTTAATTTTACAAACTTAATTTTGATAAAAAATGAGTTTGTAGATAAATAATTTATGTTTGAAAACTTTTATTTAAAAAGTAATTTTAGCAGAATAAATATGTTTAGATAATGTTGATTAAAATCACTTTTAAGTGTATAACTATAAAAAAGGTATGAATTTAATTATAAAATTATTCAAAAAAATATTATTTTTTCATAAATATATGTTTGAGTTAAATTATAAAAACATTCATGTTAAAAACTTCATTAAATAATATTATTTTAAATAAATTTTATTAAAATTGTTTTTTATATAAAAAAATTATATTAGGAAAGCTTGCAAATATTTTTCACTGTCTACAATTATCATTATCAATATCATACACAAACAAATAAAAGGATAATTACAAAGTAAAGTTTTGAGAGCCTTCTCATCGTTTCTTTTTTTTTTCCCCCCTGTTAATGCAAAGCCTTTCTTCCTCCATTCCAAATTCCAATTGCTTCTAAATGCTGCAAGCAAAGCAATAATGTGCACAAGAATTTCACACACTCTTGCAATTGCAATTGCATTTCGATATATAGAAGTTGTCTCTGTGCAAAGTGTCAGAAGAAGTGGCAGCATGAAAACAAAGTTGGAAGAAAATATCAGTGTAAAGGAAGCTTGGGAGAAAAAACCAAAAGTGAAGGCAAGGTTATTAAAGAGTCAATGCCATTAAATTTTCTAACGCACGACGCTGAAGTTACTTCACCTCAAACTGACGTTTGAGACTAAAAACACATCAGACAATGGAAAACGTATATTTTCTCAAACATATTAATTCGAAGGTAAACACACCTTTGATTATTGAAATACAGGTTTGCTCTGGGCAAATGCCCAGCCAAACACACACTAAGGTGTATACACATTTTCACCATCAGTGCTTAATTACCAACTTTTGTTAAAAGTAAAACTATAATAGGAACAGGCACATCAATTGATCTATTAATTAACGAGTCAAAGATATTCTATACTTAAAAAGGAAAAATAATAATCTGTCAAGCATTTCACAAAAGGTAAAATACACAAGGAAAATTAAAATTACCTTTAAAATAATTATTCATAATATAGTATAAATAAGAGAATAAATATTTTATTAAAAAATAAATATTATTATTATTATTATTTTATTACTTAGTTTATTATCATAAAAAAAATTATACTTTTATTTATAAATAATTTTTTGGGTGCATATAACTATTTAATTATATAGAAATATTCTTTGATAGATAATTTTGGGAAAAAAATTATGACATTAAAATATCCCTAAACAACCACTCTCTCTTTTTTTAAAAAAGTGGTGGTATACTATTCACACAAACTTTTCTGTATAAAGCATAAACTTTATAGCCAATTATCACAAATTCATTCAGAGAAAGTATTTTGTTTAACAGGCTTATATTTGATTTTTGTTGAGAGAATATTTTTTTAAAGCGATATGTAAATATCACTTTAAATCTTTGCTGAAGTTTTTGATATATCCTAGATTTATAATGAGGTAAATTTCCCTAATTCTCTCTTCTTATATACTCAAAAATAAATAAATAAATAAACTTGAAAATGGTGGGGGAAGGCCCAGTCTTGCGCTCTCAACTCTCAACGGAACTTGCCACGTAGCCGTTGAAATCTCAAGCATGACCATTTTCCATTGGTGCTAACGCTTGCTGCGATTCAAATTCAATCACCGTGATGTGACCCTGAATCTGACATACATTATGCTGTTCATTCAGACTTGGGACTGGGCAGCTGCTTTCACTTTCCTTAATTAATCATTTCTCTTCAATTTTGAATTCGAGCCTCAATCAGAGAATTATTATTAGTTGTCATTTGTTATGCCAATTTTTTTTATAATAAATAATAATATTGTCAACCGAGTTATCACATCGAAGCAGCATCATAAATTTTTACTATTTTTTACATGCATCACGGATGACCCAGGGAAGTTTTCCTTCCTATCAACTTTCTCGAACCCCAAGTACAAGATTTCCCCATTTAAGAACCCATTTCAAGTTTCAGGGTTCCCAAAAGGCTTTTGTTTACCGGTGAAGGTGGGGGCCACGACCTTTCCTCTGTTTGAATCTGATGAAAGAAAGGCCTTCATTTAGGCCTGTGTTATGTAAAAAAATCTCAAGGGGAAGTAAAGAAGTTCTTCGGGGAGCAGCATTATTTATTGATTATTAGAAGGTAAGGAAGGAATCCTTTTTTGTTTTGCAAGAAAGTTCCTCGTAACTTCTTTTTGGTTTTGGAGCTCGCTTCCCTTTGTTCTCCATATAAATTCATCCCAAAACATTCCCATCATCAGCCCATCTGCTATGTGCTCCCAACTCTCATCAAACACACCCTTTACTCAAACTCAACTTCACTTTAGTCTTAGTTTGTTTGTGACATACTCAAGAACTTCCCAGCTTTGAATGTGATCCTATATTCATATTCATTGGCAAGTCTTCTCTTTTATATATAAACCATTTTGCTCCTGAATATACAGAAATGGGAGTTGGAGGCACTCTGGAGTACTTGTCTGATCTAATGGGCAGTGGCCACCACCACCACAAGAAGAAGAAGCAATTACAGACCGTCGAGCTGAAGGTGAGGATGGACTGTGATGGCTGTGAGCTTAAGGTCAAGAAAGCCCTCTCTTCATTAAATGGTGAGTTACACTTTTCCTCTGTTTCACTCTTCCTCTGCTTTTTTGTGGGTGTCATACACACACACACATATATATATACATATATATAACTAGCATTAAACATGAAGCTGATGAAGTAAAATGGTGAATGCAGGAGTAAAATCAGTGGAGATAAACCGGAAACAGCAGAAAGTGACAGTAACTGGGTATGTGGAAGCAAACAAGGTCCTGAAGAAGGCGAAATCAACAGGGAAGAAGGCTGAAATTTGGCCTTATGTGCCTTATAACATGGTGGCTCATCCGTACGCTGCTCCATCTTATGACAAGAAGGCTCCTCCTGGATATGTGAGGAGAGCGGAGAGCACTGCCGCCATTGGAACCGTGACAAGAGTTGAAGACCCTTACATCGCCATGTTCAGTGATGAAAACCCAAATGCCTGCTCTATCATGTAGCTGAAAGAAAAAAGAAAGTATTTTTCGCACAGCATTGTAGATTGGATTCCAAGTTTTAACGTAGTAGTAGGTTCTTTTATTTTATTTTTTTCTTTTCGATTTTCAAGTTTTTGTTTTCCTGGAGCATAGACTTTTCTTTACATTAATAAGAGGATGAGAATTGAGAAGAGACGTTGCTGTGGTCGTTGTTTTCCTAATTTTCGCTTCAATGGTCCTGAACTGTGTACTTGCTCGTAGTTTTGCAGTACGAATTTTTTGTGGGCCTTGACGTTCAGATATGAAATTGGGTTGTGTTGTTAGGGGGCAACCTTTGATTGGTTCTGTTCTTTCGAAGTCTCTCTACTCTATTCTCTATTTATGAATTGTGGGGTTGAAATGGTAAAATAAGAATGTATGCTTAGAACTTTAGAGAAAAATAGCAATTTTGGATCATTAGAGGAGGGGAAAAAGAAAAAGATGAAGGTCACAAAAAGGATGCTGCAACCTGCAATGCAAATAACTGCCGAAGACTCGAAATTGCTCTGCTTATGAGTTACAGACTTCAATCATATTTCCAATTGTATAAACATAAAAGTCTGTCATTGGCATTTTGACAAAATTATATTTGAAGCTTAACCTTGAAACTTTTGAGTAGCTGCATTGGCGCTAATGTTAGAAAAAATTCATAATCATACTTGAAATTCAAATAATCTCAAGTATAATTGGTTCCCAGAAGAAGCTGGAGCTGACAGGAACAATAATGGACAAGGAAGGAATCGGCTTTATTTTTTCTGCTTTGCCTTTTGTCTCCCCTCTCCCTTTATCAGATCCTCAAAGTGTAAAGGCATAATTCACTAGAGAGCCAGTATAGAGGATTCAACAGAATTACCCTGATAATGATTTATTATCCTTGTTATTATCATCATCATTTAACAAATCTTCCAAGTGTGTAAAAATACGGGTACGTGTATAAATTACCAAGGGCGAAAGTATTCATACATTCGGTCTTCTTTTTTTTAATGCTTTATTTCTCAAATCTAATACCTCACAGCACTTGTCCTATTGTCTGTTATTTGCAAGTGTTATTTTGTGGGCCTTACCTTACGGCCCATGGAGAGAAGATATACTGGAGCAGGCCCAAGCCCCAATTTGGTGCAGAAGCAGTAGTACCTGGTTCTCATTTCGCAAGTATCATCAACCATCCTTCGCTGCCATCCCTCCCTTCCCTTTCGATCGCCGTCACAATTCACCGGCGGAGCCACCCCACCGCACGTGATGGACCCGGACTCGCCCAAACCCGATTCCGAAACGGTGACCTCCACCGACCCGCTGTCGAACCAGTTCGGGTCCGTGAACGACCTGTGCCACGAGCTTGGTTCCCTCCAAGACCTAGCCACCCGCGGTTCTTGGCGCTCCATCATCGACAAGGTTGCTCGTGCAAGAGCCCTCTCTCTCCTCCACAAGCCCCACGACCACCTTACCTACCTCGCCTACAACGTCATCGCCTTCGCCAAACTACGTCGTTTCAACGAAGCTTCCGCGGATCTCGATTCCATGGAAGACCTTGACAGTTCTCACTACAGGTACGAAACCTACCCGAAAATTTACCCGAATCGATTTGGTTCTATGGTCCCTTTCTGTCTTCGGTGGCTCCACGCCCTGATCCCCATGAAACTAGGTCAGCGCCAGGAAGGTGTGGATCGTTTGTACCGTCTCCTTGATTTTGTGCGCGAAAAGCTGAGGGAGAAGGAATCGAAAAACCTTGGGGTTTCTCTTGGTGCGTGGAGAAAGAGGGAGGTGTTTGTTATCAACTCTATAATTGGGCACCATTTGAGCCACAAAGAGTTTGGTGTTTGTTTGAGCTTGATGAAGGATTTGCTTGCTCGTGATTCTTCCGATCCTTTGTTGATTTCGCAACTTGGGTATATTCAGATGCAGATTGGTGACTTGGAGGGCGCGAAAGTTTCGTTTTATAAGATCGAGGGTTTGATGAAAGAGGGGAATAGCAATGGGTCTTTGAGCGAGATTGAGCTCAAGAATCTTGTGAATCGAAATAAGGCTTTAGTGTATTTGGTTGGGAAGGATTATGTCTCTGCTGTAAGGGAGTATGAAGAGTGCATAGAGAGGGACCATACAGATGTAGTGGCTATTAACAATAAGGCTCTCTGTTTGATGTATTTGAGGGACTTGTCTGATTCTATCAAAGTGTTGGAAAATGCTCTTGAAAGGGTTCCTACCATGGCTCTGAATGAGACGCTTATTGTCAATTTGTGTAGTATGTACGAGTTGGCATATGTTAATCACTCTGATATTAAGAGAACGCTTAGTAATTGGATTGCACGTGTTGCCCCTGATGATTTTGATGCAACGTGTACTCGCACTTGAGGTAGTTTCTTTTCTTTTCACCCCATTTTCATTTGCCTGCAACTCACATTCTTCAAATGTATGATGAATTTGTGTTTTATTTTATTAGTATTTTATGATCCTACTTTGAATATTTTGCATTCAGAGGGATACATGTTCAGTTGTTTGTCCTTTCACTGCAACTTTGGCCTACCTATGTGTCCCATTGATGAAATAAGATGTGAATATTTCATTGCATCCCTTTCTTCTTGAAACTTGAAACTTACTATATTAAGCTATACAACATCTTTTATCTTATGATTCTTATCCTGCCCTCCCATAGCCAAATATAAGGTTGATTCCTCTTTACTTTTCTTCTTGGTCTGTGAGAGATGCGAAATAACCGAGTCAAACTTATTTTGCTCGAAGAATGAAAGATTTCTAATTATCATGGTTAGTGTATGTAAACTTTGAGCATCCTAAGATAAAACCTAAACTCAGTAAGGAGGATTACTGAATTTGTCTGTTCGCTCGTATGAGGCATATGAATCTGCTATATGGAAGCTAGGAAGGGAGCTTTTTGATGTATGGCTTCATGGAGGCTTTTGATTTGTGGTTGTTGTCTTATTGGTGAAACTTTCGTGCTTCAAATAGGTGACTCCTGATGATGATAGATTGGCATCTTTTACTTCCTTTCCCTCTTTTCTGATACTGTTGGACCAAATCACATCTTTGGATTCGTAATTTGCCTCGGAAATACGAGTCATTATTCCTAATATGCCTTTGGTTGCTTTAGTGATGCACTTGGAAGTTGGAACTGTCTTGAATTTTCTGATGCTTCGTTCAGAATTGGGGCACATTGTTTTTGTTTTTGCAAATGATAGTGGTATTATGACTTAGTACTAACTACTAAGTTACGAACTAACTTTTTTTTCTTTTTCTTTTTACATAACTACTAGTTAACGTTTAGCAGTTTTAATTTGTATAAATTTGTTTTCTTGTAAGACAAAAATGGTGGTGGACTATTTTTATGGTGAGAGGAGGAAGATTTGGGCTTGCCTTTTCTAATTCCAAGTTGCACAAGTTACCACATTTTTCACTCATACATGATGACTGGAAAATAATTATAATAAAGTCCTCAGATATTGCTTGGGAACTTAATCTGAAGAAAAGCTATTTTTTGGAACATTTGGAAAATATAGGCCTCGTTTGGATAAATAGTTTATATAAGTACTTATTAGAGTAGAGCTTATTTAATGAGTTTTGTTGTCATGAGTATAGTCTAAAATAAGCTAAATAATGTTTAAGCTAAATAATGTTTAGATAAACACTATGAGAAGTGCTTTTCATAAATATTTTGGAATAAATATCGAGCATTTGAGAGATATATTATGAATTATGTTAAACCTTAAGGTTAATTTTGTCAAAAATTATTATAAAAACAACTAATACCTAAGTTATTTTTAGCTTTCACAAAAGTTTATTTTTATAAGTTTAAATTTTTAGTTTATGAAAATAAGCCCAAAACAATTTATAAGATTTCATAAGTTGTTTTAATAAACATTCTTTATAAGCGTTTATTGTAGTAGATAAGTCTAAATAAAATGCATATAAACCTATCCAAATGGTCATACTTCTCATCGAATACTGCAATGCTATGCAGAATTTTGGGGATGACGCCGTTTTGTTTTTATTTTTTTGGTACATGATGACGCGGTTTTAATGGGTGCTTAAAAGCACCTAGAAATTATTCAAAGTTTCACCTTCTATCAGATATCGAGTATGATGCTTGGGAGAAGAGGTACAAATATGGATAAAAGAATTATGTGTGTTTGGTTCACATCTTGTTCGTCCGTCAACTTTCAACAGTGTCAAAATTATGTTATAAAAGATAACCACAGTTTTGAGAAGCTATTGATTATAACAAAATTCTTGCATTACGCTCATTAAATAAATAAAGGGAATTGTATTATTTTAAGGTTGGTTTTGTGATTTTATTTAAGAGTAAATATGGAACTTAGTTTTTGAAATAGTTTAGTTTATGAATTTATTTTTGTATACGAGTTAGTTTTTGACTTTATAAAATTCGTATCAATTTAATCTTTCTGTTATCTTAGGTTGATCAAGTTAAATGTTTATTTCTGACGTGATACTTTAAGTGTTTATGTGTAAAATTTAGTGTTACATGTTGGCTAACACTTTTTTTTTAGATACAAAGTTGTTTTAATTTAGTAAGTGAGTGACTAAGTATTTGAACATGCAATGCATGAGGGAGTTAAGATGTACTAAGTTAAAATTATGTTGTATCTTAAGGAAGATGATTGAGTAATATGTTATATGACATTTAACGTTATACATAAACATTTAACATGTCATGTCGGAGGTTACTGTTTAACTTGAGTAATTAAAGATAATTAAATGTTTTATAAATTAAAGGATTAATTTATATATATAAATAAATTTATTGACTAAATTGCAAGTGAGAATTTAATGAGTGAGTTGCCTATTTACTCCAACTAAAATAGTAAGATCTAGCTTCGGTGTCGAAGGATAATGTCATTAAAGGAAAGAGTAAATAGTAATATTTTAGTTGGCTTATCCCTTTTGATTCTACTATAACACATCATTTTTATCCACTTCCAATGATTGAATGTGATTGGTAGAAATTGGGATAGATCTTGTATAGATAAGCGGACCTTTTTTTTTTTTTTTTTGTCATTAGATAGTATTTAGCCGGCTAAATTTGTAGTTCCAGCTGGGCATAGGGGGAATGGGATTCGAACCTGGGATCTCCACTTTGTAGGGTGCCCAAGTTCAACACCACGTGAGCTGAAGCTCAGGGGCATAGATAAGTGGACCTTGCCCAGGAAACTAGTTCAAAATGTAATACCAAATTAATATCCATCTTAACAATTTCCTTTTACTATATGGAGCAGCAATTTTTTGTGTTCTCATTTAATTCCGAATTTCTATCCATTCCTTTTTTTTTTTCCTTTTAAATTTCTTCGGTTCTTTTTTATTTTCCTTAGGTTATATCTTGAAGAGTGGAGTAGGGTGGAGAGGAGTAGAGTGTTTCGTAACAAAGTGAAATAAAAAATACTTTCTGTTGTTTGGATCTTGAAGTGAAAAAGTTACCCATACAAGCAAGAGAGAAAAGGAATAAATGAGTAAAGAAGTGATTTATTATTATTTATTATTTTCTTCGTTCCATTGCAGAGCCCTTAATTTGGGCCAATGATAAAATGGTTAGACGAAGGGTTTGGGACCCCCTTCCACCTACTCCACACCTTTGCTAAATTTGTTTCTAAACAATGAGCTTCCCTCTTACGTATCTCAATCCATTTACTAATCATCCTAGCCCATCATTCCCAGACAAGACATAACCTAGAGAGCTTAATTGTAAAGCTTGAGATACTTAGTACTTACATCATCTAATAATTTTTTATAGAATATAATTTTAATAATCCAATCAGTGAATTGTAATTATAGAAATTTTTTAATTCAGCCATAAATTTTTTGAAAAAGTTATTTAATAATAAAATTCTTTGAATTACATGACTATCAATTGATATTCTTTTTTTTTTAAAAAAATCTCATCCTTTTCCCTCGTAACTCCCGATCACAGCAGAGTGGGTTATGCAGGGAATGATAGTCCATCCCATAACTTGTTCTGCGATACTAATAATTGATAACGCAATTTGGAAACGGCGAAGTATGTTCCTTCATTGCATGGCTGGCTTCGTATTTATGCGGACGTCCGGTTTGTTTGTCTATCAATTAATAAAGTTTCCAAATTATCTTGTTGCTCCTTCGCCTTCCTTCGTAAATCGTGAATTTTGATTTCTGGCTGATATGCTCTGCAACAACTATTGTATCTGGAGAAGCAGAAATCTCCATCTCCCATCCTTTAATAATTTACACAAGTATACTCGTATTAGGAAAAAAAGAGTATAAATAGCATTTTTTATCAGAAAAAGTGAACACAGGGTGATGCTTAAATTAGATAAACAGAGATTCCGAATCATCTCGTCATTATTAGTAATTTAAAATTGCATGATACACTTTGAAATTGATAAGAGTAATGTTCTACAACTAGAAAAATTTGATAGAATTTTAGTTAGAATTTGTTAAGATTTATGAGTGATTGTTGGATAAATTAAGGTGGTAGGAACCTGGATAAGAGTAATGTTAGATCGCTAGAAAAATTTGACAGAATTTGAGGCAGAATTTATTAAAATTCAAAAAAAGTTTTTAGATAAGTCAAAGTGATGAGAACTACCTGTTCATTTGAATAATGTCAACTCAGGCAAAAAGTTGGGCCATTTTTTTTTACTGTCTAGTATTTTTTCATGAATAATGTCAACTCATTGAAGAAAAAATTCTAGTTATCTAATATTTTTTATTTCATAATAATCTATATTTTTCTTCTTGTTTTCCTTTAAACTTGTTGGATAGATTCTCTCGAGCCCAAAAGGAGAACACAAGAAATGGAATCATTTATGTACGTGGATCCATTATTATTGTTGTTGAGAGCAGAGTGGAGGTGGTGAAATGCTCCATGACCTAAATAAAATTATTAGGGCTGTTCGTATCTCTCTAATGATTAAGGGCCCAACCGCACCCCCTTAAAAGGCCCAATAGTTTAGTTCTCTTTACACTTTCCTTTCCTTTTACCAATTTTAAGTGAGTCTACGTCTACGTTTGTGAAATTGAATTCAATTTTGCACGCTAGAAAAGCAACTAAGAAAACAAAGTCTCAATCTCAACTCAATTTGTTTATGTTTACAGTTGAAGACTTGAAGGCCAAAGAGAAGTTCCCCTTAGCTTTGCTTCCTTCCACTTACCACTTACATTGTACGCACCAACTCACTCCTACCAACCCCATCTCCCTCTTCCTCTTCTCACTCTCTTCTTTCTGTTGGGGCGCTCATATAAAAAGTTTCGTTCTTTCTTACTTGTTGGTGTTGGAACGTTGTTTCTCATTCAGCAATCCAACTACCCTTCTTCTCTGTGATTTCCATGGCCAACACACTCTATAACGCCACCATCTCCCGAATTCCGTTCGGAGACCAATGTCCCCGTGTTCATTCTCTTTCTCGATCCGTGTCCACTCTTCCTCTCAGTCTCAGGTAAGTTCCTTCTCTCGTTCCACTTCAATTTCACTCACTGTTACTAATAACGGGTTTGCTTTCCTTGTCTTTGAAGAGCACTGCAAATGGGAAAACATGTAGAGATGAATAAAATGGTTGTGGTGGTGAAGGCAAAGTCAAAGAGTAATTTTGATGAAATAGAAATAGACGTTGATGTTTCTTTGAGCCCAAGAGTGAATGCTGTTAAACCTTCCAAGACTGTCGCCATAAGCGATCAGGCCACCGCACTCGTACAAGCAGGCGTTCCCGTTATTCGCTTAGCTGCCGGAGAACCTGATTTTGACACACCTGCTGTCATTGCTGAGGTGGGTTCTTTGTAAATTCTACTTTGTTTGCTACATTGTCAATAAAAATTTCATTTTTTATTTTTTGCCTTTTTGGGTGTATCGTAATCATGACATTATATGTATTGGGTAGGCTGGGATCAACGCAATTCGCGACGGTTACACAAGATACACCCCCAATGCCGGAACATTAGAACTCCGCCAAGCAATTTGTCATAAGCTAAAGGGTTAGTTTAAATGATTCACGTCCTTTTTTTTTATGCTTTTTTTTAAATAAAATAAATCTGGAGATGGGGATTTTGACAATATGTCAAAATTGTTGTTGCAGTGGAGAACGGAATTACATATACTCCTGATCAAATTGTGGTCAGTAATGGAGCCAAGCAGAGTCTTGTTCAAGCAGTGCTTGCAGTTTGTTCCCCTGGAGATGAGGTAAGTAAATGGATTTAAGTTAGCCTCTCTAACGATAAGCATTCGAATTACTTATGCTTCAAAGCCATTTGCAGTTATGTATGCATTATTTAATTCCTACAAAGTCTCTCGAATTATTTAAATTCCATGTTCTTTTCCCATTATAAAAGCAGAAGAAAATGTTTGATGCATTTGAAATTTCTGCTGACAATATTCAAAAGTGGGAGGAGAAAAAATTGAGTTCAATAATATATCCACCTTCAGCGGTGCTCTCCTTTTGATGCCTTCTTTTTGTATTTGTTTGCACTTTTGCAGACTTGTAGTATCAATCTGCAATCTGCCTGAACTTACTGGCATGCCTTTGTTTGCTCAAAAAATTCTGCTACTTGGCATTCATTTTCTAAAGCCTTTGCTTCATGTTTTATTTCCCTGTTTTACTCACTAAATTTGATTATCATATATTTTGGGTCCAGCAAGCTTTATGCGTACTATGATTGGAGTCAAGCAAATAAAAAATCACTCCATACTGTGCATATGTTTCCATTTATAAAAAGAGTTTAATTTCAATCCACCGTCAGTGTAAAGTTTCTTTACACTTTCATCCAATCATATGTTGACAAATCATTAAAAGAGTTTGATTATCATAACAACCACTTAGAAAGTCTAACTCTTTTAATGATGTGTCAACACATGATTGGATAGCAGTGTAAAAAAACTTTACACTGACAGTGGATTGAAATTAAATTCTTATAAAAATGTGTTCTTATGTGATTTTAGACAACTTATGACATCGATGTTATTTTATCTTTTGCAAGATGTGGTGGTTTTCATTTACCGTGTGCTGTGAATGTTTCAGGTCCTTATTCCAGCTCCATTCTGGGTGAGCTACCCAGAAATGGCAAGGTTGGCTGATGCAACACCTGTGATTCTTCCAACCCGCATATCTGATAATTTTCTTTTGGATCCCAAACTCCTTGAATCAAAACTTACTGAAAGATCAAGAGTACTTATTCTTTGTTCGCCATCTAACCCAACAGGATCTGTCAATCCTAAGAAATTACTTGAAGAGATAGCCCAAATTGTAGCAAAGCACCCCAGGCTTCTGGTACAGTCATACATCCATGACTAGATCACACGTGCTTGAATTTGTTCACCTAAATGATATTTCCTCTCAAGATCTCTATGGCTGTTTTATACAGGTTCTCTCTGATGAAATTTACGAACACATAATTTATGCACCAGCAACTCATACAAGCTTTGCATCTTTACCTGGCATGTGGGACAGAACTCTAACTGTGAATGGATTTTCTAAGGTTAGTCTGTAATGATATGTTCTCTTACTGAGAGAATTGTAGCTTCTAATTACTAACATTTTTTTTTTGGGTAGGTTGATGTGTTGTTGATCCCTTTTTCTTGTTTTCTACTCTATGCATATTCGGTATTTCTTAGTATGGTTGTAAATTATGACATGATGCAGAAAGCCTCGGGATTGGATTCTGATGCTTTTTAAACTGTGTTCCTGTAGGCCTTTGCAATGACTGGTTGGCGGCTTGGATATGTTGCTGGTCCAAAACATTTTATTGCAGCATGCGGAAAGATCCAAAGTCAGGTATGCTGTATTTTCTGTCGGCCACTTTTGTCAAGATGTACAGCTCAACATCATACTTCTCTAGATTTCCTTTTGTTCCAAGACATCTAATAGATGCGTAGCTTTTATCAGATTTGGAAATTGAGAGGAAACTTTAAGAAAATTTATAGCATTCATTTGGAATGGGTTGGACTAGTTTTGCTATTTATGTTATATGCAGCATATAACATCTGATGCATCTTATTGAATTCAGTTCACTTCAGGGGCCAGTAGTATATCTCAGAAAGCTGCAGTCGCTGCATTAGGACTAGGCTATGCTGGTGGGGAGGCTGTTTCTACCATGGTGAAAGCATTTAGGGAGCGAAGGGATTTCTTGCTTAAAAGTTTTGGAGAAATGGATGGTGTGAAAATATCAGAACCCCAGGTGCAAACTCAATTATTTTATTAGCTTGTTGCTTTAACAGTTATCCTCTTTATGTTTTGTCTCTTCCTTTTCCTGTCTTCTTTTCTACTTCATAGATATACTATTCTTTTCACTTTCAGGGAGCATTTTATCTATTCATTGATTTCAGCTCCTATTATGGAAGAGAAGTTGAAGGATTCGGTATAATTGAGAATTCTGAATCCCTCTGTCGATACCTGCTGGACAAGGGCCAGGTATACTCATCTAAGGGCTTTTAAGATTTTAGCAGTATTTTATGACCAGAAAATTTTCAAGTGACTTTTTATTTCGCTGTATTCCCTTGAAAGTAGTCAATAAAGATGAACTATTATTAGCAAAAAGGCTTCATCCATGGTGCTTTTCAATAAAGTGTAGATCATCATCATCTAACTATGTATATAAAGTTCAAAGAGAGGGGCTGGGGAGTGGAGAAAGCTGAGGAACATGGTAGCCGTAAAACTTTTATACTGTTTCATAACTTCATAAGTCATAATTTGTTTTGCTGTTGACTTACAGGTTGCCCTGGTGCCAGGGAGTGCATTTGGAGATGATACTTGCATCCGCATCTCTTATGCAGAATCCCTTACTATCCTACAGGCAGCTGTAGAGAGAATTAAGAAAGCACTTATCCCTCTAAACTCTGCTGCGCTTGTTTAATGCCAATGAATTGTTCTCTTTCTTCTAATTGATGTATTTTATTTTTGGTTTGGCAATGTGTAATATGTTTATTCTGAAAATAATAGGCTGTGGCTATTAGCTAAATGCCACAGCGTCATTTATGTTCAAAAATTACCAGTATCAAGTGGTGTTGGAAATATATGTCTCATATATGTTATCTCTATAATCAAGTTATAAGTTAAAGAAACAAGGTGGGTTGTCCCAAACAATGCTTTGGGTTGTCCCAAACAATGCTTTGTAAACTTGTAATAAAGCAAGCTTGCCCTATTAATCTGAATAATTGATCTTTTCATGGTTGAGTGACCTTAGTTCGCCAGCGACGCTGCCTATTGCCTAGCATGTTACATGTAGAGATCCATCTAGTGTTCGTGAAACCGTTTAATAATGTTTGCTACCATTTCTTCAACGTACAAATGGGGGTGCCAAATATAGTCCCAAGTTGTATTTGGAAAAGCCCATGATATGTTTTGCAGTCTGATTTATGTTTTTGGGTATTGGAAGACTGGTTTGGGTGGCAAGCATAGGCCCAATTTATATAACTTTTCAAAGAAAAAAAAATGGTCCGTTCAATAGTGATGGATTAAGATCCTTTGAATCAATTCATATAAGAAGTGGCATATTATATGCTTATTTTGGCATAGATTGTGGTTTAGAATCAATTCCCGCATTGGAGTCCCAACATATTCAGCGGTGGCCCAACCGTCGAAGTTTTCCAAAACGTTAAGGTTTCATTGGAAGTTTCGTGATTGAGAGGCAACGGAAGAGAGGGAAAAGGAAAAGGAGAAGAAGGGTAATGGAAGGGAGGAAGGAAAGATAATCTTAATCCTCTTATGTTAAATATTCCTCTCTAACTGGAATGAACAGCTTCAAGAAGCTAAGGAGTCCCTTCCCCCCCTTCATGCAAAGCCTAGTGACTTGAACTAGAAGACAATCAACCTCGACGGAGAAGCATTGGCTTTCTTTCTACCTGTACTTTGCTGTTCCAAAGGACTACCTATTTATACTTCATACGTAGTAAATAGATGAAACCAAGTTGGAGAGAGGGAGGAAGAATATCATTGTGATGGAGGTCTCTTATTCATGCAAAGAGCACACACCCGAGATTGTGTTCTTTGATTTAGAAACTACAGTGCCCAACAAGGGTGGACAACGGTTTTGGGTCTTGGAGTTTGGTGCAATTGTGGTTAGCGCCCAGAAACTCAGCGAGATTGAGAGCTATACCACGCTCATAAGACCCAGAGATCTATCTGTAGTCTCAGTGAAGTCTAGTAGATGCCACGGCATAACTCGTGAAGCTGTCAAAATTGCACCATTTTTTGAGGAGGTTGCAGACAAAATTTTCAATATTTTGAATGGAAGGGTGTGGGCAGGTCATAACATCCAGAGATTCGACTGTGTTCGTATCAAAGAGGCCTTTGAAGATATCAGCAGGCCAGCACCGGTACCAGTTGGAATCATTGATTCTTTGGGGGTCCTAACTGAGAAATTTGGAAGAAGAGCCGGTAATATGAAGGTAGGTGAGAAATAGCAGCTAGTAATCAATTAGTCCCACTACAAAATCCTTACAATCTTAACTACTATTATTAATGGGCAGATGGCAACACTGGCTTCTTATTTTGGCCTGGGGCAACAAAAGCACAGGTACGCTAAGCATTTCTTCTGCTCTAGTGCTTTATTATGACATTACTTGATCTCTGCTATTGCTTTTATAAAATTTGAATGATATGGATTTATGTCTATTTTGAAGCAGGAGCCTGGATGATGTTCGCATGAACTTGGAGGTCCTTAAGCACTGCGCTACTGTGTTGTTTCTGGTGTGCAATTAATCTCCACAATTCAATTCTGCTTGCTTACATTTGATTTGAAACAAATATTCCAGCAGGCTGATTCTCATACCTTTGTTATGGCTTTTGGGTAATGTTAGGAATCAAGTCTCCCTAGCACATTGCATGGCAAATGGTATGGCTCTTCCAGCGTTATGACGAGAAGCAGAAGTAACGGGAAATCGCCCTGCAAAGAAGAGAGTAGCAGGAAATCTCCCCCAACTTCTTTAGGATATCAGAGGGCTGTCCCCTATGCAAGGGGCAGTTTGGGAAAGGTCTTATACATTGGCATAATAATTGTTTTTCATGTATAAGTTAAGGAGCTTTTTCCAATGCGGTATAGATCAGCCACTAACAATGAATGTAATGGAACTCATTTAAACGCAGATGACCGAAAGAGTAAAGGGCCTCTTGTGTGAAGCCCAAAGGCCACAACCTCTTAACCAACTACTCAAGCTTTCTCACTCACTGCTAAGGTGAGGAAGGATTGTCAAGATGGACTCCTCTTTCAGAAAAGAGCTGATTCTGTTCTACTTTTAGAAGATTACCTTGACGAAGTCCATGGGGGATTGGAAAGAGAGAGGCCACACGTTTTGTTGGAAAGGCAGATTGAAGGAGGACAGAATATGCATGCGCAAGAGGGTCGTTGAATTCTGGATTCATCCGTTCTTTTTTTACAAGGAAGCAGTACCACACAAGTTTATGATTTAGCAAGCATTTGTGGATGTTCAAGACCACCAAAATGAAACAGTATGGCAACCCGAATACATTTGTGTATACTCCAACTAATTGATTAATTCGAATTCTTAAAGCATCTCTTAAATGAAAGGTGCTAATAATGTTATTAACTACTGGTAAACGAAATCAAAATAAATGGATTGAATATTGATATCAAAATATTATTCCAACAAGGAGTAAAATGATGTTCAAATATCATTATCCTTGCATTCAATCCTATATTAGAAACATACAAAAGCGGATTCTCTGTTCCCCTTAATCACAAATATGCTTGGCTCATATACGTAAGATTTTGCAATTGCAGAACACTCGCAAAGAGACAGATCGAATAAAGATCCCCCGCTGAACCTTTTCTTTAATTTTTCTTTTCTGAGTTTGGTCTCTTTCTGTGAATACAGCCTATGATTTGCACAATCTAAATATTCCATTCTACGTAAAAGTTCTTCCTACATGAGTAAATTTCCTACTTTATTCTTCACTTATATCTAGCTTTTATCATTCATGTCAACAAGCACAATAGGACTTCAATTTAGAAAAAGCAAAGAATATTGGAAGAAAAGGGAAATTGAACAAAACAAAATTCAATATACAAGTATCCTTCCAGCATGTGTTAATGAGTAAAAAGGTTAGATTGAATGTACCAAACAAAAAGACGTTAGATTGAAGTTAATAATATCGCTTCATCTGCCATGCATGTAACAGTTCATCCTTCAATTTCATTTGAGAGAAATGACGTACATAGGCCTTGCTAGTTCTTAAAGCTTACTTTTGATTTCCAACTTTGGAATGGAAGACTATGTGAGATGTTAACAACATATTAAAAGCTAATCATTAATCCTAATTCATTAGTCTAGAAAATCCTTCCGCCAGCGCTAAAAGGCACTATTACTCAAAGTTGAACTGGAACTGAAAAGCCTATTACTCATAGTTGAACTACTTAGTCTTTTAAGTTCCTACAAACTACTATATATCATATTGTCATGAATTTTGTAATCTAGCTGACGGAGGTACAGGTAAGTTCCACACAATCATCAAACAGTTTCTTTCATTGGACAACAGGCACATACTATATAGTACAGAACCCACTTTGCACTTCCTGTGTGTTTGACAGGAATGGGATGACTTATTCTTCTGTCCTACTATCTTAATTATTGTACATAAAGTAATGCGGTACTGGAAATCCAATCATACAAACAAGCATAACATATGAGTACTACTACGACATTCCAATTCAAACTGCAATAATAGCTAGCTAAGATCTTATTCCCATACACTATCTCCTACATATGGAGACAGAGGCACACACATGGTTCAATTAGTAGCCATCCAATTCCTACGTAGCAATAGGAAGTGTAATAAGTAAATACAAAGATGGATATGAGATACCTCTAATTAGGGCAACAATACATAAGACTGTAACCTGATGATTAGATACACAGCGCTAATGCTACAGACAAATATATAATATAAAATGGGTTTAACAATGTTAGAATTCTTCCAACTTCCAACTATATATTAGTTCCCGTTTAATTTAATGCCGCGAAGAAACACATTTATATAAAATTAAATGATAATTTTTTAAAAAATTAAATATAAATAAGTAAATGATTAAAAAAATTATATTTTAGTTTCATTAAAATATATGACATATTTATTAAAAACATTTAATAAAATAAAAAATGATGGATGAATATAAAATTTTAAATATAATGTGAATGATACAAATTTCTAAATTATAATACAACAATGAATATATATATAATAAATTTTAATTTAATTTACAACTATATTCCATGTGAAAAAATCTTTCTTTCTTTCTTTCTTAGTACCAAAAAAAAAATCTTTGGCCTCAACTTTGATGAAATGGACAAAACAAATTGACCACTTCTATCAGCCATAATCACTGCAACATTTGTACAGAAAAAAGAAAGAAAATATCGAAAGGGAAGTTAAAGAGAAAACTCAACATACATTGAATCTAGACAAGTTTTTAAAGTAATAGGATTACAAATTAAAGCAATGTGCAGGCGTGCAGCTTTGCCTAATGTCTAGCATTTCTCGGTGCTTAGAGAACCGAAAAGGTTGGCATAAAGTTAGTGGCTTTAGGACACCAACCATGTAAATATTCGCCCACCTATATGAATCTAGACGTAATTCCATTTGGGAACATCAAGCACTTATATAGGCCTCTTAAATCAATACTTTTACAAGATTTTTAACTCTGCAATGAATTAATAATGATGCATTACAGCTACACTATTCATGTTAACAACAAAAATCTAATCAACTCACGTTCATTTGCCTTAAATTAAAAGTCTTCCACCAACACTGACCACAAGTACTTTCCAGCTATTTTACACAAGCCACATCAAACAGCTATTTTATTAAGCATGTATATGCACAGAAACTCCCTGCATCTCCAACAAGATTTACTAGATGACTTATTCTAATAATGTCCCATTAATATTCGTACATAACGTACTCTGGGACTGGAAATCCAAGATACAAGCAAACATCACAAGTAGTCAAGTACTATTATACTTCCCAACTAGACAAGTAGCTATAAAATATAGTTTTTATTTTTCCACGTACGTCTACGGTATACGGAGACAGCGGCGATAACAGTTGAATTAGCTTGTAGCCATTCAACTTAGCACTCGAGTTTGCAGCCAACAGCTTCTTCAACAGTCAGGAAGACCCGGCCACCAATTTTGCCGACAAAGTTGGACACCTTTAGCTTGTGAATTACTTGCCACCTAGGATTGGCAATTGCTAACTGAGAGAGGAATGCATAAGCAGTAGGTCAACAGGTCCGTTATATATAGAGATAAGAATGCAAATTATTTGTAGTTAGCTTTAATGATACATCATCCAAGTGCATGCATACATTTTTTGAAAATAATAAGTTAATAGTGTATTTATCACTTAATTCCTAAATTTTAAAAGAATTTAATTTTAATTCATTGTCAGTAAAAAAAATTTACACTATTATCTAATCATATGCTAACACATTATTAAAAGAGTTAAATTTTTTAAATAATTATTATGATAATTAAACTCTTTTAATGATTTGAAAATATATAATTAAATAACAGGGATTAATGTTGGATCAAAATTAAATTCATTTTAAAAATATATGAAAGAATGTGATTCAATTATCATTTTCAATGGGGGTTAACATGGAAGCCACCTTAATTATATACCTAAAACCAAATGGAGTCTAAGTTACCTGCTTCCCTTGTGAGGACAAAATCTTATGCAGTTCCTCTAGAGAAGCAATTCCGGTGGTGTCAATGTTCACCAAATCTATCATAAGAATATCATGAACCAATATAAATAATAGAAATCTGCTTATAAGGATATGCCCAACAAATTTGCTAGAAAATTAAAAGCATCAATTTGGTATCAATCGATCATCATTGGGAAAATGTACTACTAAAAAAATGATAATTTGGTTCAGCTCTTTCAAAAAAAATTATTTTGATTCGGTCATTAAATTAATTTAACTAATAATTTATTTATAGTTAATTAATAATTTATTTTCGTTTTGAATACTGATATTTGATTAACTATAAATAAATTATTAATTAAAATAATTTTGATACTTGATTAATTAATACATGAATCAAATTAGAAAACTTTTTTACCAAGTCAAACTAAAGTGTCTTTTTTTTTAAAAAAAAAACAATCACACAGAAGCAAACAAGAGATTTATCTTAGTTTGACAAATTGAAGACACCCACAAATAAGAGATTATCAACTACAGGGAATTATTCTGGTATTTATCTTTTTTTTAGGGTATTGAAACTTAAAGTGAGTTGCAAAGTATCCATTAATAGCTATTTATATTTAATAAATTTTTAAATATTTATTACAAATCTAACAATCAATAAATAATTAATAATTTATCTTAAATACCATATTCATCGACTTACCATAACTACGTCCCTCAACTTCAATATCATATTACTCAAAAGACATGGGAAGCAATAAATTACAACCTATCTCAAACAAAGGAAACTAACAATTAACTTGCATATCAAAGAGAATCCAAACAAGATCACTACCCATTTATTTTCCCAAGGATGAATTCTGGTCAAATCCAATAAAATGTCAGTTATATATGATTTCATCGGTAAGACTAACAGGTGCAATAAATTCTGTTAATTTTTTTCTTTTTCTGGAAGGAATTTCAATTTCATCTGTTTTTCTGCCAGAGTCTGAAAAACTTACTGGAGGTGTCAATAATTACAAGCTGAATGGTGCTTCTTGCATTTCTCTTGTCATCCACCGATTCTTCCTGAGAGACCCATTTGATGATCCTTGAAAAAAAAATTGCAGATTAGGTTATGCATGGTTCATACTTCATACCTCGACATTAATCGTGTTATCCTTACTTATTGTATGTGGCAAATACCTTTCTCTAACGAAATTGGCATTTGCAAAGCAAAGCAAGGCAGACTTAACGCGTATTATCACAACCCCAGGAGTCTTAACGGCCATAGGATACTGATGGACATCGCAGAACAAATCAGTTCCAGGAAGTTTTCCTAGAGTTTCTGTGCCAGGTCGAATGGAGATGAGAATGATCTTTGAAAAGGATATTACCACCTGCGAATTAAGAGAATCAAAATTTTACTTGGCGCGTTATTCACATCTGACATCCCTTTAATCCTAAGCAATTTTTTTCCTTTAATTTTCCTTGGAATTATGTGGCAAGTATGAGGATGCTTCTGCTAGAAAACACTGTTAAGTTTTTTTTTTTTTGGTGTAGAAAACACTTGGTTTGTCAGCCAATAAGTGTATGAAAGTAACTGTAACCTCCAAAAAAGAAAAGGACTACTCAATAACATATATAATACAGAAACAACTTGACCTAACACCTGAAAGTATTTGGTGATTTGTTGAAAACTTTTTATATTTAACATCTCAATCATGTGATTGCAACCCAAGGAACATCATTCCAAATAGATAATTTACGAGGCCGCTTTAATTTTCCTGATAAATGCTTCCCAACCCGAGACAGTGGAGTTTTTCAACGGTGCATATCCATTTTGCATCACAATTAGTGCAAAATATGTTGGTTCAGTAAAGCGGTGGGGTATGCTTGTTATATAATGGAAAAGTCAGGTCCATGTCGTGTATCAGCAATTTGCATAGTTGAATTTCTTATATTGGCTAAAAAAATACACATAAATAGTAGAACTAGCTAGCAAGATAATAGATATCCACTCGTTGTGTCATTGCGTTCACAAATGGATGAAAAACTATTGAAATAGTATTGCCTTTCAATTTCATGATTGTTCAACAGTAAATCTGAGTTGGGTGCTTTAACAACTAAGAATTTAAAATTATCATTTGTCTCTAATTTATTATTTCTGGTGGAACGAACATTTGAAATGCGAGTGAGTGAATATGTGACATAAAGGTGCTAATATTGATTCTTCAAGAATATAGAAATTAATAATTGAAAGCTTTTTAATAAAAATATATGTTAATTAAATAAACATATGAGTAAATATTAATCACTAATTATAAAATGTATTATAACTCTTATAAAAATAAATAAATATATATATATATATATATATGTGTGTGTGTGTGTGTGTGTGTTTGCGTGTGGTAGCGAGAGTATAAAATCAGAAGGGTTCAAGAAGTGCCAATAGTTACCGCCACTAGCAAACCGATCTCCACAGACGCAAACAACACCCCGAAGAAGGCTCCAGTGCAAGCAAGAAAGTCAAGCTTATCAACCTTCCAAATTTTGTAAGCTTCACTGATGTCTATGAGTCCTGGGAGTGCAGAAACGATTATTGAAGCAATAATTGCAGTTGGGGTATAATACAAGAGCTTCGTCAAAAACTGCAGTGATATCAAGACGGTGATGGCCATCACAATGTTTGACACTAAAGTTTCACAGCCAGCGGCGAAATTAACGGCAGTACGAGAGAACGAACCTGCAACAATGCTTATGCTTTAGTGGTGGATATATATACTCGACGGATTTAAATTTTTATCTAATTTTTTTTGTCATTCTTTTCTGTCATCTTAATTAAACGTTGATAGTTCGGTAAAAAAAATATTTATCTTAATTGGTAATAATTTTTTTTAATTCTTAGTGTTTTTGTTAAGTTGTTTGTATTTAATTAGAGAAACAAGAAAGAAAGATGAGATTTGATTCCATATGATCGTTTAATACGAAATAATCAAACAAAAACAACTTAACAATAATTGGCTATTTTGGTTTCCCTTGCCTAAGCACCTTCGTCGCCATATAATATCATATTACCTGGCCGTCAAAAATATTTTAATTTACTTTTATTTCCAATTAGAAGAGGTTAAAAGAGGATTACTTCATGGATTGAATTTAATTCTTAATGCTATTGGAATATCTTACAGAGAACTATATCTTATTTCTTTTTTAACTTTAAACTTTTAACAACGTTTTATAATAAAATTAATTAAATACCTATTGAATATCAGATTTAATCACAACACAATCACTCCAAAAGATCAAAAAATATTTTTTCAATTATATATATATATATATAGAGAGAGAGAGAGAGAGAGAGAGAGAGAGAGACCTTTGTTTGAAAACAAAATGAAAGAAAATTTAAAAAATTAGAAATTAGGAAATAAATTTTTCGTCCCTTTTTTAAGTTAGATATAAAAAATTGATTAATTAACCTATAAAAATGTATTTAGATGATATGTTGGTAAGATTCTGATAACTGTTCTCCATATTTGCATTAACAATAGCTTCCAAAAATAAGTTTTATTTTTTAAAATAGGCTTTCTTTCTTTCCTTTCTTTTTCTTTGGTGAATTAAGGATTTCCAATATGACTTTCAGCACCAATTTTATTCCTTCTTCATCACTTCCTATTCCTCTTATTACCCTTACTAATATGATAAGCACTCTATTTTAGTTAACAATTTATTTTGTTGCAGCAACTTTGAGGACAGTAACTTAAGAAGTTAATACTTTATACAATATTAGTGTATAACAAAAATTATTTTATGTAGTGTTATAAATGTTTATATTATCAATATTTTCACATAAATATTTTAATAATTAATTTATAAAAACTATATATTACATGTGCATAAAAAGAATATCCTAGATGCATTTATGCTTTTAGTTTCATTAAAAGAATATTAAAGTCTAATTTTAAAGGTTAAGATTTTGACCAGTAGAATACCTTCAATTTATCAATTTTATAAATCAAAATCGAAAATTGATTTTACAATTTTAAAACCATGTAAGTTTAAAAGGTATCATAAATTAAAAAGTTATCGTTCTCTGTATTTCATTATTTTATGACTCTGGTATAAATACTTTCTATACATCGGTGCTGTATAAAATAATAACTCTAAACTAAAAAGAAGAAATTCATGGAAAAATTATAAACTTTATTTGTGTGTTTGAACCATTTAAAAGCAATAAAGTAAGAAGAAGAAGAAAAAAAGATGCTTTGTTTGATTTTTAGTTTGGTATATTATTGCTCGTGCTTTCCAAAAGCAAATTTTAGAAAACTGGTGATAAAAGACTTAAAAGATACAAGAAAAAATTAATAATAAACCTGTTAGTGGAATTTCATCATAATTATTATAATGCATTCGTATATTGTGTGTTTGGAGGAAATTAAGAAGGCATAAAATATGTTAAGAGATTATAAATATTATCTTGATCAATATATATATATGTGTGTGTGTGTGTTAATTAAGAGATGCTTTTGAAAACTACTTGTACCTTTTGTCCAGCAAACACAAAGATACTTCAACTTGTTCTTAGAATTACAATCAAATGGCATTCACGTATCGATTTGTTTCAATTTTCAAGTTAATTTCATAAGAAAAAGCGGCTTCTGAAAAGCATAAACAATATCACATCTCATTCAATTTAGTTATTTTCTGTTCTATTAATTAAGTACTAGGCATACTATGATAAAAGAATTATACCAGTTGCAACATAGCAGGAGGTGAAAGATCCTATGATGTTCGTGAAGCCTATTGACACCATTTCCTTGTTTCCGTCAAGTTGGTATCCTTTCATGGATGCGAAAGATCGGCCAACAGCAACAGATTCCTACAAATGGGTAAGGCACCAAGTCATGTATCAACTTGTAAAAAGAAAAGGAATATTGTAATTGGAACTTCATTGTCATAGATTGACATTAATTAAATTGGGGTTTGCATATATAGGTGGGTACTCACGGTGAGGGCAACAACAGCAACCACTAGTGCAATTTTGGTCACTTCTCCAACATAGGGATTGTTGAAGTCTAACTGATGAATGGAGCTTGGATTCAGTCCCCCTTTGACGTGTTTCACAATATTAACTCCATTTTTATCAGCTCGTGTCAGAAAAACAACTAGAGTTGACAGTATAACAGATGCAAGAGGAGAGATCGATGCCAACCAGAACAGCTTCTTCTTCCTTTTACCCTGGTGGAATTAGCCCCGTCAGTGCATTAAACATTAATTTGAGGGAAATAAATTCAAACAAGAAATTAACAAAAGCATAAAGGACCTAGAAGGTTCAGCGGGATCACTCACCAGAAATCTAGTCGTTAGGATGAAGACCAAGAACGAGCATCCGAGGACAAAATTACGAGGGTTCCACTGTAATTCAATAAATGCTAGCATTAATATGATGAACTCTATTTATTAGTTCTTGCGTGTTTTAATTATTTGCATCTTATTGTGACCTCACGAGTTTCCTACAACAAGTTATTCTATAAGAAGTAGAAGAGATGAAATGATTAGGAAGATATTACACTGTCATCTAATTATGTATTGACAAGTCATTAAAATAGTTTGATTATCACAACAATTACTTAAAAAATTTAACTCTTTTTTGAGAAGTGGAAGCAGATGTATACTTTTAATTGCTTCTAAATTAGAAATGGGAGGATGAAAATTAACAGAAAATAATTCCTAAATTTTTCACATTTGAGTCTTGTCCTCTTTTTTATAGATTCAATATCTTTCTAAAGATAATAACAAACGAGAGTAATACATATTAAAGGCTGAATTTGTAGTTGTTAGTCAACATGACTTTTTGAATTAACATGTTTTAACAATCGGTAACAACTAATTCACCATATTTTAAAAAGAAAATTAAAATACGTGTTAATAATTTTTAATTATAAAAAATTGTGCTTATGAAGATCAATAATTTATTATTATGGTAATAATATACTGAATTGTGACTCGTCCCAAAACTATCTTTATTATTCTTAATTCCCCACCAGCTCCGGATTTATAGGGAAAAGAAAAAGTAAACGGATAGGGAAAGTAATATACGGGATTATGAACTGCATCCCAGACAGCTTTCATGACAGAGATTATGTCGGTTTTGGTCGTAAAATGAGTAATTCCTAGCAGTCCCTTCAACTGTTGAAGGCCAATCACAATTGCTGCTCCTGCCACAAATCCAACAATAGCAGCGTGGGATAGGAAATCCACAAGGAACCCCAGCCTGTTAATTGGAAAGGTGAGATTGAAAAGAGTCTCAGAAAAAAAAACAAGTCTTATGTAAACGACTTCTAGTTATCTCACATCACACTCATTTGGGAAAATTGTAAAATAATGTAAGGAAAATAGATTTATAATATATATATATATATATATATATATATATATATATATATTTACCTGAAGAGTCCGAAGGCAGCCTGAAAGATACCAGCCAAGAGAGTGGCAAGCAAAATCAGCTTTGTATAACCCACTGGATCAGTAGCAGGGTCTACTAATTTCTGGACCATTGAGGATAACAGCAGCGAAACCACCGCCACAGGACCAATTGCTATCTCTCTCGAAGTTCCCATTACAGCATAGATAAGCGGTGGTACAACACTTGTATCTAATTGGTTTTATTCAAATTCATAAATCAATTTCAAGTACTGTATCTCAAACCAAGATTAAAACAAATGCCTCAAAAGTCAGGGGAAAAAGTGGCTTACAGAGGCCATATTGAGGATCAAGGTGTGCTAAGGTCGCATACCCAATGCTCTGCATTGAAAGTTGAAACCAACACTCTAAGAGTTAAGACCACATGGAAGAGAAGACAATCCCTTTTCTTATCTTAATGCTTCCAACCAAAGAAAACTGCTATTCAAATTAAGGTTGGTATCAGTTGTAAATTGTAAGTGGTAGCTTAATTAATTAGAATTACCTGGGGAATACAGAGACTTGCTATAGTGAGGCCTGCAAGCAAATCGTTCCTGAATTTAGTTGCAGTGTAGTTTCTGCCCCAATCAAGAATAGGAAAAATCCCCTGCAAAACTGAAAGCAGGAGTGTGGTGACGGGTTGATCTCTGAGAGTGGAAAACTTTTCTCGACACTGCGAAATGGTTTTCCTGACAGAATCTGCAACCTCACGCCAAGGACTTGGGGGCTCAGGAGCGTTGAGCACCCACTGAGACCTTCCATCCTGAGTGTTCTTCTCAATGTCCACCTGCATATCCAGCTCCGATTTGCAGGTCTCCACCGGTGAAGAAGCCATATTGAAGTGTTTGGGAGAACTTCCGTGAAATCTGACTACACTCTCATGAAACTTACCTCAGGGCCACTGAAGGCTGTGATTCTGTAAGTTGAAGGACCTAACGTTAGAAAGGAACTTATATAGACATTCCGGAAGAAATAAAATATATATAATTGTTACATATTAGCATATTTAATTATTTACAAAATTAGTGACCGTGTATAGGAGATTTTAGGTTCAAAGATATAATTGTCACACGTATTAAATTAGTAGCTGTTTTTTAAATAAATTTAATTTCAATCCACTCTCAGTGTAAAGTTTTTTTATACTGTCATTCAATCATGTATTGATATATCATTAAAAGAGTTTGACTTTCTAGGTGGTTGTTGTAATAGTCAAACTCTTTTAATGATTTGGCAACACCTGATTGGATGACAATGTAAAAAAAAATTTATACTGACAATAGATTGAAATTAAACTCTTTTTAAATAAATAGTATCACATAGGTAACTGGGAGTGTAAAAACTTTTTACACTTTTAAATCCTAATAATTTTCCTACACATATGTGAGAAGAATATGAATATTGTAAGTTGTTGGAAATTTAAATAAGACTCAATTATTAAAATAATTTACAAACAAAAAAAAAAGATTGAGAACAATGTATTTAACTTCATAACTTATATATTTCTGATACAACCTCACTTTGCTTGTGATATGATTTCTAAAATGCACTAATTAATAATAAATAAACACTATTCCTCCGCTGTTTGTAATTTTTCCCCATTGCTATAGAGGGTTTTTGAACTTAAATTCTAAATCTACAATAACATGTCAAGTTTGTAATTTTTTTTCTCGGGTACTCAATACCTTTTTTAAGGTAAAATCTGATGGATTGAATGCTTGTCGTTGAGTCAAAAATTATAACTAAAAGTTAGGAAATAATATTTTTACTAATCAAATGCATCATCTCAAAACATCACAAATTTGATCCAATTTTTTGACCCACTTAATCCTTACTAAGTTAAGATGTTGGGCCAATTTAAACCCAATAAAATCTACAATACATCATACCTAGTTTGTTATATTTGTGATGATAGAAAAAGTTTGTTATATTCGTATAATCAAGAGAGGCAGGTAGGGGCAAGTGCCCTACTAAGCTTTCATTCTCACTTCGAATTATTCTCCGTTCTCTACTTCATATACATGTATTTCTGTTTATGTACTCTCCTCTTATTTAAACTCCCTTTCCCATTTTTTCTTTCTACCCGTCCAACTTTTATCCTGTCTCTGCCACTTAATATGTATAACAAGCTAATCAATTGTTTACCTTGGATCTATTTAACTTTTTAAGCTTAAAAAATTCATATATATTCCTTCTCTCTTCATAGCATTTTTATAAAGATAAATTTTACAATACATCCTATACATTAACACGTGAATTATATCATTTTAATAATAACATGAGAAAAAAATATAACATACTCTCGAAAAATAAAGAATATGAATTAAAAAAGACCTTATAAATAATATTATTATTTGTAAGTTTTGAAAATAGATATATAACTGCGGGATAAATTTTAAGCTTTATTTTACATAAAAAAAATAGAAGTAATTCAAGTTCAAATATTTTAAAAATTAACAAAATTAAAGACTTGGATCCAAAGCATTGTTCGTTCTCTTAATTGAAGTATCCAACTCTTTTTAAATTATTTTCTTTATGTTTCTTGTTGGTGCAACCTCATGTAGAATCTTTTGACTTCTCTATATATATACATATTTAATTTGCATATATTTGGATTCTCTAGAAAAGGTAAAATTCATGAAAAACTTAATTTAATATCCAATTTCGATTAAGTTAATTTTAGACAATGAGATCGAGTCCTTTTGAACTAAAAAAGTGTGTAAAAGGTCTTCACTTTACATGTCTGTCTATATTTAATGGAATTAGTCTCTTACTTTTTGAGTAAGAGAATATCCTGATTTACACAAAAAAAAAAGTATGAGAGTGAAGTCATAGGTTTGATAATTATATACTTAATTGTTTTTTCTTTTGGTAGATTACTCGAAAAATTGTTACTCATTTATTTCACTTTATGTTTTTGCATTTTTTATGTGCTTGTTTGTTTTAGATTCTAAGCTGTCTAGAATCAATTATAACAATCCAAAATTAATTTTAAGTGCATTTTAACATGTTTGAGTAATTTTGCAAAATCAATTCTCACAAATTTTTATATATATATTGTAGAATTAATTTTGAGATAAGTAGAAATTTCTTCCTTTTATCATGAATAGAATTGACTCTATATATGTGTGGGACTCATAATTTTTTTTTAAATATAACAATAATTATAATTCAAAAGTGATTTTATTTTACCTTTGAAACAAAATCTATTAATCTAAATGTGTGTTTAAATTAGATTTTGTAAACTTAATTTCGGATGAACTTGATTTTAATTAGATGTGAGTTTGAGTGAAGTGATTTATGTTTGAAAATATTTATCTAAAAATTGATTTTGTTAAACAAATCTTGTTTGGATAATGTTGATAAAAATTACTATTGGATATGTAATTACCAAAAAAGATATGAGTTATTTTGTATTTGATTGTTAACAAATTAATGTTAAAAAGATTGATTATAAATAAATTTGTTAAAAAGTTAAGTTTATTTTGGGTATTGTAAAATAAATTCACTTTGAGTATAACGATAATAATATTTTAAAAAAATATTAGGTTATATTTATTTAAATATTATTAAAATAGTGATATAATATCAAATTACAAGGATATTTTTGTTAATATACACACAAACGGATTTTCTTTCACCACAAAAGCAATAAAATATTGTTTTTGCCCAAACGTGGTTTGGGAAGAAAATCTCATTCACTTTCTTCTAACAAAATTTTACCCAAACAATATAAAATATATTAAAAGCTTGTAAACGGGGGTTTGGGAAGGGCAAATACTCACCCAAACACACCCTAAACTAACTTTTAAAATATCATTCACAAGCACAAATTAATTCTTTTAACATCAATTCTTTTAAAATCAATTCAACTAAAATCTATGTCAAACATAGTCATATATGTTTTAATAAATGCGAAATTGCTTTAGTTACTACATACTTAGGTGTCTACAATATTAAAATTTTGTATTTTCTTTATTTATTTGTTATTATAAGCTGAATATATGTACGAATTAATAGATTGTTAAAGATATAAGTCAATTCTGAGTCTGCACCTAACAACTTAAATTTTTAATAGAATTAATTATGAAAACTTATTAATATCAAATCATATATCATCAAGTGTTTAAAAATTCAATATCGTGTAAGTGAAAAAAAAATAACTTATAATTTAGGCAAATCTTATAATAGATCAATGTAATTTACATTTAACCATATATATGGTTTAAAGTCCAACTTGTTGGAAAACATGAAAAGTCTTGTAAATATTACGTGATACACTTGAAGTTAGCTTCAACATGCCTCAAAAGGTTAAGTCTCAAGTGAAGTGCCAATTCAAGCATATATGTCGTATGCGTACGTACTATATATATTCCTTAATCTATTTTACCCGATATCGAATTTCTTTCATGCGCATTATCTTATACTTACTCACTCATCACATGTGGATAACCCTTGTACAATAATTTTAGTGGCTTCTTCAAGAAAAAATTTATAGTCCCACTATAGTATCGAAAGAGTAGGCATTATTTCTATTAATTTGTTCATAAATATGTTTCTATTTAAAAAAAATTTAGCATTCAACTCTGTCATATTTATAAAATGATTTACTTGGCAAAAAGTTGACTTGGAATTGACAATCTCTAATATATTTAATATGATTTCTAGAGGAACCAAGAGAGAGCAATGCGTAAGTTTCGTTTTAAGAAAAATGTTGAAATTTTAATTAATCCGAGCCATCATCTGCCTATTAGCTAGAATTGGAAAATAAAATTTCTACTTATTATAGAATATTAAAAGAATCAATATTATTATTTTTTATCATGTAAACTATTTTTCAAACATGATTGAATTAGATTTTAAAATATTCCTTGTCATTAAATAAATTACAGTCACTAGCTCGTAAAATTAAACATTTTCTCCATGAGTTGATACTATTGATCCAATAGACTAGGTAAAACAATGGATAATGTATTTGCGAGAGAAGCAATTGTTACAGTTTTGATTTTACATTTTTTTTTTGTGAGAGTTTTGATTGTACAGATTTTAGAATTGTCAAGTTGATTAAATAGCTCTCTTGGATTTAGTGGTGAAAAAGGCACTGAATCAAGCTGTTGCCTGTTGCAATATGAGTTCAGAATCTATGCATGGTACAATTTGGATGAGGCAATATCGAAATGTCAGTGCTACAGGTAAGGTATTAGAAACCAAAGAAATAACGATATATAGTAAGGATAAAGGAATTTCGTATGTGAAGTTTAAAGTTCGACTTCTGTTGTTAGTAATTTTTTTGTTGGCACACAATCTATAAGTATCAATTTAGGATTTGGATTCTTTAAAGGGAAGTATACCTTAGAGAATAAAGTATATAATTGTAATTGTTGATGAGAAAATCAATAAAGTGAATTATCATATATTTATGATATATTATGCAAGTACTTATATTTTATAAAATTTTAACTTAATTTTCTCATCAACAATTATAATGTATACTTTATTATTTAAAGTAGACCTCTCATTTTAAAAATTTTAAATAATCCATCAACTTAAGTATTCGCTAAGAACAAGTTCTAATGTTACAATAATATAACATCCCTTCATCCTTATTTACTTAACATTGTCAAAAAAAAAATATTATTTTAATAATTATAATAAAAGATAAGGTTTTACGTTGTTTTTACAAAGGTTTTACCGTATTACAACCAAATATTTGGTTGTGATTTGTACCGTTTTACTACCCTCATTTTGTGCTTGTAGTAAATCTTTGGATCCTTTGATCAAAAGTATCCCTTGTCAAAAGGGAGGATTAATCTCTTTCAGGAGAATGAATGACACTCGAAGGCGAGCAATTTACTCCATATTCAAGAATCAGAATTCAAACCCTAGCCACTTAGTTAAGAGGTACAAATCCACCACCACTTGTGCCAACCTCCATTAGTTGTGGTTGTGGTAACTAAATATATGACAATTAAAAATTTTCCAATTATGATAGTTAAATTTTTAATCATGACATAATACATAATTAGTCATTTAGTTCATGCGTTTGCGCAAATATTTACATTTTTATATTTTAATTAATATTTTATAAATTAAAATTACAAATTTTAATGTGATAAGATTAAATAATGAAATAAAATTGACAATATATTAAAGGATTTAATTGTGAAGGAAATATTTTTTAAAAGCATTTTTGTATATTAATTTTTTTTTATCAAGATGTATAACTTAAATTGAAAGTATGAATTTTTTTTATGATTGTGTAGCGTAAGAGACCATGTTTAAGTTAATTTATACAAAGGAATTTAAGTAAATATATATGTTTGTTAATAAGTATAGACTCAATAAATGTTATGTTTAAATTCATGTATAATAATTTGTGTAAATTTATAATAAGTAAAAATTTGAAAAGTCAATCAATTACGACCTGAGAAATTGTTCGAAATGAGACTTGAAAGGTTGTCATCTCATGAGCCAACTTTAATATATAGTAAGCATATAGATACAAAAAGGACAAATATAAAGTTGTAACTCATGAAAAAACAAAAAAACGAATGCCTAAATAACTATAAAAAATGGAAAGAATTGGGAAAAAGGTTCAATAAACTTCTGATGGTGATGTTATAAGTTAGACATTGATTGTTTTTATATAATACGTACTTTTCATAGACATATGGATCCTTTATACAGCATGATGGAAAAATTCATATTACAAATTAATTTTTTTATGTGCAAGTAACATATTCATGTTTGATGGTGTCATCCCATGATATACTTTAGGTGAGCAATTGAGCATGTTTTTGAAAAAATACTATGAAATATCGTAAAAGAAATAATGAGACAAAAATATTGCAACTAATTTGCTACATTTGTAGTTCATCAATCTATGCTCCATTAAGTGTGTGTTTAAATTAGATTTTATAAATTTAATTTTATATGAACTTAATTTTGTAAACTTAATTTTAATTATTAGTGAGTTTGAGTGAAGTAATTTATGTTTAAAAATATTTATTTATAAATTAATTTTGTCAAAATGAATATTGTTTAGATAATTTTAATAAAAATAAATTTTGTGTGTGTAATTATCAAAAAATGTATGAGTTATTTTGAGTTATATTGTTAATAAGTTAATGTTAAAAAGATTGATTGTAAAAAAATTGATGGTAAAAAAATTCTTTTAAAAGTTAAATTTGTTTAAACATTGTAAAGTAGAATCACTTTAAATATAATTATAATAATATTTAAACAAATATTAGGTTATATTTACTTAAATATTAATATAATATTACATTATAGATTTATTTATGTCATTACACATAAACGAGTTCTTATATACACTGCAAAAGCATGAAAAAACATTTGGTATGCCACTCAAAGGTGATTATACCCTTGGGATTACCCAACATGTTAACACTTCATGTGTTTGAGACATGTTTAAAGTGTAAACGTGATCGTGGATTTTCCAAACAACAACCCAAAGGCCCAAACACGCTTTAATGTTTTGTTTAGTATTATGAAAGGGAAAAGAAAAAAAGGAATACAATACAAGAAAAAAAAAAGAAAAAGGAAAAAATAGGGAGAAGTGAAAGAGTTACAAGTCACTTTATTTGGTACCATTTGATAAAAAGAATGGATGTTTTCTTTTCTCTCTCAATCCATGAATAAGGGGAGCATGAATAAATATGGAGCTCATAGAAAGTCTAACCTTTCAAAAAAAAAATTTTATATTATTAAATTTATACTTCAAATCTTTTTTTTTTATATTATTAAATTAATACCAAATAAGGGATGGACAAATTCTTATGCCTTTTCTTTTCCATTTTACTGTATAAATGTATACCAAACAAATAAGATTCCAACATTTCATGTACAAAAACAAGCAGCATCAGTGTGGCAAACGTTAAGAGACTAACAGAATCTTTATTCTGCGTTTCTTCTCTTCTCTCCCCTTATCATGCGGCCTCAGTTTCACCTTCATCACTTGTTTGCTTTCTCGTCAGGACAATTGTATGGATACACATCGGACATGATGGACAGTTTAAATCACACAGAAAGGACCAATAACTTAGATCCACGCCCAAAAGACACAGTCAACTTAGAACTTGTTCATTTTTCTGCTAAAGTTAGACAAAGATGGTGAAAACTGGTATTGTCCAATTATATGGTGTCACATGTAGTACTTAGAATCAAGAATTCAAAGCACCACGATAAAAGGGCAATCCGTGTCCGGTACTATAAAAAGGTCATATGAAAAGACAATAGTATAGTTTTATTCAGTCAACGCCATTCACTTGCATATGCAACAATCAAGTAATTATCAATGAACTAACAAAAGCACGTTGTGATTGGTCCACTAATTAATTAGTAAGCACCTACACCAGAGGTTTCCGATACATTGAATCTAGACGAATTTTACAAGAGCACTTTAATCAAGACCCCAACACAGAATGGAAGAGAACGAAACAAGTGAATGATATGGAAGTCATAGATGTAATGGTGCGTATGGATTACACTAATTAGTGGATTTGGATTTGGACAGTGTCTCGAGAAACAAGTGAGTGAGTCATAGTAATATATTGAGACAGTTGGATTGTTGTCCTGTTTTGAGTTTCTGTTGCTTTTTGCACGCGTGGTTGGTTTATTTTATATATATATAAAATAGGTTAGGGATATTTAGGGAGAGTAATAGTTTATTTTGAGAGTGAGATAAGTAAATTTTGATTATTGGATCATTTATATATAGTCAAGATTAAAACATAAAGTCATGTGACTTTTTTAAGTGGTCATGTGACCTTTAAGTAGCTTCTAATCTTGACCAAACATAGATGATCCAATCGTCAATATTTGTTCCTCTTATCTCTCATAATAAGATAGTGTTCTCTCACTAGATATGTCATATATGGTGGAGATCTACTTATACCAATTGTAACACACTTATACCACTCAATATTTTTTTTATAAAATGTGAATTGAACCAATTCAATCGTTGAATTGAAAGCTCTCATAAGATAGATCAACCTTATAAAATTTCTTACAATTAAAAAATTATTTGATACTTCATCGCATTACTTTATTTTAACATATAATATGGTTTTAAAATGTAAGTAAATTATCTACTATTAAATTTGATAACTATATATGTCCAATTTATTTAAAATTTGGTATGCATGATCATTAAGTTAATAACATATGATTCAATGGTTAGATTGGTTAAATTCACCTTTTACAAAAAATTATTGAGTGGTTTAAGTATGTCAAGACTTACACTTGGTGTAAGTAGATCCTCACCCTATATGTATATATGAGTTTAATTTACACTTGGTGTAAGTGTATTCCCACCCTATATATATATATATATATATATATATATATATATGAGTTTAATTTACACTTGATGTAAGTAGATCATCACCGTATATATATATGAGTTTAATTTTAATCCATTATCAGTGTAAAGTTTTTTTACACTGTCATTTAATCATGTGTTGCCAACTCATTAAAAGAGGTTGACTATTATAACAATTACTTCAAAAGTTTAACACTTTTAATGATATGTCAGTACATAATTAGATAATAGTATAATTTTTTTTTATATTGACAGTAGATTAAAATAATATATATATATATATATATATATATATATGAAGTTTGAATATAAAATTTGGTTTTAGAACTTGATATATTCCCAATTTTATCAGAGATGCATGAACTGATCCACATAATCGGAATGACAGGATGAATTAAGCGCCCCTCAGCAAATTGTTGTACACCTCTGGGGGCATTTTTCTATTTACTAAGGTAATTTAGACACTGCATTTGAAGTATACTGCTAGGCGAAAACAGTGTTTTATTTATTTATTTTTAATTTAGATAAAATACAAGCTGAACTTCTACTACGAATTATATCTCAGTAAGTTGAACTCTATTTTCACAAACCTTACCTGTAGTGATTTGAATCTTATTAGGAGTACCTTGTGACTAGAATCAAATAAACACTTAAACTGAGATTAATTTATGTTTAAAGGGTGTAGAAACACTTTATGTTCTTACAAAAAAAAAAATTATAACCACATAGAAATATAATAAATTGAGTTGTGGCCAGAGTTAAACTGACATTACAATAATGATTAGTCTCTCACACACACATAAATAATAAATTATGAGCTTTTTAAATATATCATTTTTTTTCACAACTAATTATTGTTAGAAATATAAAATCACTTATAAATTAAAATACAATTCACCCCTGCACTTTATTATTAAAAATGCACCTTGTACATTAGAGCATCCAAATTCAGGAACATAATATCCCACTTACGTGCTACACAGTCACGTATGCACTATCACTAGAATATTAGAATAACATATATAAAAATAAAGGAAAAATTATGAATGAGAATTAAGATGCAAATTATTTATAAAAACGTTTATCAACCACGTCATAATATGATTAACATGTTATATGCAAAATGGTTAATAAGTGTTTCTATTCAAATAAAATTAATTAGATCTTAATCTTTGACATTAGTTTTAAAATAAATGTAAACATCTAATTTAATTACAAAATAATATAAGACACTTGGCATTTTCTAAGAAAGCTATACCTCAATGAATTAGATATAAGGATTTTTACGTATCAAAAGAAAAGATATAAGGATTTTTGACAAACACATCAAACATATAATCTATATCTATAATCAAATTATCAATCGATCCTTAAAACTTTTCTTTTAAATGAAGTTAATTTCTATTACTCAAGTTTTTGCAGCAATAATAAAACGATTTTCAAGTTTCAATCTTAATTTTATTAATTGTGTAAACCTGACTTGTCTTTTCATACAAGCCTAAGGAGAAAGTCATTTGTTGGTAGTTATACAGTAGCCATTTTGGGGCCAAGACCTGCATCTACAGCTTCTCCCACAGACAGGAAGACCCTTCCTCCAATTTTGCTCACAAAGTTAGCTAATCTTAGCTTGTGAATTACTTGCCACCTAGGGATAGAGATGGCCAACTGAAAGAAAGAGATAGGAGGAATTAATAGAAAATCTTCAAAGCAAAAATAAAGGTGTGAAATTGATTTATCAATTGCAAGGCAAAAAAAAAAACTCACCCTCACTCCATGTGAAGTTAGACTCTTATTCAGCTCCTCCAAAGAAGCAATTCCCGCAGTGTCAATACTCATAAGACCTATCAAATTATAAGGACAATGTTAAATTTCAGGTATGAACATGGATATATGTTTATTAATTGGGTTAATACTTTACTGCAATTTGCTATGATATGGTGAACATAACTTGTACTGTCCAAGAATGACTCGATTTGTGGAAGACTCACTTGAGGTATCAAGAATGACGAGTTTAAAGGTGCTTTCTCCTTTGCCATCCTCCGCTTCTTCATCAGTCACCCATCTCTCAATCCTTTTAATTAATTCTCATAAAATAAATAATGTGTTCTCCAATTTCCATAAAATCTTAATTTCAAGAATCTATAACCAAGCAAACGCAGATGAAGACACAAGGGGGAGTGTTAGACGACAGATACCTTTCCCTGACAAGACTGGCATTTGCAAAACAAAGCCAAGCAGATTTTACAGAGACTATTAAAACTCCAGGAATGTTGACCGCCTTAGGATATTGTTCAGCGTCACAAAATGCATCCGTGCCAGGAAGCCTTCCAACAACTGTTAGACCAGGTTGAATTGAGATCAGAATGATCTTCGCGAATGATATCGTGATCTGCACTAGAATTTATGTGGCATCAGAAGTAAGAATACTGTATGGGGACAAAGGATAAAGGCCTTCATCTTTTGTCATTACAATCATGAAAATATCAAAGATAAGATAAATAGCACAAAACATTTTGTGCAGTATAAGGCATATAGTTATTTGTGAGGCATGTGTAAAATTTGAACGATCCTAAAAAAGTTATAATAAAATCAAGAATTTTGTAGTATAACTTAGAGAACATGAATTGAAGTTATTAATGAGAAGGTCCAGCAACACAATAATCTAAGTTATTAATGACAAGTATACATCTAGCAACATGAATTGAAGTTAATTAGAGAATAAATAAAATAAAATATACCGCAATTAAAAGGCCCATTTCAACAGATGCAAACAACACCCCGAAGAAGGCTCCAGCGCAAGCAAGGAAATCTATTTTATCAACCTTCCAAATGTCATATGCTTTGTTAAGGTCAATGAGTCCTGATACAGCGGAAAGAATTATTGCTGCTAGGATTGCTTTTGGAGTGAAATATAAGAGCCCTGTCAAAAACTTAAGTGATATCAGGACCGTGAGTGCCATCACTATGCTCGATACCATTGTTTCAGAGCCAGCATTATAATTTACAGCAGTACGTGAGAAAGAACCTGCATGGTTTAGTCGAAGTTATCAGAAAACCGGGAGGTAAGTTTGGCATCAATAGCAAAATAGAGCTATTCATCAGAAACAAAAATAAGGTAAATGCATCACGCCAACATGCATGCACATAAAGGCAGCAAAATCACATTAATTTGTTATTCAATTCCAATCAAGTATTTCTTTTCTGACGAAAGGGAATGTTACAAAAGTTTTAAATTAGCTAGAAAGGCAGCAAATTAACATAGAGAGACAGAAAAGTCTTCTAGTTTTACAAGCCTCAATTAAAATGAATTCGGAAAGGTAATGTTAGAAAAGATCGAGAGGAATTTACCTGTTGCAACATAACAAGAAGTGAAAGATCCAACAATGTTCATTAGGCCCAGGGATACCATTTCTTTGTTGGGATCAAGATTGTATCCTCTTAGGGATGCAAATGATCGGCCAACAGCAAAAGCTTCCTATGTTTGCACAATATAAAGGTACATAATTAGAAAGACTCCCATTGTTAAGATCATTAATTTATTAGCAGAAACAATGAACAAAGGGGCACCCCACCGTGAGTGAAATAACTGCAACGGTCAACCCAGTTTTGACCAAAGAACCCACAAATTTACCATCAAATTGTAACTGGTAGAGTGAGCTTGGATTCAAGCTACCTCCTTTGATTGATCCTAAGACTTCAACTTTGTAGTCCTTCACTTTAAGCTGATGAGCATTTATTCTATAAGCAATAACAGAGGATACAATAACTGAAAGGAGAGGAGCAACGGATGACAACCAGAAGAGTTTCTTGTTCCTTCTACCCTGTTTGGATATGCAAGAGTAGTTGAATTTTAGTACAGGAAATTTAGATAGAAAATGAACCACAAGTGAAGAATTAGTTAGTTTCCAGTAACATTACTATTAACAAAAAATAAGTGACATTACTAACCAGAAATCTGGTAAATAGGATCAAAGACATAAATGAGAATCCAAGAATAAAATTGTAGGGATGCCACTCTGACTGAAAAAGGCCAGTGAAAGAAATATTAATATTTAACCAACTTGCAAAAACAATGAACTTTGAGTTCTAATCAAATTCAGCGCTCTGTTTTCCTTCACTGCACCCCTTCTTACTTGGTCATTGAACGATGTCCAAACAGCTTCCGTGACGGAAATTAAATTAGTTTTGTTAGTAAACTTATCGATCCCAAATAGTCCTTTCAATTGTTGTAGTCCAATGATTACGGCAGCTGCTGCCAAGAACCCCACGATCGTGGCATGGGAAAGAAAATCCACGAGAAACCCAAACCTGTAAAATGTGAGGTTTTGATTCTCAGTATCAAAGAGGAAATGTTGACCAATTGTACTGCAATTAAAGGATGTGTAAGTTAATTATTTGAGCTTCCCTAGTATAATGAAATCATATAACTTAAACAAAGGGTAACATAACAAGTAATGGAATGGCAATAGCGGTGGTGATAAATAATTCATGATTGTATCCAACAAAGTATCCATACAAACAATCAAGTTGATGTGAATAAGAATAAGAGGTGAGCACTGACTGACCTGAAGAGTCCAAAGGCAACTTGAAAGATACCCGCAAAGAAAGTTGCAGTGAGAACAAGCTGAGTGTAAGCAGTAGAATCATGAATGGGATCTTTCAATTTCTGAATCATTGAGGAAAGAAGTAGTGAATCCACAGCTACAGATCCGATCATCATTTCCCTTGAACTCCCCAGCATAGCATAGATAAGAGGTGGGACAATACCTGTATCTTAGTAAATCATCCTGTACCATTCAGATATATAATTCCTAAACTAAAGGAAAATTTAGAATCAATGTGCTTAACGTTTAGAATATCAGCCACTGGCGTAAATAATAATGATTTTAAAAACTTACAGGGGCCATATTCAGGACTTAGCTGCGCCAAAGTTGCATATCCCATACTCTGCAAGACCAAAAGCATCCATTTTAATTCAATGAATAGAAAGTTACAGTGAACATAATACACGATGCCAGTAATAGGCCTCACTCCCAATTTGCTCTTCCTTCACACGCGGCATGCAAATACTAGAATCAAATGTACCTTAAGTTGAAGTGTCAATTATCCTGAATTTGCTCCTTTCCATTCTTTGAATTAATGCATTTGTACTATTAATGAGAACAACTAGTTATAAGTTTATATGTAATTTATTTGGACTTATCTACTAAAATAAACGTTTACGAAGTGTTTTTATTTTGTTTGAATGAACTTATTAAAACATAAAACTCTTATAAGTTGTTTTGGCTTATTTTTATAAACTAAAAACTTAAGCTTATAAAAATAAATTTTTGCGAAAGTTAAAAATACTTCAAGTACTTAATTGTTTTTATAATAATTTTTAATAAAATTAATCTTTAAGAATTGACATAATTCATAATATATCTCTTAAATGCTTGATATTTATTTCAAATGATTTATAAAAAATACTTCTTAAAGTGTTTATCTAAATATTATTTAACTTATTTTAAACAATCTTATGACAATAGAACTTATTAAATAAGTTCTACTTTAATAAATACTTATATAAGCTATTTATTCAAACTTTCCTTAATAAATATATGTTAACATCTGAACCTGGGGAATTGCGAGGCTTGCAAGAGTTAGACCCGCCATGAAATCGTACTTGAATTGTGTGGCATTGTAGTTTCGGAAAGAACCAAGAATGGGAAACAACTCCTGCAACAACGAGAACACGCGTTTGGGCGAAGGTTGATTCCTAACAGAAGAGAATCTGTTTCGATTTCGACGCGGTAAGACGGTGTCCTTGATGTTGTCCAATACCTGACGCAACACGCATGGTGGCTCTGGAGGATTCAGCACCCACTGAGCCTTGTTGTCCTGGCCATTCTTCTCAAGGTCCAGCAACTCTTCTAACGTTACCTCACTGTGGCGGTGGCCGAAGCGACCATCTCTTAAAATTGAGCTCCTGCAGTCCAGGAACCTAGTGTTGGTAGAGAATATGGACCTTGGTTTAATTTGCCCTTCTTAGCTTGTTTAGGAGTTAGGACACAACAGTTATAAACATAAAAAGGATTAGGAGTTTGAACAAGGGAGGGAGGCTCAATTGTATGGTTTTGTTTAATGATCGTAAACTCAAAATCTACATGTCCTGATTTGGAGTCATATTCATATATAGCCTATATAGCGAGTATTCGGCCACAAACAAGTGACAAGAACATATAAAGGAATCGCCATAAAAGAATCTAATTAATTAGCAGGGGGAAAAGAAAATATGTGTATCTGATCAAGTTGGAGCCGATTATTTTGAAAATTGAATTGATGTTTCTCTTCCATTCTTCTTTTTTCCTTTTTTAATTTCTGGTTGAGGGGAATTACATTACAAAACCATTTGTTTATATTATATAATATATGGAAAGTATTACTATAGAGACGCTTGCCGCTTCCCAGTTTGGAAGGATGGGTATGGGTGAGGGCCAATCTGAGAGTGGGAGTGAGCTGAGGAAGATGCTGTCGAGTGGGAGTTAACATCGGCTACCACCGTTTTTTATTGTTTTCTATGATATCCTGTATAGAATTTTTTGAAGTATTGAGATCTATTTAAAGGGTTGACTTCTTCTAATAAATATTTTTTCATACACATAAATTAAGAATTAAATCTTTAACCACATGTTTAAAAAATTTAAATATCTACCACTTATATTACATCATATTTATATCTACTACCACCGTTCATTCACTTAGCAGAAAAGAAAAAGAAAAAAAAAAAGGTACTAGCAATTGTAAGTAAGTGAGCTAATTTGCTGCTGAGTTAATTTTTCAGTTTCGACTCTAATAATGTTTAATTAAAAGTTATAAAAATATTGCATTTTTAACATATCATCAAAATATTGTCCAAGGGAAGTAACATCAAATCTTTTTGGGATGGGTTGAAATCAAATCCCAGCTTAATCATTTTTCCTGTGCTTTAACTTGCCAATAATAAATTAAAAAATGTAGTACATTTTACCTAAACATATTCTTTATCATTTCTAGTGTATGTTAGCGTATGCATTAACACGGATGGCGCACGCAATCCACATTTTTTTTTATAACGTACCGGCAACAAAAGAAACCCCCATTTTAAACTAAAGTACTAAACCCATTTCCTTTTCCTTCTCTACCTATTAAATTGAGCATCAATGTCGATGTCCTCACTCCTTATTCAAAGGTATGAAGTTATCCAAGATATTAGTGCTTTAAAGTTCGTATTTTTTTTCATTTCTATTTTTTCCATACAAAAATTGTATCTTTTTAACTAGAAATTTTATTTTATATAAATTACTTAAAATTACTCATATGTATTTATATTTAAAATTATTCTTATTTAGTATGTATTATATTTATTTTATTATTTTAAAGTATACTCCAAGTTATATTATATTGTTAATAATAAATTTTACATATTTTATCAAATCTCTGTTAAATTATCTTATTACTAATACTAACAGTAAATATTTTTCTAATTTATTATCGATATATATTGTAAATTGATTTAAAAAGGTAGGAAGAGAAAACGTTTAAAAATTAAGTTACTTCACGTGATGCAGGCAACTTACGTGTGCATATGAATAATTTTAAGTACATTTAATACATAAGAATAATTTAAATTATTTTTAAATATAGAAAAATGTTATAGTTTAAAATATAATTTTAACTATTAAAGTTGTTTAATCAACTATATCTAGTTCATACAATAAGCGTTAGTAAATCTAACCCAACTTAATATGCTTGATGAAAATGACATCACCTTAATAATATGTTTTAAAAACTATAGTATGTCCACTGTAAAAAAAAAACTATAGTATGTTTAATTAATTATTTTTAGAATAAATATTATTACGGGCAAAACCCCATTTGCCTCATCCCGAGAAACAAAAAAGATTTCCTTCCGTAAAATATTAGTCTTGGGGTGAACCTGTCCGCTTAAGCAAGTAAGGAGACATGCACTATGTGCTAAAAACCTTTTTTCTTTTTTTTTTTGTTACTACTTCTATTTTTTTCGGTTCATTTGTTTTGGTACCTTTTTTTTTATATAGGGCCCTTACTATACAATTGAGCTATTCATTGGCCAAACGAAAAATTTACTATCTCCACCATTTAATTGTTTGTCTTTTGAAAATAAGTGGGTCTCACATAATTTATTAAATGACAAATATAAAACTCGAGCGCTCAAGCCTTCCGTAGCAACACACTTTTTTTTTTATGATAATTATTGATTTCTTGCTGTGTCCTTTCTTTTATGAGAAGCAATTACTTGTATTTTAATTGAGGAAAATAGTACGGTCACGACTGGGAGATTGTATTTGTCAAATCAGTGTACTAAATAGAATACTTTAATGATAGAAATAGAAAAGACTTTATATTTACTATTTGTAATATTACTAGAATGGCTCTTTAAGTAGTGATAGTGCAAACTCTTATAAAAGAATACCACGCTACCTATATGTTGCTTCTCAACAATGTATATTATGATATTATCACCTATGCCGTTTTTCGTTGTCCTTTGAGGGACTTTATTTTCTAAAAGCCTTCATTAAATAAACGAAGAGTCATACCCTTCAGTTGCTTGCAGGTTTAATTTTATTTTACGATTCAAATTTACAGTTTGAAATGAAACTGTCAGCAATCATATTGAACGGCGCCGCGAAGCAAAGAAGTAACTAATAATTTTATTCGTTTTTTAGATTTAGGAGTTGTTAGTAATTGATTTGTCTATTAACATAAAATGGTACAATTAGATATTTAAAAAAAATAATCTATGCTTAAGAGTTTAAATTTGATAGTTTGATTATGGGTAGAAAAGGTATTAGCATCCTACATCGTTAATTCTGAAAATTGTTACTTATTTAATTTAAAATTATCTACTAAGTTAATTGCATTGGTCATTTATTATTTGAAGAAATTTTTTTTTATTTTTTTATGTCTCATTTTATCAGACATATTATCAAAAAATGATAAATACCAGGACAATGAATGAGTGACTTAGAAATCATTATTGAGGAGCAAATTGTATACCCACAACTTATCAATAGTGAATATGGTAAAAAAAAATTTATTTGAGAATATGTATATTTTTTAATGGAGAGATTTTTGAATAATGAAACATATTTTTTTGATTTCCTAGTGAAAATTATATTTGAAATGGTTTTCGCAAAAGGTTTTTTTTTGTTTTTAATTCACCATTTTCACAGTTATTTTATGTTATTTAATTTTTATCGTTTAAAAAAAATTTATTTTATTATTTATTTTGGGAATCAGACCCTACCAGTACTCCTGACAAAATCTAATGTAAATGTCTCAAAAATACCAGGAAGATTTTAGTTTATCAGACTCTCAATTCTCTCTCAATTTCTGTCATCGGCCAATATTAATTATAGCCTGAAAGGCTAATACTTAAACATAGCAATAAAATTAAGTGAAATACAACTTTTATTAAATTATACCGAATGCAACAAAAAAGGACAGGTTAAAATGCAACAAAATTAATAGTATAATATGATTTTTATTAAAGATTATTTATAGCTCTGTAGCGCTCATGACAAAATTATAAAAATTTTCCTCACCTCAAGGAAATTAAAATATCGCCGTCATCGCAGTTAATTTTAAATATCCCATCGACAAAACATTATTCCACAATTTAATTTTGACGTAAGTAAGGTGAAAAAAAAAACAAATTGGTAAAATTAATTATGAAATATGATTTTTGAGAAAAACTGTTTATAGTCTCACTAGCGTTCGCGATAAAATTATAAAGAATTTTTTTATTTCAAAAAAATTTTAAAAAATGACATTATCACGACATATTTTTAATTATTCTATTATTGAAATCTTAAGTCATAATTAATTGTAATACTTTATCCAAAATCAGAAAAAAAAATAAAAAAAGGCCTATGGGATTAATAGCGATAAAATGTTAACTGTGGATGAATCATGCAAAGTTACCATTACCTTCTATTTTATTTATTATTCACTTTTATTTTCCTATTCTTTGTAGAACCTAAAGTATTTCTTAAGGATCTAGATGTTCAAATTATAATACCACCGGTTTGTTTGAAAGAAACAAGATGCAATACTTTCATTTTCAATTGTCATTAGTTTCTTTGCATTTTTATTTTTTAATTCAACTGCATCCTTTTTCATTTTTATTCCATTTTGCCAACACTACTCAAAATTAGTTATTTTTTCTCAATTATTCCCGTTTTACGAAACAGAGGCAACCGAAAAGAAAAGGAGTAGAACAAGAATTCCTTAACTAACACGCGCACGTCCAAAATAAAATAAAATAAAAAATAAAAACACCAGCCAGGAAAGCACTATATCCCATATTAAGCTTAGCCATGTCATTCACAAACAACCAATTTCCTAATAAAAAGTTTCCTTCCAAAATACCGAAGCCCAGGAGCCAACACTAGAAATTAACAAGTATCACTCCTCAATCCAGTTGCAGAATCAACTTATATGACCAAACAAGTTATACGATTAGCTTGGTCCTAACATAATCAAATTCTTTTCAAATTCATATAAGTCCTAACAGCCTAAAATTCTCAAACTCCAAAGGTTGGCCACAGCTTCACCCTCATTTCTAATTGAAGTTCTCCCAAACAAAAACATCAATCAATACAGTGACAAGACTTGACAGGGATAAGGATCAGATTATCTTTTGACCATGGGGAGATAAAGAAGCAGGAAAATTGCGACAGGCAGAATTCAAAGATTGCAATTCAAAGTTAAAAACCTGAATAGGAAAGAAACCCTTGGCATTCATCCAATCATTTCAGTAATAGCTATATAACCTGAGCCTATCATTTTCTTAAGCTGAGCATTAAACACTAATATAACATACAATCCAAACTAACTAATAGCATTTTAATTAAACCATTTTTCAAATCTGTCATGTGCAATTTAACCCAGATAGACAGCAGCAAGTACTTATAAATGTGACATTTTCTTGAACAAGACTAGGCATTTCGATTTCTACAATCATGCAGCAAGTTAAACCACAGGACAGTGTTCGTCTACAGATTCAAATTTAAATCATGAAACACAGTTCGGCAACCTGACTAAGTGTCAAAACCAAACTTGCAACTTATCAGGCGTATGTCAAATAGTCCCTTAGTATCTGTTAACTCTCTCTTCTGATGTTGCAAATATGATTTGTCATTTCCTAACACTCCATTTTATTTTCTGAGCCAAAATATACCATCACTTCAATTCCTCACATTCAAATAACCAGAAACAAAGGAGAATTCTACTGTGCACCTTAATTAAGAAGGTGCATTGATACTCTATATTGATGATTGAATATGATTTTGATACCTCATTAAACCTATTTAATTCATATGAAAAGTTACTCATAGTTACCAGTAACGAGAAATTGATAAAACAGACCTTTATCTTATAAATATTTATAATATGTTCCAAAAATTTTAGATCCTTTTCATTTAGAAGCCAATCTCTGAACTCATTCTCCCTTCAACTCACAGCTACTCCACAGACCCAAGTTCTGCAACTCGCATTTCTTCACAAACAGCACCCATTTGTGACCATTGGAACACAAACCCAAGCACTGTAACTTGCTTACTGAGCCAAGAAACAAAGACAAGGGAGCAACTACTCCAAGACTCCTCAGAAGCCCCTGCAACTTCTACAAGTTCCACACACCTCCACTCCCGAACCTATGTGCTATCAAAATTCAGCCACAAATATCCAAGTTTCTCACCTCGTTTCCTAGTCAGCCAAAGTGTTCCAGCTCACTCCCAAGACACATCAGACTTACCAAACGAGCCTCCGTACAACACCCCCAAGTCTCAAATAGAACCCAGCCACGCTTGAAACTCTTTTGCAGCACCCAAACCAACCTTCCCAACGCACCAAAAATCACATGCTCCTTTCAAACCCAAACCACCATCAAACCACAAGTCTCCACACGCACCATGCATCTGAACCTTCCTATGGCACCACCCAAGCTCAACCCAGACCCACCATACCAGAAACGACCCCATCCAAGCCCCATACAACCTAGACTCTCCATTGTTGGCCACGCATCAGCAACGTCCAACACCACCACTTTACTTGCAGAATGTCCCATGAAGCTCTCAAGCCACCCTTCATATATACATAGCAGAAAAACGTCAACCTAAACCAATATCTTCCTCCCTATGTATAGCACTAAATGCTAACACCACCAGTCATACTTCGTGGTCTCTCATGCCATTTTGGTTTTGTTAACAAGAGGACAAAATAAGCTTTAAAGTGCGAAAAAATAAAACACTATTCATACTTTTTAAAATAATTTTTTTTTGCAAGGACTACCCTTCTAAATAATTTATGATACTTGTACTATAAGTTACAAGTATTAATTCTCAGCCATTGATCTATAATCTTTTACAATCAATGGTTGAAATTATATGGCTTATGGATGCACCATATTCTTTACGGTGCATGTAAGTCGTTGCCAAAAACAAAGCCAAGGAATAGGAAAATAGCAAAAGTATATGAGAATCCCTAAATCGAACTTGAAGTCCATCAGATAATAGCAGATCTAGGCACCAACAGCAGTAAAGAAACAAACAACACCCCATATCCTACTTTCATATCAAATGACAGAACAAAAAGATGCAGCATAATACTAATCAGGTGAACATAGAAGGCAAGAATAGACTAGCAATATGGCTGCCAAATTTCACAGCATATACATTAAGTACGCAATACACATGATCAATGCCAAAATATAGTTAAATAATTTAACAGGTGCATTCAGTTATTTGGACATATCAAGATCAATGCCAAAATATAGTTAAATAATTTAACAGGTGCATTCAGTTATTTGGACATATCAAGATCAATGCCTATACAATCTCACTAAGAAAAGAAAAGGGTCCTAGGGGTTACCGAAAATGATACCCAAGAATCCTTAGTGAATTTGCTCAGTAGTTCCTCCTCCAAAGTCCCAGGCTCTTATATCTCTGTGCTAGCTTCGAAACCAATAACTAAACTCCAAAGACAATTTTTCCTATCCTTTTTACAGAGCCCTCACCTTCCTATCAAAAATTCCCCCTAAAAGAAAACCCCCTCAAAACAGACCCCTCTGCTCTTATTTATACCCATTTACAAAACCTAAACAGAAATAGATAAATACAACGGATTACAAAAATAAATTAAAAAAAAAACTTTTTTTTTTGTTGAGCTTCGCGGATCAGGGGCGCAGGAGACAGATCGCGTGATCCGCGACTTTTTGCACAGTGGGGAGTGGTGTCGCGAAGGAGGTGGTCCAGGTGCTCTGTGTGTGTGTGGCCAAATGAGGGAATGGGGCAGAAAGGGGTGTTGTTGCTTGGTTTTGTGGGGTGTGGTGCAAGCTAAGCGTGGCTGGTGCTGCGCAGCAGAGCTCAGCGATGCAGGTTGCTGGGCGTGGAATGGTGCAGCAGGTATCGTGGGGAAGTGGTCCAGTGGGTCTCGCGACTTGTGGCTGGTGGTTTGGTGCAGCAGGTGACTGGTGGAGGTGCGGGTTGCTGTCTGGGGCGTGGGGCGAGCTAGTTGCAGAGGGTGTTACTAGGGCAAAAAAAAATTGGGGGAAGGGGAAAACGAAGGCTTTGGGAAGGGGAAAACGAAGGCTTTGTTTGATATTACGGAGAGAAATGAAAAAAAAGAACGGAATACAATAGAAAAAAAAGAATGAAAGAAAAATAAAAAATTAAAAGAGTTATTTTCTTCTTTTGTTTGGTTTTATCAATGAAAGGAATGAAAATGTATGTAAATAAATATTAAATTACTTTATTATCTTTCATCAATAAAAGAAGTAAATTTAATAAATTAGATAAAATAGGAAATTTATCTCTTTTTCTTCACAATCCCTCTAAAAAGGAGAGAAAGAATAATGTGGACTCCATAGCAAAGAAAAGAAGAAGAATCTCTTCCTTTTCACCCTTAAATTGATATCAAACAAAAGAAGAAGTATCCTTCTTTTCTTTTCCACTCATTTTATGCATACCAAACAAGGAGAAGGGGAAAGGGGAAGGAGGGGGCTGATGTGGGTCAGGTGGTTTGGGGTTGGATCGGGTGAGCTCAATGGGTTTGGGCTCGGGTTTAGGGGGAAATGGGCTTTGCAGGTGAATCTCTTTCTTTTTTTTGTTTGGTTTGGAATGTGATAGCCTTGTTATTCCTAAACTTTTCTTTCAAATAATAATAATAATAAAACAATGAGAAATAACACAAAAGTGCTTCAAGTAACAAAGCATAGCATAAGGAGTGATCCTCAACAAACTCCTGATGATGGGCTTCAATGGCCCAGATGCCAGCCCACACGAAACTGGCATAAAACAACCCAACCAATGGCTGCCAGCGAACTCGCCAACTCGCGAGTTCACAAGATTCCACAGTTAACAGGGTATGAGTTTCTATACAAATTCACACATTTTAACATTTTAGTTTTACCAATTCAAACACATTATTTACAACTTACAAAGTTAAATCACTATCTTAACTCCCATGCTAGGAAAACTGGCACTTGACTAGATGTTTTCAACAAAATAACAGTACTAAGTACTACTTGTAAGTGCTCCTGATGCACCATTATTGTATATATATATATATATGCAGGCAGCTTATCATGTACAGAGACTTAAAATTAAATATCAAAATGATTCTTTTTATTAATTGAAATTTTAAAAAAAGAATCTTAAAAAATTTATTCTTCTAACTTGTTTAGATGCAAAACTCTTAATTAAACTTATATAGTCATATTTTTCAATGTTTATTTTTTAATTGATAATATAGTCAACCATTTAATCTTTCACAATACATTGTTAACCTTATATTTGAAAAAGAATTCCTCTTGTTGGAACACTTACTGAAATTAATAACATTATTTTAAAAGTAATTATGTATTTGTAAAAGAATTGAGTATTTTTATATGATTAAATATGTCAATTGAACTGCTCTTTCATTTGTATAATTTTTTAAAAAACAGCTATGAAAATAAATATAAATCATATATATCAGAGTAGTTATTCTATTTTAACAAACATTTAAGATTAAGCCAATATTATTTCAAATTATATTATCCACTAACTTCAAAACATAAGTAATAGGCTAATAGAAATTGTATTTGTGAAAAATGAGAAAAAAATTAAATTATACTAGGCACTTGATTAAGGAGGTAAAATGATATATGAGAATTTAATTAATTATATTAAAATTTTCATATTTTTAATATAAATTTTGAAAATGAAAAAAATAGTTAAGAATTAATAAGAAAGTAAAAAGTGAGAGAAAATAAAAATTTATTAATACTTAAGTAAGAAAGTAAGATAATATAAAAATATTTTATTGATAATCTTGATTTTTATATATTTTTAATTAAATTATATTTAATATACCATCATAAAATTATGGGGCTTGCTTCAACCGGCCCTGTGTATATGCTTATATACTATTAGAGGATGTTTTATTTATTTTTTTAGGAGTATCAAGTGTTTGGTCTAATCTTTGTTTGGCTTAACCCGGATCAGAAAATGTTAAAAAAATTTCAACATGGATAGTTTTTAATGGACACAACAATTCAAAAATATCTCTGGAGAAATGTCAATCGCTACGCATATTTTTAGCAAGTAACGAAGAAAAGAGATATGATTTTTATGAATGTCCACATCTCTAGATTTTTCCCATCGTCTTGTGGATCCTTTTCACCAACATCTACCTAAATCCAGGACATAATAAACACAGTTGGTAATGACACAGTTACAAGAGTCAAAATTTGAGACAGAGAGAGAGAGAGGAAAACACCCATTCCAGGCTGTGTACTTTTCTCTTTTTCCTCCCACACTTGCTTGGGAAACTTGAATTCATAGCAGGTTTTTTTTACGGGTTCGGTGTAAATGTGATCAGAAATTTTTAATTAAGTGCATGTTGAAATTTATTTCTCGACCCGGTGCATTTTGAATAGTGAGTGGTGACGGTTTATCGTCACGACTCGTAGCAAATTGTAGTTTTCTTACACGACTTCGATTAAAAAAATTTAACACTACATCATACCTCATGGATACGGGTAAATAACCAGTTTAGCGTAAATTTAAATTTTTTTTATTAAATTAATGTAATTTTAAAATTATTTTACAAAATGTTGTAATTTTTTACACGCTGTATTTTTTTTTGTACACATACCAGCGCTAAATAGACCGATACAAGTGTTGTCCAATTGTTATGTGATAGCATTTAGTTGCATTTAAATGTCATTTTTTTTTTATGTTGAGGGTAGGTCACATGAGCTCGAATTAGATTCTATTGACAGGTTATTTTTTTAATTACTAAACTAAATGACTTTGTTAAATTCTCAATGTAAACTATAATATATATTAATTATTATTAAATAATATTTAGTCTTTCAATAATATAAATATAACTATTAAATGATTATACTATTTTAAATAATAATTTAATATAATCATTTTGTTTTATGTAAATTTTAATTTCATATAATTATTTAACATAATTATCTCGTTATATGTAAATTTTAATTAAGAATTAATACAATCATTTAATGGTTACATTAATATTATTAAATGACTGAATATTATTTAATAATAATTAATATATAATATAAAAAATTATTTGATTTAGTGGTTAACAATCTCTCTATTATTACAATGTAAGTTTGAGTCCATTTAGTTCACTTTTAACATAAATAATGAAAATAAAAAATAAATAAATAAAGACATTTTACCGTGATTTTAGTCAAAACTATGACTAAATGCCACCATATAGCAACTGAGTAACACTTCCGTCAGTACATGTGGCAACTGAAAAAAATTAAAAAATACAACATAACAAAAACTATCCTATTTTAAAAAAGAGGGTCAAAACTACACCAATTTAATTTATCTTTAGTGGTGGCCATAAACCACAACTCCCTATTTAAAATATAGTATTTGAGGAAATAAATTTTAACATGCATTAAAGTGGAAATTTCCCATATCATTCATACCAAATACGTAAAAAAGCCTAAATATCATTCTTTATAGCCAGTAACGAATCTAAAAATTTTGTTTAATAGGAGCAAGTTTTACATTAATATACAAAATAAAAATGATTAAATATTTCAATTATATTCATTATGAGTCATCACTTATATTTTATATATATATATATATATATATATAATCATAGATATTTTTAAGTTTTTCATTCAAAAAAAAATTAAGTTGACAAATATAACATAATAATAAAACATGTGTACAACAAAAGTGAAAATTCTCTGAAATTGAGTGGGGGCAGTACATCCTTGTAAGTGTTTCCCTCTCTGTTCCTAGCTCACAATCGTGCAATTCACGCGATCTAATTCAAGGAATCGTCTGGTTGCCTCGTTTTCGGCAAAGAGAGGACAAAGATCTGGGTGATATCGGAGAGCCATACTTCTATAAGCCCTCTTTATTTCAGCGCAGCCTACGTTCTCAGAAGCAAGAGAGAGTGCTTAGTAAAACCGTAATATAACAAATTTGGTTTTTGAAAAATCATAAATTATAATTTAGGCAAAAATTTGATAAAATAACATGTTTAGTTTGATTTTTAGAGAGGCTTAAATCATGATTTAAGTAAAAAATAAGAAAAGATAAGTTTTTATAAAATCATAATTTAAAGTTGTCCAAAAGTCAATTTAAAAGTAACCAAAAGTAAATCCAAACATATTAATAATTGATTTGGTTGTATTCTTTGCTCGACCACCTCTTCATCACTAATATGTGCCTACTCGTGATCTTCGCAAGGGCCTGTGGCGAGCAAGCATGTTCAAGACTGCGTCTTGAACCATTTCTGCCGTGTTGAACGGCAAAGACATTTTATCTTCTTACAAAAGCACTACTCCGAGAGAGAATAGAAGAGAGCTAGGGCAGGGTTTCTGCGGAATGGGAAAGTAACCCATATGAATTAATATTAATATTTGTACTCACACTTCTGCCATAATACCTCTCCATGATCTTTTATTTTTCAAAAGTATATTAGAAAGTCAGTATTATTACTTCATCTAGTAGAATTCTGATTGAGGGACAACGGGGCTAAATTGGGATAAATTATTGCTTGTGCTTATTGATGTTTTATGAACTTCATAAAAAAAAGTTATTTGCACATTAAAAAAAAGGATATATTTTAATAATTGAACATGCAATTACACTATTTTTTTTTTAAAAAAGTGTATCCCCATGAGCCTTTAGCTTGGTGGTAACGGACACCAAATATGGAGGAGGTAAGATTCCTTAATAATTCAACATCCCTATCTCCTCTCCTTTCCTCTTTTTTGGATTTTCCTTCTGCGGTTGTCCTAGGTTCCACTATTAAGACAGGAGTATAGGACTTCCACGGGTCCTACTGAGGTTAACAAAAGAAAAGTGTATAATTAATAAAAAATATTATAATTTAAATTTTATAAAATAAAAATATTTAGATAATAAATTATAGCTATATGAAATGATTTTGAACTTTAATGTCTAAAGTCTCCGCTGCATTTCGCACATCACGCAATTCACATTCAACAAACGGACAAATTTTATCGAAACTGTAGCGGAGGAACTAAGAATTTCTTCATATTTGTTGGAAATACTAAAGGCTGTGGGAGTTTCATTCATGGAGATCGCAGTTGAGAAAAGATTGAAACACAAACCATGATGACGGAAGTGATTTCTGCAATCAAAGGGAAGGCCCTAGAGAATGTGCATCTTCCAGTTTCAACGATCCTCAAAGATTTCCTACCAGTATGTAACATCATCAACACAATCGCAGGACACGTGACAAAAGGATGATGAGAATTGGGCAGTGAGAACACATAACGTAGGCATGCAGCAACACCCCATCCATAACTACCTAGTATTAATTACAGAACCCCTCACATTTCTCTTCATATCTCCATTCATACGGAATCCCATCATTTCCTGCTCTCTTTGGAAGATTTCTTACGAGGGATGCATTTCCCTTTCACTCCTCCGTTTGTCTCACTCTTCTCTTCCTCCAATGCCTTAAGCTTTAGCTCTTCGATCCCTAACTTGCTGCTCCTGCATGTATATATATGAAATAATCAAAAGAAAGTAAATACAAGCGTGTGGAGTGTGGACTCAATAGAATAAACGTAACTTACTACAAGACCACACTAACCTTTCTTCGTTATAGGAATTAGACTTCTTCAGTACTGGTTGGGCCTCGGAACCAGCCCGGTTGGCCTTCATTGACTCAACCAGGCTCCCACTGAAGTATTCCTTCTCCTCTGACAGCAAATTCCCGAACCTTGGGTTCTCCGAGACGTAGTTTATCATCTCAGCCTCGGACGACAGCTTCTCTGTTCTCTCAAGACTCTCGCTCCTCCTAGTCCCCACATTACTCATGCGCCGTGGTTCGTTTTTGGCCTTGAAGTCCACGCCTGAGCTTCCACACGCGATCAGTTGCATCAGTACCGAGTTTCGACTCGGTGTTGAACCAGAACCAGACCCAGTAGTGTCTTGTTCGAATCGTTTGGGGTAATTGTTTCTTCCGTTTGTATGAACGTCTTGGTTCAGTTTGTCAGCGAGGGTGGATGTTGAAGGAGGAGGAGGAGGAGGAGGAGGAGAATGACTTGGCTCATGTTTAGTTATAATTACCTTATTAGTTGTGTTGTTCTGGCCCTTCTGGGCCTGTGATCTTGGCCTAGCGTCGTGGTCTTCATCAAGAAGCTCATCAGTGGATACGCCTCTAGAGCAACGAGAGTGGGGTGTGGTGGTGGAGCTCGTATAGCTTGTTTTCTCCCCATCTTCGAACTCTTCATCTTGCTCTTCATATTCTTCGTATTCTTCGGCCTCTCTCTGTGTGTGGGGGCTGGAATTGAATGGCTTATGCTTTAAATTATAGTTATAATTTGGCTCTGGCTGTCGTTGAATTGTTTGCTTGTTGCTAACGTGAAGCTGTTGAAATCTTTCTGCAACATATATAGGCATTTGTAAATTAAATGGCAAAACAAAAGATCAATGACTTCAGAGTTGGGGTACGTTTTGTTTGATATTAATTTATAACAACAATAATAACAATCCTGATCAAGAGAAGAAAGGAGACTAGCCAGAGCAGCCATCGACTAATTCAGATCCTTTGAGTATGTATTCTGCTCCTTCTGCGGGATGTATTATATCATTCACTGCCAAATCGTACCACACATAACCGCTTTTATAGTTCCTACAATTGGTAAAGTAACCTTTTAAATTTAATTGATCAACAAGTTCCAAGTGTATATGCATCCAGAACACACAGGCCGAAAGCCAAAACGAAAGCAGTATATGTATACCTTTTACAAGACCAAGAATATTGTAAGGGCATGCCACTCCCTCTGAGCGCTACGAGCCGGTCGCATACATCTTGTCTCAAATACAAATTTAAGAATACAAAAATAACAATATGTAATTATCAAAGCAAGATAGATTAAGAAAATAAGGTAGGTTTCTGTTACTCACCTTTCAAACGAAGAGGCTCATTGGCCAAAAGGGTGACTTCTATGTAATGGGGATGCTCCAAAAGGCCATTTCGGGACAGGTAGTAAACAACTTGAACCTTTTTAGCGGGCCTGGCCTTTTGCTGCATCCTGCAAATTTTGGCACGGTCTGGGGTGGTGTCCCTGCCTCTCTGTGAATGAACGTCCATGCTTCTACAGAACTTCTTCCCCTCTTTCACTCTATTCTTGGCGTTGGAGGCTGAGAAATGAAGGGACCCCAGAGGCTCTGACTCTCTCTTTACAGTTTATACTCGCTCGAGAAAGAAACCGAACGAAAAGGGCAAGGGGATAGAGTTGAGAGGGGTGGGTGATTAATGTAGCATGACATGAGACAAAGACACGGTGCAGACCTTAAAAAAAGCGTAAAAACAGGATGCTACATGTCAACGCAGAAAAAGATTCCTTTTAAAAAGAACCGTTAATTAGAAAGACGCAGATGGGAGGAGGTGTGGGTGAAAGTGAAAGGTAAAACGGAGTGTTGGAGCTCACGGCCTCAATCACAGTCCCATAAAAGAATTTAATTTGACTTTCGTTTGCTCTGATCCTGATTTCAGACAAGAATGATCATCATCATAGATTGATAAAGTAGGTAGAGCTTTGGCATTTGCGTTAAGAAATTAAAACTATATATATATATATATATATATTAAATTTAAATATAAAAATAATCAACAATTTTAAAAATATTTAATATTTGTACATATTTTTTATTAAATAATTATGAAAATTTATTAAAAATATTAAATAATATTAAATATTTTTTGCCACTTCTTTTTCTAAGAAAAAGTAATGTCGTTGAACATAGTGTGCTTTAATCACTTTTAAGAAGATTGAATATATCAAATTAATGTTATATTCAAGCAGTACTTTTAAAGGATATATATTAATAAAGGATTATTAACAAAAATCAAACTCAAAATTTTAAATTGAGACAATTCAATTCCACCAATGAAACCATCACTCATCGGCGATTAACAATAAGTTTAAAAGTGATGGATGTTGCTTATTAGTATTTTAATAATATTGTTTAAATTTTTTAAATAAATTTGTTCAAATATTAAATATTTTATTTTTACAATTAATATTCATTATTTTAATTTCTTAACTAATGTATTAAGAACGTTCATTACTAAATACCATAATATATGCACAACATTTTTAACTTTGGATGCCAAGTCCTTTAATGTAGTACTACCTCCGGTCATGTCATTCTGATTCAACAAAACAATTTTACCTTGTGAAATGTAATAGACTTGTAGATGGGTTTCTTTTAGATTTTTTTGGACGTCAACGCACATTTGCACAGTTTTCCTTCCCCCCAATGCGCGTTTTCACCGATCTTTATATGCTTAAACATACAGGCTATTTGATGTTTGCGGAATCTCTCTTGATTTGCAGTACTTTTTTTAGAATTTACTATGCACCTATACCGTATACGAACATTGGTGTTTTATAAAAATCACTATTATTATTATTATTTTATGTTTAAGGCTTAAGTTTTAAATGTAATAAATTTTTAAATAACCGTTACATATTAAATATTGATCAGATTTCAATTATATGAAAATAAAAACATTTTTAAATTTTTAAATTGAATTGTGATTCCTTCATGACCATATTAATAAATTTTATATCTAAATAAATATTATTAATAAATAATAATTTATCATGAATTAGAAAATTAATATTTGTTGAAAATGTGTTATTTCATTTCTATAATTATTTTAATATTGATTTAATATATTTTCTAAGAAATATATAGCTTACTTTTATTTGTAATCTGATTATTTCTTTTGAAGCACAGCAGCTATGATAAATACTTAAAGCTGAAACCAATATTTAAATCTCTCCAAAGGACTCACAGGTGAATTTCTTAAGATTTGAACACTTTCCAATATCATGACTGCTGCAATTAATTTTATTTACAATTATTTTAGAGTTTAATTTTTTAAAATTATTTATATTTTATTTAAAAAATATGATGATGGGACTAGCAATCACACCATGCAATTAATTTTATTTAAAATTAATGAAAATAGGATGGTGAGAATTGGAAAATGCCCAAAGCAAGAGAATTGTGTGCGAGGTTGACAATTTACTACAAGTTGAGGAGCGATGAAATTGACAATGGACATAGAATGGACGAGAATGAGGATTGTGGATTGCTGGAAATGAGACTTTAATATTTCTTATTACAAAACAATAGTTTTGAAAGTACTTAAAAAAACTCAACTTATAAGCAAAAAATAAAACATAATTAAATAAAATAAATGAAGTCTCACCTTCAATGTCGTGCCGTTGTGCGGGCGCTATCACCTCTTATGTACCTTCTCAAAGTCATTTTCAAATGATTTTTGCATTTCTATTTTTTGTTACGAAGGATTACGCCTTAAAAAGGCCTTAAAAAATAAATAACCTAAATTCTAAGGCACTTTTTACAAAAGGTTATATAACCTATTTGACGGATAAACTAATTCACTCTTTGAATTTTAATATTGTTAATCAATACCTAATACTTAATGGTGCATCTATGCATTCAAACTTTTAAGATGCATATTACTTTCATTTTGATCTCATATTCAAAGTTATTTTATAAATTATAAAATTTACTCCAAACCATAACTCCCTGAGTATATACAAAAAATGCCTATAGAATATGTACGTGCACTATAATAGAAATTTGGCTGTGAAAATTCTTTTAATTCGGTTTCCACAACAGATTATGTTCGGAAGTAGTCTTTTGTGCTAACTTTTAAATTCGCGTAAAGAAATCGAATTGAAAAACAATTTTCTACTTCGATTGTTACAATACCGAATCAAGAAGCACATGATTTTAAATCTGGTTAAATATCGGATTAAAACTTGACATTCAATTCGGTTATGCACAACCGAATTAGTAAACTATGTATTTATTTAATTTAAATTCTGGTAACAATCGAATTATAAAGTGTATAACATATCCTTTTGACAGTGAAGATTTGAAAACCATTACAGAATTTCAGATTTATAATTTCTATAACCAAAAACTGTACAACATTTTATTTGCCTTGTGATAGTTGTTTTGGTTTTTTGTAACTCTTCAAATCTCTTTTAAAAAAACCAAATGAAACATCAAAGTTCTATTTAACATTAAAAAACAAGTTACACATGATGGAAGTTAGAATAACTTACATTCCAACCACCATCTTTATGTCCTCTCGAATATGTTTTCCTTCAGGGTCCATGCAAAACACAATGGTCTTGGACATCTTAATCACAACCAACATTCATTGTCAATGTTTAATGATAGTTTAATGAGAATGTCTAAACTAAGCATTGCCCATGATAACCATGGAAGTGAAAGTCAACAGTGATGATATTTATTGCAAATCTTATATAACAAGCATGCAAGGTTTTTACTTTATCCACATTGAGTCATTACATGTTATTAACATTTAGATTCTTATCTCACTGAGGTTAACATGGCAACACAAAAGACAACATTAATCAAATTAAAGCCTACATTATGTTAGAATTTTGCAAGATGTGTGTAAACTAGTTGACAAACAAAATATGAAGTTAGAATAAGATGTACTCAAAGCACACCAAGACATTAATAAGAGTTGTAGCTTAAGTGGTACCATATCCCTTAGAAAATTAAATCATAGCAAGGCCACTTTGCATGTATTCTAGCCTACTGTCTCCTGCCGCATAACACGTCTTAGACCCCCTTTAAACTAAATAAAGCTAAGTAACAAAGGTACACAGAAATACTAGTTGAAGACTCTAATCAGAACAATAGACTGAAATCACACCAATATTCAAAGTTGTTACCGTTTGATGAACGTTTGGTTTCCTATGCAGTATTTGAGATAAACGTTAGTTCAGAAAAACCCGTATAACCTGTCAGAAGACACTGCAGGTTAGTAAACCCTTATTTTCGTGGACGTTAGGGCAAAAACGTTATCAGAACTGTAAAATAGAGTAAAAATTGTTATCACTGTTTAGTGTTTGACAATAATGAAGATGAAGTAACTTCTTGCTTATAGAAACGTTAATGGTTGCATTTTTTGTGTGGGATCAAAAAGTCTTCTTTGATACTCAAAGACCAGATAGAAAGCAAGGGAAAGAAGTATAAAGGTTTTCAAAATTTGTTATTTTTTAAAAATATTTCAAACTACCTTATCGATTCAGTAAACATATATCCGCATTGGAAATGACTTTCCAATCCGGTTGATGTGTTAGCGGATTTGAATATATGCACTCCTCAATCCGGTATCTCATCAAATGGATTGGAAAGTCATTTTTTTATAAGAAAAAATATTTATGACTCACACTAGAATGACTTTCCAATCCAGTTGATGTGTTAGCAAATGTGAATATATGAAATTCTCAATTCGGTACCTCATCAACCGGATTGGAAAGTCATTTTTTTTAAAAAAAATATTTTACGACTTACATTGTAATGACTTTCCAATCCGGTTGATGTGTTAGTAGATTTGAATATATGCATTTCTCAATCTGGTAGCTCATCAACCGGATTGGAAAGTCTTTTTTTAAAAAAAAAATTTATGACTCACACTGGAATGACTTTCCAATACGGTTGATGTGTTAACGAATTTAAATATATGCACTTCTCAATATGGTACCTCATCAACCGAATTGGAAAGTCTTTTTTTTAAATTTATTTTGTATGACTCACACTAGAATGACTTTCCAATCCGGTTGATGTGTTAGTGGATTTGAATATATGCACTTCTCAATCCAGTAGCTCATCAACCGGATTGGAAAGTCTTTTTTTAAAAAAAAAATTATGACTCACACTGAAATGACTTTTCAATCCGGTTGATGTGTTAGTGGATTTGAATATATGCACTTCTCAATCTGGTACCTCATCAACCGGATTGGAAAGTTTTTTTTTTAAAAAAAAACTTTTATGACTCACACTGAAATGACTTTCCAATCCGGTTAATGTGTTAGCGGATTTGAATATATGCATTTTGAATCCGGTGATATTAAAACGAATTTAAATGGCTTATATATGAATCCGGTTACTTGACATCATGGATTCAAAAACAACTTTTCAATCCGGTAATAATGAAGCGAATTTAAATGTCTTATATATGAATCCGAATACTTGATATACTGAATTTGAAAACAATTTGTCAATTTAGTAATTATTTAACCAAATTAAACCTTACAAATTTAAAAGTCATTTCTGTTATAGTGGTGTCATCGTACTGGAAAAAACAACTAAACATAAAAATAAAAGAATGCCTAGTCCACCCAAACGACCATATGCGCAACGATGTAGCTAAAAATAAGAATTCCCTACACTGCCGCTGGTGAGCCTCTGGCTCCGTATGTTTGGGGATATCCCTTGAAATATTTTAAAATCCTCTATTATATATAATTTTTTGGGTACATATATTACATATAATTTAAGAACACATTCTTTATTTTGACATCCCAATTTCCAAACCAAATTAATTCTTATTGATCCCAAACAATGTGTCACATAGATAATTTTGATCTATCATGGTGATAGGTACGGGTTAAGATACAATTGATGATGTTCTATAAGTTAAAAGATAACTTTAGTTAAACTAAAACAAAGTTATAAGACTGAAATCAAGCTTTATTTATATTTAAATGAAAAACTCTTTAGTCTTACATTAAAAAGAAACATAAATTATATAATAGCGTCACTCAAAATTAACTTATATTTGAATTAAAATGTCTTCTCATACTATTTTATTAAACATAATTCAATATATATAAGATAATAATGAATGAAAACATGTATCGAATTTAGAAATATTCTATTATAACTTAAGAAATTGAGTAATGATTATGGATGTGTCATGCGTGTTATTCATCTTAATTATTTGAGTTCAAATGTTATCTTATTAAAAATTTAAGTTGGCCAGTTATCATATAACAAAAAAAAATATATATATATATATATTATTCTCATCGATTGTGCTTAAAATTAATTAAAAATAAATTTGATTTTATTTAAATTGAAATAATTTAAAAATTAAATTTTACATTTGGATCTCTTTATAAAAAATTAAATTTGAAATAATTTAAAATTTAATTTTTATGTTTAGAAATCATTAAAAAAAGAATTGATTTTATTTTATTTTATTTATTTACCTTTATATAATTGTAAACTTAAAAATTTAGTAAGAATAAAATAATTAAATTTAAAATTAAATTATATCTTAACAAATCTCATCATATTTAATAAGATTTATAAATCTAAACAATTAAGATTCATAAAACTTTAAAATCAAACATTTTTATATTTTTTAACATTCTAAACATAAAATTTAATTTTAGAAAACACATAGAAAACACATGAAATCTCTTTTTTTTGTTTTTTACATTTGAAACACACTCATTGAAATTTAACAGAAATTTTGAATATATCCACAAGATTTCACTAGACGCTAGACATTAATGACCTTTCCCTTATTCTATACAGAGAACTTTTAAATCGGCTTCCGATTGGGCTGTGCTGCGCTCTAATGAGGATATACCTGGGCCTAGGAAACAATACATGATTAGTGTCTTAAGAATATAAGGAATAATGACCGACCTTACCTAAAATCTCAGTCACCGGCACACTGGACAAGATCACCAAGAACACAGATAATACCCTCATCCATTGACGTTACAACTCGACTATATATACTTTCTACAAAGAGGCCGAGTACGAACATCTCGGTGGCACATCCCACTAGGAGGCCAAGTATAAGTATATCGATTACAGGTGTCAATTCGAGCTGACCTGAAAGTAATAGGTCGAGAATAAGCATTTTGAACTCTCACCTAAATGAGAAAAAACAAACTGCCATAACAAAAATGACATCTTATCCTCATTCAAATTCCTACAAACAAAAGGGATTAACATGTTTACTTAAATCCCATAAAATTCAAACTAAGTTAAAGCCAAAGAAATAGGGAATAACAACTCATTATTTTTGTGGATGGTTAAATTAATTTATATGAAATGTAATTAAGTTCAACTTACTATATAATGAAATTACAGGTAAATATTATTTTCATATCATTCTGTTATTAATATTAATTATTTTTTGACTTTAGCATCAGAATATATTTATAAGTGACACCTCCAACTTAATCAAGAGAAAGAAAAGTCAACTCAAGAGCAAAAAAAGTGAACGTTCTCACAAAGTATACGGAACAAGCTGCAAATTGCAATGGAAGTGATATCAATACCACGATCCATGCAATATGTTGCATACAGTACGTGGTCCTGCTCAGTTGGGATGGCTATTAATCTGCACTTGCAGGGGGAGAAATGAATTGAATGAAGAGTGAGAAAACAGGCATGGCCGAAAGTCCCAGTCTGTGAGACCTCGTTGGCTGGAACTGATCTTGGCATGTTGGATTTGGACGTACGGTCCTATCCTGTGTTGGATGGACTCTTGCTTTAGCTTCTGCACCAGAGAAAGTCTCGTCAGGTCGTATCCCAGCCACAACCCTCCTACTGGAGCCTCGAGTAGGGAGCATTTTCTGCAGCTTTGCTTTCTCGCTTTTTCCAACAAGTAAATATGGTTACACTTACACCTCCAAAAAAGTAAAATGTTTGCATCATGTACAGTATTTTTTATACGACGCTCTCACATTATTAGTTTGGACTTTGTACTATCAAGTGGTGTAAAAAATATTAAAATAAACAATCTAATAATTAAAATTAATTTTAAATAATTATATATATTTATTAAATTAATTTTCATATTTATAATTATTTATAAAATTATCTATATCATTAAATTTGTTATGAAATTATTAGTTTATAAAAATTAAATCAAAAATAAAAAAAATTATAAGAATTAAATTAAAAATTTATAAGAATCAAATTTAAAAAAATAAAAATCTATAAGGACTAGAAATTGATGATATCATAATTAGAACTAATAGTAGGAAGTATTTTACAAACAATTATAAATATAAAGACTAATTTATAAAAAAAATATAAAGATTAAAATAAAAATAAGTATAAACTATATAAACCAAAAGTTTATTTAAACCTTAAAATTATTAATATGTGAAAGGTATATAAATATATAAATATGATATAAAAGAAATAGGATAAATTATTTATTTTTTAATTTTTTCCCATAAAATTAGCATGTGAGATTCATTTTATTTAATTATTAATAAAAATACAAAGGCTTTCCTCTTACTCTAATATATATATATATATAAGGCATATTTAGTAAGATGAGGGATTTATTGTGAGAGTGAAGGAAATAAATCTTGATCATTGGATCATTAATGTATGGTCAGGATTAGATGTTACTTAAAGGTCACATAATCACTTAAAAAATCACATGACTTTATATTTTAATTTTAACGATACATGAATAATTCAACAGTCAAGATTTTTTCCTCTCACTCTCACAATAAATCACTCCTTTCACTAGATATGTCACCTATATAACACACACACACACACACATATATATATATATAAGAGATTATTGTTACTCATAGGCAGATTTTAAACTAAGGATAAAGTTGATATTAAAAGATTAATTTGAGATAAAAAAATTGATATTGAAAAATTATTATAGTGTATTTATTATTAAAAAATCTAATTAATAATACTTGTATTTTTGAAAGACCAAAATAAATATTTACTTAAAAATAACTGAAAATAAAAACTAAATAAAAAAATTATAAATACCTATTTCATAAAATGCTATTCTTTATTCTTTTAAAGGCTTCAAATTATCAATTATTAACTCCAAGTTAAGTCTTCAATAATTTTCCTTTCAATATAATTTACTTATGATATAAAAATTAAAAAAAGTTTTCGACCCGTGCTTCTTTAAAGGTCCACCCTTATCGGTACCCCCATATATAATAATATAGGAGTTTTATTTTATTTCAAATCAGTTTTCTTATCCTAAGTGATTTCATAATAAAATATTATTTATATTATTATTTTAATATAAAATATATTTTTAGTTGGGAGTAAGAACATTCTTTTGGGTTAGGATAAAACGTAAAGTGATTCATTATGATAATAATCATTGATCACTATGCTTCAAAATGATAATGGTAATTGCGATACTTATTAGGGATCTTTTCTTAGAGGAAACCGTTCAACGTTGTTAAAATCACTTGGATAGTAAGATTTTGTTTGTTTTTAGATAAATGGGAAGAGAGAGTAAGAAAAAAGAGAAATAGATGAGAAATAGTTTTACTCTCTTATTTTGTTAAAGAAAAAATATAGAAAAAAGAAGAAAAAAATTATAAGTCTAACAATTTTTTTATTTATCCTCTAAAGTGAGAATAAATAGATAGAAGTGAAAATTTGTCTAATATATATTTCTTTTGTTGTTTTATAAGTAAATAAATAGGGACAAATATGTATTTACAATAAAATTTAATTTTATTTTTTTCTTACTTCTTTTCTAATTCTTTTAATTCAAACAACTTAAAAAGTTATTTATTTTTTATTCTACTTTTTTTCTCTTTATTTTTTTTACTCTATTTTTCTCGTAATTCAAACAAAGCCTAAAGGTAAGATTGTTAGCTCATCTTAAATCAGTTTAATCATTTAAATTAATTGATGAAATAAGATGATATTATAAAAATGACTTATATGTAAATTTATAAATCATATAATATTATTTATAAAATTTTAAAATTTTAAAAAAATTAACAATTAGTTAGTCCAATTAAATGAATGATGATTTAATTAAATTTTGACTTATTTTAATAATTAAAAAAAATATAACAATAAATTTAATTATAAAATTAAATTATAATTATTTAAATATCTAATTTACAATTAAACTAAACCATCCATCCAATCCAATTCTAAGATAACTGGTCAACCATTAACAAAACCTTAAAAGCTGTACTTTTTGTATAAAATGAGTGTAACCTTTTAAGAAAAAAATTAATTTATCCATGGCTAACACGTACACCGCTACAAACCCCAAGAAATTAAGTGATAAGTACCTGTCCTACGGGCATAGAGGGAACAATGGAGCACTTCAACACCCAAACTGATACCTGGATTGAATGTTTTAGCCTTTTAGGTCACTCTTCAAATAGCAATCTAATTAAGGAGGCGGCTTCATAGTCGTTACAGAGGAATGTGTAGGGCTGGAGACGTCAATTGCATGCTCATTAATTGTTCGACTACCATAGGTGAGGATTGGGAAACTTTTATGGTAGGTTCCTCAACTTGTAGAGGATCCAAATGATTTACTTTGAAGAGTTTTATTTTGTCCCTTTTTTTTATACTCTTCCAATTATCAACAAATGCAGTTGTGGAGGGTCAATGAATCACCAGCCTTCAATTTTAGAGTGTCTAGTAAGCAATTCATGGAATTGGAAAATCAGGGTGGAGGAAACAAATTAGTGGCAGATTCAGATTCACCTAGCAACTTGAAAACAATTTATATTATAAGGAATGATGATGACCCCAACAGGATTCGCATCAGTGCACCAAGCGAAACTGTTTTTATAGACACTGCTGAAATTGTTTATGTGGTTTAAATCCTGCGAATTCTCACTATATGACCACTTTCTTTCATTAGTGTGTTCAAAGTTCAAGCCAAACGGGAAACAACCCACCTTCCTCTCTCCGTGCTCACGAATGCTATGGAAGAAAAAGATCGCTTTTGTCCCGTGAACTTAGTTCACTGTGTAATGCACGGTGCGAAGATTCGATTTCCTGTAATAGCACGTTCCTCTCTTATTTCTCGTCCTTCTTCCGTGGGCCCCCTTTAAGAGTATTCTTAAGTTCTGCGTTAGTGGTGGGAGGTTCACTAGTCCCAGTAGGTCAAGTCCTAAAAAATAATAATACAGATAACTTTTGTGGTCAATATTGCGCTGAGTGGCTGTGGTAATGGTTCCAGAGTGCATGTATAGCTTGGTGATGTTTCTATACTGTAAGCTTGCTTATCAGGCCATATCGGAGACTCTAGTGATTGCAGACTATGAAGGCTCTAGTTGGCAGGATAGGAACCCTTTACCTTTCTGTCTTCAAAATGACTGTTTTGACTGACAGCGCTATTAAAGGCGAGTTACAAATGGTTATGGCCAGACAGAGCTCCCAAAATCACGCGGCTAACAGATCTACTTTAATCAGCACAAGGACCATCACTGGTAGCAGATTTTAATTAATGGATTGATTGAGCTATAACGGGCGTGCAGGATCACTGGAATACGTATATCACTGAAGACGATTTCAGATCATGCCAGCAATTGGCTTAAATGTGGTCAGAGTTCCGTTCGGTGGTGGATAGGTCATGACCCAACACCATTTGTTGGGGATCTTTCGAAGCGCAAGACAATCGATTACTGTTATTAATATGTAAGGTGAGTGGTGGAATATTGATTAATTATTATTTATATTTAATAAATTTTTAAATTTTTATTATAAAATTAATAAATAATAAATAATTGATAATTTATTTTAAATATCATATCAATTAAGATATTATAACAATTATCTGAATGAAAAAAATTATTACTATTATGAGATTTTACTACAACAGTTCTATAAAAACACAGATGTATATGTAATAATACATCTCATTTGATTAAATTTAAAATGTTATAATATTTAACTGTTAAAAAATTGTTGAGAAATAATAAAAAAAAAAGAGTTAATGTGATGTTTTCTCTTATTTGAATGAAAAAAAAGAAAAAAAAAGAAAAAATTAATTGTGGGATCCAATAAAAAAATTTCTCCACCCTTGTGAAAGAAAATATAAGGAAAAAGAAAGAAAAATGATGTTTTGGAATTACAAACTTGGCTTTTTATATTAATATAGTCAACAAAAAATTATTATTAGAATCATTGAAATGATGTTTTGGAATTACAAACTTGGCTTTTTATATCAATATAATCAACAAAAAATTATTATTAGAATCATACACTTTTGAAATTAATTATCATAATGTAGTTTTTTTTTATGTTAGAAAATTGGTTTTAATGAAAGTAACTTTTTATCGAGTTTAGTTTTTTTAAGAAAAAAAATCATATTGAAAAATTAGTTTCGACTTTTTAACGTGTTTTATTTTTTTTAAAAAAATAATATTAAAAAGTCGGTTTTAATGAAACAAATTTTTAAACATGTATTTTAAAAAAAATTATATTAAAAAGTCAATTTCATTAAAATTAACTTTTTAACATAAAATAAAATAAAATTCTAATAATTAATTTTAAAAGTACATGATTTCAATAATATTTTTTTTTACTATATTAATATAAAAAAACCCTCACAAACTTCTAAAAAATGCTTACATCTCTTATATTATAATAAAGTTATGTAAATATTTTGCACTATTATATTTTTTATTTTTTTCTTATCTAATTAAATAAAAATACTAATATTTTTTATTTTCTTTCTCTCTTTTCCTTTTCAATCAAACATTAACACTGTGTTTGAATTAAGAAAAAAACGAAGGAAATAATACGAGTGGAGACTGGAGAGCCCTGTTTGGATAAGAAAAGAAAACAGAAAAAGAGAGACGGGGGGAAATAACCGTGGGACCCACATAAAAAGTTTTCTTCGGACTTGACAAGAAAACAAGAGAGAGTGAGTGAAAGTTTCCAACTTTACCCCTCTCATTATCTATTCCACTCTAAATTATCTGTTATGCTCTTCTGAAAGTGAAAATAACACAGCAAACCCACGACCGAGGGAGGGGGGAGGGGTGGTGGGGCGATGGGGGAGAGGGATGGCAAGTAGGAGTCTGAGTCAGAGGGGGAGGGAGAAGGGCTGATATGAAAGACTGAGCGGAGAAAGCTGATAAGAGAAGGTGAGTGGGGAGATGGGTGATGGGTGATGGGGGTGATGGGGGCGATGGACAGGTTTTTTTTATTTTTAAATGTTAATACTTAATACAGTAAATTATGTTCATATAAAATATATATAACTTAAAATATAAGTTCTGTTATAATTATTTTATTTTTATTTTTTGACAATTCTACAGTTTCGCTTTTTAGTAAGAATTGTGTTTTATAATTTGGGTACCAATATCAAGGGTCCTCCTTATTGCCCTGTTTAGGTTAGATTTGAATTTTTTTTTAAATTTAATATAAGTTGGGCTCGAGTTATGTTAATTTAGTTTAGTATTAAATAAATTATTATTTTTTAATATATATATATATATTATTTTGATATTTTTTAAAATGTTATACTTAAATCAAATATTATGATTTTATATAATTTTAATTATTATGTCATTTACTTATTATATAATTATTAATTAGATTAAATCTTAACATAAGTAAAAAGTAATAAATACAAATAAATTTATATAAATAGAAAAAAATAAATAAAATATTATATAAAAAATAATGTGTGTATCTTAATCAGATTCACCTAGTCCCGACTTAACCCAAACCCTAATGTGATTGAGTTTAGACTATAAAAATTGACTCAATCAAAACTTTCGACCAAAAATGAGATTATGTTTAACCCGACTTAACTCAACCCAAGAATACTACTACCAATAACAATTTTTAAATTAGTATTTTTTTGAAAATTTTATTTGTTTATATGATTTATAAGAAGTGTGTTTTATAAAATGTAGAATTAAAAATAATATGTTTTTATTCAATTAGATATATAATAAAAGGTATATATGTCATTTTATAAAATTACATTTTCTTTCTTTTTATTTTTCTATACGACTAAGAAAATTGCTATAGTACCCTAATAAGTATTATCTCAAGATAAATTGTCTTATTTATTGACTGTTAGTTTGACATTAAATATTTTAAATTTTATTAATATAAATAACAACTAATGAATACTTGATAACTCATCTTGATTACTAGTATCCTAAAAAGAAAACTAAAATAATGCCCTATAACCAAACAAGAAAATAATCTCATTTTTATACTTTCCTATTTCTTTTTATTTGTTTATATGATTTATAAGAAGTGTGTTTTATAAAATGTAGAATTAAAAATAATATATGCTTTTATTCAATTAGATATATAATAAAGGTATGTATGTCATTTTATAAAATTACATTTTCTTTCTTTTTATTTCTCTATACAACTAAAAGAATTACTATAGTACCCTAATAAGTATTATCTCAAGATAAATTGTCTTATTTATTGACTATTAGTTTGACATTAAATATTTTAAAGTCTATTAATATAAATAACAATTAATGAATACTTGATAACTCACCCTAATTACTAGTATCTTAAAAAAAAAAACTAAAATAATGTCCTATAACCAAACAAGAAAATAATCTTATTTTTCTACTTTCTTATTTCTTTTCATCTAAACATATGAAGGGGAAAAAAACTCTTCTATTTAGCTATTTTTTCTTTTCTTATTTTTTTTCTTTCTTTCTATTTTTTCACTTCATTCAAATAAAGAGAAGGATTTAATTTTAATCCATTGTTACACTGTCATCCAATCATATATTGACACATCATTAAAGTGTTAGACTTTTAAGGTAGTTATTATAATAGTTAAACTATTTTATTGAGTTAGTAATACATATTTAGATAAAAATATTAAAAAAATTTACATTAATAATAAATTAAAATTAAATTCTAAAAGAAAAGAAAATTTTTTTTCTTTATTTTCTTTCTTTGCATTTCTGTTCACATCTAAATAAGGCTCAAACTACATTATTTTTCCTTCACATGGGCACAGTAAAACTAATGAAGGGCTGTTCCGTTACCCAGTACTTCATCTGCCATGGTTATAAATGTCCGAAGACTAATTCTGCATGCAGTTCAAGGTTCACAAAACGGCAACCCTCACAGTGCCAGAAGGGATGGATATCGGGATCAGGGAGATTCATACATACTGGCTGTGGGTTCCAGCCCATTTATTGTAACATAAAGGAGACAAAAGGTGAAACCTATTGTGTCGGTGAAAATGGCTTTTCATTGGACATTAATGCAATGAAGAAAACGGATAAGATTACAGAAAAGTGGATTGCGTGTACACTACAGTTATGAGATGTATTTTATTGGTTCAGCATCACAAAAACAAAGGAGCTAAGGCAAGATAAATAAAAGTATTTGAGGGGAGAAAATAGAATGAGTAAGAGTATTATAAAATGTAAGAAATTTACCGGGTAAATTTTCGGTAATGTTGTCTCTATTATCCATTTATCCGGGATAATTTATCCATGACCACATTTAATGTACCCCTCAGTTTTGTCCGTAAGTTTGTAATTCGTACATGTCTTAAGGCCTTTATGCATTCGAATGCCATTAGATTCGGGTGAGGCTATTACTCCCCTATTGGCACTTTCCATTAATTAACTTCAATTTTAATTTACTAAATTATGTTTTATTAGATACCTCCTCATCTTCTTTTTAAGTGTTATTTTAGTGCAAGACAAAAGAAATAAGAAACACAAATTTAAAATTTAATAATGAGAATTTTTTACTAAACTATCGTTATTCAATTTACAGCAATTAAATACTCTACTTTACCATGTCACATTATCTCTATTAATTCACAAGGATATAAATAAAAAAATAATGATTAATACTTTATTGGTATATATTGGATAATATTTAGCTTTAGTTATTTATTATGCAAATGTAATTACACAGTTTAATAGTTAATTAATTAGCAGTCCACAACAGAATATTAGTTAGGTCGTTAGACAGTTACTTTTTCCTACAGTTCTCTTTTGCAACATATAATCAACTCTTGTAGACCTTTTCCAATCAAGAAATGCCATTACAAAGTTTACAGATTTCTTTCGTTCGCTTTATGGTATCAGAGCTCTCTTCCTGAGAGCTCTGCTGCGCCAACAAAATTCTCACACTTCGTGATTGATTTCCTTGCATTCTCTTCCTGTCCCATGGCGACTGTCACACCTGTGACACAATCAACACCACAAATGGATCCTGTTGAGAATCCATATTATCTTCATCTTGGAGAGAGCCCAGGAGCAATTCTTGTTACTCCACTGCTGGATGGAGCGAATTACCACACTTGGTGCAGAGCTGCGAAAAGAGCTCTACTTTCAAAGAATAAATTTGTATTTGTAGATGGTTCGATTCCGGTTCCTAACACTACGGATCCGAAGTATGGAGCTTGGGTAAGGTGCAACACTATGATCGTTTCTTGGCTCACTCGTTCACTATGCCCAGAAATTGCTCAAAGTGTTTCTTGCTTGGACAATGCACTCGATTTATGGCAAGATTTGAAGGACAAATTCTCCAAGGGAGATCACTTTCGGATATCAGATCTTCTTCAAGAAATTCACTCAATGAAGCAAGGTGAGAGAAGTGTTACCAGCTATTATGCTCATATGAAGACGTTTTGGGAAGAATTAGAAGCGCTAAGACCCACGTCTGCTTGTTCTTGCAACATTAAGTGTACATGTGATTTGGCAAAATGTGTTACTAAATTCAAAGAAAATGAACTTGTTACATGTTTCTTGAAGGGTCTCAATGATACCTTTAGCACTGTCAATAGTCAAATTCTTGCTATAGATCCACTACCACAGTTCAATAAGGCTTTTTCTATGGTATTGCAACAAGAACGACAAATTTTAGGCAAGGATTTAGTTGAGTCCAAGATTCTGTTTAATGCAGTTGATGAGCAGAATCAGAATTGGAAGCAAGGATCCAACTCTCAAGGTAGAGGAGGTAACAATTCTTATAGCAATAATGCTTGTGGTAGAGGACGAGGGAGATCCTTAGGAATAGGAAATAGCACCAAGGTGTGTACATTCTGTGGAAGGGAAAGGCATACTGTCGATACATGCTATTTTAAGCATGGCTTCCCTCCCAACTTCAAGTTCAATAAGCCAAAGACTGCCGTTAATATCAACAATGCAATTTGTATTGAATCTGATAGTTCATATGACCAAGAGGAAACCTTACCTGTTGCAAATTCAAAGGAATCTAGTTCTCTGTTCAGTCCAGAGCAAATAGCTCAAATAGCAGCAATGATCCAGAAAACTTGCCTTGAGACACAAACACATACTGTCAATCAAGAAAGCCATAACACTGTTAATGAGTCATCCACTCATCAACAACCCTCAGGTAATCAAACATGGATCTTAGACACTGGGGCTACAGATCATGTCACACACTCACTTTCATATTTCGTTACTCATAGAAGTATCAAACCCATCTCTGTTAAACTGCCAAATGGAACAGTGACACTTGCTAAGCATGCAGGCACTATTGCCTTTTCTAAAACCTTTCACCTGCACAATGTACTTTACATTCCTGAATTTGAGCACAATCTCATTTCCATTCATCAACTAGCCAATGCTTTAGGTTGCAAATTGATTTTTGACAATTCTTCTTGCATTATACAGGATATCAACGCTTTGAGGACGATTGGGCATGCTGAAGTCCAGGACAACTTATACATACTCACCAAACCATCAAAACCTCTCAGAATTTCTTCATCTTCTGTTAACTCAGTCATTTCTGTACCTTTCTTTGATCTTTGGCACTTTTGGTTAGGTCATCCTTCACATTCTGTTCTTCATACAGTTTGTAAACATTTCCCTTATGTACAATTTGATTCAAATAAAATTTGTGACTATTGTCACTTAGCTAAACAAACACGATTACCTTTTCTTGTTAGCAATAGCAAAACCGATTCTGCTTTTGACTTAATGCATATGGACATTTGGGGTCCTTTAGCAATACAATCCATACATGGCCATAAGTATTTTTTCACTGTAGTGGATGATTTCACTAGGCATACTTGGCTGTTTTTAATGAAATCAAAACATGAAACTATTAGTTTAATTAAAAACTTTGTTCAATTTGTTCAAACTCAGTATAACAGAAAAATCAAAATCATTAGAACTGATAATGGTCTTGAGTTCCTTTCAACTCAATTTTATAATGATACTGGCATTTTACATCAAACTTCCTGTGTGGAAACTCCACAACAAAACTCAATGGTTGAAAGGAAACATAGACACATTTTAAATGTGGCACGGTCTCTTTTGTTTCAGTCACATTTGCCAAAAACCTTTTGAAACTATGCTGTGAGTTATGCCACTCACATCATTAACAGACTTCCAACACCAGTTTTGAAAAACATCTCCCCTTTTGAAAAGTTGTCAGGAAAACCACCCACACTAATGGACCTCAAAGTCTTTGGTAGTTTGTGTTTTGCATCTACTCTCACCCAGCATAGAACCAAGCTTGATCCTAGAGCACGAAAATGTGTGTTTCTAGGCACTAAGCCTGGCACAAAGGGTTACATACTATTTGATCTTCACAACCGAGAAATTTTTGTTTCAAGGAATGTTGTATTCTATGAACACATGTTTCCCTATTCTCCATCCACCACTGCAGCTTCACACCACCAAACTGATCAAACCACAGGATCTCTTAATTTTCTCCTTTATGATCCTTCATCACCACAAATTCCCACAACTAACCATATTCCTTCTCCTAATTCCCCTACAATACATCCTAACATTCCTGTACCCGCACAAATTAACTCCAGCCCTATTACTTCATCACCCAATACCACCAACATTCCAACCCTTAGACGGTCAACTAGGCAGAAAAATCCTCTAGCATATCTCAGTGATTTCCATTGCACCACTTTGACTTCAGCATCTCCCACATCTTCCACAAATGTCAGGTATCCTTTATCCTCAGTTCTATCATACTCTTCTCTGTCACCTTCACACTTGCACCACACTCTTTCTATTTCTTCACACACAGAACCCAAATCTTACAACCAAGCCATTCAATCACCTGAATGGGTCAAAGCTATGCAATCTGAATTATCTGCTATGGAACATAACAGAACATGGTCCTTAACTGATTTGCCACCAGGAAAGAATCCAATTGGCTCCAAATGGGTTTATCGCATTAAGAATAAATCTGATGGCAGTATTGAAAGATTCAAAGCAAGACTTGTGGCCAAGGGTTACACACAAACCGAGGGATTGGACTATCTTGATACATTTGCTCCAGTTGCCAAGTTAACAACAGTTAGACTTCTACTAGCTCTAGCAGCCTCCCAAAATTGGTTGTTAAAGCAACTAGATGTCAACAATGCTTTCCTTCATGGTGACCTTAATGAAGAGGTTTACATGACCATCCCTCAAGGCGTTACATGTGCTAAGCCAAATCAAGCTTGTAGACTTCACAAATCCCTTTAGGGGCTCAAGCAGGCCAGCAAGCAATGGTTTGCCAAACTTTCCAGCTCCTTGTACACTCTTGGTTACAAGCAATCACAACATGACCATTCTCTCTTTACCAAGCACGTTGGTACACATTTCACAGCTCTTTTGGTCTATGTTGATGACCTCATTTTAGCTGGGAACAACAGTTCAGAAATTGACTCAGTAAAGAAGTTCCTTAATGACAAATTTAGAATCAAAGACCTAGGTAATCTCAAATATTTTCTGGGATTGGAGGTGGCTCGATCCTCCAAAGGCATCGTTCTTTGTCAACGCAAATATGCCTTAGACATGCTCTCTGATGCCGGCCTTCTAGCTTCTAAACCTGTCCCAACACCTATGGTGAAGACCACAAAGTTGCAATTGTCCTCATCAACTTCTGAGCAGCATCCTGACCCTGCTTCTTATCGAAAATTGGTTGGTAGACTGCTCTACTTAACCAATACTCGGCCATATATAAGTTTTGCTGTTCAACAATTAAGTCAGTTCATGAGTTCACCTTCTCAAGCACACTTTCAAGCTGCCACTCGAGTCCTAAGGTACATAAAAGGGTCACCCGGACAGGGATTATTCTATCCATGCTCTTCCATGCTTCAGCTCAAAGCCTATGGTGACTCTGATTGGGCAACTTGTTCTGACACACGAAGGTCAATCACAGGTTATTGTGTTTTCCTTGGCAACTCCCTTATTTCGTGGAAAACCAAGAAGCAATCCACAGTCTCACGGTCATCCTCTGAAGCTGAATATCGAGCCCTTGCTGCCACTGTTTGTGAGATCCAATGGTTAACCTACTTGCTTCAAGAGTTTGCTCTCTCTTTCATCAGCCCTGCTTCCTTATATTGTGAGAACCAATCAGGTCGCCACATTGCTGCAAATTCAGTGTTCCATGAGCGCACAAAACACATTGACATTGACTGTCATCTGGTTCTGGAAAAACTTCAAGCTCACCTCTTTCATTTGCTTCCCATCTCCACTACTGAGCAGGCTGCTGATATCCTCACTAAAGCCCTTGACCCTTCACCATTCACATATCTTCTCTCCAAGCTGGGAGTGCTCAACATTCACTCTCCAGCTTATGGGGGGTATTGGATAATATTTAGCTTTAGTTATTTATTATGCAAATGTAATTACACAGTTTAATAGTTAATTAATTAGCAGTCCACAACAGAATATTAGTTAGGTCGTTAGGCAGTTACTTTTTCCTACGGTTCTCTTTTGCAACATATAAGCAACTCTTGTAGACCTTTTCCAATCAAGAAATGCCATTACAAAGTTTACAGATTTCTTTCGTTCGCTTTAGTATATGAGAACGTTACTTGTAATGAATCAATTTTTTTCTTTTAAAATGACACTTAAAATGGATTAGAAGTAATAATTTCTTTTTATTCAAATTAAATATTAATTAATTATACTTTTATTTATCTACTATCATTCTCAATTAATTTCAACTACTCCCATTTATTATTTAGGGGCCTTTAACTCTTCAGCACTTCTTTTTCTTTTAAGAATACCTATCATCCTTTTTTCTTTCTTCTTCACAAATTTGTTACTTAAACTAATCTAGCTATGGAGCAGTAACAAATTAAGAATGAAAACATGAATTTCAATGAAATATATTTTTATAATAGTGAAAATAACTTGGAACTAGAGTTAAATTCTTATATTGACACGCTTTCTTCTGATATAATCTTCCTTTATTTATTCAAATAATTTTCTGTTTTTAATATGAAAGTTACTAGATGTATTTTTCTTATGGCAAAAAAATCTGTTTCATTTGTTTACCAATGATATGTTCGTACTCTTTCTCAATGGCAAGAGATTGTATTGTCGCAACCTCATTGCCTTTCCAAAAGTCAACATTAATTTTTATATGCTATTGAATTTTAGTCCATTTATGAATTGTCTAAGATGTAATTATTAGTTTGTTAAAATAAGAAGCAGCAGTAATGCTTATTGTATCCTTTTATAATTTTTTGTATGAGAAAGAGTTAGGAGGAAAAGCATATAGATTGCTAATGTTTGATGCTAACAATTTTTAAAATTACTTTTTCGAAAATGATGTTTGTCTTTACTTATAAGGTCTTCATTTCAACCTCCCATAGTGTAGATAATTTATAACCAAAAAGGTATAGTTAGCAAGTAAATAGGAAATATTGTATGCTGATAGTTTCTTTTTCTTTTATTTTTTGATAGGCAATACCAAATGTAGAATGTATAGATCATGCTAGTGTTAGAAGTGGCGTTCTCTACATTAAAATTTATATAGGAAAATGAAGCAACTAGTGCTAGTTGCATTCGACCTTATGGCTGCACTATTGTTAAATTCATTTAAAGGTAAAGGAAACAATGAAGAAGAAATAAAAAAGAGCACTAGGTCTTTTTAGAGAATAAAAGGAGTGAAGAGTTAAAAAGTCACCTAAATAATAAGTGGGAGTAGTTAAAATTAATTGAGAGTGTAAATAGATAAATAAAAATATAATTAATTAAGATTTAATATGAATAAAAAAATTATTAATAGACCGTAATTTAAGAAAATTAAATTGAAGTTAATTAATGGAAAATGTGAATAAGCAATTGAGAATGCCAATAACTAAACTCAAGATTCTGTTCTGTGATTGAGATAATGCCTTCTTTTAATTTCTTGAACACTGAGGGTTAGACGCATGCCAAAGTTTACGGTGGCGAAATCTGGCAGTGGAACCGTGACTGGAAAGTACAGAGTGCAACAAAGCAAAACTACCAACGATTTCCTGAGGTCCAAGTGAAGGTATATTCCCGTGCCACTTTTGGATGGGCTTATTGGGCCTACACATGTGAGTCTAACTACTGGAAACTCAAGTGGATGATCCACAACAATTATATCATGTAAAGCTCTAGCTGCCTCTCTTCCATTCGGATGCTGCGTTTTATATTCTCTGCTTTACCTCTTAAATCTTAATCAGTTAAAGATGATCCCAAACATGCAATATATGTTAAAGGGTAATCTTTTGCGCATCTACCTTCAAAATTGCAGAGGTTTATTTCTATATTGGACAAAGAATGAGAGAATGAGAAGGGGTTGCCCCTTAACTAGTCCTGGTATAAGTAACCATACAACGTAAAGAGAGATCTCTCCTAGCAAAAGATGGAAATTAACCTAGATTTTTATTATTAAAAAAAAGAAGAAAGAAATTTCACCAGCATTCATTAGAATATATATATATATATATATATATACACACACATTTTTCTCCCGAGAATCTTGTATTGTAAAATGTAAGATTTAAATGTTTCATGTACTATACATGTGATTTATGTTTATTAGTTTAATAAATAATTAAATAAATGAAAGGGATAAATTTTTATTAAAAGGAAGGGATAATTTTTAAAATAAAGATAACTGTTATTCTGATAGAAGTTAGCAAAATAAAAAAAACAATTTTAACATAAAAACTTAAGAATCCTGTTCCTGCCAATAAGGTTTTCTTCTTCCCTCACCATCAATAATGCAGAAGAAGAGAGAAAGGAAGACAAATGAATAAAAAGTGAGTTTTTAAAGTCTCTCTCACGTTCTTGAAACATATCTCATTATTAAATTTAAATCATGGATAAAGGTAAATTCTTTTACTGAGAATTCATTATGTGAGAATCATAAATTTTAAGATCCTTTATCGAGTATGATAGTTTTTTATTATTGAGAACCCTAAATAACTACATCTTACATATAATTCCTCTTAAATGGCTAAAGGTAAAGCCACAGAAATTAAAATCCCTCAGGACTAAAAAAATCATATGGCTATTGTAACAACCAAAATAAATGAAGGTGATGCAGTACAAAGTTAGAGGAAAATTTAGGAGAGGGGAAATTTTATAAGAAGAGAAAGGTGCATGCTGTTCAAGGATCACAGAATGGCAACGATGACAGTGAGACATGACATGTATACACGGAAGGAGGGATTTGTACATACCTTGCACTGTCAGTCATAGACTTCCGCGCTGCAATGGTTTTTACTTTTGATTATTTTGGCTCTTTATATGCAATAAGTATACAATTAAAATGCTATATATATGACTTATTTTTGCTTTCTTTGAAGATAATTAACAATTTTGGGTTACTTCATTGGCAGATATGCCAACGGAACAAACTTATGAGCAATAGGGTTGAGGGAGTTGTTATCACGATAGGTATAATACTTAGAGTAAATTATTAATTATTTTTTATTTTTTATTTTTATAATAAATATTTAAAAATTTAATTAAATATAAATAATAATTATTAAATATTTAACAACTCACATAAATACTGATATCCTAAAACAAAAAAGATGAATAAATGGAGTCAGTCTGGAAAGCCAGAAGAAGTATTACGGGGCAGCTTATGATGCCGTGAGGAAACACACTTTAAGCTTTTATGTGATCAAGTCAAAGTGTCAAACCCATTACATGCATTGCTGATTCAAAAGTGTTTCTATCGTTCACTGGAGCGAGGCTTCCGCCGAGTAGTCATGGATGTGCATCATTACAATCTTTATTCGGACAAGTTCAACGACAGAACGTGGATTACATAAGAAATCAGAGAGGTTCAGATCTTAGTGGCCTCACCTCAAACAATGGCACACTCAGTTTTGTCGGTTATTAAGTTCCATTCTAAACTATTTGTTGTGGGTGATGGTAAAAATGCTTTTTCTTTTATGGTCAGTTTTGCCTTTTGGCCCTGTGTTGGCACTTGGGTCAGTTGGGTGGTTGGCGGAGGAGTGGACGGTTGGAGCATCTAACAAGGATTACCAGAGATTTGGCGGAGCCCAACTCGTCGTGTATTCTCGTGCCACTTTTGGATGGGCTTACTAGGCCTACACATGAGATGCAAACATAACCATTGGAGCCCCAAGTGGATGATTCAGAACGATTATATAAATATAAAAATTTAAAATCATATTTTAATAAATTATTCAATAAAGTAGTAGTCTCAATTTCAATGGCAGATTCAATAAGCGACCGTGTCATTGGCATGGACATCATTTCTGGCTCCCCTGCGAATCTCACCTTTGAAGTTGGTAGGAAACATCAATTATGGCTCCCGCAATAATATGGAATATCTTCGTCAACACCCACACACTGCTGCCTCAACCTCACCCCTGTTCTGTTCTGTTCTGTTCTGGGTTGTGGGTTCCTTCGTGGGATATTATGGGCTCTACTGAGTTGTTGTCCACTGTTTGTCCTTTTTGCGAGGGTGTTTCTGCTTCATGATTTGCATCTTCGCCAATTATAATGATGGTGACATAATAATAAATAGTCTTTTCTTATTTTTACTGCGAACATAATAAATATAATCAACATCTTCAGTGATGGAATGAACACAAGAAACTGAGAAATGTCCGCTACTCACATTTTGAATTCCCCTTTCTCTACATAATACATCCCAACATCATAATTAGAATTAAACTCAAAATTATAAATTCATAATTTCTTATGCAATTTAAACATTTGAATCTAATCCCAATTATATTATAATTGGAATTATAATTCTAATCTTCAATTACAATTCAGGCACCAAAAAAGAGTTTAAATCTACATGAAAAACGCTTGAATGGGATTGTACAAAAAAAAGGGTTAAAAGGGACAAAAAAAGATCACAAGTGTCCAAAGCCATTAGATTGCATGGGATTTATTAAGCACAAATTTTTTAATATGACACTTATAGATCCAAAGGTAATTATGAAAAAATTAAGTTTAAATTTTTATTTGTGAAGTGTTATTTATATGACAGTACACTATCAATTACTTCAATTAACACAACCAGGAATATTATTAAAAAAAATGTCACACCCAAAGAAAACATTAACTACATACTTAACTAAGCATATATGTAACAGCCTTATTTTGTATACACCGGCAATAGAATTTAAAATTTACCGGGTAGAACGTAGCTCTACTGATATTTTTTTTGACCTTTTTCAGAGAGTTATGGTAATATGATAGATATTCAATCCCCACATCAATGGCGGAACATAAGAGAGGGCGGGGGATGGTAGTTGCTCCTCAAAATTTTGGGTTCTGCCACTAGGTCCAAGCTTAAGTCTAATAGCAACATGCTATCTGGAATAGAGTTTTACATTTCTCAATAACCATGATTAAGAGAAAACTAAGCCATTACTAAAAATCAATATAAAATGACAAATATAAGAAGAAAAAAAGTTGGTGACATCCACTATATATCTCCGTGCCACAGAACTCGACAACGTACACAAGTTATGAGATCAAAGATGTGGCTGGGAAATGGAGGCCTTTGAAATCCCATATCCCCGTGACAGCAAATATGGCAAGTATCCATCTCTTAAGGAAAAACTGCAATTGCTTTGTGCATGTACAGGGTGTCAATTAGAGAATTCTAGATATTTTTTTGATAGATCAGAAAGGTGTCAATTAGAGAATTCTAAGATCTAGAATTCTCTTTTCTTCATCTTAGAGAATTCTAGATTTACTATTACTCTTACAGTTGCCTTTCCAAAATTTTGCCTCAAGTTCGGTAGAGTTTCACATTCTTATTTTTCACTCTTTTTAAGTCTAATAAGACTTCTTTAATTTTATTTTATTTATAAAAAAAATTAACTCATGCATCATGTTTTATCTATTTTTGTTGATAAAAAATTTACAAATTTTATTTTGATGATGATTTAAATTAAATATTAAATAATATTTTTAATTAAAAAAATTAATACAAATTAGCTAAACTCAAAATTACTTCACGTTAGATACGTACTTCTTTACACCACTTGGTTCATTAGTAATCTAAAACTTTTTATATTATTAATGAATCATAAATAAATATTTTTATATTCATAATTAACCTATATATAAATCTTTATTATTTCATGATTTTTCTATCTAAATTCCCAAATATATATAAAAATATAAATTTAAAATTGAAGCGTATTATTTAATAATTATATCCTTCTTTTTGAATTTCTATAAATGCTTTATTTCTTGACACCCTTATTTCTCTTAACCTAAGAAGCATCAATATTTTAAAATATTTGTCGTATCCGTGTTAGATATGTATTTATATTGGATACAGATATTAGATATCAGATACTCTAAATAGTAAATACACTATCAAAACTTATATCCTATATTTTTTATTTTTGAATTTTTCTACTAATATGAGTGTAATATTATAAGAATTTGATAAATTATAATCTTCTATTGTGTTTGTAGTGGCTAATGTTAAAAATAAACATTATTTTTTCTACTTTTCTCCCTTAATCATGAAATGAGCTAACTATTAATTTATTTATGATGTATTTGTTGATTTTATAATTTTTTTTATGTTTTATAAGATAATATTTATAATTTTTGATATATATGTCATGTTGTATCCTATCTTACCTGTATTTTAATTTTCTAAGAAATAACATATCTCTGTTGTTGGATTATTTAATCCTATGTGGACTAGTATAGTCACATTTGCTAAAAGACTTGGATTAATTGAATATCATATTTGTGGAACATATATTGGTTAAGCCCATTTGTGCCCACTTTTGTTATTGGGCTTTTATAAGCACTTAAACCTATTGTGGACTGTGGTGATATGTGAGCCTTGTGTATGGGTTTTCTATGATGGGTAGGTTAACCCATATTGTAAACACAAGGAGAGGCCCCTACTCTCATCCTATATGTATTATGGTTGCCCCATTTAGATCATAAGTTTCAATGCATATAGGGAAAGAGGATAATTTCTCTCATATGCACCAAAATTCCTGATAATATTCTCATGATGCTTCTATTGGAGATATGATTCCTATTCAATATACAGATTCATCGGTAAGCCTAATGACTAATAAAGGTACGCTTTCAACTTACATAATTAACGTGTTTTAAATTCATAGATGATTTTTAATTTAATCTTACATGTGGTATCAGAGTCATCCTATATGAATTTAGGACCCAATTGCATGATAATAATATTTGAACCTAATTTTATTCATGAAACCCAAATTCCCCTTTTATGATTTCATGTAGATAATGTTTCTAATTTAGTTTGGGACCTTGGGGCTTTGGTAGTACTCATTGATATGAATCTTTTGATATAAAGTATGTGTAAATCAGAGATCTGTAGAGGGAGAATTTGACTTTTGACGTTTTAGGTTCAAAATTTATGATATGAATTCAAAATTTCAAATTGGGCTTTTTTAAACATGTGATGATGCATGATTTCTTGATATGTTATTTCTGGGACCTAAAATTTATGTTTGGAAATATTTAATTGGACAATAAATCGTGTTTTGGGGTTGAATTGAACAAAATTCAAATTCGGGTATATATGCGAATTTTTTTTAATTCAATCAGATTGGATCGCGTGATAATGTTTAATCATGATTTTGGAATTTGAAACCTCATGAGATTTTGATTTTTTTTTTAAATACAAAGTTTCCTGATTGCGTGGAATATTGTTTTGTTATTTCCCTAATTATGTGGGATATTGTTATATTATTTTCTGATTTTGTGGGATATTATTTTATTATTTTCTGATTTTGTGGGATAATGCTTTACTTTTTTTGATTATGTAGGATATTATTTTGTTGTTTCCTTAAATAAATATTGTGCTCTAAAAATTTTGATATGAAATTTTTTATGTGTAATTCTCACATAATTTAGAATTGTTTCGTATAGTGTACTCTTTCTCATGAAGCACTGTAACTATTGACTTTTTTTTAGGTGAATTATGTATGCTAAGTAAGTAAAAAGAAAATGTGAGAATTTTAATTATATGTTGTTTTAAGAATGTTTTAGTGTTTTGGAGAATTTTATTGTTTGATATAAATGCATTGTATCATACTTTCTTGGCAAATATTATTTAGATGCCAATAAAAAATTTGTAAATTGTGTCATTGTTGTTATTGTGTATAACTTTTGTAAAAGTTTATTTAAAATAAACTTGCGCACACTAAGACTATTTATTTTATATTGTACACTTTTACCTTCATTGTTACCTTATTGTCATATTAATTTTTTATTAGTTGAACCCATTGAATTTTGTGAAATTTTTTTTATAAAGTTATACTATATTTAAATATGGATAATTTTGAGTATTGACAATCTTAAAGTATTGTGGTTATATTCTGTCAAGATTGATTAGGAGGTCATGAGCACATTATTTTATGCTATGCTATTGCAAATTGAATAAATTATATATACCCATTATTTGTTACATAATTATATTGTGAGAATATTGCTAAAATATTTTTGATATTAGACAAATTTTAAAGCAATAGCAAATGTAATTAAGGTATACTTGTGTGTATTTTCTCATACACTGTATAAATGTGAATTAGAACTCATTTTGTGTAAATTTTGTTACAAATTGTGCTATAACATTTTTTATGAGCATTCTGTTAGTAGACATATAAAAGAGTTAGAACTCATTTTGTGTAAATTTTGTTACAAATTGTGCTATAACATTTTTTATGAGCATTCTATTAGTAGACATATAAAAGAGTTAATTTTGTTACATACTATTGAGCTATTCGGTTACGTTGGCTCTACATACAATGATAGACGACACACTGCTTAAGGTTAGTTGTGAAATTTTTTTTATTGGTGGTCTATTATATAATTGCATAAGTAAATAAATTTATTCTTAAGGTGTTATTCACCATTTGATGCCTAATTTTGAAATATGCAATTATATATAAGAGTGTGACAATTATCTAAAATGATATGGCATGTAAACTTGTTAACTCGATAAGCAGTTTTATTATTATTATAGTAATTTCCTATAATTGTGATCTTACCTATCGTGGGAGTCAATTATAATGAGTTGAGTGCACTTATTATATTTTATGTTACTCTCAGATGTAACTCAATTTTGACACAGAAATATATTTTTGTGTGTTGTTATGTGCATATAATATTGCATAATGTATTGAAACATATATATGATATTTTGTAATTTTTGTGTAAACTGAATTTTGAGAGTCACTATTTTGTGATATTTAAAACCGTTGTGTACATTTTGTATAGTTGTGTCCTCACCTATTGTGGGACTAATCATGACAATGTGTTATTTTGGCAATGATGTGATTGTATTTGCATTAGAGATTATGTTAATAATGTACTTACCCTATTAGTTTGTCTTTATTAATATGATTTTTAATGATTTGTTAAATGCATTAAATGTTATGTTCTTAAAGTTTTCAATATCCTTTCGGTATTAGCTTTAAAGGAATAATTTTTTAATACTGTGGGAGTTGCTTATGCATTGTAATTCGGGACCTTAGGCAGGATTATAATGACATAAGAACTCAATTATAATTGTATGCTCAATCCTATTATGATATATATGAAATATTACTCATTGTCAAGTATTTTGATTGAATGGATAAATTCATTTGTGCATATTTATAAGTGACAATATTATGTAATTAAATGTGTGCATCATCTTGTGAATCTTGACAAATGAGAAAATTGAGCATTTTGTATCAATTCAAAGTTATTTTGTGAACATGTGATTTTGAATGATTTTGCTTTCGCCTATCATGAAGCTAATCAAGATATGTTGTCATGTCAAATGAAATTTATTTTCTCAATTTCATTGGAATGAATTTGCAAATATTATTTGAATTATTTAATTAGTTGACACACCCTATTGGTGTGATATTATTTATTATAATCTGTAGTTTGAAATATTTTTGGATTATATAAGTAATTGACATACCCTATCAGTGTGACACTACTTGACATAATAATTGTGTGATAGAGAAAATATTTTGAATACTTTAGAATGTTCGAACACATTATTTGTGTCTATTTTTTGTATTTATTAATTCAACTATTTTTTCTCTATCAAGTGGGAGAGAATTGTATATTGTAATTCGTGACCCTTAGGCGGGATTGTAAGATACAATGACTCTAGTTCAATTAATTGCCTAGTTAATTGAGCATGAGAAAATTAATGCTTATATAAGCATGCTACAATTTTGGATATGGTTTTCTCTCTTCCTTTTGTGTTTGTCATTGCTTTATTGTTGGGACCTATAGTGAGGATACAGTTAAGTCTCTTAAAGTATATTGCAATATAGTGGACTCCCTATACTTATAGTTATCGTATATTGTTGATGATAAACCTTAATTTTTTATAAGGCAACATGTTGAAGACTTGTTAGCCTAATAAGGTTTTGAAAAGAATAATTTCTTTGACTTTCTAATGTCTTAAATTGTGGTGTTATTGATGTGTAAAATCACCTCCTGAACCTTATTTTTATAATGGGTATTTTTTTGTAACAATTTTTGGATATACAGATAGGTTTTGTATATTATCTGTATGTACTTGGCATTACTATTATTTTGTTAATGCTCAAGTATTGTAATAGTTACTACTTTGTGGTAGTAAATTTAACTTAATGTTACTTCTCATTGGCTTCCTATTTGTAAGAAATGTGATAAACATATTTTATATGCATAATTTAGCACCTCTCATTGGTCTATTTTTATGAAATTATTGCATATATGAAGTGAAAATTGCATAATTCCTCATATATTGGTTATGTTGTTACAAATTGAGCAGAACACCCGAAGGACTATTCAAAGCAGTTGTTGAACCAAAATATCATGAACTTGGATGTTGATATCAGTATAGCTCAAACAGAAGAGAAATGAAGACCTAAACTCAGTGAATTGTGGGTTACATCAAATTCAGGACAAATCAGAAAATTCCTGCTCAAACCTATACTCGGTTATTTGGTGATTTCTCAAGATCTAACCGTTGGATGTAGCTGAAATTTTGATATGTCATGCATGACATAATTCTCTATGACTTTCCTAGAAATGAAGATTTCCAGATTAGCACCGGAAGTGGGTCAAAATTAGGCAACAAGTTGGTGGCTGTCATTTTTGATATAATCTGAGTAGTTTCGGCAAAATGGTCAGATCTCAAGATCCAACCGTTAGATCTGGCTGAATTTTTGACATGTTCTTCACGACTGCATGTGCTACAACTTTCATGAAGAGAAGATTTCCAAATTATGACGGGAGCAATGACGAATTTGATAATCTTCCGAGCTGAAATTTCAACCCATGTGCAAAGAGATTTGACAAAATTGTAATTGAATAGTTCTAGCCTTTGCCTATAAAAGGAAGGCATTTGCCACACTTAAGGGCATCCCATTTCTGAATTCTCTCATTGTAGTTTGAGTTAGGGGTGATACTTTGATAAATTGTGAGATTTATACTTTGATTTCAAGGTTAGATCTTCCAATTTGTTTAAAGGAAATCCCAAAGCTCTTGTAGTTTGTATAATATAATCTTCATCTTATTCAAGTTTCTTCATCTTAATGTCTAGTTAAGGTTCTTCCTAGAGTTAGGGGTGAAGCTTTCATAAATTGTGAGATTTATACTTTGATTTCAAGGTTAGATCTTCCAATTTGTTTAAAGTAAATCCCGAAACTCTAGCCCGTTGTGTTCTTGTTAATACCAACAACCACTTTCATTTCTATCATGCTTTTCACTTGTTCTTTTGTCTCCTTTAATATAATGAGTAGCTAAATTTCTATACTAGGATTGCAATTTGAACTCACACGTAATTTGATTCGTTTATCATATCCAAGAGTAGGTTGATTATCTTGAATTGTTTATCTTACTTGTTCTTAATGCTTTTAATTAATTGGCCATTAATTAAATTGAATTGATAAACCTTAAGCAACTTGACAAAGGGATTTTGATTTTAGATCTAAGTAAGATAACATATGATCTTTGTGCGAAAGCCTTGAGTTTATATAGGATAGACATATACCTATATAACATATGTAACCATTAATGAAATCGGAACTTAATGAATTCTTGATTATTTGATAGACATAGACATATAGTTTATCATTAATTAAGGATATTTCTATTTGACCATCGAAAGAGGCTTATAGATAAATTAAGGATTTCTAGTTAACAATTCAGATAATTAATTGATCTTGGATGGAAGTAAGAGAATCAAGTAAAGTGTGAGGGATAATTGCAATCCTAGGCTTGGTTAATTTGATCATTAAATTCTTCTTCTTGTATACTTTAATTTTTAATCTTTCTTAACACTTCCTCTTATTAAGTTGTTTAAATAAGATTGAGTTTTGTAAACTTTTAATAGATAGTTAAATTTAGAATTAATCCCTGTGGGTTCGACACTTTCTTACTACTATATTACTTGATTTGCGATAACGTATACTTGCGTTCTGATTTACCACATCAAAATGATTAAGAAACAATTATGCTTTTGTATTATTCTAATGTCATGATCCTTAAAACAAATAATCAAATTTGGTTTAATTTGAAATATCATATGGTAAAATCCTTAGATCAAAGTTTCTTTTCTAAAGGTTTCTTAAATGTTATGATGGATGTGGTTTGTTATATAAATGATTTGGTCGATATCTTTTGTGTGTATTTATTATGAGCTCAAATCATCATATAAATCACTTCAATTAATAGAAATTCTTTTTGTTGATAGTGCACAATTTGATATCAATAATATTTGAATTAAACATATTGTACCTATGACATTATTATTCAACAATTTATTTATTTGAGAATAAAGTAAAAGTTTATATGCTTACATTCTATATAGGTTGAATATGTGAAATTGCCTATGGTTGATTGAGTTGAATATCTTTATTGTTGATAAGGAGAAAATGATTTTTTTTAATTATTACTCTTTTTTGGAGTAATTAGTATAAATATGTGAAGTTTGCTGAAATGCCTATTTTGGTTAAGCTTATTAAATGTTTAAGGTCTAAGATTAAAGGTAAATAAATACTTAAGTGCATGCTAAAAGTTTGTATATGACATGATTCAAGCACTTAGGCATTGTAGTTTGATATTGATTAATGTATTGGTTTCTTTGTATTGGTTATAAATGTATGTTGCCATAGGTAAGTGGGAGCGAGCCTTGTTATTAATATATTTTATGCTAGTTGTTTACTAATGACTAGTGTTGCTATTTTTTATTTTATGTGAGACAAGATCTTATATTCAATCGTTTATATTTTGTGAAAGATCTTGGTGATGCCTATTTTGTGTTTTAAGGCATACATATATTTAAAATTTTATTATTATTAATGGATTGTCTTATAAAGCACACATATTCAAAAAAAATTGAAATATGTTAAATTTGTGATCTTTTTGCCCATTAATGTGTAATCCTTTTTTGTTATTATGGGAGTTAGAGATTTTGTGATTGATATATCCTCAATACTGGTTAAAAATAGGTCCTATGTGCTTCCGCTGTTGGTAACTTAGTTATATGATCAAATGTGTATTGTTTATCTATTGTCTATGTTATAACACATGAGTGATCCTGAGTGAGCTGTTGTAAACTTGCAAATAATCCAATAATACGTGTAAGGTATTATGAATTTTGATCTCATTCACAAGTGATCAAATCACTTTAAGTGAATTTTGGTATAAGTTACCCATTTGAGAAAATCCTTCAAGGATTTATATTTGCGGTGACAAAGAGGAGTTGATCTATTCCTAAGTGTCAAGTGAATACTTGTAATCTCCTTAATTGTGGAGGCAGAATATGTGGATGGTAATGAAGCCAATTTTGTGAGACTCTGTGATTATCTAATTGTTTTTTGTTAGGCTTCATATTGTTTCTGATTTACAACCACATTTTGATGACTCTGCAATAATGTATTCCTCTCTGTTTCGTACTTGTGTTGTTGGAGATAAATATTGTGAGTCTCAGACTCAATTTAAATAATTTTATTACAGAGTTAAATTTTATCCCACTGATAAATATTTTATCATTAGAATATTTTGAAACTTATGTGACTCTAATAAGATTAGTTATGTTTTGATATGTTGGATTAGTGGGAGTGTTCACAATTGTTATTATGTTGTCTCGAGACTTATTGAAACTTTTGTTGCCATATGTTATTATTATGTGCGCACTTTTGTGATAATATGACTTATTGTTGGAGACATTTGGACCTAGTCTCATTTTATTGTACTGAGATAATTTTGTTGAATCTCAAAAGGCATCTTGGGCGGATGCTAGAATCATTTTGTTGGGAATTGCACATGATCACATTTTTGGCATGCATTTAGATGTGCTTTCCATATAACTTATTGTTTGAGACATTTTGGACCCAGTCTTATTTTATTTTGTTGAGATAATTTTGTTGAATCTCAGAAAGCATATTGGGTGGATGCTAGAGCCATTTTGTTGGGAATTGCACATGATTACATTTTTTGCATGCATTTTGATGTGCTTTCCCTATGACTTATTGTTGGAGACATTTTAGACCTAGTCTCATTTTGTTGTGCTGAGATCATTTTGTTGAATCTCAGAAGACATCTTGGGCAGATGTTAAGGTCATTTTGTTGGGAATTAAACGTAATCACACTTTTGGTATGTATTTTGATGTGTTTTTCCTTTGACACACATTCCACTTTATGTAAGGTCAGAAGGATTTGAGTATCTTACATGTATGATATCAGTATTCCTATCGAATATGATTTTCTGTATTTTAAGGTACTTGTAATCCTTTTTGGACCAATAGTTGAGAGTGCTTGCTCATAATTGACATTCTTTGTGGCCACATTAATCTGAGATATTGTTCATTTAAAAATTTTTGTCTATGCTGTCCAAGTAGAAGATTGTTAGATTATTTAATCCTATGTGGACTAGCATAGTCACATTTGCTAAAAGATTTGGATTAATTGAATGTCATATTTATGGAGCATATATTGATTAAGTCCATTTGTGATCACTTTTGTTATTGGGCTTTTATAAGCACTTAAACTTATTTTGTACTGTGGTGATATGTGAGCTTTGTGTATGAGTTTTCTATGATGGGTAGGTTAACCTATATTATAAACACAAAGAGAGGCCCCTACTCTCATCCTATATGTATTATGGTTGCCCCATTGACATCATAAGTTTCAATGTATATAGGGAAAGAGGGTAGTTTTTCTCCTATGTACCAGAATTCCTAATAATCTTCTCATGATGCTTCTCTTGAAGAAATGAATTTCTATTCAATATACAAATTTATTGGCCTAATGACTAATAAAGATACGCTTTGTACCTTACATAATTAACGTGTTCTAAATTCATATATTATTTTTAATTTAATCTTACATATGTGTCATACTAGTGTCATATCCATATCCAGACATCATAGCTCTTAACTTTTGTTCATCTTACTTTCTCCGCAGCTCCCTCAGGCCTAGTTCTTTACAGCAAGCGTTCCTTCCTTTGTTTTCGAAGTATTCCAACCTGTTGCTGTATGTAGATACGAGCATTAGCAACTAGGAAATAATTCAATTCGATTATAGAATTCCACTTTCAAATCATCAAATCAGCAACATCGCATGGGTTCTCCGAACTTTTCCAGCCATTTCCACTAGACATTGATGTCAAACTTGGCAAAACCAACCAATAAGACATGCTAAGAATTTATTGATTATGGACAATGTATATCATGTATGATGACTAAGAACCAACTTCATTACCCACTTTAAGGTCAGGATCTATTATATAGAAAACCACAAAAAAAGAAGAAGCAATTCTTAGCATATTTGAAGGGAAATATGATACTCCACACTCAGGTCTATTACAATTCAGGAACTACCGTGTAAAAGGGCTTCCTATTTAACTCGTTTGAATGCATTTTGAAGTCAAGTCTAAGTAGAGCTGTTCCTTTTCTTCTAAGGTGCCGTTTATGGTTGGTGCCTATTTAGGTGTTATTAATTAGTGTGTTAATGTAAACAGAAATGAGAACGTCATCAAAGGAGTCCATTTAGGGAATTATATTGTTTTGTTGGTATCCCCATAGAAAAGTAAAAGGAAATACATTAATTAAGGCAACCATTAAAAAAAATGCTTTGACAATGACCGATTACCTATTAGAATACTACACCTGCTGTAATATAATTGACGCGAATGATGTTGATGGGTCCATCTCATGACGACACCACATACCTATCTTGGGTGCTTGGCTTATCAATAATTCAATATTATACTTTTCATTTTCTGTTCCACTTTTATAGTAGAATTAACCAAATAAAAAAAGCACCCAATAATTGAGACCAAGAGGCCAATAATTATTGCCGAAAATGTAAAATAAAACTTTTAAATATAAAGGAAAAAGTATTTTGAATTAGGAGGAAAGATGCTGAACAAAATACATAAAATAATGAGTAGTATCCTTAATTATATTCCATACAAATGACTATGTGATTGTATTTAAATTTAACCAATCTCACATTCAATTCTAATGGAATGAATTAAATTAAAATATAATAACACAATAATTTGTGTGAAGTATATTATTTTGAAAATAATCAAACCATCCATTGCAGGCAAGTAGACCAATTCATACTTCAACCTCTTATGAGAAAGACAGATAATAGACCATGAATTATATTAAATTTGTTTATGATAAAAATATAAAATAAAAATATTAGAAATTAATTATTAGTTAAGATGCATTTTATCTCCAAAATTGTCAAGATAATAAATTTATATAAATATATTAAGAGATTATACAAAATTTAAATTGTTTAAAAAATTAAAGTTTTTAATTATTGTTTAGTATCATAAAAAATTGTGAGAAATAAAATAAAATAAAAACCTATATATATATATATTAAAAAAAGTTCTGTGTCTGAATTTGTACTATAAACTATAAAAGGATTAAGTGTCCCTGCAATGTGGGGTACGTAAAACGACAAACAAGATGAGTAGCTGCCAGGCATTGGGTAAACGCGCAGTAATAGGTGTCAATTTGTAGTTTGATTGCGGTCATTGCGATAGGCCATGCTGTGTTATGCACCATTCACTCAATCATGCCCTGTTGCTGGAAACTCTATTTCGTCCACATTCCTCGATCATACTTACCACCGGCACTTGGGTTGGGTCCTACTCTTCCTGCTTTTTCATTCTCTTTTTTCTCTTGCACTGCCCTATGCCAAACCTAGCATAAACCTCTTCATGGTAACACAATGGCCCTATTGTTCCTCAGCACTTCACCAGTGCCCTTTAATTTCTTCTTTTCTTTTACTTTCATATAAACAAAAATGAAACACATATTGAAACAATTTATCCTGTTTTCTTTTCTTTTTGTAACACTAAACTAGAGATATAATAATAAAAATGACAGTCAAATTTTATTGAACTTTTCTTTGGTACATAACTTCATTGGGTTATTTGGGTGTTGGCTCTTATTATTATCTTGCGTTTGTAAGTATTAGAAGACAGTAATTATAAAATAACCTACAAAGATATTATAGTTGCAATCTAAAAGCCCTCTATTAAAAAAATCATACTCGAAATATAACAGAAAGTTAAAAGAACATTAATTTCCTCATTGAAATTTCATTAAATAATAATTTTTAACGGAGCGTAAAAGCATGAGGTTTAAATATCACCCAACACTATATTCGGCATGTATAAAATATATACACATCTCCAATACCACTGCTCGAATATGTCGTTTGATTTGAGCAAGGAAAAAGAAGAAAATAACACCTTCTGTAAAATTCTTTTAAACTCTTGCTACTTCGTACTATGGAGAGTAACCGCAATCACTATCAAAAGGTTACAGTGTGTAATATAATATAATGTAAGTAACCTCGATCATTGTCTATTGGCTAATCCTTTGAAATGAAAATCTTCCTCAAGTTTACTCCTTTATCTTTCTCTCTCGCCCTTGGCTGTTGGTTTTACTTTTCTTTTTCCCTCTTAAACATAATGCCAGCCGTCTAGAAGGTAATTGGGCATTCATTAACATGGAATTAAAATTTGACAAGTGACACTTAATTAATTTGGCCCAATAACATAGCATTTGTTAATGAGTATTTTCAGAACACTGATTAAAATTAAATAACTAAAAATTTTATTAAAAAATATTAAATATTTCTTAAAAAATACCCAAATGAAACTAGCAGTACCCACCTCGATAATATTAATAGTGTATCAAGAGGGAATAGTCAAAGAGTCAATTCGATGAGAATGCCAATATCTCGATTTCATAGAACATCTACCTACGTCCAATCAAATATATCTAACTTTCATTTTCAAGTTTATAAAAAATTAACTGATTTTTAGGTATAGAACGAAACGAAACATAAGTGAGTGAGGTCCAATTACATTAGTGTAACCGGCAAATCTGACAAGAACAAGGTATAGAAATGGATGAACTTGTAAACTAAGCTTGTTTTGACACCCACCCCAAAATATTCACATATCCCATATTAGTTTAATAAAATAAATTTAAATAATTAGTTATTTTCTAATAATTATATACTATATTAAACTCACACACTTTATATTACATATATAATGTTATAAATTTTAATTGCGTAAAAATACCCACTCACAAATAAAATATCATTATTAATACTAGAGATTATTTTAGTATATATATTTTTTTTAGAGTATCGATACTTAGAATAAATTATTTAATATTTATTAATTATTATTTATATTTAATAGGCTTTTTACAATATTTTTTTAATTTTTTACTCATTCTTAAATATTAAAAATATTATGAAATTGCCAATAAATTTGTTTAATTGTACTAGCAATTGTTATTGATAGACGAGTTATAAGGACTATTATAAATTCTCTTTGAAACGCGTGACATGTAGTGACTTAAAACTAAAGTAACATTTCTCCTTCTTCCTACTTTTTTGTACAAAAAAAAATTACAATAATTAAAGATCACATCTTTTATTCTCTTTTTACAATCTTTACTTAATTCTTAATTTTAAATTAGTAAAGTTTTAAAACTATCGAAACAAAATATCTTTCCATGGAAGGCGTGAATATTATATTATTAGTACTAATAATAGTAAGACTCCAAAATGGTATATTCCCATCATTTGGCAAGAAATCTCAGGTTTCTCTTTCTTGTGCTCTATTGATGGGGGTGAGAAAGAAGATGCGTGACGTGGGCAAGATGTACTTCATGTCCGCAAGCAACGGCCCAGATTCGCTGTGAGTGTTGACACGTCCCGTTTATCTTCCACGCCCAGTTCCCACCTTCCATTCTCACTCTTTCACACTGTGTGTTTGTGTGAACTAAACTCCACTCGATCCGTCGCCGAACTCTCTCTCTGTATTTGGATTTTGAAGTGGTGTTGCTATCTATATCTCTATGAATTGTTTCTGACACACAACACAGGAGGAGCAGGAGGAATATGTTGCTTGGAAAGCGTCCTCGGCCACCGATTATGAGAAGAACAACGAGCATGAGCGGCGGTATGGCCGTGGACATGCAGGTAAGCAACTTGGAAGCCCATGAGGAACTAGTGTCTGATCCACTGCACCTACAGGATATCATCAAAGATCCGCATCCACATGCGATGGCCATGGGGCCAGACGATGGATCGGTGGCTGATCAGGCCAAAAATGTTTTTGGGGCCAAAGGATATGAATATGATGAGCGTTTATTGGGGATGGTCATGTCCCCTTCCCCCACAAATAATCATCTTCAAAACCAAACAAGCAACTCCGCACATGTCATACACACTGCTCACTTTCTCCGGACTTGTGGCCTCTGTAAATGTCGTTTGGCACCTGGTCGAGACATCTACATGTATAGGTATATATGTTATGAATTACTATCATGTATTTATCCTTATTAGGTTCATTGGGTTCATAGTTTTTTTTTTTCCTTTTGCTCGTCTTTCTCTCTATATCGTTTATATTCTTTTGACTTTAGAGGATCTAGTTAATTAGATAGTTAATTAGAGTAACTTGGTTTCCTGATTGAAACAAAATCAATAATTACAGGGGGGATACAGCATTTTGCAGTTTGGAGTGTAGGGCGCAGCAGATGAAACAAGACCAGAGAAAAGAAAAGTGGAAGGTGGCCTCCAACAAAGTAGACCACCGCGCATCACCACCCACTGCCACCGCCACCGCCAAGGCTTCCACTAAAGGCGAAACGATAGGTGCTGCTTGCACTTGAAGGGTAGGACACTTGCACAATGAAAAACAAATATTTGCAAGAGAAAATAAAGAAAAAAGGTCTCGCTAGCTAGCTCATGCCTCATGCACATCTATCATCATGCTCCACGGCTCTTTCACACCTGCACTAGTGTTTCTTATTAACATAATTCTGCTGGAAAATTGTACAAAAGGCATGGTTGCTGTATTCCGTATGCGAATGTGAATCATTGAATCTAAATTTTCCCACATATCTATATATGTTATCATATGCACGACCTTTCCTTCTTCTACCCCTTTTTCAACCTTCATTATTCCACTACAATATTAGCTAGGTTTTAAAGTCACAACTGCCCCTTCTTCCAACGCTCTCCGCCTGTTAAAACTAAAACAAGAATTAATATATCTTGTTTCTGCTTTGTGATATTTGCAAATGAAAGCAAAGAATTCTTAGTATTGTTGAATAAAGAAAAAGCATATACTACCAATTTAAAGTGCTTCCGTTTATATGTAGCTTATACAAGCAAATATGGTATAGATATTAATAATTCTAGAAGAAAATTGATTATTATTTCATACTCATGCCCAATTTACTCAAACCAATATCAGTATTACAAGTAATAATAGAATATATTTAAAGCCCAGCTTCTTCGGTCTTATGCTCTGTAGTTTGAACTTTCTGTAGTGAGAATTTGATAACCAGACACACCTGATACTAATAGAAGCTACACTTTCCACCCAAACAATAATTAATTAGTATTTTTATGCACTTTTAATAATAAATTATTCAATCATAAAGTATGCGATTATTTTAGTGTTGCAAAAACTATTAAGTATCTTGCAGACTAGTGCTATTAAGATAACAGATAAGAAGTATTTAATATCTTTTATTAAATTTTTTTAATTATTTGAAAAGATATTAAATAATTTTTTAATTTTCATAACATTAAATGTTTTTAATTTTTATTAAATATTTTTTATTTAAATTATTTAAAATACTCTTAGGAGACTCGTTTGCAAAAGCCAAACTATAATACTGTCTCTGCTTCCCATTCCTCTAAAAATCACACACCATTAATACATATTTATTTGTTTTATGACGTACTACGTTAATATTAGTCTAAACTTACGTTACTTTTCTTGCAAAGTGGTAAGCGTAATAGAAAGGCAGCTGACAAAATTAAATGCAACAAAACTAAAACAAATGTTGGACCCACCTTAAAATCGTAAAAGACATGGAAACGAGCTACAAAACAAAAAATAAGAATCTGCAACTTTAGTCTATTTATTCCAATACTTTATCGACCTCTCAGTGAATGGTAGATCTGAGGGACACGCAACCAAATTGAAGGAAGCATCCATCACTTTAAACATATTATTTCAAGGTTGATTATTGAAATAGTATATATGAAAAAAATATAATTAAGAAAAATTCTTATTTCTATGTCTAATTGTATCTACCTTGATTTACATAATAAAAAGAATTATAAGAAGCAAGCATGCACATCTCATCCCCTTTTATGTTTCCTACCAAAAATAATTAAAAAGTTTAATTGAGGAAAGGAATGATATGAAATTATGAACGAATGACTGAATGAGACTTGATGGCACATCAACTCATCACCCTATAAAGATCGACGTGGGAACTTCGTTAGGTGATATCAAGTAGCACTCTCTTTCTCTTCTCTCTTGAACTGCTTTTTTGTGCCATCGTTTTTGCTTCTCCCGTGATGTTTGATTTGGAGCCCTCAAATGTGGTCGTTTGCGTTTTGGAATTGCTGTGGTCCCCCTAATCCATCTTCTAATAGTTATTACTTCTTGGTTTTGATATATTCCTGACTCCACCCTCCACTGATGTAAACTACTGTAGTCTCAATCTCAAAACTGTTCCCGGTCCATATGCATGCACTTTGTATGTTTATTTAAATGAAAAATTAATTAATTTAGTTCCTGATGGCAATGGAAGCCCTGAAAGCCCAAAGAAATTAAGTTCATGTTGGCGATGGAGGTTGCCAGTGGTTGGAACTTTGAAATTTAGAGTACAGCTAGAGAGTGGGACAAGAGATTCCCAATTATCATATTAATATTATAACTGAAACGGACTGAATTGGGGTTTTGTGGCGAAAGCCATGGCCGTGGCCCGTGGGGCTCCTTGAAACACATAAAGTCATAGCTCTTTTTAATTTGTCACATCACACTGGGACCACGTACACTCACTTCAATTGGCCATCGTCTCTATGACTGTGTACATAGCTCCGTTTCAATAGGTACGCCCCATATGGTTTTGTTCATTGAGATGATCGAGTTTGCCTGCATCAATAATGCAGTGCGGATACTTAATGCAGATTCAGTCAGTAATTTTCTTTTTCATTTTTTTTCCCTGGAAAGTGAAAAAGGTTTGATTGTGAGACGCACTAGGTGCGGTAATAAATTGAGCAGGTCAATTTTGAGTTCACTTTTTGTGAGGCCCACAACAAGGATATACCTAGTTCAAAAACCCCATGATCTGAGTTTAAACTGGGGTCCAATCATCTGATACTAGAATCAGACACAATCACATAATATTCAGGTAATTGCGGGATCCGAATTTTCAACATCCGTTGAGATTGTCTTTGGATTGTTTATTGATATCTATGTATCTTATCGTACTGTTACAATTGAAAGAGGATTTCTGTGAGAACCAATTTAGATTTGCCTCCCAGATTCAATTGTTAAGAGAAAACTGTGGACTGTTCATGTCACATTTTAATATTAACAATCCAGAGGCTATGCATCAATGGAAATACCATACAGTTCCTTACTAATTGATAGTTACAAGGCAACATCGATACATTATAAATAAATTTACAAAGAAAAAACTGTCCAAAGCTTCAAACATGCATAATGTTATTGGAGAGAGGAAAATGATTCTTTAGTCTCCAACAATTGGTCCGTGACAAAGTAAATTAAAATAAGTGAATCTTTTGACGCAGTCGGTTTCTTTTATTTATTTCATTTTTCATCCTTCTGTGTTGCTAATTGCGATTGTGTTTCAGAAACTAAAATATGAATGTAAAGCTCTTGGCATTTTCTGAATTCGGACAACAAAAGTTTCATTTTGCTGGGAATCGGGGCGTCAGTTTCAAGGATTGAGATTTTAAAAGGTCTCTTGCAAACTACCCTCCCCGGTACCCACCCAGGTTCAATACAGTCCGTTTTCGACCTCGGGAACAATTTTCTTACCTAAAATTTTTATCTCTCTACACAAATGATAGATATTTTATACAGTTTAACAGTTATGTGAGAGATAATCTTAGTCCCACCAAAATTAATGTATCTAAAAGACAAAAATATCAATTCCTGCTTGTCTTTTCTTTCCTCTTGGACTTGGGCATATTGTTGGACCGAAATCATTCTAATAACGCGTAACGCCAAAGGCCAATGGACCCCTGCTAAACTTTTGGACCTGTAACAGGTCACCAGGTAATTTTGCAAGTCTGATTTCTTTAGGGGGTCCACAAGCACTAATCCAATAACGTCTGAAACTTGCTCGGGTTGCAGAAAAAAAATATTTTATGGAGATGCGAGGTATCCATAGCAAATAGCAAGTATATAATGCTTAAAATAAAATAAGGAAGATAGAGTTAAAGAAGCATAAGACATAAAGTTTATAAAGCTTTTCCTAGCTTCACCCAGCTAACACCACTAGTTTTGCTAGCTTCCCTAGCAACTTTTGTTGCTCTAACCTCGGACGCAACTTAGAGTAATAAACAATGCTTCCTTTACAACTAGATTCTGAAGAGCACGAAGCCTTCCATTTGTACAGATAAACTCCTTGCTAAAATACGAAGCAAAGTTTGGCACAAAATCTCTTCACTTTCATGGAGATATGACAAATTGGAGCTCTTGGAGTACAATGAATTGAATAGTAACCTCGAATGCACAAAGTATCAAGATGATGCCTTTCCACGTTGATTCCCTACTCATTTCAGTTTCCAATTATTATTTTATTTTGATAATTTTAAAAATATATTAGTAATATAATGTTTAAATTGTGATACAAAAATTTTATTAAAATTAAGTAATAAATTATTAGCGAGCAAAAACGTATACCATTGTTGTTACAATAGGGTTTAAAGTGAATCCATTCCTTAACAAAATATCAGAAAATTGTCCACCAGTGAACTAGTAACTACCCATCACCAACATGATAGAAAGGATGTCCATGTGATGCCTTATAAATGGTCCAATTATTATGGACTCGTACGGTAAAGGGAACAGAAGCATTATGGATAATTTGAGTTCTATACGTTTTGGGTTTTGGGAGTAGTGATTAGTAATGTTGAAACAAGGGGAAGAGCCATAATGATGTCTCCAAGTATTATTGTTGTTCGTACGACGTGGCTTACTTCACTAAATAATTCAGCTCTGGTATGGCTGATTACGAAATGTTATTTTTATATCTTGCCAATATTACTGGAAAACCATAGGCATCCTTACTTTAGCGGCATGCCGACAGATACTACATCCCAGAATTAAGTGTAACAATTTGAATGGAGCCAATGAGATAAACTTAAAACAAGGGGTAAAGGAGTGGATGCATATATAATTCCTCAGATGATTTATTAAAATTCCAGGATTGTAACAATGTAACATTATATAGATAGAGCTCTGATTATTAACGGCCCTCCATCATTAGATATCATAGCCAGGAAGCCAGCCAGAATATATATATATATTGAGGTATATTAAGTGAGAGAATAATTTATTATGAGAGTGAGATGAGCAATTCTTCATCATTGTATTATGCATGTCATTGTTGAAAATCGGAGATCTAGCATATCTTCACATTAATATGATATTGTTTACTTTGGGCTTAAACCATCATGGATTTACTTTTAAACATCACCCAAAAGGCTTCATACCATTGAAGATATTTTTTATGTTTATAAATTCATGATCCTCCCCTTATTTAGGCAATGTGGGACTATGTTTGCACCTCAACAGTCATGTCATGTATGGTCAAAGATTAGAACATAAAGTCATATGAATATATATATATATATTTGGTAGTCCAATTATTAGTGACATCAATTTAATCCTTAGATCAATGATAATTAATGTCATTAGTTGTGTTCTTCAAGGACTAATTTGATGTCATTTTAAGGATTAATTTAATGATAAAAATGTAACATTAAATGATTAGTTTAATGTCAATTATTTTTTTAGAAGATCAATTTGATATATTTATAAATTGATGACTAATATGGTATGGGATATATGTTTGAAATACTAAAATGTACATTTACTCTATACATATAACAATGGGAAACGTTGAACCCTGCCCCAATAGATAATCTCAAATGGTTCCCTTCTAAATAACAGTCAATATCAGGAGTTTTCTTGTTGCACTGTGCATACCAACGTTTTATAATTATATATGCTACTTGCTTCTTCCAGGGCTGAATGAAACCACATACGGGATACACAGAAGTTTCTTGTTCATTTAACTTATCACCCCTCTTCAAGAAGTTAGTCTGAGAGAAGGCAAGATAATGCATCAATACCAATTGATGGACAACATGAAATGAAACCAATTGCTCAAAGGGAAACCTTGGCTTGAAAGAAGTCCGAAGAGTTCATTATCACCGCACGGCGCAATTAATTTCCAGGTAAGTAGGGTACAAGGCATAAGCTCTAAGCACCAAATTTTGCGACTGCAGTCTAAAATTTCAGAATGAGTCCAGCCAAGTGCCTAGAATCTAAAGTGATGACGATGGTGGTGCTTGCAGGCCTGCAACACATGGAGTTTTTCTTTAGTTTAAATGAAAGGTGATTGGGCGACTCATAGCCAGTGATAATTGGCTTGGAGGCTCAATATTTGATATTATCGTTGTGAAGAAGAACTACTGCGCATTATTATTAGAATCCTTTGTAATCTAATCTATGGTTCTGGAGATTTTAGAGATTACTTAGACCGTTAGACGTTATATGGTGTGTATTGGGGCTCGCCTCTCCAAAATACAGAAAAGGGAAAAGGGAAGGACTATAAAAACATCAATTAAGCACAAAATACACAATTATTTTTAACATGTACTTAGAAAACAAAATATGCCCTGCTCTCAAATAAGCACGCAGGAGCAAAGACAGTCAAAATATTACATTTGTGAAATCATCAGCAAACACATTCTTAACAGAAAAGAGGGGGAAAGGGATAAGTTTTCTGAACATTCAGCTAGATTATCCCAACTACTACTCTTTCCCAAGCTTCACTTGTACTCCAGAATCATGTTATTCTCAGGAGCCAATCCAACACAAGCTCTCAGGATGTTTTCCAGCATAGCTCGCTGCTTTGACAATGCATTCACCACTGGTGTACCCGGTGGGACCTGGGAAATGTCATCTCGTGAGTCAACTCACCAACTTTTGAGAAAAATAAAAGTAATATTGGGGGCGAAAAAAAAGAGAAAAATCATTGAACAATGATGATTTAACATTATAAAGGGAGCAGTTGTACCTCAATACTAAACTTACTGGATATGTTTCTCAAAACTTAAGCTTAATTTCTATATGAAAATAAGCATGTGCATATATAAGCCACATTGAGTCAGTAAGATTGGACTCACCAGAGGGGCCTTCGTCAGATAACTGAGGATGGTCGCAACCGGGTGGAATGAGTGAAACTTGCCCTGCAAGAACCACAATGCAGTTTGCCTCAGAACGCTGAAAATAATACAAGGACTTGTAAATTTAAGCAATGAAATGATTAAGAATGCATACAGACCTCTGCTTCAGCTTTAAACTGGATTCGAGTGCTAAGCTCAGCAAGAAGGACCAAGTCCAAGATAATAGGAGCAGCTAATAGGGAATCCTCGCATGTGTTGTGCAACACGATTGTGTTCTTTCCGCCCATGAATATCTCTGAAGTGTACTCATCCATGGCTCTCTTGCTGTCCGCCACGTAAGGCACATACTGCAAACGCAATAAACCAGAGAGAATAAAAGACCCGAAAAGAGAAAGAAACAGAGATAGGTGGGTGAAACAAAAAATTACCTTAATAACGACGACATGGTCTGGATGTTCGCCAGGCCCATAGAGGATGGCATTGCTGTTGACCATATCGTCAACAACGTTGCTCTTGGAGATTTCCTTAGAGCGAAAGGTTTGTGGGGCTGAGAGATTCATACCATCATTGTTTCCCAGATGGTTGTAACTTACTATTGATGTTGGCTGTCAGTCATCAACAAGACTCTTCTAAAAAATCAATTCACTTATCCTTTTTTGCCAAATAAAATGAGCATAATGCATACAAACAAAGGATAGGCTCATAGGTTGTCTTACATAAAAGTAACACACATGATATGACATGAATATAAAAGCAAATGTACCTTAATACCAGCCCCCACAAGGAAATCCACCAACACAGATTTCATTTTGGTCTGACCACTCTTGAAGTCATCTCCACCAATCAAACTGTTCCTCTTAATGGCAAGATCAATCAGCCCTAATGACAAAACAAGTTAACAAATTTATTTTAAAATTTAGAACGCTCACAAGCCTGCTTGCATAAATAATTATGTGAAAGAGATAGTTGATAAAAAAAAATAAAAACTGCAAGCAACAAACCTGGGACAAAAGTGTTCTGAGGGCTTCCATTGATGAAAGGAATATTTTCCATAACACAAGCCAAGGCATACAAGGTGGAAGGAGAAATCTCGGCCTCGTTCCTGTCCACGGCAGCCAAGAGGTTTTCCATGGTGTCGTTGAGTCCCACAACGACATTACTATACCTTTCTGTGTTGGCAGTCCACAGGACAACGACCTTGTCCACCTTGCTGGCTTCCTTAAATTCCCTGAATTCACATCAATAGGGGAAAAGATTCTGTAAGTTCGAAGCTGAATAGGGTACTGGTATATAAGCCATCAAGCATATGTATTGACGTTGTACTCACTTAATGTCTTTGATGATTTGTTGAATTTGTTCTTTCTTTGTGCCCTTGATCACGTTGTTGGCGCGGTCTTCTTGGTTGGCAGCAATGAAATCCGGGTCAAAGATTCCAGGGAGTGGAACCATGGATTCCATGTAAGGCCTCAACTGCTTCTGCAGATCGATGTCAAAGACCTTGGCCCTGGCCATGGCATCAGCCAGGTTCATGTCACTGATATCCCATCCTCCAAAGACAATGTCATCAGGGTTGACCTGCATATAGATTTAAGACTAAAAGGGGTCAAATTTATGAGATAGTTCAAAACATCTTGGACTATAATTTAACATTTTTTTTCCTCACATTAGAAATTGTAATCAAAACTTCAATCAAATTCAAACCTCTTACACTGAGACAATTAATTAATTAGTTAAAATAAAGAGGTTGAAAAAAGGGAGGTAGCCCTGGGTGGGATTGGGAAAGGGTTATGGATGACGATGAGATCGAATACCATTGGAAGGAGGCTCTTGAATGGGGCATAGATTTCCTCTCCTTGGAAAGACCCCACTCGGATAGCGGAGGCTTGGGTCAGGGAGCCAAAGTAATTGGCTTGTTGAATCTTGTCCTTTGTTGCCCATGAAATACCCCTGATAATCATAAATACAACGACCCATAATTGTTAGGATACTTTTCTTTTCGATACTGTACCAAAAAAATTGGTAGGAAGACGAAACTCACTCTCGGTTGGCAATAACACCTCCGGTGAGGGATGAGCCGTTGTTTCCACCCCACCCCACAAGCATTACCCTGACAATAAAAAAAAAATCCCAAATCAATAAATCAGAAAATGAACATAAAAACGCCTTTTCGATTTTGATTCAAAATAGGGGAAACGAAAAAGTGGGAGGATTTGGGAGCTAACCCCAATTTAGGAACATGGGTGTTGGTTTTAAATTCGTATTTGACGGTCTTGGGCTTGACAATCCACTGATAAGTGCCATTTCTGTTCTCATGAACAAGTTCAGTGGTTTCATAGTTGTACACGGACTGAATCTCAGTCTCTGTGTACTTGACATTGGGACTCTCAACCTTAAAATTCTCGATGAACATTTTTTCCCTCAAAGAGAAATGAAACAACTACAACTCAGAAGAAAGAGAAAGTTTTGGAGAAGAAAGGCGTTGTTGCTGTTCCTCTCTTCTCTCCAATATTTTTGAACGGCTGCTGTGTGCCCCTTAACGTAGGTGGAACAAGCTAAATATATAGAGGAACCGCAACTATGGCTCTACACGTGTCAGAACTTGAGTGGGTTGCGGGTCCCCTGCTGATATAATTGATTCTAAAATGCTCAATTTTAAAGGGGCAGCGCTTGGCCATGCACACAAAACCCTTTCCCTCCCTCGTTCCTTCTTCCTTCCTTCATTCACTTTCTCATTTCTAATCTAAATCTTAAATAGTAAAATGTCATTTTTGTACCTGCTGCGTAATTTAATTGTTAAATTATTACAGCTCATTTCACTTAATTTTCATTAAAGAGAGATAGCAATAGAAATATTGAATAATTTAAAAATTAAATTATACATGTAACTTAAAATCAGATATTAAATTATGAGTAAAAGTAAATTTTTATTTAAGAACTAACATGTTAATTTTCTCCAATTTCCTCAAATGACATGACACTGAAACGCACGTACGAGGTGTGACGTGAGGTGAGAGGAAGACTGAAATATGTTTATTCATTCGTGGCAGAAGCGCGAGAGGGCAAGTGTGGGCACTGTTTCTCCCTGGGGAAATGTGGGGCTCTCTGTGAAAGGAAGACGCTCGAAGGTTAAATGGGACCACGAAACAGTGACCGTGACTCGTGAGGGCACAGGATACGGTAATGGACACCAAATTAAAAAAATTTAAATCGAATCGAAAAAATTAAAAATTAATTAAAACTGAATTATTTTGATATAACTTAGTTTTTTTTCTAAATTAATCGATTTGGATATGTTTTAATTTTAAATTTTCAAATCGAATTAATTTAAATTGAATCAATTAAAATATCATATATATATATATATATATATTAAATAATTTAGTATATATTGTTAAATGAATGCTGACACATCATTAAAAAAGTTAAAATTTTTAGATGGTTGTTATGGTAGTCAAACTCTTTTAATAATTTGGCAACCTATGATTGAATGACAGTGTAAAGAAACTTTACACTGACCGTGGATCAAAATTAAATTCTTGTTAAATAACTTAAAAGTTTTACTTTTTTATTTTTGTTAAAATTATTTATATTAATAATTTTAAAATGACATTTATCATTTGAGGTATATATCTACTTGATAATTGTTTTCTTTAGTAATTATGAATGAAAGTTTTTGTTTATGTAGGCACTGTTGTTTGAACCGGATCGGACCAGTTGATCAGACTGGTCGAATCGTGAATCGGTCCCTCATCTGATTTTGATTTATTGTCATAATCGAATTTATAATTGGACCTGGTTGAGCCAGTCAAAACTGATTAAAATCAGGCAAAACTAACAAAATCAGTGAACTAACCATCTTTTTTTTATTTGTTTTTAATTTTTCAATCACTTGACTACTTAACTAAGAGTGATATGAGGCTTGAGAATTGAGACTCTAAAACCTTATTATGCATTTTATTATTAGTAATGTGTGTTATCAGTCATGTATATATATATATATATAATACGTAATTATGACATCATCCGATTCGACCAGACGTTTGAACCAGTTAAACGATACCCAGAGGTTTTTTGCATTGTTTTAAAAACCGATCCAATCGGACCGGTTCAACCGGTTGAACCGTGGACCAGAAGCTCTACCGGTTCTGATTCAACCAAAGAATCGCCCGAGTGGTTAAACCGCAAAAATGATAAAAAAAAACCGGTTGAACCGGTTATCAACTTTTAAATTGAATTTTTATTAAAAAAGAAAGAAGAAAATGGTTCTTTTTATAATAAAAAAAACTTAGGATTTAGCTCTTTTAGGAGTTGAGTTGGGGGTTTCCACAATTCTAGTCATTCTTTTTCACAAAATAGATGACGACACTACAAAGTGGTTTATGATTTTTGTGATTAGTTATATATATATAGTATATAATATACCGGTTCAACCGATCAAACCGATCAAACCTTGAACCGCTCTCCTCTCCGGTTATCCGGTTCAACCGATTTTTAAAACATTGATTTTTTGGTTCTCTCATCTCTGTCAGACCCGATTTTAACAACATTGATATAGTTAAAAAAAATTTTGAAATTTTAGATTTTTATTGTATAATTATACTTAACTATTTACTAAATTTTTGATCATGATTATATTTAATCATTATACTAAAAGATTATTAATTTTTATTTAAATGAGTTACTATTATTTATTTTAAATGGGCAAGTTATTATTTATTATATAAATAAGTTGAATTATCTTTTGTACTATAAACACACAAAGAAATTTGATTTTTTTTCTTTCTTTTTTAATGGCCAAAAATAAAAAAAGCAATCTAAACTAAATTAATTCGATTTATTTTAGTTTCGAAATCTAAATACCAATTAATTGTATATGTAAAAAAATTAATTAATTTAATTTAAATAATTTTACTCTACAAAATCAATTCAAAGTAATTCGCGAATACCGTAGGATACGTTATCCAAATTGAGGAAAAAATGGTGCGTTTTGGACTACTCTGCCCACACGCTCCATTCTGAGTCGCGTGTGTGTGCACCCTCGAAGACTGTTGGCTATTAAGGTCTAACAGGTGTCCCACTGGGACACGTGCTAGATGTGAATAAGGGCGTGAGGGTGACTCGGTGAAAGGAACGGAGGAGAGATTCTTCAATACTTTATATTATTACACCACATCACTAAAATTATAGCATATGGTAACGAATGATGACTTATGTGGTTGAACTTTTTATTCATTTTAGATGTGAGTTAAGTTTAAATTCAGAGTACATTTATTAATAATTGATTTATAATTTTATCATAAATATTTATTAAAATTAATAATTTGTTTTAATTTTAAACTAAGAATAGGTATTTTTCTCATTTAAATTTCTTCTGTCAAAAAGAAAAAAAAAACTGTAACATGTGATTGTACTTAAAAATATATATAATACGTCACATTGCATAACGAAAAATATTATTGAATTAATTTTAAAATAATTTTTAATAAAATTTAAATTAAATTTCATGATTAAAAAAATTATCCGAATATATATTATAATTTCTCCGATGATGAAGGGTGACCCTTATTTGAAATGCCAAGTAGGACCTCCACCGTGGACCGTTTAAACCAATCCCTGTTTTCTAATGCTTACCTTTGCATTTATTTTTGCAAAAATTTTTAGATACACTTAAAGTATTACTCTAATCAATAAAAAAATGACACATGATTAGAAAAAATGGGTCTTACTTGAGGTTTAGTTATGACTATGATAAGATCCATTATTTTTAATCCACGTATTATTTTCTTATTAGCCTAGTATAATATTCTAGGTGTACTTAAAATTTTTTTTTATTTTCAGCACCTTTCAGTCCTTTGTGAAATATTTTAAGAGTTTAAATTTAATTTATATAATTGTAAAAAAATTATATTATTAGTAAATAATGTATTAATATATAATTATAAGAATTAAACTTGTTATGTAGTTGTTATGATAATTAATTTTTTAGGTTGTTTTTAAAATTATTTTAATTTGATTTAAAAATTAAATTTTATATTTGAAACTTATTATAAAAAATAAATTTTGAATTGATTTTCATGTTTTAAACTAATTTAAAAAATAATTTATTTTATTTATTTTATTATTTTACTTTTTTTTTATCTTTATATCATTGTGAATGGTATTATAATAAATCAAAACATTAAGAAAGGTAAAATAGTTAATATAAATAATTAAATTTAAAATCAAATCAAATCTTAATCAATCTCACCATATTTGACAGGATTTATAAATATATACCATTAAAATTCATAGAATTTAAAAAATCAAACTATTTCTCTTTTTCTAATATTCCAAACACAATATTTGATTTACAAATCAAATCAAATCTTTTTTTTTTTTACATTTCAAATATACTCTTAATGAATTGTCAATACATTATTAAATGATAATGTAATTTTTTTTATACTGACAGTAAATCAAAATTAATATATTTTTTAATTCATATAAATTAATAAAATAATTAAGTTGACTATGGTAAATTGGTAATTAATTTTTGTTAAGTATTGCTATTTAAGAAACAATTAATATTTTTCAATAAATTCTCTAATTATTTAATAAAAAAATATGGGTGCTATTAACCATTACCATTAGGGTATTGTTTACGAAATATTAAAGAAATAATTAAATGATTTTTGAGTTTTCAAGATATTAAGTGTTTTATTTTTACATTTACTATTTATTATTTACTAGGGGCCTCGTTAGAAAATGCCTATTTGTTATTGAGTAGTGATATTTATACAAAATTACACTTAAACATTTTTTATGTATTCTCATGCAAGCCATTGTTAACACACTAATTTCATTATAATTTTTTTTTAAATGGTTTAGATTATGCACTTATCTCACATAGTTTGTGTATCTTTTTTCTTTTTTATTTCATTGACACTAGTAAACAGTAGTGTAAAAAATGAATTTAATTTTTATTTATTTAATATAATAATATTTTAATTATCATCTAAGTATGTATTATCACATTAATTTTAAAAAATTGATCTTTCAATTCATATTTAAATTTTAAAAAAATTACATTAACAAAAGATGAAATTAAATCAAAATTTAATTTATTATACAAGAAAAAGTGAAAATAAAAATTATATAAACTCTTAAAAATTAATTCAAAAGTTACCTAAAAATGAAAAAATTTAGCGCTAATTAGGTAATTAATAATTACATTTTCTAAATATTTATTAGTTTATAAAATTAACACAAAAGTTAACATTAAGTACACAACCAATTATTAAAACATTAATTCTGGCTTAGTCAGTAAAGGTCCCCGATTGATCCGTGGGATCCAGCTAGGCATATCAACATACCAATGCTTTTATCAACCCGAATCAACTAAACCCAATCATGGTTGCGTTGGCATTTTTAAAAAATGCATACTAAAATGAGTCATTTTATATATATATATATATATATATATATTTCAAATGACTAAAACGGTATAGTTTTGTATTAGAATATTTTTTAAAAATATAAAATTAACATAATTTGTTAGTTTGATCGAATTAAAAAAAATCAAAATTTAATTTCCAAATCAATTGAAGTCGGATTGATTCTAATTGAATTACAACCAACCTGACTACTCAATCGAACCCATTCTTTGTAGATTTGTTTAGATCGGTTTAGTCAGACTATCAGATCAAACCTGACCACGATTTCCCTCCTTTTATAGGCAGGCATTAGAGGTGTTTGGATTGCCATGAGAGCAAAAGGCCCAGAGAAACAGATGCAAGTCTCAAATGAGAATCACTTTCAAATTCATAATTAGCGAGAGCTGACTCTATTTGACGTGTCATAGCTTGTTCTCAACATGATATGATAAAGTCGAAAAAGATTCTAGTCCAATGCATGCCTGAATTATTCTCTTGTGGGTTTGAGTAATAAGATAAGATTGAAATGGGACTGGATTTTCGGTAAGGACCGCGTTAACTCGGCAACTCTGGGAAATATTGTATTATTAGATTAGATCATGCGCATTGGGTAATTAGTAAGGGGTTAAAATGGGTTTCCGCGAGCCATGTGGCCGTTCTTAAAATTTTGAATAAAAACAATGAAGTGTAATTTACCAAAAAAACAAAAAAAACAATTAAGTGTAAGATTAGGCTTGCATGGAGCCTGGGAGTGTCAGAATCATGTGATATCCAAAGGACGAAATTTGGCGCATATTGCAAAGGCTGTGGCTCGATAATGGTTCTGTGGTTTGTGTATGTTGGATAGTTAAGAAAGGGGCATTGCACAATCGAGTGGCCCTCATCCGCCGAAAAGTACGTTAGAGTAGTCAAATTAAAATTGGCATTAGCGTCATTATGTGCATGTTACTCTTCGGTGGCTGGGCCCCGTCATTTTCTATCATTCCAGACTCTGGAGTTACGTTACTGTGCACTTTTGATCGGACCAATACAACTTTTTTTCTATCTTAGGGTTTCCTACCTCAAGTTATTTTATAATAAAAATATTATTTTATTTTTAATATTATTTATTATTGTTTTAATATAAAATATATATTTTTAGTTAAGAATAAGAAAATAAAACAACTCTGTTACTTTTTTTTGGAGTACGTATAATGGTTTGTCTAAACTGTATATGTACATAGAGTTCTATTCTCCATGCTATCTTCTCGTATTATTCATTACATGAGATTGTCATGTTATTATGCAAAAATAAAATTGATAGATCTTATAAAAATATTAATGAGTCATATTATAATAAAATTTATATCTTTCTTTATTATAATATGACTATCTCATATTATTCTATACGAAGAGATCAAAATTTCTTAAATTTGAACCTTGGAGTTCATATACTCCAATAGTAGGTAAATGTTTTATAATAAATACAATGTAAAATATAAATGAAATTATTTTATTTATATAAAATTAATGAATTATATACACACATATATATATAAATAGTAAATTTTATTAGGTTAAATAAAATAGACATTTTTAAAGGTTTGTGCTTAATCTGCTAAATTAAACGAACAATTTTTAAAATCTTAACTTACTTTGTATAATAACACAGGCTAACCAAATTGAAAACAGATCAAACTTTTAGAATTTGAGATTAGGCTTAACTCAACCCCAAAAGTTAACTCATGGAGTGAGGGTTGCTCCTCACTTATAAACACTGTTTAGGCCATATCACTATTCAATGTGGGACTCTCAACACCCCCCTCACACCCAGGACTAGACATCTGCGGGTGGCCCAACGGATCTCGGATAGGCTCTGATGCCATCTTAGAATTTAAGTTTAGGCATAACTCAACCCCAAAAACTAGTTCATGGAGTGAGGGTTGCTCCTCACTTATAAACACTATTCAGACCATATCACTATCCAATGTGAGACTCTCATTACCTTTCATAGATTAGTAGGTTTATTCTACCCGTACTAATAGAGATGAGCTTGAGTTTAATATGAGTTGATGCTTAAATATGTTGACTCATGCCCAAGACAAAAAAAGGAAAAAAGTGACCTCAACTCATTTAATCATTTCACCCAATTCTTATTTATAATAAAATTTAAACTTTAAGTAAATATATAAAAAGCCAAAACTTTAAGTTTGTTGAATTTATTATTATTATTTTCAGATAATTATATTATAATATAAAAAAATATTAATTCTAGGGGTTGGATTGTATAATAAAAATTAAATTTAAGATTGTGGAGAGGAAAATATAATATTTTAACATATAACAACATTAATTTAGAGTAAGTAAAAAGAGGCGTGAGAAATATGCAAAAAAATGATGTTTAATTTCTGTTTAAAGAAAATAAGTAATCTTTTCACTTTTTTAATTCAAAATTTTCACTTCTTTATTTACTCTGTCTTGACTGGAATCCAAGAGACTGAAAACAAAATATTTTATATATAAACGCCACACCTCTATGTTCTTCTTTTTTGTTTTTTAATGTAAAGCCTCTAGCCTCTAGCCTCTAGAAAAGTCTGATTTTTACTCAAAACCATGTAGAGAGATTAATTGTACCATCATGAATGATTTTTATTTTTAACAAATAGATGAGTTTTAAGACTTTATAATACATTTTTACTAGACAACTCCTTGATTTAAGTATCTATGATCTCAATATTTGAGTTAAGATGATACAATTAAACCCATCGTAAAGAATTATGTTCAGCGTGGTTTTATTGAAGATTGGCACATATTTAAAATCTTGAAGAATGTGTTTAGAAAAATAAGATTTGATTTGATTTGTAAAATAAATATTGTATTTGAAATATTAAAAAATAAGAAATGATTTGATTTTTAAAATCTTATGAATTTTAATGGTTTAGATTAAGAAATCCTATTAAATATAATAAGATTTGTTAGGATTTGATTTGATTTTAAATTTAATTATTTAAATTGATTATTTTACTGTTATTAAATTTTCATTCACAATGATAATAAAATAAATTATTTTTGATGATTTTTAAACATAAAAAATAATTTTAAATCTATTTTTTAATAATAAATTTCAAACAAAATTTTAATTTTTAAATTAAATTAAATTAAATTTATTTTTAATTAATTTCAAACATAACGAAAAAATAATAATCAAAATATTGTATAACCGGAGGAAATCTGTCGTTATAGCTAACAATGCTAGTTGTTACATCAAATAATCATACTATGATATAGTTTTGGAAGTGCAGCACAACAATTTAGACTTAGAATTTTGTATGTTAAAGTTATTTTATATATCAACTACAAAGGTCGTACGGAAAATAATGATAAAAATATAATATATTTGTGTCTATTTATCTATTTATGTGATATAAAAAGATTCGAATTCCAGCAAATTGGAAAGACCAAGATCTTTCCAGGCTTTTGGTTTAGTAGATGTTTATTGAGTGAAATAGCCAATAGGATCACCCATCTTGAAATTAACCTCGCAGTAACCGTGAGTTACATGCCTTGAAGTCTGAAGATCATCCATTTCTAATATGACGCATTCAAACATAGCGCGAGGTGGTAGTGGGACTACTAGGAAAATACTGGGACACAAAATCTGTTCTAATGTAATGGTACAAAACAGAAGAAATTACCGAATTTGACGTGATGTTTATGGTTTAACGCCCGTAGTGTCCGCAAGCTGCACCAAACTGCGGGACCTAACTTCCCAATCCCGACCACACAGATGCTCAACTTACCAACACTCCAAATTTAACCCAACCAAACGTTTGAAAAGGTATTTTGGAAGTTTAATCCTTTTGCCAAAACCGGGTAACCCATAAACACAATTTCTTTTCTGACGATTCCTCTTTTTTTTTTCCCTCCAGAAATAGTTTGCAATGCTTTCTCTCAATCTTTCCTTGTTTCCCCTGAAAGTAACGTTTTGTAACGTTTCCTCTCAACTTCTTTCATTTACATAAAATTAATGCCTTACAGATTTATCCAAAAAAGCATAGACTCGTATTAAGGAGAATAGTTAGACCTTTTTAATACAAAACGCATTTGATAGAGTATACTCCATAAGCTTACTGGAAAGTAATCACAATAATACTATGACATGCAAAGCAATAATTGTTTGGCTAATACAAAATCATACTTCAATAGAATCCCGTTAAACACCTTAGTAAGAAATTACTTAAGTTCTGATAACAAAATGAAACTACGTACAACTTCTCAACTTTTAAGTGCCCATAATGCAAACTACAGGTCCGTGAGCCCGCGAACCTTTTTCCCCGTCAAATCATCCATGGCCACTTTTCTCCACTCCACTATCTACAATCTAGTGGTCAGTAGTTGGTAACTAGTATAGTCCTCAAACATGCTGTCCCTACTTTTTGTCTGCATTATTATATCCCTTTGGCTAACATGCCATCTATAATATTCTGGGAGAAAACTGTTCCTTTTTTTATTATAAAAATTTAATTATCCATTCTAAATATTTAAAAATCACATATTGAAATTTTATTTTAAAATTAATTAATTTTTTTGGCCACATAATACAATCTCATTAGTTAAGTGAATTACACTGAATATAAATAAAAGTGTCCACAAAATCGAGTATTAACTATTACAAGAAGTATGAGAGATCAATTTTTCTATTACAAGAAACTACATAAGTTTTTTGAACACTACTTGACTTGGATGTGAAAATGACTATCAAGGATTCAAGAGTTGTTAATATATTCCGTTTTTTATAGTAAAAATACCTATTTTTAATTTAACAGTATTTTTAAACCTTGGCGAAAACAGAAACAACTCTTCCAATTTGGATTTGGAGAATTCGAGATTTCATTCAGCATATTTGCATATATTAGAATACTAACAAAATTTTATTAGAAGAGTGGGAGACATTGTATCCACCACAAAATTTGTTTGTAATGCATTTGTAGCTTTCTTTCTTTATTTTTTCCCTCAAAAAGACAAACAGAGTTTCTGGACCGCAAATTTAAAAAGGATCAATTGAGGAGCCTGTAAAGACAAAAGCCCTGCCTCCTTTCAGAAATAGTGTATGGGTGTGGAAAACGAGCGGGGTTTCCAGGCACAAATAGAATGCTGTAGTATTTTTCATTAGTTTGGTAAACATCGTTATTGTAAAACAAGTTTCTGGAAGAGTTCCGCGACCAGAGAACTATACTATTACAGAGGTGTGAGAAATTTTTAGGTAAGAGCATCTTATTGTAAGTATTTTATTTAACATTATATGTTTTGTATCCCATGTGAGTATGTTATAAGTATATTTATTTTTAAAGGATAATCTTATACATATTGTTGAATAAAATACTTATAATAGATCATGCCTATTTAAGAATTATTGGTTAGGCTTTTTAAAGACTTCTGTCGTATAATTGACTCGCCGTCATGTTTTAGATCAATTTTGCTTTGATTCTGTTCCTAACATAGTATTTGGTTAGAGGGAAATGGAGGAGAAAAGAGGAGAGGGGAAGAATTATTTTAAATTTTATGTATTTTATTTAATTTTTTAGAGGGAAATGGAGGGGAGGAGAGGGGAGGGGAGTAAAATCATTCTTAAGCCAATTTTAACTCTCCTCCAAAAGTGGGAGGATTTGGAGGGGAGAGAATATATGTTAAAAAATGGATTAAAATATCCTTAAATTAAATGCTACATTAAATGTTATAATTGTGTAAAAAGGTAAATTTATACTTTCCCTCTATTAAAATCCCTCCCCTCCTCTAACCAAACATATACAAAATTAAACTCCCTTCCCCTTCATTAAAATCCTTCTCCTCCTCTCCACTCCTTTGAACCAAACAAACCACAAATGGCTCCTATTTTATTGTCTCATTGGATTTATTAATATAATATGCTGTGGCTAGTTCCAGAGTTCCTCTGTTATAAATACTTTTTTTTTTGTAAAAAACTTACAATCATTTAATTAATTTTTTGCTAGAGGTTGATTAATTACAATCATTAATTAATATTGACATTTTCAACATTAAAACGCGTGGGTAACCCAATAGCGACAAATGTGATAGAATTAGTTTGCATAGCATTACTTAAAAATCAATCAGATCATAAAACCAAAAGCAAAAAACTAATCAGACCAATGTTCGTTGAGTTGAGTTAGACAAAATTTGATATTTAAACTGATGAGATTGAGTTAGATAAAAATCAATTCGGTAACTCAACTCAATCCATATTTTAGAGTTGGTTTGAGTTGGGTGAACGGGTGAACCCAACGCAATGAATGCCTCTAATTTGATGTTATTTATTTTCCTTTCATCTTTGAGATTCTTATTTTTATTTTTATTTTATTTTCAAGATAATGAGAAAGAGGCACAACACTTGGATTATATTCTTTCTGGGCTATCTATCAAGGCCGAGTAAGAACGTGATCCGTGTCTATCATACGTGGTTGGCCTAGGCGTCTCCACACAAGGCTTGGATGGTGGGCTTATCAAGGTCCGGTTAGAACGTGATCCAAACAGGAAGTAGTGGACAAAAATTCACTTATTTGTATCGATAGTAATGGAATAAAACTTAGTTGGGATAAAATTTTAGAATTTTTATTATATGATTATAATTAACCATTAAATTTAGCGTTAAAAAAATAGTGTTGCCTGAGTTCGATCTAATAGAAAGGACGGTAATAATCTTTTTTATTTTTTAACTAAGGTGAACTACAAATAGTGTGGTGAAGAAAATGTTGGAAATAAGAGATAAAGAGTTGATAAAGACAAAGAGAGTACTATACGTTTAAACTGTTATTGTTTATTAAATAAAAAAAAATTCATATAAATTTATGTGCTAAGAGTTTAAGACATTTATTTTATATTTAAAATGATGATGTGCTGATTTTTTTTTATTAACTTAGTTTACAAATTTATGTAGACTAAGTCTATAAAATAATTCCTCCTATTTTAGGTACTTATTATGTACCGCTACTTGAAAAATATTTAATATCGTCATTGAAAATGATTAATTAGATAAAAATCATTTAATACATTTTTAAAAAAAATTCATTAATTATGTTTAAAATCAATTAAAAATAGAATTGATTTGATTTAAGTTAATTTAATTTTTAAATTCTATATTTGGACTTAATTATAAAAATTAAATTTGAATTGATTTGAAAATTAATTCTTATATTTAAAACTCATTAAAAAATAAATTACTTTTATTTTATTTTATTATTTTACTTTTTTACCCATGTATCATTGTAAATTCAAAAAATTAGTAAATGTAAAATAATTAATCTAAATAATTAAATTTAAAATTAAATCAGATCATAATAAATCCCACCATATTTAATAAGATTTATAAATTTAAACAATTAAAATACATGAGATTTTGAAGTCAAATCATTTATTATTTTTTAACATTTCAAAAACAATATTTAATTTACAAATCAAATCAATTTTTTTTTTTAGATTCTAAACACACTTATTAAGAATTCTTCGTGACATAGAATAAATTAGTTATGTAATTAATATTACTAAATTAGCTAATTCATGATTAATATTTTAATTAATTAATTTATTTTAAACGAAGAGTTTATTTTTTGGATTTAATTTTAATTTATTGTTAATGTAAAAAAAATTTACATTAACATTTAATCATGTACTAATACATCATTAAAAAAGTTAAATTTTTTAAATAGTTATTGTAGTAGTTAAATTTTTTTAATAATTTAAAAATATATAATTAAATAAAAATATAAAATTCATCACACTAATAATAGATTAAAATTAACTTTTTCGTTTATAGTTATCTAACTAATGATCTAAAGACACGGAGTCGCAAAAGTCACTAGACTCATTACCTTATAATAATACAGTGTAAAACAACTATTATAAAAATAAAATAAAAAATGTAGTTCCCAATTCCCAAACAGCTCAGGCACGTGTTTGCTTGGCTGTGAGTCTTTTTCTCTCCCTCGAATTATGCCGAGTAATATTCAACCATAGTTGGATTCTTATTTTTTTAGATCCATGACTTGTATTTGTCACTATGTATCATTAATTGATTGTCGGAAAAGTCCTGAAGTGTCCCCAGATTCATGGTCCTGCCATAAATCTAAACCTTCCTAGCATCAAATTGTTTCACTCTTAGCTTTTTCCACTTATTCAACTTTAGCTATTCGTAAGAATTAAATTTATATCAGAAAGTGTATTGAGACGACACGTTAAAATAATATTTTGGAAATCAAAACGCCACAGCTCAAATGGCATCTTTCTTTTCTTGTTTTCTGGTATAAAAAACTTAGAAAGGTAATTGTATTATATAAAATTTTTAATTTTTAATTTTTTCATAAATTATTATAATTTTATACTTTATTTTTTAAATTGCATTTTTTACTTTAAAAAATATATATATATATATCCTTTTTTTTTTAAACCCTTTTTCTTTGGCGCATGACTACTCTTTTCTAAAAGCCTCAAACTTTAAAGTCGTAAACAAATTATATATATATATATATGGAATGCACCGATCCCAAGTTGAGACTTTTGAGACACGATTCACTTCTTATGGCGCACTAGGCGCGCGCACTAGGAAGATAGCAAAGCTCAAATCCTCTCGCAGTATAAGAAACCCAACCCCTCCCATTCCTTTCTCTGTTTCCCCTGTAATCCTCACTCATTTTGGTAGCCCATTGATTGCTCAATTGTTTGCAATTAGTCATATATAGTCATGGCAATGAGGGTGGTGTTGTTGATGGCCCTCTCCCTCTCTATCCTCCCTGCACTTATCCCCGTAGCTACAGCAAAATTCCAAGTCAAAGGTTACGTTTACTGTGATACCTGCCGTGCTGGGTTCGAAACCAATGTCACCACTTACATTGAAGGTACCCACACACACTCTCTTGTTTTATGTCCTATTTGCTGGTGCATGTAAGATACTAACATTAATGTTTTTGTGTTGCATGCATGTGACGCTTCTTAATTAGGTGCAAGGGTCGGAGTTCAGTGCAAAGACAGGAAGACTATGGATATAGTATACTACACCGAAGGAGTGACAGACTCCACGGGAATCTACAACGTCGTGGTTGAAAATGACCACCAGGACAATATTTGCCAATGCGTGCTTCTTAACAGCCCACTGGTAGGGTGTAATACCCCAGATCCAGGGCGGAACAGATCCAGCATCGTACTCACCCGCTACAACAATGGTATCCTCAACGATCTTCACTATGCAAATGCTATGGGTTTCTGGAAGGATGAGCCCTTGGCTGAATGCCACGAGCTGCTCAAATATTACTTGTCAGATGTTTGAATGTCACTAACTCAGAAGAACGAGCTGTTCTTTGTTTTATGTTTTATGCATTAATTACAATGATCTATTGTTGTTATTAAATATTTGTGATCGATTTGAGTGGGTCTAAGTTTTAGTTAAAAATTATTATTAAATTTTGCTTTATCTATATGTAATTAGGTCACTTGGTTGTGGCTTTCTAATCATAGATTATTGTTTAAGTATCCCCTTTTTGTTTTCTTGCATTAAATCGAACTCAAATAAAACACCACCAAAATTACATATTTTCTGGAAAAAGATTTGTCAAAAATAATTTAAAATCTATCGGTATGTTTTAGGGAATTTCAACAAATTTTTGTTTTAAATATCATCGTCAAAAATTATTTATGTTGCAAATTCCAATATATTATCCACCACATTCAAAGTATGGTAACATCTCGTGGTTTCATAAAAAAAATAATGAAAAATACTCCCTTTTTTTCTTATTGACAATGAATTTTTTTTAAAAATAATTTTTTAATAATAAAATATTTAAAAATTAAAATCATAATTTTTTTAATAAATCATTCATAAAATGTATATAACTATATTTTATTTGTAAAAATGTTCAACGGATAATTTTTGGAAATATAAAAGTTTCTATTCGAAATTAATTTTTACAGATAATCCTACACAAGCTATATAATACATTTTATTCCAAATTATTTTCAACGAATAAGTTATCAAAATTTAAATAATAATTTTTGAAGATATATTTTCAACCGATTTATAATTTATGATACACGAAAAGAATTTCATTTTTCTTATCTTATAGCTTAGACTTTTATGAGAGAGATGCCAAAGAGATAAATCTTTAAAAGATGTACAATTTTGAAGCAATTACCAAGTTGACGGTCTAATATAAGGGTTTATCTTATATGTGTTTTTTTACTTGAATATTTAAGTTTAAATTTTTGTCAGCACAAGGAAATTAATTCCCCTAAATACACATTATAAATTTATAACTAAACAAAAAACTTACAATGTAATAAATGAGAACCAAATTATAATCTAATGGTGGACCTATACTGCTATATATACATAATACACATAATCCTAACGAAACGAAACAAAATATATGGATTTAGACCCTGATCAATCCAAACTCGTATAATCTTATTCGTTTGCTCTCTTCGAATTTCTCAGTGGTGGGTCTCCAATCTATAGTTTGAATATCTGTAGTCTGTAGTTTCCCTTTGAGTCTAGTTTGATTATCTGCTGTTTCACTCTTTAGAATCTTTAGATTAACACAGAGTTAATCTCTGCTGTTGCGCAAAGTTCCTTGCCATCACATATGATTTTTCCGTGAATCTCATTGCTTAACACTCTCTCTGATATCGATACTCTGGTGAGACCCTTTGAACCATCTATCTGATTTAGTGATTTCATTTCAGAGGCTTAAATTCAATAGTTAGCGCTTAGCAGTAATTTCGAATTTCAATGTGGTCTGGTTCTAAGGTTTCATCATGCTGTCCGTAGGTAATTATTTGACTACTACGTGGTATGAACCAGTTCTGCATATGTCTTACCTCTGTTGCATGTGTATTTTAGAAATTCTGACTCATGATGTGGTTCTGTCACAATATATTTTTTAATAATAGAAATTAAGTGCTGACAAGAAGCTCTGAGATGTCACGGATGTACAAGGCATGGTAAATTGATATTAAGAGAAACCCCTTTTTGGCCTGCATTTTTTCTTTTGCCATAAATTAAGATTACTAATTTATATCGAACCAATAATTGATTGCAGGGGTGTCTATCATTCAGCATGTCATTAGATTACATCAACAAGCTAGCTTTTGTTTCGTCTGTAGTAATTTGGCTTCTGAGGAGAAAGAAGGCGATGAGCTGAAGAGGAATACTGATGTGGCTGAGATCCTCAAAAGCACACAACTCCCTCTGATTTGCAAGAATCCTTACCGTCGAGCGCCAGAAAAGATGGTTGACCACGTGTAAGTTATCAGTTAATGAGTCATACATCTTACTGCCTTTGCAATTTTCTTCTTCCATCCTCTTTCGTCTACACTAATTTTTATTATACCTTTTAAATTATAATAACTTTAGCTTAATTGTTCTGCAGTCGAATAATAGGGCTGTGGGAGATTTGAATTATAGAGTGGCTGAGTTACGATGAAACGAGGGTCTTTTGGAGGATAATAACTGGGACACTTCGTTAGAGAAGATCAGGTGTGTCCCTCCATTCATATATAATAATAATAGACTGTACAATGCCACTACTTTTATCGTCACATCAGTAAATTTATTGACTTGTTTTTGGTACATTTATCTTCAATTGACTTGTTTTTTATTACATGCTAGTTGAACATAGAAAGAGACGCAAGAAGGGATTTTAGCGGGTTCAATGAAGGACGGATCTTGTTTGCCACCACATACAAGTATATTCACATAATTCAGACTCTCCCAGTCGAAGAAGAAACGCCTAACACCCGCGTGTTATTGCATATATATATATATATGATAAGATCGCTGAACAAATGCTAGCTAGTTATCTTATAAAGCATTAACAGCACTCTGTGAAATTGAATAATTGTCTGGTGTGATAGGATACTTTGGCGTGGAGACAGCATTGAACACGTTATCTCTTGGGTTAGATACCATGCCAAGTCCCAAATTGAGGTTGCGTCTTCTTGGCCTTGTGGGATCTCTTGCGCTGGATTTTGAGTCAAGTCCACGTTATCTCTTACCATCTCCAGTGTCGCATGCAATTCAAGATCTTCAATGCCACTCAGCCAGTAGCCTACATTGTCTTCTAATGTCCTACCCGCAATCTCTCCCACCTCATCAGACACCCTCCGCCGTCATTCTGATTAGCCCTTGCTATCTCCATATTCATCCAATCATCTACACTTGCGATTCGTGCATCATTCGACAGATAATCATGGAAGGGAACATGGCATCCCTCGGTGAGGTAAGCACAGAGGGATTCATGGTCCATCCTCGAGTTTTTGTCCGTAAACCCCCTTGATAATTCACTTTGTGGACACAGCGTTTTGACAAGCATATAATTTAACTACAGCAGCACCAAGATCAAACGCGCACTTCCTTTTCTCAGTGCTGCTACATAAAATGGAGTCGTCCATCACATCCAAAACATGAGTAGAGCTTTCCTCTTGGTTTTCATCTTCCTTTGATGGAGATATTTTGAGGCACCTGTTAGTTAGTTGTATGAAAGTTTCTTCTTGGTTCACCACTTTGGACCAAGTTGCATTATCTTTGGCTGTCATCTTATCTTGCAAAGTCTAGGACTGAGTAACCAACCTTCTCAATTTATCTAAATCAGGAGACATGTGCTTGATAACTGCAGCCATGACAGACACTTTCCAAGATTTTTTGAGGTCGTGGGGCTTCTTATAAGGAGGTGGACCATGTTCTTGGGCCAGTAATCCT